>OX411808.1:17909525-20409525 GCA_948253155.1 Leucoma salicis | reverse complement strand
AAGGGACGCAGGTTCGAATCCTGTTCGCAATAAAGTTCTCTTTTTCCACATTCACAAATAATTTGTGCTCTAAGAATAGCTGAGCATGTCAAGTGCTAAAATATAGATGAAAATGTAACAAGGAAGTGTAGTTGTACTTGGTAGGTGCAAAGTTCACAATGTCGTACACACATCAGTGGTCACCCGGCACGCTGATAATACTGACAGTTATTGCCCGGACTTTGTATGTTACGCAAAAACATGGAGGGAACACTTCAAACGCAATGTAAAAGGCAAGGACATATTTACTCATATACCACTTGAAGAATTAATAGCCGAGCCCAAAACGATTGAAATAATTGTAAAATCATTTTCTAATGGCAATACTCTTAGTTTTTTTTATAGTACATCTTCAATTTTAGCAAACTTAATGTATGTAAATAGCATTTTATGTACATACCATTGAATTCCTCTATTTATAAAAAACTTAATAAGGATATATTGTACACACAACACTTCCTTGAAAAAAACATTTAAATGACAGGGAAAACGGTATCAAAATCAAAATTTAAAAGAAATTATTTATACTGTTTTTCAGATCTTGTTAATACTCAGTCAATGGTAGTGCACTATTGATAAAGAAAAAGAAACTGTCTCGGTGGTTTAGCGGTACTGTATGAGAATGCGGATCATGAGGCCTTAGGTTTGATTCCTGGGTCAGACCAACCAAAATGAAAGGGGGTCTGGAGATAATTATTATTTTTGACAAAGGAAACATTGATTGTAATTCTGAATTATCGCTAAAAATACATAAAAAATACTCCATACCTTTTTGTTTAAATAACAACTATATCGTGGGACTCTTTACTAACATGCAACACTCAGACTCAGTACAACCATTTGTGGATCACACAAAGAATTGTTCTAGGTGAGAATTGAATCACCACTGAAGGAAAGTAATATAGTTCCGGTGGCCCGCCCATAAAGACGGAGAGACGACACGCGGCGGGTTTCTATAGTGGGTGAGGCCCCACACTGCCCTGTTAGACACATTTTTCCCGCCATAACAAAAAAAAGGTTAGAATCGAACCCACAACACTTGCCATGAGAGGTATATCTAAACCAATCCGCCTCTGTACCGTCACTAATTAATTTATTTGAGTCTTTGTAGAAAAAGTGATTTTTTCTACAAGCAGGCAAACGTTTCCACTTTAAAAAAAATGCTCTAGTAAATGAGTTGATTACGTTAAATGCTAAAAAAAAATCACAATAAATTACGAGTATTTGTTTTTCTATGCTTACTTTGTTTTAGGGGGAAACTAGTACCAGAGTTATCGAAAACAACATGTGCCCTAGACAAGTTGCATAAACGCTAGTAGAATAGCATAGAAAAATCAATGTATGGAATTAACATAAGGTTACGAAGACGTAAGCATAACCTTATATCAATCCCATACATTGATTGTTATATTCTGTTCTATTCTAATAGCGTTTATACCTCTTGTCTAGTGGGTCATTACTCATAGTAGTTTATTTTAAGCGAGGATAGCCATTTGAGAAATTTTGAGGATAGCTTGTTTTTCTTTTTGCAAATCAACACAATTTTGTTTGATTAGCACTCAAATACTTATAAATTGCGTTTTATTGGCATCAGTTACGTATTTTTAATCGTTAAACTTATTTGTTAGTCTAATAATTTTTAATTATTTATTAGTCTTTGTTACTCTGTTTTTATGTGTAAATACAGGTTTATATAAAATATAATTATATTTATGATGAATGAATAAATTATCCTCCATGACGGGACCGCTCGTTGTGGCGTTCTCTTGGGGGAGGCCTATGTCCAGGACGTTGAAAGGCTGATGGATGGATGAATGGATGGATATGATGAATGAATGATGAAATGAAAAAAATATGTATTTAGGATGGTGGAGTTAACTGGCTTGACTTAAGTATTTCCCTTCTCAGTATTTAAAAATACTTAAAATATCTGAGGAATTTTATTGAGTCATTAACTGATATATTATATGTGTAACAGAAAACACACATAATTGAATGCTTTTAAAAATTGTTGTTTTTTAAAACTTTAATAATATGACGGGCCTCGTGGCGCAGTCGGTAGTGTAACCGACTTTCGTGCACAAGGTCGTGGGTTCGATTCCCACTCAGGACAATTATTTGTGTGATGAACACAGATATTTGTATTTACAAAAAAAAAGTAATTTACTGTATTATATCCGTAATCTGCTACCAATAGCACAAGCGTAAAGCTTAGTTTGAAAAAAAAAAATATAAACAACGCTTTTTGATCATTGAAATATCAGAATAAACGTATCGCAATATGTTTTTTTTTTTAGATAAGCCAAGTATTTACAAAGATAGGCCAAGTATTTACAAAACAAAACTTAAATATATCCAATAGATTTTTTTTCGTGATGCGGCACGCACGGCAGACCTCTTATCATTTTATTTATATAGATTTATTCGTAACTTTAGGCTGCTGACTTTTATGATTTATGCGGAACAATGTGGAATATTGTACATAAATCTACATAATGGTATTTTATTGTCTACAGGTGATCCTCTAGTTGTACAAATGGACACGGAGAAGCAGGATAACGTAGAGGTGGCACTTCTTGGAGGTGAAGCTTCCCCAAAGAGATACGCCACGTCAGAATTCACGCAGTTCTGGGTCGTGTTAAAGAGAACTTTGTTGTTCAGCAGACGAGATTGGGTAAATATTCTATTTTCTTATAACTTCCTAAATATATTCGGAATTTGGTTGCTATTTAGATATTTTTATATATATTTTTAGCATTTGACATGCTTAGCACTATACATTAAACACAAAGTGAAAAATGTGAAATCGAAAATAACTTTTTTTTTAATTTGGTTGCTGATTGATAAACATGATGTTGATAAAGTATCGGATCATTCCGGGAATGGCCTGCGGTGCAGTTGTGGGCAGTGGCTAGAGAGGAAATAACCACAGTTATGAGATACAAATAACCATACTATAAAGTATTACAAACCCCAGGATAATAGAAAATCAAGTGAGTGCCATAGATATTTCGTAAAAGTAGTTTTTGGCGGCCCCGTGGCACCAAAATCTATATTAATATCTATGGCTTACTTGCTTACTTTGTACCCTAACAAAGTAAGCAAGTAGCAAAATAAGAAATACATAAATTAAAGTTTTATCAAGCAAAAAAGTTTCTTCAAAATGATTTAAATAGCTTTTCCGTGATGCGCGCACAAACAAATGGCCTAAAAAATTTTTTAAACATGTCTTTTTCTCAAATGTGCAGCCTCATGCCTGTTACAGTTCCATATTACCAAGTTTACTTACTTACTTACTTATCATCACGCCATCTCCCTTGCGGGGTAGGCAGAGAGAACAGAGTGCCAAAAGGCTCTATTCTTGCATACATCGCTCGCTTCCTCAACATTCATAATTCTCTTCATACACGCTCGCTGGTTTCGGAGACTCCTGACTCCACCTTCCTTCAATACATGACCGATTTGGCCTAGGTAGGTGAGTCTCGGTCTCCCCCTGTACCTACATCCTTCCAAGTTTATATATATAATGTAAATTTATGTATTTAAACAGTTTCCTCATAGAAACGATATGTCTTTGCTAGAGTTAGAAAAAAATATGTTAAGAGTAATAATTATGTATCCAATTCGTTGTTTATACATAAGGAAGCATTCGAATTTAGGATTGAATCTAATTTACTTTAATAGCTTAATCTAATTGATATAATCCGAATTTTATTAATACGTCGGAACTATGTTATTACAGCCTTGGTGTAACACGTGGCAACGGATATTCTACCATTTGATTCGAAAAATAAAATAGTTATGATATCGAGAAATAAAACAATTTTTACCAGATTAATTATATTTAATCGATATTATTTTGTCCTGACGGTCAAGAATTGATCAAACGTGATATATGTTCGTAGTTTTATTTCATTATTTGAAGTATTTGCATAAATATTTGAATTTGATATTGATCATTGGTAACATCCTAAACCTATCTACCTTGCCGAAGGTCTGCCGCCTGCAGATCGCGGTCGATACGACGCGGTACCCGTGATCCGCCGTAGCGAGGGCGGGTGAGGGCGCACGGTGGGTTTTTAGTGGGTGAGAGCCCCACACTACCCCGTTGTCTCCCCGGGCAGCGGGGTGTGCGGTAGGACATTTTTGCCCACCTTAAAAAAAAGGTAGAGCAAGTGCATAGTAAACATAAGGAACTGTTTTGTAGTAAATTAAGCAAGTAAACAATATGCATCTATATATTATAAGGTACTCCTACCTGCTCGTATTAATGACATCTTTAATAAATATATTACAGGTATTACGTCTTGCTAATTAAACATATAAATGTTATCATCACAAGCTAGAATTAATAGATTCTATAATGGCCAGGCCAGTTATTAACTAATATAACATCCTATTTTTCTAATAATATTATAAATGTGAAAGTTTGTAAAGACGTTCGGATATTTGTCCGTCAATCACGGCTAAACGACTGAGCGGATTCGAATGAATTTTGGCAAATATACAAGACACTGGATTAACATCCATCCATCCATCCATCAGCCTTTTAACGTCCACTGCTGGACATAGGCCTCCCCAAGAATGGGGGATAGTGCCGTAATCGCCACGCTTGGCAGGCGGGTTGGCGATCGCAGTGGATGTTGTTAATACTCGAAGGAGTGCTGCTGCCCACTCCCTCGATATTCCCTTAGTCGGCTCTTACGGCTCCCATGGGTGGAGAGGGGGTGGGTCAATTCTAAAGCCGGCCCCACACGGCTGGATTAACATATAGTATAAAAAATGTTTCCTTTAGGATAACTATTTTTTTTACAAATGACTGACAACTCACCTTAAATATATATATATATATATATATCTCCGACATTTTCACACAACGTCCTCTGGTCCCAAACTAAGCTTAACGCTTGTGCTATGGGTACCAGATTACGGATATAATACATATATAGGTATTACTTTTTCTTTGTAAATACATACATATAATAGATAGAAAACACCCAGACGCAGTACAAATATCTGTGTACAAATAATTGTCCGGAGTGGGAACCCACGATAATAAGGAGTTCCTATGAGATATGCCTAAATTACTCTATGGACCTTATTTTGAAGTCCATCCAAATGAAGTTGCGGGCAAAAACTAGTAGTCTATAAAAACATAAAGCCACTAAACTGTTTCATTCCGAGCATCAGGAACGGTAGCAGGCGAAGTACACAACTATTGCAAGTAACGTTTGAAACAACAATTACATATTAAATAATGTGTTTTTACGAGTTAATCTTTCGACCGATTGAGATAAAACTTTGTTTAGTTGGCGCTGGTTAAGGTTATTATTTTAAAATCTCCAACGATGACGTGGGCTAAAGAATAGAACTACGTAAATGATTTATTTTTAAACTATTATTTGCGCTTGGGTACTAGAATTAGCATTTTTGTGTGTTAATGTCATTTGGAAATATTCGCAAAGGAGGGATATAGTAGTAGTATTATGTATTATATTTAAAAGTTTACACATTAAAAATAAATAGATTTATATCTTTACATATTCGCCTATAATAATGAGCAAATTGGTTTTGGTCTTTCAACTATACGAGCCCCGATGCAAAATAGTTCGTCTAGTGTGAAATTTTCTCTGTGAGATTTTTTCTAACTTCATTATTTTTGTATATCTATATAAAATATTAACCTGTTCTACTATCACATGTCGCGTTACTTATGGCATTTTTTATTATGAACCAATAAACTATTTTAGCTTTTTAAATTTATACATATTCTGTTTTAAATTCGAAGAAGTTATAAGCAAAATAGTTCGTCTAATTTTTAATCGATGCAAAAGAGTTCGTCTTTCGGTGAGTTAAATAAGATTATTCCTTCTTTGTACAATTATGTTGCATAATTTAAATTTGTAAAAGTAATTCTGTGTCATTCGTTAAGTAAGACAGTATAAATTTCAAAAAAAATTCAGTTTTTTTCATTAGTTTTCAAATAACAATGGGTCGTGGCAAACCCGTGTGTGAAGAGCTTCGAAAGCGAAAAGTTTGTGGGGTCGATGCTGACTAATCAAGTTATCAAATATTGATACTTCCCAGGTCTACAGTCCAATCTATCATTCAGCACTATAAAAAGAATAGAACGACTTCTTGTTTGAAGAAAACTGGTCGACCACGCATCACAAGTGCAGTAGAAAACAGAATCCTGAAGAAAATTATTAAAAATAATCGTCGTGCTCGAGCTGGAGAACTCACGGTGCAATAGAAGGACATGATTCACAAAGACGTCTCAGTTGATACTTGCAAAAGAGTCCTAAAAAGAATGGGTTACGGATTTTACACCGCTAAGGAGAAACCACTGTTGACTGCTGTACAAAGGAAATAGAGGTTGAAGTTTGCTCGTGATCATTTAAATTGGACTTCCGATCAGTGGCGTAGTATCATTTGTAGTGACGACTTCAAATTCGGATTTGAAGTAACAGTCGGCGATGAAAGGAAAAAAGTGTTTCGCAACAAAAATGAGGCATTTCATACTGATTGTCTCAAACGCAAAGTGAAGTTTCCAGCGTCTCTTATGATATGGGGCTGCATGTCAGCACAAGGTGTTGGTGGTATGCAGTTTGTGGATGGTTCTATTAATGCTGCAAGATATCAAAACCTTTTGGAAGAGAATTTACTGCCCTCTTCCGTCACTTAAGCATCAAGATTCCTTCATTTTTCAACAGGATGGTGCTTCCTGCCATACTGCAAGGACAACAAAGACGAGGCTACTGGCGAAAAGCATCCTTACCATCGAATGGCCATCTAACAGACCAGACTTGTCTCGGATCGAAACCCTATGGCGGAAAATGAAAAAAGTTCTCCGTAAAAATACATTAAGATCGAAGAGCGACTTAAAGCTAAACTCTTGGCTGTCTGGGAGTCAATTACGCCTGAGGAGTGTGCAGCGTTGGTTGCAACCATGCCTCTTCGCATTAAAGCTGTCATTGAGAGCAAAGGCGACACAACTAAGTGGTAGACGAACTATTTTGCGTGAGTGACAAGGGTAGACGAATACTTTTGCGTTATGTTTTTTAGAATATTTTTAAATTTTTTTATGTTATGTAAAGTCATGAAAGAATTTCAGTTATGTTAAAATAAACTTTAAAATGTTCCTCAAATTGTGGTTTACTTTTTATTAAACGTTCTTAATTATTTTACCAATATTTACTTTCTATATTTTACGCTTTGCACTACTTTCCATACTAGACGAACTATTTTGCATCGGGGCTCGTAGATGCAAGATCAAGACTACTTTTTTTTTATATGACTACCCTGGGGGGTTAGGCAGAATCTCATAATCTCACATGTCGATTGTATCGTCTCGCTTGTGATTGGTTGAGAAAGCGACGCGTGATGTCGCAATAATCCGTTGGCCAATCACGGTGATCTCTCAACCAATCACAATGATCACGATACGATCGACATGTGAGATATGAGATTCTGCCTAACCCCCCCTGCCCTGAGGAATAATTCTTGTATCGCGGGGGAGTTTACAAACATACAATTCCACGGACACAAAGTACACCCAGACTCGGAACAACTATTTGTGGATCACATAAGGTGTTGTCCTGTGTGGGAATTGAACCCACAACACTTGGGCGGGAGGCCGGTATCTAATCCACTCCTCTTTCTGTACATTCACCATAAAGTAATATTCAGCTTTGGTCTTTGCTGATCTCGAATAGATATATTAAGCGAACTGATAAGTATTAACCTTCTTTCTGTATTACAGACATTGATGTACCTACGTCTTTTTGCACACATCCTGGTTGGGTTCCTGATCGGCGCATTGTACTACGACATCGGCAATGACGGCTCCAAAGTACTCTCCAACCTTGGTTTCCTGTTCTTCAATATGTTGTTCCTCATGTACACTTCGATGACCATCACTATTCTTAGTTGTGAGTATTGCTTTAATATACGTATCGTAAGCAAAAGTTTTACTATATCAGAACTGATGGTGATATCATCTTGGCTTTAAAACTTCATTGTAATAGCTTTAAAATATTCACATTGTAATCGGACAATAATACTGACGTTGGCAACTTATTATAAAGGTATACCAATTAAGTTAAGATGGGATTGACTTGAGGTATATTAAACCTTTTTTCTTTGAAGGCCTTCTTAGGCGACCTAAAAAAATCGGTTATCAGTATTATAACTAGTTGATTTGAGTGCTATTGCTTTTTGGCTTGAAAAAACTTGAATAATCTTTGTGATGTTTAATTTTTTTTTATTCATAAATTCCATGAGAATAAGATTAGCAAAATACTGCTCATAAATTTGATTATATAGTTGACGAAATCCGGCAATTTAATGTTTTTAAGAATAGTTCGGAATTAATTTTTTTTTTAATATTTTTTTAATATCACGCCTATATCTCCGAATATCAAGAAGAGATGTAAACACTCACAGAACTTTTGAAATTGTCCCAAGTAATAGGAGATACTTCTGTGTAAATTGGCACAGGCTACTGTCAGTATGACTGCGCCCTGATACTGAGGATTATTACAAGAGATAGTCTTTACATCTAAAAGAAAAAAAAAATATTTTTTTTTTCACGGACAGTACACCCATGCTCGGAACAACCATTTGTGGATCACGCAAAGTTGTTCTATATGGGAATAGAATCTACAACACTCGAGGGGGGTCGGTATCTAAACCACGCCGCCATATGTCACACATGACAATTATAATTAAAGAAGGTTTAAAATAAATTCTTAATAACCTTTAATTTATTATAGCTTATTCAGATTTCATGTAAAAAAAAACGATGAGGGACATAATATTAAAATAGCGTAACAAAAAATATAAATTTCATTTAGAATGATTATTGCCTTCAATTATTATTTTTATACTTCAGGTTTATAAATAAGTATCAATTTTAGTTATAAATAGTGAGTATAAAAACTATGCACACGTGAGTTCTGTTGTGAACAGTTTGAGATTTCGTACTTCATTTTAAGATAATAAAGTTCAAATTTATATGTTAACATGATTAAGGAAAATGTGTTTTGAAATTTTGTACCTCTTACCTCTGGATCCTAAAAGGAGGTTGGAATACTTTTTTAAGAACTTAAGTTTTTAATAACAATCAGTAGAATGGCGGCCACTTTGTCTGACAAGATGATGTCTACCTCCTTTTACATATTATATACATACACTCAGACCGGTAGGTGTGAGTGTCTATATCTCGAATCCCAACTCCCGTACCATCCGGCCCTGCGCCCTCTGAAGAGGGTTGGCACACAGTGGACGGCGGGAGGAAGAAATCCCGGGGCAAGAGGAAGAAGGGGACCGCGTCTGTGGCTGCTGTCCGGGCTGCGGAACCCGCTGCGTCGAGGAGCAAGCCCGGCCCCAAGAAGCCGCGCAAACTTCAGACGCCAAAAACGGCAGCGGTGGTTATTACCATGCTGCCGGAGGCGGAAGCGAGGAAGGCCCGGGAGAAAATCGACGTCTCCGATATCGGAGTCGTCGCCGCCCGGACCCGCCTAGCCCGCACAGGGGCTCGAATTCTCGAGTTCCCTGGGGCGGAGGGCTCTAGGATGGCCGACACGGTGGCCGAAAGGCTCAAGGGTCTGTTTGGTGAGGGGAGTGGAGTCCGCGTCACCAGACCGGTAAAGTGCGCTGAGCTGCGCATTTCCGGTCTGGATGACTCGGTGACGGCGGACGACGTCCGGGAGGCTATTGCCTCGAAAACCGGATGCTCGAATGCTGTCAGAGTGGGCTCCATTCGGACCGGTCCCGGCGGTGTAGGTGCCGTATGGGCGAGTTGCCCTGTTGCGGCGGCCAAAACCTTGGCCGACGCAGGCAGGCTCCTCGTGGGCTGGAGTTCCGCGCGGGTCACCGTGCTGGAGCCTCGGCCCGCGAGGAGCTTTAAGTGCATGGCGGTCGGACACACCCGGCCGACGTGCACTAACTGTTTTGACTGCAGCGGTCTTTGTTTCCGCTGCGGTCAGGCAGGGCACCGGGCGGCTACTTGCACCGCCGGTCCTCACTGCCCCGCGTGCGCGGCAGGCAACAGGCCTGCCAAGCACTGCATGGGGCGGGAGGGATTCAGACCCCCGACGACAGGCCCAAAAAAGGGGGATCAGCCAATCGGCCCAGGCTGCCCCCCCTAGCGTGGCTTCACCACCGTCTCGGGTGGAGGAGGATATGGTTACGGCTTAAGATTCAACCGTGACACTGTCCTCCTTCAGGCGAATCTCAACCACTCCGCCAGGGCGCAGGATCTTCTCCTGCAAACCATGGTGGAGCGCTTGATTGGTGTAGCCGTAGCTGCGGAGCCTTATTGCGTTCCTGACCGCCCACATTGGGCGGGCAGCCGCGATGGCTCCGTGGCAATCGTCAGCTCTGCGGCGCTTCGTTCTCCGCCCTTGTCGATCAGAGAAAAGGGCGTGGGATACGTCGCGGCCGATTGGGGGGGAGTCACGCTGTATGGCGTGTATTTCTCCCCCAACCGGAGTCTGGCTGATTTCGAGGTCTGGCTTAATAGCCTGGAGACCTCGATACGGCGACTGGCGCCTAGCCACGTCCTGGTCGTGGGGGACTTCAATGCCAAATCCACGGCGTGGGGGTCCCCAGCGACAGACGCCCGTGGAGCGGCGGTGGTAGAGTGGGCGGCGTTGACGGGCCTCTGTTTGTTAAATAGAGGCTCCGTCAACACGTGCGTGCGGCGACGGGGCGGGTCGATAGTGGACCTTTCGTTCGCTAGCCCCGACGTCGCAGCACGAGTGAGGAACTGGTGTGTCCTGGAGGAGGTTGAGACCTTGTCCGATCATCGGTATATCCGGATTGAGGTCTCCCGGTCCCTTCAGGGCCCCAGTAGGGGTCACGCAGCGCGCAGAACTCCCGCGTTCCCGCGGTGGGCTGTGGGCAGGTTGGATAGGGACCTACTGGTAGAGGCAGCCATCGTAGAATCGTGGTTGTCCTCACCAGCCCTGACCGAGGGGGTGGACGTTGAGGCTGGCGGATTTCGCGCTGCGATTACGCAGGTGTGCGATTCGGCCATGCCCCGTGTGCGACGTCCTCCTCCGAGGAAGGGGCTCTACTGGTGGTCCCAGGAGCTGGCAGACCTCCGTGCGGCGTGTATTCGTGCCCGGAGGTCCTACACCCGCAGTCGGCGGCGCAACCGCGATATGGAGCGGGAGGGCCAGCTGTACGAGGCGTACCGCACCTCGCGAGCCGCGTTCAAGTTGGCCACCTGCCGCGCCAAAGCTGACAAAAGGCAGGAGATGCTGGACGGTCTCAACCGTGACCCCTGGGGTCGCCCATACCGTGCGGCGCTTAACAAGCTCCGCACTCAGGGCCCCCCCCTCACAGAGACCCTTCAGCCCAGCCTCCTCACCGAGGTGGTCGAGGGTCTATTCCCACGACGGGCGGAGCACACGCCCCCGGTCATGACACCGCCAGGTAGCGACCGGGAGGCCGATCTCAGTGTACCGCCCGTCACCGCGTCGGAAATGGGGGCGGCAATTTCGCGGATTCGTTCCAAGAACACCGCCCCCGGCCCAGACGGGATACCCGCCCGGGTACTGGCCCTGACTCTGGACCACATGGAGCCCCGCCTCAGGGGACTGTTCGACGCGTGCCTGGCGTCCGGACGGTTCCCTGACTGCTGGAAAGAGGGGAGGCTGGTACTCTTGCCGAAACCGGGGCGAACGCCGGATTCGGTCGGGGCCTTTAGGCCCATCGTGCTGCTGGACGAGGCGGGTAAGTTGCTGGAGAGAATCCTCGCTGCCCGCATCGTCCGGCACCTGCGCGACGTCGGACCTGACCTGTCGGACGCCCAATTCGGTTTTCGGACTGGTCGTTCGACGGTCGGCGCAATCATGCACCTGAAGGCCGCGGCCACGGCAGTCGTCGTCGGCGGTGGAGTGCTGTTGGCGGTGTCGCTTGATATCGCCAACGCATTCAATAGTTTGCCATTCAGCTGTATCAGGGAGGCGCTCCGGTATCACGGGGTGCCTGCATACCTGAGGCGGCTGGTGGCGGACTATCTTGAGGGCCGCAGCGTTCTCTATGAGAGCCGCATAGGGGACGTTGTGAGGAGACCTATGTCGTGCGGTGTCCCGCAGGGTTCGGCTCTAGGGCCGCTCCTGTGGGACATCGGTTACGACTGGGTGCTACGCTGTCGGCTCCCTCCCGGGCTGGCGGTCATCTGCTATGCGGATGAGACGCTGGTCGTGGCCCGGGGCGGAAACTTTGAGGAAGCGGCGTTCCTGGCCACCTTAGGGACCTCGGAGGTGGTCAGGAGGATCGGGGCGCTGGGGCTTAGGGTGGCCCTGGACAAGTCGGAGGCCCTGCTTTTCCATGGGCCCCGACGTCAGCCACCTGCTGGCGCCTCGATCACGGTGGACGGGGTCCGAATTGGAGTGCAGGCCCGAATTAAGTATCTGGGCCTGATGCTGGACGGGCGGTGGCGCTTTCGCGAGCACTTCCGTCAACTGTCTCCGAGGCTCGTCGGTGCGGCGTCCGCCCTTGCACGGCTCATGCCGAATATGGGCGGACCCAACAATGCGTGTCGACGGCTTTACGCGGGGGTGGTCCGGTCGATGGCGCTGTACGGCGCACCCGTGTGGGCGGAGTCCCTGGACGCACTAAACAGGGCTCTTCTGTGGAGGCCACAGAGAGTCGTCGCGTCCAGGGTCATACGTGGATACCGAACGGTGTCGACGGAGGCGGCCTGCGTGTTGGCCGGAACCCCTCCGTGGGACTTGGAGGCGGAGGTGCTCGCCGAGGTGTACCGGCGGGCGTCGCAAGAGCGGGAGGGGGGTGGACGTCCCCCACCCAGCGTGGTGGCCAGATGGCAGGGCGACGCCCGCCGAGCTGCCATGGCCAACTGGAGGGCGCGGCTGGAGGCGCCCCGGGCCGGTCTTTGGACCGTAGGGGCGCTCCAGCCAGTGCTGGAAGAGTGGGCAGGGCGACGGCACGGAGTCCTTACCTTCCGACTGGTGCAGGTGCTGTCGGGGCACGGTTGCTTCGGCAGATATCTGCACATTGTCGCAAGGAGGGAAGCGACTCCGGGCTGTCACCATTGCGGCTGCGACGAGGACACGGCGCAGCACACGCTCGAGTCGTGCCCGGCTTGGGCCGAGCAGCGTCGTGAACTTGTCGCAGCAATAGGGGGGGACCTCTCGCTGCCGAGCGTCGTCAGAGCGATGCTTGGCAGCGACAGGAATTGGGCCGCGGTCGCTGCCTTCTGCGAGGAGGTCATCTCGCGGAAGGAAGCGGCGGAGAGGGCCAGGGAGGCTGATCCTTCCGCAGACCCAAACCGCCGCCAGCGACTGGGGCGGCGCAGGCGTGAATATTTGCGCCTAATGCCGCCCTAGCTGGGGCTGCGGGTGGATGGACCGGGGAACGTCCGCCACCCGCAAGGCCTCCCGCGAAGGTGCGACGCTCCGTGTACGGATGCGTTGCTCAGATGAGGGTACCCGAAAGGGTAAGCCGCCGGCGGACCACCGAAGGAATGTAACATAGTTCCAGTGGCCCGCCAATAAAGGCGGAGAGACGGTACACGGCGGGTTTATTTAGTGGGTGAAGGCCCCACACTACCCTGTACGTTGCCCCGAGCGACGGGGTGTGCGGTTAGGAACATTTTTTCCCGCCTAAACAAAAAAAAAAAGAAAAAAGGTGTGAGTGTCTATATCTATATACTTTTAAATACAGTAACTTGTGATCATGAGGTCTCGGGTTCGATCCCCGGGTCAGGCAGTGTGATTGAGTTTTTTCGTAAAAAGCAAAATTCTTAGTAGCAGCACGGAGTTTAGAAGTGTGCTCGTTAGGCGGCAATAGGCTCGCCCCTTATTACGTGGGACTTAAACATAGCTGGGTAACCGTGGGTATGTGTTACACCTATGCCTACCTTTTCGGGGAATACAGGCGTGATGCTATGATGATGATGATGATTTAAATTCAAGTTAATAGATTTGTTTGTTATCCAGTTCCTCTTGAGATGCCTGTGTTGGTGAAAGAACACTTCAACCGATGGTATTCATTACGATCTTACTACTTAGCCATCACAGTCTCGGATATACCGTTCCAGGTATGTGTATATTCATTATGTATTTATTTTTACCCCTCTTATTCATAATAACATAAAACTGATTTAAAACACTGTTTAAACTGACCGATGTTTTCTCACTTTCAGCCTCATTTCAATGTACTTTGTTGAAAAGGGACAAGAGTATTTTAGTTAAATTATTGATTTCTGTGACTAAGGCCCCTAGTTTTTAGCATTCCTCTCTGGATATACCTAAACGCTTCTGCTATAGTTTTTTTTAAAGAATAATGTTAAGGTAGACTTTATTTCTATAAACATATTATTTATGAAAGTGTAAAAAGAGAACTTTACTTTTTTTTTGCGAGCGGGATTCCCGCTTTCCTTGCAAATAATTTGTTTTTTAAAAGTTACTGAGCATGTTAAGCGCTATAATACAGATCAAAATATTTATAAAAAAAGGCGGCGGCAAAATATTTATAAAAAAAGGCGGCATACGGCCTGCCTAATAGTAAGTGTAGCCTATAAACAGTAACTACATAGAAGCATTACTTGTGCTTATCACCAACTCTAGGGAAAGAGATTGTTGGGGGAGAGGAAATATAGAAGGCTTTCGTACTTTACATAGTAATTACTGAAAAACAGAATCCTTCAGATCATATTCCTCACGTGTATCAGCACACCTAGTGTCTATAATAATCTAACACAGTGATTAAACGTGAAAATAATTCCTTGTAATCAATACTTAGGCGATATTCTGCGTGATATACGTGGTGATCGTGTACCTGCTGACGTCACAGCCGCCGGTCTGGTTCCGGTTCGCAATGTTCTTGTCGTCGTGCCTGCTCATATCGTTCGTCGCTCAGAGCGTGGGGCTTGTCGTCGGTGCCGCTATGAATGTCCAGGTAGTTATTAAACTATAAAAAATACTATAAAAGCAAAAAGGTTAGTATCAAATTTAGTGCGATAAAAAAGTATTTTACCTTGAATTCCAATTAGGTATAAATGGTTTATATTTTAATTAAGATATCGTAAATATATCCGCCCTATTCCAATAGTCTACCGACATCTATACTATTATAAAACTTTAACAGAGCTGTCTGTATTTAATATATTTGAGAAAAAAATAATTAATGTATTACGCGCTATTTAGGCGTTTCTGAACACAGTTTTTTTTTCTCTTCGGGCATCACGCAAAAACTACTTATAGTCTGTTTGTTTTCCTTCTCTACTTCATTGGCTTAAAAAAAACCTTTTATTGTTTGAAACAGATGTTCGTGTCTGTGTTACCTGTCATAAGAGAAGTCAAATTAGATTTACTTCTAGGGTTTTTTGGGAATTCCCTTCCTAATTTAAATAATTGTCGATAGAATTTGTCTATTTACCTATACGTGCCTAGGGGATTAGAATGTATCTCACTCGATCATATCGACATGACATCGTGTCATTGTGATTGGTTGAGATATCGCCGTGATTGGCCGAGGGATTATTGCGACATCACGCGTCGGTTCCTCAACCAATCACAAGCGAGACGATACGATTTAGTGAGTTACATTCTACGGGCCCGGGCTACATTAAAATAAAATGTATATTTCAGAACGGTGTGTTCCTCGCTCCCGTGATGTCGGTACCGTTCCTCCTGTTCAGCGGTTTCTTCGTGTCTTTCAACGCGATCCCCGTTTACCTACGATGGATCACTTATCTTTCGTACATCAGATATGGGTTCGAGGGTACAGCACTTGCCACATACTCATTCAAAAGACCCAAATTGGACTGCCACCAGGTAATTATTGTTTTTATATAAAAGGTTATACTGCTGGTGGGTGTGAAATTTTATAAGACTAAGTTTTGTGATGTATGGATGGAACAGAAATCAAAAGTAGGAAAATGCTGGCAACTACTGACAGAGAAGAAAACTATATAAGGCCTCTATCTCCGAAAGGAGAAGCATAAACACTTCCCTGGTGTAGCTTAGTAATATGTAGTCTCCGTTGTAACTCACCTCTTCGGGTATAAATGCATAAGTCTAGCTCAGCGGTTCTATAATATATGAAGACGGAACCTTTTTGGAAACTAAATATTGACGGAGCTCTAAAATAATACAATTATGTACTATTTATTAATCATAATATTACTTGACATTACCGTTTACATTGAATGGGAGGTGTGAAATTTTTCTACTATTCCTTTAGTTAGATTTTCGAAATTTCGAATAGTTCCTTTTAGTATTTTATATCAATATGGCCCCTTTAGTATTTTATATTATATTTTATTGCCGAGGCGCCAGGGCTGTACGGAGCCTTGGGGTTCCATGGAGTAGGTTTTGATATTCTCAAAGCAGTCAGTCTTTACTATGGTAAAATAGTCTGGCATAACTATTTTACCATAGTAAAGTTAAGGAAACCTATATGCTCAAGACATATTTTTGAGAACTTGTGATACCACAGGGCGGATAAGCGTTCTGCGTTATCGTCATTCTATATAGTCTATGAATCAATGTGGTAAAGACATGTTCGCACAAATTATTTATATTTATAATATTTGTCTACAGCCTTACTGCCACTTCAAGGATCCTCTCACAACCCTAGAAGAATTGGACATGAATGACGCAGACTTCACCCTCGATATCGCAGCGCTATGCCTCATCTTTGTAGTGCTACGTATATCCGCCTTCCTCTTCCTTCGTTGGAAGCTTAAATCCACTAGATAAGCGATAATAAACTTTAAGTCCTGTGTATTAGAGTAAAAAACCAAATGATAAGTAAATTAAGTTAGGGTTGTTCTTTGTCTAACAGAAATTGAATATTCGGATTGAATTAAAAAAAATATAAATACCAAAGTAATTGTTCATGAAAAGTAAAAATTTCAAAGACAAGGTGAATCCTACACGTAAATCGGAGGTTTAGTATGTGGGTACCAAAGTACCAATCGCCGTAGTTAGTTATTTTTACGCAGTTATTGTGCTACTTATATTATATTTCGAATATGTTACGGACATAAAATCTGCTGGGGTGATAGCATAATAAGATACTTAAAACAACTCTTAAAATAAGATGACAAATATTTTCTATAAAAATAGTTCATGTTTCATACTTTCATTTAAGCAACCGAATAATTCCTACAAAATGTGATAGCTGCGTATGTGATAAAGTAATTTAAAAAAAACTATTAATTGAAATTATCGGCTCTATATAATTATTGTGAAAGTAGTATATATTATTAATATTATTCATGTGCCTTGATATTTTGAAATCATTGTTATTTTTTTTCTAAAATTAGCATGGACAGTGTCCCGACTCAACTTGTTAAGTAATCGGGGTTAGGAAATATGTGTGATCTACATATATAGTGGGTTATCTACGAATGGTACTACTATTTATAGAATAATAAATGACGAATTTAGCATTAATATAACTAAATCCTTCCAATATACAGGTTTATATGCTACTGTTCAATTCTATTTCATGTTACAAGATCTGATAACATCCGAAAAACAACTGTGTAATAACATTAGTTATTATTATATTAATTAAATGAATTTGCTCATCCATTAGTAATAATTTATCTTGCCTTTATGGTTTACTGTTAGTTTTTATATCGAAGGTAGCTGTAAGAGCTTGTACCTATGGTAATGGTATTTAAAATAAATAAAGATAATGTGGAATTAAAAAAGGTCAATCTAGAATTAAAAAAGGTCAATCTAGAATTAAAAAAGGTCAATCTAGAATTAAAAAAGGTCAATCTAGAATTAAAAAAGGTCAATCTAGAATTAAAAAAGGTCAATCTAGAATTAGAATTGTTTTTTAGACACCACCAATTTAGTGTTCAGTCGGTTACTACAAAAATAGAAACAGTGTTTGTATTTAAAGCTTAGTATATCGTATCGTATATCGTACAAAATGACTAGGCAAAGTGCAGGAGCAATATATCTCTGCCCTCTTAGAATGTGATTAAAAAAATCGTATTGCCTTTTGTCATATCGCTTGTGATTGGTAGCGAAACCGACGCGTGATGGCGCAATAATCCTTCAGCCAATCACGATGATCTCTCAGTTAATCACAATGAGACGATGCGATGTCGATACGATTTAGTGAGATACATTCTAACCCCCTGGGGGGTTAGGCAGAATCTCATATCTCACATGTCGATCGTATCGTGATCACTGTGATTGGGTGAGAGATCACCGTGATTAGCCAACGGATTATTGCGACATCACGCGTCGGTTTCTCAACCAATCACAGTGATCACGATACGACAGACATGTGAGATATGAGATTCTGCCTAACCTGATTAGACTATTAGTCTACTTAGAATATGATTCACAAAATCGTATCGACATCTTATCGTCTTATTTGTGATTGGAAGAGACATAGACGCGTGATGTCACAATAATCGCTCACCCAATCACGGTGAGATCCACCAATGACAATGTCACGGTGCGCACAAACAACAAATCAAAGATCAGCCGTTTTGGAGTTATAAATGGTGTAAATAACCGGACTTTGTTTAAATACCTGTCCGAGTGCGGCGGTTCGTAATGATAGTCAATAAATTGTAACCTAACCATAACCAAAAATGTATGAAGGCTTATAAACTTAAATGACCATTACCATTGGTAGTGAGCTATATTTATGTAACTAGGGATGATGGTACCTAATATTCACTGTACTTATAGATGTAAAGGTAATAATGTTAATAAAAATTTTATACATATATATTTTTTAAATAAATGGTTTATAAAATTTGTTTTTGTTTTATTAGGGTTCCGTACCTCCAAAGGAAAAAACGGAACCGTTATACGGTTCCTCGTGAGTTGAAATTTGGTAGACATATTGTACGAGTAAGTCGGTGTCTCAAACTCTGTGTAACGTAAATAAATTAGTATTTTTGATCTATATTTTTTTTGGATTTGACATGCTCAGCTACTTTTTAAAGTACAAATTATTTATGAATGAGGAAAAAAAAAGACAAATGTGGTGAGGAGATTGGGATGGCTGAAAGGTCGGTGCGGTAGCTCAGTGGCTTAGAGCTCTTCCCCGGAATGGAAGGGAAGCGGGTTAATTTCCCACTCGCACTAAAATTCTCTTTTTCCTCATTCACAAATAATTTGTACTTTAAATGAATATTGCTCACTTTTGAGGGGTAAACTAGAAAATGTAAAAAAAACTACTTTATGTGGCTCGTTGTGAGATTTTTTTTAATAATTTTAAGATTAATAGATTTGTAGTTATTTAAGAAAATGGGTCCATCCACCCGCAGCCTCAGCTAGGGCGGCATTAGGCGCAAATACTCGCGCCTGCGCCGCCCTAGTCGCTGTCAGCGGTTTGGGTCTACGGAAGTATCTACCTCCCTGGCTCTCCGCTGCTTCCTTCCGCAAGATGACCTCGCAGAAGGCAGCGACCACGGCCCAATGCCTGACGCCGCCTAGCGTCGTCAGAGCGATTTGACAGGTCCCCCCTATTGCCACGACGAGTTCACGGCGCTGCTCGGCCCAAGCCGGGCTCGACTCGAGCGTGTGTCGCGCCGTGTCCTCGTTGCAGCCGCACTGGTGACAGTCCGGAGTCGCTTCCCTCCTTGCGACTATGTGCAGATATGTGCCGAAACAACCGTGCCCCGACAGCACCTGCTCCAGTCGGAAGGTAAGGACTCCGTGCCGTCGCCCCGCCCACTCCTCCAGCACTGGCTGAAGAGCCCCTACGGTCCAAAGACCGGCCTGGAGCTCCTCCAGCCGTACCCTCCATCTGGCCATGGCAGCTCGGCTGGAGTCTATAAGAAGCCTGGTATTTAAAAAATAATATAGGAAATCAAATAAATTTGTTTCAACACGGATTAGATAAAAAAAATCTTATGGAACTTATGAGACACATTCCATATGAAAGCCTATATTGATGAACAACATCCATTCCAAGGTTGTCTGGAAGAAATCGCAGCTAGCGATAAGACCGCCCTTTGTACATTAACTTATTACCTTTGTTCTTTGTTATCACGCAGCCCCCCCAAAGTTACAGCGAAATCCAAAATGTGCTGGTTGTATTTTTGCCAATCAGAAAATTTTATGTGAAATGATCCTTAATATTTGTAGTTTCATTTTTATTATAGACGAAAGGTAATCCAAGTTCATAAGTTACACTGTGTGAATATTTCTATATTTTTTTTTTACTGTGATCTATCCCCGACCATTAAGTATTTAATCAATAGTCTGGAATGGGAATAAAACTGCAAGGATACATATAATATAGGTATGTGCTTTATAATTTATTAGATTTGAAACCGAATATAATATTATATCAGCTTTAAATAAAAACGTGATTCTGACATTTCGTTGATGCTGCTTCATTCTACTCGAAGCGTGGTTAAAGTTGAGGTGGTGAACGTTTAATCATAAGTTCTATGATAAAGCATATTGTAGACAATATAACTCCAACAATGATAACGCACCAGGGGATAACAAAGCGAGGCTTGAAGCCTTTCTTTGAAAACCTAAACTTTAAACTGTGCAAGAAGTACTGATCTCGAAGGTTCTTTTCAGCCAGTCCATTTTGTCTCATGAGTAACATGTTGATGAGAAGTTTATGCGTTACGGGGAAACCTTTATAAAAATAATAACCCAGTAATAATTTGGAATAAGGCTTTTCAAAATAATGAATTAGGGGATCTCCCCATTTGTCGTTAAAAATTTGCTCGTTATATAAATAAAAGTAAGTTGGTATTAAACAGTAAATTTTGTTATTCTTACTGACAAATTTCATAACCTCGGTAATATTGTCACAGTTTACATTTTTTACTCTGGTTTCATCAAAAAGTTGTATTTCTTCAGCGTCAAATAAGTAAGCCGCTAGAGCACTATTAATACATGGTTTAAAATTAAATTTGGTTAGATCGTATTCATTTGAAACTTGATATTCTTTAATCGGATTTGTGGTAAGACTAACTAGACTTGATTGATAAAACGTGTTGACTATATATGCAAACCAAATCCACATTAAGAGAACACATTTTACATTTATTGGACTTCGAATAGTACGCCCATGCAGTAGGAAATAATCGAACAATACCAAAATTACGGCGCTTTTGTCATTTGTTTTAAGGAGGTACATTATTAGTGCAGAATATAATACTAAAGACCCAAATACTAACGCCCAAACGAGTATATCGAATTCTAGGTAAAAGTTTTTCCAATTAGGAACTAGGGCCGCTTTCTTTACTGCAAATCTTAACTCGTCAACGTAATCGTGATAACCGCTAACGATTGAGAACGCTCCTGCACGAGATTCTAACAGCATAATCGCACCGAAAATAACATCGGTCTCGTTCTTCTGTAGCATTTCCATGGGACCAATTGCTGTCATGTTGGGAGCCACCGTATCAAAAAACTTTTCGTTATAATTAAATTGGAAATCAACTTTAAATCCATCTCGCTCGGCAATGAGCTGCAGCAAGTACTGTTCCATGCCTGTTATTTTATTGTTATATTCATTTTTTGATGGTTCTATAGTGAATGGTGGTTGATGAATAACCGTTCCTCGGAAGGTACAATTTTGTAGTCCAGTGACCAATTTGTCTGGATACAAATCCTCTGTGGATTGAGCGCATGAGCCATAGCTTATGATGTCGTCATAATACCTGCCGCAGGCATAATTATCATAAGGATTATACGTGTAGAGTTGAGTTTCATCGGTGCCGTCCACCACAAGTACATTGTTTACGTGTTGTTTAAGCATGATATCGAAAACTTTCCGCAATTCAATATCTCGCAACGAATTGATGATGATCAAGAATCGAGCATACGGGTTCCACAACGGCTCTCTTATGAGGCCTTCGAAGTTTTTAGTGAACGTTTCTACGTCCTGAGAGTATACTAAATATCCTTCGTTCAAGACGAACATCTGCCGTGTTGACTCTCTTGATATTAGAATAAAATGTGAGCTTGAATGTATGGTTCTCAAAAGTGCGCTATCATCTGCAGTCATGGACACATAAGTGACTTCTTTTTGTTCGGCAAAGTATTTATCTAGTATACCCATCACGCAATGAACCAATCCTTGGTCATCGTTTTGATGACGAGGTATCAATAAATTTTGACATTGTGATTTGACGAACAAATTCGAAATTAACAAGCACACGAGTAGCATATTGATATTTCGAAATTGTTATGGTCACATTATCCGGAGACATGAAGTGGATTAGTATAATTGAAAATTGATTGCGACCAATGTAGTGTTTGCCTTTATACTTCGATTAATGTAGAGTCCTAAATTACACTTAGGAATATAACTGTATTAGTTTTAACCCGCGGCCTTAGCCATGTTAATTATTTAATATGGTGAATTTCTAATAATTATTAGCGTATTAACGTAAATAAAAAGCTCATTAAATTTTATTTCTACACCCAATATCAGTGTAATGTTAAATAAATCTTTATAGTGATCGGTGGAATGACATAGAATTTGTTTCACTGCAGTGTCACTTATTTTTTGTTTAGGCGGGAAGAAATGCATCTAACCGCACACCTTGTCGTGTCGGGGCAACAAACAGGATAGTGTGGGGCCCTCACTCACAAAATAAACCCATCTCTCCGCCTTTATTGGCGGGCCACTGGAACTACACACACCAAAAAAGTTTGAGATCACTTTTTAAATAAAGTGGCAGTATGGTGAATTTTATTTTATTTTATGTCTAGATTCTTCATTTAAAAATGAGATATTTAATCAAAAATCAAATTTCAAAAACATGTCAAAAACAATTATTTTTCCCATCCTTTGTCTAAGTTTAATCTTTGATTACGCTCTATGATTACCTACGCTTATTCAGAAATCACAAAGAGCATATAACACTACGTAGAAATCGGACCGACAAGATTCAAGCATAGTTTTTCAATTTTTCGTTTAAAATGTTGATTTAGATAGATGCCGAAAGGATTGCCTGAAGCTTTACGGGCAAGAATTGTTACTTTGGGGGAAGAAGGATATTCTATGAGAGAAATAGCTCTCCAAGTTGCTGCATCCCAATCCTGTGTCGTGAACACGTTCGCGTATCGCGGCATGGATAACTGCTGGTCAACCTCGCAGTGGTCGTCCAACTGTTCTTACTGCTGCCCAGAAACGTTACATCAGACTGCTGACTGCCTGCGAACTAGAAGTAAACACTCGTACCATCAGGAATTGCTTACACCAGGCTGGACAACGAGCAAGGAGATCCTGGCGAGCACCTCTGAACTCACGGCAACGACAGCAACGCAGATTGCAGTAGGCTAGGCGCCGCCAAAAAGAAGATGGTGACGAGGAAAACATTTGGCAAAATTGCCTTTTCGTTGACGAAACAAGAATAAGCACTCATCCAGACAACCGACGTGTCCGTGTCTGGAGAAGATGTGGGGATGCAGAGAGACAAAGAACTGCCACTGGTACTGTTCAACAAGGCGGGAAATCGGTGTCCTTTTGGAGCAGAATAATAATTGGAGCTAGAGCGCCGTTAATCCCGTATCGGGGCTTGATGACTGCAGCTTTGTACCAAAATGTTGTTATCGAAGGAATCGTCAGACCATTTAGAATAAATCATGGCCACCAATTCGTACCTATTGGTTGATGATAATGCACCTGCACATCGAGCTCAACGAGTCAATGCTGCTCTCCGTGATCACAACATTGCCAGGTTAGGCTGGCCTGCCGGTTCGCCTGACTTTAACCCGATCGAGCACGCATGGGATACTCTAAAGCGAGCTGTTTGGAAATATCAGTCACATCCCCAGACAGTGCCAGAGATCAGGGAAGCTGCTATTGGAGAATGGATACCGTAAGAAATCCTGCATAACTTGATTCTCAGCATGCCCAGGAGGATTGCTGCTTGTGTTCGAGCTAGGGGAGGGGTTATCTGCTACTAAATAAAAACAATTGCGTAATAAATTCTTAGACTACTAACAGACGTTCTGATTTGGCTGGTTCCGACCACACTGCGACGACCAAAACGGAACGTGTGTAAGGTGGTCGGGATAACATAATTATTATTAATGATGGTTGGACGTGGTCGGCTCACCAGCGCATCCGACAAGGGGTCGTCCATTAATCATGTGAGGCGGTAAAGGGGGGGGGAGAGGTGGTTTGACAAAAATCACGGAATATCACAAGGAGGGAGGGGGGGATGTAGTGAGATATCACATGTATTTATTTTTTTGTTGAACGTGCGATTTCTTTACAACCGAAAAGTGGCGTGTGAGCTTGAATTAGATTATACCTACTTGCCTGAAATAAAAAATAATATTCTGAAATTTTTAAGATACTCAGAAAATACACGAGATATTGGGGGGACGGGGTTAGTCTTAAACCTTACCACGTATGGCCTTGGGGAGGGGGATGTCAAAGAATGCTAAAAAATACATCACATGATTAATGGACTATCCTCAAGCCGGCTGTCCTGCTTTCCAAACAAATGCCTGTCAGATAGGGATGCCCATCCATCCATCCATCCATCAGCCTTTCATCGTCCACTGCTGGACATAGGCCTCCCCAAGAGAACGCCACAGCGAACGGTCCTGTGCCGCCTGCATCCAACGACTGCCTGCGACTTTGACCAGGTCATCGGTCTACCTGGTGGGAGGCCGTTCTACACTGCGCCGTCCTTTACGCGGTCGCCACTCGAGAACCTTTCTTCCCCAACGGTTGTCGGTTCATCGAGCGATGTGGCCTGCCCATTGCCACTTCAGCATGCTGACCCGGCGGACTATGTCGGTCACTCCCGTTCTCCTACGGATTTCCGTATTACGGATCTTATCGCGTAGAGAGATCCCAAGCATAGCCCGCTCCATAGCACGCTGAGCGACTTTAAGCCTTGATATAAGGCCAACATTCAGTGACCACGCCTCTGTGCCATAAGTCATCACTGGTAACACACACTGGTTGTAGACCTTCGTCTTCAGACACTGTGGAATATTGGACAAGAAGATCTCCCTCAGCTTCCCGAACGCTGCCCAGCCGAGCTGGATTCGTCGATCGACCTCTCTCTCGAAGTTGTGTCTACCTAACTGGACAGTTTGTCCCAGGTATACATAGTGGTCGAAAACTTCGAAAAGCGCACTCCCGACCAGGACCGGTGCTGAAATGACATGGACATTAGACATGACTTTCGTCTTGTCCATTTTCATTTTTAGACCCACTAGTCGGGAGACACGGCTGAGGTCGTTGAGCATGGTACCAAGGTCCTCCAGCGATTCTGCTACGACCCCACGTTATCATCTGCAAATCGAAGTTGAGTGATGTATTCGCCATTTATGTTGATGCCTAATCCGGTCCAGTCCAAGAGCTTGAAAACATATTCCAATGCAGTGGTGAAGAGTTTCGGGGACATGACGTCTACCTGTCAAACACCTTTCTGCAGTTGGATCGGTTTTGTGCTCTTGTCCTGAACTCGGACAGACAGTGGCGTTTCTATACGAACACTTCAACACTTCGATGTATCGATAGTCAATTTGGCACCGCTGAAGGGACTGCAGCACCCAAGTTTCGATCGAATCGAAGGCTTTCTCGTAGTCCACAAACGCTAGACACAGAGGCCGCTCCTCGGTCTTCTGTATAATCTGGCGCAGCTTATGTATGTGGTCTACGGTACTATAGCCTTTTCGGAAACCGGCTTGTTCGGGAGGCTGGAAGTCGTCGAGCCTGCGCGCGAGTCGATTTGTAATGACCCTCGAGAACAACTTATAGAAATGGCTCAAGATTGAGATGGGTCTGTAATTCTTCAAGAGGGTTCTGTCACCTTTCTTGAAGAACAGCACCACCACGCTCTTGGTCCACGACTCATGAACGTCGCCCCCGAGAACGACGGAATTGAATAGCCTCTGAAGGGCTTTGAGGACCGGCTTTCCGCCTGCCCTCAGAAGCTCTATAGTAATTCCGTCGTCTCCCGGTGCCTTTCCGTCCTTTAGTTGTTTGAGAGCCATTCTGATCTCGTACAAGCTGACGTCCGGGATATCTTCGGTATAGTGCCGAGTTAGCTTGGATCTGGGCTCATGGACCGAGCTGACAACAGGGTTCTGGGATCCATATAATCCATAGAACTCGTGGACCTGTCTTAATATCTCTCTTTGGAAGAAACAACAGTGCCATCATTGGTCTTCAGCTTGGTCAGCTGGCTTTTCCCAACAGACAGATCTCTTGCGAACCTTGGTTCCGCCCTATCGCCTCTTTAATACGCAAGGTATTAAATCAGCGAATGTCTCGTCGCATAGACTTGGAGATCTGCCTGTTTAGTCGCCTCTGATTGGACCAATCAGCCGAAGACTGCACCGTCATCTCTGTCCGTCTTGCCATGAGCTTAAGAGTTTGGTCCGAAAGCTTTTGAGTCCTATTGACGTGACGGGTCTTAAAACAGGTCGACCCGACCGCTTGGACAGTTTCCACGAACCTGTTGTTCATATCGTTCACTGAATCGCACTCGTCTAGGCATTGACAGCGATATTGTAGTTCGAGCTGAAAGTTTTCGGGGTTCTGGTATTGAGCAGGTGTAGGTAGGAGCGTAAACTTCATCAAGCGTGACCTCTCGACTTTCATATTTAGATTCAATATGCCTCTAACTAAGCGGTGATCACTCCCAGTTTTAATCCCGCTGATCACTGAGACATCATTGAATATGTGTCGTTTGTCCGTTAAGATGAAGTCCATCTCATTTTTCACTGAACCATCAGGGCTAATCCAGGTCCATTTTCGCTGGGACTGTTTTCTGAAGAAGGAATTCATCATAAAGAGGCCTTCCTTCTCCAGAAAATCAGACAGCATCTGGCCCCTGTGGTTCCTCTGCCCAAATCCATATTGCCCCACCTTCAGCTCATCGTCTCTCCTTATGCCTAGTTTTGCGTTGAAATCTCCCATAACCACCGTGAAGTGATTTTTAGACGCGTGAATGGCTTTCGAGATGTCCTCGTAAAGGGCCTCCACTTCGTCGTCGGAATGTGTCGAGGTCGGTGCGTAAACCTGTATGACCTTCAGCGAATACCTTTTGGTTATTCTGAGTATAAGGTACGCAACCCTACTCGACACACTGTCAATCTCCTCCACGTTACCTATGAGAGACTTGCTAACGATAAACCCGATACCACCCTGAGACTGTTGGTCGCCCTCCCGGTGGAAGAGCAAGTTTCCGGACTGGAGGATTATCGTGCCCTCACCCTGTCTTCGCACTTCTCATAATCCTACAACGTCCCATCGGATCTTGCTCAGTTCCTCTTCCAGCGCAGTGATCCTCTCGTCAGTCCTCAGTGTCCTGACGTTGTGCGTTACTAGGGTCAGAAGTCGTTACTGGTAGCCGGATCGCAACCGGAGATTCTTAGCACCTCCTGCTCCGCCGTTACCGGGCCCGCTACCGTTAAGCCACGGAATAGCGGAGCTGCCATGACTGGGGGCCGATGTGTATGTGTGCGCACTCATATGGGGGCGTATTACCATAATCGCCACGCTTGGCAGGTGGGTTGGCGATCGCAGTGGATGTTTTTAGTACACAGGGGAACGCTGCTGGCCCGGTCCCCCGGTAATCCTTCAGTCGGCTTTTACGACTCCCATAGGAAGAGACGGGGTGGAGCTATTCTTAGTACCGGCCCCACACGGCCTGAAGGATGGATTACGGATGTCCACGTACCAAAAAATATCGATATTTTTGTCGATATAATATATCGTAGTGTTCTATCAATACTTTGTGATAATATCGTACAATATATTGATATTTCCGATATATCATATGTAATTTGTTTGTATTTAAAACAAAATATTGGGGAATTTAATATAATTATTAAGGCAGTTCCGTTATTTATTATTTTATACTGTCAAATATTAATATATGATAGGGCTATTAAATCACGTTATACTTACTCGTAAACTGTATTAAACAATACAGATAATAATTGTCACGGCTTGCTTCTTTTAAACAAATAAATAGTAGCCGTTTTTATATATCGTTATGCACACTAACTGTATTTAGATTTTTGTAAACTGTATCAAACAAAACAGATAGTTAGTCATAATTGTATAGGTAATGGGGATCCACGGGCTAAGCTGAGTGCAGATGGCGCTATCGGCGGGAAGGCCACTGTCAAATTGTAGTTGCTTTGTTTGCATTTTTACTCAAGATGCCAGCTGTAAATATAGGAAATCCATCCATCCATCCATCCATGAGCCTTTCAACGTCCACTGCTGGACATAGGCCTCCCCAAGAGAACGCCACAACGAGCGGTCCTGCGCTAACCGCATCCAACGGCTCCCCGCGGCTTTTACCAGATCATCGGTCCCATTTTTTGTTGCGTGTTCATTATGAGGGATAGTGCCGTAATCGCCACGCTTGGCAGAGGCGTGTTGGCGATCGCAGCGGATGTTGTTAATACTCGAGGAAGTGCTGCTGCCCACTCCCCCGATATTCTCTCAGTCGGCTCTTACGACTGCCGTAGGTAGAGAGAGGTGGGACAATTCTAAAGCCGGCCCCACACGGCACAAAACAATATAGGAAATAGTTTAATTAAATAAAATAGAAGTAGGTATATGTATGGGTAAACTGTTTTAAAACCTTTGTCTCCGGCCGAATACTGAAACGCTACTCAACTCCGTCACTTAGGTAAAGGCCTCCTATATATAAGCATCCGTCAAATTTGATTAACAAACGCCACTCAAGTAATTTGAAACCGTGATTAACTAAGTAGTCCTCAGATGTTTACATCATGGCAACACCTACCCAGAAAGTAAGTTCTCAGTTACCAAAATAAATAACTTGGTGTCGTGTATTCATTTTGGCCATACATAATTGAACAAACTGTAAACATTGAACGAAAATTTATTACATTGATTCGTGTGACCTAGAACGGAACACGGCCGATTTGACGGGCGTAAAAGAATAAACTTTACACACATTAACATGTCAGATCCATCCATCCATCCCTCAGCCTTTTAACGTCCACTGCTGGACATAGGTCTCCCCCAAGGGGGGATAATGCCGTAATCGCCAGGCTTGGCAGGTGGGTTGGCGATCGCAGTGGATGTTGTTAATACTCGAGGGAGGGGGTGTGCGGTTAGGAACAAAAAAAAAACAGGTTTCATAGTGCTGCCGAATACAGAGTTCAAAAAGCACAGTTTCTTTGGAAACGCGGAACGGATTTGGTGTAGGTAGGTGAGTCTCGGTCTCCCCCTGTACCTACATCCTTCCACTTTCGCATTTTATATCTTCTTAACCAGTCGATATGATGATAAAGACATTTTTAAATATTTTAATAATAGTATGTAATAGATTTAAGACACGTCGCGACCACACTTAGATTTATGGGTATCTAGCTGTATAAGTAAGTATATATTCATATACATGGACAGTTTTTAGCTTAATTATGTTCGTGACACTGTATCTTGGTAGTATTAATGATCGAAGGTATAATGGTTTTGTTTGGAGGGACTGCAGTGTGTTTCAGCAACTTGGTGGCTATATCTAGTTAGCTTGATTTTAGCCTTATTTAATAAATAAATAAACATGTGTTCATCACACAAATAATTGTCCTGAGTGGGAATCAAACCCACGACCTCGTGCACGGAAGTCCGAAGTCGGAAGTTTGTTTGCTTGTTGTGCACAAAGTACTACCGATCATAAAATGTAGATCGGAGCCTACAAAATGACAGGCATTTTTTTCCTGCAAAAATACACCGTTACTCGGGGATGGGTGTTAACGCATAAAGGTAACAAAGAGGTAATGTGCTATAGAATGACTTATTTATATTAGAATTAACTAATTATGAAGTGTACAGTCCAGTCCAGTAATAATAATAAATAATAAATAAATATTCACGGACATTTCACACAACGTCCTCTGGTCCCAAACTAAGTTTAACGCTTGTGCTATGGGTATCAGATTACAGATATTAATACAAATACTACTTTTTTTTTATAAATACATACATTAATAGATAGAAAACACCCAGACGCATTACAAATATCTGTGTTCATCACACAAATAATTGTCCTGAGTGAGAATCGAACCCAGGACCTCGTGCACGGAAGTCGGTTACGCTACCGACTACGCCACGAGGCCCGTCATTATGCCGACAACAAATTTTATTGAGCTTTTTTTACTCAATATTTCAATAAACTATCAACTTTTTACTGCCGTTTAATAATCTTCAAAAAAAGTACGATAATATTCGAATATTTCGATATGAGAAAGTTTATAAATTATGCGATAGTTTCATTCTCTAACATAATACTAGACTAAGTGAATCGATCGATTTTCAACAGATCGATCTCATGTTTTCGATATTTTACAGGGATCAAACTTAGAGGCTCCGATTCGAATCGTATCAAAAGATCGATTTTTTGTTATAGGTAGATCGGAAATTAATATTTTGGTATAAAATGTAACATCCTTCGAAAACGTATTTTATTTTGTTATAGATCGGAAACCTAATATTTTGGTTTTTAACCATAGAATATTAAATACTTTGGAAAATCCAAAACTGCACGCCTCATTTGATTATTTGATAAGTAACTAATAATGTATTGGTCTTACTAAGTAGTTTTCAATAAATCACATAGATAGCGCTAATTTCAAAAAGTACTAATGCGGGTTTCATGTCTTATACGCCATCTAGCGCTAATTTTAAGAAGTACTCAGTTACGGGCCGCGCGCACGTCAAGGCCACGTAAAAAGATTGTGGAATGTAAAATATGTTTTTTTCGTGTTTTATATCGTTGGTGTGTTATTATTTACGTGTGTTTAGTGTTTTTATTTTTGTTATGGATAAAATAGTTATTATACTTGACAAATATCATCAGTTCGTCAAGCAAAGGTCAGAACTTTCTTTTAACAAAAAACAATGTACCGGCCGGGCGAACGGCGTTCTGTTGACGATAGTAAAAGCACCGGTGGCTATGCGTACGTATAAAAGGTGGTTATCATGAAAGGCGCTTTCTTTAGTGTCGCGTCGAGCGTAAATGCCGTAAATATACAATATTTTTTTTGTTTTTTTATAACAATTAAACCACATCGAATAGCGCCCTCTCGCCATCCATAGACGAATTAAAACCGTTATTAGTTTATTGATTATCCATTATGCTTCCACTAGCACAAAACCATGTAAGTACACGCTGTTGTCAACAGATGGCGTTTAAAACAAAAATAAAAGCGTCGCCACGCTACAGCCCATTTCACCCTCGTGCCGCATTAGATGTTTCACATCAAAAATGATATCACGTAAGCACTTTTCTTTTATAGGGTGCAATTTAAAAATACGCCGTTTTTGCTAGTGATCCCAAACTTTTTTTGATGGACATATGTTATATTGCTTCAGTGGTCCGCCGGCGAAAACTGCATTGTCACCTGGGCGACCTTCTCGATGGCGGTGTCTATCGACCTCATATAAATAATTACTAAAAACCATTTTTTATGTATTGATTATGAGTGAAGAATCACAGGAAACGCATAATACATACTTTAATTATAAGAAGGCAAATTATTTAATGTATGTTTTCGTTGAGCATATTTACTTCGGTACGCGATCATAACATCATTATCATAAGTCATTATAAACGTACTTGTATTGTGACTATTTTTATACAGCGCTTATAACTTCATGTATATTTTCGAATTTGAATTAAGTTCTATAGATAATAATAAGCATTCAGTTCAGGCTTAATCTGCTCACCTGACTTTTCTGGATAAATACTGGTACATCTCGTTAAAAATTAGGGCGTTCTACCAAACAATAAAAAACCAAAATCATAAGTATATTTTTAATGTTAGTACGTATGCATTTACAACTATGTACCTAAGTATAAATCATAGGTATTCCCTTGAAGTTTCCCAGAACATAGGTAGTAGTATTTTATCCGCTAAGAGATGATTGAATACTAATTAATCAAACAGGGCCGCCTATCCCATCAGACGTCAAGGGTTGGAAATATCCGCGCTTTTATTCACTGCTCAAATAATTCCCTAGTAATTATGCATAGAATTCGTTACCAATCGAGCTGTATTTATGTAGGAAAATATGTTAATGGTTTAAAAGAAATTAAGAAGAGAGATTTTTTTAAATTGCATATGGCAAAGAGCATATAACACTACGTTTACCATATGGTGGCAGACGAGCCACGGCCCACCTGATGGAAAATAGTAAGGTATGTTGGGGTAAGAGCGGACGGTTTTTTGATGTTCTTGTAAGACTTTAAATGAATATTGTTATTTCAATAGTCTGTTTTGTTAACGGACTTCTAAAATATTTTTATGAAAAAAGAAAAAACACATTTTGTGTATATAAATAATTTAACCCTTTATAATTAATGTATATTTATGAAAATTAGATCTAATTGAGAAGGCAGTGTTTTTATTTACCCGGGAAAGTGCGGACCATATCGGGGGAAGAGCGGAGTATATCCTAAAATCAATTCTATTCGTCGTATTAATAAAGTACATAAAGAATTTTATTCCGGTCTAATCCCAGTCAAATTTTACTTTTACAACAGTATCTTGGCCGGCAATGACAATTTTGTTTTTTCAAAAGCATAATACGTCCGCTCTTGCCCCGTTCGACAATGAAACAAACATGTGATCCTCAAACTTTATAGGAATGAAAATCATAAACTTAAAAATAAGTAAAACAAATAAAATTTTTCAAGTAGATATTTAGGCAACAAACAATGGTAGCAATAGGTAATAGTAATTCAAGTCTTGAATGTACAAGCTAATTCTCATAACAACTATGCCTTAATTTTCAATATACTGGTGTAATATTCTTGAATGAGATTATTTATTGATTAGACAAATTATTTTTTTTATGAACTCAGTAACAATATCACGTACTTCTCAGGATAAACCAAAGCCCAATTTCTTGGCAAGGACTCGGTCGCTCAGTGTAGAAGGTTTGTGGTGTGTATATTGAATATTTTTTGCAGCAACATAATTTGTAAGCTGTTTACTTTTTACTGTTAAACTGCAACTTCTAAAATTTTTTGGGAATATCTAGTACCTCTTTAGGTTTTTTTAAGGTACGTGGCATTTTAAACCTAAAAAATATAATGGGATTAAATAGAATTCTCTTTTCATTATAATTTAAGTTTATATTTACTCAAATTGCCAAAGCAATGCCTACAAATAGTCGCATTTTATGTTGGCAAAAAATATTAGTATCCTATAAATAAACGATAGGTAGGTACATCATTATGGGATAAGTAAGTAAGTACATTTTATTTGAGATGCTAACACCAAATTCAAATACCTAAGTTACGTAAGTAGAGGTATTCTGTAATTTACTTAAAAGCTAAAAGTTTGAGTACCACTGTTTTCTTCTGTACTTTATGAAACCGGGAAAGTGCGGATGAAATTTAGTCCGCTCTTCTCCCAAAGGTTAAAGAGCGGATTCTAATTTAAAACCTAAACTACACGTTATTCATTATTCTAACCTAGAAAAAATAATTCAAACGAGAGAAATAACCACAAAAAACTCAACAGATTATGAATCCTTTTGGGTGCTGAGATACACTACCAGGGGAAAGAGCGTATTTTATAAAATCAGACGAAAATTGCACACTTCCACATTTTGCTCTTTATTACACGTGTTTGTGTGTAAAACAAACACTGCAGATTACATTTTGAGGCACTACAAAATGGCGTTATTGCCTGTGTTTTCGGTATTCAAAAATAGTAACTAGTTTTGGAGTTATAACAACTATCCGCTCTTCCCCCGATCCGCTCTCACCCCAACATACCTTAACCGTCGCTCATGGACTCAACTATACCGAGAGTATTGTCAAGCCGCGGCGTACCATTTCATTTCACCGATATGTAATGAAAAAATAAACGGCTATCTCCTGCTACAGCTAAAACGTAACGATGTGCTTCATGACCGGTCACACGAGAGATGGTGGTACCAACCCGCTCGGGCCGGATACCAAGTGAGTACTCCCACTACTACCCGTACCCAGATCTACCACCAGTAATGCAATAGGTGATAATTGCTTAATTCCCTTAGTTGCCTCGTACGACACCCGTGGGAAAGAATGCGCTGGTGACACTTGTTTTCTTAATCCGTCACTTCAAAAGCATGCATAAAAATTATTTAAGTAGGTATAAGTAAAAACTGCCTACCCGTCAGAAACGACACAATGTCAGCATAATGCAGGTCAAATCGGCGCTGATCTTCCGATGGAGTCCGACGTAATATTATAAAAAAACAAAGAAGTACATAAATAAACGAAGAAAAAAATAATTCAAAAAATCTTACACAGAAACCTATTTGAGTGTTTGAAAAGTAGTTCCATTATAAAAGTGAATATAGCTATGGTGAAACCTGGTATATAAATACGCCATGGAAATATGAATCGTGCTTCATATGCCCTCTTAGATAATTTCTTTTTCAGCTCCTGCATATAGTAGAGATCACGAAGTCTTTTCTCTGCTAAGCCACTTTCTCTCATCCGCAACGCATTTAGTTGAAGATTTTTAGTTATAGGAAAACCTTTATAAAAATGATAACCAAATAAGAATTTTGCATAAGGTTTATCAAAATAGTAAATCAGAGGCTCTCCAAACTCGTCAGTATAGTTACCTTCGTTATATAAATACACGTAACTTGGTATGAGGGTAAATAAATTCTCATTATTGATGATAGAGTCCATGGTTTCACTTGTAGTTTGACACCCTTTTTCTTCATAATTCCAACGTAAAACTGTCCCGTGTAATGTGTTAGTTTCACTGAACAAATATTTTTGTATTCCTTTACTCAAGCAAGGTTTAAGATCGTAATAGGCCATCTCTTCTTCATCGGAGATCTGGAAATCCATACTGGGCTCAGTAGTTAGACTGACTAGATTTGATTGATAGAAGGTATTGATTAGATATGCAAACCATGCCCAAATTATGAGGATACTCCTTACTGACCAACGAGTGCGCGTTTCACGGCCATGTAGTAGTAAATTATCTAAAAGCCGCAAAAATATCTCACCTTTGTCATTTGCACGCAGAAGGATAACCACGATGATAGAATACAAGATAAAACTAACGAATAGTACGACCCAAACATCAAACTCAAACTCCAGATAAATATATCGCCATGTAGGAACGAATGTTGAACTTTTTACCGCAAATCGCAACTCATCGATATAATCAAGATAACCATAAAGATAGGTAAAAGCTTCAACTCGAGATGATACCAATACTATTCCTCCAAATACAATATCACAATCACCGTTTTGTAACATTTCCATCGGACCAAATGCTGTCATATTAGGCGCCACAATAGAGTAATCTTCAGGATCGTAATTGTATTTGAAACTGACATTAAACTGTTCTATTTCACCTAGTATTGTTATGATATATTCTTCTATACCTAGTAACATGTTTTTACCCTCTATCTTGAATGGGTCTACACTGTAAGGCGGTCGATGTGTGACTGATGCTGTAAAACTGCAGTTCTTTAGTCCAGTAATGAGTTTGTCTGGGTATACATTGTCAGTTGCATGTAAGCAGAATCCGTAATTGATGATGGTGTCATAGTACTTGCCACATGCGTAGTTCGCAAACGGGTTGTAAGTATAAAGTTGACCTTCACTGCCATTTATCACAACCACATCATTCACATGATGTGTGAGCATCTCGTCAAATATAAGCCTTAGTTCGTCGCTCTGAATTATACTGATAACGATCAAGAATTGGGCGTTCGGATTCCATGCTCCTTCCATCAAAAGGTAGTCGAAGTTTTCGGTAAAATTAGTCACACCGCTTGCAGATATCAAATAACCTTGATTAGGTACTGGTATCTGGTGGGTTGGTTGCCTGGATATTATTGAAACGTTCATTGCTGAATGAATTGCCTTTAGAAGTTCGTCTTCATCACGTTCGATTTGGACATATGTAAGTTCATTTTCTTCAGAAAAATATTTTTTAAGTATATCTACTACGCATTTGATGATTTGGCTGTTGTCAGCTTGTTCTACTGGAGTTAATAAGCAAGTTGCAGTGATATAAAACAGGGATGTAACCAAACAAACGAACAACATATTGAGGCGTAAGAATTGAACTGGTAGAGTTTAACAGTTACGTACTCGTTTTGATACGATGATTTAAAACTTATAGCAGGATGATAAGTTACCTACATCAATTTTGGAGTAATTAATGGCCCCTTTGAAAAAATATGGCTGTTATTATCTAAAAAAAACTTATGTACGTATTTACCTAAACACACGATGTAAAATAAATGTAGGTAGTTTGTACATTTTTTATTTAACTTAAACTGTCTGCTTAATTAATAGGTAAGTACTTTGTAAGAAAATGTTCATCGACACTTCTTAGTTTTTTAAGGAAAAGACACTTTGTACATTGTGTTTTATTATTGACACTGTTCATGTGTAGGACCGAGCCAGACCTTAGCTGAATGCCGAAGTTCTGTTCAAGTCACCGAAATTCGGTTTAGCCGAATGTAAAACGAATATTGGCCCATCCCTAATGGTGAATCCCCAGACGCAGGGTACCTATAACAAGTACCACCGAAGGAATGTAACATAGTTCCAGTGGCCCGCCAATAAAGGCGGAGAGACGGCACGCGGCGGGTTTCTTTAGTGGGTGAAGGCCCCACACTACCCTGTTCGTTGCCCCGAACGACGGGGTATGCGGTTAGGAACATTTTTTCCCGCCTTAACAAAAAAAAGGGTACCTATAACAAGTACCTACTTACAATTATTTTCAATAACAACTTAAAACTATAAGAATAATATTGATCGTTAGTATAGTATAATGACTTAATGACACATTATTACAGAAATAGCCTTTTTTATTTACTTATATTCATCTATTTATTTACAGTATTCATGATTTGTATAGGATTCCATAGACAATTGAAATATACCTACCTTTTTCAGTATAGGTAAATGCGAGGTAGTTGGTCATAATCCTTTCTTTTTTCAAATTTAGTACCTGGTATATTCAATGATATTTAAGTAAAGATGAGTTAAGTTCATACTAAATGGCTTAGGTACCGATAATATTGTTGCATTATGAGAAAGTACTAATTTATAGATGTGTGCATACGCTACGCAATAGATTATAAGGAACGCATGATACAGAAAGAGACGGAAGATCACCAACTAAAACAAATTCGGCCAATTGACCGAATTCATGCACAATTACTGCGTGTTAGTGCGATATCTACTCTTTTTTGTATATAACATAATTGAGAATATTAAGTAAATGAGTGTGTCTGGCACTCAATTGTATACACGATAGGAGATCACTACTATGAAGACCACCTCGTAATATATCAAAAGTAAAGGATATCTAGCATCTTTCGTGTCTCATCGAGAGGAAGTAGGGGATAGTGTCCATAATCTAGTAAATACGAGGTATGACGTTTTTTAGATTTAACGTAAACCTCTTGTAACATTTCTATTGCATTCCATCCATCCATCCATCAGCCTTTCAACGTCCACTGCTGGACATAGGCCTCCCCAAGAGAACACCACAACGAGCGGTCCCGTCATGGGGGATAATGCCGTAATCGCCACGCTTGGCAGGCGGGTTGGCGATCGCAGTGGATGTTGTTAATACTCGAGGGAGTGCTCTGACCACTCCCACGGCATTCCTCAGTCGGCTAATTAATGCATGTAAGCGCGTTGGTCGTTAAGACAAATGTGATAAGGAGATTGGGTATGTCTAAAAGATAGTACTGTAGCTCAGTGGATTAGAGCACTTCCTCGGATAGGAAGGGACTTTCGATTCCCGCCTGTACTAAAATACTCTTTTTCCTTATTCACAAATTATAATTTGTACTTTAAGAGTAGCTGAGCATGTCAAGTGCTAAAATATAGATCAAAATGTTAATTGAGAGATATATGCAAGAATAGAACCTCTTAAGTTAGTTATAGTAGTAGTAGTAGTATTATTTAATTCAATTAAACTATCTACAAAGTTAATTAATAATTATTTAACCTTGACTGCGTGGGCACGAGTATAATATTGTTGTTAAATAAACAATGTAATGAAATCCCACATTATATTTCAGCATATATCAAGTTTAAGTGAATTTAGGGATGAATTATATTAGACCGGGCCGTGTCCGGGCCGGGGATCGTACGTGTCCCGGACGGGGCACGGATTTGAAACGTTACATACATTTTGTATGGAACAATCTATATTACACCGTGCATCATCCGTGGCTCGTCCGGGCCCGGACGACGCTCGTTTACACCACGGCTGTTGCACGGTTCCGCCCCGTCCCCACCACGTCCCGTTATAATACGAACACTCCGCCGTGCTGCGTACGGGCAGTGTGCAACGAATGTTTAGTGAGGGACCACGCACGTTGTTTTTGTTTCACCGCAGCTCAGTTTACCCACGTGATACTTAAAGATTATTTTTTGGGTACCTTGTTGCACGACTTTGCGAATAATGGACGATGAAAAACTGATAGAACACGTCCGAAAGTATCCTGAACTCTATGATATGTCGCATCAAAAATACTTGGATACAAAGTTCAAAACATCCATATGGACTTCGATTGGAAACGAATTAAATAAAACAGGTCAGTAACATAATAATCAATTTATTGAAATTATGTAAGTAGCTATATATATTACTTACATTTTTGTATTGATTTCAATCATTATTATTTATTTCTAATGTTATTCGTTTTTTAGGGTTACCTACAGGTTTTTACATAACAAATTGAGTCTCAACAAGCATGCGGTAGCCCTTCGATTATACCTTACCTTAAAGCATTAAGGTAAGGTATAATCGAAGGGCTACCGCAATGATTGAGGATATAATCCCTTTTCTATAATTTTATCTGAGTTGTACTGGTATGGCAAACAGGTTATTTTTAGGAACCATTATATGAACCCATTATTAAAAATGTCCGGCCGGTGACAAAAAGTAATTTTTAAATATTTCTCTGACCGCAAATGCATCGTTAGTAGATTGTCCGTGATCTTGTGGTCGTAGTTGATGTAGTAGAGACTGCCTTAATTCTGTATCACGTGGTATAAAAGCTATGTCATCTTTGTTGCGTAAATAGTTATGAAGTATGCAAGCAGCTAATATAACATTATCAACATTTTTAGGGGCCATTTTGATTCTTCTAAAAAATAATCTGAATCTTTGTGCTAAAATACCAAAAGCACATTCAACTAGACGTCGTGCTAGCGTTAATCTATAGTTAAAATATTTTTTTGCATTATCCCCTATTGTCTGGCTACCTGGGTAAGGTCGCATTATATACGTTTTCAAAGGAAACGCTTCATCAGCTACTATAACGAATGGTGCTATTATATCCGAGTTAGGTAATTGACTTGCTGGAGGTACACTCATTGTTCGATTTTCTAGTCGTTGTCCTAAACTAGACTTCGCCAAAATACCACCATCGCTATTTCTTCCATATGATCCAACGTTAACTGTAATAAATTTATAACGCGCGTCAACAAGGGCTAAAAGTATGATGGAAAACGTGTTCTTATAGTTATAAAAAATAGATCCGCTATTAGGTGGTGCCTCAATGACAAAATGCTTTCCATCCAATGCACCAATACAGTTAGGAAATTTCCACAATGTTTCGAAGTCATGCGCTATCAATTTCCATTTATCCTCTGACGGTTGTGGCATTTCTTTTTTCATAAGTATTTTAACAATAGCACGACATGTGTTGTTTACAATTTGATGGACTGTTGTATGACCCAACCGAAAACTGTACGAAATGGTCAAGTAGGAATCTCCAGTTGCCAAGTATCTGAAAAAAAAAAATGTCGAGTACATCTTCTAATATAACCTAATATATTATTATATTTATGTTTGAAGTTTGAAATGGCCAACTATTGATATCCCATTTATTTTTTAATATTCATTTATTGTAATTATATTTTGTTCTATATTAAATAAAGGGTTATATTTGTTTCAGCTAACGATTGTAAAACAAGGTGGACAAATATTAGAGACCAGTTTAAAAAAAACATCAAAACAAGGGACAACTAAAAAGTGGACAAGCAGCAACCAAAGTAAAAAAATATAAATATGAGGATATGCTCCAATTTTTGGTTGCTCATATACAAGATAGAGAAGTGATCGAAAATATTTCAAACGACAATGATTCTGAAGCTTATACTGATACTCCAACGTATTATTAAACAAAGTTAATACAGCTAGTGCACACTAATATTATAGAGTACCATTGACAAGAAAGTGGAGTGGCGTGTCTTCGTCGACGGCATAGCTATAATGTGTTTAGTTTATAGTAAAAGTGTAATTATTTCGTAGTATTAGGTACCTTAAACATACTGCTAATCGTTGTTTGGGTTCTATCGGCGTCTTGAATCTTGTCTGCTGTCTTGTAAGGGCGGGCTTTAGTTCATTCAGTAAAATGTCAAAGTTTTCTTTGGACATTCTAAAATATCCAAAGAATTTCTCTTCATTGTCTGGTAAGTATCTACATAGAGTATTAAATTCTCCGTCAATTTTACGCCTTCTCCAAAGAGGATGCACGCCCCATTTTCGTTTGACCTGGTTCTTCTTACACTTTGCTTCTGCTTCTTCTTCATCGATAGATATTGCAATAGCAGCCAACTCCAGTACAGAAAACTCCATTATTATTAAATAAATAATGCAATAATCGGAAATTATTCACACCACTACACTGTATTGTAGCGACCGTGGCGGCTGCAAACTCGTTAAACACTCGGTGTAATATAAACGTGCAGCACGGACGAGCCCCGCTCCGGCGCCGCCCCGGCCACGGCCCGGTCCGGACACGGCCCGGTCTAATATAATTCATCCCTTTTCTCTAGCAACAAATCAGTCACGGCTACTTTAGTTTGATTGCACTGGTGAATCTTGAAAATATACGAGATGCATGCATAAAATATTGCCATTCCTATTTTATGTTGTTAATTCTAAAGTAATCCATATTTTTCGTACATGTGTACGTAAATCAAGATTTAAAATTATTTCGCGCATAGACCGGATTTTTTTTAAATATTGTTCTTTGGTTTTCACCGGGCAGCGTTAATTTATAAATAAAGGCCTAGATAAAATTATAAAAATATAAAAAAGTGTTTTTCAAGGTTGCGACTTCGGATTGGGGATTGAACTCGTTGAGTATTAATTGTTCAGACTTTCTCTGTTAAAATATTATTATAAATTAAAAATAGGTATCCACGTTTCAAGAAGGTACTCTGTAGGTTCAAGTAAAAAACAATGAAACTGGAGTAGGTACTCGTTTATTTCCCTATTATCAAGATTTTTTTACTATGTTTTTTCCTAGTTATGTACCTATAAAAAAAAAAAACTCAAGAAGGGTGATCATATGTAAATATATCTTCGAACAGAGATTTTGCAGCTGAAATATATCTTCGAAGAGAAATTTTGCAGCTGATAAGTCAGCTGATAAGTCAGCTGCAAAATTTCTGTTCGAAGATATATTTACATATGATCACCCTTCAGTCAAGCCAAGAAATGCTTATAAACCTACATGATTTATCCTGATACAATTCTAGAAGCTTTAAAGTATCTTTGATCTTTATCAGGTACCATTGTCAAACTGTGATTACCTTTATGATTTATGCCGCAATTATTTAGTCATTTTCTAATATTTCCGTGGTCATTTGACTATTTTGACAGTGTATGTCATACATGTAATTTATCATATAAACGTAATTACCATAGAAATACATGTACTGTATATATTTATTATTTACACAATCAAATAATTAATTGCATAATGCACGCCAGCAAGCACGTAATGCCTATTCCAATAGAAAACACTATTTGAATTGCGGTCTAATCAGCTTACTACTAAAAAGATGTCCCGTACTTACAGATATGGATCTACGTACCGAGAAAAGTCGTAGATTTATTATTATTTTAATGTAATACGTAACCTTGAATGAGACAAGCTCAGTTTTCGATATGTCCGAATCATTACCGAAATAGAGTGTGTCTAATTGGATATTAGGTCATTGTTGCTCCATATCTTAATACAACACTTAAGATAGGTACTTTTTTGCCTATGGTGGCAGACGAGCCACGGCACACCTGATGGTAAGTGGTAACCGTCGCTCATGGACTTACCTAGAGTATTGTCAAGCCGCTGCTCACTATTTCATTCCACAGATGAATGAATTAACGGCTATATCTCCTGCTACAACCAAAACACACCGATGTGCTACATGGCCGGCGATGAGATGGTCATAGATGATACACTATAACTAGTGATGGTACGAACCCGCTCAGGCCCGATAACAATTGAGTACTCGCACTTAGTACCCAGCCCTACCACCAGTAATGCAATGGGTGATAATTGCTTACTTTTCTTAGTCGCCTCGTACGCCAGTCGTAGAAAAGAATTGGGTGAAAGAAGAAAGGAGAGAGAACGAAAAAGTGACACTTGTATTATTAGTCCGTCACCACACGGACAAAACTTTGATCACGAAAATGTAATTATACTAATCCTGCAGTTATAACCTACATATTTGAAAATTAAGGTTTAGATAACACTTCTACAATAAATGTTATGATAGCTATTGTACATCCGAAAATATGAATGCCCCAAGGAAGTACAAAACGAAGTTTTTGTTTATTACCCTGAAAACTGTGCTTGATACCTTGTAAGTAATTCATATCAGACATAGCCTTGTCAACTAAGCCCGTCTCTCTTAATCGAATTGCGCTTATACTTATGTTATGCATGAAAGGGAATCCTTTATAGAAATACATGGAATAGATAACCTTAGAAAATGGCGCCTTGAATAAATAAAGCTGTGGATTTCCATTTTCATCATAAAATTTTTGTATATTATATTCGTACCATCCATATAAAGTGAGGGAATAATATCCTTTAACGTTTTTAACTATTTGTAAAACCTCACTGGTTCGGCCTTTACATTCTGAGACGAGAACATTGCCGTGGCTGGATTGTGTTGATTCCTTGTAATATTTTTCCATGATTTCACTGAAGCAGGGCCTAAGTTTGTGATGTGAAATGTCTTCTTCAGTTGAAATTTGGCATTCCATTGCAGGATTTGTAGTAAGGCTGACGAGGCTAGACTGATAAAAAGCGTTGATTAAATAAGCAAACCAAACCCATGTTATCAAGATGCATCTTATTTTAGATTGGCAGTGAAATTTGTAGCTATGAAGTACTAAACTGCTTAGAAGTTTAAATACTACGAGTGTTTTGTCATCTACTCGGAGGATAATTATCATTACTGAAGAATAAACAGCCAGAGAAAGTAGAATGAGCACCCATACTATGCCATCAAATTCTAAATAAAAGGTTTTCCAAGACGCAACGAAGTCTGTTCGTCTTAGTACAAATCGTATCTCATCTACGTAAGGAAACAAGTCGTATACATATTCAAAAGCAACAGCTCGTGACGGTGTAAGTAACAGACCGCCCAACACAACATCAGCGTCATGATTTTGTAACATTCTAAGAGGTCCATCAGCTTCCATATCATCGGATATCGTAGAAAATATTTCAGTATCGTTCTTCAAAATAATATTCAGTGTAAAATTTTTCATTTTACCCATTAATCGTAGCAAGTAAGGTTCCACTCCATAGGCAAGAGGAGACGAGTGGTGTGTATCGTTTGAAGGAAATAAGGTGTATGGAGGTGAGTTTGGTATCGACACCTTAAGGCTGCAATTTTGGAAACCGGTAACGTATTTGTTAGGAAACAAATTATGCATATCCAACTGAGAACACTTGCCATAAGAAATAATATTCTTGTAACGTTTGCCGCACCCATTGTTTTCAAATGCGTTGTAAGAGTATATATGAGCATCAGCAGTAGCATTTATCACTATTACGTTATTAACATGTTGTCTTAGCAATTCATTGAACATATACTTTAGGTGAGAATCGATTAAAGATCTGACCACGATTAGAAAATACGCCTGGGGATTCCATGTTGTCTCCTTGGTGAGGGATGGAAATTTCTTTGTGAATTCTGTACAATTTCTTGCAGAAATGAAATATGCTTCGTGAAGCACAGGCAGTTTTCGCGAGGAACGCCGCGACATTATTGCAACACCGTTCAAATCATGAATCGCTTTTAGGAATACCTCGTCATCCTGTTTATTACCCACATATGTCAGCTCTTTTCGTGATGCGAGATATTTTGCCACAATATTTGTCACACATTTCACCAACTTGTCACTATAGCATGATTCTATTTCTGGTATTACATATGAACTCGCAGAGTGGTACAGTAAAATATAAATTATAATAACGGCCACCATTTTTGGAAGTAACCTAGTTCTGAATTTGATAGCTGCTCACCGTACGAATTTTATATAGGTATACTTATAGCTCATTTTTATCTTGACAAATCAGTGACATTCATTAGGGGTACACTAGAATTATTTTCATTATTACGGCATGTAACATGCTAGTATTTTCATTGCCATTAAATACTTAACATATTCATCGGAAAAAGTGATACCTAGTACTTTAGATACAAGCTATGGTATAATATTAAAACAAGTGCAGTAAGCGAGACTACAATAACAGATATATTTTTAAGTGATCCTGATTTCCCGCTCACAGTAAAGCCAGTCGGGAAGCGCTGTCTCTTCTTCCACTTTCACAATATATTTGTTTCTATATTGCTTATAAGTAATAGTGTAATTATAAGACAGTTTTATTTTATTTGTGAGGATTTTTGAAATATAGTAACAATTATAACATTTTGATATCATCAACGGGCGGGCCTGGTGGCGTGGTCGGTAGTGTAACCGACTTCCGTGCACGAGGTCGTGGGTTCGATTCCCACTCAGGACAATTATTTGTGTGATGTACACAGATATTTGTACTGCGTCTGGGTGTTTTCTATCTATTATATGTATGTATTTACAAAAAAAAGTAGTATATGTATTATATCCGTAATCTGGTACCCATAGCGCAAGCGTTAAGCTTAGTTTGGGACCAGAGGACGTTGTGTGAAAATGTCCGTGAATATTTATTTATTTATTTTATCCATATGTATGTATTTACAAAACATATACCTATGTATTGTATCCGTAATCTGGTACCCATAGCACAAGCGTTAAGCTTAGTTTGCGACCAGAGAACTTTGTTTGAAATGCCCGTGAATATTTATATTTATTTTATTTATAATGTACCTTAACTTTTCTGCGAAATATACCTATATATAAAAGCATGTTAAAAAGACAAGCCATCATCCTCATAGCATTTATTATTGCCAATTATACGCATATTGACTATTTTTAGAAAAATGTGTATTACATTGTTATTATTTTATTTAATATTTTATTTTAATAGTATCATTAAAGCGAAAATCATGTATTTTAAATTTTACAACAAAACGCATCATCACATGACGGTTGTGACGTTACTTGTTCCCGCATATTGGTTAACTCATATGGAGAAGTAAAGTTTAAATAATTATATATATGGGTGTTATTTTTATTTATCTAGTGTATGTAATAAGTAATTAATTGAAACAAGGTACAAAAACTGCTTTTAAATAAAACTGATCAATGGAATCAAAACGTTATTATGTATTTAGTTATTTTACACTGTTGTATTAAAAAGCGTTTAAAAACAAAAACTTTTGTAAGCATTTGCTTTACAAGATTCTAAAAGAGTAATATTAAGCATAGCATACATCACATAGTATCCCAGTATCCCAGTTAATACAAATCTTGTCTAGCTTTTTTTATAGCTTTAAAATTACCTTCCACTACTTACATACGTAATTGCACTCGTGTATAGTATTTTATATTGATATTTTAATTATTATCTTAACAAAAGTGCGTTAAGCACCATTATGATGACACACATGATGAATTAAACATTACAACCTCCTAGAGAATCAGACACTCACAATATTACATTATTTTCATTACGCATCATCATAGTGGAAAGAAAATTTCTGTACCTTAAGGCCCTTCTTTTTTTGTTAAGACGAGAAAAAATGTACCTAACCGCACACCCCGTCGTTCGAGGCAAAGCACAGGGTAGTGTGGGGCCCTCATCCCCCACCCCTCGTACTAAATAAGCCCGCCGTGTGCCATCTCTCCGCCTGTGTTGGAGGGCCACTAGAACTATGATACATTACTTCCGTGGTCCGTCGGCGGCTTACCCTTTCGGGTCCCTCTACTGAGCAACGCATCCGCACACGGAGCGTCGCCTCTTCGCGAGAGGCCTTGCGGGTGGCGAACGTTCAGCAGTTTGACCTTTATCTACTGTTGTTTTGTATGATTTTTATTTTAACCGCACACCCCCTGTCCGGGGTGACAACGGGGTACTGTGGGGCTCTCACCCACTAAAAACCCACCATGCGCCCTCACCAGCCCATGCAACGACGGATAACGGGTATCGGGTTGTACCGACCGCGATCCGCAGGTGGCAGCCACTTGGGGCACCTTCTCCCGTGCGACACCCCACGCACTTAGGCGTCACATCTTCGCGATAGACTTCTGCGGACGGCAGACAATCTGCAACCCAACCATCCGCAGCCTCGGCTGGGGCGGTATCAGGCGCAGGTATAGCAGTTTGACCAGATCAAGGGGTGCAAAAATTTTGTAAACCTAGGTCAGATCATAATATTTTAAGGTTTTATTGTTTCCCAATAACGAGTGTCTGTGATGTTAATGATAAACAAACAGTTTGTCGTGTTGTCCGGGCCACAGAACGATCATTTCTAACTAAATGCACACTACAAACTCTTAGTTGCCAGCCATAGCCATTGAACTTCAGACCACTGGCTGGCAGTTTATATTTTAAGGTTCAAATACGCGAAAATATAATTATAAGTAGGAAGCAAAATGAACAATGAAAATATTGCTACACAAAGCAATGCCAAAAGTAGCGTGAGCATCGCGATATGCGATTTATGACTATCATTAATTAAAGCATTATACATTTAAACATACATTTATTTGTTTTTATTTATTTTACTAGTGATAATTTCCAAAACAAAAACTAGACTTGAGATCACACACCCTGCAATATATAAACCCCATGGTATCGAACTTTTTATTTTGAATGGTTCACTAGTAAAATTGAGTTTTACTAACTTCGCTCTGTAGCGATCTAGCAAACTCTTCTCAGCCAAGCCACTTTCCCTTAAACGATAAGATGTTTTTAGCATACTATTGGTCACAGGAAAACCTTTGTAAAAATAAGTGGCAAATAAATATTTCCCAAAAGGCTTGTCAAAACTATAAACAGTTTTGTGACCATATTCATCAATATATTTTTCAATATTGTACGTAAGTAAAGACTTTTGTACAATAGTATAATAAAGGTTATGCGATTTTGCCACTGTTTCAACGTTGTCTAAAATAGTGCCACACTCAGTATTCAATTTGTAAGGTTGGTTAGTTTCTGTTGATAAGTATGTATATAAGTTTGTGTTTATGCAAGGTTTCACATTGTACGTTGTTAACTCTTCTTCGGTTGAAATTTGGTAGTCCCTTACAGGATGAGTGGTCAAACTAACAAGGCTTGAAGAATAGTAGTTATTTACTACATAAACAAACCAAACCCATAAAATAAAAATTAATTTGACCTTGAAGTTATAGTGAATTTTACAACTATGTGCTAGCATAGTTTCAAATAATATTAGTATAACTTTAATATTATCATTAGGGCGGAGATGTGTTATCATTATTATAGAATATATTATAAAAGTAATAAATAGTAAAGACCATACGATTGGGCTAAACTCTAAGTAAAAATATTTCCATCCCACAACATAGCTTGCTTTCTTAACAATGATAACAAATTCATCGAGGTAGTCTAAGTTACCATTGAGGTAAGTAAAAGCTTCTGCTCGTGAAGTCACCAGCAATAGAGAACCAATCATAGCGTCTGTGCTACCATTTTGCAATCTTTCCATGGGTCCAACAGCTTTCATATCAGGCGTTACAGTTGAATAAATATTACTATATCCAAAATTATAATCAAATTCAACTTTGAAGCCTTCAGTTCTAGCTATTAATAGAAATAAATACTGTTCAGCTCCTAATCTAGAGTGCTCATTATTAATATTTTTCGATGGATCGATAGCGAACGGTGGACGATGTGGAATAGTGACAGTGAGGGTACAACCTTTTATACCGTTGACAAGTTTATCTGGATACAGGTTTCTAGTTGTGTTTCTGCACGGACCATATTTAATAATGTCCTTATAGTATCTGCCGCATGTGTAGTTATCAAACGGATTGTACGCGTAGAGATGCGCATCTTCACTGCCGTTCACTACTAAAGCATTAATTACATGCAGCCGCAACAAAACATCGAATATTTCATTCAATTCATCTTCTCTTAGGTATTTGACCATAATTATGAAACGCGCATAAGGGTTCCAGGTATTTTCCATAGCCAGACGTGGAAAGTTTGTTGTGAAGTCTGAGGTCAGCTCTGATGTAATTAAGTACCCTTCGTGAGGGAACGATGATTTATTATCATATTGCCTAGAGACGACTGACATGGTGATATTTGAATGTATTGCTTTAAGTAATTCAACATCATCGGTGTTCATGTTGACGTACGTTAGTCCTCCGTACTCAGAGAAGTACTGTTGGAGAATATCTATTAGACATTTACTTAAATTTTCATTTTTGGATGTTTCTTCATTTAAAATAAAATTCTCACAATTAATACACAAATGAAAACTAGAAAGTACAAAGTATAGGACAAACATGCCTGCAGGCTTTGTGAAGACAAACTTGAGACAGTAAAATAGCTGATATAATTAGTATTATAATGGAAGACCATTTAGATGTTTAATGATAAGTAACGTTATTATATGCACGAACTTTTATGTAAAAGGCTAGTTTTTTGTTAAATTATAATTTTACATGATTAAGCAATCATCAGTGTAAAAGATAAATTACTTCAGAATAGATTGACAATTAAATAGTTATATATATATATTACTAGTCGTATATTACTAGTCGAGTCGGCCACTCGGTGCTGTCTCTCTTTATTTTCCTCCCTTTCCTCTCCTTATTATCTTTCCTTGGAGATGGCGACGCAAATGATGCCTCTGGTGTGGTTAGCATTTATAGGCTACGGTAACCGTTTACCATCAGTTGGGCCATATGCTTGTTTGCCACCCACGTAGTTTAAAATACTTTGGAAAACCCAAAAGTGCACGCCTCATAATCCTAATTTTTCACACAAAATTGATTATTTGATAAGTAACTAATAATGTATTGATCTTACTAAATAGTTTTCAATCAATCACATAGATAGCGCTAATTTCATGGTTTTCATGTCTTATACGCCATCTAGCGCTAATTTTAAGAAGTACTTCTATATTGGTCTATAGAAATAGTTCTCACACTTCTCACGAAATAAGGATAGCGCTGGTTTTAGTGTCGACTCCAGCGTAAATATTCACTATTTTTTTGTTTATTTAATAACAATTAAACCACATCGAATCAGACCGTGAAAGTGATAGGGCTCTATTCGTAGTTGTACTGTATTGTAAAAGAAAAAAAATACTCGATTAGTAAAGTATTTCGGTCGTTATCGTGTTAACATACATTACAACAAACGGACGTCCAAGTCAGAACTTTTTTAAACAGTTATATAAATAGTTTAAATAACAAAAATTGGGCAAAAAATATCATGAGTGTTAAAAATAGTGTTTTTTCTTGATATGTGTGTGTATATATTATTTTACAAGTGCAATATATGATAAATAGAGACATTTTAAGTTTGAAAAATCTGTTGTTCTGTATGAAACGCGAGCAATACCCACCTCAACGCTTCGCTTATGAGGCGTACAAAAAACATAATAATTTGTTTGTAATGCTTTCATGCCGTAACGAAATAAATGGACGATTGCCGGTTTTTTTTATTATATAAATAAATGATAAAATGTGTCATAAAGTCACGTGTTTATATTATACCTACTAGCTTATGCTAAAATTCAAGCTATTTTTTTCATTGATCTACCCAGATCAATGAATACATATTAGCGTTTGACAATATGGTTAAACATTCATGGTCATATCGTAAAATAATTACATTATTTATATATATTTTTAGCATTTGACATGCTTGGCACTATACATTAAAAACAAAGTGAATAATTACATTATCCACTTTAAAGAACAAATTATTTGTGAATGTGGTAAAAGAGAACTTTAGTGCGAGCGGGTATCGAACCTGCGTCCCTTCCAATCCGGGGAAGTGTTCTAAGCCGCTGAGCTATCGCACTGACCTTCGCCATACCCCGTGGGTCGTAAAGACATGTGACGTGGAGTTGGGTTCTAAAGTTGCTCGCACTAAAGTTCTCTTTTTCCACATTCACAAATAATTTGTTCTTAAAGTAGCTGAGCATGTCAAGTGCTAAAATACAGATCAAAATGTAGGTACATTATCCACCGTTAGAAACCTTGATATAGTTTTGTTTACGGTCGATACAGTTTCTATAGTTCTAACTTGAATGCCAGATTTCTACGATAGGTTAAGGTTATTATTTTAAAATAAAAAAAAAACCTAATGTTTTATGGTGTACTACCAACTCCGAATTTGCGCCAGCCAAAATCGTTAGGTACTTTTGTGAGATTCTCAAATCTATACTATTATAAAGCTGTAACAGAGCTATGTTTGTACATTTAAGATATTTGAGAAAAAAATACTGAATTAGGCTATATAGGCGTGTTAAATGATTTTTTTAATATTCTTTGTCTGTTTATCTGTTTGTTTGTTCGCGCATAACGCAAAAACGACTGAACGGATTTTGATGCAAGTTTTTATTTGATAGCTATTGATTAGACTTAAAAACTGGTATACATTTTATCCCGCTACTATATCGGGACCCTGAGATATATCCTAAAAACAACACAAATAAATAAAAGTTCATTAATGATATGACCAAACGTTAACATTGAAATATATCGTTTTAGTTTTAGCTTTAGCTAGCCATATCATGAAATTATCAATTTTACTATGTAGCCACGACATAAATGTAAATAATCTTGACACTATAATGTAACAAGGTAAAACCAATATTGGTTTAGTTATGCGTAACGTTTATGCGATGTTTTAGTACGGTAGGTCGTAGGGAAATCATCTTTCATGCAGGCTCGGACTTGGCCTGAGAGGCCCTGATGGAGATAATATTGAGCTTCAACCGAATTGCGGTGAAGCCCAAATGGTAGAAATGGTAATTTTAGGGCCTCCTATAGCCCGAGGGCCGGTATCATAGATACGGCGTTATAGTGGCATCCCTTTTTTTTGTTTTGTTTAGGCGGGAAAATATGTACCTAACCGCACACCCCGTCGTTCGGGGCAACGAACAGGGTAGTGTGGGGCCCTCACCCACTAAAGAAACCCGCCGTGTGCCGTCTCTCCGCCTTTATTGGCGGGCCACTGGAACTATGTTACATTCCTTCGGTGGTCCGCCGGCGGCTTACCCTTTCGGGTACCCTCTACTGAGCGACGCACCCACACACGGAGCATCGCACCTTCGCGGGAGGCCTTGCGGGTGGCGGACGTTCCCCGGTCCAACCACCCGCAGCCTCAGCTAGGGCGGCATTAGGCGCAAATACTCACGCCTGCGCCGCCCCAGTCGCTGGCGGCGGTTCGGGTCTGCGGAAGGATCAGCCTCCCTGGCCCTCTCCGCCGCTTCCTTCCGCGAGATGACCTCGTCGCAGAAGGCGACCAGAGTCCGGTCAGTCAGTACGGTCCAGAGACCGGCTCAGGGCGCTTCCAGCCGTGTCCTCCATCTGGCCATGGCAGCTCGGCGGGCATCGCCATGCCACCTGGCCACCTCCCTGGGTGGGGAACGACCACCCACTTCTCGCTCTTGCGACGTCCGCCGATACACTTCGGCGAGCACCTCCGCCTCCAAGTCCCACGGGGGGGTTCCGGCCAACGCGCAGGCCGCTTCCGTCGATACCCCTGGCTAATTTATAAACTAAAAGAGGTCGATAAGCTTGAGCTTTCATTAATTTCTCTAAGTATGAATAAATTATTTTATATGTGGTGGTAACGGACTAAGAATACAAGTGTCACCGCCCCATTCTCTCCTTAGGGTGTCTTACAAGACGATGAAGGGACATACTATTAAAAAGCTGTAACAGAGCTATGTCTGTACGCAAAAACTTTGCACTTGTTATAGCTCTTGAATACACTTATAAATAGGTATACCTACATTTTATCCAGCTTCAAAATCTGTAACAGATCTTTATACTTATTTAAGATATTTGAGAAAAAAGGTTTGTGTTACAGAACATTTTTTAATTTCCGTCCCCTGTATGTCGCACATCGCACAAAAAATGCAGAAGGGATTTTGATGAAACTTTTTTGTTTGATAGAGTATGATTAGACCTAAAACTGGTATCCCGATATATAAAAGGAATCCGGAAACTAACTTTCAGAATCAAAGGCTAGTTTAAGTATAATTTCAACTATCTTGCTCTAGATATATCCTTCCACGTTCATCTTATAATTTTTCATTTTCGTTACAGTTCTTAAACTTTGTATATGGTTATTTATATTTTTACATCTGTTGTATGCAACCTCTCCCAACAGTAAAAATATTCATCTATTCTCTATTTCACAGAATAACTACGATTTTTTTTTATCTTGATTCTCTCGTATCATAATAGATTCTGCTTGCGACTTTGTTCGCCTGAACATCAGACACGCTCTCTACGGCATATTAATTGTATTACTACTACACACGCCACCTCCCTTGCGGGGTAGGCAGATAGAACTGACTGCCAAAAGGCTCTATTCTTGCATACTATATTCATAAATCTCTTTAAACACGCTCGCCGGTCTCAGAGATTCCTGACTCTACCTTCCTTCAATACATTACCGATTTGTTCTAGCCAGGTGTATCTCACACTCCCTGTACCTACATCCTTTTACATTCGCATTGTATATAGGTATTCTTAACCAGTCACTCGTGCGGCATTATTTCCATATGTTCGAACCATCGGAGCATTTTCGCATCTTATCTCATACCTACTCGCTCCCTTACGTTGCCGTTACGGATGCGGTCAGTCGGCCTAATTGTTTTTACTTTGTATTTTTATATTATAAGGTATAATTAGTTATAAGAAATTAATTGATTATTTTTTAAGAGATATTTTAGTTTTATAGTGCAGTGATAGGAATATCCAGCTTGTGAAGTCTACCAACTCGCACTGAGCCAGCGTGGTGGACGATGGCCTAAATGCTTTGATAGGAGACCCGTACCCATCAGTGAGATACTAATAGGTTCATTAACTAATACCCCCGGTATACTATCATACGAGTATATATTTTAAGCACATAATTATATCGGAGCAAGAGAAGAACTTAAAACAAAACTCTTAATTGACTTCGGTTGTTTAGGAAGATAGAGCTATGGATGTGCTAGTTGGCTTGCTAGTATATTCTGATCCATGTCTAGGATTAGTTTTTGTAATAAATTCGGCTCATGAACACACACATACACACTACACACTCACATCACACACACACACCAACCACATAAGTGTACCTATATATTTTTACTCGCATAATAAATCTTTACGCAAATTAGCCTGAGCACCACCCTGTCTTCTCCATTCTGGAGATGCTGGTAATCTGTCAAAGGTTTTTCTAGTACAGTTATCAGACTTACCATAATAAACCACCACCAGTTACCACTTACCACGAGGTTGGCTGCAGGTTGTCTTCAAGTCGCCTTATTTTTTATAAAAAACTGGCATACCGACGGCTTTGCTCATGTGTTCAGTTTGTTGTTAATAATACTTGTCTAAGCCTTTTTATTTTAGTTGAGGTGAGAAAATATGTACCGAACCGCACACTCCGTCGTTCGGAGCAACGAACAGGGTAGCGTAGGGCCCTCGCCCACTAACACTAAACCCGCTGTGTGCCAGTACTGTTTCTGGAAGACATTATTTCAGTGGTCCACCGGGTAGGTACTTGTCTAAAACTTGTGCGTCATTTAATAATTGTTATTCACAGTTCTCCTCTTCTCGGTAATGCTCGGTATTCGTCGGGTGGCCACCCTCGGCCCCAAAACTAGCAATGCACCGCATATTGTTGACACTTGACGCGACACAACGCGTGTCGACACCAGATGCGCACCAAGTATGGACATATTAGTAATACGCGATTCCACGACAAAATCGGGATATTTTTTGTCTATTAGTTGACAAATTATTGAAATTGTGGTCATGTGCAATATTGTGGTTTATATATATTAGACTAAAAGGGGGTAAGAAAGAGAACAACTACACTCCTTAGTATAATAAATGAGTTATTATTCTAACCTATACTTACTAATTGTTATGTTGTAATTTTTAGAACTTGATATACTCAGCCGTTTACTAGAACATTAATATAGTTTCTTTCATAATGTGAAAATACTAAATAGAAAATTATAAATACGAGTGCGGATTGAACCCGTGTCATCTGGAACACCGGTCCAGAGCCTGTCCCGGACCTGTCACTTTAGTTATTTTGTAGTAGTAGTTGCTTGGAGCTACCATTTTCTTTGCCGATATCCTTCCTCAAGAAAATGTTTAAAGAATTTTTCAAATTAGACCGGTGTTTACAGAGATAAGCGCGTTTAAAACTATAACTCTTCAGCTTTATTCTATTAGATAATAAACCGTAGCGATATCGCCACGAGTTGTTGCAAATCAACAGAATAATAATACTCAAGTGCAAACCAGTCGATGTACAAATCGGATTACAACATTCATTCTAAAGAAATGTGAATGTCAAGCTCAAATATCCAGTTTACGCATTACACAATAAACAAAATGCTGATCGAGTAGTTGTTCAGTCATGTAACTAATACCGTCGAGTAAACAAAAATTAAATATGTATTATCATTAGCAATACCATTGAGAAATCAACTAAGATCGGTTACGATTTTTGTAGTATAACTAACTGTCCAGTAGACGTTGTCTAGCCTGTTATTGGCGGGTTCTGTATCAATTGTTTTTAAAAGACAACACCTGTACTAAGGAATACTCCTTGAATCGCGGGGGATTTTACATACAATTTCATGGACACAAAGTACACCCAGACTTAGGAAAATTATTTGTGAAACAAAGCTGTGTGGGAATCGAACCCACAACACTTCGACGGGAGGCCGATATAAAAACCGTACTCCACCGTCTGTGACGAAAGGGCGTCGTAATAAACGGTAATGGTGTGGAATTTTATGATTAAGTATAAATATTTTTTTCAGACGGCAGACGAGCTAACGGCCCACCTGATGGTAAGTGGTAACCACCGCTCATGGACTTTGGCAACACCAGGGGCACAGCCAAGCGGCCGTCTACCGTGAGTAAAGTGCTTCTCTCAAACCTCGTTTAAAGAGGGAGTAACGCTGCGCTAGGGAAACACCGCAGCAGGAAGTTCATTCCACATCTTACACGTACGTGGTAGAAAGGAACGCTGAAAACGAACCATCTCGGACGGATCTTGCCTGAATAGACATGCAAAATATAACTAGAAAATAAAAAAATACATAACAATCAAAATTAAATGGAATTCAGCCTTCCACGGGGTCTCAACCGACAAAAGCAGATAATTTTTTTTATTAAAATTGGTTCAGGAATTTATTGATAAGTAACACAAATGTACAGAAGAATTATATAGGCATGTAAAGAATAAGGACAACCATATTGTATTTAAATTGAGTAAATAGTACATTATTACAAATGTAATTTTAACCGCGAAAACATCGATTGGCCATACACTGCTAGTTGAATATAAATAAAACATCCGCAGCGAATGTGAATGCAAGTAATGGCAATAGCATAGCGAGTCCTTCGTTCAATTTAGTTGTTTACCGCAGCTTTAGTCGCGTCGACGTATGCGCAATGCCGCTAGTTCGTTCATTTTATATCATAATATATTAATTAATCCAAAATCTGTTTCTCCTAAAGTGAAATTAGGACTTACTTCATAATTAATTTATTGGACTGTTGCGCTACATTTATTCAAAACATTTATTAAGGTACGTTAACTGTGGTACTTTTATACAATTTCTTTAATAATTTTTGTCTAATATTTATACTGTATTGTACAAAGCTCGAGTTTTAATAAGTGAAATCACAATATAACATATAAATATAGGTATCTATTACCTATATAAAATTCTCGTGTGAAAGTGTGTCATTCTCCTCCGAAACGGCTTGAACTATTCTTATGAAATTTTGTGTGTATATTCAGTAAGTTTGAGAATAGAATGTGAATTATTTTTCATACCCCTAAGTGATTAGATTTTTTTTTTTTAAATTTTTGTAGTCAATTTTTTAATTTAGTTTTTTTATGATTCGGCATTAAAAAAATATATACAACCCTAAATTTTCACCCTTCTACTGCCAATCCCTATTTTTTAATAGCAATATTAGTACTTTAATAATTTTAATTATTCACGAAAATAAAAAATATGGCGGTACGAAGTTCGCCGGGTGACCTAGTAATTTTATATAAAATTGTTTATAATTATTCAATAGAACTCAAGTAGGTAAACCTATGGTCAAACGTAAAAGTTAGACAAAATGTGTTAATTTAATTTTCAAATCAGTACTTATTGGAATATTATCGTTAGATACTGTCATTCGTATAATAGACTATTGTTCAATTTAATTAGACTGAATAATTAACAAGAATGTTTAAAATGTTAATAAATTTAACGTAAGAATATATTAGTTTCTTTAGAATAGCAATACCTACTTATAATTTTTTTTTTAATATCACACCCTTATTTGAAACAAAGATTTAACGCACTAACACTTCGATCATGTAAATAAGTTAGTGAACCTATCGTCTAATGAATATGTTTGTAGACCCTATGCCGTGACTGAAAATTTCTAAATGGTTAAACCAATAATACTTTAGCTCGACCTTGGAATAGAACCCGAGACCTTGGGCTGAAAAGTTGCATTTATCTAATACTAGCTGACCCGGCAAACGTTGTTTTGCCTTATAAATTATTATTTCTAGGTAATTTCTAGTTTAGACAAAAATAACTGACTCATTGTAAGTGTGTAAGGATGTGGTATATGCGTGAAATAGGCATGGAGCGCTGTGAACGACGAGAGAATATAAAAATAACAAACACCAAACATTATTATTTTTAAGTTATTGTAAGTTATTTCTTAAAATTACATATCACTAATTAATTACGACAGTAACACTAACAAACAATATAGTCTCTTAATGCTATAGCGTGAACAATATTTTTTGTTAGCCCATCTTTAGCTAACATAGCGGTCGCCCGCGGCTCCGTCCGCGTGGATGTCGGTTACCGCTGCAAAAAGCCTTCACAGGAAAGACACGGTCAGCAAAATGATTCCCAGGTCAATTCACAGACACCGACACTAACATCGACGACGCAGTCATTATCCGCAGGCTGCATAGATTGTCTTTATGAGGATGTTAAAGTTGTTAATGATGAAAATATTTAAATGTAATTAATACTAAGTTTTCACTTCTGCCGGCAGTCCCGGAGTGAAACCCGTTGTTTTAGGATAGATAACTAAAGCGATTATTGTAGAGCTTCTCTATAAACAACATTTGACGTTAAATTATTTTCAGGTAACAAAATATACTGATGGTCGGAAGCCCCGACCCGTGATAGGGCAACGTAAAGTTGCCCATGCGTAAAACATTCTTTTCGTAAATCAATTCCTACTAATTTAAATGTTTGGCCCTGGGATTTGTTTATCGTTAGTGCGAAAGAAATTTTTACTGGAATTTGGCCTTTTGAAGGGTATAGGCAAATCAGTAGGAATCATGGGTATTCTTGGTATATGAGCTAATTCACCAGCTGCAGGGCCGGTGATAATCTTCGCTACTATTAAATTATCTTTTTGCTCCTTTATAAGAAGTCTCGTGCCATTACACATGTTGGGAGGGCTTAAATTTCTGAGAAGCATTATCGGCGTGCCAACTTTTAACGACAGTTCATGAGGTGGTAGCCCAGCGGGGTTCAGAGAATTTAAAAATTCCTGGGGGTAGTGCACTGCGTCCTCGATGTTAGTGACGGTGTCTATGCATTTATAGCACTTTACTTCACCCGGTACTTTCTGCATAATTAAATTGTTTATTTCGTTGACTGTTTCATTCCTGGGAGAAACTATTGCTCTACAACACAGCCAACGAAAATCATTTTGATGTAAGTTTTCGATGTCAGGATATATAGCATCTATCAGACTATCTAAAATTATGGACTATTTGGCCTAGAGACTCATCCAAAGTAACTGCATAATCGGTGCCCAAATTTAAAGATGGAAAAATTCCTTCTCCAAGTTTCATTAGCTGTTGTGGAAAATTGCTATGCGTATTTCCATGTAGATTAGCTCTCATATTGGTGCGCAAATTCAAATGTTGAACAGATGTCCAAAGTTGAGACGATTTTAAACATGCCTTCATAATATCTGCTCGCGTACCTCTGTTGACGACTGGAAGCGTTTGTCGGAAATCTCCAGCAAATACAAAAGCGATACCACCCATGACATTAGCAGAGCTTCGGAGGTCTTTTAAAGTACGGTCTACGGCCTCCACATGAGCTCTATGACTCATGGTGCATTCATGCCATATTACCAACGACGCGTCTTGTAGTAACTTACCAAGAGGCCCATTTTTCCGAATAGAGCACGTAGACCGTTGATCTAAAGATACGGATAGCGGGAGTTTAAATGTAGAGTGAGCAGTTTTTCCTTCGTTCAAGAGAGTTGCAGCAATTCCTGACGAAGCAACTGCAATCGCTATCTTCCCTGATTGCCGTATCTTAGCAATTATCAAATTTGCGAGAAAAGTCGATCCAGTGCCCCCTGGTGCGTCCAAAAAAAATAATCTCCCCATGTTATTATTCACGCTATCCACAATAGTCTCATAAGCATGTCTTTGATCTAGTACTAATTTTGGCACATTGTCATTTACAAACGCTGTTAAATCATTTCTGTTATACTGTTGTACCATTGTGTCAATAGTATTATTCTGGGTACGAACGGGAGAAAGTAATCCAAAATCACTTAAAGTTTTGTCGTTTAATTCTAGTAGTTTGTTTTCTATTTCAATTAATCCTTCATTATAAATGACTTCAGTGAAGGGTAAAGTGTTATCCTGATTTTGTTGTCTGATACGATGTCTAATATCTTCACAGAACTGATCTTTGAAAGTATCCCATAACTTCAATGGTTCCGATGGTTGACAAAATAAAAGTATGACTACGAACAACTCCCTTAGTTTTTTTGGACAATGTGATAACGAAGCTTCGCTTAAAGTGTTACCCCAATGGTCATCGTTTTCAAGTATAGCTCGGTCACGGCAAGCTGCTTGATACGTCTCTTTGAAAATACCGTTTACAGTTTTAAGGTATGCGAATGAGGTCGGACCGCGTACGTGGTGCAGTAGAATCCTAAGATAAAAACACTCTGATTGTGATGGATGTATCCCGTAGACTCTACCTAAAGCGGCATCTTTTTTTATCTCCGGATGTCCAACTACATCTTCACCACGCCTCCTTCTAGTGAATTTATTATTTGCCCATGTATAGTATTGCGGGACTTCATGATACAGAAGAGTTTTCGCGAATTCATCTTCATTACAGAGAGCAAAAAATGCCAGTAATGTGGTATTGCGTGGGTTTTGGACCACTTGATGAGCTGTCCCTGGTATAAAATACACCCTTTGACCGTTCTCTAGATGAACGGCCAAATGCACTATAGTAGGATGCCGGTCGTGAATGGGAAATTCAAATAAGCGCCAGACAGCTTCAGATGTGCTTATGTACCTGCCATTTAAATAGTTTTCGACCTCATCGTGTGGGTTTCTAAGGCTAAAAGTTGCCTGATCTGAACCTTTATTTATATACTTACATATATATATATATTTAATGGCTTAGACAGAGTGGCAATACTCCACGTTTATATGAGCGTTAAAAGTCTTACATAGTAGCAGGGAGTATGGAACAATCCACCTATTATCTATCGTCACCATGTTGCCCCTGATTTGTAGCGTAGTGCTCCGACCGCCATTTCCTGTATCGTGCCTACGATAAACTGGGTACCCATCCTCTCCGGTCTGGGTATCGTTCATGAAACGGTGAGGGTATTTTTTTGTGCCGACACCGTTCTTCATGCATGGTGCAGCTAAATTATGTTCTCCGCAGGGTCCATGTATCATATTTTTAGTTATAATGTCGTGTAGTACCGGATCAATTTCTTGATCGGGTAGCTCCGCAACTATGACACTGTCGATCTCACCTGGTTGTATTTTAGTTTCTAGCTAGAACAGCAAATGACAATGAGGTAAACTGCGCTTTTGCTACTCCACACTTGCCATATCACATTTTACTTTACCGAATATCTGTACTTTGACAAATAATTTGATGAATTTCTTCATCTTTAAATGAAATACACGTGAAATTATGTCATGACGGTCGAAAGACCGTTGTCCTGGTAGCAGCTCCGCCTTAATTTCAGGCCATTCGGGGTTACATGTAAAAGTGACAAATAAGTCAGGTCTACCATAATTTCGGACGTACGTCATCACGTCCTGCGTTTTCTCGTGCATGAAACGCGGAGAACCCGTAAATGACGATGGCAATATGATATGTTGCCCGATATTTGATGGATCAACATTTGCGTCATGATCTAAGGCATCTCTGAGATGAATGTAGTCATCAGCCCTCAGTCTTTGTTGATTCCGTGAAATTTTATTTTTATCTTTCCGATATCATTTTCGCCATCATGTCAACACAATATTGACTAAATAAGTCTCTGTAATAATGTAACGGATTAAAAGAGTTATAAACATTAATCTAAATGCATAAAATTGCATACACGAAACAGTTTTATTACGCGCAAAACCCTGCTGAGGGATAGTCATATAATAACCGTCTTCTCCTGTCACAAACATTATAGGATACTGTAGTGGATCATAGGACCGATGTAGCTCAGAAACTCTTTTGAGCTGTCCGTCTCTACCGTGTAAGACTATATCCCTGGGACCTTTGTCTTCATCGACCAAGAGAACTTTTAAGTTTAGTGCGATGCTTGATCGCAACGATAACTGGTCTGCATCCGAAATAAAATATATTATTTGCAAGAACTGTGGGTTTTGGCCTGATGGTGGTAAAAGGCTACCTATGAGATGATACACCTGTCCTTCAATTTTAAAAGTGGGCATAAAATTACCTTCCCTGATTTCTTTTGCGCCAAAAGAAGTCATTTGAAAAAGTTTATTTATTGTATTTACGTATATTTGTTAAAAAATGACCATATAATTGATGGTTATTAGTTAAAAGATTTTTTATTGGTTGTGGCGGCTCCTGAAGGTTAGGAAGACAAACTTTACCTGAAGCACAGCACATACCATTAGGTTCGTCCGCCCATTTCTTGGCAGAGCAGTTAGAGCAGATCTTATTCATGACTCCGATTTGGACGGACGCTTGTTGTGCATAATCAACCTGCGGATCATATCTGAAAGCCAGCCTGTTGCTGCTAGCTAAAATTCGATTGCGAACTCTATTTGTGGACAACTGCGGTCAGGTAGAGCCTGAGCTCTAAGTCGCTGCAAACGCTCGACACTCGACTCTCTTTCGCGCAACTGAGAGGTCCTTATATTTTGTTCATGAAGACGTTGGGAACGCTCCAGCCTCGACTCTCGTGCACGTAACTCAGAGGTTCTCAGATTTTGTTGTGCAAGGCGTTGCGAACGTTCGACACTCGACTCGTGCGCGTACCTGAGAGTTTCTCTGATTTTGTTCAGCAAGGCGTTTTGAACGTTCAGGTGAAGATTCTCCCATACGACGTATTCTTGCTGCCCGTGCTTGAGAACTATGTTTAGAAAGTTGAGACCTGGCTCTCTTAGGCATTTTCAAATGTTTAAGAAAATTAAACACAAAGTGAAAATGTGAAATCGAAAATAACAGTCAGGAGCAGGATTTGAACCTGCATCTTCTGGATACCGTCCAGATGCTTTACCAATTCAGCCATCCTGACAATTGCTCCTGACTGCTAATTTCGATAACACATCATACTTAACGCGGCCCGCCGCAACCAAAAGCGAGTTTGTAGGTTGTATCTCAGTTAAGTCTTATCGAGATCTATCAAATAGAAAAAGTTGCATCAAAATCCGTTGAATAGTTTTTGCGTGATGCGCGAACAAACAAACAGACAAAACTAACAAAAAATTGATTTGTTTTTAGACACGCCTATGTAGTACAGTATTTTTTTTTCAAATATCTTAAATGTACAGACACAGCTCTGTTACAACTTTATAATAGTATAGATAACATAGCATCATAGCATCACGCCTGTATTCCCCAAAGGGGTGGGCAGAGGTGTATTACACACCCACGACTCGCCAGCTATGTTTAAGTCCCACGTAATAAGGAGCGGAGGGGGCGAGCCTATTGACGTCTACCGGGCACATTTCCAAGCTCCGGGCTGTTACTGAGAATTTTTCTTTTTTAAGAAAAAGCTCTATAAATTAACTCACAAACAATTTATAAACTGGAATAACATATTTAGATCTTTTTATTTATATTTATCTAGATTTTTTTATTCCAGTAAATGACACTGGTTATTCAGTCTATACAACTAAATAAATTTGAAGTTTCTGCTTGTAATTGCTAAATAACAGCTTTTTACGAAATTTATATGAAAGTACATATATACGTTACTATACTTTTACAATTAGTATAGGTTAATTGTAAAAGTTTTTGTTTGTTTGTCTGTTTGTTCCGCTCTCAAAACAAGTTGGACCGATTTGGACTGATGTTATAAAGAATATTTTTTTGTTTTTACTTTTATTTCAGCAAAATAGGCATTTACGGTTTCGCACAAAAAATGAAAAAAATAATTAAACTACGCGATCGAAGTCGCAGGTAGCAGCATCATAAAAAATATTGATTTAGTGCATTAAGCAATATCTTGGGTTTGCCTAAATCTATATTATTTTGTGAATTTGTGTCTTTTTTCCTAATATTATCAGTATCAAAAAGACATTTTTGATCTATATTTTAGCACTTGACATGCTCAGCTACTCTTAAAGTACAAATTATAATTTGTGAATAAGGAAAAAGAGTATTTTAGTACAGGCGGGAATCGAACCTGCGTCCCTTCCTATCCGGGGAAGTGCTCTAATCCACTGAGCTACAGTACTATCTTTTAGACATACCCAATCTCCTTAGGAAGGGATAGGAAGGGACGCAGGTTCGATTCCCGCCTGTACTAAAATACTCTTATTCCTTATTCACAAATTATAGTATCAAAAAGGTTTCTTCTAATTTGGTTCTTCTAGGATGATGGTATTTAAATTCCAGCAATATCTTAGCTATTGAAAACCCACAACAGCTAATCGGCAAGTACCTGGATAATATTACTAGTGATTAAACCGACTCCTAATTTTCATAGTTGCAAGCAAACAAGCAATTGGTTGGTCGTATGGTACGGCTACGTATCTAAGTCAGGGTCATTTCTCAGTTTATCAGATAAATACTTAATTAACTAAGTTTATTTTACGAACATTCATTTTCTTAGATCGATATCGTTACATCCTTAAACTTTTGTTTGCAAAGGCGGGAACATATATACCTACCCGCACACCCCTCGTTCGGGGCAACGAACGGGGTAGTGTGGGGCCTTCACCTACTAAATAAACCCGCCGTTTGCCGTCTCTCCGCCTGTTCTGGCGAACCAATCGAACTTGAAGATATTGCTTCAGTATTCACCCATTCTTAACCAAATGAATTTGGAAATTGTCTTGGCAAAACATTCCGTACATAGTCCGTTCTGTAGTGTGCGTTGACAAATCATTTGAAATTGCCAAATTGCCAGCGCCTTCTAACAGTATAATGTTCTTAAGGTAATTTTTGTTTCTAAGCAATAAAACTACTTTTACGGAATCTATTGCGTTTACTTGCTGTTCTACTATCCCGAGGTTTCAGATCTTTTACAGCATTAATGGTTATGGGTGGCTGACTATATGCTTATTAGCTTACTAGCTGCTTTCAACTTTATTTGCGTTGCTTATTATCTGATTATGAAAATCGTTTTTTCTTAAAACTTTAATAACTTCATATTAAAATAGCCTTTGCCCAAAAACCTTTAAAAGCTAATTTTTAGGTTATATCTCAGGTTCCCAAATAGTTGTTGTTATGTATATGAATAATCTTGAGCACATGACAATAAAGGTATATTTTATTTATTTTGTGTCAGTTATTACTAAACTATATTTTGCTCGCGATTTCGCCCTCGTCGTCGTGTGCCGTAGCTATTTATATTACAATACACAAAAAAATAAACGCAATTTCGCTTTTATAATATTAGTAAGGAGTCGTATCTGTTTGCTATGTTATTGATAGGTTGCGTTTTGACGATTACGGGCATATTACCGCTTGTATGGTTTAGATAATAATTATTACCTCGTGTATAGTTTAGATAATAATTATTACCGCGTGTATTGTTTAGATAATAATTATTACCGCTTGTATGGTTTAGATTATAATTATTACCGCGTGTATGGTTTTGATAATTATTATTACTGCGTGTATGATTTAGATAATAATTAATACCGCGTGTATGATTTAGATATTAATTATTACCGCGTGTATGGTTTAGATATTAACTATTACCGCGTGTATGGTTTAGATAATAAAGTGAGTTGACTTTAATTCGGTTGATAGATATAAATTATACCCTTATTTGTTATTACTGATTATGCATAATTAGAAAGAATTCAAATATTATTTAGGGATTAGGTGTATAAACTAGCTAGGCTTTCAAAGAGCCGATGTTATTATTTAACTACCTGATATTGTTTATAACTTTTTATATGACAATACTTGACCCATAGAAATTTGACAGATTTATAAATATAAATGGCATCGTAGGATTGCAGCAAAACTTGGGAAGCCAAAAAGTATGACTTTTATAGCTTTACTTGTATATGTTTTTAACATATTTATAACGCAAGCCGATAAAGTATATTTGCCTTTCTTTTGCACAAATTAGAATATATCAAACTTTAGAAACACTTTAATTCAAGGTTAAATAAACACGCTAAGTTTTGAAAGAGCTGTGTATGATTTGAAAGAGCCGGCCTTTCGTGATACGAACGTTGGCTTATTTTGTATACCAATGAATTTTAACATTTATGTTATTTTTGTTTATTTTCTAGTAGATAACAGCAATACGAGTGCATATACAATTGCACACTGCAGTCAGGCTGTAGTGTGAGAACTCGTAGCTGGCAATCAGGCTTTATAGTAAAATAATGTCTTGTGACCTTGTGGCTTACTGCCAAAAATATTTTTATCTTATATTTTTTAATTTGTAATGTTAAGCCGGCTGTGCTCGGGGAGTTTCGCGATGAAAACGAGAGCGCACCTGTACACACTCGTTCGTTTAGTTGCTCGTAGAGTTGGGGAAAAGCGTTATTTTTCGATCGTCGTGACTGTCGTTCCTGTGATAATAAAGTCTTAGTGACAAATCAACGTGATTTTGGCCTGTCGATTACTCGGTCACACCTGTCACATTCTGGTTATACGTACTACTCCTGGCACCGATACTTTTGCATTGGCCCTTCGGGCAGTTTCGTTCGTGTTCGTTACAAGGTCGTTCCATGGGTCGTTCAGTCGTTCCATGTTACGTATTGTCGTGATGTGAGTGACAATCATAAGACTGTCAATTATAAAAAATAACGTGCAAAATAATCTAAGTATTTAAAACATCGTTTGGTTATTTGTTTTTATTTCGTTATATTTTTGAACGATGATATAATCAATCAGTACGGATAACTCGCTTAAGCTGGAATAACGTATGATTATCCTGATTATCACAGCATATATATATGCGCGGCAATCGCTCAAAAAGGATATAAATATTATATATCCTTTTTGAGCGATTGCCGCGCGTTATTTGTTTAGATGTACTTATAGTTTTTGATTTTAAATTATTCGGGGTGTTGGTTTGTTGTGTCTGTTTGTTTAGTGTATTATAAAACTGTAAATAAAATTTTGTTCTAGTATAGTGTAAATAATTTTCGGTTAGATAATATATTTAAAAGTCTACTTAAATTTAATCAAAAATGTCATTGGGTCAGTATTTATGGACATTTTAGTGTATAAAGTGTATTAGTAAGGATTGACCCAATACTGAACCCACGCAGACGAAGCCGTGGGCAGAATCTAAATACATATATCTTAGATCACAATTTAAATTCACTTAGTAGACAGTATTATTATTATTAAGATTGTTAACTGCTCAACGCGCGTACATAGCTATATTAAATAACGTAACCACAAATAGCGCACGATGTGCTATACGACGTTAATCAAAAGATATCGTTTAAAATATTAAAGCGCGTTAGGCGTTTTAAAAATAACACATCGTTATTTAACGTTTTTAATAAATAGCCGTTGTGAACACTCCTAAAGGTAAGCATTATTATGGAATCCTAAGAATGTCAGACACAAGGATAAGCAACTATTACACGACTCTTGGTTGCGGAGAAGCAACGAATTTGATATCCCCGTTGAAGAGTTAAAAAAATATATTCCCGTTGAAAAGTTTTTTTTCGCCATGGTTTAATATATTTTATTTTTATTTTTAATAACTAATAAACAAAAGAACGCCGCAACAGTTTCTCCTACGTCCATTGCGACGGACATCCGAAGTTCAATTGATACAACGAGTGTGTACATGGTGTGCTCTCGTGTCGAGCCTCTACGCGACGAACGCGGACGAGAGGTTCGCGAGACAAATAGACGAGTGTGTACAGCCGCGGTTACATTCGTTTTATTGTTGAGGGGTAACAATAATTGTTGCAAAAAAGCTATTATTTACATAAATTCTAAGTTTAATTCCAATTTGATATTTCAAATCTATTGACAGAATTAATTGTTAAACACAAAGTGAAAAATGTGAAATCGAAAATAACAGTCACGAGCAGGATTTGAACCTGCATCTCCTGGATACCGTCCAGATGCTTTGCCAATTCAGCCATCGTGACCATTGCTCCTGACTGCTAATTTCGGTAACACATTCATACTTAAAGTCTTTGGGTGACGCCTGCACCATCTGTCGGAAGTATTTTCATACATTATACCGACCAGGTAAACTTAATTTTACAACTAAGATTTTACCTAATAATGACGCAAACCCTATAAATATTTAGATATTTTTATATATATTTTTAGCATTTGACATGCTTAGCATTATACATTAAACACAAAGTGAAAAATGTGAAATCGAAAATATCGTCGGACGGTATCCAGGAGATGCAGGTTCAAATCCTGCTCGTGACTGTTATTTTCGATTTCACATTTTTCACTTTGTGTTTAATGTATGTTGCTAAGCATGTCAAATGCTAAAAATATATATAAAAATATCTAAATAAGAATTAATTGTTGAAAAAGCTGTTTTGTTTGTATACTGTAACTGCATGTATTATTGCCATGTTAAAGCGGGTTTAGTTTTTTTGATGTTATTATTACTTATAGCATTATTTTAATTTAATAACCTTTATTATTAAAGTGATTATTAAAAAGTTTAAAATAGGTATATGTATGTACTTAAAAATATTATTCACAATAATTCTCATCAAAATTTCATAACGCTCCAAAACAAAAAACTGGCTCTATTCGGGCACCCTCTCTTGTGCAATGCCCTGCGCACTTGGGCGTCGCACCTTCCCGGTAGGCTTCCGCGGACGGCAGGGTAATCACCGATCCCACCGTCCGCAGCCTCAGCTAGGTCGGCATTAGGCGCAGATAAGCGCGCCGGCGGCGAATCGGGTCCACGAAGGAGGATTCCTCCAGGGCCCTCTCCGCCGCCTCCTTCCACGAGATGACAGCCTCGCCAAAGGCGGCGACCGCGGTCACGGTCTCTGCCAACCATCGCTCGCGTAACGGCCGGCAGCGACAGGTCCACGCCTATGACTGCAACGAGTTACCGGCGCTGCACATCTCAGGCCGGGCACGACACAAGCGTGTGCTGCGCCGAGTCCTCGCTGCAATCGCAGTGGTGACAGCCTGGGGTCGTCTCCCTCCTAGCGATCGTATGCAGGTATTTGCCGAAGCAACCATGCCCCGACAAAACCTGCACCAACCGAAGGTGAGAACCCCGTGCTATTGCCCTGCTCATTCTTCCAAGATCGGTCGGAGCGCCCCTACGGTCCAGAGACCAGCCCTCAAGCCGAGACTTCCACTTTAGGACGGCGGCGCGGGGGGCATCTTCCTGCCCACGAAGAAATCGCACTCGGAGAGGGGCGACTGCCCCCCGCCCACGCCGTAGACACCCGCCGATAAACGTCGGCGAACACTTCCACCTCCAGGTCCCATGAGGGGGTTCCGGCCTACGCGCAGGCTGCATCGCACGAGACCGTGCGGTACCCGCACATAAGTTTATACCTAGCTTAACTAGTTTACTATCCATACAAATTTTAATTATTCTTTTTACATAAATAATATCAAGGAATTTATATCTAGTACCTACTAACTTTAATCGCGTCGCGCAGTTGTCTCAAAAGAATAGGTTAGGTACCGTTAGTTTTACCTGGACAAAGAGAATAGACTTTTACTCTTTTTTTTTCAGTTTTAGGTAAATTCATTCTATTTGATGGTGAATTTTGTCAGTGATAAATCACACTATATTCTTGAATGCCTATTCAATCCTTCCTAACAATATCTAACCATATACCTATATAACAGTACCTACTATACACATTGTTGTACAAAACAATGTGTAACGGGTGATTGACATGAAGTAGAAATCGTTACCCTTTGGATTTCTAGATCTTTAACTCACTTAAAACCTTTACAATGTTTTTCATTTGTTACTGCCCTTGGGTTTTAGGGTCGATAAACTAACACGCGTTGCACTTGTAAGCATACAATATGGATTGATTGCATCAATAATCATGTCGATACGAGAATGTTGTTTTTAAATATTTTCCGTGATTTATTTCCATTTTACTTTTATACAGTTTCTTATTTTGTAAAGTGTTTACTTACTATTTAGATATTTTAATATATATTTTTAGCATTTGTCAGCCACATAAATTATCACAAAATGTGAAATTGAAAATAACAGTCACGAGCAGGATTTGAACCTGCATCTCCTGGATACCGTCCAGATACTTTTTGTTAATATTTACTTATTAGTTTTATTATTGTTAAATTGACGTTTTCGCTGTTTAAAACATGAGTGATCCCGGACTTTTTAATAGACTGCCAATATTAACATAACATTGGCAGCCTATTATGATCAGAATACTACAACTGTTATTTTTTTATTTTTATTGAATTACCATCATAGTATAAAACAGAATAAAAAACTACTATATAGTGCCACATAAACCTTTTAGGTTCGTGCATGTTAACTGCCTTGGTGGTCTAGTGGTAGAATATGTGACTGCAAATCATTCAATTTTGGCTTCGAATCCCGGGTCGATTACTACCAGTATTTTGATGATCGGTATGGAGGCCATTATTATCACTAAAAGTATTTTATACTTGTTGACTTACTTTGGTTGGTTAGTATTCGCTCCCTAGTGTTGACGAGGCGATCAGTTTATCTTCAGATGGATCGCTGGATCGTCTGCTACTATTGGCAACCACTAGCTTTAAGAAATGATTGCTAATTGGTACGGGTTGGGTATACCCGTTAGTGAATTCTCTTTGTAACTTTATGGTTGTACTCTCCAGTGTCCGTATCACTGTAGTTTATTTTCGACAGCCCTCTACCCTTTTTACGAAGCACGGACACATTAGGATACATGCGGATCGGCAAATACCACCGTTACACAATAAGGCTCGTGCCATAATTCGCACTGCATTTAATCAGGCCGACATTGATAGGTTGAATCAAATAAAATTACCTATAAGTCATCGTATTGAAAGCGCTCGCCATAAGGCTATAGCCAATACAACAATATTAGTTTAATACTACCATTACCCGTAACGACTTCAACTTATCCAATATATTATTGCAATCAATTAATGACGTTGATAAATGTCATTTTTTATGTTGCTGCTATTACATAAATACTCAGTGGATATTTTATATTGCAATTTAATTAGGAACGTAGGTACTATTCGGCACTGCGGTTTATGAAACGAGATTTAAAATTGGCTTCCCTTTGCGATATGAAGCTACTTGACCTTGCATCTGATTTTGCTAAAATTGTGAAGAGAGAGCATTTAATAAGTAGCCACGTTGTTCTGTTCAAAATTATGTATTATCTTATCGATGAATAAGGTAAGAACATAATATGTGCAGGATATTTTTAAAATGATAAATTTCATTAGGATTTTTGATTACATTAAACGTTACTATATTGATCCCTCTCACTATGAGAAGAGACTCGTGCCCAATAGGGACAACAATAGTTCGAAAAAAACAAAAACATTTCACATATAAATCAAATCATGGATCTTTTATTTCAAACTAGCCTTTGCCCGCGGCTTCGCCACAGCCAAAAGCTAGTTTTTGGCTTATATCTCAGGTTCCCGATATAGTAGCGAGATAAAATGTATACCAGTTTTTAAGTCTAATCACGAGCTATCAAATAAAAGAAGTTGCATCGAAATCCGTTTAGTAGTTTTTGCGTGAAGCGCGAACATACAAACAGACAAATAGATAAAAAATCTAAAAAAATCGTTTTGTGTTTAGACACGCCAGCCTAATACGGTAATTTTTTTCTCAAATTTCTTAAATGTACAGACATACGAGTAGCTCTGTAACAGCTTTATAATGGTATAGATTACTACACGGCTATATAAGTAGGTACGCGATAGTAATTTTAGTTTGAGTGTTTAATAAATAGTAATAACATTAAAAACAACTTTGGCATCGACTTCAAACACATCAGTAGGTGTCTAGCACGGAAATCGTATGTAAATACCAATTATTTATTGCTTTTTAGTTCCTGGGTAGAACCGAAGGCGGATTTCTTTTTTTTTTTAAAATAGGTAGTTTATTTTTTTGCTTTTTAGTAGATTTTTTATAAAATAGGTCGTAGGGACGGTGGTACATGATAGGCTTCCTTGGGTGCATCTCGTATGAAAGCGTCGAGTACAGGAGTCTCAAAAATGACTAAAGATGAGCGCCTAAAGCGCAGTAGAGAAAGAAATAATAAATAAATATTCACGGACATTTTCATACAACGTCCTCTGGTCCCAAACTAAGCTTAACGCTTGTGCTATGGGTACCAGATTAAGGATATAATACATATACTACTATTTTTTTTTGTAAATACATACATATAATACATAGAAAACACCTAGACGCAGTACAAATATCTATGTTCATCACACAAATAATTGTCCTGAGTGGGAATCGAACCCACAACCTGGTACACGGAAGTCGGTTGGTAGTGTAACCGACTTCACGCCACGAGGCCCGTCCAAATAAAGCACGGTGTCTGGGAGAGTCTTCCAAAGACCGTGAAGAAAGGCTTTATATACCTATATAATATGGGTACGCCAACTAAACGCACTGCTGATGCCTGATGAGACACCAAGGTTTCAGAGTAAACGAAAAAATGTCATCGATGTATACAATTTTTTAGATTTTTCTTTATTTTGTAAAAACCGCTGCACCGATTTCTTTAAAATTTAAATGGGACTATTTCGGAATAAACCCCTTTCGATCAAAAAAATAATTTTGCAACTCCGTCTATATCTATATGTATATGAATGAGTTATGCCCGAACATACATAAAAAAACAAGTATAAACATCCGAATTGAGAACCTTTTTTTGAAGTCAGTTAAAAATTATATTTATTAATTAATTTAATATGGACATCTAGCAAGACACACTCTAGCAAATTATAATTAATGTTAAGAAATAATAAGGTATTGCATATGTGTGCTCTTTTAATTACAGGATATCAGAAATTGCAACATGTTTTAAGTACTTAAACACAAATTAAATGAATTTATGCATTAAACTATGATTAAATTAAAATAAACAGTTATGATGATAAGTAATTAAACAAATTAAGTTAAATTGGGTTTATTTAAAGTTTTTGTTCTTAAATTCTGTGAGATTTTTAATAAATAATATGTATAATTCAGAATCAACTTATAATGCCTGCAGAGTCTAGAGACCGAGGCTTCTTCACGACGTATGAATCTAGAATCTATTGCACTGTTAAATAGTTTAAGTAAAAAATATGTCGTAGGTATAATTATTATCCAGTGGCCAATAAAGGCGGAGATACGGCACACGGCGGGTTTATTTAGGGGTTTCGAGGGCCCTAGACTACCCTGTTCGTTACCCCGAACAATGGGGTCTGCGGTTAGGGACATTTTTTGCCGCCTAAACAAAAAAAATAAATGTTATAATTATTATACTTACTGATATTTGCGCGAATGTTATACATTATGAAATAAAAATAAGTTTGCGGAGTCTATCGAATTTACTTGATTTACTATGGATGGGTGGGACTAAACCATACAAGCTGTACAGTAGGTATTCTAAACGTTGTAATAATTGCGCTTGAACACAACAACACAAACTGATAGAGAGATTACTTTTGTACCGGGACCAGAACCAGAGAGGTCCTTACAGGAAGATTAGATGATTACTGTTTAAGATATAGAACATCAATGAATAATACATATCAATCGATTCATGACAACTACTACTCGGCTATAAGTCTGTGAAAAATCCACGATGGATTTTTTGTGCGCCATGCCGACTTTTTGTGCGCCGCAGATTCAAATCGCGCAAAAAGTGTGTCGTCTGCGCTGCACCTTACTGTGACGTCATTGGAAATTTCATCTCCAATGCCTTAACACACACGCACTAAATCCGCTATACATTTGTCTAACAAACAACAAATATTGCCTAAAATTATGATTCTTATATCTGAACAGATAGTGGGCAGCAGCACTCCCTCGAGTATTAACAACATCCACTGCGATCGCCAACCCGCCTGCCAAGCGTGGTGATTACAGCATTATCCCCCACAATGAGCACACAGTTCTCTTGGGGAGGCCTATGTCCAGCAGTGGACGTCCAAAGTCTGATGGATGGATGGATGGAAACAGAAAATGCAAAAATGTGAAATTTTTTGAAAATAATAGCCACGACCAGAATTTGAACCTACATCTCCTGGTAAACTGTTGCAGATTATTTTCCTATTTAGCTATGGTGACATCCACTCGGGACTATTAATTTCGATAGGTAACATATTCCATCTTACTGTTGGGTCCAGAAAAGCCAGCAAAGTTAATATAAGCTGATAATATATATGCTAGGAAGATGAAGATGACAAAGTTAACGTTCAATTATGCGAGAACATAACAATATACTTACTTTTAAATTATTCCGTGTGGTGATGGACTAAGAATACAAGTGTCACCACCCCATCCTTTCCCGCGGGTGTCTTACAAGGCGACTAAGGGAAGAAAGCAATTATCACCCATTGCATTACTGGTGGTAGGGCTGGTTACCAAATGAGAGTACTCACTTGCTATCGGGCCCAAACGGGTTGGTACCACCGTCTTCTGTGTGACCGGTCATGAAGCACGTCAGTGTCAGTTTTAGAGTAACTCCTTTATTTAAAACGGGTAGTACCTACAATCTTAAAAATTTACGTCCAATTTCTGTGCTACCAACATTAAGTAAAGTATTTGAAAAATGTATACTCAAACAGATGATAAACCATTTTAATATCCATAAAATCTTTCATAAAAACCAGTTCAGGTTCACAAAGAATCGCTCTACTACTGATGTGGGTATAGAATTGCTAAAACTTTTTTTAAAGCCTGAGAAGATTCGCACGATGCGTTAGGTGTATTTTGCGATTTATCGAAGGCACTTGTACAACATGAAACCCTCATCAAAAAACTTTACCACTATGGAATCAGGAGCAAGGCTCTCGAGCTTTTAACTTCTTATTTGAGCAATAGAATTCAAAGGGTCGATGTTAACGGCACTCTTATCACTGGGGTCTATCATGACGATGGGTGTGCCACAGGGTTCCAGTTTGGGGCCATTTTTGTTTCTCGTTTAAAATTGCAATCGTGACATTGCGGATGCACTTGCCTCAAGCACTCGTGTTAGTTATTAGTAAGTAACTGACGGTTTTAAGAGTTATTATGGCCTATGAATTACGAGTAAAGTTATTTTTGGCTGTAGCAGAAGCCGTTTATTCTTTCATTTCATATCTGAGAAATGAAATGGTGCGCAGCGGCTTGACAATACTCTGGGTATAGTTGAGTTCATGAGCGATAGTTACCACTTACCATCAGGTGGGCCGTGGCGTGTCTGCCATCATTAGCAATAAAAAAAGAATTGGAAAAATATTTGATTGTCCAATATCAATTAAGTTATGCCTATCACAAAGCACTTGCTTCAAAAATTCATAAATATTAATATGAACTTAAAATAAAAAAATGAATATCCTACGCGTAAATTGTTTTCAACATTGTAAATTTAGTCCGATAATTAAGTCTACAAGTAGTTACGAATTTATTATAAATTATTTATTATTATATATTTGTATTATGTATGACATATACTTAAATGAGTTACAAAGTATAATTATAAAAAATAATTTATTGTCTATACAAATAAAATAAATAAATAATAAAGTGTCTTCTATTCTGTTTATTCCGGTAATCTCCGAAATGGATGGACCGATTTGGACGAGACTTTTACTGGCATATATCTGATGTTATGTTGTGGTTTCGATTCCCACACAGGGCGATTCTTTGTGTGATCCACAAATGGTTGTTCTGAGTCTGGATGTGCTTTGTATCTGTGAAATTGTATGTTGGTAACGCCTAAAATACAAGGATTATTCTTTAGTGCATGGTGCTGTCTTTAAAAAAAAAACAGTTGGGTATCTACCATTCGCGTAAAAATTAGAAAGTAGATACAATACTATATAATGTCAAAAAATATTCAGGTATTTTGTAATGATGTATCTTCGTTTTCTTTAAATATACTTAATTAATGTAAGTTTCAGTGTAAGTTCAATTAGTGGTATTGTGTCATTAATTAAGTATACCAAATTGCAAGATATTAAATTCAAAATCATGTCTCAAGAGTTCATGAAATTAAATAATTACATTATTATAAAGAACAAATTATATGCGAATGTGGAAAAGGAGCCTGAGCATGTCAAGTGCTAAAATACAGATCAAACTGAATTATTATAATTAAATCTACATAGGTAGGTACTGAGCTAGATTAGAATAAAATGTCGAAAATTGATTAGAGTTAATAGTAGCAGGGAAGTGTCTATGTAATATTAAAATATAGGTACTTACCAATCACACAACTAAAATAGCTTTTTAGTATCAAGTGTGACACATTTATTTAGAGATAAAAATAATTGTAAATTAGTACAACGATATCAGCTGTAGCGGCTGACATAATATGGTCAGGCATTTTAATCTTCTTAGGAGGTAATTATCTACATTTAAGCTTATTATTTTTTTGGGTTAAATGCACTGCGACTACAAAAAGTTTGTTGTCCAAAAAAGATGCTGTATCTTTTTATACTTTAATTGAGGGACGTTGTGTTTCTCTGCATTCTCTTATATAATCATACCTAAATCGTAGCATATAGCACTGATTTGCGGACGGTCTTGGATTTTGCTATATTAACCTTACTGGGGTGACCGATCACCCCACTATCGTTTTACGTTTTGCATGATTGATCAAGGCGGGTATTAATTCTATGACACTTTATATTGCCCTAGGTCCCCTATCAATAAGTCTTGAAGCAGATATTAAAAAGAATTAGCAATAAAATAAGGCGAACTGCATAAATGAAGCATCGTTTGTACACGAACTTACTGTGAGAAATAACTCAAAATATACGGGTGTTCTAATCATGAACCAGGAACCTTCTGAAAGTAAACCCCTGTTGAAACTACAGAAAAAAGCACGGTGCTCAATAGGTCCAAGGAAAAAAGACAAAAAAGTATAAATTGTTTCTAAAAAAAAATACATAGTATCACGCCTGTTCCCCGAAGGGGTAGGCAGAGGTGTGTTACACACCCACGGTTCGCCCGCTATGTTTAAGTCCCACGTAATTGGGGGTGAGCCTATTGCCGTCTACCGGGCAAACTCCAGGCTGCTACTGAGAATTTAAATTGAAAGTTTTCTAAATTTAAATTAAATTAATTATTTGTTAATATAGGTATATACATTGAATAAATTTTATAGATTGTTTGTGTTATATGTCATTTGCCTGTCTGTTCCATCCGTAAATATATTTGTCTGAACTGCATTAAATCTTAGATATAATATAGAGATATATGTTTTTCATACTTTGATTTGGAACTATAGGTATTGGGTACTTGTCTCATTAAAATTAAAGTTTTTTTTGTATACATTTTATGTTTTATTTCCGCAAATAAGTTGTGGAGTGATGGGTCACCTCCTCATCCTTACTTGTATGCAAGAAAAGCCTATCCTGCCGAAGGTTAATGAAGAAGGCTATGGATTTATTTAACATTATACATATACACGTTTTGTGGTAAGTTAGATTACGGCTTGCTCGCCTTCACTGACGCGGACAAAATATGAAACTTGATGTCCTTAGGCTAAAATTGGTGGCGCAACAATTTGTTAGGTATTTGATGCAACTTAGTTTACCTATTTAATATGTTTCTCAATAAATATGTAATTATTTTATGTACTGCTACTAATTGCTAGCAGTAATCCAAATTGAAAAGTTGTTATTTTAAAGAGCAAGGACTTTGTGGGGAAAATCGGAATACGAGTACGTTCTAAAATTGTCCATGTTGTTAAGAGTCCAAAATCTGCACAAATAGTTGCATTAAATGTTATCATTGCAACAAATTGTTTAAATTAACGCCTAAGATTACAAAACTAGTTTAAGTAGACTTTATACTTAATCTTATCCTTGTATGAAATAGTTTATTCCTTTATTCAACCCATTACGACACACAGTTGGCCATGGGTTCTAAAAAAAATAAAAGGGATTACTACAGTCTACCACGCTCCATTGGGCCATTAGGCGCATTAGCGGGCTGGCAGACTTCGCAAACTGTCGAGAAAATCTGTCATCGTGCAGTATCATTTGTAGACAAATACAGGCGTAATTTTGAAAAGTGAGAGGTGTGTCTCTTGCGTGGCGATTTTAGACTAGGATCGAACTTAATAACACTCCTGTTGCAGTCTTTGGTCTCACCACTAGACGTATATCAGTCTGGTACTTCAGTTAGAAACAAACTGTATTGTGAAACAAAGCTGCATATCACACACACATATATACGCGCGCTCACGCACACACACACACACACACACACTCACACACACACACACACACACACTCACACACACACACTTACACACACACACACACATATGTGCGCACACTCACACACACACTATAATAAAGTGACTATTTTATCAAACGCGATTGTAACATGTTTGTTTCACTTGGAAGGAACTGATTTCCAACATACAACTCACGCTGACTGAGAACCAGGGCTCGCTTCATTAGCGTCTATAGGCAACGGTAACCGCTTATTATCTGCCGGCCGGCCGTATGCGTGCTTGCCATACACGTAGTATAAAAAAAACAGCTTTGTAGTGTAGTAAGTGAAACGTCTTGCATCTTATTCCTAATGCAGCCTACAGGCGACAACTTCGCCTGGCCGAAGCTAGTAATTAATACTAACCACATTCATAAAATTTTTCTCTGATCGCTCTTCGCCCTCTCCCCATCAAACGCTATTCTATTGCACGCCTCATAAGCGAAGCGTTGAGGTGGGTACTACTCTCGCTTCACTATTGATTTTTCAATCTTTAAAATGTCTCTATTTATCATATATTGCACTTGTAAAATAATGTATACACACACGTATCAAGAAAAAACACTATTTTTAACACTCATGATTTATTTTTGATGCCATTTTTGTTATTTTAACTATTTAAAAAAACTGTTTAGAAAAGTTCTGTCTTGGACGTCCGTGTGTCTGTAGGTATGTTCGGATAATGTATGTTAACACGATAACGACCGAAATACTTTACTAATCGAGTCTTTTTTTTTTTCTCTTACGCTTCAGTATAATTACGAATAAAGCCCTATCACTTTTCACGGTCTGATTCGATGTGGTTTAATCGTTATTAAATAAACAAAAAAATAGTGACTATTTAAGGTCAATTCGATACAGTGGTACACTAAAACCAGCGCTATACCTAATTTCATGAGAACTACTTCTATAGACCAATATAGTAGTATTTCTTAAAATTAGCGCTAGATGGATAAGACATGAGAACCACTAAACTACTTAGTAAGACTAATACATTATTAGTTACTTATCAAATAATCAATTTTATTGTGATAAATGAAGATTATGAGGCGAGCACTTTTGGATTCTCCAAAGTATTTTTGGTATACGTGTACTAAAAATTGTTATTTAAACATTATAAACAGATACTTAATTATTATTTATTTGCTTATATGAATTATTTAACGTAGGTAACTAAAGTAGTGTGTAGAGCTTAATGGGCGTCTTTGGAGGAGGCCTTCACCCGCGGAGGGGTTCGTGCAGAATGATATAGCTTAAGTGATTATAAGCAGTAGGTTTCAGTTCACTAGTTTGTAATTTTGCATGAAAATAAAAAGACTTTTAATTAATTAATTAACTAAAGTAGTGTATAAACTTCCTGGTGAATCACAAACATATCTTTCCATAAATTCAGTTTGCCATCTGGGAAACCGTTTGCTAGTTATTCCAATTAAATCTTCGAGTGAATTTTGAACTCCTTTATGACTAAGTCTCAAAGTTCACATAATAGTACCGAATGTACTTAATATTCACGCGCATAACGCCACATGTAATGAGTAATTATAATATGAGTATTGTTAACTTAATAAATAATTGTTGTTGTTCGAATCTTACTGGTATCGTGGGATCCAACACGGAAACATTTGTTGTTGCAATATTTTTATATAGTCGCATGGTAGAGAGAAATACATGTTGTGCCGGTGCCGACCCCACATCATGTGGGATAAGCACAGGAAATATATTTTTAGATCACGACTTATGCTCTCGCGCATCAATGTACATATTCTTATTAAGTCAAGCGTGCGTAAAGAAGTTTTTACTTCAAAAGTTGCATCGAAATCCGTTTAGTAATTTTTGCGTGATGCGCGAAGAAACAAACAGACAAACAGATAAATAGACAAATAGACAAAAAATGTAATAAAAAATGTTTTGTGTTTAAACACGCTTATATAGCCTAATAAAATCATGTTTTTCTCAAATATCTTACATTGTACATTTACACTCACTGACACAGCTCTGTTACAGCTTTATAGTAATAGTATAGATATTTTTTGGAATATTTGATTTGTTAGTAAAGAATAGTATCGACACTACGCTAAATATGCATCCGTAGTCTAAATGACGTGGAAAATATTGTATTCATAAAGGCCTAAGACACCGACTATTTTTTAATTAGAAAAAAAATAAATTCATTTTCAAAGAAAATTTTCGTGTATAGGTAGGTATATTATTAAAAGTTACAAAAGCGCTTGAGACAAGTGCTATCACAGCACAAATGTCACGATTGCAATCGTCACAATCGGCCGGATTCCATAGTAGGCCTTTTCATGAGAAGAACACGGCAAGAAACTCATGTGCCAATTTTTTAAATTAGCTATTTGATGTTTTATACGGTTCATTATAACTAAACTGCTGCAACTAAGATGGCATAGTTTATTTGGCGTTAGTTATATTATGTCTCTATGAGTCAGCGAATATCAGTCAGATCATTTTTTTAAGGCGGGAAAAATTGTACCCCCTAACTGCACACCCGTTCAGGGTAACAAACAGGGTAGTGTGGGGCCCTCAACCACTAAATAAACCCGCCGTGTGCCGTCTTTCCTCCTGTGTTGGCGGGCCACTTGAACTATGTATTCATTTTATAACACTAGTTAATACTGAACAAAATATATTCAAGTATATTTGAATATATTTTGACATATACTTGAATATATTTTGAGTACCCACCCATAATGCATAATAACTATGCTAATGTATATCATTGCCGATTTTCAAATGTTAAATAAGTACTTAATATTACTTATAATTTTTATTAAGTTGGGGCCATAGATGTACAAATTAATCTAAGGTCATTCGAAACATTAATAGTTGTAGTCAGCTTTTACGAATGTGCCCTTGGGTAATACTCAATATTGGGTATTAACCTTCTCTAAATAAAATAAGTTGAAGAGAGAAACCCTTGGGGTACTCTTTCAATAAATAAATAAATATTCACGAACATTTCACACAACGTCCTCTGGTCCCAAACTAAGCTTAACACTTATGCTATGGGTATCAGATTACGGATATAATACATACATTACTTTTTTTGTAAATACTTACATATAATAGATAGAAAGCACCCAGACGCAGCACAAATATCTGTGATTATTACACAAACAATTGTCCTGAGTGGAAATCGAACCCACGACCTCGTGCACGGAAGTCGGTTACACTACCGACTATGCCACGAGGACCACCATTACACCAATCTCATACACATGTAGGTAATTAAAATCTGAACGATGATTTTGCATAATCCTATTTTTTTATTTAGATATAACCTCACCCAAGATTATTATAAGAAAGAATGTGTTATGAAACTCGATAGCCCCGAGCAGATGTTACGATAGCTCAGTTGGCTGTACCTGAAACGGTAATCCAGAATGCGTAATTTAATAACCTGATCGTGGCTGTCAATTTCTATTTCACATTTTAGTACTTTGTGTTCTGGTGCTGCTCTCAACGGGACACTATTGATTAGTAGCCATTAAAACAAAATGTTGTGGCTAAGAATATAAAATATCATTATTGAAGCAGTTTTCATACGAGGGACGAAGAAAATAAAACTGAACTCAAATCCTCATTCCTCTCCAGTAATTAAAACCGGCTTTTAAATCAGGCAGCAGCTTGGTTATGCTCTTGTTGTCGGTTTGCGAGTTTTATCATTGTATCGAATAAAATTTTCAAGGATTTAAAGTTATCGGGAAGTTTTATTAAAACAATCTTGTAAATAGAGCAAATTCTGGAAAATTTTGCAAGTATTATATCAAAATACTACATAATATACAAATATTAAAACGCTGAAGAGTCTGTAGGGGCGCTAATTTCTGAAAATCTCCATCAAATTTTAATAAAATATTCTTGAATATTAGAATTTAAAATCAGTATACAGGAAACGCACAATTTAATCAATTATATATTTTAATTAATTATTACCCAAAATTTTTAATTTTTTGTTTAGTGTTCACAATATTCCTTATAATATTAAATTTTGGACTTTCTCTTTTGAGTAGGTATTTGAATTTAAAGTTGGTCGAGGGCCAATCTTTAATATTAATAAATATAAAGTGTTTTTAAACTATTCACTTTTATATAGAATTTCAAACTTTCATGGTCACTTATCATTTTATTAAACGTTTTTACGGGATTTATACCATGTGCCTACATTTTTACTTACGAGTTTCCGATATTTCGGCACTGTTGCAGCGCCATGATCACGGAGCAAGTTTTTTTTTATTTTTTTATTGCGTGTAGTGGCAGACGAGTTACGGTCTATCTGATGGTAAATGGTAACCGTCGCCCATGGACTCAACTATACCGAGAGTATTGTCAAGCCGCTGCTCACCAATTCATTTCACGGATATGAAATTAAATATAAACGGCTATCTCCTGCTACAGCCAAGACGCAACGATGTGCTTCATGGCCGGTCACACGGGAGATGGTGGTACCAACCCGCTCGGGCCCGATATCGAGTGAGTACTCCCACTTGGTACCCAGCCCTACCACCAGTCATGCAATGGATGATAATTGCTTACTTCCCTTAGTCGCCTCATACGACACCCGCGGGAAAGAATGGGGTGGTGACACTTGTATTCTTAGTCCGTCACAACACGGACAAATTTGGCAAGTTGGTATAAATCCTGTAAAAACGTTTAGAATGATAAGTGACCATGAAAGTTTGAAATTCTATATAAAAGTGAATAGTTTAGTCGGCCTACGGATGGCTGTCGTTAATCTATCTTTCTAAAAATATATATTTTATTAAACTCTATTAGAATAAAATTGATCCCAGCATCTTGTATGTGCTATAATAGTTTGTTTGCTTTCACGCCGCAACTACTGAAGCAATCGTTATAAAATTGCATACATATAACTTGGAGACCCGAAAGGGAGTCTACTTTTCATCTCGGAAAAATAAATGTTGTCGTGTGCTTACGCGCGTAGCAACGCCGTCTAGTGAGGAACTGCGGCACTATATGTTTCTAACGAGCTTTTAATTTTCAACCAACTTCCAAAAGGAGGAGGTTCTCAATTCAACTGTATGTTTTTTTGTGTGTTTGTTACGAGATTATTCCGCCAATTATGAATTGACTTCAATGATTCCTCGACTTCAAACAGATCAGTAGTAGGTGTCTAGCACGGAAATCGTATGTAAATACAAAAAAAAAAAAAATATTTTTTATACAAACAAAGATGGTACGCACGAGTTGCAGACCTAGTGAATGAGGTGTAGGTAGAATTAAAAATGATAACGAAGGGATGAGGAATTGGAGAGGAAGTATGAGGAATTACACTGGCAGAATATTAGATGAGATAAGGAAGTTTGGGTCTCCGGCGCTCTCACTCGCCAAACTAAATACAGCAGTAGAAATATCTACCGTCACCCCACGTCGATTTTCTGTATTGTATTACTCCGGTAGAGCCGGCCCATTCGTGCTAATATTAACTAGGCTAGTTAAAACTCCTTGTCATGGCCATTTCACAGACTTGCAAATAACGGACCCAGGCAAACTTGGACTCAGAACACCTTTTGTAGAATATGGGTGGGTACAAATATTTGTGTGGTCCTATATTTACTTAATTATACTTAATTATAATAATGGGCCCTCAATAAATCCACCATTTTATCATGATTTTTGTACATTATTTGACATGTCGATTGAATCACAATTCCGCACGATATATACGAGTACCAAGCCAATGACGCGCAATGACAGTGTAGAATTGGAACAACGAACTGCCAAAGGTCCATGGCCGTTCGTGAATACTTACGTATGGTAATAATAGCCTTCGTTACGCACAATAGTAAAATTTTCGTACTTTAAATATTGTAAAATTGCGCAAGAAAGTGAGCTATAGATATTGTTCGTAAAATAAGAAGCAAGTAAAATTTGTGTTACTACTGCAAACCTGCAAAAATTCTGAAAACTACTAATCCTGACTAACATTTTTATCGTGAAAGTGAGTTTGTTTACTTGTTGCCAAAACTGCTTATCTGGTCATCATGATTTATAACATCCATATAGTCAGAGCCCAGAAAGGAACATAGGCTATTCTTTATCCCGCAAGAACGAAGGGCTACTGTGGGGTAGCATTTTTTGCATACATATGACGGGTCTCGTGGCGTAGTCGGTAGTGTAACCGATTTCCGTGCACGAGGTCGTGGGTTTGATTCCCACTCAGGATAATTATTATTTGTGTGATGAACACAGATATTTGTAGTGCATCTGGGTGTTTTCTATCTATTATATGCATGTATTTACAAAAAAAGTCATATACATATATATTATGTATTATATCTGTAATCTAGTACCCATAGCACAAGCGTTAAGCTTAGTTTGGGATCAGAGGACGTCGTGTGAAATGTCCGTGAATATTTATATGTGAATATATATAATTAATATGGCATAGAGTGACGTATTAGTATATTTGATCCAGTTCTGAAGCCCACACGGACGAAGATGCGGGCAAAATATAAAAATAGACAATTCAGGACACTAAGCATATCTATTATAAAATATTGTTATCTATTAAAAGTTCTAAAGCTTTATGTATTTGTGAGGTTATCAATGTAATGTACCTTTATTTCTGCCTGTATTGGCAAAAGACTGGAACCGATTGATAGTTAGGTACTGCAACTACAACTACCAATTTATAAAATTTCTTGTAAAATCGGTGGCTGGTAAAAATTACTTAGAGCAATGACTGCGCTCATTGTACTATTTAGTGCATTTATTATCAATCAATTCTGAACTAATCTTTGTCTTTAAATCTAATGTATTTATAGATCTTAAAAGCGCTTTCGATACCGTAAGCCACACAATTTCACTAAACAAGCTCTGGGATATAGGAATTAAAGGTTCAGTCTTCGATTATTCAGTCTACAAAATTATTTAATCAAACCTGGAGAAACAATAACAGATTTTGAAAATACATGGTTTTCAATGTGATGCTGTTAAAATGTATAATACGGTATTTCTCAGGGCTCAATATTGAACCCATTGTTATTCTTTATGTATATCAATGACATGAATAACGTCAACGTCACAGGTACACTTTACGCTGATGACACATGTCTTTTATACTTTGGTCATCAGTTAAAAGATATTTTGAATGAGGCGCAGCGTGATCTAAATTTATTACTTATTACCAGTGGTTTATGTCAAAATTACTCACAATTAATATCAAAAAAGACTGCCATATTTTTTCTGCAAAAACGAAAGTTGTTGTTGCAAGTTCATTCCCCACTTACTATATTAAGAGAAAACTTGATCATCTAAACACGAAGAGTACCGTCTCTTCGATTATCGAACTTTCTTAGGTTTAATACTTGACAGTAACTAAGTGCTAATATTGACCATCTCAAATATTTTTTTTTGCCTTTGATTGGAGTCCTACGTCGGATATCTAGCTGAATTCCGCACAATATGCGCCCGCTTATACCTATATACACAAAAGGGTCTTACTTCCTGGAATATTAGATCGAAATTTTGAGATTAGCGGCCAAAACAATTTTACAAGACGTATAGATCATACGAAATAAAAAAAATGATATAACTCTGTCACCAACTAATAAAATTTATGCCATGAAAATAGTAAACACCATCTCATGGGCTTCGACGTCGGCCACCTGCTAGTGCTTCGATCACGGTGGACGGGGTTCAAAATGGGGTTCAGCTCCAGATCAAGTATCTGGGCCTGGTGCTGGATGGGTGGTGGCGTTTGTCTTGTTTGTGTTTGTTTGTAGGTACTTCCACTTGCACGATTTCCCGCCCAAACCATAATTATCCCGCCATGGTATAAATCAACTGCAGTGTGGGTCCCACCCCTTTCTACCCACGGGAGTCGTAAGAGCCGACTGAGGGAATACCAGAGGAGTGGGCAGCAGCATTGATATAACGTTTTGTTTTCTTCCGATACCTTATTTTTTGAGAAATAAACTTTCTATAAACCGAATATAAGTATTTAAACACATCTCCTGTTTATACCAACAGTTGCCTTATAGCGGGCTTAATAATCAATTGATTTCATGCAATTGGTACGCCTGAATAGCATCACATGTGGTAATTAATTTTACTTGAAATCCAATTAAACAAGCTCATCCATATGTAACCATTTAAAGAAGTCATATTTAGCATTGTGACTTGTGATGGTTTTTTTTTACATTTATTTAATACGGTTAAGGCCAGCCAGGTCACACTTGTATAGTTAATTCTCGCCTTATCTCGTTGGAGTCGAGTCGGAGAGAAGTCTCGTAGAAGCGTTTATATTAGTGCAATATCAAGTGCATCCACTATATAAAACTAAATGAATCGCTAAACTGGTTAAGCGAAGGTAGACGTAAGAAGAATGGGTTCCTAAGGTCCATCCAACTGGGCAAATATTCGTTGAAGACCGACGAACGGTCTCATGATGAGAAAAATTTTAAAAATTGTCCGTATAATTGTGAAATTCATACATTTCTTTTCAGTTTGAATGGTTCTATCTGTCCCTAGCTGACAATTTAAACATTTCAATCGAATATTGATGTCAAACACATCAACAAAAATAGTGTGTTCAAGGATCTAATGTACTCTGATAGAAGAATATATTTGAGTCAATTGAAAAAAAAAGCCAGTTTAAGAATTTATTCATTAATTTTTTTATCTCGGAATAATGAATAGTTCCTATGGGATAGAATTTATACTATATTATTTATATTCCGAAGTACACGCGGTCGAAGCCGTGGGATGAATCTAATAAAAATAAATTTAAAATGTTTGCTCAACTTAATTCCAGAAAATGTATATATTATGTGTATAGCAATATTCTGCTGCTAATAAAATGTCAAATAAGCATTTCTAATACGAGCCAGACTGTAACATATTATCAAAATTTTAACGTTAGTTAGATTACTAGATTAAATTAAATAAAACATAAAATTCGTACAGTATAATGTCTTATGATGATGACTAACTCATAGGTAGACAAACTTGACCTACTTTTGAGTCAATGTCGTTTTAAGATGTTTCGTTAATTGTTTTTTTTTTGTTGACGTTTTTATGCTGTTAATGGACATTCACGTGCTGATGCGGCATTCATTACCTTTTTTATGTAAATTGTAATAGACACTTATTATTATGGTTATTGTATTTTAATAGGAAGAGGAAGCTTTTGCAGTAGATCAGAGGTTATTGACGTTATAAAGTAATGAATGTCAGTGTTAATTCGCAAACGAATGCAATTTTGCCTCGACTTTAACTTTTTATAAATCACTAGATACCCGGTGAACTTCGTATCAACTACAATTTATTTTATCAGCGATTATTGATTAATTCGCATCGTCTAAAATTTGGATTTTGATAGGTTATTAAATGAAACTTGCTTGTAAAAAATAATTAGTAAGAATGACAATAGCTGTAATTTTTACCGACATCCAAAAAAGTGGAGGTTCTATGTTCGTCTGTGTGAATTTTTTTTGTGCATATTCATCGATATTTTCGCCAATTGTAAACCGATTAAAGAATATTTTAAGTTCGAAAGGGTGTACTCCCGAGGTGGTCCCATTATAATCAAGTCTGATGATGGAATCTCAAGGAAATCGAGGGAAAACTAACTAACTAACAATATAATAACATTATTAGAAGTCAATTTTGACCCACTTCTCGATTTCCGATTGTGCTGAAATTTTGCATACTTATGTAAATTTAGTAACAATACAATAATCCAGTACTATTGAACTGATCTGATGATGAACGGGTGTCGCTACCGCGGTTAGCCGCGTCGGTGTGCTAACACCGTTACTATGGTAACATCTGTTACCATAGTAACGGTGTACCAGCAAATGCGCCGTATGCTTGTGTGCCCACCTCGTAATATAAAAAAAATATAGTCTTACAGTTCACAATGCTTGTGTTTGCAAGATTGCAAGGACTGGTGTACACTTGTAACGTTACAGTCTTACATGTACACCGGTGATGTTATCAGTTAATAAGTTGAATTTCCTAGCAGTCGCATCGTATTTAAACCGATTTATTTTTTTCAGATTATTCATGCAATTGATGATGCCAGTTTGAACGATGTCATCATCAACCACAGTGGACTTGTCTTCGCGTTTAGGTCACGCCCACCTTTCGCACTTGCCACAGCGGCCACCCGTCAATCTGTCTTTCCAAGATTTGACATACACTGTGCAGAATGGGAAAAGTAAGTGTTTGTATAATATACTACATATTGATATATATAAAAGAAAAGTCGGATTAGTTACACCATTTATAACTCAAGAACGGCTGGACTGATATTATGATCTTTGATTTGTTGCATTTGTCTCTGATGGAATATTTCAGGAAAAAGAAATGAAGAATATTAATTTTCTCGTACATTTTACAAGAAATAAAGTAGATAATTATAGAGTATAAGATATAAAGTGGTTAAAATAAAATTTATTGGTTCGGAGGCTGTATGAAGTTCACTGGGACAGCTAAGTATTACATAACTTGCGTTATCTATGAGTAAAACATGGTATCACGCTGGTATTCCCTAAAGGGGTAGGCTGAGGTGTATTACACACCCACGGTTCGCCGACTATGTTTTCAGTCCCACGTAATAGGGGGCGAGCCTATTGCCGTCTACTGGGCACATTTCCAAACTCTGCTACTGAGAATTTTTCTTTTTACGAAAAAGCTCAATAGTAGCGCCCGACCCGGGGATCAAACCCAAGACCTCATGATCAGCAGTCGCTTACACTACCGCTGCACCACCGAGGCAGTTATCTACGAGTATTAGGCGCTTTTAATGCGTGGCGTGCTTGAAGCGCGTTAATTTATATTATATTGATATAATGATTTATTGAAATGTGGCATGTTTCTTTGCCCGTTTCTTCTCACATAGCCTAATATTTTGGAAACTGGCGATTATGGATCGACATAGATTTTATTATGTAATGTATTATAAATATAATTTAGTAATTTTGGTTAGAGCAAAATCTAACTGCACATTATGCGTGTGTGTTGATCTATAATATAAACTTGACGATTTCAAATATTTTGCAAAAAATTTACGAAGTAAAGAAATTTGACTTTGACTTTGACTTTGAAAGAAATTATAAATTATTATTAGCCTTTGCCTGCGCAACCAAAAGCTAGTTCTTAGGTTATATCTCAGGTTCCCGATATAGTAGCGGGATAAAATGTATACCAGTTTTTAAGTCTAATCAAGCGCTCTCAAAAACTATTGCTAATACAAATTTATGCTTTGAAATAGACATTTTTACGGACAGCCGTTTTGCTGGAATTACGATCTGAACTGCTGCCCGTACTCGTGTGTGGCGAATCATGGATCAGCCTGTCGGACAGATCCGGCGGGCAGATCTCGCTCGAACGCGAGTATAGATTATCTGAAACGATTGCAAAATGTTACATCTATCTATACTATTTTAAAACTGTAACATAGCTATGTCTGTACATTTAAGTTATTTGAGACAAAAATACTGTAATAGACTATATAGGCGTGTCTAAACACAAAACGATTTTTTTTAATGATTTTTGTTTTTTTGTTTGTTCGCGCATCACGCAAAAAGTAATGAACGGATTTTGATGCAACTTTTTCTTGATTGATAGCTCTTGATTAGATTTAACAACTGGTAGGTATATAATTTATTCTGCAACTATAACGGGAACCTGAGATATTACCTAAAAACTAGTTTTTGGATGCGGCAGAGCCACGGGCAAAGGCTAGTCTAAACATATTTTTAAAGCTTTGTACTTCTACACAACTGACGATGAATAACAAAATGAAAAAAAAAAAACCGTTACGGTCACTTTATTTTCACACGCACTGACAATGATACAACAGAGATCAGCCCTGCTATTCTGTAAAAATCATTCTCGAACTCGAATTCACATGTCGAATTCACTGTTACTTCGACAGTCACTTTCAGTGCGAAAAATTTGGTATTCTGTAACTTGACACAACGTCGCGTGAAGTGAAAGTGACCATCGAAATCTCTGGTAAGATCGTCTGATGACACTAGTGTCGGTCTCTCTAAGTTACGGTTTTGATCAACATTTACGATTGCATTTTTCTAATAATTACAACAAGGTAAAATTTTGTTTATTGGTATTTTAAGCAATACTCGACACACTCATTATTATAACTTTATTTTAAGCAATTATAAGTTAATATTAAAGTAATCATAAATAAATTTAGGCTGAATAGAGCATACCTTAGCCTATATCGATGTTTGTTCTAAAAAGATTTACGTGGTGTAACCATGACAACCTAAGTAACATTATTGGTTGTCAGTGGTGTCAGTGGTGGCCGGGTTGGCATGCTGAAGTGGCAATGGGTAGGCCACATCGCTCGACAAACCAACAACCATTGGGGAAGAAAGGTTCATGCCTTCACGAGTGGCGACCACGTATCGGACGGCGCAGCGTAGGACGGTCCCCCACCAGATGGACCGACGATCTGATCAAAGTCACAGGGAGCCGTTGGATGCCGTCGGCGTAGGACCACTCGTTGTGGCGTTCTCTTGGGGAGGCCTATGTCCTGCAGTGGACGTTGAAAGGCTGATGGATAGATGAATTTTGTAATTTTCAGTAAATAAATAAATTTACTGGAGTATGTGACAGGATTTCAACTGCTCGCCATGACGTCCCGCCAAAAACCCATGACGACCTCAGAAGTGCTATTCAAAACAAACTTTGTTTGTTTTCGTTTGTTTGTGTTATTATTGTTATTAGGCCTTATATGAAATCCGCGGGAAAGGATAGGGTGGTGACACTTATTCTTAGTCCATCACCACACGGATAAATTCACTTTTACATCGTGGTCTATTTCAGAATACCTAACAAAATATATTACCTAGCTATCTACAAATAAAGATGATTTTAACTGAAGTATAATAAAGGATATATAAAATAATATTATTAAAGACATATTCTTTCATTATACACGTAACTTCTCTGGAATTTACTTCGTTATTCCCTTTTATATTAAAAAAATCACTATTTATTTAGTTTTCACTTACGATCTCGCATGTAAATAATTAACTTCTAATTTGACAAAAAAAATTGAGATGAGATTCGAAGTGAATATCGAAATCTTTACTACAGAATTAGAATTAACGTCAAATACATAAGATCTCACTTGAGAATAGTTCGCTACATATATATTCTCACCATGTGGCGCTACTGTAGATTTCACGTAAGTTACAGAATGCCTAACAGTATTTTCACGTCAAATTCAGAAGTGAGCTCGCTAGTGAAATCTTATAGAATAGCCTTACAATATTAGTTTACGTACATTATTGACCTTGGTGTTAAGAATGTGTGGTGTTTTCGCAATATCTATTATTATCTTAATTGTCTGCTGAAGCAATTAGTAAGTAGTTAGCTTAGGTTAGTTATATAATTCTCTGGGAGGGGGGCGACGGGCGCCTATACCGCCATCAGGTAGAGCGCGGCGTTTCACAGGATCCGTTCTTGGCCCGATCCTGTGAAACGTCGGGTTCGATAGGGCCGGCTCCTTCCCGGGATGGGAGTGTTTTGTTATGCGGACGATACTCTCATCACCGTGAGGAGAGCCGTCGCGCTCGTCGTCGACCGGATCGGTGTGTGACCTAAGGGTCTCGTTGTCTAAAACCGAGGCCCTCCTTTTTCACGGCCCTCGCCTAGTCCCCCCCGAGGAGCACGCCTCGTTGTACAGGGGGTTGTCGTGCCTGTGCAGGCCCATATGAAATATCTGGGCCTGCACATCGATAGTAAGTGGGTATTCGGGCCGCACTTTGCCCAGCTCGCCCCTAGGCTCATCAATTCTGCAGCGGCATTGGGTAGGCTTCTGCCAAATATTGGAGGTCTGGGTCTCGTCCTGCCGCCGCCTCTATAGCAGTATACTGCGGTCTATGGCGCTGTATGGTGCCCCGATTTGGGCCGAAGCCCTCACCGCCTCCAATAGGGCCCTATTGCGACGTCCGCAGAGGGCCAGCGGTGAGGGTCATAAGGGGGTACCGTACGGTGTCATGGGCCGTGGCGACACTGATGGCGGGCGAACCGCCTTGGCATCTCCAGGCCGAGGCACTGGCAGAGGCCTACTGGTTTCGTGCTGCTGTGCGGGCTAGGGGCGAGGAAGTCTCCGTAAGGAACCTGGGCAGAGCTCATAAAGCGGCTCAAAGGGCGATGATCCGGCGGTGGAGGGAAGAGTTGGAGTCCCTTGGAGCAGGACGGGGGACGGTAGAGGCGGTTGCGCCGCACCTCCATCGTGGTTAAATTGAAGGCACGGCAACCTGCGTTTCAGACTGACGCAGGTGCTTACCGGACATGGATGCTTTGGTAAGTACCTGCACTGTATTGGAAGAGAAGGGGCCCCTGGATGCCACAAGTGTGGCGCGCTAGTCGATGACGCGCGTCACACTTTGGAGGAATGCCCCGCCTGGAGGCCCCAGCGCCACGCCCTATCGGCGGTAATTGGAAGAGGCCTGTCGCTGCCAAGAGTAATTAGATTGGAGAACAGATAGAGAACAGAAGAGTATGTGTTAATGTGGACATGTTATTGTGTTACTATTGTAGACTATGCACGAGACTTTCAGTAAAATTATAATCTAAGCTCAGCGACCATTTCGTAATAATTGTCTTGCAGGTAAGTACGTTTTGTTATATAGAGAGAACCCTATTATCGCTTTATTATAAAGATTTGGATCCTGATAGCAAAGAAATGGTTGTGAAATAGTACATTGTTACCCTAGGGATGAAAGAAACGATTTTTTCCCTCCCCCGAACGATTCCCTAGAACTATTGGAGCCCTCGCTACGCTCGGGCGCCAAACCCCGTCCCCCCGAGGTAAATACTGTGCTTTTCATTACGAATACGAGGAAACTAAAAATAAAAATCATGAATTAGCTAAAGAAAAAATGGGAGACTTTAAAAAATTGAATTTGGAATCGCCGTTTTTCCGCCGATTTTGTTTTTTTTTTTGTGGCCTTTCAGCTATTTAGCCATTATTTTTCATTTTAATCATTGAAAAAATATAAAATATCTTCGTTATTTTAAAGATATAGTTGCAACTATATTAAAATAAAGTCATATAAAAAACAAATTCTTCAATAAATACTTAACTTTATATTATTTCAATTTTACATCGCGCTGTAATTGACTGGCTGTACAAAAAAATAGAACTGTTTTTTTTTATAATTACTCAGCTGTCAGTTGAAAGTAATTCTCCCTAGGGCTGAAAAGTATTACTTTCAACACGCTCCTTAGGCAACTGCAGGCCTACTTTCAGAGTATGAGTAATGAAAAAAATGTTTTTATGGCTGGAATAGGACATACTTGACGTTTGCGCCGTTTATATGAATTTCTATGTGGCTAATTTTAAAAGCCAAAAGATATAATACTTACCTTCTAATATTTACGAAAATATTACTCAGTTTTATAAACCTGTAACGGAACTACGTTTTTTTTTATTGCATGTAGTGACAGACGAGCCACGGTCCATGTGATAGTAAATGGTAACCGCCGCCCATGGACTCGACTATACCGAGAGTATTGTCAAGCTGCTGCTCACCATTTCATTTCACAGATATGAAATTAAATTAATATAAACGACTATCTCCTGCTACAGCCAAAACACAACGGTGTGCTTCATGGCCAGTCACACGGGAGATGGTGGTACCAACCCGCTCGAGCCCGATAGCAACTGAGTACTCCCACTTGGTACCCAGCCCTACCACCAGTCATGCAATGCATGATAATTGCTTACTTCCATTAGTCGCGTCATACGACACCCGTGGGAAAGAACGGGGTAGTGACATTTGTATTCTTAGTCCATCGAGTTTGGGCTCGTATGATTCGTCTTGACGAGTACTTTGCCTCTAGATGATATCCAGGGGCTGATGATGAAGCTGGAAGGTGGCCACAGTAACTCTATAATGAAACGACGCAACCCCATCGAGTTTGGACACTTTTGATTCGTCTTGATGAGTACTTTGTCTTTAGATGGTATCAAGGGTCTGATGATAGAGCTAGAAGGCGGCCATAGGAACTCCGTTATAAAACGACATAATTCCATCGCGTTTGGGCTCGAATGATTTGTCTTGATGAGTACTTTGTCTCCAGATGGTATCCAGGGTCTGACGATGGAGCTGGAAGGTGGTCACAGTAACTCTGTAATGAAACGACGCAACCCTATCGAGTTTGGACACGTTTGATTCGTCTTGATGAGTACTTTGTCTTTAGATGGTATCCAGGGTCTGATGATGGAGCTAGAAGGCGGCCATAGGAACTTCGGTATAAAACGACATAACTCCATCGAGTTTGGACTCAAATGATTTGTCTTAATGTGTACCTACTTTGTCTCTAGATGGTTTCCAGGGTCTGACGATGTAGCTGGAAGGTGGTCACAGTAACTCTGTAATGAAACGACGCAACCCTATCGAGTTTATACTCGTTTGATTCGTCTTGGGGAGTACTTTGTCAAGTTATGATCATTTTATTTCTACGAAATAATTTCGATGTTTTCACATCTGGTACGTCCCGCGACGTCTAATTTTTTTGTTCGTGCATCACGCAAAAAATGAATTTTGGTAAAAAGACGCAGATCAACGCAGCGCAGGGCGGGCAGATTTTGTAATACCTTGAACATCCTTAACCCCTTAAGCTGCGCACGTTGCGGCGCACGCACGAGCAACGCACACTTGGTTCTATCCTGTTGCACGTGCCTGTGCCGCAACATACGCAGCGTAAGGATGTTCAAAGCATTAAAAAATCTGCCCTGGCCTGCGCTGCGTGGATCTGTGTCGCCTGCGTCTCAGCATACGCTTGGCTTTAACGGGTCTTAACGCGTATGTAAAAAAGTACTCTACCTATACGTACATACGATTTAAGATCCGTAATTGTTTTATGCAGGTTATTTTGGTTATGTTTTTGACAGTGTTGGTTCGGTATATCACGTAGTTGATGATCTGTTTCGAAGAACACACCGAAACTCTTTGGTCTTACTTAACTCCTTTTTATAGAGATTCAGTGCATCTATACAACATCCAAACAGTACTACTGATATTTGAACTAAACGAATTGTATGAAGCAAATTTACAACTTTCTTAGTAGACTAGAATCTGCCCGCGTGGACAATTGTTTACTACTACTGTACTAGCATTTGCCCGCGCCTCCGCCGCAGCCAAAAGCTAGTTTTTAGGTAATATCTCTGGTTTCCGATACAGTAGCTTGATAATATGAACCAGCCTACCTACTTACCTTTTAAGTCAAAATAAAAAAGTTGCATCAAAATCCGCTCTATAGTTTTTGCCTGATGCACGAACGAAAAAACAGACAGACAAAAAATCTAAAAAATAATTGTTTTATTTTCAGACACGCCTATACATAATAGCCTAATACAGCCATTTTTCTCAAATGTCTTAAATGTATATTTAATGTATGTGTGTATTTTGAGAAAGATTGTATGTTAGAATCGCTTGTACTGATACTGTTGAAACCGATAGCAAGAATCTATGACTAGTCAGTTCATTGCGAGGCAGTAAATTAAAATGACGATGACAGCAGATTTCATGCTTCACGAAATCGATTAAAGGCTCAATATATATTGATTTTACATTTCCTTGTTGGTCTAGTGCAGGGGTGGGGCAACCTTTTAAGTCGGAAGAGTCAAAAATTACAATTTACAAAATTTCTATGTTTTTAAAGAGCCACAATTTCTTTTCTTGCCAACAATAAATAGTACTTGCATAAATAAACTTTAGTGGTAAAAAAACTAATCTATTTATTAATAATACATAAGAAAAATATTTATTATTACCAGTAGCTGAGATATAGAAATGGTGCCTAATCTTAGTTAATTAATTTAGAACGATTTCTAAATGTTTTTTTTAAATAAATAATATTTGTGTATGGAAAGAAAGAGAAAAAAAATGAGCTGCAGCTTCACATCCAAAGAGCCCCATGTGGCTCGCGAGCCACAGGTTGCCGACCCCTGGTCTAGTGGAAAAATTACGCAACTACTAACTGCGAGTTCTGGGTTCGATTACAAAAATGTGCTATTATAGTTTCTAGTACCAACAGTACCTCGAGCAAAAGCATTGGTACTAGCCTTTTTAGGTTATATCTCAGGTTCCCGATATAGTAGCGGGATAAAATGAGATCTAATTGAGAGCTATCAAATAAACAAAGTTGCATCAGAATCCGTTCAGTAGTTTTTGCGTAATGCACGAACGAACAAACAAACAAACAAACAGACAAAAATCTAAAAAGAATGGTTTTGTCTTTAAACACGCCTAATTATATAGCCTAATTCAGTCATTTTTTTCTCAAATATCTTAAATGTACAGACATAGCTGTTACAGCTTTATAATAGTAGGTAGTGTAGGTACTAGCCTTTGCCAGCGGCTTCGTCGCAGCCAAAAGCTAGTTTTTAGGCTATATCTCAGATTCCCGATATAATAGCGGGATAAAATGTATACTAGTTTTTAAGTTCATCCCATAAAATTATGACAGCGAGGAAAGAAAATAAATCTACATCAGCACATGTGTTTTGTGGTAGCAAGTTGCTAGACTAACCATTTGCAAATAGCTAGTCTGCCTGGTTATTATGACTGACATTCTAGTAACTAATTTCTGCCCGCGCGGACTTGTACATTTATTATCTATTTTATCGTTTATGCGTATTCCACAGGAACTCGTTATCGGGATTAAGATATCTGTGTCAATTTATCTTTATGCTAGCTGGCTAGATTTTACCCCTGACTTGATGTATGTGGACTTTGGAATTAAGTCAATAAATTGATTATTAGATGAGTTAATATTGTTCTGATTGTGTAGGTATACCTACATAATATCTGTTGTACACTCAAGAGGTAATAATATAAAAACGTCACCCTACGGTAAGTTAATAATCAATATCCAAAAGTTGCTATCCCATCGGAACTGTCCATTTTTTCGAGATAAAAGTAGTCTGTCCTTTTCTCACTTCCGGACTAGGTATTTATATTCTAAATTTCATGACGATTAGTTGAGTAGCTACGGCGTGAAATCGTAATACACAAATAAATAAACAAAAACAGGCGCGTTCGTATATATAATATTGTTAATCCAGTGTCTCCATCTATCTACTGCCATATATCCAAACAACTTCCCAAGGCCGAACCTCCTCCCTATGCTTAGTACTTACCCTTCTTGTCCTCACCTTTTATCTTACGAATTTTTTAAATTTTCGTCTGTTTGTTTGTTTCGGCTAATATCCATAACGGCTGGACCGTTTTGGGCGGGACTTTCAATAGCTGTTGTTACAAGGTAGGTACTCCTTGTCCTTGTTCTTAGGCTACTTTTATTTTGGAAATAATTGGGGATCCGCGTAAAAAAATATAACGTATGAAATCATGAATGAATACCACTCCGGAACAGCTAGACTGATTTTGACGGGACTTTCACTAGCAGATAGCTGTTGTTGTAAAGAATAACTTAGGCTACTTTTATTTTAGAAAACTAATTATGGTTCCGCACAATAAAAATCCATGAAATTGTGAATGAATACCAATTCAAATAGATAAGTACCTATATACATCGAATATACATCCAGCTAATCTCCTGAACGATTGGACCGATTTGGATAGGACTCACGGGACGGGGATCAATGCTTTTATTTTGGAAAAATAATTAGGATTCTGTACTAAAAAAGAAAATAATAAAATTCTACGCGAACGAAGTTGCGGGTAGCAGCTAGTATGTATTAAAATATAAAAACACATAAATGATTGCACTGATGGCGGAGTGGTTTAGATAACGGCCTCCCGACCGAGTGTAATGGGTTCGCTTACTACACAGGACAACTCTTTATGTGATCCACAAATGGTTGATCTCAGTCACACAAAGTACAGCCAACTTTGTGTCCGTGAAATTGTATGTTTGTAAAGTACCCCGCGATACAAGGATCATTTCTTAATGCAGGGTGTATGTTGTTTTTAAAAAAAAATGTATTGGAAAAATTACAACATAATATATATATATATATACATATATTTATTATAAAAAAACACACTTTCGCATTTATAATTTTGGATAATATACTAAATTATATATATTATAATCAGGATTATAGACGTTGGTACTATTTTTATGCTTATCGCAATCACAAGCTGAAACATAAATTATAAATAACATTGATATGAGGAAAACTACCATTTTTTTTTAACATTTTTAAATTGAGATGTTAATGAAGTTTTAACATTAGTATGTAAATTACAATGTATTGACATTGTAATGTTTGCTCATTTATTCATCGTAAAATCATCGTAAATAAACAAATACAGGTTAAGAGAACAATATGCGCAGATGTGACATGTTATTAACTCATAATGGGGTCATGCTGTTTCCGTTTGATGGCCGCAAATGTAACAGTTATATTATACTATATTATACATACATACATCTGAACTATGATAACAGCTGAGATATGAATATGGTATTTGTTACGACAATAAAAGGCGAGAGCTAACGGCAGACTGATTTATTCACAAGTACCTACAAACTACTTACACTAACACATAACTTATAGCATTTAACTCTCAAACGTTACATCTTCTTCCCCTTTAGTTACAAGGTACAAAATCAACATGTTCACTGTGAAATAGTAGTAATATATAAAAATAAAACTAAGCTAACCTGAGCACTTAACTAGCTACTTTTTTGGCTCGATTGTAAGCACGCAGTGCTCGAGCCGACGCGCCGGGTGGGGGCGCCGGCGTACCTATCTCTGGGGCCGACTCCGAAGCAGTCTGCGGTACTTCCGTCTGTTCTGACAGGGACGTCCGGTCAACCCCACCCAACGGGTCTTCTTCTACCCCTTTATCCGCAGCATTATTCGTGTCCCTTTCAGAGTCTAACAGCGCTGTACTAGCCCGCGATAAGGAAAACCTATTTTTTTGATTGGTCGTGACGCTGGCTGGTAAGATCTGATCGGCGTGTCGGCGCCATACTGTTCCATCACCTACGTCCACTTTATAAGACACTGGACCAGTTTTCTTGCTAACTGTACCCACCGTCCACTTTTCCCTCCTCGCCGAATAGTCGCGAGTCAACACCGGGTCCCCTACTTGGAAGTCCCGTGCGGCGTGGGGCCCATGGCGTAGCTGGCGCTCCTGCGCAGCGCGCACAGTACTGCCCACGTCGGGGCGCAGTGCGTCCAAGCGGTTGCGCAGCCGCCGGCCCTGCAGCGCCACGGCCGGGGACACACCTGTTGTGGCGTGTGGACAGTTGCGATATTTCAATAAAAACTTGCTTAAGGCTGCGTTTATATCTTCCTTCTCGTATTGTGCCCTCTTTATTACCTTTTTGACAGTCTTTACTGCATTTTCTGCGGCACCGTTGGCTTGAGGTCTATACGGGGCTGAAGTTATATGTTTAATACAATTGTTAGCACAAAATTCTTCGAACTCCCGAGACGTAAAAGGTGGGCCGTTGTCCGTTATGAGTTGCGAGGGTAGCCCGAACTGCGCGAATACACTTCTAAAAGCATTAATAGTAGATCGCGCCTCCGTAGTCTTCATGGGTAAGGCTTCGATCCACTTTGAGTGTGCGTCTACTATAATAAGGTATCGTATGCCCCCACAGTCCCCGAAGTCAGCGTGAACCCTGTGCCATGGATGTAGCGGAAACTCCCAGGGGTGTAACTGAGCGCGCGGGGGTGCATCGCGCACAATTCGACACGCGTCGCACTCGCGACAGGTTTCCTCTATATCCTGATCTAACATTGGCCAATACACGTAGCTGCGAGACAAACTTTTCATTTTGTTTACTCCTAAATGGCCTTCATGTATTTCTGCTAAGATAAACCTTTGTAAAGATGGGGGGATGACGATTCTGTATCTATAAATTAAACACCCCTGTTCTATTGATAGCTCAAGTTTTCTAGCAAAGTAAGCCTTCTCAGCCTCACAACTCGGTGCCGCTGGCCAACCAAACAAAACATAACCCTTAATTTTACTTAAAACGACGTCACGCTCCACTTCACGAGCGACATCTTTAAATGAAATTGGAATTTTATCCTCCACTAAATTGAAATAGTCGACCGTATCAACCCAATGTCCTTTCCGCGGTAAGGGCAGTCGAGACAATGCATCAGCTGGTCCATTGTCACTCGACTTAATAAATTCAACTGAAAACTCGTACGCTGCCAAGCGCGCCGCCCATCGCTGTAATCGACTCGCGGCCGTCTGTGGGATGCCGCTCTTCGCTCCAAAAATATATGTAAGTGGCTGATGGTCCGTTCGTAGTATAAACCTTCTACCGAAAAGATACTGGTGGTGTTTCGTGACACCAAACAGTATAGCCAGAGCCTCTTTATCAAGTTGGCTGTAGTTGCCCTCGGGCGCACTGAGAGTGCGCGACACACAGCTAACGGGTCGCTCGCTTCCGTCCTCGTACCGGTGCGCCAGCACGGCGCCCAGCCCGTACGCGCTGCTGTCTACTGATAGCACGAGCGGCCGGCCCTCCTCGTAGTGCGCCAGTACGCGCTCGCTCGCCAGTGACAGTTTCGCTTGCTTGAACGCCTCTGCACAATCGGAATCCCATTTCCATATTACTTCCTTTTTTAGTAAATTATGCAAAGGATGTAACACCGTGCTAAGGTTTCGTATGAAACGTCCATAGTAATTTAACATACCCAGGAAGCTCTTTAATTGGGAGATATTTTCCGGAGTGGGGGCGTTGGAAATGGCCTCCAATTTCTCTGGATCTGGCTTTAATCCATCTTTATTTATAATAAAACCTACATATTTAACCCTATCCTGCATAAAACTACATTTATTAGGTTTTACAGTAAGCCCGGCGTCGCGCAATCTTTTCAGCACCGCTCTTAAATTATCTAGGTGTTCCTTATCACTGGCCCCCGTTACACAGATGTCGTCTAGGAATACTACACAACTCGAAATACCCCGCAGTATTTCCTCCATGATTTTTTGGAACTTTTCAGGTACGGACGATAAACCATACGGAGTGCGGCGATAAACAAACGTGCCTACATGTGTAGTGATTGCGGTGTACTTCTGCGAGTCCTCTGTTAATAAACACTGTTCGTACGCCTGCCTAAGGTCGATTTTTGAAAATTTCTTACCCCCACTTAAAGTTGAGAACATCTCCTCAATACGCGGTAGTGGGTAGTAGTCCCGTTTCAACTTAGGATTGATGGTGATTTTGTAATCTCCGCAAATCCTTATATCGCCGTTCTTCTTCACTACGGGTACGATCGGAGTACCGTAGTCCGAATAGTCAATACGACTAATAGACCCGTCGGCTTCGAGCCGCGCCAGCTCGCGCTCCACGCGCTCGCGCAGAGCCAGCGGCACGGGCCGCGCACGCACGTATACCGGTTCCTCGTCCGTCACGTGTAGCCGGATACGTCGCGTACACGTACCTAACTTATCCTGAAACACCTCAGGGAACTCTCGGCGTAATTGTTTTAACAATCCATCATCCGCGATTTCATTCAGGTGTATTTGTTTTATGTCGAGAGCACGCATCCACTCTCTGCCCAACAAAGGTCGAGCTCCACCTTTAATAACATATAAATTTAATGAATTAACTTTCTTACTGCCTAGCGCTACATCCACCTCAATGTAACCGCGAGACTCGATACGAGATCCTGTATAACTACGTAAAATAATACTATCACATCTAATGTCCTTATGTGAAAACAACCGTGTGTACATGTCCTCACTTATCGCCGAGATTCGACTCCCCGTATCAACCTCGCAACTCACTACTTTATTGTCTATTTTAAGTTTGATAAAGTATGGTTCGTTACCTGCGCCCTCCGCACTGGCAAAGTTAAACAAATCCTCCTCGCTGTCACTTACGTAATTTTGCCGACCGCCATCGCAACGCTCACTTTTACACATCACTTTTAGATGTCCTTTTTGCCCGCACACATCACAACTATAATTTTTAAATCGGCACCGCTCGGCGGCGTGCGGCCTGCCGCAGCGCCAGCACGGCCTGCCGCCGCCGCTCGCCGCTGCTCCCCCAGCTCGCACCGTGCCACCCGCCGTCGCTCCACCAGCTCGCGCCGCGCCACCTGCCGCACCCGGGGCGCGCCGCCCGCGCGTGTAGTGCAGGCCCTCGCCGGCCATACCGCTCGTGCCCGCTGAATCCGCCGTACTCACTCTGGTGAAAGAGCTCACCTCGGCGTGTTTTTCTGCAGCCTCCAGAGCCAAAGCTAACTCCACCGCTGCCTTGTACTCGATTTTCTTTTCAGCAAATATTCTAGATCGCATGGCGTCGTTAGCCAAGCCTGACACGAATTGGTCGCGCAAGTTCTCCTCTAGGGTCCCACACGATCCGCATTTACCGAAATTGCAGGTCGACGCCAAATGTTTCAGAGCTTGTAAATATTCGGCGAGCGGTTCGCCCGCACGCTGACGGCGAAGTCGAAACACATGCCGCTCGGCGACCTCTGATCGTTGTGGCTCCAGATGTTCCGTGACTAGTTTCACTAACTCGTCGAAACTTTTATCCTCTGGGAAGCTTGGTGCACACAGATCGCACATAAGTGCATAAGTAGCTTCTCCGACTACAGTTATCAACAACGACACTTTTAGATCACTATCTACGGCATTTAGTAAAATGTATTGTTTTACGCGACGTATGTACGCTGGCCACTGCTTCGACTCAAGATTAAACGCTTCTAACTTTCCGATAGGCATGATAATAACAATGCACACGCGAAATTCTTAAAATAATATCCTCGTCGCCAGTGTTACGACAATAAAAGGCGAGAGCTAACGGCAGACTGATTTATTCACAAGTACCTACAAACTACTTACACTAACACATAACTTATAGCATTTAACTCTCAAACGTTACAGTATTATATGAAACATTCTAGAGTTAATCGAATAGAAATATGGCGGCTTAAATTTGTTGATAATGTTTATGTTCTCAAAACCCTTGGCATTTTTCGTTTTTTTTTTCTGGTCGTATGGATAAGGAAAATAAATCACAAACTAAAATAAATACGTACAATATTTTTAAAGGAAATAGCAGATTTCTTTTAACAGGCTTTTATTATTTTCGCCTGTATCTGTGAATGTATGTTGACGGGCCTCGTGGCGTAGTAGGTAGTGTAACCGACTTCCGTGCACGAGGTTGTGGGTTCGATTCCCACTCAGGGCAATTATTTTTGTGATAAACACAGATATTTGTGCTGCTCTGGGTGTTTTCTATCAAATTTATTTATGTATTTACTAAAAAGAAGTAATAGGTATATGTATTATATCCGTAATCTGGTACCCAGAGCACAAGCTTAGTTTGGGACCAGAGGACGTTGTGAATATGTCCGTGAATATTAAAATAAAAAATGTATGTATATAACGGAATCTTTGCACGTGATTTTGACCCACTTCAAAACACACTTGGCAATACAATAATCTTTTACTATAATCTTAATAAACAAACTGATGTTAAGCTTCCTATGCTATCTTACAATCATTATTAATAATTGTTATGTCCGTGTGGTGACCGACTAAGAATACAAGTGTCACCACCCCATTCTTTCATGGGGGTGTCGTATGAGGCGACTAAGGGAAGTAAGCAATTGTCATCCATTGCATGACTGGTGATAGGGTACCAAGTGGGAGTACTCACTTGGTATAGGGCCCGAGCGGGTTGGTACCACCATCTCCTGTGTGACCGGCCATGAAGCACATCGTTGCGTTTTGGCTGTAGCAGGAGATAGCCGTTTATATTTCATTTCATATCAGAGCAATGAATTGGTGAGCAGCGGCTTGACAATACTCGTGGTATAGTCGAGTCCATGGGTGACGGTTACCATTTACCATCAGATGGACCGTGGCTAGTCTGCCACTACCTGCAATAAAAAAAAAACATGATTTTCTATTTTTTTTTTCATTATAAACGGGTTTTTTAGTTTTTTAATATATAATTTATTTAATTGACATGTTATAGATAGCTAATCTAATAATTGTTGTTGTTCGTATCTTTATTATTACAAAATTGTACCAGAAATGAGAGAGTCTGTACTATATTAAAGGCTGACTTTATTAGACTATGTGAGTTTCTCTGAACCATAATTATTTTAGAATTTTTGTCTCCTGGGCCATGAAGCACATCGGTGTGTTTTGGTTGTAGCAGGAGACAGCCGTTTATTATTTTATATCTCAAATGAAATGGTGAGCAGTGGCTTGGCAATGCTCTCGGTATAGTTGAATCCATGAGCGACGGTTACCATTTACCATCAGGTCGGCCGTGGCTCGTCTGCCACCAAACGCAATAAAAAAATATAGATATACATTCAGGTTAATAATCACCTAAATCAACCAGAAAACGTGCCTGGAGCGATGAATAAGTTGCACTTCGCGTTTACTACATTTGCCCAAGAGCGCATTGGCCAATTTTAGAAAGCTGCACGTGTTATCTACACAACAAGTGAAGCGTCTTACAATTTGTCGCACTCTATCGATATACAAATTATTCTTGGAAAAACATCGATAATTCTTTCTAAGAATAATCTTTTATCGTCGTAGAACGGTTGCTGCAGATATCATTATTTATAAGCTGTGTCTGCAGCTCCGACTGTGGCAATATATAATTATTAAAAAAAATTCAAGGACTTCAGCATTTTTATCTATGTAAAAACATATAAGTACTAGAAACCAATGCTTTAATCTATTTTTTGAGGCGGTTAAAGTCAACGCAGAAAAACAAAACGAACATCAAAACATGTTTTGCCTGCATAATTTTCTTGCGTCAACTTATGAAAAACATCTAATAGAGTTTGTATTCCTGTACAATTTTGTCTCAAAAATCCGTTTAGTAATCAGTGTGATGTGTGAACAAAAAAAAAAAGATTAAAATGCTAAAAAGTGGTTGTTTGTTCAGAGATTTTTTCTCAAATATGTTAAACTAGGCTTTGTCCGCGGCTAGTTTAAGATATTTCAGAAAAAAATACTGTACTAGGCTACGTATTTAGGTGTCTCTGAACAAACAACCACTTGTTCGACCTTTTGCCGCAGCCAAAAACTAGATTTTAGGTGACATCTCAGGTTTCCGATGAAGTAGCGGGATAAATTGTATGCCAGTTGTTAATACTAATCAAGAGCTATCAGATAAAAAAAATTACATCAACATCCGTTTAGTAGTTTTTGCGTGATGCGCGAACAATCAAACATATGAACAGACAAAAATTCTAAAAAAAAATGTTTTTTGTTTAGACACGCCTATATAGCCTAATAAAGTCATTTTTTTCTCAAATATATTAAATGTACAGGCACAGCTCTGTTACAGCTTTATAGATAGTATAGAATATAATATGCGCAAGAGGGTTTGCTGTTTTGTTTGTTTGTTACGCTTCCACGTCATAACTACTTAACTGATCATCATGAAATTTGGCACACATTTAGGTCCAGAGATCATGGAAATGTATATAGGCTACTTTTTATCTCGAAATCATATCTTCTACTACAGTTAAAACTATAATTTACTATTGATTGAACATAATTTATCTATTTCATTTATATAATATTATTACATATGTAAATATATTTTAACTAGTTTTTAACACGATTACTGTTTAACTTTTTACACGATTACCGATTATATCATACTTAATGTTTGTTTTTAACATTAAAGTATCGTAGTTAAATTATCGACAAGCTGACGCCTCTAAATCTTTACCAAACACGTGACTGTCCTGTAACCTAAATGTGAGTAGAACAGATACGATTGAATCGCGCCTATGTTGCTCGTATTGAATCGAGATATACAATTTATAATATAAAATTTATTAAGTCGTAGTGGCTCTTTTTCTTCATACTTAAGTATTTCCTAACTACATATCCTCGGGATAGGCTAGACGGGTAACATCTATCACTATAATAATGGACCGTGTTGTGCAGAAATGAGCTAATCCACATAAAAGTTATGCTGATTTGAACCAGGTCTGGTTTATTTTTTCAGTGTTATTCGTAGTCTTGGGTTGGTATATCCATCCATCCATCCATCAGCCCTTCAGGTTGGTATAACCTATCATAAAAAAATTGGCAGAATAAAACGACTCTTCGTAACATGAAAATAGAGATTATTTTCATTTTTATTTATGTTGGATTATTTCTGCACAACACGGTCCAATTATGATCTCCAAACTGATTTCGGTCACAGTACCTATCGTTCGACTCTGACCGAATATCCAGGAGACACTAGCGTCCGCCAGCGGACCACTACCGTTCCCTTACTCTCTTAGGCCGATAGAATGGCATTTAGGCACGACCGTACAGAGGTCAGGCGCAAGAGCAATGGCTTTTTACGTGCTGTCCAAAGTAAGGGGGTTAACGAACTTCCTAGCTTCAAGTTGTTATTGAGAATTTCTACAAGGAAAAGTACAATTAAGTTTTTGTTGGGCCAACACGTGATTTGAAGCTTCAAGACCAGCAGCTTCATTAAACCACCAAGGCAGTTGATAATTAAGTACGGCTTACTACATACATAGAATCAAGCTTGTTTCCCAGAGGCCGATCAAACGGCCTTAGGTTGTTTTAACTTTAGTATTGTTTAGTTTTATAATAAATTAATCTGTAGCTCATAGAATTTTTGTTTCTTTTTGTTACGCAAAAAACTACTGAATGGATTTTTATGCAACTATTTTGATTGATAGCTCTTGATTAGTCTTAAAAAATATTATATACTTTTTATCGCACAACTATTTCAGGAACCTCAGGCTAAACACGTATAGCAAATTTTATTTGCGCAATTTGATCCGCAAAATTCTGTGAATGGAAATTATACGAAGATGCACGCACTTGCGAAAATAAAATCTGTTATTTGCCGCAGAATTAATTTGATTTAATTTCTCTACATAATTTAAATTCACGGGACTATGGAAGTGTATGCTTCTGACCGCAGCACTGCAGAAAAAAGTCGCGTAACATGGTTGGTTGCACGCGAAAAATTTGCCGTAGGCGAAAAATTGTGTCATAGGTTGTGAAGCCGTAAAAGAGTGAATCCAGTATTAGTGACATCTTTTGACATACCTTTTACGGCGTTATAAAAGGTCAATCAAGATTTTTGTTCTGATGTCCATTTAGAACTGGGTAGAAACAGACAAAAATCGCAAGAAATTTTCTTCACCCTGCGTCTGGTTATGAAGTAAACGTATTATAAGCCGCCAGAAAAAGGATTTCGCAGTAAGCCTTTGTTTTTTGTAACCGTGGGCACAATATCATACTACTATACCGTCATTAATATTATATCACCATTATTAATCTATATATGGGGGCCGACTTAGTACGTTCTCCTTCTCTAAACGCAGATGCAAAAAGCGACATACTGCAGAGGTTTTTACTGTGTTCATTATGTCAAGTAAGCTCTGCGACCATCCTGACTTTCGCGAATTTTCCTAGAGAACACAATTCCGACTAGCCCGTTCTAGGTAGAATTGCTTCAGGCCTGTGTGGAATCAGTTAGCTTATCTACTATCAGACAGGTTTGGTAACATTCACATCGACTACCATTCCCGTCCCGTCACGCAACATAAAGCATTGTATATTTTATTACCGTTCATCGATCAACCGGCGTAATTACAGATATTAGCAACATTTTTTTATATAATTGTAGTATACGAAATTACGTATGTGTAATTAAGAGTGGCGTATTTCAAGCCAATAGTCAATAATACATAATTGAAACACAGTTTTTTTTATGTCGCTTCATTGTTTTATCTTTTAATAGTTGACTGCACAGATGGCGGAGTGGTTTAGATAGGTACTGGCCTCCCGCCCGAGTGTTGTGGGTTCGATTCCCACACAGGACAACTCTTTGTGTGATCCACAAATGGTTGTTCTGAATACAAGGATTATTCCTTAGTGCAGGGTGTTGCATTAAAAAAAAAATAAGAGAGTAGGTTTTCGGTGGAAAAGCTTTGCTAATACCATCATGAATATTACAGTATGTAATCCGCCTATTGCGTTTCGTTGGGTAAGTAAGTGCCTGCTCCTTTAATTCTTTCTTTTATGTTATCATTTCTTTTTATTTTCTTCTTTACTGTATACTGTAATACAATTGGACACTGGTCCATTATCCGAACTAAATATTCAAACTTTTCGCACTTTGTTTTAAGTAGTCAAATTCAACATCAGTAATAAATATTTTGCAAATCATCTAAAAAGAATTACCTCTTTGGAGCAACAACAGCAGTGTCTTCTCATCTTAATTTTATGGTTATTCCAAATAGAAAAATACATTTTGCTTGAAAGTAACGCAATGATGAATTACCTAGTAATTTTTTACTTAACTCATTTATATTTTTTTAACTAAAGCCACTAGTATATTATATTAAACACACCTTTTTTTATAAAAATGACTGTCTTAAACAAAACGCCACACACATTAGCTTAACTTGATGACCCCTGTGAATAGAAAATATATAAAAACGCATCCTCGACTCCTGACCTCATATTACAAGTTTTTTGTCTATTAATATTCTTACTAATATTACAAATGTGAGAGTGTGTTTGTTTGTTTGTTACTCTTTCGCGTCGTTATTGCACAGATGGTGAAGTGGCTAAGAGTGTTGTGGATTCCACAAATGGTTGTTCTGAGTCTGGGTGTACTTTGTGTCCGTGAAATTGTATGTTTTAAAGTCCCCCGCGATACAAGGATTATTCCTTAAAGTAGGGAGTCGACTTTATTACAAAAAATAAAAAAATAACCAATCATCGTGATGTGTGCTAAAAACACATATATTTGTATTCTGAAATCTACGTGGACGGAGTCGCGGCCAGATTCTAGTATATATAACATTATTTAGATATTTTTATATAAATTTTCAGCATTTGACATGCTTAGCCATATACATTAAACACAAAGTGGAAAATATGAAATCGAAAATAACCTATATATCCTGCTCGTGACTGTTATTTTCGATTTCACACTTTCCACTTTGTGTTTAATATATAACATTATAAATGTGAAATTGAGTTTGTATGTTTGTTTCGCGGTTTCACCTAGTAACTACTAAACCAATAATCATTAAATTTTGAATACTTATAGTTTGAAGTCCAGAAAAGGAGGAGGCTTTGGTTCGACTATGTTTTCGTACGTTAGCCGTGTGGGGCCGGCTTTAGAATTGTCCCACCCCCCTCCACCAATGGGAGTCGTAAGAGCCGACTGACGGAATAACGGGGGAGTGGCCAGCAGCACTCCTTTGAGTATTAACAGCATCCACTGCGATTGCCAACCCGCCTGCCAAGCGTGGCGATTACGGCACTATCCCCCATTCTTGGGGAGGCCTATGTCCAGCAGTGGACTTTAAAAGGCTGATGGATGGATGGATGGATATTTCGTCCCGGAAGATCTTGTAGGATACTTAGAGTGACGTATTTATATTCTGAAGTCCACGAGGGCGTAGGCGCGGGCAGTATCTAGTCGACTTTAATGCAGCAGCAAGATAAGAAAAAAGTGATGCGGCCCTGAAACATGCGAGGCCAGGCTGTTATGGTTAAATGTGTATTTGGTAGGAGTCTCGTGTCATTCAGTGGAACGTTTATCGGCCATTTATAAATATATATGTACTTCTAACCATTAAATTGATTGTAGAAGTACTACTAACCATTAAATTGATTGTAATTATATAGTCTGATTGCTTACCTAAAAGCAGCAAGTTCTGCCTGACGATGGGTATAGTCAGTGAATTGTGAATTCAGATAACGAGCACAGGTGACGCAGTGTCTCAGGAGCAAGACTTCCGCCTGAGTGCTGTGGTTTTTTTATTTACTTATATAGTTAAAGAAGGTTACATTTATGCATTGGTTAGCAACTGTTATAAAATACTTCGAGTCAATTAATTTATTATTCAAGCAATCGTGATCTTTGTCACCTATCGTTTAAGGGACAGGGTTGTGTGAATTAATTGCAAAATTCTTAGTAAGATCTGGACATACAATTAACTTTAATTTACACTATAAAGGTAAATACCTAATTATGTTAAGGAAACCTTACAGTAAAGTAATTAAATAATCCTTCTATTTATATATATTATAAAATACATAAAACTTCATAATTTAGATGTGTCTTTTTTCATATATTCGAGCCCATTGTAATGCGACGAGAAATTAATTATGAAAAATGAACATCCATCCATCCATCCATCAGCCTTTTAACGTCCACTGCTGGACAAAGGCCTCCCCAAGGTTCTCTTGGGGAGGCCTTTGCCCCACAAGACCACAACCAGCAGTCCCGTCATGGGGGATAATGCCGTAATCGCCACGCTTGGCAGGCGGGTTGGCGATCGCAATGCATGTTGTTAATACTCGAGGGAGTGCTGCTGCCCACTCCCCCGGTATTTCCTCTAAAAAATTCTAAAAAAAATTGTTTTGGGTTTAGACACGCCTATATAGCCTATTACAGTCATTTTTTCTCAAATATCTTGAACGTGCAGACACAACTCTGTTACAGCTTTATAATAGTATAGATACAGTCATTACTTCTCAAATATCCTAAATGTACAGATACAGCTCTGTTACAGCTTTATAATAGTATAGATTACGTATAACAATTATTTCGTTAAATTAATTAGTTAACCAAGCTAATTACATTAAAACAAAACTGAAATCCTAAAGCCAAATTGGTGGTATCCTTGGGCTCAATTTAGCATGCTACGACAATCTCTTAGAAGAAATCTTAACGTTTTGAAACTCGACTAACCTCTCGACGCATATGTTTGTTTAGATTTACATTAGGCACCTAAACCAGGACTGGGAAGTTGAATATTGATATGACTAGGATTGTCAGCAAGAAGTGGTTTTCTCTTACTCGTAGTTATTATAGTGGGTGCAATACCCAGTAAAATTACATGGAGTCAAAGAAATAAGGGGTTCCTAGACTAGCCTGTCACTCGACTTCCGCAACCCAAACTTTATTACAAACTGAACTACGTTATAGACTTAGCGCTTGAGTAATGGAGAAATTAAATATATTATATACTGGTCTTTGCCCGCGGCCCTGCTTTCAGTTAAACACTAGTTTTTTTGGTTATATTTCTGGTTCTATATACCTAAAATGCATATTTATAGTCTAATCAAGAGCTAGCACACAAAAAGTTTTTCATCAAAGTAGTTTTTGCGTTAGGTGCACACAAACACACAGTAATTCTACATAGCATCACGCCTGTATTCCCCGAAGGGGTAGGCAGAGGTGTATATTACACACCCACGATTCGCCAGCTATGTTTAAGTCCCACGTAATAGGGGGCGAGCCTATTGACGTCTACCGGGCACATTTCCAAACTCCGGGCTGCTACTGAGAATTTTTCTTTTTAGGAAAAAGCTTAATATCATTGCCCGACCCAGGGATCGAACCCGAGACCTCATGATTAGCAGTCGCATACACTACCGCTACACCACCGAGGGGAAATTTTTAGTTAATTCTAAAAAATAATTTGTGTTCCGAGGCGCCTAAATCACTGTTTCTCAAATATCTTAGGTGTACAGCTTTATAATAGTATAGATTGACAGTAGTAGCTATCCACAAATTATCATTTTTTTATACAACGTGGGTGGCAAACAATCATACGGCTCACCTGACGTGATGGCAAGCGGTTACTGTAGCCTATAGAAGCTAGCAACACAATTACTCGCGCGTCCCTATCTCTAAGGAAAGGGATAGGAGATAGATAGGAAAGATATTAAGGGGAGGATAGTTAGGATACTAAAGAGAGGATAAGATGGATAATATGGAGGGGATTTAGGCCTCCTTATTGGTAATTATAACTATATATGACATTGCTTTAATAATAAAACGTTAATTATGTATGGTCTATGGTGAGTTGTGTAAAATCCGCTAATTGTCCTTGTTTGTAGGATATTGCAAATAAATAATTAATCGTTGTGCTACTCGTGTTTTCGCTGCGAGTGATTTTTCGTAAGCCTATAGCCAGTTTAATAAGAACCTTGCATTCTAAGATTTTGAAATAGAGCTTGAACCTTGAAAGGTATTGTGTATGGGATATTTTACTTTTTGCTGTAATGTGCAACTATACAATACTATAAGTACGAGCGCCATAAGAATTATAATTTAATTCTAACATAGGCGATTTGATCAATTTCATCTTGCAAATAAATAAGTTTAGACCTGCTTATAAAATCATCAGTTACCAATAAAAATTACCTTGTGGTGACGAACTAAGAATACAAGTGTCACCACCCCATTCTTTCCCACTAAGGGAAAAAAGCAATTATCATCCATTGCATGACTGGTGGTAGGGCTGGGTACCAAGTGGGGGTACTCACTTGTTGTAGGGCCCGAGCGGGTTGGTACCACCATCTCCCGTGTGACCAGCCATGAAGCACATTGTTGCGTTTTGGCTGTAGCAGGAGACGAGCCGTTTATTGTTTCATTTCATATCGGTGAAATGAAATGGTGAGCAGCGGCTTGACAATACTCTTCTCGGTATAGCTGAGTCCATGAGCGACGGTTACCATTTACCACCAGATGGGCCGTGGCTCGTCTGCCCCTACAAGCAATAAAAAAAAAATTAATCTCCGAAATGTATGTAAGCGCATAACTACTGAACGACTGCATCAAATATAAATACTTTTTTTTTGTGTGTATATAAGGACAATGTTTATATAAAAGAAAATTTTAAAAATCGATCCGTAATTTAAAAATAATCTCATATTATGAAAAGTGAGTGAATGAGACAGAGGACTGTGGTTTACTTCCGATACATCAAACTTGTCTGGAATCATTGATAATCTGACTGTTTTGAATTTAGCGGAAGTGTTACATTGCCTTAGTCCGCGACTGTACATAACCCGTGTGAAACCGAGGCGGGCATACATAGTAAAACACGCCTTTCAGGATTTTAGAAAAGAATAACGAAAATAAAATGGCGGCACGAAGTTCGGCTGGTCAGTTAGTTTAAAATAAACATCAGTGTAGTTATTTTAAAAATAGTTTTACCATCTTAACTGTGCAAAGTAAATATTCATAAATTGAATGTATATTACAACGAATTGATTCAAAACCATACTTGGTAAAATAGCAGCCACATAAGATTACAACAAGTTGACTTAAGTATAATAAACTGTGCACATGTTGGGGTCCGAGGTTAATTGCTGATCATACAGAGTAAGGGGATCAGCGCCATATTAGATACAAGTAAGTAGTTAATTATCCTCATAGTAGAGAGGTCACGAGATGCATTTACGGTATGTATGGATAAAGCAATTTATATATAGGTAACTAGCTGACCCGGTAAACGTTGTTTTGCCATGTAAATAATTTCTAGAGATTTTTAAGCGTAGAAAAAAACTTATATGACAAATCATAAAAAAATTATACTAAAAAATTTGGTAATTTTGATCTATATTTTAGCACTTGACATGCTTAGCTACTCTTAAAGTACAAATTATAATTTGTGAATAAGGAAAAAGAGTATTTTAGTACGAGCGGGAATCGAACCTGCGTCCCTTCCTTTCCGGGGAAGTGCTTTAATCCATTGAGCTATCGTACCATTTCTAGAAATACCGAATTTCCTTATCACATTTGTCTTAACGATCAACGCCATCTATCGGCAATGCATTTACATGCATTCATCCAATGTAGTAAGTTTAATTTTGCAATTAAAATTCATACTATTTGTTGGCGTGATTTTTCAAACATTTTGATTTGAATTTGATGGCGTTGGTCGTTAAGACAAATGTGATAAGGAAATTCGGTATTTCTAGAAATGGTACGATAGCTCAATGGATTAGAGCACTTCCCCGGAAAGGAAGGGACGCAGGTTCCATTCCCGCTCGTACTAAAATACTCTTTTTCCTTATTCACAAATTATAATTTGTACTTTAAGAGTAGCTAAGCATGTCAAGTGCTAAAATATAGATCAAAATGTTTGAAAAATCACGCCAACAAATAGTATGAATTTTAATTGCAAAATTAAACTTACTACATTGGATGAATGCATGTAAATGCATTACCGATAGATGGCGTTGGTCGTTAAGACAAATGTGATAAGGAAATTCGGTATTTCTAGAAATGGTACGATAGCTCAATGGATTAGAGCACTTCCCCGGAAAGGATGGGACGCAGGTTCGATTCCCGCTCGTACTAAAATACTCTTTTTCCTTATTCACAAATTATAATTTGTACTTTAAAGTGGTAATTTTTTTTTGGGTTCTACCACCCTTATCGCTTAGGGTATGAAACATAGTTTACGAGGAGGGATCAATAAGTAGCGAGAACGACGTACTCCTTGGTAAGAAAAAAAATAAATACTGGCAGGCATAGCTCAGATACATTTTAAAATAAAACTACGTTTACGGATTCTATCCCGTTTACTTGATTTTACTACTATCCCGATGTTTCGAATACTTCACAGCATTCATGATCATGGGTGGACTTAGATGATAGACGTTCAAGGCTGGCAGAAACATATTTGTAATATTAATAAAGAAAAAAATCTTCGATTCTCTTTTGTTTTTTTCTGAATGTAGTCACTTGTTTGCTTCGTGTCGGAACGTGTTCTCGAAAATGGAGAAAAACGAAGTACGAGCCATTATTAAATACCTCTGTTTAAAAAAGTTAACGATGCAAGAGATTGATTGCGATTTGGAGGCAACATTAGGAGAGTCTGTTCCGCCGTATTCCACTGTTGCAAGGTGGGCTTCTCAATTTCGAGTAGGGAGAACGAGCACGGAAGACGAACATCGTTGCAGCCGTCCATCGACGTCAGTCACCCAAGAAAATGTTGCGAAAGTCGAGAAAATTGTATTGAGCAATCGAAGAGTTACCATCCGATACTTAATTCAAGAAACGGGCATTTCATATGGAAGTATCAATCCATATTGAAACAATCTTTGAATATGAGAAAAGTCTCTGCAAGATGGGTGCCGAGAATGTTAACCGACAGTCAGAAACAAAATCGACTTGACATTTCGAAGATATGGTTGGACAAGTTCCAAGAAGATTCTGAAAAGTTTTTGTCTCGTTTCGTAACAATGGACAAAACATGGGTCCATCATTTTGATCCCGAGACAAAACAGCAATCTTCGCAATGGAAACGGCCATCATCACCGACCCCGAAGAAGTTTCGTGCCGTGGCATCGGCTGGCAAGGTTATGGCCTCAATATTTTGGGACTCAAAAGGGATATTTTTGATTGATTACGTGGAGCGTGGAACCTCTATTACAGGCCAATATTATGCAGCTTTAGTTCCCAAGTTGAGAAATGCCATCAAAAAGAAAAGGAGAGGGAAACTTCGAAGGGGCGTGCTGATCATCACGACAACGCACCCGCGCACAGGTCGGCAGTTGCTATAGCTGCCATTCAGCAAGCTGGCTTTGAATTGGTTGACCCATCCTTTCCCACGGGTGTCGTACGAGGCGACGAAGTAAGCAATTATCATCCATTGCATTACTGGTGGTAGGGTTGGGTACCAAGTGAGAGTACTCGCTTGCTATCGGGCCCGAGCGGGTTGGTACCACCATCTCCCGTGTGACCGGCAATGAAGCACATCGGTGTGTTTTGGTTGTAGCAGGAGACAGCTTTTTATTCTTTCATTTCATATCTGTGAAATGAAATGGTGAGCAGCGGCTTGATAATACTTTCGATATTGAGTCCATGAGCGACGGTTACCATTTAACATCAGGTGGGCCGTCTGCCACCATACGCAATAAAAAAAATCAAAATGAAATGCGTGTATCGTCAACTACATTGTAATGATTGTTTTTTTTAATGATAACACCCTTTTTTTTTTGTTAAGGCGGGAAAAAATGTTCCTAACCGCACACCCCGTCGTTCGGGGCAACGAACAGGGTAGTGTGGGGCCTTCACCCACTAAAGAAACCCGCCGTGTGCCGTCTCTCCGCCTTTCTTGGCGGGCCACTGGAACTATGTCACATTCCTTCGGTGGTATAATGATAACACCCTGCACTAATAAATAATCCTTGTATGGCGGGGGTCTTTAAAAATATAAAGAATAAAAGATAAATTTCAGAGAATAAGTTATAAAGAAAATTAACTGAATTAAAATCGAAAGTAGTACCTAACCGTCGAAAACTGAATGAAAATAGGTGAACACTTAAAAAAAATGCCGGTAAATCGCGTTGCACGTCTGAAAAATCAGCTGCAATAGAACAAGGCGGACCATGCCATCTACTGGCATTACCGGAAACAGCATACGATGCCATGTCCATTTTTATTTCTGTTATGTGTATATATATTTATATCAGAGATTACCATTATTATTAGATTATTATTCTCTTTATTTACATATATCTTACAACTAAATACATTTTTAAATATATGTATTATAAAAAATAATAAAATATTTAAAAATATAAAAAGTGTGTAGACCCACCGGCAGCGGGCACAAGGGCCAAACTGCCAGTGGTTAGGGCCCCAGAGACAGGAACTTCCTCACGATGCGTGCCGTGTCCAGAAGTACCGCTTTCTGTATCAAACCCTTGATCCAAATACCCAACGTGAGCCTCTTAAGATGTTAGTCGAGGCTCTTGGCTATGAGTCCGTTAACTGAAACCACTATCGGCACAATGATTGCTGAATCTACATCCCACATGTCAACAATCTCGTGAGCCAAGTCCAGATACTTAATCTGTTTATCTTTCTCGGCCTTTACAAGATTCTCGTCATGTGGGATGGTGATATCAACTATCATTGCCCGGCGCTCAGATCGATCAACCAACACAATATCAGGTTTGTTGGCCACAACAGTCCTGTCCGTGATGATTGATCGATCCCAATACAGTGTGATACGACCATTTTCGAGAACTGGCTCAGCTACATACCTGTAGTAAGGCACCTCTACGTCCACAAGGCTGTATTTCAGAGCAATTTGTTGGTGGATGATCCTGGCTACTTGGTTATGCCTGTGCAAGTACTCGCCGTTAGCAAGACGAGAACAACCAGAGACAATATGTCTAAGGGACTCACCAGGATGGTGGCAGGCACGGCATATGTCAGCCGTACCGTCCCTCAGGATATGTCTCCGGTAGTTGTTCGTCATGATAACGTCGTCAGCAATTGCACAGACAAAACCTTCGGTTTCCCCAAATAGGTTACCGAAACGTAGCCAAGCCACGGAAGCCATGAAATCTACGTCCGGCCCATGTAAGGCCCGGTAAAACCTTCCGTGGAGTTCCTTGCTCTGCCATACACCCCTGCGATCGTCAGTACCAAGTACCACAGGTCTGCGCCAATTCTCCTTAGCCAAGGAGAGCGGAGTGAGTCCGGAATCTACAGCGACCACATCACGATGCATATCCTTATCAGTATGAAGGAAATATTCCCTAAGGTTGTACACCTCACGATTGTGCAAGGTCTTGGCATTTAAGAAACCCCGACCTCCACACTTTCGTTGGATGTACAGCCTCATTACCGATGAGCGAGGATGATGCATACGATATGCGGTCAATAAACTGCGGACTCTTCTATCCAGAGCGTCAAGTTCAGTCTGAGTCCACTTGAGTATGCCGAAGGAGTACATCAGAAGTGGCATAACCCAACCGTTGTAGGCGCGCACCTTGTTGCCACCTGATAGAAGACTATTCATTACTTTTTTCAGGCGGCCAAAGAAACGCTCCCGCAACGATTGCTTCATGTCCACCTCATTAATGCCCAGAGCTTGCTACATACCCAAGTATTTATATGTGTCAGTTACGAGGAGTGATCGCAAATGAGTACAATCCGAGAGTTGAACTCCCTCGGATTCCACTACCCTTCCTCGTTTTACATGCATGATCGCACATTTATCCACACCAAATTTCATCCCAATGGAATTACTAAAGGATTCGGTTAACTTTAGTAACTCCATTAGTTGAAATCTGGTAGGGGCAAACAATTTGAGATCATCCATGTAATACAGGTGGGATATTTTGCAACCATCACCTCGCAACCTATAGCCTAGTCCTGAACCCTCTAATAAGGTACTAAGAGGGTTCATGGCTAAACAGAACCATAAAGGACTCAGACTGTCGCCCTGAAATATACCCCGCTCAATCCTTACAAGCTCACCATGACAATCCGGGGTCCGCCGACATACTGGATAGCAAAGAGCTGTCCTCCAATGCCCCATACAAGACTTCAGGAAGGTGCATAAAGTTTCGTTAACTTTATATAACTCTAGCACTCTCAAGAGCCACGTATGTGGCACAGAGTCAAAAGCTTTTTTATAGTCTATCCAGCATGTCATCAGATCCCTTTTCCTACGGCGAGCCTGTTGGCTTATGGCCGCATCAATAAGGAGGAGCTCCTTAGTACCACGGCCCCCCTTCCTACATCCATTCTGAGATTTGGACATGATCGAATAAGTATCAATATGTTTAGTAATTTTGGTTCTCAGAATGGATGTACTTCTTACATTCTCTTATAGAGTGATGGTAAACACGTGATAGGTCTATAATTACCTGGTTCCGTGGTACTGCCTGATTTATAGAGCAAATAAGTGATGCCAGTCGTCATAAAATCCGGCAGCGACCCGGATTCCACAGACGATTGAAACTGAGATGCCAAACAAGCATGTGAACTGCGTAGCCATTTAAGCCAAAAGTTGTGCAGTCCGTCCGGTCCTGGAGATTTCCAATTTGCCAAAGAACGGACTGCACTGACTACGTCTTGTTGTTCTATAAAGATTTTGTCCATTGTTGGGATTGTTTCACATGCTTGTTTAACTTTCTCAATCCAATCGCCTTCAGAGTGTATGATGGGCACCGACCAGATGCTACGCCAAAAATTTATTTGTAGCTTCAGCATCGGGTACCTGCACATCACACACAGCTTCACGAGGTCGCTCCCAGCTTCTATAGACTGACTTTTCATTACTTTGAAACATGCGGTTCACAGTATAACGATCCATGCGTTTTTTGTATCTGCGAACTCGATTTGCCCATGCATAGAGTTTTTGCTTCAGGAGGTCGATGCGCTCCGTTACACGGACCATAAAATCTTGAGGCCTGACTCCAGTCCCCAAGAATGCCCGCTTTACGAAGCGTAATACTCGTGGGCGTGTATTGCCCAACCTGAAGCAATTGAGTTTGCTGATTAACACCCTTGTCTCGGCGATACGACACTCAATCCTACACTGCCATGCCGGTTTTTGCGGTCAGAGGCCGCATAGAGGATTCCCTTTTTAAGAAAGTGAGTCCAGCTATACGGCACGCATCAACGGCCGTACAGTACAAGATGGAGTGTGTATCGGCAAGACTGTCGCTAGTGTCTAAGTAATTAGATAAGCGAGTCAAGGGTCTTAACCAGTAACATGTTCCTTCTATGCATGGGTAATCGAGGCAGATGTGGCCTAAATTCAAACGGTTTGGATCTATACTCATGAATTGCAGATTCCAAAGCAGCTCTTACCTCCTCACAATACTGGGAGTCCACAGAATAAGTCTCGTCACCCCCATCCACATATGCCCTTTGTGTAACGGATTCCCTTTGTGTAGCCGGTGTTTGCGAAAGAGTAGGGGTAACGTGACTAGTCTGTATAAACTCCGAGCGTAACCGATCAAGTACGGTGTCTTCCAACATATGAGATCGTTGAATGGCCCGCACTTGGTCCGATAGTCGTTGAGCCGAGACGTTGATAGCTGGTTCAAGGCCCTGAAACAGAAGCAGCATGCGGTCACGGTACGCGGTGAGATTGGTTCCGCCCCCTGTAGCCCCGAAGTATGCACGCATGACATTTTCATTTATTGGTCTAGTCCATTTCATGCGCCGCACATTACCACTGGCAGTGGGGACCTTGTTTGAGATTATTATTATTATTATGATTATTAATATATAATATACCTATCAGAGATTTTCTAACCAATGATGCGCTAAAAAACTTATCGAGGCCAAGACTTTCCATATATCAAATGCATCGTGGCCGTGACGAACAAAACAAATCTTCCAACTCAGTCAATTTGTTTTCGAAATATCATCAGAAAAGCCGTTCGATACAAAATGTCTGAGAAAATTAATTTTATTCATATACTTTTTTACTATTTCGGGTGGGATCAAATCCATCATCACAAAAATCAAATATCATAAAAATCGTTCGAACCTTTCTTGAGTTATAAATGGTGTAACTAATCTGACATTGTTATTAGCTAGTTTTTTATTAATTGTCAAATTGGTATTATGTCTACCTAGACGTCCTTATGTATTTTTTTGCCTAAATCAGAGGCCTAGATAAATAAAAGTTATTAAGTCGTAGGCCCGATTGCATGACACATTCTGTTTTAATTTTAGCATATATATTACATAATTCATAAATATATCGTTCTACTGTAGGCATGACTCAGACAGCCGAGTGGCAGAGAGTGCTCGAGACTTTTGTTTGAGATTTTCTTCTCTCTTAGCGATCTTTTGCTAATTTATTGTACCTATTTCCTTTGACTCTTGATACCAGCTTACGGGATATAATAATGATGCTTACCTATTCTAAGTAATATATGTACTATGACATAGTACTTACTATGCGAGTACTATGTCTGTGTAGGTATGTATACACACATAAGATAGGTACCTATCTTTTTTGTTAGTCACTACAATGACTATATAGATTAAATATTCTAATAACTTCATTAATAATTTATACTTTCAGGCTCAAAGATCATTCTACGTAGCATTAACGGCGAATTTCGTTCGGGTCAACTGACCGCCATATTGGGGCCATCCGGTGCTGGCAAAAGTACTTTGTTGAATATACTGGCTGGATATAGGTATGTAGTTTTATATTTTAGATATTTTTATATATATTTTTAGCATTTGACATGCTTAGCACTATACATTATACACAAAGTGAAAAATGTGAAATCGAAAATAACAGTCCTGCTCCTGACTCTTATTTTTGATTTCACATTTTTCACTTTGTGTTTTATGTAGTTTTAATTTAAAATTGTATTCATAGAGGTATAAGTACAATATAGAAGGAAAGCCCTGTAAGGAGTGAAGTAGAGCGTAGAGTTTTATTGCACGCCCCTTAAGCGAAGCGTTGAGGGGGGTACTATTCTCGTTTTACGTAGAACAACTGATTTTTCAAACTTAAAATGTCTCAATTTATCATATATTGCACTTGTAAAACAATATATGCACACACATATCAAGAAACAACACTATTTTTGACACTCATGATATTTTTTATGCCATTGTTGTTATTTAACCTAGTTAAAAAACTGTTTAAAAAGGTTCTCTCTTGGACGTCCATTTGCTGTAGGTAATGTATGTTAACACGATAACAACCGAAATACTTTACTAATGGAGTCTTTTTTTCTTTTTAATTTCAGTACAATTACGAATAGAGCCCTATTACTTTTCACGGTCTGATTCGATGTGGTTTAATTGTTATTAAATAAACAAAAAAAAATAGTGGATATTTACGCTCGACTCGATGGCACAGTGATACACTAAAACCAGCGCTATAGCCTATACCTTATTTCGTAGAACTACTTCTATAGACCAATATATTAGTACTTCTTGAAATTCGCGCTAGATGGCGTATACGACATGAGAAACACATTAGCATTTTTTGAAATTAGCGTAATCTATGTGCTTAGCGTATTTTAAATTGACTGACTAAGATATCAACTCAAAGTTCAAATCTGGGTCTAGGACCGTGAAAATTTACATATGGCTTTATTTGATACTATAGGTGAGCACTATGAAAGAATTTAAGGCAAAACCTATCCAAAATTCATCACTAATGCAACAAACCGCGGGTAATGTGCTAGCACCTATTTAATATAAACAGCTCGTTCACCTTGTCATCTATATGTATATATTTTTTAGGATGTGACTTTGGAATAATCTAGCCAAATTTATTTGGTGAGTATCATAATCAACTCAAGATTTAGCTTTGAACGGTTATTCTATCTGTACAAGTAGATTTTTTTTATTGGTTACTAGTCTTTGCACGTGAGAAGTTTTTAGGTTATAACTCAGGTTCCCGATATAATAGCGGGATAAAATGTATACCAGTTCTTAAGTCTAATTAAGAGCTATCAAATAAAAAAAGTTGAATCTATATCCGTTCAGTAGTTTTTGCGTGATGCGCGAATGAACAAACAAACAAATCGATAAACAGACACGCCTATCTAGCCTACTACAGTATTTTTTCTCAATTATCTTATATGTACAGACACAGCTCTGTTACAACTTTATAATAGTCAGGATGATGTCAGAAGAGTCATGATCGACCTGATGGTAACTGGTAACCACCGCTCATGGACTCAGTAGAACTAAGATTACGCCAAGCCGCTGTTATTACATTTTTCGAACGGCAAACGAATAAATGAACCTCCCGCTACAACGAAAACACAACGAGGTGATTCCGTTCACACGGAAGACGGTAGAACGGACGCGCTCAAGTCCGATTACAAATGAGTACCTACTTTCACTTGATACCCAACCGTCCTAGAAATGCAATGGGTGACAATTGCAATCCCCTAGTCGCCTTGTATAACACACGAGGGAAAGAATGGAACACTTGAACTCTTCCGTCGACATACGGAAACAATAAAGGGATTGAAGTGACTATGTTGTTTTCTAATTATAATTTAGGTATCTAAGCAAAAGTGTACAGCCCCCTTTGTATGAAAAACGAAACGTTAGACAAACTTTCGTTCCGAGTCATTGTGATTGATCAACAGTCCGACGCGTGATTCCTGATTAGTCGAGATTTCGACACGTGATTCAGGCGACCAATCACAATGAAGCGAAACGAAAGTTCGTCTAACGTATCGTTTTTCATTCTAAGGGGGCTGGTCTCGTTGAATGTAACTCACTAAATCGTATCGACATCGTATCGTCTCGCTTGTGATTGTTATAGAAACTGATGCGTGACGTCGCAATAATCTCTCAACCAATCACAATGACACGATGCGATGTCAATACGATTTAGGGAGATACATTCTAAGCCTCCATGTTTTGGCATGTATAACATTATGCACTTACATGCTTAATGAACTAAGATAGCGTTGATTTTTTTAGTATGTTTAATACATTCCATCCATCCATCCATCAGCCTTTCAACGTCCACTGCTGGACATAGGCCTCCCCAAGAGAACGCCACAACGAGTGGTCCCGTCATAGGGGATAATGCCGTAATCGCCACGCTTGGCAGGCGAGTTGGCGATCGCAGTGGATGTTGTTAATACTCGAGGGAGTGCTGCTGCCCACTCCCCAGTATTCCCTCAGTCGGCTCTTACGACTCCCGTGGATAGAGAGGGGTGGGACAATACTTAATACATTATTAAGTCTAATTATTTCTGATTGTGCTTTCAGCCGGTCTAATCGGGTTCAAGTTTCGTGTTGATCGGTTAAGTTGTTACGGCCTCAAGAGGTAACAAACAAACAACGTGTTCTCCGCCTTGATATGGGCAGTATCATCTTCTCACAAAACATTTAGCGTGAAACAATGTTAGGTATACCTATCACTACTGTCGTGTTTCTTATGGTGAGTGAGAGTACCGAAGTTTCAAACGTCCTCGTTATCCTCTTCTTATTATCCTTCTGTTCAACCTCCTTTCCCTGTCTTTGGAGTTGGTGACACGGAAGTCATGCCTCTGATGTTGCTAGCGTCTATAGACTACGGTAACGGCTTAACATCAGCTACCATGAGCTGCATGTTTGTTTGCCACACGCGTAGTATAAAAAAAAGCAAACACAATCACTTTCCCATTTATAATATTAGTTAGGACTATTAAGAAATTCTCAGTTCTAAGTTAATTATGAATAGTATTTGTCTAGCCTTATTTTTTGTTTAGGCGGGAAAATATTTACCTGACCGCACACCCCGTCGTTCGGGACAACGAACAGGGTAGTGTGGGGCCCTCACCCACTAAAGAAACCCACCGTGTGCCGTCTCTCCGCCTTTATTGGCGGGCCACTGGAACTATGTTGCATTCCTTCGGTGGTCAAGTATTTGTCTAGCCCGCGGGCCTAGCCAAGTTACATTCTATGATCGCTAACGCTATACAAAACTATTAAAATGTATGGAGATTTGACAACTCTAACGTTAAGTCACGTGATTTAGTGATAGATATCGTTAAAGCTGTCAAATTCCCATATATTTTAATAGTTGTCTATAGCATTGGCGATCATAGAATGCAACTTGACTAGGCCCACTGTTTTATTTACACGCTTGGAGGTACAAGCTATTTGGAATACGTGATGCGTTTATAAACAGCCTTTGGCGCCAAAAGCTAGTTTTTAGGTTATATCTCAGTTTCCCCATATAGTAGCGGGATAAAATGAATACCAGTTTTTAAGTCTGATCAAGAGCTATCAAATAAAATACCAAAATCCGTTCAGTATTATGCGTGATGCGCGAACGAATAAACAGACAAACAATCTAAAAAAAATGGTTTGTATTTAGTTAGACACGCCTATATAGCCTAATACAGTAATTTTTCTCAAATATCTTAAATGTACAGACACAGCTCTATTACAGTTTTAATATTAGTAACGTTATACCTATATATAACTTAGTCAATTATAACTTTGGGGTAATTAAAAAATTGTATAATTACGAGTCTTTTAATTGTCTAAATATAGCCAGACAATATGCGTATTAACCTGTATTTATTATGTAGTGCTTATAAAAAGCGTTGTTTCTCAAAACATTAACACAAAGTGGAAAATGTGAAATCGAAAATAACAGCCACAAGCAGGATTTGAACCTGCATCTCCTAGATACCGTCCAGATGCTTTGCCAATTTTGCCATCGTGACAACTGCTCTCGACAGCTAATTTCGATAAAACATTCATACTTAACGTCCTGGGTGACGCCTGCGCCATCTGTCAGAAGTATTTACATACATTATATTGAACAGGTAAACTTAATTTTGCAATTAAGATTTTTACCTAATAATGACGCAAATATTTAGAAAATATATATAAAAAATTCTAAATATTTTTACCTATACAATGTTATTTAAGTATTTATATGTATTGTTTTTGTTACTTTTGGACTTAGCACCGGTTTCAAACACATCAGTAGGTGTCTAGCACGGAAATCGTATGGAAATACCAATTATTTATTGCGTTTTAGTTCCCGAGTGTTTTTTGAAGGCGGTTTTTTTATAGTTTATTTTTTGCTTTTTAGTGATTTTTTATAAAATGGGTGCGTATTTAGGGTAGGTAAATGAAAATAATTACACTAAATGAAAAAAATATTATTGTTGATTTTTTAAAAACCACTGCACCGTTTCGATAAAATTTAAATGGGACCATTTTGAAATAAACCCCTTTCAAACAAAAAAAATAATTTTGCAAATCCGTCAATACATATATGACGGAGTTATGCCCGACCATACATAAAAAAAATATAAATATCCGAATTGAGAACCTCCTCCTTTTTTTGAAGTCGGTTAAAAATAAGTAGTATCTGAATTCGAAACGTTTTTTTAAATTTTTACATGCTTGTTTGTTTGCATATACCTAACAAAAATACTAAGCCGATTTTTATGAAGCTTTTTTGTTTGATAGCTCTTGATTAGACTTAAAACCAGTATTCTCGTATTGAAACTATTGTGAGATTGATACATATTAGAAATATATCACCGGCAATAACTCACGTTGAGGATCGATTTTCCGTACTCCGTGGGATCGATTTAGTTGACCCTTTTTTTTTTTTTTGTTTATGCGGGAAAAAATGTACCTATCCGCACACCCCGTTGTTCCGGGCAACAAACAGGGTAGTGTGGGGCCCTCACCCACTAAATAAACCCGCCGTGTGCCGTCTCTCCGCCTTTATTGGCGGACCACTGGAACTATGTTACATTCCTTCGGTGGTCCGGCGGCGGCCGATTTAGTTGACCCGGGTGCGCAGTGCAGCGGGGCGCCGGGTGCAGCGCCGCCGGGAACTCGTTGACACCGCTGCGCGCTCGCCCTGACGATGAGCATCGAATATGCTCAAACCCGGGTTGACTAAATCGATCCTCAACGTGAGTTATTGCCGGTGATATATTTCTAATTAAAACCAGTATCTATTCACTTTATTTTATCTTTACTTTAATCGGGACCCAGAGATGTAACCAAAAAACTAGCTTTCGGCAGAAGCTGGTATAGGTACGTTTATTTCGATTCGAAGTCGTGGAAACGAATTGCACCGGTACTTATTTTTTTATTTAACATAGGTAGTAGTAATTTATTCTCGGAAATGGCCGAGCAATTTCAAGTCCTTTAAAATAATCGTAACATATTAACATATATAATTATAGTTCTTGTATGTACTAATAATAGTCGAGGAAAAATACATTTTAATATCTAAAGTCTGTGTTTACGTTATCACGCGTGGAATAATTATGTAGTTTACGTAATTTAAGGTAATCATCATCAATCAACACTATTAATTAGATTTAATCACAAATTAAACTCTGCTATTTTACAAAAAAGTAGATGAAACACAATCAAACAATATTATAATAATAAGCGGTATTAGAATAGTCTAACTGCCTTATTAATTTAATGTCATAGGCTATTTCTAACAGGCGGCGGACCATTTGAGTAATAATAAATAAATATTCAGGGACATTTTCACACAATGTCCTCTGATCCCAAACTAAGCTTAACGCTTGTACTATGGCTACCAAAACATATATTACTTTTCTTTTTTGTAAATACATGCATATAATATATAGAAAATACCCAGACTCAGTAGAAATATCTGTGTTCATCACACAAATACTTGTCCTGAGTGGGAATCGAACCCACGACCTCGTGCACGGAAGTCGGTTACAGTACCGACTACGCCACGAGGCCCGTCAATGTCCCACAATTAGAGGTCTGCCAATACAGGTGGAGAGACGGCACACAGCGGGTTGATATAGTGGGTTAGGGCCCTAAACTACCTTACTTGTTGCCCTGAACGACGGGCTGTGCGGTTAGGTTAATTTTTTCCCGCCTTTACCAAAAAAGGTCACTCGATGGAAGATTCAGGGTTATAATACCAGATCGAGTCATACCAGATCGATCAGCACTAACGAATAATGTGGACTTTACAAACATATATTATAATTTAATGGACACAACCAGACTCAGAACAACCAATTGTTGTTACAACAGAGTCACAAAGTAGCTGAGCATGTCAAGTGCAAAATACAGATCAAAATGTTTAAAAAATCGCGTCATCAAATAGTATGAATTTTAATTGCGAAATTAAACTTACTATATTGGATTACCTAATGCATGTACATGCATCCGATAGGTGGCGTGGGTCGTAAAGACGTCCAAAACAATGATGAATGACAAAAAATGTGATGTGGAGATCACCTTTAGGTCATAGTAGAAAGAGTGCTTTCTACTATGGTTAGGTGTCCGCCATAGCTTAGCGGCTTAGGGCACTTATCCGGATTGGAAGGAGTGCAGGCTTAGAGTATAAATAAACTAGAGCGCGCGTATCGCTTCGGTTCCGTTGTGCCAATCGTAAGCAAATGTTTTATAGGTATTTAAGTATAGTATAGCGCTCTTATAGTGACGTTCGTGACGTAATTTCTGAAAAAATATCGATAGTTTGCCGGGAATAGACTTAAGTTAGGAATTAATTAATTGTTTGTTCAATAATTAAATAGTTTTTTTATTCTATATTCTAATACAATATTATTTCTAATAGATATATATATAACCAAGCGGTAAAAACAAGGACTGCTAAGACAGTGGTATCTAGTTCGATCTCTAGTCTTAGGTTTTGTACGGCATACGCCTCTGACTTTCAGAAATTATGTGTTTATTTGTTTACAATTTATCACTGCTCGGGTTTTTTGAGTGAGTACTCTCACTTGGTACACAGACCTACCACCAGTAATGCAAAGGGGGGTAATTGCTTACTTCCCTTAGTCGCCTTGTACGATACCCGCGGGAAAGGATGGCGTGGTGACACTTTTATTATATATATGTAGTCCATCACCACACGGTACGTTAAGGGAAAACGTGAGACCTGCACGCTTGAGAGTTTTATTCTACGTCTACGTGCATGTGCTGCCAACCCACACTGGGCCAGCGTGGTGGACTACGGCCTAGATCCTTCTCAATATGAGTAAAAAGGGTTGGAAAAATCAATTGTTTAGTTTGCTATGATAGGGAATAATTAATACAAATAATTTAAAAAAGTAGGTATCATTTATTAAATTTAAAAAATTCTTGACATTTTTCTCAATTAACAAACTCAAATCAGATAGACCATTATTGCCCCTTAAAAAGCGTTAACTTATTTAACAATTGGCGTTATGTTTGCTTAATATTACATTTGCGTATTATATATTTTGTTCTTATGTCTACATATTTTTGAACTATTGCACGTATCAAATGAACCAAATGATTACTGCAAGGCGGTTGTTGAAGTATGTGTTCATGAATACTTGTAAACATGTTTTTTCCAAGAAACAGTTTCATACTCTCATTAACTATACTAATACCTGTTAAATTAACATTCTTTTTTGGTTTTATGGTGTTTTTTATTATTTTTTCTGTTTGCATACAAATATCAATAACGTCATCTAAAGGATATTTGAGATTGTCCCTATCTCGCAATACAATAAACTTATGATAAAGACTGTTGTTTCTGGAAACAAGAGCATTCTGACAATCTGCACAATTTAATGTGTTAAGCAAATATCGGACCACGTAGCCTGCTATGTATGTAATTATTTGCTTAGATGCTTCCGACATAAAAGTCAGAAAAATCAGCCAAACCATCATCACAATTAGTCATTAATTGCGAGTCTGTCATATGACTCGTTTCGCCAAACTGAGATCTATATGCTCTGGTTGTAAGATTTATGCTATCTGTGGATGACGAACAATGCAGCAAATATATATTTTCTAAAGGAAAGCAATTACCCGTATCGGTTTTTCTTAATTCCATATGAATCAACATTTTTTTGTAAATTGCTTTAAACTGCATAGCAGATGGATTATTATTAAATCCGCCGTGAGACCTGATTGCTGAAAACAACAATTCTACGTGATCTTGACTGACTTTATAAATGGGTAGAAATTTTATATTTTTCTCTTTTTCTATCAGATTTAAATATAATGCTTTCATGCTGGCAATGCAGATGCAAAGGCCTAAGAAACCGACTTTATTTCTGCTGTATATAAGTTTGTTGTTATCAAAAGTGGTCAGGTTTAATAGATATTGAAATGCTGAATCTAGAAAAGATAAATATTTCAATTTGTTGATTTCATTAATTGGTTGCTTGAAATCGACGGCGGAGAATTTATGTGAATTTAGTAAATCGAACAAGTTGTTCATTAAAAGTGTAAATCGCACAGTGGCTTCAGAGTCTTTAAAGTTTAAAATATGTAATTCCTTGTCACAAAATTACTACTATTGCCTTAGCCACACTGTGGCTGAACAGTTGTACGGCAAGTTTGACCTTCATTTTTTGATATTGAAACCAAATATGCCGAGATGTCAATTTATTGGCAAAGTGAAATGATTCCTGTTCTTGGATGATATGTAAATTTGCGAAAAAAGACAATTTTATTTGATTGCTCTCATCATCCATGTAGAGGGATGTACAAATGATGTTTTAAATTTGTCAATATCGAAAGAACACCCAAGCTTTTTGGCCATGGCTATATTCGATGGACATCCATCGCAGGTGACCGATACAACCTCAATATCAATATTATGACAATTTACCAAACACATTTTTACCAAATTAGCTTTTTGCTCCGCAGAAACGCCATTGACAAAGAAATAGGCAACTGGTATCTTCCAGCTATCATTTATCGCAACCAGTAAAAATACTAAGGATTGCGCTGCTAATTCATTGATATTTCCATGAATTTGTACACCATAATCAACGTAGCCGTAAACGTGGGTTCCATCATACTCTCCTTATTGACGAATTGACGTCTCGTCAAAAATAAGACTGCAAATAATTTTACGATCGCAGTTCCTAGATTTCTCCCGTAATACTCTAAATGCTTCTTCAGTAAAACCCGGCAAAGCATCAACAGAGCTATACCATCTTCTGAGTGTGCTGGGATGAGGGAGGCACGTACTAAATTTATTTCGTACATAGTCATATGCATAGCATAGTCATAGCCTTGGGTGAGTAAAAATGCAACGTTAATGCAAATGCTCGCAGCTCAGGAGAATACGATTTCCTTTTATAGAGCAATCTCTTGTATAGCTCAGTTGCGGGTGCTCCACACATTTCAAGAATGTCACTATGCTCTTGAGTGATCAGTAGCTTTTTCCGAAGCTCGGTAAGCATCTCTGTTAAAGAGTTAATTTTTTTTCTTTAAACGATGTCTTTGTACATATAATGTATTGCAACGATAAACCAAGTTTTTATATATAAGCTAAGATATAACTTTACCAAAATTTTGTATATAAGCTTTTATAATTGTAGAGTGGAAATAATCGTTGGTTAACCAAATAAAATAAATAAACTTCTCTTTTTCCACATTCACAAATAATTTGTTCTTTAACAGAGAGTTTTCCTGGATTCGTATCCTGAATCCAGAACGCTCGAGCACTTCGATATCTGTGCAGTCAAAATTTAAAATATTATTAAGGAGCTATGAAATGTTGCTCGTGAAGTACGTGACTAAATAATCGGTCAAAGCACGAAAGGATATAATTATACCTACTTAATATTTAGATATTTTTATATATATTTTTAGCATTTGACATGCTTAGCAACATACATTAAACACAAAGTGAAAAATGTGAAATCGAAAATAACAGTTACGAGCAGGATTCGAACCTGCATCTCCTGGATACCGTCCAGATGCTTTGCAATTCAGCCATCGTGACCCTTGCTCCTGACTGCTAATTTCACTTTGTGTTTAATATACCTACTTAAGTACAAAATATCTATAACTTATCATATTCCATTCATCCATACATCAGCCTTTTAACGTCCACTGCTGGACATAGGGCTCCCCAAGAATGGGGGATTGTGCCGTAATCGCCACGCTTGGCAGGCGGGTTGGCGATCGCAGTGGTTGTTGTTAATACTCGAAGGAGTGCTGCTGCCCTCTCCCCCGGTATTCCTCAGTCGGCTCTTACGACTCCCATGGGTGGAGAGGGGTGGGACAATTCTAAAGCTGGCCCAATACTGCAAAACTTATCATATTAAGGGCTCGGATTTTTATTTTTTGGTATATTTACGTTTTAGGTGGAAATTGCGTCTAATAAAATGGTAGGCGCAATGGTTATTTGTATACGTAACTAGCCATTGCCCGCGGCTCCGCCGCAGCCAAAAGCTAGTTTTTAGGTTATATCTCAGGTTCCCGATATAGTAACGGGATACAATTTATACTAATTTTTAAGTCTAATCAAGACCTATAAATAAAAAAATATGCATCAAAATCCGTTCAGTAGTTTTTGCGTGATGTGTGAATGAACAAACAAACAGATAAAAACCTAAAAATAATTGTTTTGTGTTTAGACACGCCTATATAGCCTAATACAGTATTTTTTTCTTAAATATCCTAAATGTACAGTACAGACACAGCTCTGTTACAGTTTTATGATAGTTAAGATTTCATTTATCTCGAGCTTTTTTAAAAACTAGTCCACACATTTAAATGTTGTTTAATTGGAGTCTGTGATGGCAGTAAGGTTTGGTAATTATACCAGATTTTTGCTATGATTATTTCTTTAATTTGTAATAAATTTTATACTTACAGTCAATGACTGTTAGCTCCATCTACTGATTGTTTTATCGAACAATTTGATGTGCATCTATTCTTTCTGTTTGTCTGTTTGTTCTTTCGTGCATCACACAAAAACTACTGAATGGATTTTGATGCAACTTTTTATTTGATAGCTCTTGATTTGACTTAAAAACTGGTATACATTTTATCACGCTACGATATCGGAAACCAGAGATATAACCTAACCACTAGCTTTTGGCTGCGGCGGACCCGCGAGCAAAGGCTAGTTTATTATACTATGGTAGGTATATAAAGAATATAATAGACTGTCTGTTAAAAACAACTTGAATTTATATTAATTTGCAACATCTGTTACTCAACGCAGCTGTGTGCATCGTGATCTTCTATAATGTCATGAATCATCATAATTATAGTTCGGTTTAACGGACAGGGTTCATCGACACTGTTCTGCATTCATAAACAATAATAGAATAAATAATAAATAAAAACATACCTACAGTTTACTACTTAGAGTTGGATTTTATGGTAATATATAGTTTATTATTGGTAATACCTACAACGATTTATTTTATTAACATTTTGATTAGCACTTAACGTGCTCAGTTATACTAGAACAAATTATTTGTGAATGTGGAAAAAGAGAAGTTTAGTGCGAGCGGGATCCGAACCTGCGTCCCTTCCAATCCGGGGAAGTGCTCTAGATCAGTAAGCCATCGCACTGACCGATGGCCATTCCCAATCTTCATACATCACATTTGTTTTTACCTTGTTATCCTGCTCATATTAAACTTCTATTTTTCCATATTCACAAATAATTTGTTGTTTAAAGCTTTCATTAGGTTCACCTGTACCTATGTATCTATCTGATCTTCAGACGTGACATTCCCTTACGTCAAAATATCGGATTAAATTGAAACACAGTTATCAAGGATTGATGACTAAATTCAATAATTTTAGAAGTTAATTTTTGTTCTGTTTTTTTGCTATTACAAACCCGTTTAATAGTCACATTAGTCACACTTACTATAAAAGAGGAATATCACATTCACATTGTTAATTTATAAGACCCGCGCCATCTAACGGATTTATTTGAATACATTTAGCTTAATTGAAATGATGGCGCAATTCACGATATGATTTGATTATGATTATTGAAATTTGACACGGTCAGCAAAATCTACTTTCACAAAATTTTGTTTCTAGTAAAATAGCTGACCACGTCAAATCTTAACAATCACAATAAAATAAACTATAGAATAAAATAACTAGAAAAACACGCTTTAGTAGCAAGTTGAACCAACAAGTTGAAAATAAAATCTATTACTTATACTAAATAATAATGACTACAATATAAAGCACAGTAAATATATTATTTTTACTGTGAATAAAGCGTGAGGTGCTTTATACTATATGTTCATACTTCTCACTCCATCAACATATATTCAATACGCTTTCGACATCTCGCGACAAGAAATTAAACTAAACGTAACGCCATATCTTTTTCTATCGGTCGCGATTGGTTAAGTTTAAATTTTGTACCCGCACCCCCTCTCCTTGAGCTATGTACATTTTACTTAACCGACATTACATGCAATTTTGACTGTGAACTTAACGCATCTTTTATTTCTCAAACAACAATATCTTCGAAACTCATCATCACCTTTCATCCATCATCTTGGGTTCATCAACCCCTCACCGCTGCCGCTACATTTTGGGCCTTCTTCGCCAAATAATTGAACAAAGTCGACGAGCGACCTGTGGATCGTGGATCTTTGCACGCGGCGGTTTGAGAAGAAAACGCAAATATCGCATATATTCGGACGAGTTTCGAAGAAATAAGCTGCCAAACGAACCAACGGAGGCCAAGCGCACTGGAATTGAAGTTCGTTGGCGTTTCATCGAAAATTACACGCAAATCGGTGGGGCCAATCTTTCTCTTTTCCATCACCTCCTGTTCTCTTGGTGCTATATTGTGCCTGTGCTTTCAATTTCAGTGAATTGCTGCATCGTATTCTCGGAATATCGCAATTTCCAGTCTTACAAATCTGGTGACGTTGCTAGCATCAGTGTGGTCTGATTGGATCATAAAACCGTGAGTACTCCTCTTTTCACTGACCACCAAAATGCCTATTGAATCCGCTAAATCACGGGATAAATCTCCCATTTTGCTAGGTGTAGAAAGTAGTGAGGTAGTTCGTGATTTGGTTAGGAAACGTGGTATAATTAAGGGCAGGCTTACCAAATTTAATAATTATTTAGAGTCTATAAAGGATGATCAACATTTTCCCAATCAAAAACGCATTGATTTAAAGTTAAGAATTCAAGGATGTTCTAGTTTATTTTCTGAATTTAACGACATTCAAACGAAAATAGAGGAAAGGGTTTCCGATAGTGAGTTAGGTGAACAGTTAAATCAGCGAGAACTATTTGAAGATAATTATTATAGTTTAATATCTCGTGCCGAATTTATGCTCAATGCTGATGAGGTTACCGATTGCTCCAAGTCATGTCATAGTCATACTAATATTAAACTACCTACCATATCTATGCCTACGTTTGATGGATCGTATGAGCAATGGCTGGAGTTCAGAGACTCATTTACCTCACTCGTTCATAATTCTAAAGACATTTCTAACATTCAAAAGTTCCACTATCTCAAATCGTCCCTAAAAGGTAATGCCGAACTAGTCATACATTCCATAGAATTTTCGTCTAATAACTATCAGGTTGCATGGGAGTTGTTGCTCAACCGATATAATAATTGCAGACTTTTAGTCCACAATCACGTAAAAGCTTTGTTTACTGTACCCGCATTAACTAAAGAGTCACCTTCTTTGATCAGAACATTAATTGACACATTTCTAAAAAATGTACGTGCACTTAAGATCCTAGGTGAGCCTACGGATACCTGGGATACTCTGATTATTTTTATTATAGTGTCGAAGCTAGACAAAGTTACTGAAAGGGAATGGGAGACTCATAAATGCACATTGTTCCCTAACCCGATTGATAACAATCCCACGCGATTAACTGTGGAAGATTTAATTAATTTTCTTCGTAACCGAGCGGACATGCTGGAGGCATTGCAGCGTTCATATTGTAAAGACGCACAAAACACTAATAATCAAAAACAACACACAAAATCTCGCAACATATCACACTGCAATGTATCCAGCGGGCCGAGTAAAACGAACGATAAACAACAACGCGGTAAGTTATCATGTGTAAAATGCAATGCAAATCACCCACTGTATACGTGCAAAAAGTTTATCGATAGTGATTTAGATTTAAAGCTTAAACTTGTACGCGAGCACAACTTATGTGAGAATTGTTTACAATCGGGACACTCGGTAAGTAACTGTAGGTATGGGCCGTGTAGACGTTGTAGTCAAAAACATAACTCATTACTACATAATGATAACGCAAATAGTTCAGTCGCATGCCATTCTACAACAAACACTGAGGTGTTGAGTGCGAATGCGAGTGATGCGCTTGCACCTCTCCCCGCGGCCGTACCAACCTCCTCGGGATCCGCCCTTCCTATCCAGGTAAACAAGGCACACATGCAAACACAGTCTACTAGATCTATAGGTGTGCAATCCGTGTTATTGTCAACAGCTATAATTGAGGTAGCCGATGTAAACGGTACATATCATAAAGCGCGTGCGCTCCTTGATAATGGAAGCCAGCGCTGTTTCATCTCTAAATCACTATGTCAATTATTAAAAGTACCATTATTACAGTCCACAAACGAAGTTCGAGGCGTAGGTGATTCGGTAGTACATTGTTTGCAAGCTTGTAACATCGATATCAAATCCTACACCAATAATTCATTTTCTACGCGCATTTATTGTTATGTTCTATCTAAGATCACGGCTTCGATGCCTGCTGTATGTAAACTAAGCGCGCAAGTCTATATTCCAGACAACATACGGCTGGCCGATCCGGAATTTTTAGAATATAAAACCATCGACATTTTAATTGGCGCAGATAGGTTCTGGGATCTGTTAGAAGACGGAAAGATTCGTTTGTCTAGTGGTCCATATCTACAAAACACAAAACTAGGCTGGATTATTTCCGGACCTATTATTAATTATTCACGCAAAAATACGCCGATTCATTGTAATATTATTAATTCATTAGATACGCAACTTCGACTGTTCTGGGAGATTGAGGAGCTGCCTAAGGTCAGAGACGCGCAGACTGAGGAAGAACGTGCATGCGAGGATCATTTTATTGGCACCACTACACGCAATAGTGAGGGACGATTCTGCGTGCACATTCCACTTCGTCAGTCACCTGACACTTTGGGAGATTCTTATACCCAGGCAGAACGTCGATTTTTTGCATTAGAAAAACGATTGCAACGTTCGCCAGAATATAATCGTCTTTATGTTAATTTTATGCAAGAGTACATTAATCTAGGCCATATGACACAGGTAGATTCTTTTCAATCCCCGTGCTATTTTATGCCGCATCATGGCGTGTTCCGCGAGCTCAGCACCACCACCAAGTTGCGCGTGGTATTTGATGCAAGCGCACCATCGAGCTCCGGTAAGTCACTTAATGATTTGCAACTAGTTGGCCCTCCTATACAGGGTGATCTCGTTGCCATTCTTCTCCGCTTTAGGCAGCACAAGTACGTAGCATGCGCAGACGTGGAGAAGATGTACCGGCAATGCTTAGTAGATGAGGGTCAGCGTAGCTTGCAAATGATTCTGTGGCGTAATCATCCGTCAAAGCCGTTAGGTATTTATAAATTAAATACTGTGACGTACGGAACGGCTTCCGCGCCTTTTCTTAGTGTTAGGTGCCTAAAACAATTAGCGTCTGAATCTCCTAATCCTGATGTTTCTCGGGCCATAAACGAGGACTTTTACGTTGACGACTACATTACGGGTTTAGATGATAAAATTAAATTATTAGATTTATGTGATGAAACCCAGAAAACGTTACAATCAGGCTGTTTTCCACTCAGAAAATGGATATTTAATTTTAAACGCGATGATGACAGTCATTGTTTTAGTCAATTTAAACCATTAAGTTTAGATCAAAATGTTAGTTCTAAAACCTTAGGTATAAGCTGGCACAATGCAAACGACAACTTTTATTTTAATTCACATATTAATATTGATAAAAACAAACCAATTACTAAGAGGTCTATTTTATCAAGCATTTCGCAAATTTTTGACCCTCTCGGCTTGTTAAGTCCCGTCATAATTGTAGTCAAAGTACTTTTACAACAATTATGGTTATTAAAACTAGGTTGGGATGACAATGTACATGATAGCACGGCGCGCGCGTGGAACCAGTTTGTTATATCATTGCAAGCGCTGAACACAGTGCGTATTCCACGCCATGTTATAGGTACGCAGCCTATGTATATCGAACTGCATGTTTTTAGCGATGCATCTCAGTCGGCGTACGGCGCGTGCATTTATGTTCGCACAGTTAACACTGATCTAACGGTATCGGTTAGATTACTATTTTCAAAAACAAAGGTCGCGCCGTTGAAACCCGTAAGTATCCCACGTCTTGAACTTTGTGGGGGGTTATTAGGAGCTCGTCTGTATGACAAGGTACGTAACTCATTACGCTGTAAGTTTAATAACGTCGTATTTTGGACCGATTCCACGATAGTCTTAGGCTGGCTACACATGAGGCCGAACCAACTTAAAACGTTTGTCCAAAATAGAGTTGCGGAAATACATGATCTGACACCTGAGGTTCTGTGGCGTCACGTCAGTGGTGAAAATAATCCCGCTGACCTAGCATCACGGGGTGTTCGTTTAGAAGAACTTTCATCTTCTACCTTGTGGTGGGAGGGTCCTGAATTCCTTCGAAACCCTAATTTTTCAATAGACGATCACAGAAGTTCAGACTCATTCAAACATCGCGAGTTACCTGAGATTAAGTCATGCGTCACAGCGGTCATAGCTAAAGATTATAGTGAATTGTCTTTGTTCCCATTCCATCGGTTTTCCCAATTTAAGCGTATAAGGCGTGCAGCTGCCTTTATGTTGCGTTTCATTCATAATAGTCGATACAAAACAAATAAGCGTACAGGCGGCCTTAGTGTGGATGAGTTAGACTACGCTAATAAAACATTAACCCGATTATGCCAAATCGAATCTTATCCGACTGAATATAAGGCGTTGTCTGATAACGGGACTATTAAAAATAAAGGTTGTTTATCTAAATTAAATTTATTCCTAGATGACTACAAATTAATGCGCGTGGGTGGCCGTTTAGTTAATTCCAATGAATTCATTTACGGTAAAAAACATCCTATTTTAATTTCAAGTAAACATTATTTTGCTACTTTATTATTTCGCCATGAGCACACTCAGCTTCTCCATGCTGCTCCACAGGCATTACTTTTTCATTTACGCGAATCATGGTGGCCTGTGGGAGGCAGGAACTTAGCTCGCCAGGTAGTACACAGTTGTGTTACCTGTACACGCTTTAGAGGTAAGACGCTTACTCCTATGATGGGTAACTTACCTAGAGAAAGAGTTACACCTAGTCTTCCATTTATTAGGTGTGGGGTGGACTATGCTGGGCCAGTGCTCATTCTGAACCGCAAGGGTAGGGGAGCTAGACTTATTAAAAGCTACATCTGTTTATTTGTTTGCTTCGTGACACGCGCGATACACTTGGAACTAGTCAGTGACCTCTCCAGTGAAGCATATTTATTAACTTTAAAAAGATTCATTTCACGCCGCGGTAAACCTGCAGAGATTTATTCGGATAACGGTCGCAACTTTGTGGGACTTATGAAGGAATTTTCAAAATTTTTAAATACTTGTAGTTTAGATATTTTAGAATTCGCAACTAGTGAAAATATTAAATTTCATTTTATTCCCCCTTATTCCCCGCATTTTGGTGGTCTGTGGGAGGCGGGAGTAAAGTCGAGTAAATACCATATCCGTCGTGTGATAGGGAACGCGCACCTTACGTTTGAAGAGTACAGCACAGTACTGGCTCAAATAGAAGCCGTATTAAATTCCCGACCTCTGTCCCCTCTTTCTTCCGATCCACAGGACTTTTCCCCGCTCACTCCAGGTCATTTCTTAATTGGCCGATCACTAACTGCCCCAGCCTGCGATGACCTGCGTGATGTTCCAGCGAGTCGTCTCCAGCGGTACCAGAGGGTGGAACAACTTCGCCAACATTTTTGGAACCGATGGGCGAAGGAATACATCTCAGAGCTGCAGGTACGGACAAAGTGGACGACGAATAAGGACGAGCTCAAGCCAAACTCCTTAGTGGTTATTAAGGATAATAACCTCCCACCGTTGAAGTGGCATTTGGGTCGTGTCCTTCGCACGATCCCAGGAAAGGATGGCATATCCCGGGTGGCCGATATACAGACGTCATCGGGCGTAGTGAGGCGCGCATTCGCCAAGATTTGTCCTCTTCTCCAAGATGTGGTCAACACTGATACACCGGCGGAAGACCATTGAAAGCCACTGCTTCCAAGGCCGGGGGCATGTTCATACTTCTCACTCCATCAACATATATTCAATACGCTTTCGACATCTCGCGACAAGAAATTAAACTAAACGTAACGCCATATCTTTTTCTATCGGTCGCGATTGGTTAAGTTTAAATTTTGTACCCGCACCCCCTCTCCTTGAGCTATGTACATTTTACTTAACCGACATTACATGCAATTTTGACTGTGAACTTAACGCATCTTTTATTTCTCAAACAACAATATCTTCGAAACTCATCATCACCTTTCATCCATCATCTTGGGTTCATCAACCCCTCACCGCTGCCGCTACACTATATCCTAATGAAAAATATAATTGATGTCAAGTATTTATTATTAAGCATCCATACAATTTTATCTTATCAAACAAATCGCTTTCAAACAAACAAACAAACGTACTTTCACATTTATAATATTAGTACCTATAAGGTAAGTACGGATAAGGAAGTGATAAGGATATTTATTATGAATATAACTTTTTCCTGACATCCGATTTCAATGAAATATACTCTTCTCTAAACCAAATAGCATCTCATTAAAATTCCTTCAGTAATATCAGAGTAGCTAACGGATAAACAAACAAACAGACGAGAAAAAATCTATCGTTTTTCTCAGTTTTCTCTTATCCTCTTTATTCTATTAGATACATACATAGCATCATGCCTGTATTTCCCGAAGGTGTAGGCAGAAGTGTATTACATACCCACGGTTCGCCAGCTATGTTTAAGTCCCATGTACCTATTACGGGCGAGTCTATTTCCATCTACCGAGCTCATTTCCAAACTCCGGGCTGCTACTGAGAACTTTCCTTTTTACGAAAAATCTCAACAACACTGCCTGACCCGGGAATCGAACCCAACACCTCATGATCAGCAGTCGCTGACATTACCACTGCACCACAGAGGCAGTTTTATTTTATTGCCTCCATATTTTTGATACACACATTCAATGTACACTGTAGAGACACAGTTACCATTAGTACTGAGTTCTACTGTTTTATAACACGTATAGATAGGAAGAGAATTGAAGTTTACCAACTGTAAACTCAAATAAAACCATGCCAATATATCTGTATATTATAGTTTAGTAGGCATAGAAAAATCTAGTACGTTACCAAGGCGTATACGATATGGGATGTAAAAAACAAGGACATAGTAATAAGAAAGTGATCAAATCGTACAGTTACAGGTTTACCTTTTGGTTTATGTCAGGGTTACTGGTTCAACGGGTTTGATCTCTACAAATGGCGAGCCTCGAAATCTCCGGCAATTTAGGAAGATGTCACGATATATCATGCAAGAAGATCTGCTTCAGCCATATATCACAGTGCAAGAGGCGATGTCAATTGCAGCCGACTTGAAACTGGGAAGCGATTTGTCTAAAATGAAAAAATCTGTAATTGTAAGTGCATTTAGATAGGTACTGATTTTGTAATAAAAATCAATAACTCATTACTTTTATTTATTTTACGCATTCATACGCAAATAATTTAATTCATACGCAGATAATTTAATTGCATATTATCAGAACACAAAGTTTCTGCACGACAAACATACACCCACAGACGCTTACACCCACGCACAAACTAGCACATATACACACACACTACGCTATCATTTTCTATTTTACTTACAGCGAAACAATCGAGCATGTCAAGTGCTTGAACATAAATGCAAAAATACTTAATAACATAAAAATTATTTTAGATTTTCGTAAAATTATACAATGAGATTTATTAATAAAATGTTTATTCAATCATTAAGATGAAATGATTGAACTTAAGATTACCACACTCATTATGTATGTTTATATTTAAGGTAGAAGAAATCATTCAACTTCTGAGGTTAACAAAACCAAGAAACACAGCAACAGAAAAACTATCAGGTGGCGAAAGGAAACGACTGTCTATTGCTCTTGAACTTCTTAATAATCCTCCAGTTATATTCCTGGACGAACCAACAACGTAAGTCTATTATATTTCCATCTTAATTTATGTTGGTATTGCAAAGGTATAGGTAACAGAAATAAACCACAGATTTTTATATATTTGACGGGCCTCGTGGCATAGTCGGTAGTGTAACCGACTTCCGTGCACGAAGTCGTGAATGTGATTCCCACTCAGTACGATTATTTGTGTGATGAACACAGATATTCGTACTGCGTCTGGGTGTTTTCTATTTATTATAGGTAAGTATGTATTTACAAAAAAAAGAAAGTAAATTGTGTATTATATCCGTAATCTGGTGCCCATAACACAAGCGTCAAACTTAGTTTGGGACTAGAGGGCGTTGTGTGAAATGTCCGTGAATATATCTCTTTCTATATTTATCGCGTATGGTGGCAGATACGCCACGGGCCGCCTGATGGTAAATGGTAACCGTTGCTCATGGACTCTAACAATGCCGAGAGTATTGTCAAGCACACACATATATATATATATATATATAAAGAAAGAATTAATGGCTCTCTCCTGCTACAACCAAAACACACCGATGTTTGGGTCACACAGGAGATGATGGAACCAACCCGCTCGGGCCCGATAGTAAGTGAGTACTTCCCCTTAGTACCCAGCCCTACCACCAATAATGCACTGGGTGATAATTGCTTACTTCCCTTAGTCGCCTCGTACGACACCCGTTGGAAATAATGGGGTTTAGACACTTGTATTCTTAGTCCGTCACCACACGGACATACTCTCATTGTGCTCTCACTCTTATTTTATAGCGACAACTTTTTTTTTGTCTAATAATTTTAGTAATGATTATTTTTAGAAATGATTTACGTACTGACCTTCTGTGTTCAATGTTGTAGGTTCCATTCCCAAAAAGGACAATTCTTAGTGTGATCTACAGAGTCAACAGTATTCATTATTACAGCATGCTCTGTGTTTCAGGGGTCTTGACGATGTTGCATCTTCAACCTGCGTATCTTTGCTGAAAAGGGTAGCTCGTGGCGGGCGTACGGTTATTTGTTCTCTTCATACACCTTCAGCCCGTTTATTTGCCGAATTTGACCACGTTTATGTGGTAGCCGGTGGTAGATGCGCGTACCAGGGAACCGCGGCAGGAGTAGTGCCATTTTTGAGAGAGTTACAACTGCCTTGTCCGAAAACCTATAATCCAGCAGATTTCAGTGAGTAATATATATTATTTCAGTGAGTAATATATATTATTTCAGTGAGTAATATGTTTTCTAGTCCTATGAATATCTTCTAGTCTAAAACTGCACGCCACTTGCGTTTGTAATTTACATTGTAATTTTAAAGAATTGTCTAGTTTTTTTACATGTTGCTGCACAATGAAACTAAGTCGAACAGTAAACGAAATAAGTTTGAAAATTGTTTTTCAAGATGTTGATAAGTATGCACTGAAAATGAATATTATACTATGGGTTCGACAACTAATTACGTGAATAATAAATTAGCTGATCATTGTGCAGAAGTTTACATTAAAAGTACGTATTGGATAATTCGGAAAATAACATTGAGTCATGTTTTTGTTTATATACAGTAATCGAAGTCACTAGTGGAGAATACGGCTCACACGAAGACAAAATGGTTTCTGCAATAGAGAACGGTAAAAATCATAGTTGGAGAACTTACGCGCTGGAAGAAAGGGTTATAGAAGAGATGGAAATAGAACAGTTAAACGCTGGAGGGATAGAGAATCACAATGAAAAGCGTGGCTGTTCACCGTACCAGCAATTTATAGTACTTTTAAAGAGGATGTTACTGCAAACTTTTCGGAATAAGGTAAATATTTTATTTAACTAGGTTAGTCTTTCGTCATGTCTCAGGTATAGCTTTCCCGCCTAAACAAAAAAAAAAGTTACCGATATAGTGGTGAGGTGCAAGATGCAACACATCCAACTTTTTTAAGTTTAATCATAAACTATGAAACAAAAGGTTTTATCAAAATCGGTTCTTGCGAGATACGTGGACAAACAAGCAGAAATATGAAAAATATATTAACCGACAAGTACTAACAAGTAAAAGGGCCGGCTTTAGAATTGTCCCACCCCTCTCTACCCACGGGAGTCGTAAGAGCCGACTGAGGGAATACCGGGAGAGTGGGCAGCAGCACTTCCTCGAGTATTAACAACATCCACTGCGATCGCCAACCCGCCTGCCAAGCGTGGCGATTACGGCATTATCCCCCATAATGAGCACACATAAATAAAGGATGCGGTCGGCACAGGACCGCTCGTTGTGGCATTCTCTTGGGGAGGCCTATGTCCAGCAGTGGGCGTCGGAGGGCTGATGGATGGATGGACTAACAAGTACTTTTTTCCGTGTCCGCGACGAAATTCGATATTAACGTTTTTCAAAATGCTTTGTTCCAACTTAAAAGACATTAAACTTTTTATCCTGATTATTTCCTGTTTTTCTTGCAAAATTATCGAATGAATTATGTGCGCAACGCATAGCTGTTAGTAATGATATACTCGTATAGTCATTCCAATGACAAAACCGTAGCCTACTACTGAGACACCACTGATGGAATGTAATATGGTTCCAGTGGTCCGCCAATAAAGGCGGAGAGACGGCACGCGGCGGGTTTCTTTAGTGGGTGAGGGCCCCGCACTACCCTGTTTGTTACCCCGAACGATGGGGTGTGTGGTTAGAAACATTTTTTCTCGCCTTAACAAAAAAAGGTACTACTGAGACACTCGGCAAATTCCTCATATAGGACTCTAGTTGTGAAAAGCTTTTAGTTTAGTCGTGAGACGAGAAAAATTTACCTAAGCACACATTCCACCGTCTAGTGAAATAGCGAACAATATTTTGCTTTACGTTAATTATCATAAAGATTGTTGGCTATTTAAAAGATAAATATTTAATAAAAATTAATAAATGTTTGTTATATTTTTTTCAGAATTACCTGAGGCTACGAGTTTGTTTACATTTATTCATCGCGTTTTTAATTGGCGGTATGTTCTACAGTTTTGGCTTTGACGCCTCCAAAACTATATTCAACTTCGGTTTCTGCTACGCCTGTATAATTGCCATGCTTTATATACCTATGATGCCTGTGTTACTAAGCTGTGAGTATAATACGATTTATTTTAACATGCTTTAAATAAATAATAGCAGTAATACTACCTATTGGTACCAAGGATTGTATAGGCAGGGTTACTGAGTCCGAAGCCCCAGTCTAAAGTAGAAACTTAGCCAGCCTTTTCGAATTCATGTATTTGTTTATAAATAATCACTGTTGGGTATAGCAAAATATCGTGTGGCAACCTGCTCACCTGTCACATTTTGTTAATTGTTCGTCTGGCGACCAGCACGGGGCGGACTCCTTAATCCTAGGAGGAAACCTATGTCCAAGAGTGGTATAGTAAAGGTACCAGCATTTAAAATAATGTTTCTTAAATGAGCATGGAAATATATTTAAATCAAATGTTTCGCTATTAGTTGCTTTTATTAAATAATTCTTGTTTTCACATTTCAGTTCCAACAGAAGTCCAACTAGTAAAACGTGAATATTTTAATCGTTGGTATGGTCTGAAAGCCTATTATGCAGCCTTAGTCTGTTCTCGGACCCCAGCGACAATATTCTTCAGCCTGTTATACTTGGTTATCACGTACCCTTTAACCTCACAACCGATGGAAATTAGTAGGATACTCATGTTCAGTACAACGTGTATTTTGGTTGCTCTTATATCAGAATCAATGGGTACCGCGATATCATCAATGTTGAGTGTCGTTGTGAGTATCTGTTTGTCAAAAATTCTAACACAAAAACTCTAATACGTGTCTCATAAGCTAGTTCCTTACCTGATCTCTGGTTTGAGCTTAAGCATATTTTTGTGAACGGTCTTATTGAATATAAATTGTCGTAGACTATTTGTATGTAGAAAAATAAATTATGCCACAGAACGTATAATAATACTACGTATAGAGTGGATACTGCATCCCTCCCAGCAATTGGTGCTTCCTCATCTCGTCCACGATTTTGAGCTGTCGAGGAGCCGACTTGGATATTTTTTACGGCTTAGAATGGGGTATTCTTGTGCTGTTTTAAGTTAATTATAATTATTGTGATTATAATTATTATGTAAAATCAGATATTATTGTATAATGGATAGAATGTGAGGTAATTATTCGAGTATGTAGGATATTCCTGCGTACTACCTACGTAATTAAGTTTGGGTGTTGCACCTGTTACGCAAAACATGAATTTACAAGAGTCGTTATTCGACTAATAACATTATTGTCAGAAGCACGCACACAATTGTGAGCGTACAAAAATGACACGTGTTTGGTGTCTGTGTAATAGTTATAAGGTGGCTTCTGTATGGAAAACTAATCGAGTTCAGACACTCAAAGGAATCGTAACCCATCAACACAACCTCCCCACCCTGATGATAACTTAAGAATCCTCTAAGATTAAATAAATTGTGAACGATATATGTAGGCTTAACATATCTTTTTGATAAATTTTATTACAGTAGGTACCTATAATTTCTAGTGTCCTGAAAATTGATGATAATATTTATTTTTTCAGAACTCTGTATTTCTAGGCCCGTGTTTGAGCGTACCTTTGATGCTTCTAGCAGTTTATGGTCTTGGTTATGGAGAAGAGCAAGTACCCCTTCTGTGGAAGATTGCACGATCTTGTTCATTTCTACGATATGGAATTGAGGGTTTAGTTGCTGCAATCTATGGCCCTCCTAGAAAGGATCTTATATGTCCTGATGATGTGGATTATTGTGAATACAAAAATGCTGCGTAAGTATAAAGCCATAATTTTTATGTTTTGTTTACGATTGCGGGTAGCTTACTTGATGGTAATGGGTAACGGCCGCTTTCGATACATGAGTAGCTCTGCATATTAACCAGGAAAAACTACCTGTGAATCTCTATTTTGAAATATTGTTCGTAGAGAATTATATACCAGTAGATTACTACAAATAGGTATTGTGTTCAACTCTCATGTGAAGTACATACTTCTAATGATTTTTTCTGTAAATAACTTCATACTTGTTTAGAAATTATGTTATTATTTAGCTGTAAATTATCACTGGCTATGTACTTCAGAAAGTTCTGAGTTATCATGAATATCTGCCATAGATATTAACCGTTACCAGAAGTCACCATACTGAAATATCTTGATCTGGTCTAACCATAGAAAATACTTTTGGTTTACCAACGTTTAAAGGCGATCTCTCTGTAGAAAAGTTAACATTCTGTAGAATTGGATTATACTGCAAAAGCAATGATAAAATATTCTTGCTATAAACATATAAATGCAAAAGTGAGTTTGTTTGTTTGTAACGCTTCCCCGCCGTAACTACTTAACTGATCATCATGCAATTTTGCATAGTCCAAAACCAAGGAAATGGACAGGCACAAAATATAACTTTGAGTAATAAGAATATAGACTACCTTTTATCCTGGAAAAATGGACGGTTCCTATGCGTTTTTTGCATAAAGATAATTAATGTGTCTACTATTTTTTTTTATAGTAAATTATATTCTGAAGTCTCCAAGTGGACGAAGTTGCAGGCAGTCTTTACTTCAAAACCTGAAGTTTTGTAATGTTGAGATGTGTATATTGATTTTATTAAACACAAAGTGAAAAATGTGAAATCGAAAATAACAGTCAGGAGCAGGATTTGAACCTGCATCTTCTGGATACCGTCCAGATGCTTTACCAATTCAGCCATCCTGACAATTGCTCCTGACTGCTAATTTCGATAACACATCATACTTAACGTCTTTGGGTGACGCCTGCGCCATCTGTCAGAAGTATTTTCATACATTATACCGACCAGGTAAACTTAATTTTACAATTAAGATTTTACCTAATAATGACGCAAACCCTTTAAATATTTAGATATTTTTATATATATTTTTAGCATTTGACATGCTTAGCACTATACATTAAACACAAAGTGAAAAATGTGAAATCGAAAATAACAAAGCAGCGCAGGCGTCACCCAAAGACGTTAAGTATGATGTGTTATCGAAATTAGCAGTCAGGAGCAATTGTCAGGATGGCTGAATTGGTAAAGCATCTGGACGGTATCCAGAAGATGCAGGTTCAAATCCTGCTCCTGACTGTTATTTTCGATTTCACATTTTTCACTTTGTGTTTAATGTATAGTGCTAAGCATGTCAAATGCTAAAGATATATATAAAAATATCTAAATATATTGATTTTGCCACAATATTGACATTTTATTTATCTTCCTCAGATATTTCATCAAACTCATGGGTATGACAGGAGTATCGTTCTGGAAAGATTTCGGCGTCTTAGTTGCCATATTGTTAGCTATGAATTTCACTGGATACTACCTACTCCGACAAAGACTTTCACCTAATTATGCTTTTAGAGCCATTAAACTCATTGGCAATTTTGTCAAAACTAAAATGAGTTCTGTGCATTGATATTATGTGTGGCAAGATATGAGTGTAATCATGCATTATGCATGAAATTTGTGGCTTTAAGTGATGTTGAATAGGGGGCGGATTTGCCAATTATGGCATGACAACACTTATGTACTAATGCTAAGTGCTATTAAAGCATTACTTTTTAAGTCTATTTTGAGCTAAAGGGTAAAAGGGTGTGAATGCATGTAGCATTCTAAATCAGCCTGTGGCTACCGGTAAATTTAAATTTTGTATAATGTTTAAGTAATATTTTTTTAATTATTTAGAAGAATGTAAATAATCCAATATAATTGTTCTTAAAATACTAGAAAGTTTATTGAAGATCTGAAACATTGTTCCTATTTGTGATATTTCGTGTAAAATGATATGGATAAGAAATTGATTTAGAAATTTTGTCTATTTAAAATTTAAATGATGAAATGCAACAATGTGTTAGAAATGTTCATTTAAAGGAGGCGGCTATTTCTGGCTCACAAAATGTAAAGAGACGAAATGTGGCTCAAAAATATTGTTACCTTTTTCTATTTAAAATATAGAAAATATCAACTTAACATTCGATCAAGAAATTGAGAAAAATAAAAAGAAGTTATAGTATCGAAAATACAACCTGAGAACAGAAAACCGTGACGTTGTGACAGATCATGGAATTAAATCCTACGTACAAACTCAGACTAACAACAAAGTACTTAGTACTTCCATGTGTCATATTCTATTTTTTTTTTCGTGTTGACTGATGTCTGATCTAGTTATCTATGCCACGCCGCAGAGCTTGCCACTTGCATCGGGGACGCCTTGGCGGCGGCAGGAAGACCCGCCACATCACACTGGGAGCGGCTTCCGCCCCTCCCCTCGCATATCAAGAATATGATTGATCAGTGCTGTGCGTCATCTCTAGTGCGATTTTCGTTTTTTTTATATTTTTATATTGATTTAATCCTTGACTACTGCTATCTATTTATGGACTTCTGTTTTTGCTTAATTAATTACCTTTACTATCTTACTGGACACTGAGAAACAAGCTTACACAACTGACTTGGACTCCATTATGTTGAATTTTATGGCCGTTCTATTGTGTGAATTGTGCATTAAACACTAGATAGCCAAGTAGCCCCTAAATCGGAATGGTGATTTGGTAATTATGAAGCTATTAATTGGCACCACTTTCATTTCTTTACAAATTCTTTTTTTTTGGGCCCAAGAATGTATGAAAGCGTATCCATCTCCTTTTAAATGAATATTTCTAACACATTGTTGCGTTGCAAAAGACTAGAGGTAAAAAATTACACATGATAATGTTTCTGAATAACATGTGTGTATCGAACATAATCTGTATCTTCAAACTTATCTAAAGACTGTGGACTTTTAAAAAAAAATCATACAGTAAGCGATAGTGATAGAACTATGTATATAGACACTAGTGATAAAGCCTTGCTTATCAGCATGAATGGGCCTGATCGATCGGGGAAGTACCACCCTCTCGCAAAAGACCAGCGTGTAACAACGGTAGTTAATCTTACCGTTGTGTTTTGTTGGGAAGTGAGAGCGCCGGAGGCCCAAATGCCCTCCCTATCCTATCCTTATTATCCTTCCTATCTTCTTATCCTACCTATCATCTTCTTATTCTCCACCCTATCGATAGGAGGTGCCTATCCCTTTCCTTGGAGATGGTGACGCGCGAGTGATGCCTCTGGTGTTGCTAGCGTCTATAGGCTACGGTAACCGCTTACCATCAGATGGACCATACGCTTGTTCGCCACTCACGTAGCATACAAAATCTTTATTATAATAAATAATAATATAATTTATTGTAAGTATGATAGAATTGTTTGATCTTTAGCTGATTTAGGTAATGTATCACAATTGAACCAAAACCTAGAGTGATATTTATGATTTTAAGTTATTTTAATGATTTTTCAGTGCTTTAGGACGAGGATATTTTAAGACTGTAAATTTTTTTTGCCTAAATTAAAAGCGGATGATAGGGTTAGTTAATGAGTTTTATTTTTAACCGAATCTATGATAGGGTTAGTTAATGGGTTTTATTTTTAACCGAATCTATGATAGGGTTAGTTAATGAGTTTTATTTTTAACCGAATCTAAAATAATCTGCTTCTAAATATATACCCTTTTTTTTTTTGCGGCGGGAAAAAATGTACTTAACCGCACACCCCGTCGTTCAGTGCAATGAACAGGTTAGTGTGGGGTCCTCACCCACTAAAGAAACCCGCCGTGTGCCGTCTCTCCGTCTGTGTTGGCGGGCCACTGGTACTACTCGTATGTTGCATTACTAAATATATACCTTTTTTTATTTTTTGCTAAGGCGGGAAAGAATGTTCCTAACCACACACCCCGTCGTTCGGGGCAACGAACGGGGTAGTGTGGGGCCCTCACCCACTAAAGAAACCCGCCGTGTGCCATCTCTCTGCCTTTATTGGCGGGCCACCGGAACTAAATTACATTCCTTCAGTGGTACTAAATATATATCTACTATTATACAATTATAACTGAGTTCGAGAACATAAGAGATATTTGGGAAAAAATATTGTATTCGTGATATTTATCTATTTAGACGCGCTTGAATTCAAAGGTTTTTTAAAAATTTGTCTGTTTATCTGATTACTTGTTTTTGCATGAAATAAGTATTGAACCGATTTTGATAATTTCTTTTTATATTTATTGATTAGGTTAAAAAAAAACGACATACAGGCCCAGTTGATGGTAAATAATAACCATCACTTATTACAACACTCATCATTTGATTTCGTGAATAGAAAATGGACGAATAGACGACTTACCCTTTGTTTTTGGGTGGTATAAAATTTACCTACCGCACACCCCGCTGTCCGGGTACAGGGTGGTATTTTGGGGCTCTCACCCAATAGAACCCGCCGTGCGCCCTCACTCACCCATACTCAGGTACAGTGGTACCGCGTATATTCTCTTCAGTGGTCCGCGCGGAACTAGCACCGTCGGGCTCCCTCTCTGAGTGTCATCCCCGCGCACCTGGGACGTTACAACTTTGCGGTAGGCTCAACGCAGGCGGTGGACAAACCAAGACGGCTCACCCCTGCTGCAACCAAATCACAGCGAGGTCCTTGCGGTCGGTAGATGGTGCTATTGGCCCGATAATAAGAAGTATGTACAGCCTACCCCAGGTACCCTACCACCTGTAACTCTATGATGGTCATTAACATCTAGGTACATACATTCATCACAACTCTTAACATTTCTATGTTCAGGATATTAAATAAATAAGTTAAAATATATGGAAGCGAGAGTTGGGTATGCAAAAAGGAACATGGGAGTAAAATCAACGCGAACGAAATGCGATCTCTGCAGAGAATCTGTGGAGTGAAGCTGACTGACCTGCTGCATTCATAACGACGACGTAAGAAAGCGCATAGGTATAAAAGGGAGTATTGGTGTAAAGTTGCGAATGGGGATGTTCCTATGGTTCGGACATGTGGAAAGGATGACGGACGAGCAACTGGTTAAGAAGATAAACAATAAGAAAAAAAAAGGATGTAGGTACAGGGGGAGACCGAGACTCACCTACCTAGACCAAATCGGTCATGTATTGAAGAAAGGTGGATTCAGAAGTCTCCGAAACCGGCGAGCGTGTATGATGAGAATTATGAATGTGCAAGAATAGAGCCTTGTGATACTCTGTTGTTTCTGCCTACCCGGCAAGGGATATGGCGTGATGATAAGTAAGTAAGTTAAAATATAAAATGTAACATGTATACAACTTAATCCATATACAATTTTATACAACTCAATCCTTTGATTTATCAAACAGAGGCGGAAAGGCTAAATGAGGCCTCTCCCCATCTTAAAAGTTGTTGAGCGAGTCAAGGCCGAACCCCACGCACAATGCTGTCTTCAACCTATTGGAGGCCCGGGGATAGGATAATTGGGTCTTTTTGAATAACATAATATATAATGGATATATGAGCAAAACTCTACAATTTAATAATATAAATAAATAAAATCTTTATTTTTTAAGCAACAAAGCCCATTAGTGTTAGTAACATTTCATACAATTCCTCTAGTGTTAGTATTATAGCGGGACAAGACGTGTTTCCCGCAGCAATGCATGATGATGGGCAGTTTACCCTGTCCGCGATCATCGCCAGGACATTGTTGGGGCTGGCGCGCACTCGGTGCACCAGCGAGGCGCAGCGCTTGCGCATCGTCGCGTAGAAGCAGTCCGCGCATGCCTCCGTGAACATGCGCGACGCGCTGCAGTGGCGCGGCAGCCCCAGCAATGCGCGTAGCGCGTTATTGTACTGGACTCGTGGGGCGTTGTATGACTTGTGCGTGTAGTTCGCCCACAAGCTGTACGTATATAATGAGGTACAATAACTTTTAAAAAGTGTAATTTTTACATTTCTTGAACAGCGCGAAAACCCGCGAGCGATCATGTTCGCACCTACAGACAACGCCCTACGCTCCCGATTTAGATCTTCATCGTCCCTGAGGTTCAAGGTGATAATGTGCCCTAAGTACTTAACCACCCTCTTCATATTAACCACGTTTAATAGTATAGGTGGTACGTTCTCGAGGCGGTTATACAGGCTTCGAAGACCATATACTGGCTTTTGGTCTCATTATAATGCAAACCGTGGACATAGGCGTATTCCTCACACACACTAAGCAGCTTTCTAATGCCACATACCGACGCACTCAGCAGCACCATATCATCTGCGTAGCTTAAATTATTAACACAGACTCCATTAACATGACAGCCAACATGTAGACTACTGAGTACGACTATTAGAGCGTTTATATATAAATTAAAAAGCGCGGGAGAAGTTAGACCACCCTGTCTTCCACCACACTCCAATCTATACGGGTCTGACAATGTAGCCGCCCATCTGACCTGATTACTCTGGTGTCCATACCCATACTTAAAAATGTTTACAAGCTCTTGTGGTAATTTCATTTCTTCTAGCTTGTTCCATAATATGTCATAGGACACCAAGTCATAGGCTCTTGAAAGGTCAAGGAAACGTGCATAAACTGACGTTTTACGGTTCATGTAGTAGGTACTGGGCGGTGTGCTTAATAGCTTAACTGATAATATAGCACTTTCAGTTGACAGACGTGGTCGAAAGCCAAACTGGTTATCATGTACCTTTATGTACTTCTCCAAATGTAAGTTGAGCAAGGAATCAAAAACTTTCGCTAAAGATATAGCTCTATAATTATTTTTATCGGCCATTCGCCAGTTTTATCTTTCGACACAGGTACCACCACAGTACTCATAAACTCCGCCGGAAGGTAAGAATGGCTCACACATGACGTGTAAAATATGGCCACCACTCCCGGCGCGTGCGGCCCTGCGTACAGAAGATGCTCAATACTTAAGTCGTCATGGCCTGGAGATTTACCCTTCGACATCGCCTTAATAGCCCTAGCCACATCCTCGGCAGTGAAATTAATCCTCTCATTACTACCACTCAGCCCAGTATTGACCCGCGAACACGATGGACCCAAAGGAGATCGTGCTTGAAAATGTGATCTAAACATGTCAGCAATATCAATCCTTTAGATCACTCGAACCGTTGATACTCGGTGGCTGACCAAACCGGCTACTAACTTTACTCGTACCCTTCCAAAATCCACGGAAGTCTTTGTTAGCGTCGGATTCAGCAAGAGCGTCCATACGTATTTGTTTCTGGTAATTCTGGCACAATTTTAATCGTGATTTAAATCTCTTTCTACTTTCGTACATATCATTGTAAATATCACCATTTTGAGGCCTGCCGTGTGTCACCCATTTTTGAAATTTAGATCTAGCCACATGGCGTCCCTGCCGTACATATCTATTCCAACCGAACACATATGAGCCACCCTTACCCTTAGCATAATTTCTCTGGCACATCGACGCCTCACGTAAAACGCTCACAATGTCAGAGTGAATCCTATCAATAATATCTCTGTGACCTGGTTCGCTACAATTTTTACCTGTACAATTAATTAATTCCACAGAAAAATGTATTTCACACAACTTCTTATTACACTCTTTTGTACATAATATATGTTTATTTGATCCACACTTCTCTCTCTCCATCTCACCCTACTCCAAGTTACTATATTATTTGTTAACTTAGGTGTTAAAATATTCAAATTACATTCAATAATTAGGGGAAAGTGATCCGACCAGTGTGTATCATATTTTACATAGACATGCCTCACGGCACGCGCAGCTGATTCACTAACAATACAGTGATCCAACCAACTACATATTAGTAGTTAAAATTTACAAAACGTCTAAATAAAATTCCTTGAGACCATAACATTTCATCCATATAAATAGGCAATTTCTGATCAGATACAAACAAATTATATGCACAGTGGTCTCCCTGCTTTTTAATATAAATTTTTTTCAACGATTTAGTGTCTTGTGTTTCTGCCCTAATGTAATTATCTATGTCGCATTCCCTCGTATCCTTGCGTTCATTAGTAATAAACATGGGCACTTTTTTCTCCGCCAATTTGAAGTTGTTACCCTTTGCATCACGTGCCTTACCAACGTAACAATACCGTGACTGTTTTTTACGCTTTTGTACCGTTTGCCATTCCAAATTCCCTCCACTTTTTCATTATTATCCCCCAGAACACTATTTATTAATAGGTCATTTTCAATGCATTCGTGCGTCGCATTGACTTCATTTTTGTGAATCAGCTGATTCGTATTTGCTACCGTCGCATATGCCTGAGAGCTGCTCACGATACCCTTTGAGCTAGTTAGACACAATAACTTCTCACGTTCCTGAGGACATAGCTGCTCGGTAGTTTCATTACAGTATATCTTATTTTGTATATATGACAATAACTCATTGATCACTATATTACACTCATTACATTTCACTACACCTGACATTTTTACGGCAATAATTTACCGTCGTACTCAAGAGAAACACGTCTACCCAACACTACCTACGCGCGTTACGTCAATCAATTTGTTTTACCGTATATTGTTTAGGTATTTACTGCCTCCTCAGCCAATTTTCGTTATTACAATGAAACTAAGTATTTTTTTATTTAATATAGGTATAATTTATTTACCAAATGTATCTCTCACTAAAATAAAATCACGCATTTCATTAACAGTGTACATAAAACAAGAATCGCATCAACAAAACTTGACTAGGGCTGAATTGCCGCTTAACAAAAATAATTTCAATATAGTTCAGAACTTTTGTAATTGTGCTCCTCTAAGGTTCTCTTCTGAGCTCAATATTGACCTTCTGCAGTCGCAATCAATTTGTCTTTAGAACTGTTACGCTAATATTTAACTAGACCAAATATCAATCCTTCAATTTAAATCAAAATATAAATTCCTAAATTTAAATCAAAATTAACCTATATTCATTGTTTTATGCGATGGAATTCGACGGTTGATCAATGAAAATTTTGCCAAGTTTAATATAAGTACAAAGTATACTACATATTTACAAATTCTAATTAATTACTGGGAATGTTTGAGTGCTATCAATTGAATTAATTATTATTCAAATATGATGAATAATAATGAAATTTTAATTACTTACATATTAATTTCTACTTTATGAGCATTACGACAAAAAGTTAATAATATATATCTATATAGATAAGATCCGTCCTCCATAAAATATACTATTTATTTAAATATTAAATAATAGAAAATCTTAAAACAAATAAAATTAACAAATTATTTTAATTTACAAAAATAAATGCTAAATTAATATATTTAAAACAAAAGTACATTAAATCTATTGAAAAGTCTTTTAAATCTAGAAATAATTTCAGTTTTTCATCTGTGAGTATGTACGTACACTACATATATTACATTGTAAAATCGCTTTAATTGTCTTTTAAAATATTGAGCATATATAGATTATTATATGTATATGTGTATTAAATTCGATATGGTATATTTATAACAAACGTGGCAGTAGGTACTTGGAATATTTGTTCGCTGGATGAATTTAAATGTCAGTTGTATTTTTAGAATACTAAATATTACTTTGGTATACATAGATGTTTTTTCAACATACTCGTATATACATGAAACAAATGAAAATCCAAAAGTACATCCATATTTACAAAAAACTAAAACTTCTTCGAGAAACTATAGTCACATTTTTGTATGTTTAAATGTAATAATTTGTTTAATAAGTGTTAAATTTATTAACCTAGTTTAAAATTACGTGATTTATTAATGAATATATTTAGGCCTTCAAGGTATTCGAATTTAAGGGTGCCTTAAATAATTAGTTCTTAGTTTTCAGGCATCCTAGCTATCCCACTTCAAGATTAGTGAACATAATATTATGTTAATCTAATCTAATTGCTTACTTAGCTTTCTCTACAGATTAATTAGCTTTATTAATCTAAAATTACAGCTTGTGATTTCATTGATTGTACTGTAAGGCGACTTAGTGATTTAGTGAGTTATCAAACTGGATAGTAATTTTTTTTTCAGAACTTTACCTGAATGATATGTAAAACCTTTACTTTAATAAAAAAGTGTGAAGAAAATAAAGGTATTAGACTTACACGCAATAAACAAATACTATGCATATATCTAATACTTATATTTCTATGATCTTGCCAAATGTGTTTAATTACAAACTATCTATATCGATATTTACACTAGCAAATAGAAGTAGGTACCTATATATTTACTATTTCTAATATCAATTAAATATTGCTAATAAAATTTCTACTTAAATTAGCGCGCGCAAACACACACTTCTACGAGCACTATGTATTCCTTCAGATATTTCTAAAGGCCTTACAAATATATAATCCACATTCCACTTTCCCGGCACTTAGGGCTTATAATATTTACTCTAATTATGGTAACTACACTAACGTTATTAAACTAGATGTTTTTCAATAAATCGTCTAGTTACGTTTAAAATATTAATAGATTTACAGATAATGAGATTAAATGAAGAGAATAAATACAAAATATAGATAACAAAAAGTGTTATATTTAATTTTATTTTTTAAAATTGGAATGTTGTGATTGTGCGACTAGCTAATATTTACAAATGACCTACTTTGGCACCTTCTACGTGAGAGAGATTTGCGGTGCAGTATACATATAATTGTAAAACACTACAGCTACAGTATAAGTAGCGAAGCTAATTATTTTTTCAACCCTTTATCTGTCCCATAATTGGGCACAGGTATCACCTAGTATTATTACATTAGGGCGTAGTCCGCCGCTGGCCCAGTGGGTTGGCATACTTCACAAGTCTAAAAAATCTTTTAGACATGCAGGTTTCCTCACAACTTTTTCTTTCACCGAGCAGTGATAAATTGTAAACAAATAGACACATGATTTCCTTTCGAAAATTCAGCGGTGTTTATCGTATGAAGTCTGAATCTTTGAATTAGGGATCGAACTCGATACCACTGTCTTTGCATCCTTGGTTTTATCACTAGGCTATCATTTACAGCTAATATGTGAAGTGTAAATTGTGATACAAGTCAAAAATGACGGTACCTAATGTTTTTTACAACAAATCTGTTTACTGTATACCTGCTCTCTTCTAATGACCGCGTTTTATTGTTTTCTCTCTTTATCATCCTTAATGCAGATTTAACTGTAGTAAATTACTATTTTTAAACCACAATGCAACTCAAGTGGTTAAAGAAAGCACAAACAACATTGTAGTGCTTTATTAAACCACTCGTTAGTTTCTTCAAGTTGAAAAAATATTCTACGACTTTTTAATCTTTCATATTACCTACACTTTATTTAATTCTGGATACTTCTAAACTGTAAATTGCTGACTTGGTTTGTCTTCATCACATTGGTCTAAATAGAGTGCTGGTCGGTTTGAGTCAAGACATGCGTCTAACTTGGCATGTCTGATCATTAAGCCCTGTCTTCGCCACAACTGTGCCTCGTCGGCTGGATCGCAACCGGCCAGAACAGCGGTCACGCGATCTTCAGATGAGAGTGACATGCAAAGGCGATGATGTTTGATTTGACCATTTTCGAAGTACCATTCTTGGTTACCGCCTGTATAATGGCAGGGATACATACCTGAAAAATAAATATAATATATTTCAAGTAAATTATAATCATTAGTTATAATCTGTGCGATGTGTTCATAATCGTCTTCTGAAATTGACGTTCTACTAGACGATAGCGTCATAAGTATGATATGAGGATATTTAGATATTTTATATATATTTTTAGCATTTGACATGCTTAGCACTATACATTAAACACAAAGTGAAAAATGCGAAATCAAAAATCCTGCTCGTGGCTGTTATTTACGATTTCACATTTCTCACTTTGTGTGTAATGATATGAGGAGAGAAAATTTATCTTTAACTGATCAGAGATTTCCCTGAAGATGTGTATTCTATACTTATGTTTATGTATCTATGTAATAAAAAACGTAGGTATCCCAATGTAGATTCATACGACCACGAACGTATTATAAAATATTTGAGAAAATCATGAGTTTGCAAAGCCTTCCATTTTTTTTTTGTTAAGGCGGGAAAAAATTGACTTATCCGCATACAGTTCGGAGTAACGAAAATAAGCTCGCTGTGTGCCGTCTCTCTGACTGAATTTATTTATTTATTACTTCAGTCGAAGGCTCTTAGATGACATACTATATCAGTGTTGTAAATTTAGGAATAGTTCTGACATCCCATTCATTTACTAAAAATCTGGTAATGAAATCTATAAGAGAACTCAAAGTACATGTACTTATAACGATTTTGGAGTCGGTTTTTTAGAAATATCATATTCATGCACTCTGGTGAAACCAGAAATGTAATCGTAAGGATTAATAATAAGAGGACCCATAAATCTATTTTCAAAATAAATATCAAATATATAATTTACCTAACGTCCCATCCACAAGATGGCCCATTGTATCCAAGCACTTTACTCCCTGTCTAATCACACGAGACCCTTGGGGCAAAGCCGGTACTTGCAACTCAGGGTATACATGTTCCAAGTACCAACGGAATGGCTTGCAGTGAAGTTTTTGCCGGAGATTGACGCGTTCGGATACGCTGTGGATAAAAACAGTAAAACTTTGTGATATTTTTATACATATTATAAGCATCAAAAAGACTATTAGGTAAATAAAAATATCAATAAATATATTAAAGAATTCGTGACACAAATAAACGAAGAAAGATCCATTACTTTGGGTGTATCCTTATTAATCATACTTTAATATTATAAATGTGAATGTAAGTTTGTTTGTTACGCTTTCACGTGAAAACTATTTAACCGACCATCATGAAACTTTGTACACATATTCTTGAAGGCATTAGAAGTAACATAGGATACTTTTAAATAAAATAAAATTACGAAAGATAAAAAAATTGTTTATCATTTCCAGGGTTGCTTTATTTATTTTTAAGAAATTCCTCGCGGACGAAGTCGCGGATAACAGCTAGTATTATTATAAATGTGAAAGTGAATTTGTTTGTTATGCTTTCACACCGACTTCTAAATCGATCATCATGATATTTTACATGCATAATAATATGTATTGCAGAGCTCAGAAAAGTACTTAGGCTTTTTCACAAAAGACTAGATGGTTCCTGTTATATGATAGCTACAAATAAATACAAGTGAATTGTCTATTTGTTATGTCTAATAACAGCTTTTTGAAGCTTCCTCTCCACCTCCCCTCCCGTCCCTTTGCTTGGAGTAGGCGTCGGGCGATTGATGCCTCTGGTGTTACTAGCGTCTATAGGCATCACCATAACGTGGGCTGTATTGCAGTCTAAAGAAAACAAATATATCTAACTTACTCTCCAAAATCCACTTGCTTTGCCAGTGGTTGAGAGCGGTAGTATAGTTCTTTGTAATCGTCCATCCACACCTCAGCTGCTCTCCTCGTGTTTCTAGCGAATACCGCTCCCGACCCTCCTGGGAATGTATACGGGTGTCGCTTGCGGAAAACGTGACCTACTCGAGAGCATGGAACAATCTCCAATGAGCCACCGCACTGCCATACCCTGAAATCGGCATTGAAATTTGACCTTTAATATATAATTTTTATTACAGAGTAATATTGTTTAAACATTATTTCTGATGATCACAGTGTTCGATGTTTTCAAAACATCTATTCAATATTTTAGCAAAACTTGAAAGTGGCTAAAGCAATAACTAGAACTATAGAATATGTAAGTGCGATAAATTCCACAAAACCTAAAATAAAAATATTACCGTTAAATGAGGACACCAAAAATCATCGATATCTACTTTGGTTGCCTACCTACACACAAAGCGTACACAAGGTGTAAGAATTGTGCAAACAAACCTAAAAGATATCTCAAGGTTCTCTCCACCCCAAACGTCCATCTTCATGTCGTACTTCCCAAGTTTGTTGAAATACTTTCGATCCATGCTGAACAATCCGCCTGCGATCATTGGCGTCCTGATCACTTGTGTTGGGTCGCTGAGCCGGGCACTCCTCTCAGCGTGTGATAAATACTCCCACTGGATGAATAGATTAAGGGTTATTTTGGAGCAGTGTTTATTTTATTGGAATATAAAAAATGCGTTGAAATTTTGTTTATTCCCGGATATTTTTGGGATCAAATTATTGCCAATAATTTATTAACTCAAATCTCTATGCAGAGGCAAAAAAAAAAAAACAGAACATTGAAAGTGTTTATTAACTCATAATAAATATTTTCTTTAAAATAACGGGTAAACTGTCACTTATGTCTAAAGCTCTTGAGCAATCAAATTTAGCTGATCCCCGCAAACCTGAGTATCTATTCCAAATTAATATCAGGTGGGCCGTTGGCTCGTCTACCATCGTAGGCAATAAAAATAACACCAGCAGATAACTAAGTAATACCTAATTGTTAAAGTATAATTCTGGTAACTTAATAAATTTAATGTAAAAATTAACTTTCACACTCTGTTTTCATTTACCCATGTAAAAACTAGGTTAAAAATTGTGTTATGAAGCAAAAGGCAATTAAAACAAATTGGTAATAGATTTATGGTAATAACTACATATAACTTTATAGTATATCTAACAGCAAACAATATTTACAAAATTGTTTTATTAAATCTAAAACAAAATAAAAAATATATAAATAAAATTATAAACCCCGTCCTAAAAGCACTGCGGTTGTGACCATATGTCATCAAGTTTAATCCAAGCCATAAGTTGTGTAGTTTACCTTGAACACTAGGTTCCAATCGAATCCGCCACGCAAGTCCGCCGACGCGCCGATGTACTGGAATGTGTCCATGCTGATCACGTCGATCACTGGGCATACTACTCGTGTGGGATCCTGCGAACAAAATATACATAAACATTTGTAATAAATATAATAATGTCTGTACATAATTTCAGTGGTGCTGATCATATTTTAAATTCCAAGAATGTTGTAAGGACGTAAATTTAAATTTAGAATTAATACTTTTGGCCAGGGGTAAAGAAGCCTTATTTCTCTGCCATCGAGATTTATCTGGCTACTATATCGGGAACTTGAGATACTCGTATAACCAAAAGATTAAACAAAAGAATTACCTATTTGTTGAAACCATTAATGTATCGTGAAATATTATTGTTAAAAGAAAAATATGGTTGTCTCTAATAAGGTTGATAATTTTACGTACATAACGTCATATATGTTTTCTGAGAGTTTCACAAACAATGCATCTGTTGCCATGCATTTTTCGGAACGTGACACTTTTTCGTGCGTGCAGCCGGCGTTCATCGATTTATAAGACGTTATCATGTCAAAAAGGGAATGCTCCTATGGTTTGGACATGTGAAAATAATGTCGGAAGAGCGACTGGTTAAGAAGATATACAATGCGATAGTGGAAGGTATCTATATCTAGCATAGCATGGTATTTTGACAGTTCGATACACTAGACGCGCTCGGCGAAAGAGAGCGAACGTTTCCGATTAATTACGATCACTCCACCACAGACCAGACAGAGTAATAATCATCACTTTCTTCTTATTGTCTTTATTTTCAAGTTTCCTTTGAATCCTTTGTTTTGTTTGTTTTTAGTTTATATATTGCTATTTATTTATTCGGACAGTAATACATATAGTTTTCAAACCCAAAGTTTTCGTTGTGTCGTTACTCGTTAGCACAAATCAGTTTATTTATGTAGATATCTATGGTTCGTGCTTGTTAGTGATATTGGTCTAGTGGTGTTTTCGTGGAATATGTTCATGTGGGATTTAACTTAAGTGTTTGGTTCCGGGATGAACTATTTAGCTGTAAGGTGTACCTATCATAATGCTTTTCCGAGACGTGAATGAAGATTTCAGTTATGGTTAAAGCTGTAAATAATCCGGCTTTGTAAAATTTTAACAACAACAACATATTGATTGATGATTGTACTACGACGGAGTTTGCTGGAAACTCACTGAAACCAGCTTCATATAAATTCGCCAATAAGTGTAAAGGCAGAATGCATAATAAAAAGACTATTCTGTGTTTTTAATTTCAAATCTGACCTTTTCCACCCTTTTCAGTTACTTTTTTGATATTATATACAGATATTACATATATATAGATATTAGATATTATATATACAGATATATATATATATATATATATATCTGTATATATAATATCATATATATATATATATATATATATATATATACAGATTTGATCACAAAATAATGGCGACCTTTAGTGTATTTATCTATCCACCCCCCCCTCCCGTTCCCCTGTCGTAGCGTTATACCCCTCGCCCTTTGAGATTCCTGTCTGTACTTTAGTACACTACTAGTCTGTGGTATGTAGATACAGGGGGAGACCGAGACCGAGATCTACCTAGATCAAAACGGTCATGTATTGGAGGAAGGTGGAGTTAGTAGCCTCCGAAACTGGCGAGTGGGTATGAATGTCGAGGAAGCGGGAGATGTATGCAAGAATAAAGCCTTCTGGTACACTGATCTCTCTACCGCACGAGAGATGGCGTGATGATGAAGAAGTGATGAAGTAATTTAGTAAGTAATAGATAATAATGGAAGAGACTATATACATATATATATTAAAACTAGCTGACCCAGCAAACGTTGTATTGCCATATAAATTATTTCTACATCAGCAGTAGAAGGGTGAAAATTTAGGGTTGTATGTATTTTTTAATGCTGAATCATACTAAAATAAAAATAGAAAATGTTGTCCAAAAAATAAAATAAAATATTTAGGGGTGGGTCGGGTCACCTTTATCATTTAGGGGTATGAAAAATAGATTTTGGCTGATTCTCAGACCTATCCAATACGCACACAAAATTTCATACAAATCGGTCCAGCCGTTTCGGAGGAGTACGGTAACTGACATTGTGACATGGAAATTTTATATATTAGATATGACGATATCAGATGCTGTGGCTTAATATATATATATATATATATATATTAAGAAACGGCTCATCTGATGATAAATGGTAACCGTCACTCATGGAATCAACTATACCGAGAGTATTGTCAAGCCGCTGCTCACTATTTCATTTCACCGATATGAAATGAAAGAATAAACAATGTTACAGCCAAAACGCGACGGTGTGCTTCATGGCCGGTCACACAGGAGACGGTGGTACCAACCCACTCGGGCCCGGGCGGGTACCAACTGAGTACTCCCACTAGGTGTGTAACCCAGCCCTACCACCAGTCATGCAATGGATGATAATTGCTTACTTCCCTTAGTCGCCTCATACGACACCCGTGGGAGAGACTGGGATGGTGACACTTGTATTCTTAGTCCGTCACCACATGGACAAAATATATCGGTGAATTAGTCTGTTAGAGGCGTATCATTTGGGCCGAAACGTCTGATGCTCTCCATACCACGTTCATTCTAACACGTATTATAGGTACAAACATTAAAATTTCTCTCTGAAGTAAATAATAGTCTTGCTAAGAGTAACTATTATATAACAGGTATTGTTGAAAAATATTCTGGCACAATTCACACTGACCGAAATACGCGAGTCTACAGTTTCAGACTGTCTCATGCTTGATTAATGGTTTGAGGTCAAAAGTTCAAAAGTTACGTTGCAGTTCCGAAGAAGATAAATAATAATAAGTACTTTGAAGATTTATATGCATTTATTTTAGCCTGAAGTTACGTGAATGTTAAATAATATTCTAGCATAGTACGTTTTTAGTGATTACGTTTTATTAATTTTTATGCATTGTTCTTGTCCAAGATTACTTAAGGCTTCAAAGAATAAAATAGCTCGTAATATTGTTAAACTTATTGAATTGTCGTTAACTTTGAAATTACGTAAAAAGAGATTGTACGGCTTACTTAATAATTGACTGAGGTGCATCCGTACATGTAGGTAGATGATGCAAATCAATTAACACACGCTCAATTAAAAGGTACTGTTAATCAAGTTTTTAGATCATATACATTTTCTTTAATCTTCTGTCCGTATTCTAATTTATATTGGACCATTGTAATATGTAATAATATTACACGACAACACGATTAAGACATATTATTACAAATTACCACAAAGTGTGAAAATGTGAAATCGAAAATAACAGTAACGAGCAGGATGTGAACCTGCATCTCCTGGAATACCGTCCCAGATGATTTGCCAATTCACCCATCGTGACAATTGCTCTTATTTTTTTTTTATTTAGATACTTGTTTTTGAATCAAAGTTTTATTATTGTGTATAGGAGAACGTATAGGGCACGCTGTGGAAAATTTTAGTATCAATCATCGGAATGGCGGCGACGTAGTTTACCACTGGGCAGTGGAAGATCACTGCATGAAAAGTGGCAATATGTTGCGTCTGCCTACCCCTCTGAAAAACAGGTGTGAGTCTATATATTGAGTATATTGATATTAAGCTGATAGTGGAATTTTGTTGCTCTCTAATTTGTATATTAGGTAGTTTATTGTAGTAAATAGTTGAACAAAAACATTGAGTCTATGATACATATTTATAGACAACTAGCTTCTACCCGCGACTTCGTCTGCGTGGACTACAGAATTGGGTCAAGATAAGTACGAGTACCTCTCCTGACGGCATATCATCTGTCTCTGCAAAAATACTTAACGTGCAGGAACCGTCAATTATGGCAGGATAAAATGTAGCCTTTGTACCTTTCTGGGCAAGAGTTACGGCGTAAAAGTGAAACAAATTCACTTTCAGGTTTTTAATATTACTAACCTTTGCCCGCAGCCTTGCTGCAGCTAAAAGCTAGTTTTAAGGTTGTCTCAGGTTCCCGACATAGTAGCGGGATAAAATGTATACCAGTTTTTAAGTCTCATTAAGAGCTATCAAATAAAAAATGCATCAAAGTCCACACAGTGGTTTGTGCGTGATGGGCGAACGGACAAACAAGACAAAATTCTAAAAAAATAGTTTTGTGTTCAGACACGCCTATATAGCCTTATACAGTATTTATTTCTCAAATATCTTAAATTTACGGACACATCTCTGTTATAATTTTATAATAGTTAGGAAAAAGAATTAAAGGATGAGTTTTCTTGGCAAGTGTATTAACGGGTTATGCTCGTAACAGTGAATGCTGCGTATGAGACTGCATGCACATGTTGTGGACAGTAAATCAAACAGGAGACGGGGTGAAGGGATTCGACGATCCGCGTTGCACAACGATCCACTATCTTCCGCTCACCACGCTTGAGTAACTTGACCGTCGTGAGTCATAGGATTTAGTGATAGCAATATTTTCTACATAGAATTGTTTGAAATTGTTATTGAATCATTTTTACAGAACAAATTATTTGTGAAAATGGAAAAAGAGATGTTTTCTGCGAGCGCGATTCGAACCTGCGTTCCTTCTAATCCGGGGAAGTGCTCTAGACGCTAAGCCATCGCAGTTACTGACGGCGATTACCAATCTTCACTTCACAATTGCGTTTAGATGTGTTTACGACTCACGCCACCAATCGGATACATTTACATGCATTATTTCAAAACAGTAAGTGTAATTTAGTAATTACAATTAAACTTACTATTTGAATGCGCGATTTTTTAAATATTTTCATCTGTATTTTAGCACTTGACATACTCAGCTACTTTAAGAACAAATTATTTGTGAAAGTGGAAAAAAGAGGTTTACTGCTTTCATTTTTTATATTTGATTGTTTTTACAAATATAATTATTTTAGTAGTAAAATCAAATATTTATAAATATATATTTGTAATATAACATAGTATCACGACCACATTCGAATAGTGTCGAGAAGACATCACACTGAGTAAGTAAAATTACACTGACTAGAAGACAAATATAAAACTCAAAAAAAAACGTACTTCACACTACTTTATACTTGGATATACGAATGTACAGCTAGCATGCTACAACAGGCCAAATTCTCTATCATTCGGAGGGAGTCCTACCCATCATTAAGTCGTATATCGGCTATACCTACGGCACGACAAATAAGGTATATACGATATACCCCAATTTTTTTATTATCACTCCGCATTTCTCATATAACTTGCACCACAAACAGACTGTACCTACTATGGACGGTATCTGTAACATTACGTGAAGGAAGCACCTACTTTCAAAGGCATACATTTTGTAATGATTCGGTAAGTTTATTTGATCTTATTATTTAGCCTCTACTGGATATTGTATTATGATATTATGGCTTTTTTTGGTCTTTAAACGAATAATGAAACAAAGATACTATATATATAAAATAAACAAATACACACTGTTCTTCGACTGGACTTGGCCTTACTGAATGACATCACTTAAAAACTCGTGCTGTCACCTTCAATCCTTGCTATTGGTCGTTAGCTTTGCCAGTGAGCTTAAAGAAAATCGTTTTTTTTCTGTTTAAAAATTTATATAACTTTAGACTGTATAATCAGTACTACTATATTGAAAACGCCCCTCCCCTTTGAAAATCTCGAAATGATGAGGTGTGTGCCGTACGAGGTCTGGACCTTGCACTGGGGATCGAACTTAATACCACTGTTTTTGCTGTCCTCGCTTAAAAACAAATATTTAGCTCTTTATGATATTTGTTTGGATAGTAAAATGAATACACTTGTCTAAGAAAATTAATAGAGTATAAAGTACCTAGTGTAAAAAATACCATTAGAATTATTATAGGCGCTAAATTAAATTAGTCGCAGTTTTATTTAACGTAGCGTATTATGGACACATAATATTATGATGTGTCATTTGTCACTATAAATGGCTTATTAAATGGCTGTTGTTGAAAACACATATTACAACGAAAGATTATAATATGATGCCGATGTTGTTAATTCATTTATATAGTTTACATTATTTTGATTAATATGGCCTTTGATTATCACATATTAATTTGTTCTTAACAGCATTATTCAGTTAAGTTAAGTTTTATTGTTATGTGTCATAGAAATTACCTATCTTGTTATTACCAGAATGTCGGAGGTTTAAGACTAAGCGCTTCGGAGGTCGACAGCAATTATTTCTTAATAATTATGATATTATTGTTTTAACTGAAACATGCCTCAATAGTAGTATATATGATGCTGAAATATTTGATAGTAGGTATGTAGTGTACAGACGGGACCGGAAGGCTGCGCCTATGTTCACAAAAAACAAAAAGCAAGGTGGTGGGACTCTCATTGCAGTGCTCAAGCAATTTGCTTCGCGACGCATGTATGAATGGGAGAGTGACTGTGAGGATGTTTGGGTGAAAATGAATTGTCAGAGTGATGGGAACATGTTGTTTTCTTTGAACTCGGGTACAGTTTATCTTGTTCCTCCTGTCACGCAGGTATCCCTTGATAATTACCTTGATAAATGTAGCATTGCTTTTGAATCGGATTCGAGAACTGTCATACTGGGAGATTTTAATTTGAGTGGGATTACATGGAAACTGAGTGCAGATGGGCCATTCACGATACCTGATAATTATAACAATTGTTGCATAAAAAGTAGTCTAATTGACTTTATGGCTTTGCATAATGTTGTCCAACATAGTCTTATAACTAATAGCAAAAATAGGATACTCGACCTTGTAATCAGTAATATGCCTGATAAAATCAAAATCTCTAAATGTAACCACCCTATTCGAAGTGTGGATGTATCGCATCCTCCTCTAAATATATCTTGCCAAATTGCAGCAATAATCACTAAGAAAAGCCCTCCTTGTCCTAAGCTTAATTTTAAGAAAGCTGATTATGTAGCAATCAACAACAAGTTATCTGCTATTAATTGGAATACTGAATTTGCCAAGTGTTCAAACGTTAATGAGATGCTCGTCATTTTTTATGATATACTAAGAAAGCGAATAGAAACTCATGTACCTCTTATTACTAAATTAAAATCTACTTGTTACCCGGTATGGTTCTCGCCTTTATTAATTAAAATGATTAAAGACAAACGTAAATACCATCACAGATATAAATTATACAAAAACCCGCTTGACAAGTTAGAGTTCAATTATCTCCGATCCGACTCTGCCAAAGTAATACGTAGGTGTTATAACGATTACATTACTTCTATTGAAAGCTTGATAGTTAAAAATACTAAATACTACTGCTCGCACATCAAAAATAAGCGAAAAAATACTTCGAATTATCCCTCTTCTATGAGCCTGAATGGTATCCAAGCCAATGATAACAAGGCTATCAGTGAAATGTTCGCGCAACACTTTTCGTCTGTCTATAAACTTGACACTCAGGGTATAAGTGTAGATGATGATGGTGAGATGAATACATGGTCTAGAGTTCAGCCGGTTACCATTGAAAAACACAGCATTAAAAAAAAACTTGGATCTAACATTAAGTGCAGGACCTGATAATATTTCGCCTATTTTTATTGCTAATTGTGCTGAGCAGCTTTGCATACCTTTGTATACTATATTTAATCGATCGCTGCAGACTGGTATCTATCCTGACAAATGGAAAGAAGCGAGAATAGTTCCAGTCCACGAAAGTGGTAACAAAGATCTAATCATTAATTACCGTCCAATTTCCATTCTCTCTGTTCTGGCAAAAGTTTTTGAACGATTGGTTTATCCGTATATTTATAACCATGTTCGTAATCAAATTTCACAGTGTATGGTTTTATGACTAGAATATCAACTAACTAACACTAATCTATTCTATTATATTGATGACATCGCATTGGCTGTTGATAACTCTAAGCAAGTAGATGCAATCTACACGGATTTCGCGAAAGCTTTCGATAGAGTTAATCACTGCATCTTACTCAGGAAACTTTGTGGGTTTGGTTTGACAGGTCTTTTGCTTCAATGGTGTGGATCCTACCTAACTCGCCAACCCTACCGGGTAGTAATTGAAGGCTGCAGTTCCGAACCATTCGTGGGCCATTCTGGTGTCCCTCAAGGTTCCATTTTGGGTCCTATGTTTTTCAACGTATTCGTGAATGAAGTGGCTGATCTATTTGAAAATTCTGATTGCTATTTGTTCGCACATGACTTAAAACTAATACGCATTATAAATAATATTAATGACGCAGAACTTTTGCAAGCTTACTGCTTGGTGCCATTCGAATGGAATGACTTTGAATGCGTCCAAATGTTCTCATATCAAATTTACAATGAAACGTAACAAGATACCAAGCCATTACAGCGTTTCAGGAATACCTTTAGAATAGGTCTCTCAGATTCGTGATCTAGGAGTGATGGTGGATACAAAAGTTAACTTCAATAAACATGTTGATGGTATTCTTGATGCTGCTAATAGATCACTCGGTTTTATATTGCGGAACGGAAAGGATTTTAAAAAGCTTTCATCTACGCTCATGTTATACAAGAGCTATATCAGAAGTAAACTTGATTATTGCTGTCCGGTGTGGTCTCCGTCTTACGAAATCCATATAGAGAGAATTGAGCGAGTACAAAAAAAGTTGCTTCGACATCTGTCGTATCGCTTTAGGCCTCCTGATCATGTTAAATCCTATGAGGATAGAATCAAATACTTTAGAATGCTTAATTTGAGTTACCGTCGTAATTCGATAAGTTTGAGCTTTCTATATCAAATAATGAATGGAAACATCGACTGTCCATCCATACTCAGCAAATTTTCTCTATCTGTACCGTCCCGGTTACCTAGGGGTCCACGTGGACTGTTCCACAAACGATTTAGTAGAACTAATTTAGGAAAGTACTCAGCTGTTCCTCGTCTGTGTAGTCTCTATAACAAATATGCTACTAACGAAATAAAAAAATATCTTTCTTGCAAATTACTTCAGTTAAAGCAATAAAATTACAATTTAAGGAATATATTTGAATGCGAGAAATAGACTTAGATTTTCATGAAATCCGTAGAATCGGGCATCGCGTAAATAAATTCTTAACTGATGAGTTCAAATGTTTAATTCCTATTTAGATAATGCACTTGGTATTTTATGTAACAACGCTGGCATTCACTACTTTGTGTTGCCGTAAAATTGAATTACAATATCTATATTGTTGCAGAAGATATCATAATTATGAAATGATGATCATTTCTATACAGTTACGGCGTTAATAAATCTTAAGAAAATATTAATTAAAATATTTTTTTTACTATTTGAAAATGTAGAAATGTGAAAGTTTGTTTGTTTGTTTGTTACGCTTTCACGCCGTAACTACTAAACCAAACATCATGAAATTTTGTAGTCACACTTTTTTTTACACCGATAAAATCATAAAATTTGGCATAAATATAGACCAGAGCAGAAAATGATTATAATATCCCGTGCGCGTAACATTAATGCGCCGTAGAGTGACATATATTTAGATGGTTTGACTCTGAAATCCACACGGAAGAAAAACCACCATTTTAAAGTTTCAAATACATATAGTGCTATTTTAAATATAATATACCTACATCTACACTATCATAAAGCTGCAACAGAGCTATGTCTGTACATTTAAGATATTTGAGAAAGAAATGACTGTATTAGGCTATATACGCCTATATCTAAACACAAAACTATTTTTTTTTTAATTTTTGGTCTGTTTGTCTGTTTATCTGTTTGTTTGTTCGAGCATCACTTAAAAAATACTGGACGGATTTTAATGCAAACTTTTTTATTTGATAGCTCTTGATACTTAAAAACTGGTATACATTTTGTCCCGCTACTATATTGGGAACCTGAGATATAAGCAAAAAACAAGCTTTTGGCTGCGGCGTAGACGCGGGCAAAGGCTAGTATTTTATGAAGTTGCTAAGTCGTAAGCTCTAGCCGTGACATAGTACATCCAGTTATAAGCCCAGAGTACTTAACTGCTGACAAATGGATCGTGGCTTCATTGTACCAAGAGCAATGTGAATTGAGCTTTAACAAGAATTAGCTTAGATTATCAATTTGAAGCTCGTAACCATCAATTTCATTGTTTTTCAAGTAATATTTGTTTTTAATCTATTGCTTTGGTCAAGGCATTAATGAACGAGTATTAGATTGAAATCACTGAATCATCAATTTATTACTTTCAATTACTAGATTAAAGTGACATATGTTCTGTCTACGGAACTCAGGTTGTCTTTATATTTAGAGTTCTGTGGTTCATCTTAAAACGTAGTCCAGATCTAGAGGTTTTATCTGATAATCTTACGTCATGGCTATTGGGAATGCAATTTATTCTTTATAGACATGGTAGGTATATGTATGCGTATCTACGCAAAATAAAATTGACAATAGTTAGCCTTTCAAGAGCTTAATCTAGAACTTAATTTATTCAGATATTTAGCTTATTAGGAAATTTGGAGACATGTACATATTCATTCCAGTCAAGTCACAAAGCGGCGAATTTATCACGTTACCACTCATCTACAAAATACCAGCACGTTTACATTGAGCCTTGACATTATCGTGTTCGACCGATCACTGTCTGCGACATTTAATTTCAAACTAAGCGATTTGTTTTATTTTCTTTGTACCTATTTTTTAATTTAATTTAGTTTCTTTGCAGATAAATACCTACGTCATAATACTCATATATAATAATTCCAGTGATTATCGTAACACGAGAAATATTTTTACAGGTTGTACATGGCAAAATTATCGCAATTATTTATCATATAATAATGATGATCTCTAGACCTTCTTCTCGGTTAGGGTCATAAACCTATAGACAGCTAGCAACCCCATAGGCATCACTTGCACCTAGGATGTGGAGGAAGGTTAACAAGGAATGGATAAGAGGGACAATAAAGAATGGTTAAAATAGAGAGATTAGAAAGAATAATAAAGAGAGTATAGGAAGGATAGTAGGTAAGGAGAGGAAAGGGAGGTAGTATGGGCCTCTAGCACTCTCATTTACCATACGAAACATAACCGTTCTTTCACGTTGATCTTCTGTGAGAGGGTTGTACTTTCACGATCGAGCCGGCCCATTCATTTGAGATAAGCAAGACTCTATCAATCTACAGCTAATCTTATATTTCACACTTGATGGATATTTAAAATGTTCAGTTTATTATTATTAGAAGTAATACATGAAACAGTTCTAAAGCTATAAAATGTGTCAATTTTGTGCTGTTTATGTTATAAGTATCTACACAAAATGATTGTGATTGTTGATAATGATCTATTTTCAAAATACGTATATGTTATTTTATATTTAGTAATACTAACAGCTGCAGATTGACTTGAATAGAAAGCGCATAAAGTAATAAGAAACTATACCCCTTATAACAAAAACAAAAGTAGGTGAGTGCCAAATAAAAGCTAAAGTAGGTATTTGCTAATTAATAAGCTTCTGCTTACGTTACATCATACTTCTTGAAAAAAACATCATCAATCTCAACAAAATTTTCAGTAATACTTCTGTAATAGTTCAAAGTAAAGATCGTGAGGAACGAACATAACGATATCAGTTGAAAACCATGGAGTACCTGTATGGAGAAGAAAATAGGTAAGTCTGTATGTACTCTACACTTCTCATGTCTAAATACGTTCATGATTTTTCCAATACAATTACGTAAAAATATCGTTAACAGTGTCAAGACAATCTGCCGCCCAATAGTGATACTAAACTAATAAATTCTTTCTTTGAAATATTTTGTTTTTAAATGTCCTACAATAAAGGAAAAATGGTACATAACACAGTTACAAAAATATGGTCTTTCCTTGATATCTAATGTATACTCTTCAATCTGGATATTATTGTGGTCGCAGAACGATTTTGCAAAAAGAAATTCTGTAGGTACATACACACTTCGATTAAGTTTTACTATTAGTAGTTGACAAGAGTTTTCAGCTCGAACTACAAAATAGTTTCCAATGTGGAGCAATATGAATAACAGGCTCTAGAGGAAACTGTCCACGCGATCGGGTCGTCTTACATCAAGGTCTGTCGTGTCAATAGTTAATAGAACTACTAACGTAAACACGGACCATACTCTCATTCCATGCATAAGAGAAAATAAATAACAGTCAATCCTCAGTCGATCAGTTTCAATTAAAAGAATATATCACCAATAGACGTCATTCATACGCTGCGCCAGATTATACATACGACTGAGGAGTATAATCAGCTACTGTGTTTAGCGTTTGGACTTATATGACAAAGCCCTAAATTCATTAGAAATTTGGGCGGTGCTGCAGCCCCTTTAGCTGGGCCAAATTGACTATCACTACAACGAAGTTTTGAAGTGCTTGTATAGAAATAACTCTAGCTAGATTGGGTCAGACTGGTGAAGGTCATAATCTCTTATATTGCATGTAACCATAATCATATTTTTTTAAATTAGTTGTGTTATTGTACTCACCTCTTTGACCCGCTGCAGAAGCGGCTCTAACCAGTGCAGATTGCATTCCACATGCGAATCTAGGAAGGTAAGTACTGGCGCTGTTGCAGCGTCTGCACCTTTGACCCTGGATCTCATTAGACCTTCGCGTTTTGAATTCCTTATTACTTTCACCTTGTGAATTGCACGCAGAGCTGCACCATCTTCCGCTGTGAAAGAAGATATATTTTTAAGGGTAATCCATAAGGGCCATACGCTTGTTTGTTGGTGGCAAGTAAAAAAATTAAAACAAATTCTTGCAGTCCAGGCATAAGATTTTATAAATAAATCAAGGAAATTTTATTTGGGAAAGCTAGAATTAAATGTTAAGCTAGAAAGATGGAATTAACAACCTCCAAAACAAGGTTAGTTGTTACTATAATAAAATACTCATTGTGGGTAACAGTCACCATTGAATTTTTTTAGTTTAAATACGCAATAACGTCAATTCATTTGTAATAATTTCACAATATACCGCGAGATACGAAATTTAGATACGATTGTGGTTTTCATTATTATGAGAACCACATTTTAACAGGTATAAAATACTATTATGGACTATAATACCTGCTCATAATGATATGAAATCGTTGATGTGAAAAAGTTGAATGAGGTGTAGTTTGATTTTATCGAGTTTTGAAACTTAGTTGATGTTAGTGTTATGAACAGTCTGTCAAGACCATCGGCAATAGCGTTTTTTTTGCCATAAGTTAAGAATTGTATATGGTTGTTATAAGTAAGTATATCTTGCGTATCGATTCTATTAGGACAGCGCGCAAGGGGCCATCCCTTAATAATTTAAACATTTAAAACTGCAAGGATAGGACTAGAACTAGGACTGCAAAGATAGTGGTATCGAGTTCAATCACGAGTCCAAAGTTCAGACCTCATACGGCACACACCACTGGCTTTTAGAGATTTTATAAAATTATGCGTGTATGTGTTCACTGCTTTGTAAAGGAAAACATCGTGAGGAAATCTGCATGCCTTGAGAGACTTTTTCGACGGCTTGTGAAGTCTGACAATCCGCATTGAGCCAGTGTGGTGGACTTTGGCCTAATCCCTCTCACCATTAGAGGACTCGTGCCGAATAATGCGACAGAAAAAGAATTGACAAAAAAAGAAAAATAAATTTGTAAATGATAAATAATGATAAGGAAACTTCACGTCACCACAAGCAGGTACAGCTTTTCTAATTGAACGTGGGTGGCGGCTGGTGGTGACGACAGCTTTTCTTATCGTTAAAACCACACAATTTTTTTGAAAATAATTTTGATACTTAACATTTGCTGGATGATCAATATGAAGATCCTTTAAGATACTTACGATTATCACTAAAATCGTCGACTAGAATAATTTCTTTGATAAGGTGTGCTGGACTTCTGTTTAAGACACTGTAACAAAGAAAACGACACTTAGAATATAAGTATTTTGATATGGAAACATTATGGATAATAAAATATTTGGAAAATCCAAAAATGCACGCCTCATAATCTTCATTTTTCACAATAAAATTGATTATTTGATAAGTAACTAATGTATAGGTCTTACTAAGTAGTTTTCAATAAATCACATAGATAGCACTAATTTCAAATACTAATGTGGTTCTCATATCTTATATAGATGGCGCTATTTTAAGAAGTACCACTACATAATATATTGGTTCTATAGAAGTAGTTCTCACTAAATAAGGCTGATAGCGCTGGTTTCAGTGCACCACTGCACTATCGAATCGACCGTAAATATCTTTTTGTTTATTTAATAACAATTAAATCACATCGAATCAGACCGTTAAAAGTGATAGGGTTCTATTCCTAATTATACTGAAGCGTAAGAGAAAAAAAAGACTCGATTAGTAAAGTATTTCGGTCGTTATCCTGTTAACATACATTATCCGAGCATACCTACAGACACACGGATGTCCAAGACAGAACTTTTTTAAACAGTTTTTTAACTAGTTTAAATAACAAAAATGGCGTCAAAAATATAATGAGGTTTTTTCTTGATATGTGTGTGTGTATATATTATTTTACAAGTGCAATATATGCTAAGTAGAGACATTCTATGTTTGAAAAATTTGTTGTTCATTGTGAAGTGAGAGTAGTACCCACCTCAACGCTTCGCTTATGAAGCGTGCAATAGTGCTTAATATTGTCGAGTACCTATACTCTACGAAAAGAATATTAATTAAGAGATTGCAATTAAAACGGTTTAAGTATATTTTCTCTGCCAATTTAAAGTATTAAATTAAAAGGATTTATATTTAAATCCTGCATTTTTGTTATTCGTAGGTATAGAAAAGTAATATGTATTGAATTATACAACCTATAAATCATTAATATACACTTTTAACAGTTTTTTGGATAAACATATAGTACGCCTTTAATTAGAAAACTTATTAAGCTTATTATAAAACATTGGGCTTGATTCTGTATATACCTTTATTGCTGTTTCTTTCCTTACAATTAATACATGCCTACTTCCTAAAAACTAAATTGATTTATTTTAACTTGCATTTAAATGATCGGCAACTGGATGTTTGTGTGGAACAGCTTGTCTGTCGACAAAGGCCTCGTCTAAAGGTTTCCACGTATTCCTGTCTCTTGCTAAACGGGTCCATACCGGACCAGCTATTTTTTTGAAGTCATCTTCCCATCTTTTGGTTTGTCTGCCTCTATTTCTTTTACTATCTCTTGGATACCATTCTGTTACTAACTTAGTCCATTTCTCTTTACTTTCTCTTAACATATGCCCTGTCCAATGCCATTTAAGCTGTCTGTAGGCGGTGTGTGCATTTTTAAATTTTGTTTTCTTTTTAATTTCTTGTAATTTCACTCTATCTTTTCTTTTTATACCTAAAATACTCCTTTTTATTGCATTTTGGCAGACTTTTAATTTACTTTCTTGTAGTTCTGTTAACGCCCGCGTCTGGCACCCATATAGTAAGGCATAATGGATATTTTGGATACTTTCCTTTTTTCCTTTCATTGGCATATCTTTATCCTTCATTATTTCCCTAAGAGACTAAAACCGTTTCCAAGTATTAGTTATTCTTAGCTCTATTTCTTTATTCATGCAATCATCTGTAGATATAAGTTGGCCCAAATATATATATTCATTTACATATTCTATTTGTTCGTTATTTACTGTTATTTGTTCGTTAGTTACTGTTTGTTGAGAATTCGTCATAATTTTGGTTTTAGTTAGGTACATTGTCAGGCCGCCCTTAGCACTTTCATCGGATAGTTGCTGCAACATTAGTCCCAGAGTTCCTGCGTCCACTGAGAACAAAATCAAATCATCCGCTAAGCGTAGATGGTTGAGGTTTTCGCCATTTATATTGAGGCCATTTTTGGTCCAGTTTAGATTCCTGAAGATCATCTCCAGCACTGCTGAAAATAATTTCGGTGATATAGGATCTCCTTGGCGTACTACTTTTAATAGGAAATTCGTTGCCCGTAGATTCAAGTTTAACTTGTGCTGTGCTTGATGTGTATACGTTTTTAATGATTTGTATGTATTTTGCTTGCACCTCTTGTCTTTTTAGAGCGTCCTATATATACTCATGTTCCAATGTATCGAACGCTTTGTTAAAGTCAACAAACCCTATGTAATACGTTTTATTATACGCTCTATATTTCTGTAGAATTTGTCTTAGAGTGTGTATGTGATCTATAGTTGAGAATTTGCTTCGGAAACCAGCTTGTTCCTTAGGTTGGTTTTCATCTAGTGTATTGGTAATTCTGTTTAAAATATTTTATAAATATTGGACATTAAGCTGATCGGTCTGTAGTTTCTTATATCGCCCTTGTCTCCCTTTTTATACAACAGTATGATTGTCATTGTGTTCTGTTTCGAGGATTTCATTGAACAAATCTGTAAGTCTTGGTGCTATTACTGGTAACGTGGTTTTTAGTAGTTCATTTGTGACTAAATCTTATCCAGGTGCGTTATCCAGTTTTTGTGTTTTGATAGACTTTATTGTTTCTTCCTTTAGAATTGGTTTAATCTCCTCTTTATTTACTGAATCATATTCCTTTATTACTCGTTCCCCGTTACGACTTTGGTATAAATTTTGGTAGTATTCCGTAGCAATTCCTAGTATTTCTGGTCTTTTGCTGGTCTTTCCATTATTTATATATTTTATATTTGGAATCCAGTCCTTTTTATAGTTTATTTCTTTTAGCGCCTTCTTTATTCCTCCTGTTTTTTCTATATGTTTTCTTAATGTTGTTAACCTTTTTGATTTCCGTTCTTTTCTAAGTTGTTCGCTAATCTTTTTGCTTATTTCTGCTATCTTATGCCCATTTTTTTTCCTTGTTGTTCTTTCCGTTCTTGTAATAATTGCTTACTTTTATATGATATCGCTGTCTTACTAGTCATGTTTACTTTTTTAGTTTCTGTTTTTTATTGTTTGAGCAATCAGATGTATTTTTCTTGAGTCGATATACATTCTTTTTCCCCACCTTGCAAGGATATTTCGATGTTATTCAGAAGTAAATCCGTGCTACCGGTGCATTCGATGGCTTTCATACTGTTGTGAAATTTTCGTGCTCTTTAAGCACGTATCCCTGATAGTTTTGCTGTAACCATTCTATGATTTGAGTTAAAATTAAAATTGCTTAAAATAGACAAATTTTCAAAGACCATTATATTGTTAGACATAATATAGTCGATCTCGTTTTTATACTGGCACTTAGGAGAGATCCATGTCCATTTCTTTGATGGTTTCTTTTTGTAAAAACTGTTTAGGATGCTTAATTTATTTTCAATAGCAAAGGATACTAGTCGTGAGCCGTTTTTACTTCTACTGTCAAATCCATGACTTCCTATGGTACATTCTTCTCCATTTTTCTGTTTACCAATCTGTCCATTAAAGTCGCCCATAACTATTATGTTTTTGGATGCATTTGCAGTGGTAGATTGTAGGTCTTGGTAGAATTTTTCGATTTCTATGATGTCTTCTTTTTTATTTGATTCGGTAGGTGAATACGCCTGGATTATTGACCATACTTGTTTTTCCTCTCCATCTACAGGTAATTGAATGTTTAGAAGTGCAATCCGTTCTGAAATCCCTCTTAGTTCTTGTATGTTTTTGGCAAGGTTTCTTTCAACCATGAATCCGACTCCGTATAATCCGGACGTCTCCCCAATATGGTGTAGTATGTATTTTCCATGGTCTTCTATTCTTTCCCCAAATTTTCTTACTTCACTAATACCAATTATGTCCCATTTTATTTCATCTAATGCTAATTTTAGTTCTTGCAATTTTTCTGTGGTTCCAAGTGATTGACAGTTTATAGTTGCTATATGTATATCGTTATAATTCTTTTTCCTGTTATTTTGTATCTTTAGAGGGTCGTGGTCATTTTCCCCCACGTGGACCAGTCGGCTTGGGGGAGGTTGGTAGTTTCTAGTTATTTGGTTTTCTATATTTTTATGTTGTTGTGTTTTCCGGCTGCCGATAGCTAATTATTATTGCCTATTATCCGCCGTAAAGGAAGAGAGAGAGAGTTGGATCTGCCTCTCATGACATCAAAAGCAGCGTTACGCCTATTATTTTGTGATGGCGTCCAGACTTGTTTTTTTGCTTGTGTATCGTCTCGCGGCGATTAAGATATTTCTCTCTTTCTTTTATAATTGTTTGTATTGTTTTCCTTTACTACAAGCTTGTCGTATTTAAGATATGTGAAATGTCCTTTCATTCTTTCTTATTTCAATTTAGTTTGTAACATTTTCCTCTTTTCCCGAACTTCTTTAGAATAATCCTCTGTAATATATATACTTTTGAGATTTTTCCGGACTTTCATTACCTCATTTTTTTTCCATGAATTGACAAAGGAAAGCAGAACAGGTCTCGGTTTTTCGTCTAGGCTTTTCTTTCCGATGCGGTAAGTGTTATTTATTTCAAAATCCCCAATGTTTAAATTTAAGTCTTTATTGAATATCTTCCTCACCTCTTGTATTAGTCCTGACATAGATTCTTTTTCCTCCTTTTCATCCAAAAATGATAATGTTATTTTGCTTCTTATCTTTTTTCAAATATTCCATCTCTTTCTCAAGGTTTATTAATTTTATCTTTAAATCTTTGCTTTCCGCTATAATAGCCTTTAATTGTTCGTCCATTTTCTCCATGATTGAATTGATTTTGTAATTGTACCTAAATATTTAGGTGTTTATATATTTTGTATTTATTACAGACTAGCTGGTACCCGCGACTTCGTCTGCGTTGCTTATTTTATTAACAGAAAACACACATCACTGAGTACGTAGCGCTTATAAAAATCGTTGTTTCTTAATACTTTAATAACTTTATATGAAATGAAGATCCGTCCATCCATCAACCCTTCAACGTCCACTGCTGGACAAGGGCCTCCCCAAGAGAACGCCACAACGAGCGGTCCCGTAATGGAGGATAATGCCGTAATCGCCACGCTTGGCAGGCGGGTTGGCGATCGCAGTGGATGTTGTTAATACTCAAGGGAGTGCTGCTGCCCACTCCCCCGGTATTTCCTCAGTCAGCTCTTACAACTCCCGTGGCTAGAGAGGGGTGGTACAATTCTAAAGCCAGCCCCACACGACCGAAATGAAGATATCGCAATATTTTGTCAGGGCCAAGTGTATAAGAGATAAAACTACGAAAATTTAATTGAAATCTAACCAGTAGGTTTTCTGTAATGCACGCCCAACGACATACCTCCATCATATTTTTATATATATAACAAACCTATTACACTTTCACCTTTATTATAATATCGGCATATGGGTGCGGTTTCATGGTTTCTCGAGAATAGTGGAAATGAAAAACGTTATCTCGAGGGAAATTGCTCAATCGAGATTTAAGGGAAGACTTATCACATATTAGCTATGTTTTATCTATAAATCGAACGCTTTCGGATTTCCTCAGGGTTTAAATATTTAACCTTCATCGGATAAATAGCAACTAGGTTTATGCACACAGTTATATCAATAGGTTTGACCTTATACAACTTAAGAGAGCTGCGAATTTAACTAAAAATATTGTTAGCATTTCTAAAAATAAATCAGCCGTTGTAGGTAACTAGGTGTAAGTACCTTATTTGCGAGAGATTAGAGTAAAAATCTTAAGCACTACATAACAATATTGTGCCATATGTTAATATTTTCATTGGATTTTCATGGAAAATTATTTGAAATAGAAAAAAAAACAGTTACAAAAATATTTATGGGTCCTGTTACAAATAATAAGGCAGAGAGGACTTGTAGAACTAGTTTGCAGATTATTGAGTAGACTCCGATAAAAACATATTTTAATGCATTTGAAACCTATATACATTTTTGTACTTGAAAACGTAATAAAAGATATAGAGGTCGTCGTTCTTATCGACGTTCTTAATGTATTCATTCATTACCACATGTAATGATTATAAATACTATTAGCCCATAAATAAATAGGTACTGTGTGTGGCTTAAAACTAGCGATTTAGCTCAAGAACTACTCAGCTAAATATCAATTTTAGAATAACTATAAGTCTTATTAAGTTTCGTTTATCAATAATATACATTTATAAAAAAAAGATAAATTATTTTAGAAGAGAATTAAATAGCTCAACCTGTGGGATAAGTTAGTCAACTATTATGTTGTGTTTGTAATAATTCCTATCAAATGATGCCAATATTCAAATATTTATACCTTATTTTTTGTTAAGGCGGGAAAAAATGTTCCTAGCCACACACCCCGTCGATCGGGGCAACGAAGAGGGTAGTATGGGGCCCTCACCCACTAAATAAACCCGCCGTGTACCATCTCTCCGCCTTTGTTGGCGGGCCACTGGAACCATTATATTCCTTCAGTGGTCCGCCGGTGGCTTACCCTTTCGGGTAACCTCAACTGAGCGACGCATCCGCACACGGAGCGTCGCACCTTCGCGGGAGGTCTTGCGGGTGGCGGACGTTCTCCGGTCCATCCAACCGCAGCCAAATATTTGTACCTAGATAATTTTAAAAATAAAACATTACCTGACAACAGTCCGCAGGAGCGTTGACCTGGCCTCATTATGGAATGTTATGATAATGCTGGTCTCTGGGAGGTCATCATCATATTTCTTTAGCCGGCACCTAAAATTATCATTGTCTTTAAAGTTTAAATTATTGGAGGATTTCAAAATAGTTAAATTAACCAACGGTGGCTTGGTCGGTGGGGGTAACAAACCAACCCACGAGTCAATTCTTTTTCGCTGAAGAGTATCCTTATGTTGCCGGGGATTTTACAAACATACAATCTAACGGATGCGAAGTACACCCAGATTTATAACAAGTATTTGCGGATTATACAAAGAATTTGTCCTGTATGGGAATTGAATCCATAAAACCCGGCACGGGAGGTTTGTTTCCAAACCACTCCACTATTAATTTAACTGTATTATTGAACAATAAAGATTATTTAATTAGGTCTGGATATCAATATTTTAAAAAGAGAATGTTGAAGCTAAATACAGGCGTGTATATTTTGCTAACTGTGTAAGCCTTAAAATCAATTAACTCGTCTTTACCATTGACCCAGCCGGTGAGGTCACTGGGGCCTCGAGGTTAAGGCATTACGTACCTATGTGTCAGTTTGCGCAATTCTGACACTGCACTCGTTTTATTTTAAGGTTTCATGAACAAGAATTTATGCAAATAATTACGAATATATTTAAATTTTCTTCATCACTTTTATGATGTTTTAAAGATCCTTTCGAGTTATTCGTGGCTCTTACTTTGTCCACCATTAAGATTTTTCCACGACCTATTATTTTCCACCGTCGCAAATCTCCTCTCAGAGTGAGAAAAATTTGCACTACGGACCGCCCATTGCAATTTGACAGTTTTTTTCCAGATGTCGGTAAAATCTATGACGCTTGCAAATTTTCTAACGATGTTTTCCTTCACAAGGTATTTCACCAAGTATTATTTATCAGCAAATACTCGTACAGACATAATTATAAAAAATCTAATTATCAGAGTTTTGTGACCTTGTGCAAGGTTTCAATCATAGATCGGGGATGGAACTTGATACCACTGCGATTGTAATCTTTGATTTAGCTTTTTTTCTACGTACATTATATGTATATACTCACATCGCGTTCCTCGTATCTGGTATAATCCTATTGCTTGGCAAGTTGTCAGATGCTGCCTGGTTGAACCTATTCCTCAAGTAGGGGTCGGAGTCCTTGGAACCACCGCTTACATAGGCCGCCTCGTCAAAGTACGCTCGGCTAGTACTCCCAGTTCCGTAGTTGTCTTCGAGAGAGGCCGGACTGCTTTCTGGCTCTTCCACGTCGGAGTGTTGTTTTATCAATCGAAGGGCTATATTTTCTTCCTGTAACAAGGAAGACTTTTCTTTTCAGTTGGTGTGTGGAAATATATCTCTTGTAGGAAAAATAAGCAAATCCAGCTAAGTACCAAGAGGTTAATTAATCATTAGTAAGAGGACGCAATAGGTTTATTATTTTAATTTAATACTAAATCACTTGTTTTTTTTATAGGGGAATAATAATAGTGTAAGTAAAAAAAAAATAAGATAATAATTCACCCGTCATATGTGCTTACTCTTTAATACCTAATATAGAAGAAGCTTGCGGTGTAAATCAGCGCCGCCTAGTGTTGAAGTTTAATACTTCATTGGTAATTATAATTTGATCACTGTTGGTACGAAAGGTAAGCCATGTAATTTATTGAAATAAAAATATAGTTTTCTGTGTGTCAATACAGGTTATAAACTACTTATGATCCACACTCAAAACGACGGGCCTCGTGGCGTGGTCGATAGTGTAACCGCCTTCCGTGCACGAGGTCGTGGATTCGATTCCCACTCAGGACAATTATTTGTGTGATGAACACAGATATTTGTACTGCATCTGGGCGTTTTCTATCTATTATATGTATGTATTTACAAAAAAAAGTAGTATATGTATTATATCTATAATCTGGTACCCATAGCACAGGCGTTAAGATTAGTTTGGTATAATATTGGTAGGAGAATTAAAACTATCTGTTCTCATAATGATAGATTTGTATGTGATTTTCATTAAATTTAAAAATGGAGTAGGATAGATGGGGTAATAAGTGAGATGTTAAAATATGTGATTGCTGTAAAACATTTAAATATTTTTATCTTTCGTGGGATGAATCCTATTAAATCTATTACACATAGTTCGTAGAAAGAGGTAAGATGAACACTGGAAAACTATTTCAAAAGATATCATCTTTAATTTCTTGAAGGCTTCTGTAGCAAGATTGCGTAAAAAACAGATTAACTTTATCGGTGACCTTGGGAACATTCTCAATATTCTGCCCATATGTTTCACTTAACCTTGACATATCGTAGAATATATTACTAATATAGATGAGGCACAAACATAATATGTATGTTAAGACGAAAACGAGTTTTTGTATAGGTGGCATTAAGGCATTTTGTAACTGATTTTTATGAAGTCTGGCCTGCAACAGAATCTCTGACTTTGTTTAAAAAAAGCTCGCATTTATTATCAACTTTATATATGTCATTTACTGACAGAATATATAAACATTTTAGATATATAAACCGTGTTTAAATTAACGATAAACGTAATTATATTATGGTTATTATAATCCACGAAATAAAGATGTTTGCACAATAACTGTCCAAAGAGACACGATAGAGACTAACATTGAAAAAGTCTATAAAGATCATCTATCTGAGTGCAGAGCTATATCAGCGCCACATGGTACAGACGACCCTAAGGGGTCAAGATCGACCACTGAAATAATGTAACATAGTTCCAGTGGCCCGCCAATAAAGGTGGAGAGACGGCACATGGCGGGTTTATTTAGTGGGTGAGGGCCCCACACACCTGTTCGTTGCCCCGAGCGACGGGGTGTGCGAGTAGGTACATTTTTCATCGAGACCAACATTTCCTGCCGCTAGTGAGTGACATGATTCCAATGCCGCGACAAGCAAGGCTTTACTACTAGTGATGTGATTCCAATTTAGTTCCTTGATTTTTACAAATAATTGGTTCTTTAAAATATGTTACTAATATAAGGTACGAGTATTAGTAAGCCATCCATTTACGGGCAGTGGGTTGCATGTATTCCAAACTAACTGATACGATAGAAGAAGATTAGTACTAAAACTTTAGTAATATGGTATGGTAATGTGAAATGTCAATATCAAATAATTGACAAGTTAAAAGGATTTGCATATTAGGCGTTATCGTGTTGTTCTCTATAATAATTCTATATAAGAACATAGGTGACACACACACACACACACACGCGCGCATACATGCGGTCCGCACGCACGCACACACACACACACACACACACACACACACACATACTTCTTTGTAGTTTAAATAATAAATTGAAATTGTAAATCCAAGTTCTTAAAAGTTACTTTTTGTTAACGAAGAGTGAGGTCTTCTGCCACATGTAACTCTACGCTTAAAAGAAGGCCTCGAAATATATACCTATATTATTCTTAAAACTTTGTATGATGATTAAATAAATTTCATTTCATGATTGTATAAGTCTGCCGTGTGGGGCCGGCTTTAGAATTGTCCCACCCCTCTCCACCCATGGGAGTCGTATGAGCCGACTGAGGGAATACCGGGAGAATGGGCAGCAGCACTCCCTCGAGTATTAACAACATCCACTGCGATCGCCAACCCGCCTGCCAAGCGTGGCGATTACGGCACTATCCCCCATATGAGCGAAACACATGTTGTGGCGTTCTCTTGGGGAGGCCCATGTCCAGCAGTGGACTTCGAAGGGCTGATGGATGGATGGATGGATGGATGGATTGTATAAGTTATGACAGCTTGATTTTTAATTACTTTGTCGATCCTACAACTGTGAAAAGAAACTGGATGATGATACTATGTATTTATAGTATAACACTGCATGGACTGTAAGATGTTATTATGTTAACACATAATAAAATCAATATTCTTCTAGGTCTCTAGGTCATGTCACCGGGTAACTTATGGTCAATGCTACTATAGATAAATCGAAAATGTCTGTAACAGATAAAAGAAAGTTTAAACCATTACTGAGTTATGTTAGAGTATCTAATCGTTATTTAACAAGCTCATTAGCCGTGGCACATGATTACGCGACACGGTCATAAACATTACTGATGTCATTAAGTAGAAATACACACTCTCTGAACCATGGTTAATTATAAACGAAAGAACTAAGATTCATCATTGGTTTTTCGAGATTATTAATGATAATTTTTGCAGATTGAATTTAAATATTTATGTACTATTTATGCGCAGGATCTCTTGAAAATTTCATGTGCTTTGACAACTAAGCTACCATACATACTATTTACTAGAAATTATCAATTTTTATATGCCTATCTATATTATTACTAACACCTATTTATTAATAGAGCTGTCTCTGTGATGCAGCGGTAATGTGAGTGACTGCTGATCATGAGGTCTCGGATTCGAACCCCGGGTCGGGCACTGTAATTGAGCTTTTTCGTAAAAAGAAAAATTCTCAGTAGCAGCCCGGAGTTTGGAAATGTGCCCGGTAGATGGCAATAGGCTCGCCCCCTATTTGGTAGGACTTAAACATAGCTGGCGAACCGTGGCTGTATACCTAATATACCTCTGCTTACCATTCCGGAGAATACAGGCGTGATGCTATGTAAGTATCGATTATTTGCATAACCTTATTATACAATGTAAGTTATAAGTACGCTACCTTTACAAAAAAGCACGTAGGTATTATCGTGTGCTTATGGTACTTGTATCTTTTTCAAAAAAAGCGTGCCGTGTGGGGCCGGCTTTAGAATTGTCCCATCCCTCTCCACCCATGGGAGTCCTAAGAGCCGACTGAGGGAATACCGGGGGAGTGGGCAGCAGCACTCTCTCGAGTATTAACAACATCCACTTCGATCGCCAACCCGCCTGCCAAGCGTGGCGATTACGGCACTATTCGCCCATATGAGTGCACAGGACCGCTCGTTGTGGCGTTCTCTTGGGGAGGCCTATGTCCAGCAGTGGACGTCAAAAGGCTGATGATTCTTCAAAACAAAACATATTACAAACTAATAATGTTGCCTTTGTTATCTTCACGAAATTACTGTTACGTTTTCTTATATGAATCTTACAACGTAATTTAGCGCTAGGACCATCAAATTTGCACCAATTCTGTGTTGGCAGCGTTACTTCATTTGTTCTACCATGCAGCCTTGTTTGTTAATCGTTCCATTCCGTGACTCTGTGAATCCACCCAACTTTCTTATTAGCTGGCTTTACTTGTATACTCTTGAGCGCTCTTTGGAATCATGCGGTGACCGCTGATTGTTTAGCACGCAATTGCGTAGGTACTATCTGTCCACGGAAGGTAATTCATTAATTTGTCCTAAGAGTTATAGGAGCAGTTTATAATTGCTTGATATCTGTAGAGGAGGATCAGTACAGTCCACAGTATAAGTTAGTAAACAGTGCCCTGCCTTTTTGGTGTAAAATATCTGATTATATGTTCCTTTAGCTTGCGGTAACTAGCTATTGCAATTGAGAAATATTCCTTAAACGAACTGGAATGATAATAGTGTATAAGTAAAATAATTCTAAAAGCAGAAATAAATATTGCCAAAGATTTGTCTTTTTCGATAACCCTACCATCCATCAGTCTTTCAACGTCCACTGCTGGACATAGGCCTCCCCAAGAGAACGCCACAATGAGCGGTCCTGTGTCGACCGCATCCAACGGCTCCCCGCAGGTTTGACCAGATCGTCTACCTTTAACTTTACAATTGTAGGATAAAAGAGGCCGATTGAACTATTTAACAGCGTGAATTCTTTGATTTGTTGTGACATTTGACACACTTTGCTATTTCTAGTAGTAAAGTTTTGCTTGTCCAAGCATAAATGGATCAATTCGATCGGGGAAGTACCACCCTCTCGCAGAGATCAGCGTGAAATAACGATGGGTTATATTTCGTACGGTGAGTAAGAGCGCTGGAGGCCCTTATACTCCATCATCTCCTTGTGATCCTTCCTCTCCACCTCCTATCCCTTTCTATAGGCTATGGTAACAGCTTAGGTAGTATACATATACCACCGAAGGAATGTATGTCCAGTGGCCCGCCAATAAAGGCGGAGAGACGGCACACGGCAGGTTTCTTTGGTGGGTGCAGGCCCCACACTATGGTAGTATACATAATGCATAGTACCGTATTCTAGTTTGCCCGCGTTGTTGGTATATAAAAAATATGATATAAGTACGCTTGAATGTTCCGATTTGGCTTACAGACTTTACTTTTTCTAAAAAATTGGTTTCTAGAATAAAATCATAAATATTTATTTAAGCTTGTAGTATTATAAATGAAATAGTAAGTAGTAATTAGATTTAAAAAAAAAATAATGATCTTTTACTAAACGTTGTTAATTGTAAAATATAATGTAATAGTTAGTTAACGGGTTTCCTAAGACCAACATCTAATCGCGTTTATCTTAATGGTTGATCCATCTGTCTTCCGCTGCAGTAGGTATATAATTACGTGCATAAGGTCATCGACAGCTAACTCTAAGAGTTTCTAGTACTAGCTCCGTGTAGATAAGACCATTAAATTAGCAATTGAGCAATGGAGAAAATAATGTAAGTAACTAATTTGAATGCTTTTGAAAGGTGATAAATTGTTTGTGTTAGTAATCGTTTTATATTAAAATATAATGCTAAGGTACACTCTCGGTATAGGTACCTACTTCAACGTATTTAGTTGAAGTAAACACAACATCACGCCTGTATTACCCGAAGGGGTATAATAGGCAGAGGTGTATTACACACCCATGGTTCGCCAGCTATGTTTAAGTCCCACGTAGGGGGCGAGCCTATTGCCGTCTACCGGGCACATTTCCAAACTCCGGGCTGCTATTAAGAATTTTTCTTTTTACGAAAAATCTTAATAACACTGCCCGATCCGGGGATCGAACCGGAGACCTCATGATCAGCAGTCGCTCACACTACCGCTACACCACAGAGGCAGTTGAAGTAGGTACAGGTTATATAAGCGCACTTTTGATTAATTATATTTATCTATCTTTTGACGGGTTCAATATAGACCTTCCTAAGAGAGCAAGAATCTAAGCGGTCCTCTGTATTGTGTATATACGGTTATGGCTGGCATCACGTTTATCGATTCATTAGTTGTAGAGCAGTCCTGTATTGTCGTATTGTCTAATACATAGCGGCCATTTGAGAACCTTTTTTCCCAATAGTTGTCAGTTCTTCGAACGAAGTAACTAGCTTATTGCTACTACTATATCGTAACACTCTCGTAAATTAACTACATCGATCAATTTTAATTCTAGATACATTATATTAGTAATAATGAGCGTACTTGCCCAGATTAAGGCTTATAAACAGATAAAAATTTACTAAAACATCAATTTACAACTTGAACGTCAATTTATTAGTATAACTAGCTACTGCTTGCGACTTAGCCCGCGTGGAAGTGAGTTAATTTAGTTATTGTCTTTGTCGTTTATTTTTTGACGGGCCTCGTGGCGTAGTCGGTAGTGTAACCGACTTCCGTGCACGGTGATGAACACAGATATTTGTACTGCGTCTGGGTGTTTACTATCTATTATATGTAGATATGTATTTACAAAAAAAAGTATATAATATGTATTATATCCGTAATCTGGTACCCATAGCACAAGCGTTAAGCTTAGTTTGGGACCAGAGGACGTTGTGTGAAAAATGTCCGTGAATATGTATTTATATTATATTTATATTTTTGTGCGTCCTTTAATATTCGAACTCTAAAAGTAGCCTAAGTTATTCCTTACAATATCAGCTATCTGCCAGTGAAAGTCAATCTGCCAAATCGGTACAGCCGTTTCGAACATTACCCGGAACAAACATATAGACAGACAAAAACTATAAGAAGTAGTACTTCGTTCTTTCATAAGCATTTTAAGTAAAAAAAAGCTGTAATTTAGACATTACAAACATACACTTCAATTTTATTTATTTGTATAGTTGAAGATTATTTAGAATTAATACAATCTTTGTGGATTAAATAAGCACTGTGCCATACAGAGATTTTGAAGAAAGGCCTATATTAATTTGTAGGTAAAAGCACTCAAACTGCCAATTTTTTCGGCTCATAATTTCCTCACAATTTATTGAACGTGATTCCACTTTCCTCTCTCTTGGACGAGTTGGTACAGGTCCCTGTTTTGTTTTATTTTGCTTAAACGACGTAGGTGGCAAATAAGCACACCTGATAGAAGGGATGGGAGGTGGAGAGGAGGATAGTAAGGAGAGGATAGAAAGGATAGTAAGGATAGGATACGTGGATAGGAAAGGGGTTTGAGCCTTCGGCGCTTTCACTCACCATATGAAAACACAAGGTATGAGCTCGCTGATCTTCTATAAGAGGGTGGAACTTCCCCGATCGACCCGGCCCTTTCATGCTGGGATAACCAAGGTTCTACCTTTCATCGCAATTTTTTTCAATCACACTTCACTTCTTTCGTCATCATTTATGGCACAGAATGAGATGAAATGGCGAGACTATATTTTATGCTCGTTATCAATAAAATATTTTCTATGACACATAAATACATAGCATCACGCCTGTATCTCCGAAGAGGTAGGCAGAGGTATATTACACACCCACGGTTCGCCAGCTAGTAATAGGGTGACCCCTATTACACACCTATAGCCTATTTTCTATGACACAGAATATAAAATCGGGCAGCTCGTATTTAAAAGTCTCATGATTATACCACTATACCAAGGAAGATTATTTGTTCCTCATCATACTGAAACGTCTAATTTAAAATAGCATTATGCTATTTTATAAACCAATAAGGCTTCATGGATATTCACTTTTAGAACAATACATAAAATAATTTATTACCTACTTGTTTATACAATAAAGTAGTTTATTTACATAAAAATATAATACTGATCACATTAACATAATAATATTACAATATGTGTAGATAATGACGACATTTCATATTCATAGTTACAATGAAGCATTCGCAAACAAATACGCAAGTGTTTTCACTTATAATGTTTTATTATAAACTATTATTATAAAATATATTAATATCTAGAATATTTATACTATGACTTATCAAACTACTAAGTTACTTTTCAAATAGTTTAAATGCGAAATCTTTCTTTGTGTAAATTATTGAAAGTAAAGGTTTCATTTCTGTCAATTTATAATTAAACTAGAATTGCGTTGTGTTCAGAATATAAATACATCACTCTGGGGCACGTATTATATCTATGTAAAAATAGCTATCCAACGGGAACCGTTAATTTTTCGTAGATGAAAAGCCTGTGACATTTTCTGGGCTCGAAATTTTTTTTTTCAACCCCTTTTCTGTCCTGCTATTGGGCACGGATCTACTCTAATGTTGAGAGGGATTAAACCATAGTCCACCACGCTGGCTCAGTGCGGGTTGACAGACTTCACAAGCTGTCGAGAAAATCTCTGAAGCAGGCGCCTCGCGGATGTTTTCCTTCACCAAGATGTTTTTCTTAAATTGTAAACAAATACCTACATACATAATTTCGAAAAATCTTGAAATGTCAGAGGTGTGTGCCGTACGAGGTCTGGACCTTGGTCTGGGGATCAAACTCAATACCACTGTTTTTGCAGACCTTAGTTTTACCGCTATGATATCACTGTCTTTTCGAAAACTATCCATCAGCCTTTCGACGTCCACTGCTGGTCATAGGCCTCCCCAAGAGAACGCCACAACGAGCGGTCCTGTGCCGACCGCATCCTTTTTTTTTGTGTGCTCATTATAGGGGATAATGCCGTAATCGCCACGCTTGGCAGGCGGGTTAGCGATTGCAGTGGATGTTGTTAATGCTCGAGGGAGTGCTGCTGCCCACTCCTCCGGTATTCCCTCAGTCGGCTCTTACGATTCTCGTGGATAGAGAGGGGTGGGACAATTCTAAAGACGGCCCCACGCGGCATTCGAAAACTATATGATTGTAAAATTCAATAGTTACAGTGTTAAAGGGTAAACAACAAACAAACAAACTCACTTTATCATTTAAAATATTAGTAAGAATTTGAACAGTAGAAACTCCGAAAAACTTTTGCTTCACATATCACTAAAATAAATATAAGCGATAATTCATAATCATCGTAATTTTTTTGCAAATAGAGAAAAGCTTCATATTGTAATAGACAATTTTTTATTTTGCACTTGAGTACTGTTGCCTCGCCTTAAGAGTGACTGGGTTGAAGCTGTAGAGTACTTGTCTAGCCTCGGGTTTCTGTTACGTCCGCTAATATCACAACACAATGACGAACCCTTTGTAGTTAAAGCACGAAACGGATCTCAAACTTCTCGCTCTCTCGGGGAAATGAAATGTATATTTAGGTATTCGTTACACCATTGACGTCAAATTGCGAATAGGATCGCTCTAAAATATTCTCAGAAAGCGAATTAGATTTTGCAATATCAGCAGCAGGATTTGTTTTAACCATTAAATCTACCAGTGAGTTACAAGCAAATTTAAAACATTCGAGTATCTACAAATATTGCCGTGATTACTACGAATATTTATAGCCATATCCTAAGCATTATTGGGGCTTTTGATGATGGTTTTAGCTGATAACTAGTAATTCTATAGTTATTTCTATTTAAGGCCACTATCGTCTCCAAAACTTCGGAGTGGCTACCTATCTGACCTCCGTAACTCAACTATTCGGACACCCACCTGAGAACAAGCTCGGGGACAGATTTTTATTACCACAATTACGGAGCGCACTTCGTGAGTGCGCGGCGGCCACATTAGAATTACTTATACCCAGGATTTGTCACAATCAATGAGCTGTAAAGTAATTAGACTAGTACAATGCATAGCAATGGAAATGTATGTGATGTGCTGATATACTCCCAGTACTATATTTTTGAATCAACAGTTTCAAGAAAGCATGAAATAAAGTGAATGTACTATCGAGTACGAAAGTGTTGCCACCACACTGATTAGAAGTACTACAAAAGCTAGCAATATCAGTGATCGCATGTAGTCAACTCTAAGGTTAGAGACAGAAAGTGGAGAGAAAATAGAGGTGCAACCTACCTTTAGCGTGGGCTAACTACTAAAGTAGCTTAATAGAAAATTAGTGAGTTTTGCCATATTAAATTAGTCACATATATATTTTTTTTATATTGCATGTAGTGGCAGACGAGCCACTACCCATCTGATGGTAAATGGTAACCTTCGGTCATAGACTAAACTATACCGAGACTATTGTCAAGTGCAACGATGTGCTTCATGGCCGATCACACGGGAGATGGTGATACCAACCCACTCGGGCCCGATACCAAGTGAGTACTCCCACTTGGTACCCAGCCTTACCACCAGTCATGCAATGGATGATAATTGCTTACTGCCCTTAGTCTCCTCTTACGACACCCGTGGGAAAGAATGGGGTGGTGACAATTGTATTGTTAGTCCGTCACCACACGGACATAATAGTGAATATTATCAGATTGCTATGACCCATCTAACTCTCTAAATAATTTTGTGTATCGAGTTTTTTATACCTACTATTTGGGTGGCAAACAAGCACACGGCCCTCCTGATAGTAAGCGGTTACCATTGCCCATAAACGCTAGCCACACTAGAGGCATCACTCGCGCGTCGCCATCTCCAAGAAAGAGATAGGAGGTGGAGAGGAAGGATAATAGGGAAGGGATAGGTAGGATACTAAGGCCCTCCTTACGATAATAAGGAGAGTATAGGGAGAGGGTTTGAACCTCCGGCACTCTCACTCACTAGGTATACGAAACACAACAGCAGGAGTAACTACCGTTGTTTCACCCCGATCTTCTCTAAGGGAGTGGTAGTTCCCCTATTAAGCTGGCCCATTCATGCTGGAATAAGCAACATATAGCAAGCTTCAAAAATTATCAGTTGCGCATTCCAAGGGATTGTGCAGAAAAATATCGGTTTATAAACTTTTGTTGTCGACAGTACTAAATTTGCAAACGTTGATTATTTTCCATAGGTAACAATGCATCTATTAGAGTGCAATTGAAAGTACAAGTGTACAGTGCAGTGCACTATGTGTATAATGTCGTGCTTCATAGGGCGTGACGTACTCAACGCGTGGCTGAGCTTGACAAGCTTAGGCGTGAGGGCTGACATTGTGTAACTATTATATTCTCCTGTTATGTCACGAAACATCAACGCGTGCTCAGTATAATGTGATGATGATGGTTATTACTGTTTGACTTCATTCTTACAACGGTATACGATACCTTAGTCAAGAATGTAGGTAGGTAATCGTTACGTATGATGGGTTGGATGGCTGGCTAGAGTGGTACATTTAAAAAATTCAAATTATTGAGTAATAGTAATCTGTGGAGGATAGCAAAGGAATTGTAGTATAGGTAATCATAATTTGAAGCTGTCAGGCAAATTCAATCACTTGTACTCTGATGGGTAAATTGTAAACATCTACACATACTACACATAGTCTACAGTATTATAAAGCTGTAACAGAGTATATCTAGGATATTTGAGAAATACTGAATGTATTAGGATATTTGGCGTCTCTGAATACTTAACATTTATTTATAGAATTTTTGTCTGTTTGTAGGTATGTTTGTTTGTTCGGGCATCACACCAAAACTTTTAATGAAACTTTATGTTTTGATAGCTCTTGATTATAACTACTTAAAAGCTGAAAACATGTCATCCCGCTACTATATCGGGAACCTGAGATATAACCTAAAAACTAGCTTTTTTAACGCAACAGATTTTGAAATCAGATTTTGACGGGCCTCGTGATGTGGTCGGTAGTGTAACCGACTTCCGTGCACGAGGTCGTTGGTTCGATTCCTACTCAGGACAATTATTTGTGTGATGAACACAGATATTTGTACTGCGTCTGGGTGTTTTCTATCTATTATATGTAGATATATATTTACAAAAAAAAACCTAATATATGTATTATATCCGTAATCTAGTACCCATAGAACAAGCGTTAAGCTTAGTTTGGGACCAGAGGACGTTGTGTCAAACGTCTGTGAATAATAATAATTATTATTAGATTTTGAAATCATTTTCACTGTCGTTTGAATACTTATCGAAGTTGTGTATTTTATAATGATGATAGATCGTAATTAAACTATGATAAAATCATACATTTAATATTTTAAAGAAGACTAATGTATAACTAAGCATTTGCCCGTGTGGTGACAGACTAAGCTTACAAGTGTCACCACCCCATTTTCATTCGCGGATGTCAAACAAGCCCGACTAGGAAAGTGAACAGTATTACCCGAAACTTACTATAGTTGAGTTCATGAGCGATGGTTACCACTTACCATGGTAAGTCGTCTGCCACAATAAAAATAAAAAAAATAAAATATGCTAATACCTAATTATAAATTTTAAAATACAAAAAAAAAGACTAGACGTCGCGGGACGTCTACCAGATGTGAAAACATCGAAATTATTTTGTAGAAATAAAATTATCATAACTTGACAAAGTACTCAAGACAAATGAAACGAGTATAAGCCCTATCGGTTGCGTTTAAGTACAGAGTTACTGTGATCACCTTCCAGCTCCATCGTCAGACCCTGGATACCATCTAGAGACAAACAAATCATTCGAGCCCAAACTACATGGAGTTATGTCGTTTTATAACGGAGTTCCTATGGCCGCCCTTTAGCTCCATCATCAGACCCTGGATATCATCTAAAGACAAAGTACTCGTCAAGACGAATCAAACGATTCTAAACTTGATGGGGTTGCGCCGTTTCATTACAGAGCTACTGTGGCCACCTTCCAGCTCAATCATCAGACCTTGAATACCATCTAGAGACAAAGTACTCGTCAAGACGAATCATACGAGCCCAAGCTCGATGGGGTTATGTCGTTTTATAATGGAGTTCCTATGGCCACCTTCTAGATCCATCATCAGATCCTGGATACCATGTAAAGACAAATTACTCATCAAGACGAATCAAACGAGTTCAAACTCGATAGGGTTGCGCCGTTTCATTATGGAGTTCCTATGTCCACCTTCCAGCTACATCATCAGATCAGCTCCTTGTCAGCATAATTTTGCATTATCACGCGATATACATATGCGTGTAAAATTTCAGCTCAATCGGAAACCGGGAAGTGTGTCAAATTTAACTTGCAAGATTTGAACGGGACAAGTAAAATAAAAGCGTCGCCACGCTAACAGTCGATTTTACCCTCCCTCCGCATTAGATGGTTCACATCAAAAACAAAACATAGCATCACGCCTGTATTCGCCGAAGGGGTAGGCAGAGGTGTATTACACACCCACGAATCGCCAGCTATGTTAAGTCCCCCGTAATAGGGGGCGAGTCTATTGACGTCGTTTGAAGCAAGTTTCATTTAATGACCTATCAAAATTCAAATCTTAGACGATGCAGATTAATTAGGATTGATAATCGCTGATTCAATAAATTGTAGGTGATACGAAGTTCACGGGGTCGTCTAGTTAAGTATTTGAATAAATATCGTCCTAGTACTACGCGACAACATTTTCTTTATACTAACTAATATTACGTCAGAGATATTTATGATGTGCCTTTTAACCGTAGATTTAGGATATAAATCTATGCTTTTAACGTCATTATGGTCTGTGACGTTTGAAATGTTTATTTTTGCATGACAAGTATTTATAAAGTGGTTTATCTATATATATATTGTCTTTATAAAAGCAATACATCTATCTATCACAAGACCCGGGTGTCTCCAAGTCTCTATATAAACGTTCCCTATTTTAATAAACGTTGTCACTCACCCATCAATATCGAGTTTCACAGTTCGATATTGTTTCTCCGTCCTTACCTTTTGCGATATATTATACCAATTCACATATTTGTCTGTATTATTAACATATATGTATATTTCTCTCTTTCTATAGAGCTCGCACGTCCTTGGCTTGGTATGATTCTACTACTACAATGGAAGAAAGATCTGCTAAAAATTTTCTTTAGCCAGAACAGTGTCAGTTTATGCATAATAGTTTTGTGCCGTGTTTAAAATTTTCCAACTTTCTAAGTATTTTTTTATTAGTTTATTAGTTTTGTAGGTTATATCTGAGGTTATCGATATAGTAGCGAGATAAACTGTATACCAGTTGTTAAGTCTAATCGAGATCTATCAAATAGAAAAAGTTGCATCAAAATCCGTTCAGTAGCTATTGCGTGATGCGCGAACAAACAAACAGATAAACAGACAAACAGACAAAAAAACAAAAAAAAATCATTTTGTGTTTAGACACGCCTATATAGCCTATTACAGTCATTTTTTCTCAAATATCTTAAATGTACAGACACAGCTCTGTTACACCTTTATAATAGTACTAGCTGTTTCCCGCGGCTTCGCTCGCGCAAATAAATTAATATTGAGTTAAGAACGATTTTGTTAATACCTCTTTGTAAACGATGTTTGCAGTGTTTTTTTTTTGCGTCTAAAACTTACTCTGGAGCATGCAATATAAATCTTTCCATGTGAAAAGCAGTCCTTACTTAAATCGTCGCCAGTCTTTTTTAGTCACTGGCCTAGAGACTTATTAATTGTTATGGCAAAGCACACATTAAGAGGAATCTGTATTCTGTTACATTATTTTAATTTCTTCAGGATACTCTGATAAAATTAACGGTATTCGTGCAATATAAACAACATTTCCTTGACCACGTTCGGTAATTACTGTAGCTCTTACGATGTTTTTATAAAGAGCTTTGATTTCTAACCTAGTTTCATTGCAAAATTTAGGGGATTGAGATTTCTTAATAACATTACTGGTGATCCAATTTAAGAGTTAGTTTCCAGTGAGAAACACAGTCACTAACTATAAACCAGGCACTTCTTCTTTAAATTTAAGGGCGTTACAATTTACGTATTCCTAACTCATTGTGCTCTACAAAACGGATTTACCATTTACGTAAAGTATTTTGACCTGTTTGTTTTGACTAATATCCATAATGGCTGGACCAATTTGGACGGGACTCTCACTGACGTATAGCAGATGTTATAAGGAGTAACTTATGAAACTACATATTATTTTAGAAAAATAATAAGTATTTAGATATTTTTATATATATTTTTAGCATTTGACATGCTTAGCACCATACATTAAACACAAAGTGAAAAATGTGAAATCGAAAATAACAGTCAGGAGCAGGATTTGAACCTGCATCTTCTGAATACCGTCCAGATGCTTTACCAATTCAGCCATCCTGACAATTGCTCCTGACTGCTAATTTCGATAACACATCATACTTAACGTCTTTGGGTGACGCCTGCGCCATCTGACGGACGTATTTTCATACATTATACCGACCAGGTAAATTTAATTTTACAATTAAGATTTTACCTAATAATGACGCAAACCCTTTAAATATTTAGATATTTTTATATATATTTTTAGCATTTGACATGCTTAGCACCATACATTAAACACAAAGTGAAAAATGTGAAATCGAAAATAAATAAATAATTCACTTTGTTTAAAGGGTTTGCGTCATTATTAGGTAAAATCTTAATTGTAAAATTAAGTTTACCTGGTCGGTATAATGTATGAAAATACGTCCGTCAGATGGCGCAGGCGTCATCCAAAGACGTTAAGTATGATGTGTTATCGAAATTAGCAGTCAGGAGCAATTGTCAGGATGGCTGAATTGGTAAAGCATCTGGACGGTATCCAGAAGATGCAGGTTCAAATCCTGCTCCTGATTGTTATTTTCGATTTCACATTTTTCACTTTGTGTTTAAAAATAATATGGTTACTAAAAAAATGAAAAACTAAATTCCACGTGAACGAAGTCGCGGGTTGCACTTAGTTAATAAAGTTTGTTATTTAAACTTAATATAAGATGTTTCAATATTGAATTACTTGCTTTTTCGATTAAAAAAAACAAACTTTTTATGCAAACTTTCGACCCCTAATTCACCCTCTTAGGGGTAAAAATTATAAAATCGCTGATACACGTATTCATTTATTTTTAACCAGAAATAGTTATATGAAATTTTGTGCTTCTTACTTTAAAATTGACGAGCCTCCCATATAAATTTTCAACCCCTCATTGACTATCTTAGTCGTATTTTTAAAAAATATTTCACTAACCATGTACATTTGTAACCAGAAACAGGTATTTGAAATTTCGTGCTTCTAACTTTGAATATGACAGAATTCCATACAACCGTTTATACATTATTTTACCTTCTTAGGGGTGAAATTTTCAAAAATCCTTTCTTAGTGGATCTCTTCAACAAAAAAGGCATCGACTACCAAAATTTCAAGTTTGCAGCCCCAGCAGTTTAGGCTCTGCGTTGATCGTCAGTCAGTCGGTACAAGCAATTATATGTATCTTATGTATATAGATAGATGACAGGTTTTTATGTTTGACATTCTTCTGCATTGTTTATTATTTCTATTGGTTAGCCATATATAGTTAGTGATTCTGGGATTAGATTACAGTTTAACAATTAAGTCAATTGTATTTTACTTTTAAATTCTTTAAAAATATAATATCCGTAACGGACACCGTCCGAAACTAGCGGATAATGCCAAAAAAAAACTTCATATCCATAAACGTATCTGAAACCGGTTTATAACATTATTTCTCTATCCGTAATTTCATATTTATGACATCCCTGTAGTGTTATTAGATATGTAACTACCGAATTACGATTATTTAAAAATTCAAAGCAAGTTTTTTTTTTGACATTTGATGGAAACGTAGACGGTTAGTATGGATAAAAAGTGTTAGATTATATTTTTCTTTCATAAATTCGAGTTAGCTTAGAAAGCAAGGCAAGAGTCGAAACGCAAAGGGTAAACATAACAACTAAGCACCAAAGTCGCTGTCCAGCCGACACAGCCCAGCGAATTTGTTGTCGGAGGCTTCACATCTCATTGGAAAACAATGTCGGAGGCACAAAATCAACAACTTTTTTGCGTACGCAAGTCGCCGACATGCCACTGACATGTCGCTCCAAGTCGCCGGATAGCACGCACGGGCTCAAGTTGCCGACATGATTCTCTGAAATAATGACATCGACAGGAGGTCCTCGGGGTATGTCAGTGAGGTCGACGACTTTAGTGTGGAGACCCTTACTTGTTTTACTGATACCTAATGAACCCTTAGGTGTCATTCAATTAGTTACAAATCTATATATATATATATATATATATATATATATATATATATAAAATATTGTGTGGTGACGGACTAAGAATACAAGTTAGTATCAGCACTCCCTTCTTTCCTGCAGTTGTTATACTAGGCGACTGAAGGAAGTAAGCAGTTATTACCCATTGCATTAATGGTAGTAAGGTTGGGTACCAAGTGGAAGTACTCACAACCAAGCGAGTCAATGGCACCGTATTTCGTGTAACCGACTGTGAAGCACTTCGTTGTGTTTTAGTTGTAGGGGGAGATAGGCGTTCAATAATTTACTTCCCACCCCCGAAAAAAAATAATATATTTTTTTATATAACTAAGCCGAATATAGCCCTCCACCCATTCACTATCCACCCCAAAAAAAAAACACGCGAGGCAGTCTTTGGGGACTGCCGATATAGGTGAAAACTAAGTAACTTGTGAATTATATCGTCGAGCTATTAGTAAAGACGTGTTAGTGAAAAATTAATTGGTCAATTAATACGTCTTCTTTTCGTTTGGAACCAAAAATAATTCAAAAATCTTTAGATATTTTCATATATATTTTTAGCATTTGACATGCTTAGCCATATATATTACATACTATTAAACACAAATTGGAAAATGTAAAATCGAAAATAACAGTCACGAGCAGGATTTGAACCAGTATCTCCTGGATACCGTCCAGATGACTAAATAAAATACTTCCGACAGATGGCGCAGACGTCACCCAGGATGTTAAGTATGATGTAAGTATGTGTTATCGAAATTACCAGTCAGGAGCAGTTCACCCAAAAAGTGCTCAACACGCCTTAAGAAGTTTTCACTTCAAAAATAATCTACCATATGAATAAAATAAATTATAGTGAAGCGAACATTTTTTTTATAAATTAAATAAGACATTGCTTGTTAACAGCATTCCAGAAAAAGTACTATTTTATATCAGTGGGCTTAGACTAGTTGCATTCTATGATCGCTAAAACTATAGAAAACTATAAAAATGTATGGAAATTTTACATCTCTAACGTTAAGTCACGTGAATTAGCGTTATAGATAATGTTTAAATGTCAAATTCCTATACATTTTAATATTTTTCTATAGCGTTAGCCATCACAGAATGCAACTTGGCTAGGCCCACAGGTAAGGTATCTTACAAGTGTAGAGATACTCTAGTAACATGGGATAAAAGATAAAGAGCGATTAAACGCCACAGCCAATTGTTCTCAGAGCCAATTGTCACGCCGCGCTAGTCTGTTGTCTGTTCACACGCTTGCATTCAAAGTGACATTCAAGCACGGGCACAACACACGGGCTGCCCGGCTGCTTGTGCACGCGCTCGGCGTTGAACGGAGTGAGTGTCAGTTTTTGGAAAAGTTCAAAGGATTTTTTCACAAAGAGCGTCTACACGCGCGCCGCTCAGCCTGGCAAGCAGCTCGGGATGCACCTTGGCGCGCAGCTTGTCGTGCGCTGCCAAGCCAAGCAAGCTGTTCACACGCTCGCGACACGTCAGTTAGTGCAAGCATAGCGGACAATGCAGCCACGGACAGCCGTTCACACGCTTGTGCTCGTGCGCGTGCCCGTTGAATGTCACTTTGAATGCAAGCATGTGAACCGACAATTGTGGTGAATGGCGGGCCGCGCGCCGAGCTGCTTCCCGAGCTGCGCGCGGCGCGCGTGTAAACGCGCCATTAGAATGCACTTTGCGTCATATAAAAAAAACTATGGAAAGAAAATCATTTTTCTGTCACACCGATTCTTTGTAGTCACGCCTCTGTCTCTAAAGTGCGACTTACCTTAACAGATATATTTTTAAACTTGGACAGAGTAATTCGGTAAGTTATAGGTACCGAATTGCTGTGTGTATCTGAAAGAATGGAGTAATGACATAATATATTATCATATCTACTTTTATACTGACATGAAACGGGCAACCTCACAACTAGAAATTTCATACATATATATACGAGTGCAAACTGCCATTAAATAACTATTCGTGTATATAATAATTAAGGTTTAAAAATTTATTACTTATATAACAAAAATGTAATAAAAATATAATAATATTCATCTAAGCCGCAATGTGCCTCACACTTTAGAAATTGTTTTTTACTAACCACGATCATGTAATACCATCATAACAACCCACGTTATTCAGGCGAAAAACATTGTCTGACAATAACTGTGCAAGTTCAACAATAACATATTTGGAAGCATAAAGGTGCATTCAGACGAAGACATAATATTCATCTTTGGAGCTTTTATTTTATGTGAAATTATAACTGTTGTACGATAAAATAACAATAATTCTACTAATCATACTAATATTATGAATGTGAAAGTTTGTATTAATACGTTTTCCCTTTAATACCTACTTCCTATAGGATAGCTGTACTAAGCAAATTTTAAACAACTAAGCTTCGTATACAATTTGAAATACAAATATATTATGGCCTGGATAAATACATAAAATATTGAAAAAAATATTTGTCAAAGTGGAAAAAGGAAACTTTCACTGCGAGCTGGATTCGAACCTGCGTCCCATCCAATCCGGGGAAGTGCTTTGGACCGCTAAGCTATCACAGTCACAACGGTGACAAATCTCCACCTCACAATTGTTTTTAGATCTTTTTGCAATTGCAATTAAAATTCATACTATCTTATGGCGTGATTTTTTAAACATTTTGATCTATATTTTAGCACTTGACATGCTCAGCTACTCTTAAAGTACAAATTATAATTAGTGAATAAGGAAAAAGAGTATTTTAGTACAGGCGGGAATTGAACCTGCGTCCCTTCCTATCCGGGGAAGTGATCTAATCCACTGAGCTGAAATATAGATCAAAATGTTTAAAAAATCACGCCATCAGATAGTATGAATTTTAATTGCAAAATTAAACTTACTATATTGGATTAATGCATGTAAATGCGTTCTGATAGAGGGCGTTGGTCGTTAAGACAAATGTGATAAGGAGATTGGGTATGTCTAAAAGATAGTACTGTAGCTCAGTGGATTAGAGCACTTCCCCGGATAGGAAGGGACGCAGGTTCGATTCCCGCCTGTACTAAAATACTCTTTTTCCTTATTCACAAATTATAATTTGTACTTTAAGAGTAGTAGCTGAGCATGTCAAGTGCTAAAATATAGATCAACAGGTATTAATACTCTTTCATTAGTGAAAATAAATATTTATAGCTCTCTCACCTTTTATCTAACTCAGTTCTTTTTACTTATTTTTTTCATTACTTAGATACCGCATGTGTACAGGCTATTACAGACTGTTGTTTTGTTGTATAACAGTGTTAGAATATTATAAAATCATATCTGTTATTAACAGTCAGGGGAGGATTATATTACTAACAATTTTGGCTATAATATTGTAGCATAAATTGCCATAAAAAAGTTTAAGACTGCTAACATATAGTTTACTTGGCGTTGAACAACATTTAGGAAACAAGCATAGCACTATTTTGTTTAAAAATAAGAATATAAAAATAAATGTTCTAATAAACAAATATATTTTATGTTCACAGCTACTATATTGAGAAACCCAAACGGCGTTAAGAGAGGCTTAGAATTTATGAAGTCACGAACACGCTTATCGTGCTCTTTATATTGTATAACAATATAAAGAGCACGATGTATTAAAATCACTTATCGGTTATTCAATCAATAAACGAAGAGCATAACTTTAATGTATAAAAGTACGTAAACTTTTATTCACTGGTATTATTGCAGTGTGAACACGCACTTAGATCGTTTTTAAATAACCGGATCTCAATAATGTGGTGTTGTAAGTGCGATGCCAAGGCCGCGCGCTGACCGACGCTTTCACTATCACACTCGCGTAATTGGATTAGTTCACTAATGCCTACGCCATGAGAAATAAAAAATAAAAAGCGAAAGTTGAAGGGCAGTATGATGTAATAAATACTTATTTAAATGTACTAAGAATATTACTTATAACGGTGTGAAAGAATTTTTTTGTGAAGAGCCTTAGTGAATTATTCGTGAAATGACGAGGTCACCCAGATCTGTTATTTAATTTTTCGATTTCATTAATGTACTAACGAAGTTAGCAAATATCCTGGACAGTTACAAAATCGATGAAATTCAATCGCACTGTTGTGTTGTGAATGTATTTCTTTCATTTTTTGCGATGAGGCACAGAGAAATGTTTCGATATGTATTGTTTCCATATAAAATTTAAATCTAAAAAATAAATACAAATACATTGTAATACATTTCATTGACGAAATAAATATGTAAGAAGTATTAACATGTTATTAATTTAGCATTGTGAGGTCGTATTACACGCTCGCTTGCACGTGATAATACAATTACGTGGAGATTTGACGCAAGATGGTGAAAGTCATTTGTTTGTAAAAATAATAAGTAGGTATGTCTATATAATATCGTTGTTGAGGTGAAATTATAACATATAATAAAACTTATACTCGTATAATATATAATATCATTATTCATTATTCTTCTCGTCACCTGATAATGAAAAGGACACGCATGAATCAAAGTGTACAATTAGTTTTACTCACACTTTGAGGGCCGCAGCGTTCTCTATGAGAGCCGCATAGGGGACGTTGTGAGGAGACCCATGTCGTGCGGTGTCCCGCAGGGTTCGGTTCTAGGGCCGCTCCTGTGGGACATCGGTTACGACTGGGTGCTACGATGTCGGCTCCCCCCTGGGCTGGCGGTCATCTGCTATGCGGATGACACGCTGGTCGTGGCCCGGGGCGGAAACTTCGAGGAAGCGGCGTTCCTGGCCACTGTAGGGACCTCGGAGGTGGTCAGGAGGATCGGGGCGCTGGGGCTTAGGGTAGCCCTGGACAAGTCGGAGGCCCTACTTTTCCATGGGCCCCGACGTCGGCCACCTGCTGGCGCCTCAATCACGGTGGACGGGGTCCAAATTGGGGTGAAGGCCCAGATTAAGTATCTGGGCCTGGTGCTGGATGGGCGGTGGCGCTTTCGCGAGCACTTCCGCCAACTGTCCCCGAGGCTAGTCGGCGCAGCGTCCGCCCTTGCACGGCTTCTGCCGAATATGGGCGGACCCAACAATGCGTGCCGACGGCTTTATGCGGGGGTAGTCCGGTCGATGGCGCTGTACGGTGCACCTGTGTGGGCGGAGTGCCTGGACGTGCCGAACAGGGCTCTTCTGTGGAGACCACAAAGAGTCGTCGCGTCCAGGCTCATACGTGGATACCGCACGGTGTCGACGGAAGCGGCCTGCGCGTTGGCCGGAACCCCCCCGTGGGACTTGGAGGCGAAGGTGCTCGCCGAAGTGTATCGGCGGACGTCGCAAGAGCGAGAGGTGAGTGGTCGTCCCCCACCCAGGGAGGTGCCCAGGTGGCATTGCGATGCCCGCCGAGCTGCCATGGCCAGATGGAGGACACGTCTGGAAGCGCCCCGAGCCGGTCTCTGGACCGTAGGGGCGCTCCAGCCTGGAGGAGTGGGCGGGGCGACGGCACGGAGTCCTTACCTTCCGACTGGTGCAGGTGCTGTCGGGGCACGGGTGCTTCGGCACATATCTGCACATAGTTGCAAGGAGGGAAGCGACTCCGGGCTGTCACCATTGTGGCTGCAATGAGGACACGGCGCAGCACACGCTCGAGTCGTGCCCGGCTTGGGGGGCGCCGTGATCTCGTCGCGTCAATAGGGGGGGACCTCTCGCTGCCGAGCGTCGTTAGGGCGATGCTTGGCAGCGACAGGAATTGGGCCGCGGTCGCTGGGATAAGCAAAGCTGCAGGACATAAGTAGCCTATGTTATTCGTGTACCTATACATACAAAAATAAAAATATTTTCTCGGCATAATATTAGTAATAAATATAGCCTATGTCACTCAAGGATATTGTAACATTCTAACAGTGAAATAATTTTAACAGTTTTTGAGTTTATTCGTTATAAACATACAAATCTTTCCTCATTATAAAACTAGTATAAACTAGTTTAGATAAGACATGTAAGCTACCCCGTGACTCTCATTACGTTACAGATTATATAATAAAGTTTTATACTAGTAATTGTGCTGCCTAATATGGTATTGGATTAATTCAATATTTTAATTTTAATTGCGTGACCTACAAATATCTATCAACTTTCGAGCCTATTTTGTGTCAATTAATTATTGTATGTCTGTAGTCACCAATGACACAAGGGACTTAAGGGTACCTTCTTCATAATCTACGGTACGTCGGGCTTAATGGAAAATAATGTCACTCTATAACTAATAAATACTTCTAACAAAAATCATCCAACACACACAGCCAAAACTAATAAGACTACACAGCTGATATTTGGAAGGAAATTTATTGTATTGGTCCTTGCGAGGAAGTAATATTGCAGAAGAATGCGGCGGAAAGGGCCAGGAAGAAGGATCCCTCTGCTGACCCGCTGCCAATGACTGGGGCGGCGCAGGCGCGTGTACATGCGCCTGATGCCGCCCTAGCTGAGGCCTCGAGTGTATAGACCAGGGAACCTCCCGCAATGCCTCCCGTGAACGCTCTAGTGGGCGGATGCGTCTACTAAAGTAGTGTCTTCTAGTTCCAGTAGCCCGCCAGTACAGAACGGCAGTGGCGGCGACGGAGAGACGGCACACGGCGTGTTTATTTAGTAGGTGAGGGCCCCACACAAACCTGTTTATTGCCCTAAACGACGGGGTGTGCGGTTAAGAACATTTTTTCTCGCCTAAGGTAACAAAAAATACTATATACATGTCATCCGCATGAAAGGAATTCTGGAATTGCCAACTATGTATGTAGGTATGAAAGTCTTTGTTCTTTGGAGATAGGATAGGTATATGTGAGGTAAACGGTTTTATTACCTACATGTAGTAATTTGAATATTAGAATTCTATCTATTTACCACAAATAAATAATGACATATTTCGCGGTTTTTGGATTATCACGTTTTAAGGAGAGGAAAATGAGTGGCGAAAGTTTGTATGCGAGTCTCGGTTTTATTATTGAGAACTTTAAATATAGTATTATTTATTCATTTTGAAATAAAACTACGTTTACGGAATCTATCGCATTTACTTGATTTTTATACTATCCCGACGTTTCGAATACTTTAAAGCATTCATGATCACGGGTGGACTTAGATGGTAGATGTCCAAAGCTGATATGATGTTTCAACGGTTTCATCTACCCACAGTAATATGGAACATAATTTCACGTTTTGGGGCGGTCGATTGGCCACCAAGATCGTGTGATATCACACCGTTAGACTTTTTCCTGTGGGGATATGTAAAGTCTAAAGTTTATGCGGACAAACCCGCTTCGATTCAGGCCTTGGAGGAAAACATCACGCGTGTCATTTGCCAGTTACCAGTCGAAATGCTCGAACGAGTCATCGAAAATTGGACTCAACGGATGGACTATCTGCGACGTAGCAACAGCCAACATTTGATAGACATAATCTTCAAAAAATAAATGCCAAAGAATGTTCTTTCAAATGATATTATACATTCTCCATTAAATTTGAATTTTCTGTGTTTTTTTTCTTGAAAAAAGTAGGGAACCTCTAAATGGATCACCTATTATAAACAAAAAATTTTAAAACTTATAGGAGTATTAAACTAATTTTATTATACTAGCTTAAAATATCATACATTGTAAGCATAAAACTTAGAGTAGACATTTTTAATTGTGTTTCTAAACGAATATTATGTGGGCTGAAATAAATAAACCAAAAATTTGTAAAATCATATTACTGTGGGCAGATGAAACCGTTGAAACAACATATCAGCTTTGGACATCTATCATCTAAGTCCACCCGTGATCATGAATGCTGTAAAGTATTCGAAATGTCGGGATAGTATAAAAATCAAGTAAACGCGATAGATTCCGTAAACGTAGTTTTATTTCAAAATGTGTAAAATTCGCGTAAATGTTAGAAAATATAGTAGGTATTATTTAGTCTAACATTTGACGGTCACTTAAATCACTTTTGCGAAGCTGCTGGCACCAGCTAGTAGTTATTAATTTCATTAAAGACAAATCATCAGGTCAAATTAAATGCACTGACCTACACCCGAGTAAGTCTATGATGAGGTCAAACTATTTAATATTATCATTTCGTTCGCCTATTATCTATTAATCACAATGGATAGTTATATTGTCGGTTATAAACAACTGTGTAATAAGTTGTTTATAATGTATGACCGAGTCTCATTAACTATTTCCTGGGCTAGCACAGTTACATTCGTGTATAATTTCTAAATTTTAATTTACACACAGAAAACATAGGTATTCATAGTTCTTCCGCAGATCCAAACCGCCGCCAGCGACTGGGTCAGCGCAGGCGTGAGTATTTGCGCCTAATGCCGCCCTAGCTGAGGCTGCGGGTGGATGGACCGGGGAACGTCCGCCACCCGCAAGGCCTCCCGCGAAGGTGCGACGCTCCGTGTGCGGGTGCGCCGCTCAGTAGAGGGTACCCGAAAGGGTAAGCCGCCGGCATACCACCGAAGGAATGTAACATAGTTCCAGTGGCCCGCCAATAAAGGCGGAGAGACGGCACATGGCGGCTTTCTTTAGTGGGTGAGGGCCCCACACTACCTTGTTCGTTGCTCCGAACGACGGGGTGTGCGGTTAGGTACATTTTTAACCGCCTAAATAAAATAAAAAAGGTATTCATAATTCTGCCAGGTAATACATGCTCATTCCCACTGTGACCGCTCGTAAGGATTGAAGGTTGACATTAATCAGCCTTAAGCCAACCCGGATAAATAGGGTAAAATGCAATATTCGACTAGGATTTGTGTCTTTAACCGACCAGAAAATTGACATTTTACTTACTTACTTATCATCACGCCATCTCCCTTGCGAGGTAAGCAGAGAGAACTTAGTGCCTAAAGGCTCTATTCTAGCTTCCTTAACACTCATAATTCTCTTCATAAACGCTTGTCAGCTTCGGAGACTCCTGACTCCACCTTCCTTCAATACATGACTGATTTGGTCTAGGTAGGTGAGTCTTGGTATCACCCCCTACTCACATCCTTCCACTTTCGCGTTGCATATCTTCTTAATCATTTGCTCATCTGGCATTCTTTCTACATGTCCGAACCATCGGAGCATTCCCTTTCGCATTTTCGCACGGACATTTTAGCTATATTATATTAGTAGTCCGTGAGTTTACCTGCGTAAATTTTAATCTTAATACATTTAAACGAGGGTATTTTTTTTCTGAGATCCAATTTAAATGAAATAAGGCTTTAATATACAGTTCTATTTACGTGTTTATAATCTATGCATTAAAACTATCCCTACTCGATTATGTTAATTAAAACTAACCCTATTTTTTTCTCTATTTTTGATACATACTATTAATATAAACACTTGCCGGGCTCTACATATTTATAATATGCATAGATATATTTTAAACACAGATATATTATGCATAGATAGTTAGTTCAATACTCAAATGAATGGCAATATGTATTATAATTAGATATTTTTGAAAGGATGCTGTCTGGGATGAGCTAACTGCAAAGTCGCGGGCAACAGTTATTAAATAATGGATCTAACATTCTTTCTCTAGATGGATTAAGAAATTAACAGTCGCTATAAACTGCAAACATCTTATACAATGCAATTTTATTGAAGAACATTCCAAATGATTTGTAATTTCTAAACGTTAAACTGCTCTCATCGTGCAGTGGATACTAACATCCACAGGCCACATTACGTCACGTTCACAAGCTGCTGCTCAAATCTCGTTATACAATCATTGTCGAGATGTGCGAGGCTATAAAATGTATTTTAATTGTAACAATTGTGAAATATAACGACATAATCACTAAAATACGGACACAGTTGTATTTGAATGAATTGAAATCAGTGTTCATTAGTCGTAAACGTGTTGTCAGTAGCACTTTTGTTTGTGTAGACTAGCAGGCCTACCATGAACTCTTAGCTAGCGTTTCAATTCCGACGCAATTCAAAATAGGTGTGTTGTTGTATTTCGTACCATGATGTCTTGTTTAGGTTGTCTAGTAAGTAGGGTACCCGAAAGGGTAAGCCGCCGGCGGACCACCGAAGGAATGTAACATAGTTCCAGTGGCCCGCCAATAAAGGCGGAGGGACGGCGCACGGCGGGTTTCTTTAGTGGGTGAGGGCCCCACACTACCCTGTTCGTTGCCCCGACCGAACGTCGGGGTGTGCGGTTAGGTACATTTAAAAAAAAATAGTTAAGTTCATGGTACGAATTTCAATACAAAGATGTCATGTTTGCGATTGAGATTATGCGCTGATTCAGCAAAAAACAAAAGATTTTTCTTTGACACGTCATGGTACGAAATTGCGATTCAGTTCACTATGGGTCCTAAACTGGATCGCAATAAGAGTTCATGGTAAGCCTGCTGAGGTCTCCAAACTTTGAAGCCTTAGGGCCATAATGATTTTTTCAGTATGTTCCAAGGGCCTAGTTTTTATTTTTCTGCCCTTAACTATATTTCTAGACTAGTCGCAAAGTGCGCAACCTAAGCAAACATACGCTTACTATTGTGTGTTTTATTCTTCAACTTATCACAGCAATAGTAACAACAATAAGACATTGGCTGTCGAGGGCTGGATTGATGACACTAGTCTTAATCTGTGGCGAGCCGGATTGATGGCACTGGCGGGCCAGATCTGGCCCGTGGGCCGTAATTTGCAGACCCCTGGTGTAGACAATGAAATCATTACACTGATGGACACTCCCTCTCTTTCTCACAGGGAAGGGTTATACACTAGTGACCTGTGTGATTTACTATTGACAAAGGATACAACTAAATTACCTATTGTTTATTTTATTGTGTGCTAGGTTTACAAAGATCAATTACTTAAGTTGCTATACAAACTTAAGGTTACGATGCTGTATGATCTTTCTATAAATAAAAGAATAACCGACTGAAAGATCAACGTACAGCCTAAACTCCTGGGAGTATGAAATTTTATATAAATATGGGTTTACTTTTTACGCAAATCGTATCGAAAATGAATTTATCATGCACTATAATAATAAGACATCACTATAACGCGAGTGAAGCCGCTGGTTATGCGCTGGTCTTCTATAAATTATCAATTTTCATTTGAATAAACAAATGTAAATTAAAATTTCAGGTAAAAATAATTCTTTAATTTAAAATTATATAATTTATGCTTTTCAATAAGTCATAACCCCAAAAAGGTAGGTACCTATAGTTTTATTTTAGCCTGTTAAAAATTATTATTATACGCAGTCATCATTATGGTGTAGGTACTTTCTTTTCTTTTCATGTCCAGCAATGCGTTAATATCTATAATCCTGACTAGGCCAGCAGGATGAAAATGATATAGAGCATGTTTTTTTTAATTTTAGTTGACATAGAGAAAAGATATGTAATTTTGAAACTATGTCTATGTTTTTGTAATCGTAAACATTATTTTTTATACTTTTAACGATTTTTTTTAAAGAATATATGTAATGTACCTACGTCTTGCAAAGTTAATTTATGGTATTATGAGAGATTTCATTATATGAGGTATTTAGAAACCTCATATAATGAAATCGTATAATAATAGTATAATAGATTAAATAGAAAATAATTTAAAAGTGTGGGGTTTGCATTTATAATCTTGTTTCTAACTGACCCCACTGCTCTATATATGGATACTATCTACGCCTCTCGAAGTGATCAATTTCAATATCCCTAGCGTATTTATTTTCAAGCTATTTATATGACCGTTTCGTATGAAGAGTTATTTTTTTTACGTTAGATGCAATTAGATGTTTGTAAGTAAGTATTTTAATGGACTTCCAAATTGTGAATATTATAATTTAAAAATAACTTAGAATACGGGTATAAACACAGATTAAAAACCCGAATTTAAAAAAAAAACAGTATTAAACTAGAATTAAAGATGAACTCATAGACAATAATCAACATAAAGTCGATAACCTGTTTACAACTTTGGTATATTCTATCAAATAATTTGTGAATTTAAAATAATATTTCATTGCACAAAACTTAGAACGTTCTTATCAACAAAGTTTTAACGGTTTTTTTTTTTAATTTCAAACCATACCAGCTTTGGGCACTAACTTCTTTCTTCCACAGTGGTAGGGCAATTACCTACTATACATATAATATTAATTCTAATTTGTTTATTGTCGTTTTAGGAAAGGATATGATATATTTAAAGTCTATCATCATACTAATAATGAATATACTACATATAAACTGTAATTCACCATAGTATTTAAATGTGTCATACAAAAAATATAGCTTATTCCTTGAAGTAGTGTGGGTAATTCATTCCAGGATTACTAATTAATTACTCTCTTAAATTCCTCCAAGATATCTTTAAAGGAAAATAACGATCACATCCAAAATATATCCAGTGTCAATAACCTTATTAAAAGGAAGGTCGAAATCAAAGATGAAACTTACTTTAAAGATATAACGTACGTGGGTGCGTCAGTTAGAGATCCTTCTCTTTAAAAATGTACAAATCTTACTAAAGCTGAGCTGATACATATATTACACATGTAGGCTCCCTAAGGTTTTGACCGCTGTGATTTATATCAAACACTCTCCGAGAATATTTTTAGGATTTTTCCGTCATATTTTCTGGCGTCCCATGACACTTTTCCAGGAGTTATAAATGTGACGCTGTTATTTATGTAGCTACGAATATCTTGAGAAGATAACGACGAGCACTAAATAAGAGATTTGGCATAATCTTCAACGCAAGTGTTAGTTTAGATTAAGTAAAATTTTAAGAATATTTAAAACATAGCATCGCGTTGTATCCGCAAAGGGGTAGGCAGAGGTATATTACACACCCATGATCCGCCAACTATGTTTAAGTTCCACGTAATAGGCACAATTCCAAACTCCGGGCTGCTACTGAGAATTTTTCTTTTTACGAAAGAACTCTATAACATTGCCCGGTCCGGGGATCGAACCCGTGACCTCATGATTAGCAGTCGCACACAATATCGATACACCACCGAGGCAGTTAAAAGAATATTTCTGCAGGCTTATTGAAATAAAAACTAATACTAAGTTTCTGAGGCGAATTTACATGGTAAGAATTTTAATTAAACCTACTGAGGTAAGTATAAATTTTTCGGAAGAGAGTAATACTATATTAAATACTTTAAATTTTTATTAATGTTCATGAACTTCTTGGTTATTATCACATGTTATCTTGATAACATCGTTATGTCAGACAGTTGCAATAAAATTTTAAGTATTAGTATTTGTACATGATTTAAAATAAAACTGAATAGGTAGATTTATATATAAATAGCTACCCTACAGAACAGAAACAATATTTTTTCCAGAATAATAAGTATATATTTTCCAGAATATATTTGTCAAATGTATTTTTCAGAATACTAAGTAGATATAATATATTTGCAATTAACGATGATTGGTTCTTATTATTAATATCTTATCCTATTATTATTATTATGAAAGGGTAACAAATAAAGTAGAATAATATAATAATGTAGTTATAGTAAATTGTTAAGGCACAGACAAAGTCAACTTTTTTTTTTACATTTATTACATAAATGTACCTATTTGACTTTTACTCAACGTTCTTTTTCAAATTTTACACGAGTTTCAAGCGCGAGTCCTAATTGCAGTTTTAGGTTTTCTTAGACAGATACAATTAGCATTTGAAAGTCACCTTGTGGGCTATTATGTATTATTGGTGCGAATTAAACATTTATTTTATATAAATAATAATTGTAGTTTACAGTGTAATTAAAATAGTTTAAGTTAATTAAATATGGGATATAATAGATTAAAGAGAAAATTAAATAGGAAAAAAGTATAACTAGGGGTTATTATACACTCACAAAGATGAATTCATGAGGACCTAGCCGACGTGCTCTACTGTGCTGTTAAGAATAAGAGTGAAATTTTTCTGAGTCGGAATTTGCATGAAATATATAAGGTAATTGCTTTAATTTAGTTTATACGAGAATCTGCCCCTCGACTGCGTCTAGGGTTAAATAATACATATTTATGTCACTCCACTGCCGATTCATTATTACTATAAGTAATAAAAATTTGCAAAACGTCCATTTTTTGGTATAAAATCTTATCCAAATCCTATATGTATGCTAAATTTAATAATAATCAGTTGAGCAGTTACGGTGTTAAAACTTAGCAAACAATAAAAAAACGCACTTCCGTATTAATAATAATATTACAAAGAATATTTTTTATGAAATGTTGAATAAGTTTACCTATGATGTGTAAAATAACAAAGTGATCATATCTAGTTAATATTTATTGCTTTAGCATTTGACGGACGTCATTTCTTAAACTCAATGTTTACCTAATATTGTATTGATCAAATAGTGCGAAAATGTTAAGACGAAAACAATAGTCACGAGTGGGATTTGAACCTGTATCTCCTGCAAAACCAAAAGATGCTCACATTTTCGCACTTTAAATTCGCTTATCACGTTTTCTAACTTTCAAATGCCCGCCACTTTCAAGCGTGCTTTTTTTTATACAATATCCTTGTTTCGCGGGGGACTTAAAAAACATACAATTTTATAGACACAAACTACACCCAAACTGAGAACAAGCATTTGCGGATCACACAAAGAGTTGTCCTGTCTGGGAATAGAACCCACAGCCCATACCGGCCGGCCATTTCGGCGGGAGACCGGTATCTAAACCATTCCACCATCAGTGCATATACCTATGAATAAGCATGTGAAATACTTAAAAAATATCGAAATAGTAAAAGGTAACATAGTGTATAATCTAGCGTACCATCACTACAGGGTACCTATATTCTAATAAACTTACTGATAACATTTCATCAGATATCTCAACCACGATTGGCAATCACAATTTACTTTAGCGGCGCCAACCAACGCGTTAAATTATTCACAGTATTAACTTGGTACCTATAAGATATTCTCACATCGATACCTATTTCCTTGAATGCTAGTTTCTATAGAAATGGTTGGGATTTGCAAACGCGTTTGGAAAGTGACTGGTTCATAGCCAATCTTGTCACGAGCCCGCTCCACCGGTACAGAGCTGGTGCAATCGAAGATATACCACTTACTAGTACTTGTAGAATAACCGAGGTAAGCTTTTACTGAGCAGATATTAGTAAACTTTTCATTTTCTGTATATTTAACTAACGAAGCTTAGCATTGTTCTTTTTCAACCTATTGCCTTTATTTTGGAATTAATAACTATAACTATGCACTACCAAAAACGTATGAGATAAATAAATCTGCCTGGATAATATACATTATACCTATTATATTGTAAAAAAATATTTAATTTTATGATTATAAATATTATAACTGCCTCTGTGGTGCAGCGGTAGTGTGAGCGACTGCTGATCATGAGGTCTCGGGTTCGATCCCGGGCAGTGTTATTTAGCTTTTTAGTAAAAAGAAAAATTCTCAGGAGCAGCCTTCAGATTCCCTATTACGTGGGACTTAAACATAGCTGGGGAACCGTGGGTGTGTAAATAATACACCTCTGCTTACCCCTTCGGGGAAAACAGGTGTGATGCTATTATAAATATTATATATGCTATACACATATTTATTTTTGGTCATATAATATGTATTCTGTATAATACAAAATATACACATACATAGCTTCTAGTTTTAAAGTTTTGAGCAATTAGTTTGCGTTTAATAAAGCTTATAGCTGTGGCAGTAAATATTTTAGTAACTCAGCATATGTATGCGATTTATCGGTAAAAGCTAGTTTCGTTGTGGTAATTTTATTGTATGAATAAGTAGGTAAACTTTGTTTATGTGTTAATTGGCAAGTGAGCTTACAAATCTTTAGGCAATGTATAAAATAATTTTCTGGCTAAACTGATCTTCCTTTGTTCCTTGACACTGTTTATTCGCCGTTTGCAATTCTCCATAGTTCATACTATTCATAGTATACGTGTATTTTTAATTCCGTGTGGAACGCGTAGCCAACCTGATAGTTAGTGGTGATCGCTGACAACAACCTTGATTCTACTTTGAATTGCCGTCTACAGAATTTTATATAACTTATAAGTACGGAACGGATATTACTGCACTAATTAAACAAGGTGGTGTATGCTGATATCAATTGGTTGAGACCTAAAATAACAAATTTTGTTGATACTGTTAATTTTCTCTATTTAGATGATGATAAACAATGGTGATATTGTAATGTTATTAGACTTGATAGTCACAAGCGTATTCGTAGAAATTAAAACTAGTATACGTGTTGAAAGTTCTAGAAAGTATTTGAAATTTCCCCATATGTAGCTTTACCAGACGATTTAATCGTTGTTACGCTATGTAACGCTTGCTAGATGGGAAATAAAAAAACGTAAAATCTCACTAGTAACCTCGCTAGGTCAATGAGTGAAGGGTAATATTTATGTGTGTGTGCGTCGTTGGTGCAAAACGATAAACATCTAGTTCGCAGCAAATACTTGCGCTGCTCAGATAATATATTCTGTGCAGGCATTTTCGAGTATTCTCGAATGCGCACTAAAACTATCGATATCGATCTCGATGTGATGTTGTAAAAGCGAATTTTAATGAAAATTAGTTTATTCGATATAGTGCTCGTGATTAGTATTCTTGTTTTTTTCCTTTATATAGCATGCTATACCGTTGATCTAGCTAGTGACATAAGTGAGCTACTTCTAATCAAGAAATCACGAATTTGAATCTAGGTGGGCCATGTAAAGTTTTTTTATATATTACGTGGGTGTCAAACAAGCATAATACGGCCACCAGATGGTAAGCAGTTACACCAGAAGCATCGCTCGCGCGTCGTCATCTCCAAGGAAACTGATAGGAGATGGATAGAAAGGATAATAAGGAGAAGATAGGGAAGAGGTTTGGACCTCCGGCTCTCTCACTCTTCATATGAAACATAACGGTAGGAGTACCTATGTTGTTTCATGCTGATCTTCTGTGAGAGGGTAGTACTATCCCGATCGAGCCAGCCCCATTTATGTTGAGATAAGCAAGGCTACTTCTAAAAAATCGGTGGGTCTGGTGGATTTCTAAAGTGTAACTTCTTCTTTCTATTTCTAAAGTGAAATTTACATTTACTTATGCGGAAATAAAGGCGTGAGATTAATAATAAAAATCTAAGAAAAATAATAGAAAAAGTAAAAAATCAAATTCGAATAATAAAATTTGGCGTTCAAATGCGAAAGCATCGATTTAAAAAAAATACATAAAAGAAGTACCTATAAGCTAAGTATGTTACAAAAAGCGGTAGAAATTTAACGTTGTGATTAATTTGAATGTATGTTTTCTATCAGTGAATCCAAAGGCCTGACTTTTTATAATGGAGTCATTAATCTTCTTCAAGGTTTTATTTAAAAAGTTTTTGTAAGTAGGTTAGGTTTAATAATGAAAATAGTTTTTAATGTATAATATCTTGTTTATATAACTATGTAACTGTGTATGTGTTCAAGTGTTTGCCCGAGAAAAACTTGCAAATGGATTTCAAAGCTAAGCCATTGTCTTGATTATTTAGGAGATCTAATAGGAAGGGCTACTAAACATAGGTTTGCATTAAAAAAGACACAATATCTAATTAAGGAGTAAATAACAATTAGTAATGTTTTTTCTAAATTGTTGTCGCGTATCTGAGTACTAATGTATTTCTTTCTTTTCAAAAATAACACTCCTAACTAGCAAATAGAGATTAATTAACTACTACTAATAATACAATTGCGAAACTTCGTAAAGATACTCGGAGGTTTGCCGTCAAACAAATCCAAGCTTTTTTTTTTTAAGGCAGGGTTAAATGTACCTACCGCACACCTCACTGTCCGGGGAGACAACGAGGTAGTGTGGGGCTCTCACCCACTAAAACTCCCCGTGCGCCCTCACCCGCCCGTATTCGGCGGACCACTGGTACCGCGTATATTCTCTTCAGTGGTCCGCGCGGCGGCTAGCCCCATCAGGCTCCTTCTTTAAGTGACGTCCCTGCGCACCTGGGACGTCACATCTTCACGGTAGGCTCAACGCGGGTGGTGGATAATTCCCGATCCATCCGCCCGCGGCCTCGGCTAGGGCGGCATTAGGCGCAGATCTGCACTGCATCAAGATCCCGGCGCTGCTCAGCCCAGGCCGAGCACGACTCGAGCGTGTGCTGCGCCGAGTTCTCGCTGTAGTCGCAGTGGTGGCAGCAGGGAGTCTCCCACCTCCTAGCGACCGTATTCAGGTACTTGCCGAAGCAGCCGTACCCTTACAGCACCTGCACCAGTCGGAAGGTGAGGACTCCATGCCGCCGACCAACCCATTCCTCTAAAATTGGCTGGAGCGCCCCTACGGTCCGAAGACCGGCCCGAGGCGTCTCCAGCCGAACGCTCCAACGGGCGATGATGGCGCGGCGACCGTCGCTCCGCCATTCGCTTATTTCGCTTGGCGGGAGGCGTGTGCCTCCCGCACGCGCTGCTGAGACCCGCCGATAAACTTTGGCGAGCACCGCCGCCTCCAGGTCCCACGGGGGGGTTTCGGCCAATGCGCACGCGGCCTCGCACGACACCGTGCTGTAGCCACGAATTACTCTGACCGCCACGACTCTTTGTGGTCTCCACAGAAGAGCCCTAGTGCGGGAGTCAGAGACTCCGCCCACACGGGTGCGCCGTAAAGCCATTAACCGGACCATCCCCGCGTACAGCTGTCGGCACGCGATGCTGGGTCCGCCCAAGTTCAGCATCAAACGCCCGAGGGCGGACGCCGTGCCGACAAGCCTTGGTGCGAGCTGGCGTAGGTGCTCGTCAAATTGCCACCGCCCGTCGAGGACCAGGCCCAGGTATTTTATGTGGGCCTGGATTCCTACCCCCACACCATTTACCGTAATCGAAGCGCCGGTCCACGTCGGGGCCCGTGAAAGAGCAGGGTCTCCGGCTTGTTAAGGGCCACCCTAAACGGCCTTCGAGGTAGTCTGCCACTAGCCGCCTCAGGTAGACAGGCACCCCGTGGAATCGGAGTGCCTCCCTGATGCAGCTGAATGGCAGACTGTTAAATGCTTTGGCGATGTCCAACGACACCGCCAACAGCACCCCTCGTTGAGCGACGGCCTCCATGGCCGCGGCCTTCAGACGTAGTATGGAATCGACCGTCGAACGCCCCGAGCGGAAACCGAACTGAGCGTCCGACAGATCAGGGCCCACCTCCACAAGGTGCCGGGCGATACGGGCAGCGAGAATTCTCTCGAGTAGCTTACCCGCATCGTCCAGCAGCACAATGGGCCTAAAGGCCGCGACCGAATCTGGGCTTCGGCAGGAGCACGAGCTTCCCCTCCTTCCAGCAGTCAGGAAACCGTCCGGACGCCAGTCTCGCGTCGAACAGTTTCCTGAGGTGGGGTTCCAGGTGGTTGAGTTCCAGAGTCAGATTTCGGGCCGGAACCCCGTCCGGCCCGGGGGCGGTGTTCTTCCGCATGCGTGACACTGCCGCCCCCATTTCCGTCTCGGAGATGGGCGGCACACTCTCCTCGTCGGCCTCCCGGTCATCATCTGGTGGAGCCATGACCGGGGGCGTGTGCGCCGCCTGTAGTGGGAAGAGACTCTCAACCACCTCGGTGAGGAAAACAAATCTAAGCTACTTTATTTGCCTTACTAATAAACGTTGTATGACCTCTGAATAGTTTTTTGTCTTTGTCACTAATATGACAGTTTGACGTTGAAAGCACGGAACAAAACACTGAATAACTATTCGGAGCTTAAACAATATTTATTAATAAGGGGGTTGATGTTTAGTGGATAGAGACACTGGATTAGTAGTAGTATAATGGTACTATTATTTTCGTAAAAAATTAATAGTTCTCGTAGTGTGTGGATGGTGGATCGTGGGTCGTAAGGACAAATCCCATCAACAACATAAATGTAAAATGAGAGCCAATTTCAACATTATGATATATGGCTTAGTTGTTGACTTCAACGACAAAAGAAGTGAGATCTAAATGGGTGCCAAGTTCAATGGTCAGTGCTGAAGTTTATTTATAACAACATTAAATATTTTATAACAACTTAAAATATCATTTTTTCTTATTATTTAGTATAATATATTGAAGCATAAAGTCTGACTTGGCTAGTTTTCATATACGAATTATATTATAGCCTTCGCAAGTTCTAAAGCTGTATGTTCTTATTTTATTCTTCTGAAAATTTGGCTTGCTGGTAGAAACCATATCGAACATAGGGCTCTTCATCAAAACAGTAATGCTGTTTTAGTAGGTACTTAATAATAATTACCTAATATTGCAAACCAAAGCAAGCGAAATTGCCGGAATAATTGCATATAAGTACCTAATATAAACGTACACAGAGAATGCACAAGTAAAAATTTTAGACGGAATAAATGTTTGCTGGTTGCTATTTGTCGCACCTATTACACTTTAATGACTAGCTCGGCGTAATATTGTCTTAAAAGCTATTGATGTCACAGTTCATTTGTCAGATGCGGAGTAATCGTTAACGCTTGAAGGAATGCTTACCCACTGGAAATTGACTCATCCTTAGTAAAATGTTAGGATGTAAGGAATTATATTACCTATTACTTATAAACACACGCACGCACTTTTAAAGGGATTTGTTTCTATCTGATTTGACTTTATATTAGTCGAGACTAGCCTTTGCCCGCAGCTCCGTCGCAGCCAAAAACTAGTTTTTAGGTTATAACCCAGGTTCTCGATATAGTAGCGGGATAAAATATATACCAGTTTTTAAGTCTAATGAAAAGCTATCAAATAAAAAACATGCATCAAAATCCATTCAGTAGTTTTTACGAACAAACAGACAAACAAATAAACAGACAAACATACAAAAAAACTAAAAAATCTTTTTGTGTTTAGACACGCGTATATAGCCTAATACGTTCATTTTTTTTCCTCAAATGTCTTAAATATACAGACATAGCTCGGTTACAGCTTTATAATAGTATAGAAGTATCTTGGGGTTCCCCTGTGTACTAAAAACATCCACTGCGATCGCCAACCCGCCTGCCAAACGTGGCGATTGTGGTAAAACCCCCATTTTGGGGAGGCCTATGTCCAGCAGTGGACGATGAAAGGCTGATGGATGGATGGATGATCTTGGGGTTTTTGTTTCTTTACATCAGTTTTTATAACACTCGCAGAATATAATAGGGTAGCGACTTTATTTTGTTAGTTAATAATTCAAACGGTCAATAATCATTCGTTACAAAATTGATCGTAACCCAGACTGTTTAGAATTGCCTTATGCACTACATTATTGCTCTATAAAGCAAGTTACAAGCCCACATTGTCATGACATTGTCGAGGGGCAGCTACGAACAAGCCAATCGTTCTGATTAATCATTAGTTATGACCAGTCATGACCCTTTAATTCTTACCTGCTTCATCATAACCTCTTTTAATTTGAATTTTAGAGTTGCCAAACTTGTTGGTTTGGTGGTAATAATCTGCTCGTTTTTGTCGATTCACGATTTTTTAAGTCAGTATTACAAGTTTATTAACCTAATATCTATTAAAAAGGATGTAGGTACGTCCTTTACAAATTCTGGTAGTCTTTTATAAAGGATTTGATAGGGAGTGGTTCGGCTGTGCCTCTAGTTTGCCGAATCTATAAGCTGCCGTTGTTATTTTCCATAAGGTAGGGCATTCCGTCGTCTGTCACTAGACAAAGAAGCAATGGGGCGCTAGATTTATTAAAAGGTGAAAATATATTGTATCCAAAATCTTAGGTTTGTTTAGTAAATATTTCTATACAACTTGCTCTCCTATTCGTATCTAAAAAATAACGAAAGAAAATTTCAAAATGTTTTATTGGTTAAATATTCATCAGGAATTCTCTGAATTTAATTTGCTCACATTAACTAATTGTACATATAGAAGGAACACAGATCGGCATCAATTACATGTTCATACATTGTTTATATGTGTTAGTTGTCTTCAATTGTTTCCAACAGTGAAACAATAGAGCCTGTAATTAGAACAATCGCGTCGCATGGATCAGCGATTCCTTTTACGTTTTAATAATTGCAAGAGGACGTCACTATAATGTTAATATATTTATGTCTATTAGTGCCCTTTGTAAATTTAGGTATGTATTTAAGCTTAATTAAAGAAAGCAACCTTATGCCTGAAATAGGTAATCCTGTGTTTCAGAAATGAATGAATAATAAGTTATGGAGACTGATAAAATCATCAGGCATAGTTACTTTTTTCCATGTGGTGACAGACTAAGAATACAAGTGTCACCACCCCACTCTTCCCACGGGTGTCGTATGAGTATGGTGAGCAGCGGCTTGACAATACTCTCGGTGTAGTTCTGCCACAATAGGCAATAAAAAATACTTTGGATAATCCAAAACTGCACGCCTCATAATCTTCGTTTTTCACAATAAAATTGATTATTTGATAAGTAACTAATAATGTATTGGTCTTACTAAGTAGTTTTCAATAAATCACATAGCGCTAATTTCAAAAAGTACTAATGTGGGTTTCATGTCTTATACGCCATCTAGCGCTAATTTTAAGGAGTACTTCTATATTGGTCTACCTCTGTCATTTTGCAAGGCGCCATCTGGCAATTAGTAAAAACAACAATCCATGAGTTTACATATATACCTGCATAAGTGCATATAATATATATAAACATGTAAAATTGAATAATTTATTAAACTGTAAACCAAAACAATTAAGAAAACAAAAAGACGTCGCTAGTTTCCTCACACAAAAAGCAATATTGTGGCTCTATATATACAACAGCAACTGAATACAATGATATCGACATCTAAAATTGCCAATAGCGACATCTAAAAGAGATATTGACAAATGCAGCCCCATTTGTCAATATCTCTTTTACTTTAAAACAGCGAACATCTATCAATAGAAAATTGCAAATTTGGACAATATTATACGACTTATTTAAAAATCAATGAGTTCAACAAGAAATCTCTAAACCATTTATCTTCCTAACTTGGTTGCCATATAATTTTATACTTTGTTCTAAGTGAAAACACAGTGACGCCAAGGCCACGCAAAAAAAAATGTGGAATGTTAAATATGTTTTTTTCGTGTTTTATAACGTTGGTGTGTTATTATTTAAGTGTGTTTAGTGTTTTTAATTATTGTTATGGATAAAATAGTTATTATACTTGACAAATATCATCAGTTCGTCAAGCAAAGGTAAGAACTTTCTTTTAACAAAAAACAATGTACCGGCCGGGCGAACTGTAGTAAAACCACCGGTGGTGGCTATGCGTACGTAAAAAGGTAGTTCTCATGAAAGGCGCTGGTTTTAGTGTCACGTCGAGCGTTGATGCCGTAAATATTCAGTATTTTTTTGTTTATTTAATAATAATTAAACCACATCGAATCAGCACGTGAAAAGTAATAGGGCTCTATTCCTAGTCATAATAATTCGTAAACGAAAAAAAAAAACACTCGATTAATTAAGTATTTCGGTCGTTATCGTGTTAACATACATTACCTACAACTCACGGACGTCCAAGCCAGAATTTTTTCAAACAGTTTTTTAACTAGTTTAGTTGTGTTTGTTCTTTATATGTGTGTGTAGGTATTATTTTAGAAGTGCAATATATGATAAATAAAGACATTTTAAGTTTGAAAAATCAGCTGTTGTCAACCGGGAGCTGTGTGTCAACCGGGAGTAGAACACACCTCAACGCTTCGCTTATGAGGCGTGCAAAAACAGCCTAAGTGGTATATAATAATAATATGCCTCATATGAGACACCAACATATGAGAGAACAATTCTTTCAATTTAAATACATAGGTATCGTCTGTTTGCGTGTAATGTTTTTGATAAATTCAGTGTCCTCACAGTTGTTAGTACTGGTAAGCGGTTACTGTAACCTGTACACTTGTGGTACCACTCGTATATTGTCAATCCTAGGGAAAGGCCTAGGACGTGGAGAGTATTTAGAGAGTGGATGAGAAGGGAGTTTTGGTACGCCAACTGTACTCTCTAACTCCATAGTATTAAAACTGCCGCTTATAATTTGCTAAAGTTGAACGTGCGTAAATTTCCTTAGAGTATTTTAACGTCACAAAAACGTATGGGTTTTTACCAACTTATCATAACATAGCATCACGCCTTTATTCACCGAAGGGGTAGGCAGTGGTGTATTACACACCCAAGATTCGCCAGCTATGTTAAGTCCCACGTAATAGGGGGCGAGCCTATTGCCGTCTATGAGGCACATTTCCAAACCCTGGGCTGTTAGTGAGAATTTTTCTTTTTACGAAAAAGCTCAATAACACTGCTTGATCCGGGGATCGAACCCGAGACCTCATGATCAGCAGTCGCTTACACTACCGCTGCACCACCGAGGCAGTTTTCTTATCATATTCATCAAATTAGATTAGAGTACAAATAAACATGTGTTAGAGAAAGTGATTGAACAATTATATAGACTTTGATAACAGCACTAATAAATACGACAGTAAACTACAGCTCAATGTTATCTTCCACGTATACAAAAGAACACAAATCCTTTGTAGCTTTGTGTGTGGAATGGAACTAATTCTATAGGAAAACCTTTTGAAGAATGCTTATAGTGTGTGTCTACTGACTGATGGAGTAGTTTACATGCTGACCTTTAGTGCCAAATGTGTTCTGAGTTCGATTTTATTTTTTAATTAATACTACACGGTTAGGCAGCAAGCATACGGCCCAGCTGATGATAAGTGGTTACCGTAGCCTATAGACGCTAACAACGCCAGAAGCATCAATCGCACGTCGCCAACTCCAAGTAAAGGTATATGAGTTGGAGAGAGCGGATAATAACGAGAGGATAAGAAAGGAGTTTCTCAAAAATAACAGTAGATATAACTACCATTGTTTTTACGCTGATGTTCTGTGAGAGGATGGTACCTACTTCCCCGATCGAGCCGGCTCATTCATGCTGGGATAAGCAAGGCTCTAAGGTTGTGTTTCGTATGGTGATTGAGAGAGCTGGAGGCCCATATCCCTTCCCTTTCCTCTAATTTTTATCTTTCCTATCCTCTCCTGACTATACCCCCTATCCTCTTATAATCCTTCCTATCCTTGCCCTAGTATTCTGCCTATCCTCTCCTTATTATCTCTACTCTCCACCTTCTGTCCCTTTCGTTGGAGGTGGCAATGCGTTAGTGATGCTATTGATGTTTCTAGCGTTTATAATGCTATGGTAACCGCTTACCACCAGGTGGGCCCCGTATGCTTGTTTGCCACCCACGTAGTATAAAAACGTTGGCAGACGAGCTACGGGTTAATTGTTGAGTATAGTCAAGCCACTGCCTACCATGAAGACCAACACTACGCTTGATAGGAATAAGAAACGACGACCTAAATCATGAACTACTAGATTAGTTTTGCCCGTGTGATGACGGACTAAGAATACAAGTGTCACCACCCCATTATTTCCCACGGATGACGTATGAGGCGACTAAGGGAAGTAAGCTATTATCGTCCACTGCATGACTGGTGAAAGGGCTGGGCACCAAGTGGGAGTACTCACTTAGTATCGGGACCGAGCGGTTTGGTACCAAACATTTTCCGTGTGACCGACCATGAAGCACATCGTCGCGTTTTGGCTGTAGCAGGATATAGCCGCCGAAATGAAAGAAAAATCATTTCATATCGGTGAAATGAAATGGTGAGCAGCGGCTTGACAATACTCTCGGTATAGTTGAGTCCATGAGCGACGGTTACCATTTACCATCAGATGAGTCGTGGTTCGTATGCCACTACAAATAATTAAAAAAAAAAATTTTAAAAAGTCGCTAAGGTAAATAACGATGAATTGATGGTGAAGTTGGAAGCAAACTGTCAGAGAATTAGCGGCATAGTTTGACGTTAACATACTCACAACCAGAAGAAAGAGTTAGTTATATGGATAATTAAATCATTATACGACATTTATAGTTCATACTCAAGGCCTTTGAAAACAATTAGGGTAATTAAAGGGCTTAAGGTCATCATGATATGACATAAACGGAAATAAGCAAACCAACCGGCTTATTTAATTCTTGACCTTGGATTTATAGGTGTCTCGCTCTGGCCTACATTTCGCGTTTCCAATGTTTAAAACCTACACGAAAGAGTATACATGTACGTAATTCAAGGCTAATGAATTTATTGTCAATTTCTTTCAGTTGCGGTATTTTATATCGTGAAAGAGACAATGATAGACTAGTATTTACTTAGTTATCACGCTATCTCCCTTGCGGGGTAGGCAGAGAGGACACTGATAGCCTAGTGGTAATACTAAACACTACATAAGTTCAGAGGTTTCGCGTTCAATATTTATCAATATACTCGTACCTCTGACTTTCAAATCATACTATTTAATATTATAAATGTTTGGATGCTTGTTACTCAATTTCGTAAAAACTGGTGGATAGGTTTGGACGAAATTTTCCACACAAATAATTTGTTTCCTGGATTAACTTGTATGATTTAGGACTAGGTGTGACCCCATAAAATCCTGTGGTAGAGAGCCATTTTTGCATAGAGATAATGAAGTAGCCATAGAGTGACGTATATTATTTTAATTCAATTCACGCAGACAAAGTTTTGGGCATCATCTATTCAAGCAAGATTACTGCTTTTATGTCTTGATGTCTAAAACATTTTCTTATCGATTATTTGTAAACTTCGTGTGGTGGCAATAGCCTTAATCCATTTTGCTGTGAGAGGAGACACGGGTCTCCTGGGACAATAATGGGTTACAAAAAACCAAATTGGTAGAAAGAACTTATTGTAAAGTTCCCCTATTTTCGATCATTCTTCTTTATCATGCAGTTTTTAAGATTACATAATTTCAATATTTATTTTTATAAGAGATTTTTGGTGATTGAAAAAATTAAAAGATATATATTAATGTACACTTATATTTGCTAAGAACTTTTTCTTATATTACATTAACAATGATTCTTTACAACCTCACACACATACATATTACAAACGAGCCTAGATACAGGCGCCTCTACTTATTTTAAATAAATTAATTTGGCGCTCCTTGAAATCGTTGCCCAGGGCAGTTTCGACAGTTTATGCATAATCCAAAACTGCTGATTAAGCAAACATATATAAACAGATACAGATTGAATATTGCGAGAGTTAACGTAATCTTAATATCAGTACATAAATGCAGAAGCTACTCTTCATGCTTATTGCACATAGAGGTTACGTCCCGTTTGTATACTACAGTATTACAGTAACTATTTTAAAGACCAATTTGTGATCTTAATAATGAAGCACCACGCAATGACAGTGAATAAATAATTATATATGATTACTTTGTGGGCTTAGCTACTTTTGTGATGTAACATAATCACATATTTTCGACTCTTTAATATGTACTTGCGTCAGTGTAATGGTGTATTTTCAGACAATTGCAACGCTGAAGATCTATGATTCTGAATACTGTTAAATATTTATTCATTTAGCATTATATATATTAAAGAATATGGTTTTTGTAGAAAAAATTATAGTTGGAAAAGGGGAAGTGAAGAGCCTGAAAGACTGACTAAATTGGTATTTTCAAATTATTAAGGCATTTTTTGCTATATTTAGCTGACTTGAAAGGCATATCTGAAATTATGCTATATATCTATTGTTTTGTAATTAATTAATTAATTTCGTACCAGGGTAGTACGTTATAATAATAATAATAAAAATAATATAATTACCTATTAAAATACGTCGTTCCTATCCTTAGATTTGATTAATTTATTTTAAGACTTATCTAAGATTACTTTCATTAATGTTCAGGCTTTTCAAAAAGTCCAGGACCAGGATAAACAAGTAGCAACAATAGCTTCGCTATTAAGAGTTACTGCATTGAGTTAATTCGATTAGAGCTTTCAGTTTTTCTGAGCTTTATTACTCCTAAACAAATTTCAGATCCTTTTTTTCCAAGAAATCTAATATTTCTGGTGGAGTGGTTTAGATACTGACCTCCGATGCCGGTCCCATGCAGGATAATGCACGTGTGACCCACAAATGGTTGTTCTGAGTCTGGGTGTTCTTTGTTCCCATGAATATATATAGCGCCTTTACAAGCGCTCACGATAGAGATTTTATTCCCTTTTATTCCTTTAAAAAAATATGCGAAGACACATATGTGTTACATATATGTGTAAGTATTAAAATATATATGTTCCAACCAACGGCATTTCATATTTATTAAAAGAGATGCGTATATTTTGTATATTACAAGACAAAAGTTTTAGTAAAATTTAAATATTTGGTATAAAAATAATATATTAATTAGTTCAAGCCGTTATCATTTATTAAAAATCACTTTACAAAATCTCTTTCTCCTCCCCCCCTCTGTCTCCCTCTCTCTCTATCTATGCCTCTAGGTCTAACTATTTCCCCCTATTTTTGCCCCCAACTCTTTTCCTCCATCTCTTTCTCCCGCCTCTCTTTCTCTTTCTCTCGCTATCTTATTTCAAATAATATTTTTATATCATACCTATATCAAAGTTCAGTTATAATATTTGTTATTACATAGTATGTGTTAATCGAAAATTACAAAGTAGCAATTACCCTACTTTTTATAAATACAATGTGCAAGTAAAATTATAATACGATTTGTTACTATGTCATAAAAGCTAATCTAATTTGAACAATAGTTTATTACTACCACATTATGTATATTAACACAACACAATCGTTTCTCAGACTATCTATAATCTACAACAACTCTAATTAAATATTGCATTATCGAAACTGTAAGTATTTGGTAGATATTAGCTCGTTCTAGAGCGGTGTTGCATATGGCGTAATATCATTGTTACGCAGACAATGCCTTGCGCAACATACACTATATCTTAACCCTATCTAGATTCACATCACTAGCAAGCTTATCTACGGTCCGGTTAGAGAAGTCCAAACTAGACTAGACTATAAATGTGTTAAAGGAATAAGATTTAGTGTCGAAATTTGTGGAAATAATGATTATGCGTACATGTACGATCGAGTGAAATTTCACAATTTCTCCCTGCACTAAGGAATAATCCTTGTATTAGTATTAGTCTTGTTGTACTTTGTGTCATCACACAAAGAGTTCATGGTTGGGGGATGATGGGAATGGTTGAATTGAGTCTTGTTGTACTTTGTGTCATCACACAAAGAGATCACACAAAGAGTTGTCTTGTGTAGGAATCGAACCCACAACACTCGGGCACGAGGCCGGTATCTAAACCACTTCACCATCAATGCAGTCAATTCGATTTGATTTGATATATTATTCAGAAGCAAGATACTGCTGGAATTATTTAAATAGGAGTTTGGTTAGAAATATATTTTTGAATATTATATTGACTTTGTGTTTAATGTATAGTGTTAAGCATGTCAAATACTAAAAATATATATAAAAATATCTAAATAATTATAGGATTTACGTCATTATTAGGTAAAATCTTAATTGTAAAATTGAGTTTACCTGGTCGGTATAATGTATGAAAATACTTCCGACGGATGGCGCAGGCGTCACCCAAAGACGTTAAGTATGAATGTGATATCGAAATTAGCAGTCAGGAGCAATTGTCACGATGGCTGAATTGGCAAAGCATCTGGACGGTATCCAGGAGATGCAGGTTCAAATCCTGCTCGTGACTGTTATTTTCGATTTCACATTTTTCACTTTGTGTTTAATATTATATTGAATATGATATTTTCAAAAATTCTATTTAAAACGATGAAAATCAATTAAAGGACCATACACTCTAACGCGGCTCTAATCTATACATATAATTAGTTTAAAATGTAACAACAATGTTTATCCTTGAAACAGGTTAAATATTGGGCTTACAAGAAGGAATGCTTCATTCTGATCACTTTATTTAAGTTAAAGGGCATGTCATTAGGAATGGAAAAAAATATTACAAAAGGTTTAACCATAAACACTTGAGTGGTTTGCGATTTGTGCATTGTGGTTGTGCTTTCGCACTACAAAGCCGGAAAGCTTATTTTGTTGAACGCTGACCCCAAGAGCACTAAATTATTTTTTTAGCATTTTATAGTCAGCTTATACGTGAAGGCTATGGCTCTCCAATATCGCATTATGGCCTTTCGGAGTGAAGAAATCTTTACTAATATTACAAATACAAGAAAGTGACTTTGTTTATTTGTTTGTTACACTTTCACACAGTAACTACTGAACAGATACAATTGATTGAATAATAATTTAATTGATTGGATGAGGCGACACTTGGCGGAACTCCATTGTTATTATTATAGAATGGATATTTTAGGAGGAGAGCCCACCACTCACGCAGGGTTGTCAATCCTCTGGAGAGAATCCTCGCTAACCGCATCGTCCAGCACCTGCGCGACCTCGGACCTCGGTGCCACTCGACATCGCCAACGCATTCAAAAGTCTGCCATTCAGCTGCATCAGGGAGGCGCTCCAGTATCACGGGGTGCCTGCATACCTGAGGTGGCTGGTGGCGGACTATCTTGAGGGCCGCAGCGTTCTCTATGAGAGCCGCATAGGTGACGTTGTGAGGAGACCCATGTTGTGCGGTGTCCCACAGGGCTCGGGCCCGATAGCAATCGAGTACCACCTACTTGGTACCCAGCCCTACCACCAGTAAAACAATAGATGATAATTGTTTACTTCCCTTAGTCGCCTCGTACGACACACCTGGGAATGAATGGGGTGGCGACACTTGTATTCTTAGTCAACTCACGGAAATAATGCCAAAAATATTGAAAGCTTAAAACTAAGAAGCAAAAATTAAGGGAATACCTACCTTAGTTAATAATAGTCGTTACTTGAATTTTAATATTGCGTGTGATAATTTCAATAAAAAATGTTGCAAAAAAGAATTGAATTATTTGGTAAAGGTAACATAAACATAGCACTTTATGTAACATATATTAAGATTGTAATCAATATCATCTGGCAGCTTAGCTCGTTGAACGTACTTATTAAAGCAGTAATGCCTTCGATGTAATCACACTTAAATATCTTACTTCAGCGAAATATTAACCTTCAGTTCCCACTTATAAAGTTAAATTTGTCATGTAAGTCTGATTAACGTTTTGTAAAATGTATCTCTGTTGGCAATTATATACATATAAAGTTGTATAATTAATTAATTTAATGATATTAAATACTGTTTTATAAAAACTTAATGATCTCCTATTATTTTTTAATCTAAGTAAATTGTTATGAAACGTATAAATCACTTTTTAGATGGATTTAACTAATATAAGTGCGCTATAGCTATAGTAAACTAAAGGTTAACCTTCTCGTGTAAAACATTATCCATTCGTACAATTATGAGTTATTGAAATATTACACGTATTTATAGATGCAAGAAAAATATTTTAGAGCCAAAATATTTTTATTTATTTCAATCGTTACAGCTATAACTGCTTTTATATCGATTATAGTGGCCAAAGAGCGACGGCCTACCTATTGATAAGTAAAAGTATGACTAAACAGATGACGGAAGGGTTTAGATACCCTTTTTTTTTGTTAAAGCGGAAAAAAATGTTCCTAACCGCACACGCCGTCATTTGAGGCAACGAACAGGGTAGTGTGGGGCCCTCACCCACTAAATAAACCCGCCGCGTGCCATCTATCCGCCTTTATTGGCGGGCAGTGGTTTAGATACCTGCCTCTCGCCCCAGTGTCGTGGTTTCGATTACCATTTCTCAGTTGCTTGCAGGTTAACTGAGTGGAATGTATCGATGCATTCTCACGTGGGTAGCCATTGCAATACTATCAACCTTGTTGGAGATGTACTGGGAGTGGACTATATAGCGGTAGTAAACGCACGTAATATACAATAACATTTTTCACGAAACTGTGAAGAGTAAAAGAAAAGGAAAATGTTGAACGCCTTATGTCAATGAAAAAATACTAAGGGCTAAATACTAGATAGGTATATAATATATTCTCAGTAGCTGCCCGGAGTTTGGGAATGTGCCCGGTAGACGTCAATAGGCTCGTCCCCTATTACGTGGGACTTAAATATAGCTGGCGAATCGTGGGTGTGTAATACACCTCTGCCTACCCCTTCGGGGCATACAGGCGTGATGCTATGTTTTTTTTTAAATACTAGAATTTTGAGAATAATTGCTTATGTGGTATACACATACGTTAATGGTCTCTGTATATTTAAAAAATTAATTGGCCTTTTTTTGTTACGAATGACGGTTTTGCTTTACGGCCTTGTAAACTGAAAAGTTATCGTAGTTTAGATTAGAAAACTGGGGAACTGAAATGAGTTGTAAAATACGTAAGAAATTGTTGAACAAATGCTTAAATATTGTATTGCATAAATTACTACATATCTATCATAAATAAATTTAAAATGTCGTATTGTAATGTCTATATAATATCTATTTACTAAATTCATTTGAAAGTATACACGATACTTATAATAAAACAGCATTATATAAACTTTTTGGCTATTTGTCTGTCTATTTGTCCGCACAAAGTGCCTCGCACGCGACACCAGACGCGTCTCCCTGAACCAGGACTACTTTACTTTCGAAAATAAATAGGGTTCCGCAAAAAAAAAAAACACATTTCACGCGGGTATAGTAATGAACACGTTTGTAAGTGAAAGTTTTAGATCTAATACCTACTGAAACAACGTGTATCGCGAATACTAAGCATTCGCCTAAATGTAAATATAACACAAACATTTTTTTTTAAAACACCAAATTAATTTCAGATCTCATTTATTGTTACATTATGTACAAAATGGGGTTCTGTCCCAAATAGGCGTTTTAAAAATATTCAAATATAAACAGATATTAAGTTTACCTTTTAACTCAAGCCGATCGACTCAAGCGAATATAAATATATTGCTGGATTTGCGTCACTAGCAGATCAGGGATATAAACGGCGCTATCGTTTCAAGACGATTTACATTTTACATACCTGCAACAATGAAAATATTTTAAAGATTAATTATAATAATGGAACACAATATTTTTTTCAACTCTTTTACTGGCCTACTACTGGGCAATCCTTTCATAGTGACAGGCATTTAATTTATAGGACGGACGCCCGAGGTGCGGCGGTCCAAGAGTGGGCGGAAGCGGCGGACCTCGTGTTGCTAAACCGAGGGTCCGCCCTAACGTGCGTGCGGCGCGGGGGCGGGTCGATAGTGGACCTTTCGTTCGCTAGCCCCGGTGTCGCCGCACGTGTAAGGAGCTGGCGAGTCCTGGAGGAGGTCGAGACCCTATCTGACCACAGATACATTCAGATAGAGGTCTCCCGGACCCTTCAGGGCGCCAGCAGGGGTCACGTGGCGAACAGAACTCCCGCTTTTCCGCGATGGGCTGTGGGTAGGCTCGACCGGGAGCTGCTGGTGGAGGCGGCCATTTTTCAATCTTGGCTGCCTCCCCCCCTGACGGAAGACGTGGGCGCCGAGGCTGGCCGCATTCGCGGCATGCTTACGCAGATCTGCGATGCGGCCATGCCCCGCGTGCGGCGCCCGTCCCGACGGAAGGGGGTCTACTGGTGGTCCTCGGAGCTGGCGGACCTCCGTGCGGCCTGTATTTGTGCCCGGAGGTCCTACACCCGCAGCCGACGTCGCCGAATCCGCAATGAAGAGCGGGAGGGCCGGCTGTATGCGGCGTACAACAGTGCGCGCGCCGCGTTTAAGCTGGCCATCTGTCGCGCCAAAGAAGCGAAAAGGCAGGAGATGCTGGAGGGTCTCGAGCGTGACCCCTGGGGACGCCCGTACCGCGCGGCGCTCAACAAGCTCCGCGCCCAGGGCCCCCCCCTTACGGAGACCCTCCAGCCGGGCTTCCTCTCTGAGGTGGTTGAGGGACTATTCCCTTCACGGGCGGTGCACACGCCCCCGGTCATGGCTCCGCCAGATGACGACCGGGAGGCCGACGACGGGGAAGTACCGCCCGTGACGACGACGGAAATGGGGGCGGCGGCAGCGCGTATGCGGAGAAGCGCCGCCCCCGGGCCGGACGGGGTTCCCGCCCGAGTGCTGGCCCTGGTCCTCGACCACCTAGAGCCCCGCCTCAGGGGACTGTTCGACGCTTGCCTGGTGTCCGGACGGTTCCCTGACTGCTGGAAGGAGGGGAAGCTCGTGCTCCTGCCGAAGCCGAGACGGTCTCCAAATACCGTCGCGGCCTTCAGGCCCATCGTGTTGCTGGACGAGGCGGGCAAACTGCTCGAGCGGGCCGGCACCTAGGTGCGGTCGGCCCCGACCTGTCCGATGCCCAGTTCGGATTTCGGGCGGGTCGGTCTACGGTCGACGCCATCCTGCGCTTGAAGGCCGCGGCTGCGGAGGCCGTCACCTCGAGGGAAGTGCTGTTGGCGGTGTCACTCGACATCGCCAACGCCTTCAATAGTCTGCCATTCGGCTGCAACAAGGAGGCACTCCGGTACCATGGAGTGCCCCTCTACCTAAGGCGGCTGGTGGCGGACTACCTCGACGGCCGCAGCGTCCTCTTCGTGGACCGGGAAGGGGACGTTGTAAGGAGGGCTATGTCGTGCGGCGTCCCGCAGGGTTCGGTTCTAGGGCCGCTCCTGTGGGACATCGGCTACGACTGGGTCCTCCGTGGCCGGCTCCCCCCCGGGCTGGGCGTAATTTGCTACGCAGACGATACGCTCGTCACAGCCCGGGGCGGGACCCTCGAGGAGGCGGCAACGCTGGCCACCTCAGGAACCGCGGAGGTGGTCAGGCGGATCGAGGCGCTGGGGCTTAGGGTGGCCCTTGAAAAGTCGGAGGCCCTACTCTTCCATGGGCCCCGACGCGGCCCACCCGCCGGCGCCTCGATAACGGTCAACGGTGTGGGCTTTCCAATCCAGGCCCACATCAAGTACCTGGGCCTTGTATTGGATGGACGGTGGCACTTTGACGAGCACTTCCGCCGTCTTGCGCCAAAGCTCGTCGGCACGGCGTCCGCCCTCGGGCGACTGATGCCGAATTTGGGCGGACCGAGTCTCGCGTGTCGACGACTCTACGCGGGGGTAGTACGGTCAATGGCACTGTACGGCGCGCCCGTGTGGGCGGAGTCCCTGGCCGCTCGCAATAGGGCCCTTCTGTGGCGTCCACAGAGGGTCGTAGCGGTCAGGGCAATACGCGGGTACCGCACGGTCTCGTGCGATGCAGCCTGCGCGTTGGCCGGAACCCCCCCGTGGGATCTGGAGGCGGAAGTGCTCGCCGACGTTTATCGGCGGGCGTCGACGGCGCGGGCGGGGGGCAGCCGCCCCTCGCCAAGCGCAATCTCAGCGTGGCGGGAAGATGCCCGCCGCGCCACCGTCCTAAAGTGGAGGTCTCGGCTGGAGGCGCCCCGGGCTGGTCTCTGGACCGTGGGGGCGCTCCAGCCAATCTTGGAAGAATGGGCAGGGCGGCAGCACGGGGTCCTCACCTTCCGGTTGGTGCAGGTTTTGTCGGGGCACGGTTGCTTCGGCAAATACCTGCACACGATCGCAAGGAGGGAGACGACCCCAGGCTGTCACCACTGCGACTGCGGCGAGGACTCGGCGCAGCACACGCTCGAGTCGTGCCCGGCCTGGGATGTGCAGCGCCGGGAACTCGTTGCAGTCATAGGCGTGGACCTGTCGCTGCCGGCCGTTGCGCGAGCGATGGTTGGCAGTGACAGGGCCTGGACCGCGGTCGCCGCCTTCTGCGAGGCTGTCATCTCGCGGAAGGAGGCGGCGGAGAGGGCCCGGGAGGAATCCTCCTTCGCGGACCCGATTCGCCGCCGGCGCGCGGGGCGGCGTGCGCGCGCTTACCTGCGCCTGATGCCGCCCTAGCCGAGGCTGCGGACGGTGGGGTCGGGGAGTACCCTGCCGTCCGCGGAAGCCTACCGCGAAGGTGTGACGCCCAAGTGCGCGGGGCGTCGCACAAGAGAGGGTGCCCGAAGGGGCTGCCGCCTGCGGATCGCGGAGAAACGACGCGGTTCCCGTGATCCGCCGTAGCAAGGGCGGGTGAGGGCGCACGGTGGGTTTTTAGTGGGTGAGAGCCCCACACTACCCCGTTGTCTCCCCGGGCAGCGGGGTGTGCGGTAGGACATTTTTGCCCACCTAAAATAAAAAAAAATAAAAAAGGCATTTAATTTATAGTTGAATACGCTATACGGTAATTTGTAAAATAATCTCTAAAAATGACGCAATATTTCAGGTATTAGCCGTGTGAGGTCTGGACCTTGGCCAAGGGATTGAACTCGATACCACTGTCTTTGCAGTATTTGGTTTTAGTGCTAGGTCTCTACTGCACTTCCAAGAACACCGCCCCTGGCCCGGACGGAATACCAGCCCCGGCGCTGGCCATGGCTCTGGATCACCTAGAGCCCCAATTCAGGGGACTGTTCGACGCATGACAGGCGGCGTGGGCCGAGCAGCGCTGTGAACATGTCGCGGCAACAGGTAGGAACCAACCGCTGCTAAACGTCGTCAGAGCGAAGCTTGGCACACTCCAGGTTTATTTCGTGGTGAGGGCCTCATACTACCCTGTTCGTTTCCCCGGACGACGGAGTGTGCGGTTAGGCACATTATTTCACACCAGGCTCTACTGCACAACAAAATTGGAATATTTCTCGTATATATATATTTAGCATTTGACATGCTTAGCACCATACATTAAACACAAAGTGATAAATGTGAAATCGAAAATAGCAGTCACGAGCAGGATTTGAACCTGCATCTCCTGGATACCGTCCAGATGCTTTGCCAATTCAGCCATCGTGACTATTGCTCCTGACTGCTAATTTCGGATAACACGTTCATACTTAACGTCTTTGGGTGACGCCTACGCCATCTGTCGGAAGTATTTTCATACAAAAAAAATTTTGAAATTAGGATAGCTTACAGTATATTTTGTAAATTATTAGTGAATATGCGAATAATACCTAATTAATCGCGTGTATATAATGTACATAATTAAATATTAAAAATAAAAAAAATCGTATATTAATTTCCTAATTATCCTTACTAACATTATAAATGCGAAAGTGTATTTGTTTGTTTGTTACGCTTTCACTCCTCAACTACGCAGACGCCACTTATTTTTATAAATATACTCATATATAGAAATGAAATGTCTGTTTGTAATATCTCAATAACAGCTTTTTACTACTTGCATGTAAAAGAATATAAGGTACTTATAATAATAATCATAATTATCATTTTTTGCTAATCTCCGAAACAGCTGAGCTGATTTGGATGGGACTTTAGCAGATAGCTGATGTTACTATATATATAAGCACTAACTTAGGCTATTTTTATTTCGGGAAAATAATTAACATTCCTCGCAAAAAACAAAGACAATGGATTACTACTTCTTGTCAAACGGTTTTCCACTGCCCCTTTTTCACGCCCGCCCGTGTGAATGAAACGTGATGGGTGGCGAACCGCGTCATCACCATTATAATAATAATTGTTACTAAAAATGTAAGCACGGAAAAGTGTTTATGTGAGAGTGTATATGTACTTTATACATTCCATGGCAAAAGATTTAATTCGTGTGCATATTATATAACTATACACACGATATCTTAGAAGTTTAGAACATAATTGGCATGTCTAGTTTCACTATACAAGTCAAACCAGATATTATTTAATGGCCTTTTGCTCGAGGTTATATTATATACGCACGCCTTATATGAAACAATACGATATTCGGGAGTTTAAACTCGGCGAATTGTAAACTTTCTTTAAATTTTTAACTGATCAGATCATCTTGACATGATATAGAAGAATATTTTTGATGTGAAACATCTAATGCGAAGAGAGGGTAAAATCGGCTGTTAGCGTGGCGACGCTTTTATTGTACTTTTCCTGTTCAAATCTTGCAAGTTAAATTTAACACACTTCCCAGTTTCCGATTGATCTGAAATTTTACACGCATGTGTATATCACGTGACAATGCAATATTATGATAACATGGAGCTGATCTGATGATGGAGCTGGAAGGTGGGCATAAGAAGTCTATAATGAAACGGCGCAACCCCATCGAGTTTGGGCTCGTATGATTCTTATTGCCGAGTACTTTGTGTCTAGATGGTATCCAGGGGCTGATGATGAAGCTGGAAGGTGGCCACAGTAACTCTATAATGAAATGACGCAACCCTGTCGAGTTTTGACACGTTTGGTTCGTCATGATGAGTACTTTGTCTTTAGATGGTATCCAGGGTCTGCTGATGGAGCTAGAAGGTGGCCACAGGAACGCCGTCATAAAACGACATAACTCCGTCGAGTTTGGGCTCATATGATTTGTCTTGACGTGTACTTTATCTCTAGATGGTATCCAGGGTCTGACAATGGAGCTGGAAGGTGGCCACAGTAACTCTGTAATGAAACTACGCAATCCTATCGAGTTTATACTCGTTTGATTCGTCTTGAGGAGTACTTTGTCAAGTTATGATCATTTTATTTCTACAAAATAATTTCAATGTTTTCACATCTGCTAGACGTCCCGCGACGTCTAGATTTTTGCTTGCAGTTCGCATTTAATAGTTCAGGCTAGAATTTAGATATCAATTGCAAGATAACAAAACTTCAGTATGTGATTTAATGTGGTCACAGACTAAGAAAACAAGGTCACCCTATTCCATCCAGCAGGTGACGGGAAAATAAATTAAGGATTGCAAATTATGCTGAAAAATTAACCTTTGTTAATCCGTTTGAACTGAACAAACTGTCAGTTTGGTATAAAAGGCCAATTTCAGAGTAAATATTATCTATATCCATCCATCCATCAGCCTTTCGACGTCCACTGCTGGACATAGGCCTCCCCAAATTGGGGGTATAGTGCCGTAATCGTCACGCTTGGCAGGCGGGTTGGCGATCGCAGTGGATGTTGTTAATACTTGAGGGAGTGCTGCTGCCCACTCTCCCCGATATTCCCTCAGTCGGCTCTTACGACTCCCATGGGAGTCTACCCATGGGTAGAGAGGGGTGGAACAATTCTAAAGCCGGCCCCACTTGGCCATTGTCTATATATTCAAATATAAAATAATAATTGACTGACTGACGTATCAAAGCACAGCACAAAATCCTGGAGCCGTGAAAATTTGCTTGGATATTGTGGGTGAAGTAAGAAAAGAGTTTACCAAATTGGCTTTTTGATATATACTGTGGCGCGAGGGAAGCCGCTGGTTAAGGCGGTAGTAAAACAAACTCGTATATGGGCTTGCAAAGAAAAACAATTGAGAAAGATTAGTAGTGCAAAATACCTATATATTATATAGAGATACATATCAGCTTAAACAAATGAATTGTTTCCATCCTACACTGCACATTCACCGCTCTAATAAAGTGCGTAGGTCAGTACGATCACACGATTTTGACTTTTACTTGTGACGCAAGAAATGGTCTCATTGAAAGTTATCTTGGCTCTTGAGAACATTCTTTGTTTTGTCGAGAAATACGATTGTTATTTTATGTTTGTGGTGTGACTTTTGCGCTTTTTAAATACTTGTGTTTTTCGTTTGGACGTTCAGATGCTTTCAAGATCGCTAGTGGTTTATAATAAAAGAAGAAGAAAGTAAAACGAGATTTTTAGTACGAGCGGGAAAAAAATCACTATTTCCTTATTCACAAATTATTTGTACTTTAAAAAGTAGCAGAGCATGTCAAATGCTAAAAATATAAAGATTTTTTTTTTTAAATGGCGCCTTCATGTATTAAGAATTTTAATTGCAAAATTATGAAAATTATATATTAATATTGGATTAATGCATGTAAATACATTCCGATAGATGGCGTTGGTGGTAAAGACAAATGTGATGAGGAGATTGGGATGACCAGATAGGTCTGTACGAAAGCTCAGTGGCTTAGAGGCACTTCCTCGGATTGGAATAGACGCGGGTTCGTTTCCCGCTCGTACTAAAAATCTCTTTTTCCTTATTCACAAATAATTTGTCCTTTAAAAAGTAGCGGAGCAGGTCAAATGCTAAAACAATATAGATCAAAAATTAAAAGTAAACCTAAATATTTAGTACTCTACATCTACTGATCTATTAGATTTTGCATAAAAGTATAATTTAAGCAGAACCAAGATCAAAACCAACATCGATACCACATTCATGAAGAAAACAACTAAAAATTGTATTTTCCAGCGTAAGATTCAAACATATCCGCCGGCGGACCACTGGGGTAATATAATACGGTTCCAATGGCCCGCCATTACAGACGGAGAGACGGCACACGGCGGGTTTATTTAGGTGGTGAGGGCCCCACACTACCCTGTTCGTTGCCCCGAACGACGGAGTGTGCGGTTAGGTACATTTTTTACTGTGTTAACAAAAAAAAGCAATTGAACATGATTACGCGATGATAATACGGAACAGTTAAAAAAAATTATTGATATTTTTTTTTTACACCGTAAATACATGTCATTTGTGTGTTTTTTTATTTAACCCGTAACTGTCCCACTATTGGGCATGAGTCTGCTCTCAGTGTGAAAGAAGTTTCCGCCGTAGTTTACCACACTTGTCCAGTGTGGATAGGCAGACTTCACATGCCGTCGAGAAAATTTTTCAGGCATGCAGGTTTAGTAACGATCATTTATAAACAAACTGTCACTGTGGTCCAGCGGTAGTGTGAGCGACTGCTGATCATGAGGTCTCGGGTTCGATCCCCGGGTCAGACAGAGCTATTGAACTTTTTCGTAAAAAGAAAAATTCTCAGTAGCCCGGAGTTAGGAAATGTGCTTGGTAGACGGTAGTAGGCTCGCCCCTTATTACGTGGGACTTAAACATAGCTGACGAACCGTGGATGTGTAATACACCTCTGCCTATCCCTTCAGGGCGATGCTATGTTTGTCACAGGTGTCGTGTGAAGAGTTTGGACTGGGGATTGAACTCGATACCGCAGTCTATGCAGTTTTTAGTTTTACCACTAAAAGAAAACCATAATGTTGCTGATAATGATAATGTACTATACTTACTTGATATTTATTATTTTGATCTGTATTTTAGCACTTGAAATCCTCAGCTACTTTAACGAACAAATTATTTGTGAATGTGTAAAAAGAGAACTTTAGGTCACTGCGATGGCTTAGCGGTCTAGAGCACTTCCACGGATTGGAAGGGACGCAGGTTCGAATTCCGCTCGTAGTAAAGTTCTCTTTTTACACTTTCACAAATAATTTGTTCTTTAAAGATATTTATTAATTAAAAATAGATACTAGTCGAATGTGAAAGATAATGACTGACAGCTATTATAAAGAAAGTTAGTTTGGCGCTTGTTTATTTGATTTTAAATAATGTTCCACTTCTAACATTTATCATAATTTATCTTAAATACAAGTCTAGTCGTAAATCGATTAAAAATAAATTATTTTAACACATTTTTGTAAACATTTTCAATTTTAGGTCTCACAATTAAAAATCACAAGTAAAAACAAAAGCAAAGCAAATATAGTATTTTGCCACGTGTTTCTATTGTGAAATTTGAGCTTTTGAGGCGATATTTAAGGGTAGAGCCTTGTCTAGCACAGCCTGAATGGGCCGGCTCTATTGGTGAAATACCACCCTCTCACAAAAGATCAATGTGAAACAACTGTAGCTACTCCATTTTTGATGTGAAACATCTAATGCGGAGGGAGGGTAAAATCGGATGTTAGCGTGGCGACGCTTTTATTTTACTTGTCCCGTTCAAATTTTGCAAGTTAAATTTGACACACTTCCCGGTTTCTGATTGAGCTGAAATTTTACAAGCAAGTGTATATCGCGTGACAATCCAATATTATAATGACATGGAGCTGATCTGATTATGTAGCTGGAAGGTGGACATAGGAACTCTATAATGAAACGGCGCAACCCCATCGAGTTTGGGCTCGTATGATTCGTCTTGCCAAGTACTTTGTGTCTAGATGGTATCCAGGGTCTGATGATGGAGCTGGAAGGTGACCACAGTAACTCTGTAATGAAACGACGCAACCCCGTCGAGTTTGGACACGTTTGATACGTCTTGACGAGTACTTTGTCTTTAGATGGCATTCAGGGTCTGATGATGGAGCTAGAAGGTAACCATAGGAACTCAGTTATAAAACGACATAACACCATCGAGTTTGGGCTCGTATGATTTGTCTTGACGAGTACTTTATCTCTAGATGGTATCCAGAGTCTGACGATGGAGCTGGAAGGTGACCACAGTAACTCTGTAATAAAACGACGCCACCATGTCGAGTTTATACTCGTTTGATTCGTCTTGAGGAGTACTTTGTCCAGTTATGATAATTTTATTTCTGTAAAATAATTCCGATGTTTTCACATCTGCTAGAGGTCCCGCGACGTCTAATTTTTTGTTAAGGTGGGAAAAAATATATGTAACCGCACACCCCGATGTTCGGGGCAACGAACAGGGTAGTATGGGGCCCTCATCCACTACATAAACCTACCGTGTGCCGTCTCCCACCCGTGCCGTTAAGTTTCGTATAGTGAGAGAGAGCGCTGGAGGTCCAAACTCTCTCCCTATCCTCTCTTTATTATCCTATTATCTCCTTGGTATCCTACCTATCCTCACCTTAATATCCTTCCTATCCACCAAGTAGCAATTTTTTTCGAGACGGCGACGCGCAAGTGATGCTTCTGGTGCTGCTAGCATCTATTAGTAACCGCTTACTATCAGGTGGGCATTATACTTTTTCGCCACCCACGTAGTATAAAAAACACTACTTCAGAAGGCCACACCACCTATAAATTTTCGTGAACAGACCATTTATAAATACACAATATACTTAAAAAGATTATGTTATACAGCCACTCTACCACCGACACCGCCCTCTAGTAACGCCAACAAATTCGCACACATAAAAATAAAGACGGAATATCAGTATACTCCAAGAACACATAATGGACCACCGAAGGAATGTAACATAGTTCCAGTGGCCCGCCAATAAAGGCGGAGAGACGGTACACAGCGCGTTTCTTTAGTGGGTGAACACCCCACACTACCCTGTTTTCGTTGCCCCGAACGACGGGGTGTGCGGTTAGGGACATTTTTCCCGCCTTAACAAAAAAAAAAAAACACATAATGGACATAACCACGACTCTAACGGGTTAAGCTGATAATAAATAAGTTATGAGCTTACCATGAGCGGCAAATGATGTTAATTTAGTTATTTCCTCCATAAATAAAGGGCAAAATAAGGATTAAATGTAGAGGACTTAGGTAATTAGAAAATATTAGCACTAGCGTCCATTAACATTAATCAATTCTTATTTGTCTGACCTCTAATATCGTGGAGACAAATGTGATGTGGAGATTGGGAATGACCGTTGGCCAGTGCGATGGCTTAGCGGTTAAAACACTTCCTCGGATTGGAAGGGACGCAGGTACGATTCCCGCACGCACTAAAGTTCTCTTTTTCGACATATCACAAATAATTTGCTCTTTAAAGTAGCTGAGCACTTCAAATACTGTACAGACATATCGAAAATCTCTAATATAATAATTTGATAGTTCTATTTGACAACATTACGTATCTATGTGTATGTGAAAATGTGTGTCCGTCAATCATGCCTAAACAATTGAACGGATTTTATTGAAATCGATTCGATAGATAGATGAGACTTTGGATTAAAACATGCTATTGATTCTGAAAAAAAGAATAGCTACTGTAGGATAGCTGTTTTTGTTTGAATTTGAATTTTTAGGTCCACGCAAACGAGCTGCGAGCAGAAGCTAATAGATAGTACTTAAAGATTCAACTATTTATACACTATTAAGTCATGTGATCATTATAAACTTCGGTAAATAGAATATACGTATAAGCTCTGGTTTATTTCTCCGAGAGGTAACATTTTCCACGGAGTCTCTTCCACGTGACCTCCGCACCCTAAAGAGAACGCTATTCTTAGTGTAGACTAGATGTCAAGACATTTGAGTGCCCTGACGTGACTTATTTAACAGATTCTAATAACGCTTGGTATCAACGATATACAACCTACATGATTTCTTACGCAAGTGGTAATTTACTGTCTATTTAACACAACACACTTGCTAACTTCACAGTACGAGATACACGCCTTGGAGTTTAACTCGGTCTAAGCTCTTTACGGCAGTCGGTTGTTAGCTCAACTAGATTTTTGTTGCTATTTTATTATATCACCATATCTGATTGTAGACCACTTACTGTACCGCTCGTGGAATAAGTAAAACAGCAGCAAAAAGAAAGAAAGGAATGGTAGAGGAATACCTCTTGAGATTGGTTCAAACTATCTCATAGCCTCTTATATAGATTCAAATTCACAGCATTTAATGTGAGAAAAACTACAAAGACCTTTCAAAATGGTAACAGCCTTTAGTCTATTATATTTTGACCATAATTTACTTCACGGTCACACAGTTAACTGTTCGCCAAATAATGAATTCTGATCGTAATATCAGATACTCGTGTTACAGGCAGGAAATGAAAATCTATATTAATCATGGTACCAGTAACAGCTCATACCACGCTGCATGTATGCATATTATATGTGTTTTATATTGTTCTCTATTCATGTCAGGGATCGAAAATGTTGGACTTGGCTCTGATGCATCTGTGACTGTATTTCATATTACACAATGATACAAACGTTGAATTTAAAATAAATTTAAGAATTATAGCCTTCTATTTAGTAAAAGTAATGTCATTGGTACTGCACAAATCGTTTAGTTGTCGTTCTTTCTCTGCTAAGTGCTATCGCTTTAATTCCCACATAAGATATTACATTTTGTTTGCCAATTATCCTTATTAATATTATTGCGAAAGTACTTTCGCTTGTTTTTTGTTTGTTAAATTTAGCCAAACCCCTCTTCCTATTTTCTCCTTATCCTTCCCATCTTCTCCTCATTATTTTATTTTATTTTTATTATATATATTTATTATATTATTATAGTTAGAGTATTTATATTATAGTTAGAGATATTATAGTTAGAGTACAGAAAGTATAATAAAAATAATATATTATTATATTATTTTTATTATACTTTCTGTACTCTCCTTATTATCCTTTCCATCCTCTCCTTAGTATCTTTTCCCTTCTCTTCCTTTTTAGGGGGTGTTCCTATCCCTTCTATTGGAGATGGTGACGCACGATGTGCCTCGGACGTTGATGTCCTACCGCATATCCCACTGCCCGGGGAGACAACGTGGTAGCGCGGGACTCTCACCCACTAAACACCCACCGTGCGCCCTCACCCGCCCTTGCTACGGCGGATCACGGGTACCGCGTCATATCGACCGCGATCCGCAGACGGCAGCCCCTTCGGGCACCCTTTCTCGCGCGATGCCTCGCGCACGGTGGTGTCGCACGTTCGCGGTAGGCTTCAGCCATCACTACTGAACCAATCATCGTGAAATTTTGCTAATATATGTTAGTAGTATACAGTCTAAAAAAGGACATAGGCTTTTCATCTTGGAAAAATGAATGGCTTCTGTGGGATAGCTAGTTTTACATAGATATAATTAATGTGTTGTGTGACGTATTTATATTTTGAGTTTTAACGATATCTATAACGCTAAGTCACGTGACTTAACGTTAGAGATGTCAAATTTCCATACATTTTAACAGTTTTCTATAGCGTTAGCGATCATAGAATGCAAGATGGCTAGGTCCACTGGTCTAGCATAATTTATAAAGTCGTCCTCAATTGTTTTAATTTACAGAAGAATAAAAAAAAATTACTCGGCTAACATAGTATTTGTAGCGTATGCTTAACTTATAGATACAACAAAAAAAACTCACTGCACGTACTTTAACCCTTTTTATAAGTCTAATGAGAATCAGATACTCTGCTACTAAAAACTTTAAGACTAACCGAGACATTTCTAATAGCAATGCGTATTAGATGCCGTACGCATTTAGCGTTAATGTTGTAATAATTCTTCTGAAGAAAGCGGCCATAATGTCCTTGTTTTCACCGTTTAGAGTACTTTAGAGCCCAATATTGAAGTACACTTTCACTTTCTGAAAATTGTTATGCCTTCGTATTTTTATGTAGAATGTCCATTTGTCCATTGTTAAGTGCCTACTTATAAGGGCGCATGAAGTTGGACGTCACTTACGATGTGACATTGATTTCTATAGGTACTTAGGTAGGTAAGTATTTATTATATATATGTAGGTACAGGGGGAGACCAAGATTATCCTACCTAGTCCAAATAGGTCATGTATTATACTTTCTAACATTTACGCGAATTTTACATATTTTGAAATAAAACTACGTTTACGGAATCTATCGCGTTTACTTGATTTTTATGCTATCCCGACGTTTCGAATACTTTACAGCATTCATGATCATACACATGTGTCATATGTATGTATATACACATATCAGCTTTGGACATCTACCATCTAAGTCCACCCGTGATCATGAATGCTTACAGCATTATTAGATATTATTAGATATATATTAGTATTCGAAACTTCGGGATAGCATAAAAATCAAGTAAACGCGATAGATTCCGTAAACGTAGATTTATTTCAAAAAGGTCATGTATTGAAGAAAGATGGACTCGAGAATATCCAAAACCGGCGAGCGTTTGTGGAGAGAATTATGAATATTGAGGAAGCGAGAGATGTAGGTATGCAAGAATAGAGCCGTTTGACACTCTTTACCTACCCCACAAGGGAGATGGCGTAATGATAAGTAAGTAAGCAAGTATTATTATTTATTATATTATTATTAAGTAATGCGTGTGCCCTCGCTCCAGTGCCCGGCAGCGTCGCTTAAAGAGTACCCTTCGATCAACAATACCATTGATCGAAGAGTATACCGAAAAGGGTAAGCCACCGGTGGACCACAGAAGTAATGTTTTCTAGATACAGTGGTCCGCTAGTACAGGTGGATTGAGGGCACACGGCGAGTTTGTTTAGTTGGCGAGGGCCCCACACCACCCTATACTTTGCCCAAACCGATGTGGTGTGCGGTTAGATACATTTTTTCGCCTTAAACAATTAATGGTAGGAAGTAGGTACTACTTGTTATTTTTTCTCGATAAATCGTATAATTTTTTTTTTTTTTGCATTTGACATGAATCCTACTTTGTGTTATTCGTAGATCGATTCAAATCGAATAAAAGCAAGTAATTTAACAATGTTAATTACTAACATGTGAAATGTATAGCATTTATTCCACATTTCCCCACTCACATTAATGTTAATGACAGTGTTTCTGAAGGTTGCCAAATTTCAAAGCTAGTATTGGCAATAAACTTATACCGTGATAGTACATGTATACTCTGCTTTGCGATATCTATGATGACTCTAAATAAAATAACATTTATGCTCCGCTTGACTATAATTCAAGTATAATCATTATATATGTACCTATACATAAAAGGAGGAACTAGTATCTACCTACTAGTTTATTTAACTAGCTATAACTGTAGCACCGGCCGCACGGAAGTCCGGCAGTACTCGTATGTTTATTATAAACTAAATGTGTTTACGTAACGCGTTTTCTATTCCAATACCACCATAAAAAGCTACGAGAATGTGTTAATAGGAGAGGCAAGGGTCTCAGTGTCTATAAACATTGAAGTACAGAAACATAACATGTGTTATGTAGTTAATCTATACTATTATAAAGCTGTAACAGAGCTGTGTCTATACATTTAAGATATTTGAGTAAAAATGACTGTATTAGGCTATTTATGCGTGTCTGAAAAAAAAACAATTATTTTTAGATTTTTTGTCTGTTAGTTCGTTCGCGCAAAAACTACTGAACGGATTTTGAAGGAACTTTTTTTTTGATAGCTCTTGATAAGACTTAAAAACTGGTATATTTTATATCTAGCTACTATATCGTGAACCGGCGACAAAAGTTAAAAACTAGATTATCAAAATATAGTTTTTAACTAATAGAGAATAGAGTTATGAAAAATAACTATTTCCATGAAATCTATCAATTTTACTAGATAAATAAAAAGTTGCATCAAAATCCGTCTATTAGTTTTTGTGTGATGCGCGAACAAACAATCAGACAAAGACAAAAAATCTAATAAAATTGCTTTGTGTTCAGAGACGCCTATAAGTACATTTTTTTTTTCAAATATCTCATGTACAGGCACTCTCTTACAGCTTTATAATAGTTAGGTTGTGTATCTAATATTCGCGTAAATATCACAAAGTATTATATTGTTTGGATATTTAATAATACCGTCCATGTTTTGCTACATGACACATACGGCACCCATAAATCACAATAATTAAATTATGTTCTAAATAGAAGTCAATCCGTCTTGGTCGTGGGATTGAGGATACAATTTGACCACAGCATTAATTTACGTGAGCGTCATTCGAGAAGGATCATCGAGTCTTAGTACCTTAGCGCTCATATATATGGTTGGTTTGCCTCAAGCCTCAAGTATTGATAAGTCTATGATCTGTGGCTAGTACTGACGTACTGACCATCAGGTAGGTCGTGACTCGTTTATCACTGTTAATAATAAAAATCTCCAAATATGTTCCACTACGTTACTGCTACGAGAACTATGAAAATGTAGGTGCATGTAGGAGTATCTTAATGAATAACATTAATAAAATTATAATAATAATTTATTTATATTATATCCAAAATTACAGTTTTAAAATGAAAAGTCAGATAATCTTTGGAAGGTGTATTTATAAAAACAATTTTCTTATGATCCTAATATGGCCTGTAGCATAAGGACCTTTTTTATATTAGAAAAAAGTGTGTGTGTATTTGCGTTCAATGTAACTCGAAATAAATACTAAGTAATATATTTTCACCGTTGTATTGTTGTAAGATCTAGGCTTGTTTTAGAAACCACTGAAGCAATATAACACAGTTCCAGTGGCCCGTCAATACAGGCGGAGAAACGGCACACGGCGGGTTTTTTTAGTGGGTGAGGGCCTCACACTACCCTGTTCGTTGCCCCGAACGACGGGGTGTGTCGTTAGTTACATTTTTTCCCGCATTGACAAAAAAAAAAGGTTTGTTTTAGAAGTGATTTTGTAAAAAATAAGTACTTTAAAAAATATGTGGCCTCGAATTTAATGTAACTACATATTTTAATTAAAAAATGTCAAGCCAACATCCAAATCTAGTTATAATTATAACTGGTTATATCCACGAGAGAATGGGACTAGCTATGAATCAAAGCTGTGATTCTCGCAATATCGTATTCCAAATGATAATGACAAAAGCGAGAAAAAAACGAGAATAGTGAGTCTGTCTCAGACTCAACTATTATGGTTATGGTTGTTTGTGCATTATAATAAATTTATGCGTGGAGGAAAATAATACCATGATCAATAACAAAACTTACGTATTCTATTTTTAAATTGTGTGATGATACCGATGATGTACTAAGGCACGGGCCACAAGGAGAGGGCCCCACAGTACCCTGTTTGTTGTCCCAAACAATAGGTTGCGTGGCTAGGAAAATATATTAACACCACAACGTTCATTAAAAAAAAATAAGCGACACTTGTTACTTTTCAAAATATATTTTAAATTTGATCAGACTAAAAGGTCTTACGGGTTGCTCTGAATATGTAATGTTTATGAATATGGGAGCAAATGTACCTATCGCTAATAAATTAGAAGCGATACCCAGAATATACAATAAGTGGGTACATACCTACATACATACATACCTACTCGTCTACGTCTTTATATAGGCACAGTGTATTAGAGGCATATGTGGAAGGTATACAGTTTAAAATATTCATGTAATTTTATGTATAAACCATTCGTCAGTAGGTCAGGGAGGTCGTGCAGGGAATTTGTTATAAGTGCGCTGGTATGTACTTAGTAAAGAGTACCCTTCTTAGTGTTTATTGTACCTATATAAATATGGTGTTGAAAGCGATTAAAGGCGGACTTGATCGTTTGATTCTTTAAAGCTAATGTAATGGTTAGTGACTAAAGAAGAAAAAAAAAATCTAGACATCGCGGTACGTCTAGCAGATGTGAAAACATCGAAATTATTTTGTAGTAGAATTAAAATGATCATAACTTGACAAAGTACTCGTCAAGACAAATCAAATGTGTCCAAACTCGACGGGGTGGCGTCATTTCATTATAGAGTTCCTATGTCCACCTTCTAGCTCCATCATCAGATCAGCTCCATGTCATCATAATATTGCATTGTCACGTGATATACACATGCGTGTAAAATTTCTCCTCAGTCAGAAACCAGGAAGTGTGACAAATTTTACTTGCAAGATTTGAACGGGACAAGTACAATAAAAGCGTCGCCACGCTAACAGCCGATTTTACCCTCCCTCCCCATTAGATATTTCACATCAATAATACATTGGTGCCAAGGTCCTCCAGCGATTCTGCCATGACTACTATGTCGTCGGCATATCGAAGGTGAGTGATGTATTCGCCATTGATGTTGATGCCGAATCCGGTCCAGTCCAAGAGCTTGAAGACATCTTTCAATGCAGTGGTGAAGAGTTTCGGGGACATAACGTCTTTCTGTCTAACACCTCTCTGCAGTTGGATCGGTTTCGTTCTCTTGTCCTGAACACGGACTGACATGGTGGCGTTTCTATACAAGCACTTCAGCACTTCGATGCAGCACCGCCTAAGTTTCGATCGAATCAGGATTTCTCATAGTCCACAAACGCCAGACACAGAGGCCGATTGTATTCCTCGGTTTTCTGTATAATCTGGCGTAGCGTGTGGATGTGGTCTATGGTACTATATAGCCTTTTCGGAAACCGGCTTGTTCGGGAGGCTGGAGGTCGTCAAGCCTGCGCGTGAGTCGATTTGTAATGACCCTCGAAAACAACTTATAGACGTGGCTCAAGAGCGAGATGGGTCTATAGTTCTTCAAGAGGGTTCTGTCACCTTTCTTGAAGAACAGCACCACCACGTTTCTGGTCCACGATTCTGGAACGTCACCCCCAAGAACGACGGAATTGAACAGCCTCTGAAGAGCTTTTAAGACTGGCTTGCCACCTGCTCTCAGAAGCTCTGTGGTGATTCCGTCGTCTACCGGTGCCTTTCCGTTCTTTAGTTGTTTGAGAGCCATTCTGATCTCGTACAGGCTGACGTCCGGGATATCTTCGGTAAAGTGCCAAGTTAGCTTGTTTAGTAATAATAATAAATAAATATTCACGGGCATTTTACACAACGTCCTCTGGTCCCAAACTAAGCTTAATGCTTGTGCTATGGGTACCAGATTACGGCTATAATACATATATTACTTTGTTTTTTTTAATACATACATAAATAACAGATAGAAAACACCCAGACGCAGTATAAATATCTGTGTTCATCACACATATAATTGTCCTGAGTGGGAATCGAACCTACGACCTCATGCATGGAAGTAGGTTACACTACTGACTACGCCACGAGGTCCGTCAAATAGGATTAGACTTAAAAGTCAGCATACATTTTGGTCTATATCTCTGAAATTTTGGTCAAAAAGGAGACTATATTAGAAAGGTAAATACTTCGAACACAAAATAATATTACAAAATTTTACACAAAAGATGTTAGAAACAAAAATATGTCCTTATCATAATTTAGAGTTATTATGCTAAAAAATCCGCGCACATTAAGTCGCTGGTAATAACTAGTCAATAAGTTAAGATATTATGCTAAGGCCAAGAAGGTGACGATGAAGGTTATGCAGAGAAAAATAAACTTACTTCGTATATTAAATAAATCATTCGTTTTTCACTCATACCGTGCACAAATGAACATGATAGCCAATCAATGAAAGACCACATTTAAATCTTACTGCCTTACTAATAAACGTTGTATAACCTCTGAATAGTTATTCGGTGGTTTGTATTTGTCACTAATATGACAGTTTAACATTAAGAACGGAACAAAACACTGAATGACTATTCGGAGCTTAAACAATGTTTATTAGTAAGGTGGTTAGTGTTTTACTAAGATTTAAATATTAATAATGTTGTTACTGCTGCGTAATCTTTTACATGAGCTTAATAAATCACTATTTCTTTCACAACTACTAAGATTCTTAACATTTTCTGTCTAGCAAATAGACATAAGTACGTAGTAATCCCGGATTAGCTTTGCTTACCAAAGTTATACTTTATTTAGTCATGACGACGCAAGGTCGGATGTGTAGTAATACGAATATAAAATATATTTAGAACATTCATAATTTAAATTTTAATTGATGTTTTTGGTGTGTAGTTTGTATAAACGAAACAAAAACGGATTAACTGACCGCAGGATGGAATTTTATGGACGTTCAACATTTATTGATTAGGTATATAAAGAATTAGCCTTTATCCTTGGCTCCGCCGCAGCCAAAAGCCAGTTTTTGGGTTATATCTTAGGTTCTTGATATAGTAGCGGGATAAAATATATACCAGTTTTGAATTCTCATCAAGAGCTATCAAATTAAAACATAGCATCAACATCGGTCAGTAGTTTTAGCGTGATGCGCTAGCGAACAAACCGACAAAAATATTTTGTGTTTTGCGTTTAGACACGCCTATATAGGCTAATACAGACATTTTTTCTCAAATATATTATATGTACAGACATAGCTCTGTTACAGCTTTATAATAGTATAGATCGGATTAAATAAGTGATAAACCTTATCACGAGCCCTTACCATCGACGAGCCACCTACTTAGAATTACAAGAGCCTTCACCACGACAATATGTAATATTTTGTTATTTGTATTCTTACACTCACACGATTGCATGTGAATGAAGACCGTGAGATAGTTTGTTCGGACGTAGTGACATGACGTGAATATATTGCCAATACTCAAGTATTGCTGATCTCCAATCTTACGTCTGAAGTCAAAAAGGTCAAGGTTATATAAATATCTTAATATGCGCTCTATGTCCTACTACTGGACTCAAGCCTCCTCCTTAATTTAAGAAGAATAAATCTATAGAATGTTTCTTATGCAGAGATGATAATTATTATTGCAGCACAGCTGACTGGATACGTACTTATCGGTCACCACACAGTTGCAGTTATTCAGTATATACTTAATGCGCCGACTCGTGGGCTGGGTGTTTTGTTTCAGCGGGGGCTTTATTTGATCTACGAATGATATTTTTTTATCTATTACACGAAGCTGCTTTAGTACAAATACTTCGGTGCTATTAGACCATTTCGGTATATTTTTTCTTTTATACAACGTGGGTGGCAAACAAGCATAAGGCCCACCTGATGGTAAGCGTTTACCGTAGCTTAGAGACGCTAGCAACACCAGAGGCATCACTCGCGTGTCACCATCTTCAACGAAAAGGGATAGGAATAGAATGGATGCTAAGGAGAGGATAGGAAAGATAATAAAGAGAGGATAGGAAGGATCGTAAAGACAGGATATGAAGGATAACAAGGAGAGGTTAGGTAGGGGGTTTGAACCTTCGGCACTTGAGGCGCTGAGAGGGTAGACTTCCTCAATCGAGCTGGCCTATTTATGCTGGGATGTGTAAGGCTCTACTGCTATGGATTTAAGAAATAAGAATTGCATTACCATTAGTCACATTAAAGTTATTATTATTTTAATTCGTATAAAAGGGATAAATTTCTGCGTCTAATCATGCTATTCAATCGGGATATTTTATGAACTGCAATTTGTGGATCATGGTAGAAGAAATGTTTTACGTTAAAAGCCGCACCCACCAATTGTCCAAAAACGAGTTATTGACACTAAATTGTTCAGGATGTTATCACCATTCATCAAAAACTGTCCAAGATATATTTACATTTGGCTTAAAAAAATATAATACGTATCCACCCACACGTATGGACAAACTTACGTCATTTTCTCGAAATAATAATGAAGTTCTTACATTTTAGCATAACTCGCACGATGAATTTATCAGTTTAATGTGCACGAAGATTTACAATCCTGTTTTTTTTTTCATAGCAGAACAAAGTGTCACAGATGTTAAAAACTATAACCTACCTACTCGTAATAAACGCCAACATTTTTGGTATGCAGTTATAAATACTCTTACATTTCAATGCTAAATGCCACTTGCCCTCATTTCGGTGTAAAACAAAATTAAATAAATGTATGACAACTACGAGTTTAACAAAAATAAATGTGTGCTACGGAACGACTTGTTTCCTGAGAAATGCTTCACCGATATATCTTTGTTTATTTTATTTTAGAGTCTATATCTACATAAGTACCAACAGTATCTACCAATAGATAATAACATTTTATTATAATTATGGAATAAGATTTATCTATTCTAGTGTATTTCTATACTATATTCTGCCAACGACTTCGTTTGCATGGACTTTAAATTGTATGAACTAATATAAATACGTCTCTGCGGCACATTCATTTCTTCTCTGCACATATGAGTACATTTTTACAGGTCCTTGAGAATACATTTAGAGCAGAAACCTTAAAGCTGAAGTCACGGCTGTATATAAAAAAGGTTTAAAAAAATGGAGCAATAACGTATAATTTCTAGCTATTTATTTTGGGTGATCATAGTCCGGAGCGTGCTCGTCGCGATTCCTGCCAGCCTGTAATCCACAGGCTGCAATCCGGCTCGAATGCGTACCGCAGTGCGGGTTAGGACGTGCCACAGAGGCGACGCGTACCGACCCGCCCCCGTCGGTACGAACAACGGCAGATGCGGCGATGGGGGCCGCCACCCATCACGCCTTGCCCAGTTTGGCGAGTCGAGGGGAGCAGAGTGTCGAGTAGGCACGTGGAATGTAATGGTGGTGTGGAAGGTAAGTTACACGAGCTGGTAACCGTCATGTCGGACAGACAGCTTGATGTGCTCTGTGTAACAGAGACCAAGCAAAGGGTAGTGACGCCTGTGATCTTCCTGGTGGCGGGTTAGCTCTGTGGTCTGGTGTACCGCAGAGCAATCGGGCCAGCATGGGAGTGGCGGTGTTGCTGTCCGCTCGCTTGGCCTCAGGTGTGAAAGACTACGGAATGTTTGATCCCAGACTTCTATGGGTCCGAATAAAACTAGGCGTCACCAGGGTCTTCATGGTCGCAGCTTATGCTCCCGTAGGCTCTTCGGTGGCATCGGATCTAGAGAAGTTCTGGGATAATGTTAGGGAAGTTCTGGATTTGGCAGAAGCTAGTGAACGCGTGATCGTATGCGGAGACTTGAATGGATGGGTTGAAACCAAGCGTCCAGACTTCGAGGACGTGCGTGAGAATATTGCAGGTAGGTCATTGCGGATGTATGTATGGAGAGAAACCTTATTGTGTCAAACACATTTTTTCAACATAAGGACATCCATATGTATACATGGAGAAGGAATGAACAAAGAAGTATGATAGATATAATTCTGGTAGACAGTCGCCTCCGAAGTAAAATTCTGGATACAAGAGCCTACAGGGGTTCTACTGTCGACACGGACCGCTATCTCATTATTGCGAGATTCAGTGGTCTGTTCAGAAAGTGGAGACACTGGCGAGAGCGTGTCCACTTCGGAGGGCTTGAAAAAATATAGATAGAAAAGTTGCAAGAAGAGAGTGTAAGAGCAAAGTATGTAGAGAGTGTCCGTGAACGGCTGACTATGGCAAGTCAGCCGGGATCTGACATAGAAGAATGCTGGAGAGTATTGAAAGATAGTATGGTAGGTACAACGAAAGAAGTATGTGGATGCTCAAAGAAGCATAGGAAAGTGAAAGGTGATGCATCCCACCATGCGGAAAGTACATACGGAAGTAGCAGCTTCCGTAGACCAAAAGAAGAAAGCGTGGCTGGACTATGTATCTTCTTTGAACCTGAGTGCAAGTATGAAAGAACAGAAGAAAGAAATATACCGGCAACGTAAGAATGACACCAAAGCCTTAGTGAAAGAGAAGCGTGATAGAGCAAATATGACTGCAGAAGTAAGGCTGACCAAAAACTTCGAGAGCAACACCAAAATTTTCTGGAGGGAGGTGAAGAAATCTCGAAGTGGTTGGTCAGCTTTCAGAATTAATAAAATAAGGTCTAAAGGTGGAGACATTCTTACGCAAACACAAGATGTTTTAAGCCGATGGAGTGAATATTTTGGAGATATGTATGCAGATGTTCAGGGTGATGCTGGTGCCACATGTGGTCTAACAGATCAGCATTCGGTACCGGCATCCTCTGATGTAAATGGGCGATTAGAAGTTTGAAAAATGGTAAGGCAGCGGGTATTGATATGGTGTCCGCTGAGATGATCAAGCTTGGAGGCTCATGTGTCTGGGAATCCTTCCTGATGCTTCTCAATTTATGTTGGAGCTGAGAAATGGTTCCCAAGGACTGGAGAAGCGCAGTCATCGTGCCCTTGTTTAAAAACAAGGCTTCAGGTTATGACTGTGCAAACTACAGAGCCATAAGCTTGACCAGTTTGGTAGCCAAAGTGTATGGTAAGATTATTGAAAGGAGAATGAGGATGGTGTCTGATGAATTTTCGTGTGAGGCACAAGGAGGTTTCAGGTGTGGACGAGGATGCATGGATCAAGTGTTTTCTCTGCGCAACATTGTGGAGAAGCAGCTGGCTATAGGCCAGAGGGTTTTCTGCAGTTTTGTGGATTTGGAGAAAGCATTTGACACTGTTTTACGAAAGGAACTTTGGGACATTAAGATATTTTTATATATATATTTAGCATTTCACATGCTTAGCACTATACATTAAACAGAAAGTGAAAAATGTTAAATCGAAAATAACAGTCAGGAGCAGGATTTGAACCTGCATCTCCTGGATACCGTCCAGATGGTTTGCCAATTCAGCCATCGTGACAATTGCTCCTGACTGCTAATTTCGATAAAACATTCATACAACGTCTTTGGGTGACACCTGCGCCATCAGTCGGCAGTATTTTCATACATTATACCGACCAGGTAAACTTAATTTTACAATTAAGATTTTACCTAATAATGTCGCAAACCCTATAAATATTTAAATACTTTTATATATATTTTTAGCATTTCACATGCTTAGCACTATACATTAAACACAAAGTGAAAAATGTGTAATCGAAAATAACAGTCACGAGCAGGATTTGAACCTGCATCTTCTGGATACCGTCCAGATGCTTTGCCAATTCAGCCATCGTGACAATTGCTCCTGACTGCTAATTTCAGTAACACATTCATACGTCTTTGGGTGACGCCTGCGCCATCTGTCGGCAGTATTTTCATACATTATACCGACCAGGTAAACTTAATTTTACAATTAAGATTTTACCTAATAATGACGCAAACCCTATAAATATTTAGATATTTTTATATATATATTTAGCATTTCTATCAGCCAGACTGTTTATCAGATATCTGGATAAATGTCTACAAAGGTTGAATGAAATTAATGTGGGAGTTCAGATGGGCGACTCAGTGGTTAACTCGCTGCTATATGCAGACGATGCGGTCTTACTAGCGCAGTCTGCGACTGACCCGCAAACTCTAGTCAACGTAATGGCAGAAGATTGTAAGAAAAGGGGCCTACGTGTGAATGTGAGCAAAACCAAAGTAATGGTTTTTGAAAGAGAAGAAGCCAGAACAGATGTTAGAGTAGCAATAGGAAATTGTGTGCTAGAACAAGTGGATGAATTTGTATATCTTGGATGTGGATTCAGTCGGGATGGAAGGTACACCACTGATGTAGAGAGAAGAGAGAATGCGGGAAATAGAGTGAACGGAGCATTGGGACAACTTCTCGGCAGCCACCACCTCAGCCAGAAGGCACGTGTTGCAATAAACAACGCAGTGCTTGTCCCAACGTTATTATATGGAAGTGAGAGTTGGGTATGTAAAAAGGAGCATGAGAGTAAAATCAGTGCGGTCGAAATGCCATCTCTGATTCTCTGAGAATCTGTGGAGTGAGGCTGACTGACTGCATTTGTAACAATGACGTAAGAGAGCGAGTAGGTATGAAAGAGAGTATTGATGTAAAGATGCGAAAGGGAATGCTCCGATGGTTCGGACATGTGGAAAGAATGCCGGACGAGCGACTGGCTAAGATACAATGCGAAAGTGGAAGGATGTAGGTATAGAGGGAGACCGAGACTTACCTACCTAGACCAAATTGGTCATGTATTGAAGGAAGGTCAGGAGACTCCGAAACCGGCGAGCGTGTATGAAGAGAGTTATGAATGTTGAGGATGCGAGAGATGTATACAAGAATAGAGCCTCTTGGCACTCTGTTCTCTCTGCCTACCCCGCAAGGGAAATGGCGTGATAATAAGTAAGTAATATGTAGACGCAAGACTTAGATATGTGTTGTTTATATGCTGTTGCATTAGAAGATAAAATCTGTTTTGATATTTACACGAATGACGTAACTATACTATTGTAAAGCTGCAACAAAGCTTTATTTTATTTTATTTTATTTTACTTTTTTTGGGAAAATAAACGTTATTACATTGTATAATTTTTTTTTTCATTAAATTATAATATGTACTTAACAAGTGTTAAAAAACAAAATAGTATATCCTACTTTAATTAGTTAACAGTTATCAAGTGTCATAAATTACAATTTATATTAATATTCCTAAACTTGTTCAAAATTTATTTCTTAAAAATAGATTTAGATAGGTGAAATATATCAATATCAAAGAAAAATGTATTAAACATTTATGTAACACGTGGTAGCTTATAGTTTTGCCTGTACATTTAAGATATTTCAGAAAAAAATAATGTATTAGGCTATCAAGGCGCAACAAACGCAACACATTTAGAACTTTTGTATGTTCGTTCGTTCCGGCATCACAATAAAGCTACTGAAGGGATATTGATGAAACGTTTTTTATAGTTCTTGATTAGACTTAAAAAATGGTATACATTTTATACCGCTACAATATCAGGATCCTGAGATACCTATAACTAAAAAACTAGCTTTTGGCTGCGACGGAGCTGTGGGCAAAGGCTAATGTACATCTACTTTTATGAAATCAATCGCAATCGATTCAAAACTAGTTTTATTTCATAAGTAAAAAGTTGTTAAAGTAGTTATTTTTTGTATAATATTTGTTGATAATTTTAATATTTTAAACATAGAAAGTTCTATTTATAGCCATTTCAGAGGAAAACGTCGATTAGCTATCAATTAATGCTAAAGTAATAGATGGTAGCCAACTACTTCTATTTGTTTTTGCCAGTTAAATTATATTTCCTAGACAATAATTGTTAAATATAAGTAATAATCGTTATATTAGATAAATTAAATATTATTATTAAGTTTATTGATGATATGTTATTCAAATTATTATTATGTTAATATTATTTATTATTATGTAATAGCTTATTGATTACAGTCAGTCTTATAGCATACAAAAACAACTGGATCATGGAGGTAGCCTCGATGACCCAGTTGTTCTTGTATGCAAATTAACTAGCATATTTTTGAATATCATATTAAATTGCGACGGTATATGCAACTCTTAATCACAATTATTCGAACAAAAAATGGTATAATGTATTGAATTTTATCAGCAGGAACATTTCAGTAGCAGTACGACAGTTGGAACGATATTATACACACTGTAGCTTACTTTCAATAATAGCACTAAGTTACATGTATAGGCAAAATACTGGTCTGTTACACCACTTAGTTCATTATCTTAGGCTTATAGAACGAGGCGAGGCTACGGTTGGATGGACCAGGGAACGTTCTCCACACGCAAGGCCTCTCATGAAGGTGCGACGCTCCGTGTGTAGATGCGTCGCTCCGCAGAGGGTACCCGAAAGGGTAAGCCGTCGGCGGACCACTGAAGCAGTATAACACAGGTCTAGTGATCCGCCAATGCAGGCAGAGAGACGGCACACGGCGGGTTTATTTAGTGAGTGAGGGCCCACACTACCCTGTTTGTTGCCCCGAACGACGAGGTGTGCGGTTAGGTATTTTTTGTCCCACCTTAACAAAATGTAAAAAGGCTTATAGAACGACGAATGCTCTTAACTTTTTAGAAAGCACTACCAATCAACGGATTAAAATTTAATAAAATTTTAAGATTTAATTAGAGTTTCACATTTTAACATTATAAAATATGAATGTTATGTGAATTATATCTTTAAAACTATAAAGATATGCGTTGATTTAACTATTGTTGCATAAATTGATATTAGATAATATTGTTATGGAAATTTTAATCGATTGTAATAGTCAATTAGAAACAAATGATGAGGATGTAGCACTGAATAGGCAATCGATATTTTTTTTAGTTTCTACATATTATGCGTTTGTAGACTTAGAACGCGCTTGTGATGCTATTTTTTTAAGGCTTAGGGTGGCTGTCAGCCGCCACAGCCACTGGCTGGCGAATCACGGCCCGCATGATGTTAAGCGCGAGCCGTTGCTCATGGACTCAACTAAGAGACTATACTAAGAGTAGCGTCAAGCTGCTGTTCACTATTTCATGTCACGTGATCATTAATTATTATTTACAAATAATGTACAAAGCTTTATCTAAAATTTGTACTTATAAATTATTCCGGCTGGTTTTTGCTGCTTATAGCTATAAACTTTTGTTCTAATTATATACTTTTAAAGAGTGATAGTTTCTACATAAAAAGCTTTAAATAACAATCTTTTGAGAAATATAGTACATAAAAATAGATAACATGACGCACCATAAAAAGCGAATAGTTCTGTGTTGGAGCACACGACCTTTTGGCTTGTTTGACGTGAAATAACCTCAGTTAAAGTTGTTCGACTTATGCAAATTATAGTTATTTTAGTTCGTTCTTTAATTGCAATCTGACTTGGTATTTTCCGGACACGAATTTATATTATATACAAGTTAGTTTTTAGTAGATAAATACACCATATTCATTTTATGATTTTATTATATCTCTATCAGATGAGACTGCATAATTCCGTATAGGTAAAGACACGCTATCTACAGTGCTCAGATCCTATAAGAGATTGGACAATTTGAAATGCCTTAAATAAAAATAATGTTATAGGAAATGTGGGGTAAATGCAGAATTGCACGACAAATTAATATTATTTAAATTAACCTGAAGATATCAGAGGATGGATTTTTATATATTGTGTATGACATTTGACATTTTATACACTTTTATTTATATTTAGAAGTAATAACATTTTAGTTTATAGTAAGTCCAATTTGTGTGCTATACTGAGTTAAATCCCCCATGACGGGACCGCTCGTTGTGGCGTCCTCTTGGGGAGGCCTAAGTCCAGCAGTGGACGGTGAAAGGCTGATCGATGGACTGAGTTAAATATAAGAGTGCCAGTATTAGCCAACCTGCGTGCTGTCCTTTTCCTGCCAACCCATTCACTATTGCCGCAAATTCAACCTGCATTGAATACATGGCCATATAAATTATGAAATAGGTACGGCATTTACCACCACATTCAGTGCTTGATGGTGAAGTTGCGGTAAGGTTACCAAAGCAGGACGACATAGACTAAATAACAAATAGTTAAAAAAGTGTAAGGCATTATTTTCTTGCTGGTTCTATTCAACAAATTATTATATCTGTACTATAAAGCTGTAACAGAGCTGTGTACATTGAAGATATTTGAGAAGAAAGTAACTGAATTAGGCTCTAAGTGTGTATAGGGTATATCTCTGAACTGAAAACCATTTTTTTTAGAATTTTTGTCTGTGTCTTTGTTTACACATCACGCCAAAACTATTGAACGGATTTATAATGACATTTATTTCAAAACTATTGAATACACATATGCTTACGTTATACACCGTTACTATATCGGGAATCTAAGATATAGCCCTAAAAACTAGGAGCTAGAATGGACCCGCGGGCAATGCCTAGTAAAGTTATAAAATGATTGTTCTGTCATCGTATGTCAATGTAACACACATTAATCTTCTAAGAGTCCAACCACAATTAAAATTTTATCAAATTTGTTTTTCCAGATTTGTTTAGCATTATTAGTTAAATGGGAAGTTAATAGTAAAAGTTTTTAAATACGGACCCAATACGATTAACACCCAAGCGGGGATAATATATTTTCTTATTAAAAATATTAACGAAGCCAAGGAATGTTGACCTTTTATAAAAAATCATAAAAAATCTGGGCTCTGAAGATTAATATTTTTATTGCTCAATATACTCGTAATTCTAGAACCAAAACTTTTTAATTTGAAGACTTCTCGCACCGACTTAAGAGTTCGAAACAAAGTTTTCAGTTCGGCTTTAGGAAATTTGTTTTTTTTTCATTGTAATAACGATAATAATAATGGATCTATCCAGCCCCCTTGGAATGCGATTCATAAAATCGTATCGACCCCGTAGAATATGTGAGTTATATTCTACGGGGCCAGTGTATTTTATGAAGATCCATAAACGTTGAGCATATTGTTATATGAAGACTTAAAAAACATAGCATCACGCCTGTTTTCCCGGAGAAGGTAGGCAGAAGTGTATTACACACCCACGGTTCGCCAGCTATGTTTAAGTGCCACGTAATTGGCGGCGAGTCTATTGCCATCTAACGGGCAGTTTTTCCAAACTCCGAGTAAAAAGGGACGGACCCTGCAGTTTTGTTATATTAGTAAATACATCCCAGTTTCGTAAAGTAGAATAAATTTTGGTATCAACCATAGTAAGCAGAAATAGAATACTATATAATAATAATAATAATTTTATTGTAAAGCATGTACAATAGAAAATTTACATACACCGTTTGTTTTTCGAAGAAATATCGTATATAATATAAAATTGCTTCGATATCAAGATCAACAAAACCAATGTCACAGAATAACAATAACTCGTAGGCACCAGTTCTCTATATCGCAATAGAACAATGGAATAGTTGAGGTTTTTTTTGTACTACGTTGTCATAGTTCCCACGACTGCAATAGTTTCGCCGATTAGGCATTACACACGTTTAATGCAACAATTCTTTGTAATTATCGGATTTGTGATTGACGTTGCATTTTTTGCGATTATGATTTTTAAATCAATTGATTTTTTATCAAATGTTGCATTTGAGAACTAAGGCGAAGTACGATTATGAGTCTGAACGTGTATCAACATTCAACAAGCTGTTAACAGTTAGTATAGTTGATATACCAACTAATTAACAACAAATTCATGATATTGAGCATATAAGGGTATCAGGATAATCGTTATTAAATATTACGTGCGTACGAGTACTCGTATATAATATGTAGACACAATGCTGCGGCGCGTTGCTGTTACTTCACCAATATTTTTACGGTGCGATACTGCAAAGCACGGTGATGATTTTAAAGATTTTCTCTAAATTGGGAGATTACGTATACTTGAAAATTACATTGTTCTTAATTGGAGTTTTAGCATACAATAGCATAAAAAAGGACATCATTTTTATAGTACCACGTAACCATGAATGGATAGGTAGTAGAAAATAAAGCAAACTAGTTAGATTCCATAAAATGTCTTCTAGTGGTGGAGTCAGGCATGAATGGGCTAGATTGGAGAAGAATCACCCTCTCGTTCTGTGATCAGAGTGAAAAATATTAGGTACTTCTTTTTTCTGTTAAGGCAGGAAATAAGTACTTTACCGTACACCCCGGCGTTCGCGGCACCGAACAGTGTAGTGTAGGGCTCTCACCACTAAATAAACCCGCCGTGTGCCCTCCTCCTGTACTGGCAGACCACTGGATCTGTGTTACATTATTTTAGTTGTGCGGTAGGTACTTCTAATGTTGTGTTTTATATGGCAAGTGAGAGCACCGGAGGCCCAAACTCAGTCACTATGCTCTCCTTATTATCCTTCCTCTCGATCTATTATCACTTTCCTTTGGAGTTGGCGTCTATAGGCTACGGTAACCGCTTACCACCGGTTGGGCCGTATGCTTGATTGGCACTTATGAAGTAGGTATAAGAAAATATTATTTTTTACTAAATACTAAAAAAAATATGCAAAAATGCGGCAATAAGCGTTAATAATTGTTGAAATAAATGTGGACAAAAAGATTCTACGAAAAAGCGCTCATCCATCATCCATCCATCAGCCTTTTTACGTCCACTGCTGGACACAGGCCTCCCCAAATTGGGGGTATAGTGCCGTAATCGCCACGCTTGGCAGGCGGGTTGGCGATCGCAGTGTATGTTGTTAATACTCGAGGGAGGCTGCTGCCCACTCCCCCAGATATGCGATATATGGAGCAGACTGAGGGAGTCGGCTCCTACGACTCCCATGGGTGGAGAGGGGTGGAACAATTCTAAAGCCGACCCGACACGGCCTAAAAAAAGAAGCTCTAAAGAGGATTTATAAGGTTTATTAAGTAGTTAACTGCCTCGGTGGTGTAGCGGTAGTGTGTGCGACTGCTAATCATCAGGTCTTGGGTTAAAAAGAAAAATTCTCAGTAGCATCCCGGAGTTTGGAAATGTTAATTACATTTTAAGTATGAAGTACATAAACCAGGCACATATTGTCACCGCAACACACGGCAAGCTTGAAAACAACAAACTAAATTGATTCACGATATTTTACTGTGCATACTCACTTGAATATTACGACGAAGAAATGCGCTCTGACGGGTACCTACTACATATATTCTTCTAAAAAAATCCTATTAGGTACGTCATGTTTCTTTACGGTAGTTAAATAAATTGTACTACTCTCAAAATTACCAAGTCTTGAACTACATCTCAATTCGACATATCAAACTGGTGCGTCCTGCCTTGTATCTGAACAACTGACTATGACAAATTGAAATGACAGGATACACAGACAAGTTTATTATTAGCCGTAGATCTTGATCGAGCTCTACAATACAAGCGGAGCCGATCTTTATAAGGCACGATTATTAAAATCTTAACATTGTAAAATAGTTTTTTTTTATGTGTGTGGCGAACAAGCACAGGTGCTAAGCGGTTAAGCCTGTAGACGCTAGCAACACCAGGTGCATCACTCGCGCGTCTTCATCTGCAAGGAAAGGGATAGTAGATGGATAGGACGTATATTAAGGAGAGGATAGGGAGGGGTTTGTGCCTCCGGCACTCTCACTCCCCATTCGAAACACACCGATAGATCCTACTGTCGTTTCACGCTGATATTTTGTGAGAGGGTGGTAATTTCACATTCATGCTCGGATAAGCAAGGCTCTATTTTTCCGTTTAATTATTTGTAAACTAGTGTATTGTTTTAATAAAACCAATATAGCCTGTTATTATAATTTCTCAATCTTGGTCACGATACTTGTCCACAGGCGGAAGGAAAATGTTGGAATAGTACCAGTGACTAGATAAATTTGCATAGTATTTCGAAGTGTACTTTAGTTTCTCAGTTCACTGTTATTACATTGGCATATTTTAATAAGATATTTAAGCTGTGTGTCGTTAGTGTTGGTGACGACAGTCGCAGTTAATCTCTTTTTTTTTTTCACTTTCACAAATAATTTGTTCTAGTCAAGTAACTGACGCTTATGAAATGCTAAAAATAAAACTTAATAAGTTAAATAAAAAATGGCGCCGTTTACGCGCGACTTAGTACTCGTATGACTCTTAATCATAATAATAAAGCTTACTGTATCAATAAAATGCACGTATATATTATAATGTATCCGGTAGGTGGTGCTGGTTTTAAAATACATCAACAAATGGGAAGTAGAGATTGAGAATTACCAGTAGTTCTCTACGATAGCTTAGCAATCGCATTTATTTATAAACCTCTTGCTCTTTATCCAAGACCGGTTATTCTATTTCTTTCAATTTTTAAAACGATGCCTGTTCTCCTGAGCAACACAAGGTCCATAAAAATTTTGATATTGTGTCTAGGACAGTAAAAATATTATGCATCGTTAACTACTCGGTGTTTACGATACAGTGTTGAAATATAAGCAAGGTTCATAGGTAGAAGGGCGATAGTACAAGTAAAAGGTTAATTGGTGGATCGTAAATAACTTTTAAACCACAATATCCATTAAACCAATAAAAAAATTTTGTATGGTATATGGTGTTTTGACGTTTTAATTATTCTGTGTTTTTGTAACATTATTATTATAGTCACACCTCTTTAATATCTATCCATCCATCAGCCTTTCAACATCCACTGCTGGACATAGGCCTCCCCAAGAGAACGCCACAACGAACGGTCCCGTCATGGGGGATAATGCTGTAATCGCCACGCTTGGCAGGCGGATTGGCGACCGCAGTGGATGTTGTTAATACTCGAGGGAGTGCTGCTGCCCACTCCCCCGATATTCCCCCAGAGAAGGGGTGGGACAATTCTAAAGCCGGCCCCACACGGTTAATATATACGGGGTAAATAGAGCTACTGAGAAAATATATTAACGTTTAATTAAATAGATTTAAACATTATAACATTGTTTGAGATCTCTAATATCGCTAGTTAATTGAACTGAAGTATTCTCGGTATAAAAACGTTTTAATAATTTATACCATGTGAGTGGCAATCAAGCATACGGCCCACCTGATTGTACGCGGTTACCATAGCCTACACGCTAACAACACCAGAGGTATCTCTCACGCGTCGCCATTTCCAAGGAAAGGGATAAGGGCTGGATAGGAAGTATGTTAAAGAGAGGATAGGTAGGATACTAAGGAGAGAATAGCAAGGATAATAAGCAGGGGATAGGGCGGGGGTTCGGCTCTCCAGCACTCTCACTCATCATACGAAACACAATCGTAGGTTTCACTACTGTTGGTTAACCCTGATCTTTTGTGAGAGGGTGGTATTTCCCCGATCGAGCCGGATCAATTATGGTGGGATAAGTAAGGCTCTACTACTGTAGTATATAATACATATATGGTATATTTTGCTTAGTCTCACATATTAATTTACTGAATACAGTTCCAGAATCTGCTTAACTTATGCGACTAAGCCAACACGGCAGTATTGGATAATAAACAGCACCAATAGAAATATTGAAATATAATATTATCTACACACATTTGCATCATGTTTTCCAACAAAAGGGATTTCCAGTCAGCATGACTAAGCGAATTATTGATTGCTTTTTCCTCCAATAAACGTAAAAAGTTAATATAAAAACGACATACAGCTGTTTATTTCAGGAAAAATTCGTGCACGGCGCAGCAAGTTACGTATATAAATAAAGTCTGTGACCCAAATGTATGGATTGCATTAACATCGAAATGTAACGAGGTATCTTTTGTTTTCAGATTTGATTGTTCACATTTTATAGTTTCCCGAATGAATTACGAGTTCATTCAAGAAGAAATATCATTCGAGAATTGATATATATATTACTTCACGTCATATAATATGTACCAAAAAAAACCTGAGCAGTCTGTAAAGTCGGTTTAAGGACTATAATTTTACGTGATAACGTCATATATGTTTTCTGAGAGATTCACAAACAATGCATCGGTCGCCATACATTTTTCGGATCATCACACTTTTTCATGCGTGCTGATCACTGATGATTCATCGGTTATAAGACGTTATCACGTCAAAATCTCATTTTTAATATGCGATCTTTTTTCTTTTGTCACTACATAATCATTCATTAGTTTGCTCATTGACGTTATCAAACCTATGCAAAAGCGAAAACATTACAAAATTTGGCGTACTTACATATAGGTATATAATCCAGAGAATAGGTAACGGCATTAGGTTTTTTTATGTTACGAGGGTGTCATACAGGCATACAACCTGATGGCAAGTGGTTCTCATGGAACACACTAGCAATACCAGAGATATCACCCACACGTCGCCAACTCTAACGGAAACTGGTAGGATATGAAAAGGAAGGATAATAAGGGATCCTCCCCTTAAGTCCCAAAGACCAGGTTTTGATCTCTGGCGCTCTCACTCACCATGCGTAACACAACAGTAGGAGTACTGCCCTACCGACCATTGTTTCACGCTGTTTTTCTGTGAGAGGCTGTTATTACTTCCGCGATCAAGCCGAAACATTCATGCTGGTATAAGCAAGGCTCTAAAGATTCCTTATTCCGGAAAAATTGAGGGTTCCTATGGGAGGCTAATTTTTGGGTAGAGATTATTTTTGCCCCCGGCGTTGATGTATTTAGATGAGAAAAGCCTAGTTTTTACCCGCGGCCCAGAAAATACTACCAAATACAAATACTATACTCACCTCTAATCTAAAATTAGTAATAAAATATGTATTAGTTTATCTAAATTGAAGGCTAAGTAAGGAGTAAGGAAGTATGTTTTGGTATGAATATTGCTGTCACTTTATACCATATAATATAGTGTAGGTACTACTCCTAATAATATCGAACAAAAACAGATTATTATTTATGCATATTTAACGACACGCCAAAATATTCTACCGGAAAATGAAATTTAATAATATTAGTAGATAATTAACTTAATTTTATGTTAATAATTAAACTTTTATCATTATTTACGAATGAAACGTGTGGTTCAATCAACAATGCAAATATTATAACGTTATCCCTAATTATATCCATATTCGTACCAATTCACATAATAAGTCTGCCAATATTGCCATAAAAAAAGCTCAAAAAATATATATATATTCATACATTTTAATAGTTCTCTATAGCGTTAGCGATCATAGAATGCATCTTGGCTAGGCCTTTTTTTTTGTTAAGGCGGAAAAAAAAAGTAAAGAAATGTTCCTAACCGCACACCCTGTCGTTCGGGACAACGGACAGGGTAGTGTGGCGCCTTCACCCACTAAAGAAACCCGCCGTGTGCCGTCTCTCCGCCTTTATTGGCGGGCCACTGGAACTATGTTAAATTCTTTCGGTGGAACTTGGCTAGGCCTACTAAATCTGGCATTGGGCTCATTTCGTGTATCAATCTCAGACAGCAAATCAGCGGGCCGTACTACGAGCATTGCAACTCCATAAGTCTTGAACAGCTTTCAAAGGAACTGTTCATTTTCCAGATTAGATACAAAGTTGTGAAGTCATTACAGTACATCTCAAGATCACTTAATGATCCGTACAAAGCAGTGTGCTACAAAGTTTAAATTAATTACTTCGACAATGAAGAGACAGAGAAATGATCGCAACAGGGGTAAAGCGATTCCACGGTGACAATGACTATTCACCACACTTTCCATGAATCGCTTTCGATTGAAGTGAAATGATGAGACCGTTATGGTGTTCAGAAAGAAAGTATTTCCCATGATGAGTACTCTAGAAAAATCACAAATTGTTTTTCTATATCGCCATCGTGGACAAATTCCCATAACGTAGAAAAGGCTTGTGACGCCTTAGAATCAGCTCTAAAATAAGTATATAGGAATTTTAAGGTGATTGTTCGTTGACATCCCGGTTTGTTGATAATATAATTATACGATTCACTGAGTACATAAATAGAGAATATTCACATCATTTAAATTAACTTACGTACTACTGTTTCTTATAACTACACCAGATAAACTATCGAATTTCGAGGCAATTAAGTAAATAGAACGACAATAAACACAGCCTATGAGTGACTGACCAAACTTCTCATTAAAAATTGTCAAATCGATTATTCAGTTTAGCCTAATCAATTGTAACAGTTCCATTGATTATACCGAGAAGATTACATAAGATTTCTTTTACTTTTTATTCGTTATGCTCTGTTTAATCTGCAAAGTTTATTTGTTTTTTCACGGTGTTTGGGTCGCAAGCTGAGTGACAATTAGACACAAAATATCGACGACCAGTAGTGTAGTAAAATCTTATAATGCAGCGTTAAATTGAAACTATTTTTATGTGACAATCAAAACAGAAAAACATCATAGAACGATTCGTTTTTTGAAGCAATCGATCTTCATAAATCAGAAGATGATTGGATTTGTTGGCCGACCACAGCTTTTTGCCTATTTAAAATGTGCCTATTCGTTTTCTGATTAAATGAATTACATAAAACTTCTGCATTGTTTTCATTTTAGTTCCTTATTCGACCTTTGACGATATTTTTTTTGCAAATTATCAATGCTCGGTGAAAGAAAACATCGTGACGAATGACAATCCGCACTGGGCTAGCGTGGTGGCCTATGACGAAATCCTCCTCACTCTGAAAAATTACCCAATAGTGACACTAATAGGTTTTAAAAAACCTTTTTTTATGAAACCTATGATGTGATATACGTCATTAAATAGCGAAATAGTGCATTCTTTCTTCGCAAGCAAGTGGAAATAGTTTGGAGGCACTTGGAGCCCTGTTAGCGCACAATACCAAGACTGCGCCAAACCACAAGCGGTCAGTTATCACCTACTTAATCAATAAATCAATTCCTACACATTTGAGGCAGCTTTGTAAAGCAACGTTACAACGTTGACCTTGACGTAAATCAAATATGTTCAAACAATGCTTATGTAAGGCCAATCTTAAATATGTAAACGTAATTCTGATATAGCCCTGAAAATATTTACTATAATACCTTCAGTGTCAATATACCAAAAAAGCCGTCATTTTCCCGGACAAAAAGTAGTCGAGACTAAATGTATGATTAATTTTATGATAATATGTCAAGGCATGAAAGCGTTACAAACCAATAAACAAACGCACATTCACATGAAATATAGCAAAGATCAATCATTCTGGTGTTGCAGTCCAGCATCATTTTGTAACAACTTGTATAAATGAAAACAAAACTGTTAATAGAAAAGTATGTTATTTCCCATAATTTTTAAATGGAAATATTTGCAGTTGTATCTATTTCAAAATAATAACACTCAGTCAGTGCTTAAAACAAAACCGGCAGTAGCATTACGTAAGTATTAAAAAAGCTTCTTTACAGCGTCATTGCTAAAAATCGGAATCAAAATTTTTACGAAGGATTAGGAAGAATGGATTTAAATTAATGATTTTGATGATGGTTTATTGCATTTAAAAAAAATAATGTGTAAACAGTTAAAATAAGGTGATTACATTTTAAAAGTATAAGGCTATTGCACATCTTCAAAAACGACATTTTTTCCTGGTCAAGAAACATCCGCAATCTTAATTGGGTGTGATTAAACTCAATCTTTGTACTTTTGTAAATAATGGTGTATGATCTTCATTTTAAGTTTTACAACTTGTAATACATATTTTTATGGCAGTGTGGCAACCCTTCTCTACCCCACGGGAGTCGTAAGAGCCGACTGAGGGAATACCGGGAGAGTGGGCAGCTCCCTCGAGTATTAACAACATCCACTGCGATCGCCAACCCGCCTGCCAAGCGTGGCGATTACGGCATTATCCCCAAGATGGGACTGCTCGTTGTGGCGTTCTCTTGGGGAGGCCTATGTCCAGCATTGGACGTTGAAAGGCTGATGGATGGATGGAATACATATTTTATATATAAATTGATCCAATAAACCTACATATATTAGTAAGTAAGGCTACATTTATTAAGTTTTAAGCAAGATTACACTATGCAATCGTTGCTGCAAAGAGAAGAGTTGGAGAATGGCACTCTGCGGCCTAATAGGCTGATTACTGAAAAGGACCGGTAGCTGGTTGTTGAAGAGACGGTACGTATATTGGAAGAGGCCTATGTTCGACGGTGTACGGCAGCCAGATGATTGTTTGATGCAAATTATGCGATACATATTGGTAATGTTAAGATCTAATCTAAAATAGGTATATGTATCTTAACCATTATAAAGCCGTATCAGAGCTGTGTCTGTACATTCGATATTTGAGAAAAAATGACTGTTTTAGGCTATATAGGCGTGTCTGAAAACCAAACAATATTTTAAGATTTTTGTCTGTTTATCTGTTTGTTCGTTCGCGCATCACGCAAAAACAACTGAATAGATTTTCATGCAACTTTTTTCATTTGATAGCTCTTTAATAGGCTTAAAAATTGGTATACATTAACTTTCAAAACAACTACAGTTTTGTAGTTCTTTAAAAAACATACTTAACATATATTTAAAACTAGCCTTTGCCTAGTGGTAAGATCTTTTCGAAGGTGTCTATGGACCACATTGTGTTGGTCAACTATAAAATCGTTATCGCGAATTAAGACCAAATGTGGTTAATGACCTTGATGACGTAACAGCATGACGAATATTGACAACTGTTATCTGATCACTGGTACAGTGGTACGGTTAGTATGATGGATGCTTAGTTGTGAACCGCTCGTAGTTTGTACTTGTACCTGTAACATCGAAAATTATAATTTAATATCCAATATTCCCATAAAATATATTTATTTTTTTAGACGATAGCAGATCACGCCAAAACTACTGAATACTCTTTATGTTTTTTTTTAGTAGCTGAAGTAATGTCACGCAGTTCCACTCGTGTAACAGTGCTCTGTCATTATTATTAAGTAAAATCTTATAAATCAGCATCTAGCAGGTCTAAAATGCGCTTCTTTTAGAGATACTCTGTACTAAGTAATAATCCTTGTATCGCGAGGGACTTTACAAATATACAATTTCACGGTTACAAAGTACACAGACAACAATTATAGATCACACAAAAGAGTTGTCCTGTGTTTTTTTTTATTGCATGTAGTGGCAGACGAGCCACGGTCCATCTGATGGTAAATGGTAACCGTCGCCCATGGACTCTACTATACCGAGAGTATTGTCAAGCCGCTACTCACCAATTCATTTCTCAGATATGAAATTAAATATAAACGGCTATCTCCTGCTACAGCCAAAATGCAACGATGTGCTTCATGGCCGGTCACACAGGAGATGGTGGTACCCACCCGCTCGGGCCCGATACCAAGTGAGTACTCCCACTTGGTGCCCAGCCCTACCACCAGTCAAAATGTGTGGGAATCGAACCCACAACACTCGGACGAGAGCCCAGTATCTAAATCACTCCGCTATCTGCGCAATCAATTTATGTCCTCATGTGACCACAGATTAAATAAATTCTAAAGATTGGGTCAGTAGGTACTTATAATCCATGGTCTGCGTTTATTTTCGTGCATTGCAAGTTAATGGTTATCCATCCATCCATCAGCCTTTTAACGTCCACTGCTGGACATAGGCCTCCCCGAGAATGGGGGATAGTGCCGTAATCGCCACGCTTGGCAGGCGGGTTGGCGATCGCAGTGGATGTTGTTAATACTCGTGGAAGTGCTGCTGCCCACTCCTTCGGTATTCCCTCAGTCGGCTCTTACGACTCCCGTGGGTAGAGAGGGGTGGGACAATTCTAAAGCCGGCCCCACACGGCAAAGTTAATGGTTAATGGTTACCCAATTTTTTATGCATGACCGACAGTTATACTTAAGGTACAAATTCTGTTGAAGTGTGAGTATATTTATTTATAGTAGTCATATAATATCAATCACCTTGAAATAATGTATGAAATTGAGGCCAAAATGAGGAATGGGATTCCCATAACATTAACAATATCTAGGTAATATTGCCAGGTAGCAATGATAGCCTGGCGGTAAAACCAACGACAATGACAGTGGTATCAAGTTCGATCCTCAGTTCAAGGTCCAGACTCAATTTCGAGGTTTTTCGAAATTATATGTGTATATTTGTTTACAATCACGGCTCGGTGAAGGAAAACATCGTGAGAAAACCTGCATACCTGAGAGATTTTTTTCAATGGCCTGTGTAATCTGCCAACCCAATCTGGATGGAGCCTAATCCCTCTCACCATTAGAGGAGACTTATGCCCAATAGTGAGATAGAAAAATGGGTTGAAATATAAAAAAAAAAACAAAATAAATTGCTAGGTATTAGTTTTCAACGGCCCTAGACAAACCTTCCACTTTCCAGATCAACTCAACTCCCTGCCTTCCAACCGAGTAATGTAAACGATATCTACTATCATGGAATGATTACCGTTGTCACCTTACATTACTCGCTGGGAGAAGGTAGCAGTTGAGTTTAATGTATTTTAGGCCCTCAATGCACAAGCAAAACTATTCACGAGTATTTTAGCCTCTGCTAATATAATCAAAGTTAACCTTTTAACTTAATGTTTATTCTCATTACGAAAAGTTAGTCGAAATAACAAGGAAATTGGACCTTGTATTAATATTAGAGGTATTCATTGCAGGAGTCACGTAGGCGGAAACACCATTTGACGGGATTTTGAGACGTTGCATGGAAAGTTGGCCTTACGTGACTTGTAACAAAAGTAGAGAAGGATTAACGAAAATAGAAATTTCATTGTGAAACAATTTTATTCATGAAGGTTTTTTTGACAAAGCATCTGCGACGGTATTCCAGAACATGCACTTCGCACTTGTGTTAATTTATACGAGTAGAGATGCTTTAAAAATATATAAAAACTAGCCTTTGCCAGCGGCTTCGCCGCAGCCAAAAGCAGGTTTTTCGGTTATATCTCAGGTTCCCAATATAGTAGTGGGATAAAATGTCTACCAGTTTTAAAGTCAAATCAAGGCCTTTCAAATAAATCCGTGTGGTGACGGACTAAGAATACAAGTGTCACCATCCCATTCTTTCCCATGGGTGTCGTATGAGGCGACTAAGGGAAGTAAGCAATTATCATCCATTGCATGACTGGTGGTAGGGCTGGGTACCAAGTGGGAGTACTTAATTGGTATTGGGCCCGAGCGGGTTGGTACCACCATCTCCCGCGTGACCGGCCATGAAGCACATCGTTGTTTTTGTAGCAGGTTCAAAGCCGGCTTTCGGGCACTTTTCTTACAGAAAGATACTCGAATAAACACGAAACTACCAAAAGAGTTTGCAATTCTGGTTATATCAAACTTTATCGTCATTTTGTTTCACAGTTCCTGTTTACCGCTATCATTTATTTAGTCGCCTGCTCCGCTATTACTAAATATTGCCTGTCAATGGACGGTCAGTGACCTAAAAATAGTCTACAATAAAAAAATGACAAATAAAATATGGTTCTCGGAAACTAAGTTAAATACGGCCACTGCATGACTGCATAGCGTGCCGACTGTAATTTCACGCGTATAACAAAAGCATAAACTTATTTACAGCTGGCGGTTTGAAATTACGATAAAAACTAGCTTTTGCCTGCGATTTCATCCCCTTTCAATTAGGTTAATATTCTACGTGGGTGGCAAACAGGCTTATGTCCACCTGATGGTTAGTGATTATGTAGCCTATAGACGCTGGCTACATCAGAGGCATCGCTCGCACGTCGCTATCTTTAAGGAAAGTGATAGGAGTTTGAGAGAAGAGGAGAGAGTTGGCCAGCTATGCATAAGTCCCACGTCATAGGCCTATTACCGAACTCTCTCTCAATAACATATTTTCAAGTCAATTGGGTGTACAGTTTGGGAAACTCGTGATGAGTGAGTGAGAGAGTGTTATTGCGATTATATTATTAGGACTGAGTGTCTGAGTTTTAAAAACTGGTTAGTTGTAAAAAGACTAAGCGGAAGTACATATTTCGAAGTGAGCGAACTCCGCAGATTTATTCAAGTTATCTGCGTGATAAGTAACTCGTCGTAAATTTATCGCGTTGAACTCCTGTAGGTACCCTGAAATTCATTTTGAACCAATCATGATTAATCTGGCGATCACATGATTGGCACTTGGTGAAAAATTAATGTTGTGTTATAATATTTCAGATAAGAAATCCGATCATTGTGGACAAAACAAGTCGTGACAATTTTTTTAAATAAGAGGTTACTTCTATCAGCGTGTGAGTAAGGGATGCCCAATAACAGTGTCACGCCTGTATCCCCGAACGGGTAGGTAGAGGCATATTTACACACCCAAGATTCACTAACTAATGACTCAAAATATAATATAAACTAATTTATTTTGAATAAACCTTTTATAATAAACTTCCTCAAATTTCTTTCTCAATAGTTTCCCATAACAGTTTACATAACAATTTTTGATGTATTTGTTTCTGTAATTGACGAGAATAACTGAAATTTCAAACTCCAATAAGACTTGCTTCCGGATCGAAAACATGTAGCAGTTTATGAGAAAAAGTAATCTATGATCTCTTATTATATGCTGCTTATTCTATGATCATACTATGCTTTACAATTTGAATATAGTATGTCATTTGAAATGTATAACTTTCATAAGTCACACGTTGCATGATATTCTCATATGGGGCTAATTATAAATGACAATTTTGAGAATTTAGTAATTTAATTCTGGTTAAGAAGATATACAATGCGAAAGTGGAAGGATGTAGGTACAAGGGGAGAAGACTCACCTACGTAGACCAAATCGGTCACGTATTAAAGCAAGGTGGAATCAGGAGTCTCCGAAACCGGCAAACGTGTATGAAGAGTATTGTAAATATTGAAGAAGCAAGAGATGTATGCTAGAATAGAGCCTCTTGGCACTCTGTTCTCTCTGCCTACCCCGCAAGGGAGATGACGTGATGATAAGTAAGTAAGTAAGTAGGAATTCATGATATAAGCAATACTTGTAGTTTAATCTAATAAAGAGGCATTTAGTAGCATGCTATACTATACCTATTAAGAGCCTAAGTTGTAAGGTGTTAACTTGTCACGGATCATTTAACCAAGTTGTTCGTATAAATCAGATTATAATCATTCGCTCGGCTCGGCATCAGCTGGGTGCCTTGATATGCTTTCCAAGGTACGGGGCTGAAATATAGCCAACTTCATAACTATGCTATTGAGAATTTCCAACAGCCCATCTTTTTACTCCGATCTGGGACTTGAATCCCTCTCCTATCAGAGGAGACCCGTGCCCAATAGTAGGTATAGTAATAGTTGAGACCCATGTCGTGCGGTGTCCCGCAGGGTTCGGTTTTAGGGCCGCTCCTGTGGGACATCGGTTACGACTGGGTGCTACGCTGTCGGCTTCCCCCCGGGCTTGCGGTCATCTGCTATGCGGATGACACGCTGGTCATGGCCCGGGGTGGAAACTTCGAGGAAGCGGCGTTCCTGGCCACCTTAGGGACGTCGGAGGTGGTCAGGAGGATCGGGGTGCTGGGGCTTAGGGTGGCTCTGGACAAGACGGAGGCCCTGCTTTTCCATGGGCCTCGACGTCAGCCACCTGCTGGCGCCTCGATCACTGTGAACGGGGTCCAAATTGGGGTGCAGGCCCAGATTAAGTATCTGGGCCTGGTGCTGGACGGGCGGTGGCGCTTTCGCGAGCACTTCCGTCAACTGTCCCCGAGGCTAATTGGTGCGGCGTCCGCCCTTGCACGGCTCATGCCGAATATGGGCGGACCCAACAATGCGTGCCGATGGCTTTACGCGGGGTGGTCCGGTCGATGGCGCTGTACGGCGCACCCGTGTGGGCGGGGTCCCTGGATGCACTGAATAGGGCTCTTCTGTGGAGGCCACAGAGAGTCGTTGCGTCCAAGGTCATACGTGGATACCGCACGCTGTCGACAGAGGCGGCCTGCGCGGCCGGAATCCCTCCGTGGGACTTGTAGGCGGAGGTGCTCGCCGAGGTGTATCGGTGGACGTCGCAAGAGCGAGAGGGGGGTGGACGTCCCCCACCCAGCATGGTGGCCGGATGGCAGGGCGACGGTTGGAGGCGCCCCGGGCCGGTCTTCGGATCGAAGGGGCGCTCCAGCTGGGAGAGTGGGCATGGCGACGGCACGGAGTCCTTACCTTCCGACTGGTGCAGGTGCTGTCGGGGCACGGTTGCTTCGGCAGATATCTGCACATAGTCGCAAGGAGGGAAGCGACTCCGGGCTGTCACCATTGTGGCTGCGACGAGGACACGGCGAAGCACACGCTCGAGTCGTGCACGGCGTGGGCCGAGCGGCGCCGTGAACTCGTTGCGGCAATAGGGGGGGACCTCTCGCTGCCGAGCGTCGTCAGAGCGATGCTTGGCAGCGACAGGAATTGGGCCGCGATCGCTGCCTTCTGCGAGGAGGTCATCTAGCGGAAAGAAGCAGCAGAGAGGGCCAGGGAAGAGGATTCTTCCACTGACCCTAACCGCCGTCAGCGACCGGGGCGGCACAGGCGCAGGTACTTGCGCCTCATGCCGCCCTAGCTAAGCTGAGGGTGGATGGACCGGAGAACATCCGCCACCCGCAAGGCCTCCCGCGAAGGTGCGACGCTCCGTGTGCGGATGCGTCGCTCAGTAGAGGGTACTCGAAAGGGTTAGCCGCCGGAGGACCACCGAAAGAATGTAACATAGTTCCAGTGGCCTGCCAATAAAGGCGGAGAGACGGCACACGGCGGGTTTCTTTAGTGGGTGCAGGCCCCACACTACCCTGGTCGTTGCCCCGAACGACAGGAGGGGAACATTTTTCCGCCTTAACAAAAAAAAAAGTATAGTAATAGTTGTTCGAGATTATGATTTATTGCATTAGAACAATATTTTTTTTTATAGTACATGCGTGCCAAACGAGCGTCCGGCCCACCTGATGGTAAGCGGTTTCCATAGCCTATAGACGCTAGCAACATCAGAGGCATCACTCGTGCTTCGGCATCTCCAAGGAAAGCGATTGGAGGTGGATAGGAAGAATAATAAGGAGATGATAGGAAGGATAAAAATAAGAGGATAGGGAGGGGGTTTGGGCCACCGGCACTCTCACTTGCCATCCGAACCACAACGGTAGTTACCGTTGCTAAATGCTGATCTTATGTGAGAGGACGGTACTTCCCCGATCAATCCGGCCCATTCGTGCTGGGATAAGTATCACTCTAACACTAGGAAGCTGCAATCAGCGGTATTTTTTTTTGAGTATTCTTTCCAAAGTTCCTAATGCAATATATATAATATAATCGCAAGTTAAGATTCAGTGATAACGCTCTAATGTCACTAAAGTATATACTAAAATATAACAGTGCTTTTAGTTGCTGTAGTTGGTTCCACAGCTAGTGGTGCTCAGTGAAGTTAAGTGCCCGGGAAAATGTCACTGTAGTGAGTAACTAGAGAAGTGCCATCATCTATCATCGACATCATATATCGGTACGATATGTTGTTATAGCAAACAATGCAACACACGCTACTTAATGGCATCTAAAGTAGCATTGTTGACGTTAAGTACCTTGTCCTCACCCATATTTTTGAACAAAAATATCCTCTGAACTCAACATGAGAATCTGAAATATTTCTCGTAACGTTTTAATATATCGGAATTTATTAAATATTATATAGCAAGGTGTTATAGTAATTCTAAATTTTGCACAGTATTTACGACCGATAACAATAATTCCCTAGTTCCATAAAACACGGTTACCAATCAATTTTCATTTACTAGTAGGTACCTATAATATATTTTTGAGCAGGTTATCAGAGATGTAAAATATACTCTTATGTTACGCCTTTGTAACTATTTATTTACTAGCAATAAAAATAATAAGTATTAGCGAAATATTTGTTTATAGAATAGTTGAGCATCAACAGATGTTATTACAGATTGGAATTAAATTAATTCCTACGTTTTTTAAATCTATGCCAAAAGTCTTACGAAGTTTGCAAAAAAAATTACTAATTTTGCCAAAATATATTCATTTAACCAACTTCTCACATAAAATACTTTTAACTCCGTCATTTATACTTGTTGTTCTATCTGGTGCGGATATTTTTATCACCACGTAAACTATGTAGGTACGTCGTCAGTGGTATACTTCGTTAGCCTTATTCATTTCTGTAATTTTCAGTAAATTAATAAATTTACTGGAGTGTGTGATAGGATTTTATCCGTTTGCCATGACGACCCACCAAATACTCATAAACCTGTATTATACTTTCATCACAGAGTATAAAAATAATAATGAGGCCCGGGTCGGGCAGTGTTATTGAGCTTTTTCGTAAAAAGAAAAGTTTTCAAATATGCCCGGTAAACGGCAATAGGCTCGCCCCCTATTACGTGGGACTTAAACATATCTGGCGAATCGTGGGTGTGTAATACACCTCTGCCTACCCTTCGGGGAATATAGGCGTAAAGTTATGGTTAAAATATAATATTCAATATTTGAAATTCTAGAAGTGTTAATACTAATATTGAATATATTGGTAATTTCATGTTATGATACCATACCTATTACTAAGCAGTAGTCAAATAATAGGGAACTGTTTTAACGAACAATAACAAATTTGCCACTGTTTATTTATATTCTGAAAACAATGTTGATGCTGTTTCTAATTTAATATATTGGCAGGACTAGTATTTATTGTGTGATATTTGTAACGGTGACGATGAATTCAATGCTCATAAGTTATAACTTTATATGTATGTAAACTGCCTGAATAAATGGCGGAGTGGTTTAGATAACGGCCCGAGTATCGTGGGTTCGATTCCCGCACAGGACAACTCTTTGTGTGATCCAGAAATTGTTCTGAGTATGGGTGTACTTTGTGTCCGTGAAATTGTATGTTTGTAAAGTCCCCCACGATACAAGGATTACTCCTTAATGCGGGATATTGTCTTATATTTTTTTTAAATGTATTAATCTACTAAACAATATAATTGTTAGATTTAAGACTGGAATATCTTTTACTAACTTCATTTTAAGGTTCAAGACAAAATTGTTCAGGGACACAAACTCTATTGTTAGTCATAGATGTTTTCCATAAGTACAAGCCATAAAAATACATCGGCAAATAACTCTACGGGAGTTTGCCAGTGTTCTTATACATGCCCCGTTATATTCCTGACGCTAATATCGTTTCTAACACATATTTCAAGGCCTTTATTTTGTTAAGGCGGGAAAAAATGTATCTAAACAAACAACCCGTCGCTCGGGGCAACAAACACGGTAGTGTGGGGCCCTTCGCCTTTACATAAACACGCCGCGTGCCATCTCTCCGCTTATATCAGCGGACCACTGAAACTGGAACACATTATTTCAGTGGTCTGCCAGCGGTTATTTGATCTCAGGACAGTTGCGATATATTCTTCGTAGTTTAATAGTTACAAAAGTGATTTCAGTAATTGTCCTACAAACATAAAAGTGTTAAATTCAAGTGATCCAAGCGGCTACTTTGAAATGTATTTTAGATGTCATTCTGAATGCACTTAATCGTATAAAAAAATACCTACTGTACCGAGAATTTACAAATTCTAAGTAATATACGTACTGTAATAAATACTCAGAATTTACCGCAAGTACGAAAGGAGTTCTCATTAAAATTTTAAAATTGAATCCGGCTGTGATGCGCTAAAGTGTATATTTACGTCTTTATTGCTTTATCAGTTGTATGCAGCGATAGTCTAGTGGTAAAACCAAGGACTGCAGAGACAATGATATTGAGTTCGATTTCCAGTGCAAGGCCAACAAACCTTTTTTTTATTAGTACTACTTGAGTGGCGAACAAGCAATCGGCCAACCTGATGGTAAGTAGTTACCGTAGCCTATAATAGACGCTGGCAACACTAGAGACATGACTCACGCGTCGCCATCTCCAAGGAAAGGGATAGCAGGTGGATAGGGTGTATAATAAAGAGAGGATAGGTAGGATACTAAGGAGAGGATAGGATGCATAATAAGGAGAGGGTAGGGAGGGGGGTTTGGGCCTCCGGCGCTCTCACTCTCCATACGATACAAGGTAGGAATAACTACCGTTATTTCCCGCTGATCTTTTGTGAGAGGGTAGTACTTCCACGATCGAGTCGGCCCATTAGCTCAACTACTAGAAACTTAAGTAGGTACCTGCTTACGTAAGACTATTATAATTTTTGTAAGATCCGGGATTCAAACCCGAAACCTTGGTTAGTTTGCTCACTCGTGCCACTAGAGCGACGAGATGGTATACCTAAACACAACTTTGTGAGCCGTTATTTATGATCGGACATTTTTATCGTGACTTGGATTAAATGTTAGCTTTCTTAATCGTGGGCAGAATGTTTTAAACAAGACCCGGAACTCTGTTACTCAATTGTAGTAACGAATCGAACATTGGCATAATATCAAGCAATAATTGTTCGGAGGAAAACTAAGAATTTTTAAATAAAAGTTAAAATTTATGTACAAATAAATAAAATATGTGGTGCAACGGTAGTGTAAGCGACTTCTGATCATGAGGTATCGGGTCCGATCCCTTGGTCGGGCAAGTGTGGACAAATTCTCAGTAGCAGCTAGGAGTTTGGAAATGTGCCCGGTAGACGACAATAGGCTCGCCGCCTATTACGTGGGGCTTAAACATAGCTGGCGAACCATGTGTATGTTACCTCTGCCTACCCCTTCGGGGATACAGGCGTGATGCTATGTTATGTTATAAATATAATTAGAGTGTCTGATTTTAATATCTAAATAACAACTTTTTTTTAAATGCATAATATATGAAAGAGTACGTTACATATAGCAAAATATCAATTTTTAAAATGTTTGTCTGTCTCTCTGGCTAACTTGGGCTATTTATATTTTAGAACATAACTAAATTTCGCGTGGGTGAACCCGCGGGTAGCAGCTAGTCAAAACTAAGATTGGAAAGGTATTGTCATTCTTACCTTTGTATTATTACAATTTTTTTTTTCATTGTTTATCTGTCTGTTTGCTTGCTCGCTCATCACGCAAAAACTATTACCTAAATTATTTTATCCCGCTACTATATCGGGAAGCTTAGACATAACGTAAATGCGAAATTTTAACTGGGCGGAGTCGCGAGTAATCGCGAGTAAAGATTAGCATTCCTTAAAATTATTGCATTAGGCAAGTTACTGTCTTTTTTTAATAGCTTGGCGATAATGTTTCTTATCAGAAATTGATGTAAAGTTTTTTGGGGTCAAACAAGCATATGGTCCACTTGATGGTAAGCAACTACCATAGCCTACAGACGCAAGATTACTCGCGAGTAGTCGTCTCTCGGAAGAAATACCTATAGGAGGAAATGAGCACGAATCATAGAGGGGCGATGAGATAGGAGTACGGGTTTCTAGCGCTCTCACTTACCATACAAAACGAAACAGTAAAAATACTTATCGTTGTTATTTGTAGATATTCTGTGAAAGTAGTACTGACCTATTCTTAGTTGGTCAAATAATTCCAATATAAGTTGAGATTTCCAACATTTTCATTAAGGTAGCCAATGATGTTTCAGTCCACACATCCTGTCATTCAGGGCAACGAGCAGGGTAGTGTGCGACCCTCACTAAAATAACCCGTAATGTGTAGTCTCTCTGCTTGTATTGGACCACTGGAACTGTCCAACCTGGCTGTTGTTATAAACAACAGATTTTCTAATACGTGAGGCTAATAAATTGAATAATAGTTGGTGACTTATATGCACAGCTTAAATCTAGCAAGAAGTTTTTATGACTGTGTTTAAATTTTAACACTTACTACCATATATACGACTGTGTGTGTATATGTTATAAGGGTATAATTTGTTAAACGATGGTAGAGAAGGTGGGCTATTTCACAGAGACCTGCAGATTACTCGCGAATTCACGTTTTTTTAAGCATATTTGATTAACTTAGGATCAATATACTTACATTTGCAAATTAATGCCCTTCTGTTTTCGCGCTTTGTGATCAGTAAATGCTTACGTAATATTAATAACGTAATAACGAAATTTTTATCTATAACCCACATACTCTCTAAATAACTTCGTTAAGGATCATTTTTGATAATACTAATAATTGTACTTGCACTATGTGCCTTTCCGAAATGTAGAGCATTTTCCCTTTATTATTACTTTATCTCCACCCGTGGGAGTCGTAAGAGCCGACTGAGGGAATACCAGGGGAGTGGGCAGCAGCACTCCTTCGAGCATTAACAACATCCACTGCGATCGCCAACCCGCCTGCCAAGCGTGGCAATTACGGCACTATCCCCCATTCTTGGGGAGGCCTATGTCCAGCAGTGGACGTTAAAAGGCTGATGGATGGATGGATAGATTACTTTATCTATTAAAAACCGCACGCACGCCTGAGAGATTTCCTCGAAGCCTTCTCATGTACATTATGACAGTGCAGTACTATGTTATTGTACAGGTATATCACTATTTAAAATGTGATGAAACTTTACTAATATACTTTAACTGGCTCAATGGCATCATTGAGCCTTTGTTTTTTTTTTAAATTCCTAAAATATAGAGTGGTTGTAAAAATCTTGTGACAAAATGGTTTTAAAAACAAGAAAATTTCAGCCATATAGCATGTATTGTTATATTTTTATTTTGAATAAGGAATTTATAACCGTATAATATACTCAGTAGTTAGCGCGGTTTTGGGTTAAAGTTTCTGTCTAGTATAACCTTTGCTTTTACAATAAAGTATATATATATATATACTATGATAAGCAGATAGAAAAGATACGTATTACAAGCCCTGATAACTCTATAGACCAAATTTTGAAGCCCATACAGACAGACATATTACCAATGTAACTTGAAAAACGTTTGTTTTGGATGATGTATTGAGGATAATAATTATGATAATATTCTGACTAGTTATACTGTATGTTCAGTAGAGACAATACATTTTCCTAAAAGAACTGGTACCTTACTGGTATTAAACTAGAATTGTGTGTATTTTTGTATAAATGTGGTTAACATGAAATTAGAGTTATTTACTAATACTATAGATGATCGAAATTTCATGATGATTGGCTAAGTAGTTTCAGCGTGAAAACATAACAAACAATCAAACCCACATTCGCGTTTATAATATTAAGTAATATTTAGATATATTTATATATATTTTTTGGCTTTTGACATGCTTGGCACTATACATTAAACACAAAGTGAAAAATGTGAAATCGAAAATAACAGTCATGAGCAGGATATGAACCTGCATCTCCTGGATAGCGTCCAGATGCTTTGCCAATTTAGCATCGTGACTGTTATTTTCGATTTCACATTTTTCACTTTGTGTTTAATATATTAGTAATATTTTGTGATTATCATTTGAATGTTAACTGGCTAAATTAATTCGTTTTCGTTTATTATTCATCCTGACTTTGCATGTAGCTTTAATTCGTTCTACTCCGAAACGCTCGTAACTATTGATCTTTAGTTTTAGGTTATTAAAATGTCATTGTCTTCTTATTTATAGCCTTGCTATCCATCCTTTCCTTACTAATTATAAATTCAATGCAAAAATACGTTTGTTTGTTTGTTATATGCTTTTACACCACAACTACTTAGGACTTGTGTTCGTGTCTGGTGTGGTAACGGACTGAGAATACAATTGTCACCACCCCATTTTTTTCCCACGGGTGTCGTACGAGGCGATTAAGGGAAGTAAGCAATTATCATCCATTGCATCACTGGTGGTAGGGCTGGGTACCAAGTGGTAGTACTTACTTGCTATCCGCCCCGAACGGGTTGATACTAACATCTCTTGTGTGACCGGCCATGAAGCACACTACATATTATACAAAATGTTGATATGTAGTATGTTTGCAGAAACTGCCGCACTGTACGTTATCTTATGAGTAAACATAATAGTACTTTGATAACATGAATTAACCTCATTTTATGCAAATATGCGGTTACGTAATATCTCATCTTGCTAATGAAGAGCCATTAAGGCTTCCGTTGTAGCGTAAATATATCTGAAGGGTAATGTAATTTATGATAGTAGTAATCATAACACAAAGCGAATTGCGAATGTAAAACCAAAACATGAGAGCCACGAGCAGGATTTCTTGCGTCTCCTGAAAAACCATCAACCATCCACCAGATGTTTTGCCAATTTCATTCGTGACATTTGCTTCGGACTATCAATCTCAACATCATATCCCTGTTTGTCTTGGTTGACGCCTGCGCTATCTGTTGGATGTATTTGCATATATTGTTCTGGCCACGTAAGCTTAATTAATACAATTAAAATTCATACCAAATACAATGACGCAGCCCTAATTGTGATATTTCTATTATTTTTTTATTGCTTGTAGTGGCAGACGAGCCACGGTCCATCTGATGGTAAATGGTAACCATCACTCATGGACTCAACTATACTGAGAGTATTGTCAAGCCGCTGCTCACCATTTCATTTCACCAATATGAAATTAAAGAATAAACGGCTATCTCCTGCTACAGCCAAAACGCAACGATGTGCTTTATGGCTGGTCACACTGGAGATGGTGGTACCAACCCGCTCGGGCCCGATACCTAGCTTACTTCCCTTAGTCGCCTCATACGACACCCGTGGGAAAGAATGGGGTGGTGACACTTGTATTCTTAGTCCGTCACCACACGAAAATGTAGAGAAAGATGTGTGAGATTGATTGTCCCGAGCAAATGTTACGATAGCTTAATCGGCAAAGCTTCTAGAAAGGTTTTCTAAGAGATGCAGGAAATCCTGCTCGTGGCTATCATTTTCGATGACACATTTACGCACTTTGTGTTCTGGTGAATGACCAACGTCGCGTGCTTGAAATATAGATAAAAATATCAAAAATAATAGTACTTACTTTACTTTACTTGCAAACTATCATTATCCTTATTAACATTATAAATACAAAAGTGAGCTTGTATGTTACTCTTTCCGCTGTAACTACGGAACCACAAATAGGCGTCTAATAACATAAGAATTAAGTAGAAACTAATATGCAATATGTGTCATAGTGCTGCACTTTATGATGCTGATAAATTTCCATGAACCAAGGGCTTGACACTTCCTATCAGTATTTATAACAAATTATATTATTAAGATAAGCGACTCTCATAGCTACGGCAACAACAAATTATTCAAATGGCATTTTTGCTAACAGTTATTATTGTGTAATGCAATTTACAAATTTATATAAATGCAGGTACCAAATTAGCATTCACACACTGAATATACTAAAAAGGGAATTAAAACCTACGGGGTACTTCCCGCGAATTCAGAATCTTGAAATTTGGCATGAAGCAACATTTTATAGCACACATAAAGAAAAAAAACCGAAAACCTTAAATTTTTAGTTACATCACATAATAACTTAAAAATACCATTACTTTTGAAAAAGCAATAAAAATAGCATAACTTTTACACATATATACTCGTACCTACAGGTTTGTACGGAACCCTCGGTGCGCGAGTCCGACTCACACTTGGCCGGTTTTTTTATGATACGTATTTGGCAAAAACCAAGCATACGACCAGTGGTTACCGTAGCCTATATAGACGTATGTAGCACCAGAAGCTTCACTCGCGGGAGGAGGTCGAGGTGGAGAAGATTTAAACTTTCTGCTACCCTTTAGGGTTGTTGTACTACATTCGAGTGGTTGTTTTTAAATAAAATAGCCAAAGTTAAACCCTATAACCTCAGCTAGGTATCTACCAATGAAAATCCCGTCAAAAAACAAACAGAGAGATAGGCAGACAAATATTTTTAATATTTATTTTAGGTATGCGTATCGTACTGCTGCTACTGCGATAAGTATATTAAATTATTATGGATTTGGTAAAAAGCTGTTTAGATATAATAAACTTCAAGTTTATTTATTAACTGATCAATTAAACGTTAAGAATAAAGTACATCAATATATTGTAATAGTGTAATAAATAAAAACACCTGGATCAGACATTAAATACCACAGTAATTCATAGATTTGTACTATCTATATATAATAATTATAATTATGCATTTTTAAGTTTAAAAAATTTTGAATACCAGGTGCAGACAACTGGTTTTAAAAAACAGGAGTTAAATAGATGCAGGTGACGGACCAAGGTGCCTTTTAGAAATTTGTTTCGTTTCGACAGATACATCATACACAGACACTTCATTATTATTTATAGGTACCTATGTACATATTCTTCATGGTAACAAAACTTAGATAACAGGAACCTTTGTTAATGCTGTTTTACTTTTATATTTGTTAAGAATTAAGTCAACGAACTGCAATTTTTCACATTGCTTAACACCCTACGTGGCTAGGCATATTGATCGTATCGCCCTACGTTTCCTTTAAGTAAGGGTAGCTAATATCGTTCTCTTTCTTTTATAAAGTTCTATCTCTTTCACTCGATGCACTTATAAAATTAACAGTAAGAGACATACAAATATACTAAAATCCTTTCAGATTTATCTATAAAATAAAGCTGTAACATAGCTGTGTCTGTACATGTAATATATTTGAGAAAAAATGACTTTATTAGGCTATATAGGCGTGTCTAAACACAAAACAATTTTTTGTCGTTTTCTCTGTTTATATGTTTGGTTGTTCGCGCATCACGCAAAAGCTACTGAACGGATTTTGATGCAACTTTTTTATTTGGTAGTTCTCGATTAGACTTAAAACTAGCTTTTATCCCGCTACTATATCGGGAACCTGAGATATATAGCCTAAAAGCTAGCTTTGGGCTGCGGCGAAGCCGCGGGAAAAGGCTAGTTCTTTTATAAAAGCTACCAGCCTTTACCCAGGGCAAAAACTAGTTTTTAAGTTGTATCTCAGGTTCTAGTAGCGGGATAAAATGTATAACAGTTCTTAAGTGTAATCGAGATCTATAAAATAGAAAAAGTTGCATAAAAATCCGTTCAGTAGTTTTTGCGTGATGTGTGAACAAACAAACAGATAAACAGACAAAAAATCTAAAAAAAATCGTTTTGTGTTTAGACACGCCTATATAGCGTATTTCAGTCATTTTTTCTCAAATATCTTCAATGTACAGGCACAGCTCTGTTATAGTTTTATAATAGTATAGATATATAGATTGTGAAGTTCAGATTGGGAGTCCTCATCGGTGAATGCGATGGCTTAGCGGTTTAGAGCACTTCCCCGTATTGGAAGGGACGCAGGATTGAATCTCGCCGCAGTAAAACTCTCTTTTTACGCTTTCACAAATAATTTGTTTTTTTTAATTGATTAAGTAGTTACAGTGTAAAAGCAAACTCACTTTCGCATTTATAATATTACCTACTCTTCATAAAACGATATCACTTCTACAGTATAAAAGCTAATTTTAAATAGAATTATATTACTAACTAAACCTTCTTTGTCTTCGTTATTAAATTAGTAACATTGGAATCGTAATAATTAGATTAACCGGGCAGTACAGGTTCATGGACTGTGAATGTAACGTGAAGTTAATTTGTAATTAAGACAAAGAGTGAAATGTGGTTATTATGATAATTATCGTCAGGGATGTGAGTAATTGTCCTACACCACAATTGTGACAGTCACGAGAGATACTAGGATGTTTCTTTTGTATAACTTATATAATAATGCTACAATTAGTGTTACAATTTCACCTCTCTATTACTTTTGATTAAATATAAATAGCGTTGTCAAAACCAACCATTAGAGCTGCAAAAGGTTTTCTGATATCCATTGTAGGGATCCACATTCAATTTCAGGGTTTCTAACCAGCATAGTTGAATAGTACCAATTGTTGTTTTATATATACTCGAAATAAACGACTCAACATTTAATGGTTAGAAAACATTTTACTTTAATGTGATTTAGTAGCAAAACCTTAAGCGGTGAAGCTGTAAAATTACATATGTGTCGTTACAGATTGTTAGAGCCCTGAATAAAAATTAATATCCCTATATATTTTTTTTAAGGTCACTGAGGTAAAATAAGTAGTCGCTCTTTATAAATACTGATGATCAATTAAAACAAAACCAGATCACCAACGAAGTTTCAGAAGATTTAAAAAAAGATTTTTGTGAATTCGAATTTGTTTTCGTATAAAATTTCAATGACCCACAAAATTCATCCAGAGTAGGTGAGTAATGAAATGCGTGACGACGCAAAATTGATAATTAGCCGAAATGACGTTAATCCTGGCTCGCCAATCCTAAACAAGATGGCGCACTTTCAGTTTTGAGTGAAGCGGTTTATGTATTTTATACTGATCTACTATTTACAACATATGGATTTACAATTAATCATTTAAATAGATATAATATCTTGTATTGTCTCACAATGAGACACGGGTCTCCTACCGAAATGAGAGACATTTAGGTCATAGACCACTACGTTTACTGAGTGAGGTTGAAAAGATTTCACAGGCCATCCAAAAGTCTCTCGCTGGCAGAAATCGAAGTAATCAAAAAGCCTATAATGAACAATTACTTACGCAATTTTTGTAAATTAGAAACATTAAATATAGCACTTAAGTTGTTTTTTTTTTCTGTGGATCGAATTCGATTCATCTTGTCTTGGCAGTCTGCGACCTTACCGCTGGTCAAACTCTGATTATACAAAGATTGTTACATAACAGCAATGTTCGATTTAGTTTTTTTTACGTCTGTTACTTAATGTAACATTCTAAAAATATTACTGTAATTATAAGTAGATATATGCGATTTTGTGTAGGTAAAAGTAAGTCAACGAGTATATTATGCCTTGCCTACTCTGTACAAAATATGTATTGGCCTTGTTTACAAATGGCCGAGCGAAGAGGAACTATTTTTTGATTTGTTATACGGCATGTTTGATATATTTTTGCAACACCACTCTGTAGAGTAAAATCAAAATCGTTAGGTCACAAATTTTATTAACACAGTTTTATTTAGCTTGAACTGTTTGTATCTATGTGATGGAATATTTTAAATTCATTTTGATGACTGCACAGATGGCGGAGTGGTTTAGATACCGGCCTCCCGTCTGACTATTGTGGGTTCGATTCGCACACAAGACAACTCTTTGTGTGATCCACAAATAATAATAATAATAATAATAAATATTTACGGACATTTTCACACAACGTCCTCTGGTCCCAAACTAAGCTTAACGCTTGTGCTATGGGTATCAGATTACGGATATAATACATATACTACTTTTTTTTTGTAAATTCATACATATAATAGATAGAAAACACCCAGATGCAGTACAAATATCTGTGTTCATCAAATAATTGTCCTGAGTGGGAATCGAACCCACGACCTCGTGCACGGAAGTCGGTTACACTACCGACTACGCCACGAAGCCCGTCAACAAATGGTTGTTCTGAGTCTGGGTGTATTTTGTGCCAGTGAAATAGTATGTTTGTAAAGTCCCCCGCGATACAGGGATTGTTCCTTAGTGCAGGGAGTAGCGTAAAAATTAATAAAAAAATAAAAAAAATATATAGAATTTTAGAATATATAATATCAAATTTACAAAAAGTTAATGATATTAAAATAATTAAAACCTGCAACCTGTAAATATATTTTGTTTTGATTTTATACTGTTAAAGTAAATTTTTTTTTGCTATGAATCTAGTATGACATAATATAATTTAGGCATACTCCGCTTAATAAATTTCACGTATTAAGCTGAAAATGAAAAGAATAAATACAATTAAAAGTTGTAATAACTACTTAAACAAAAAAGAAAGTTGTGTAAAACAATGTAAGGCAAGCTCCCACATTAAAACTTAATTAATACTAATTAAAATGCTTTAGTAATTTACTATTATAATACTATATTTAACCATTTATTTTTAGCCTTAGCTAAGCCTCACCTTCGTAGCATATCATCAGGTTACGTCAGTAGGGGTCTGAACAGGAAAGAACTATACGCCGTCGCGCCGACTATAGTTGTTGTTACAGAGCAATTCTTCTGTCTTTACCAATTTTTAAAAGTGAATGTACTAACATTTCAAAACGTAACAGCTAAGAAATAATGCTAATAAAAAATACTTTAGAACTCTATTGTAACCAATAGAGAGTGACAAACACATGATTATGAAAATTGTAAATGTCTAGAGATCGTATATTTATGGTACGTGAAGCCTCTAATCGATGGTTAGTATTCGCTACTAAATTTAGTTTTAAAAAATAGTTCTGCAATATGGGGGCGTTTGCCCGAGATGACTAAATACATTTTTTTGCAATATATAAAGAGGAGAATTAATTATACTCAGTTGAATATACTAGTTCATACATTCATCATCTCATACATTGTATTTTATTTGTAAAATTAGTTATTTGTGTTTCTAAAATAATTTTAGGCGGGTTAAAATAAACTAACTTTTATAAAATCATGTAACTGTGGGTAGATGAAACCTTTGAAATAATATATCAGCCGGACGGCAGCATGGACGTTCAACATCTAAGTCCACCCTTGATCATGAATGTGTAAAGTATTCGAAACATCGGGATAGTAGAAAATCAAGTAAACGTGATAAATTCCGTAAACGTAGTTTTATTTCATAATATGTAACATTCGCGTTAATATCAGGAAATATTAGATTAGCCTACGTAAAATAAGTCCTACTATTGAAACCAATCTATGAGATAAAAGAAGAAAAATATGGAAAAGACGGTGTACGAATTTTCGTTCGCTTGGAAAAGATAATCCTTAGCGAAAATACAGCTGACTTGTTTTATCAGACATTGAAAAGTGTTTCTAAAATAAAACCGCTTAAAATAAAATAAATTTTGGAATTTTCACCAAAGTTCGTCATAATCTTTTCTGTCCTCAGACGTTCAAGTAAATGGGATATGAAATATTCGCTGTACATGTTCCATCTGCCGGATCTAAATATTTTATAAGGCTACAGACAAGTGCAATAATCTGTCACACACTCTCACATCTAATTACTTTACCAGCAGAACATCATTACTCAAGATAACACGCCCATTTAGAAACAAGTACGTAGTTAGCGTTAAATACGAAAATGAATCAAACAGCTCATAAAAAAAAGACTGTCGATAACGACGACGAATCTTTAAATAACTTTGTGATTTGTTTTTTTAGCAAGTGTCATGCATAGTCACTTACTACATTTACAAATCCTTATAGGCAGCTTAGCTTATATTATGCCTATGATTGAGGACTAAAAGTTATTATTATAAAATAGAGGAAAATGTAATGTAATCGTTTTTCTCTAGCAGTGATATTGTTTGCTTAATTTTACTTCTCTAGCCGGCTATTTTTTTGGTCTCGACCCAGGGGGGTAAGAATGTATCTCACCCGATCATATCGACATAACATCGTGTCATTGTGATTGGTAGCGAGATCACCGTGATTCGCCGAGGGATTATTGCGATATCACGCGTCGGTTTCTCTACCAGTCACAAGTGGGACGATACGATGTCGATTCGATTTAGTGAGTCACATTTTTCGGGCCCTGAATATGAATAAGTTACATCAGTTGTACTTTATGTAAGAAATAATAATACGAGAGAGTTAGAGGAGTTTGGAAATGTGCCCGGTAGACGTCAATAGGCTCGCCCTCTATTACGTGGGACTTAAACATAGCTGGCGAGTCGTGGGTGTGTAATACACCTTTGCCTACCCCTTCGGGGAATACAGGCGTGATGCTATGTTTTTTATGTCTAAATATGTAATCGTATGTCTTAAAGATGAAATGCTATGATTGATTTGAAACTGAATACGAGTCCATCTTATTGCATTATTATACTAATGTAATTTAATATCGCAAATGCTGATCTAATAACATAACAGACAGAATGATTAGCGTAACTTGTTGTAATATTACTGAAGCTTTTCGCAAGTGTAGATTGTTGCTTAGTCATAGTAATATATATATATACATAATGTCTTCCGTTATATCATACATGTGAAACATCTCATGCATTAACGTGGAACCATCACAGTCACTGTTTTGAATTTGATTGATAATAAAGTAGAATCAACATTAGGTATCTATAAACTCATGGGAGTCCGCTGCCTCCTCTCACAAAAGTGGCATTAGGCGCTGGGCTCTCCAGCCGCTATGAACGTTGGCCTGAGGGCAACGGACTGGCCTCAAAAGGTTCTTTGAGACCGCATAGTAATGGAGCAAGACGGCCAAGACCCGGGGGGAATGAGGAGTACGATCATCGTGACCCTCCTCCTTGGGCTACAGATAGTCTGAACACTGTCAGGTTGTAGTCGGTATATGGCGTGACACTGCACTATGCATCTCCACTTGTCCATGGCCGCGTCTGGAGTTCGAAATAGTCTGCCCCGGTGGGGAGATAACTATAAAAGGTTTCCTGTCAAAAAAAGGTACCTATGTGCTGCAACCTTTTTCGTATCATGACTTTTAATTCCGTAGGTTTGCGATATGACACACTCGGAGTCGACGGGAAATGTCGTGCCGTGTTCGGTCTTAGGGCCGATTTTGTGGAACATCGATTAAGAATGTGTGTTGCACGGTATGTTCTATTGTGATATCACTGTGATCCGCTGGTCGTGCAGGTTCGTCCTCATTTATATTTTCTGCGTAATTGGCTGGCCTTCATTGCCACGGCCAAACCCGTTCTAGAAGTCATTATTATTATCAGACAATGATTATATGCTAATAAATAATTATAGCCTCTCAATTACAAAGGCAATATATTGTGTAATATATTTTTAAAGTAAATCACACCAATACCCCCTACCATTTAGGTCCCAAGGACTGTGCATGTGTTTACTTCTGTGATATGAATCAGTTAAAGTTTAATATTTCCGTGCTGTTATATCCAACCGAAATAATTGGTTCCAACCTACTGGCCTCCAAATATTTTAATTTTAGATGTAAATATATAAAGTATTTCAACATTTCAACACGATCGATATAAATATTTGATAAATTCTTTAGTGTGCTCGTGTTGTATTAATTTAATTTAAATACTTATTAAGCACAACTCGTTATTTACGTATATTACTCGTTATTACGGCAAAGCTTACACAGATTAAAAGCCTTATCGTCAAATTCTTTCTTATATTTATTTCTTATATATTATGGCATAAACTACAATAGCATCACGCCTGTATTTTCCAAAGGGGTAGGCAGAGGTGTATTACATACACACGATGCGCCAGCTATGTTTAAGTTTCACGTAAAGAGGGGGGGGGGGGCGAGCCTATTGCCGTCTACTGGGTACATTTCCAAACTCCGGGCTGCTACTGAGAATTATTCTTTTTACGAAAAAGCTCGATAACACTGCCCGACCCGGGGATCGAACCAGAGACCTCATGATCAGCAGTCGCACTCTACCGCTGCACTACAGAGGCAACTACAATCATGTAAACAAAATATTGATATGTACAAATTAATAAAATTTGTGTCTGTTTGTATAATGTCTAAAAAACAGCATTTTACTATATGCATACGAAAGTATAGGTATACGATACCTTTTTTTTTTTTTTTTTTTTTGTTATGGCGGGAAAAAATGTTCCTAACCGCACACCCTATCGTTCGGGGCAACGACCAGGGTAGTGTGGGGCCTGCACCCACTAAAGAAACCCGCCGTGTGCCGTCTCTCCGCCTTTATTGGCGGGCCACTGGAACCATGTTACATTCAGGTATACGATACCTATAATAAAATACCATTTTTTAAGTATTTAGCTGTTTGTTCAAGTTAATGTCCGGGACGGCTTAATCGATTTAGACGGGACTTTCACTAGCAGATAGCTGATGCTATAAGAAGTAACATAGGCTACTGATATTTTGAAAAAAAAAATTAGGTCACAAATAAACGAAGTAACTAAAATCTTCCGGACGGTATTGTGGTTAGCAGCTAGTACCTGACAGACGGAGAGACGGCACGCGGCGGGTTTATTTAGTGGGTGAGGGCCCCACACTACCGTATTCGTTGCCCTGAACGACGGGGTGTGCGGTGAAGTAGATTTTTTACCACCTTAACAAAAACCTGACTAGTTGCACGACAGAATAGAACAATACATGAATATAATTGTTGTAATCCAGTAATGGAAATGCTATTAGTGGAATGAAAAGGTTATTAGTATCGTTCTGAGATTATACTACATGATACGGCTCACCGTAAGCGGTTACCGTGACCCATAAACGCTAGCAACACCAGAGGCATCACTCGCACGTCACTATCTCCAAGGAAAATGGATTAGAGGTGGGTAGGCAGTGGATAATAGGGAGGGGTATGAAACTAAGGAGAGGATAGGAAAGATAATAAGGAAGGGATAGGGAGGGAGTTTGGGCCTTCGGCGTTATACTCACCAACACAACGGTAGGAATACCTACCATTGTTTCACACTGATCTTCTGTGAGAGATCAGTGTGTACTGTACTTCCCCAATCGAGCCGGCCCATACATGCTAGAATAAGCAAGACTCTACCGTTAGGATAATAATAATAATAGCTCTAACTATAGATAAAGTAGAGAACTAATATAGACGGACTTGTGCAATTAGAATTTCAACTTCACATCGGATTATCACTGTTTTCGTTATATTGTTATAACAGATCACAACTCACACAATTATTTTTCTCATCATTTTGGAGATGTGTTTAGGCACTAGATAATTATTTACTTTTCGCTAAAGCCATAGCAAAGCAACTACTCTTTTGATAGCTTTTGGTCGCAGCAAGTCCCACCGAATGGTAAGTGGTAACCGCTGTTCATAGAATTCGTAATACTAAGAATACTACTAAACCACGGCTCACCATTTCATTACTCAGTTGGGAAATTATTGAATATATGGCTCTTAATAATTGAATATCTCCTGCTACGAACAGAACCACAACTAGGTGTTTTACGGTAGATCAAACGGAAGATGGTGGTACCAATCCGCTCGGTTTCGGAACGACGGGGTGTGCGGTTAGCAATATTTTTTTTCGCCTTAATAAAAAAAAAAGGTGGTACTTCCCCGATCGAGCCGGCCCATTCGTGCTGGGATAAACAAGGCTCTACTCAAATGAGTACTTCCACTTGTAATCAGTAAGAGAAAGGTTAAGCTGCAGAAGGTATAACGTATGAAGCGATCGCATTAATTTCAGCAGCTCTTTCCACATACCGAATGCTCCATGACCTCTACTATCCCAATATATTAATCTTAAAAAAACTGCGGTCTTAAAGGATCTACTTTAGGATGCTGCCCTCTCTTACGTAGACTACGAACGATATCTAATGTCTGGCTTAGATTAAGTAACTATCAAAATAAGTAATTGTTGAAGACGTTAGAAGTATTTATGCAACATTTAATTGACTATGTTATGGAAACGAATTATTGGAAAGGCGCATAATATATTTCTCCGAGTAAAATATATCTAAATAAAATAATTACGATCGACTGCGTTTTGGAAGTATCTGTTTACAATGTGTAAATAATAGCTTTTTACTAAATGCATATGATACTTTCGTTATCGTATCGTATTCAAATATCGAATATACTTTCGTAACTATGCATTTAGTTATAGCAAAATACCATTCTTTAAAGATTTTATCTGTCCGTCTGTCTGACCGATTTGGACGAGATATTTTTATTGCCAAATAACTGATGTTGTAAGGAGTAACTAATAAGGAGTTCCGCACAAAATATATAAATTGTGGTGAGCAACAACGAACAAAGATTTGCAAGTTACATATAAATAATTATAAATAAATAAATATTCATGGACATTTTCACACAACGTTCTCTGGTTCCAAACGAAGGTTAACGCTAGTGTTATGGGTACCAGATTACGGATATAATACATATATTACTTTTTTGTAAATACATACATATAATAGATAGAAAATACCCAGACGCAGTACAAATATCTGTGCTCATCACACAAATAATTGTCCTGGGTGGGAACCGAACCCTCCAAGGAACCTAGGCAAGGAAGTCGGTTACACTACCGACTACGCCACGAGGCTCATCAATATGGCAACATATTTTTGTTTATTTTTATTTTGATACTTCATACACATAATGAAATATACAAAGGCGATCATAATGCCTAATGCATTCTATAATAGTCAACATTTAGGTCACGCACAAAAGAAGTACTCGTAGGTAGGTCAAATTGGACAGTAACTTGTCAAGGTTCTATTTTATTTAACTTATAAGAAGGTTTTATTCATTTAATCATTTATATTAAATGCCTGCTTATAAAATGAAGAAAAACAACCCTTATTCGTGTTAAGGTCTGAAATCAAATTGGATTTTATCAACCGAACAGTTAACGCTCCAAGTCGAAGTCACCTAGTACACGCACCGCTTTATAATGTAATATATTCGATTGGTCTATACTTACTTAAAAGTGCCTAAAATCCTTTCAATAATTTCGTAGCTGCATAATATATTCTTTAAAATCTTTGTCTAAGAAGATCAAACCACTAATGATATTGCGTTGTTAATTTACGAATTAAACAAAACGCTATAATTAAATAGTTAGATACGTGATTAAAACACAAATTAAAAAAAAACAGTTAATACACCAGTAAAGATAAATATATTAGTAAATAGCCAGATATCGATTAAAAGTAGTTAGCTAAAAACTAAGGGCGGTATAATTCTATAATTTAATTTTAATGGCAATGTACGTATTGATGAAGATTTTTGACTTGCATTATTACTAGTTAGTATGACCACAAAGTTTTTTTTTTTAAATTATAATTCAAAGTACAGAGGTCAGAGACTACAAAAAAGAATTATTCGTTCTTTTTATGAATTTAACAGATATCCACCATAACTTTTCTGTAACATCGGCATTGTGTTAGTAACAATGTTATCAACCTATGCAGTTTTTAAAAATAATTTGCATTCCTATTAAACTGTAATAAAATTTAACAAAGGTGATTTAATCTGTGCACAAGATTTAACGATATGAACAAAGGACATAGTAAGGAATCTAAAATAAAGCAATAACTAAAAATGTCACTAATTACTAACGATCAACAACGTAAGCTGCAGTTATCGTCGAGAGGGCGGTCGGTTCATGCGCAGTGCAGCCCTAACCGGAGGTTGTAGTGACCTAACCTAACAGCTGATCATTGATAAACATTTCCTTACGCTTGAAACACGCCAATCATAAATAAAATACAACCTTATAACCTACCTTAGAGGGTGTTGTATCGGGCTGCATATAATAAAATAGGAAAAACATCCACGCAGCGCCGACTAGGAACAAAATTTTGACGTTTCGACGCATTTTGACAGATAATTACCAACTTTTTTATAGATTCAAATAAAGAACGTAGAGATGTAACACTGAATGTATCACAATTTTTTCGAGCGCGATTTACGCGATGTGTTTGTTATTATCTGAGGTCGTTACGCGGCGCGCGCGGCCGCGCTCAGTGGTGCGGCGTGCGGACTGAACTCTGCATATAGAATAATACAGATAGCTGCCGGTCGGTCATGCGCGTATCGGTCCTCGACACCGCGTACAAAAATAGAACTTGCACAGTTTAGCATTGACGTACTGCGCGTACGGTGGTCCCCTTACTGCATTGTTCTCCCTGGTCAGGTCCTAGACGGACGCCGTAAACATAGGTATGAGTGGCATGTATAGAAGCATCTCCATGTAAATTAGTCAGAAACCTTGTAAACAATATACCTACGTACAGATAAGAGAGCTAGCTTCTTTAGACTAATTGTTGTATTCAAAGTCACATGATGGTAAGGATCCTAAGACTAGCTATTTAGTTTATATTTATTATAGATAGTCCATTCCACACAATCAAATTATGATAACATTGTATTTCACCAATGTATTTCAAATGCATTCAAACTCCACAGATGGAGTGGTTTAGATATCGGCCTCCCGCCCGAATGTTGTGAGTTCGATTCCCACACAGGATAACTCTTTATGTGATCCACAAATGGTTGTTTTGAGTCTGAGTATACTTTGTGTCCGTGAAATTGTTTATTTGTAAAGTCCCCCGCGATACAAGGATTATTCCTTAGTGCAGGTTGTTGCCACATCCAAACATAGCATCACGCCTATATTCCCCGAAGGGGTAGGCAGAGGTGTATTTTACAGACCCACGATTCGCCAGCTTATTAGCCATTAGCAATGTTTAGGTCCCACGTAATAGGGGGCGAGCCTATTGCCGTCTACCGGGCACATTTCCAAACTCCGGGCTGCTACTGAGAATTTTTCTTTTTACGAATAAGCTCAAGAACATTGCCAGACCCGGGGATGGAACCCGAGACCTCATGATTAGCAATCGCACACACTACCGCTGCACCAACGAGGCAGTTTGCATCCAAGATATACATATTCATCCACTTGTTCAGCATACCATTACCTATTGATACTCTAACATCTGTTCTGTGTCTGTTTGGTGTTGCCCTCGAAGTTTTTGGTCAGCCTTTCTTCTGCAATCATATTTGCTCTTTCACGCTTATCTTTCACTAAGGCTTTGGTGTCATTCTTACGTTGTCGGTATATTTCTTTCTTCTGTTCGGTCATACTCTCACTCAGATTCAAAGAAGATACGTAGTCAAGCCAAGCTTTCTTCTTTTGCTCTACGGAAGCTGCTATTTCCGTATCCCACCATGCATCACCTTTCACTTTCCTATGCTTCTTTGAGCTTCCACATACTTCTTCTTTCAATACTCTCCAGCATTCCTTTATATCCAATTCCGGCTGACTTGCCATTGTCAGACGTTCACGGACACTCTCTGCAGACTTTGCTTTTGTGTTTTCTACTTGTTACTTTTCAATTTTTATTCTATCAAGCCCTGCGAAGTGGACATGTTCTCGCTAATCTCTCCACTTTCTGACTAAGCTATAGGCACTTGTATCCAGTATTTTGCGTACTTTTCTGTTTATTCCTTCTCCATGTATTTATAAGAATGTCCTTATATTGAAAAAATGTATTTGACACAATAAGGTTTCTCTCCATAGACACATCCGAAAAGAGCCTACCTGCATCATTCACTTCCTTATCACCAAATGAACCAAGCATGTCCTCGTTTCACAGATAATGTTCTGGCTATACAAACAAACAGATAGAAAGACAGAAAAACTTTGAAGATAGGGATATTATTTTTATCTTAAAATGAAATATTTATATAATAATATATTTAAAATAATATTACTAATAACTCATTCTAGGCATCGAAGAATTCCTCCGCATCATCGTCATTGGGTAATATTGAAAATAGGTATTTTTATTTTATTCTTTATTTATTTATTTGTATAGTTTTTTTTTTTTCAGAAAACGAATGGTTTATTGAGCTTTCACATCAAGAGTTGCCAATATTCTAAGCGCGACTTTGTGAACATTTTCTGGCAACTGTCCACTTTTCTGTTGGAAAGTGCTTCATGAGACTATTATTAGCGCCTCGAAAATAATAAATGTAAAAGCAGGATCAAACACGTGTCGGGTCAATATTATTCGTCATTGATACTTGTCCTTATTCTTCCTCTAGTGCCATTATCAGCTCTCACTCACCATACGAAACACAACCCGTACCTACCGTTGTTAATCGTTGGTCCTTTGTGAGTGGGTGCTACTTCGCCAATGGAGCCGACCCATTCATGCTGGGATAAACAAGGCTCTACCACTAGAAATTTGGTAATTAAAGTAACAAAGGAAAACAAACAAATTTGGGTCAGATTGGGCGATTCAATCGCGACTTGGGTGATGCGGACGCACTTGCCTCAGGCGCTTGTGTTAGTTACTAATAGTTTCTTTATGATTTTAAACGCTATAAAATAGGCCTATTGCACGCCTCATAAGCGAAGCGTTGAGATGGGTACTACTGTCGTTTCATGCAGAACAACTGATTTTTCAAACTTAAAATGTCTCTATTTATAATATATTGCACTCGTAAAATAATAGGTATATACTAATATATCAAGAAAAAACACTATTTTTAACACTCATGATATTTTTTATGCCATTTTTGTTATTTAAACTAGTTAAAAAACTGTTAGTGGGGTAGTGGGCAGCAGCACTCCCTCGAGTATTAACAACATCCACTGCGATCGCCAACCCGCCTGCCAAGCGTGGCGATTACGGTATTATCCCCCATGACAGGACCGCTCGTTGTGGCATTCTCTTGGGGAGGCCTATGTCCAGCAGTGGACGTTGAAAGGCTGACGGATGGATGGATGGGTGAAAAAACTGTTCAAAATAGTTCTGTCTTGGACGTCTGTGTGTTGTAGGTAATGTATGTTAGACCAATATAGTAATACTTCTTAAAATTAGCGCAAGATGGCGTATAAGACATGAGAACCACATTAGTACTTTTTGAAATTAGCGCTATCTATGTGATTTATTGAAAACTACTTAGTAAGACCAATACATTATTAGTTACTTATCAAATAATCAATTTTATTGTGACAAATGAAAATTATGAGGCGTGCACTTTTGGATTTTACAAAGTATTTTAATTTATTGCATATGGGTAATCTTTCTCTCTTTTTCCATTTTCACAAATCATTTGTTTTTTAAAAACGTTCATAATAATATGGTAAATCTGTTTTTTATTGCTTATAGTGGCAGACGAGCCTTCCAATCGCAGATGTGGAATGAGAGAATGAACAACTGTAATAATTATAATGATGAACCTCATAGACCGCAGTTTCCGTCACGGCGCCCAGTGTCAGTACCTAGCTATGTACGCAGGTGATATTATTCAAGTGTACTCTCATAGTCCAATAGGGCGGCATTTTTATTTTATTTATTTAATGTGGACATCCAACAAAAATTCACATAGATAAATTACAATTAATATTGGAAAATAACGAGGTATTGCATTTATATTATGTATGCTCTCTTAATTTTAGGATATCACAACTTGCCTAATCTTTAAAGTAAACACAAAATAATGAAATTGCTTATACGATGATTAAATAAAAATAAACAGTGATGATGACAAGTAAAGAAACTAATTAAGTTGAATAGGGTTAAGTTACAATTTCTAAACATTTCTTAAATTCAGTGAGATTATTACCAAATATGTCTAACTGAGAATCTAAGGAAGATAATGCGTTGTATTGTCTGCAGAGTCTAAGGACCGGGGCGTAGAGACCGAGGTTTGTTTTTGACTGGAAAATTTAGAACAGCTTATATTTGCCTTTCCTGGATAAATGTGTAGGAACGTTAATTTAAAATTTATCTCGTAAGTATTTACAATCTACGGCATTGTTAAAAAGTTTATATAAAGAAATTAAATCGTGTAATTTGCGGCGATGCATTAAAGATTCTATATGTGCCATAAAGGTATCCAACCCTACCACCAATAATGCAATGATAATTGTTTACTTTTCTTTATCACTTGTTTTAGTCCGTCATCATAGATAACTACAGCAAATAATAAAAATATATCTTTAATCCAACAATTCTATATACCTATATATTGTGCAAACGAGTATGTACAATTTATTTTGATATCCATCTATCCATCAGCTTTTCAGCGTCCACTGCTGGACATAGCCCTCCCCAAGAGAACGCCACAATGAGTCGACCTGTCATGGGGAATAATGGCGTAATCGCCACGCTTGGCAGGCAGGTTGGCGATCGCAGTGGATGTTGTTAATACTCGAGGGAGTGCTGCTGCCCACTCTCCGGGTATTCCCTCAGTCGGCTCTTACGACTCCCGTGGTTAGAGAGGGGTGGGACAATTCTAAAGCCGGCCCAACACGGCCTATTGATATAGTACCACAAATACTGAACTTGTTCTTATAGAGTAGGAAATGTATTTTACTTGCGACATTTGGAAGGTTAAGTTACCAAAGGGCACAGACCTTGTCGACGTTACACTTAACTGAAGGCGTACGGACACTTTCCTACCGCTGTAGGTAAATGTACATAATTTTAATCTAAAAAAAAAAGAAATCCAGATTGCCCTTGATAACAAATGCTGTAAAAAAACGCCCGGATAGTAGGGAGAAAAAATCAAGTAAACGCGATAGATTCCGTAAACGTAGTTTAATTTCAAAATGTGTAACACACGTAAATATCAAAAGTATTCGGAAATTATAATTACTGTAAACAATAAGGCATATCCGCCTTGGACGTCTACCATCTAAGTCCACCCGTGATCATGAATTCTGTTTACAGCAGACGTTTCGAATATTTTAGTATTTTTACTTTTACTTTGGTATTCGAAACGTCGGGATAGTAGAAAATCAAGTAAACGCGATAGATTCTGTAAACGTAGTTTTATTTCAAAATAATTTCAGAATTTCTACTCTAAATTGGTTTATTTTTATAAAAAGGAACCTTAGTGATTAATATTAGCAGAGAAATACATGAAAACTATCGCTTCTAGCCATTTCTCTCTCAAACCAACGAGAAAACGAGCTCGTACTCTTTCTGTTAACACTGATACTCAAAGTTTTTCCAACCACGGTGATGTGTTACAACAAAAATATACAAACTAATAAGTGAAACAATTGTAGGTACTCCTACTATTGTGTTTCGTATGGTGAGTGAGAGCGCAGAGGCCCTCCTTATTCTCTCGTTGTTATCCTTCCTTTCCACTGCCTATAACTTTCCTTAGAGCAGGAGTCACGCGAGTAAAGCCTCTGGTGTTGCTAGCGTCTATAGGCTACGGTAACCGCTTATACATAACCGCACCATAAGGTGGTGGGTATTATAAAAAAAATACTGGTTAGAATGGTTTACGTTTAAATAGAAAATTTGAAAACAGACTAGAGGCTAATTTATAAAGTGCCTTTTCAGAAAGGTATTATAATATCCAACCAGCTCATGGTGATAAATTGGAGTATATTTAATTTTTTTTTTATAATTTTGTACCTATGAAAATAAAAATTCCACCATTTTTTCTAATTAAGTCACGATAATAACTCGCGACCCATCTTTAATTTTTTTAATCCTTGCCCTTAATAATAATATACTTACTTAAATGTGAAAGTGGCTTTATTAGTTAGTTTTTTGTTACGCTTTCACGACGTAACTACTGAACCCCAGAGTACTGGAGCTCAGAAAAGGACACAGGCTACAATTCATCCCGGTAAAATGAATGATTTCTTCGGGTTAGCTATATTTGCATAAAGGTAATTATAGTGCAGTAGTGCGACATATTTATATTCTGAAACAACCCGGGCGGAGTTATGGGTAGAGTCTAGTTTAATATATTTTAGCTTTTATAGACAGTAATACTTTTTTATTTCAGACATCTAACCTACTCGTATCATACTTTAAGGAGTATGTGGGTAAATCGTGGGGAAAAAAAATTTGAGAGCCAACGCTGCCTTGTTGATGACGCATGTATGGCAAAATTTTGTATGTTATTTCGCCTGTTGAGCAGGCCTGTATTATTGGGCCATATGCGGTACGCCAACTAAACGCACTGCTCTAATAAGACAGCGAGGTTTTAGAGTAAACAAAAAAATATCATCAATGTAAGTATACATTTTTTTAGATGATTGTTGATTTTTTTAAAACCGCTCTACAGATTTCTATAAAATTTAAATGGGCCCATTTCGGAATAAGCCCCTTATGAACAAGAAAAGAATTTTGAAAATCCGTCTATAATTATGACAAATTTTTTGAAATCGGTTGAATGATGCTTCTTTCAAATCATAGCTACTATAGCAATATATAGTAATCTTAGCTATGGTAACTCCAAAACTTATAAATATTGTTATAATATCTTTTACTATTAGTTCGCTTCGTTTTTCAGTTCATATAGACAGCTCACTGAAAAATGTTTGTTGTAGATAGACGGAAAAAAAACAGCAAACAAAATGTGCCTTCGCTAAGTTTTAATACCAAATAGTTCACGACTTGGCCATAACGGGGCGTGGTGGTTCTTATATTCTTAATGGCAGTGTTTACTGGATTGAATTGCCTGGAATGTGTTTTCAACAATATTAATTACATGCCATTGGTAAAATACGCAAATACTATATAAGCGCCTATGCAATGCCTAGAGTTACTTAAATGGCAGCTACTATCATGATATTGTAGGATTTAGGTACCTATAGGGTTGCATTTTACACAGTGGCCTAGGGCGTCATTAACGGAAAATCCAGTTCTGAGCTTAGCTAATCCATATGGTGACCATTTCAAACAACTATTTTTTAAATATCTTATTCTTATTAGTGTTGTACGCAGGCCCATTTATATCACTGGTCATTGTGGGCAAATGCCCAGGCCCCGATTCCCCCTTCTTGTTCTTATAGCATTCAATATCCGCTATCGACAAAAGATAAATCAAAAAGTTTATTTACTGGAATACCTATTCTGCTTATCTCTTCTCATGTGTGCCTACGAAATACCCACAGGTGATCAAATGTAGATTTTTCCTTGTATGATAAGGAAAAATCTACATTTGATCGCCTGTATCTTTTGCCTGTTTTCTTTGCCTTTTTCTCCTCCTGACCTGATAGGTACCACCGTCTTATAAACCTTCAGTCAAGAGTCTTCTCGATGTTTTGGTTGGGGGATAAGATACGTCAAACTAGGCTTCTGTTCCAGTGCTGTGTCTTTAGTTTTCACTTTTTCATCCGCAAAAAAGTTATAGGTCTGCGTAGGTACAGTTGTACCTATAGTCTATGTTACTTGTGGATAATGTAGGTAGCATTCTAATGAAAGGGTTTATAGTAGTTTTGCCCAGTTATGGAAATTTAGGTTTTAATTTTTACACCGTTTACTTTTTTATCGTTATTAAACTGCTATTTATAAAATTATAATGGTTTGGATATTAACATGGAAATAAAATATTTTGCTTGCAGACGCAGACTGCTACAAGCCTCTTGTTTCTAGGGAAGGAGTAAATGGAATACAGGTGTCTATAGACTAGAAGTTCAAATTAAATTAAATTAAATGTTTATTTATTGTAAGCAGACTATAAACTATAAAAAATACATTTAAAATTTAATTAAATATGATTTCCTACCGTAATGTTATTATTCTAGTTTTTAGAATCGCGGTCGCCTTGAACAGCGCCACCTAGTTAAGCAGTGTATAAGCAGTTCAAGTTTCCGTAGACTTATTCTAAACTAAGTTCTTTATATAAACGATAGATGGCCCTGTTTCAAAATCAGCAAGTTGCGTTGCCCATGAACTTTATTTTGTTGATAATAATATTTATTGTCCTGGAGTTGACTCCTTTTTATATAAATACCTACGCTTAATTCATTAGGTATTTGTCAGATAGTATAAGAGTGTGCTATAAGTCTGCCATGCTAAGTTTCAATAATTGTGCTTACCTATAGTTCATTGACTAACTTTTAATTAATACTAGATATTTTATGCATTGCTCACGAAATTATAAGTCTCGAGATGTACATCGAGATAAATACTACGAGATGTATACCAATTATAAGTTTGTAATAATACCCAATAGTTCTTAGTTTTCCCCCTGTTCGTCATTCCCATGTTGTGTTCCTGTCACCCCGACTGACAGTCCATAGTCCGCGTGATATCCGTTGAGAGCGCGCGTCCCCTCGGTTCCTAATCGATTGTGAGAGCGCGCGAAAGAACTTGCATCAAAGTTCGAATCTGAAGTTTAAATCGGTTCTTTTGGAAAAGTTTTTTTTAAATTATGTGAGTGAAGTTTGTTCCTTTTCTATTTGTTGGACGTAAATATTTAGGTAAGTTATAGTTTGGTTAAATATCGGTATTTGTTGTACAGATAATTATATCCTTCGTGGTCGAGTCTAAGTCTCTTTCTAGATTTCCGTGTACTCTCTCACTCTGAGAGGAGATCCATGCCTGGGAGTAGAACAGTAATGGCTTGAAAAAGAAGCGTAATATACCTATCTGTAATCATCCCTAAAATGGACTCCAAATACCTATTTGGTATACGGTTACCCATAAAACTGTAACTCTATATTATTACATTTTTTTGGTTTAATAAAAAAGGAAGGATTTTTTTTTTGATAGGGATCATAGAAATTCAATGACTAATGAAATTCAACCACGTTTATTTTTGATACTAATAATGAAACCAACTCTACTATAATCACAATTATTACAAAAATAAAAACAGGTAAGTATACAAAACATAAAAAAATGCGTGTGTAATATACATATTATATGCTTGTGCCGTGTGGGGCCGGCTTTAGAATTGTCCCACCCCTCTCTACCCACGGGAGTCGTAAGAGCCGACTGAGGGATACCGAGGGAGTGGGCAGCAGCACTCCCTCGAGTATTAACAACATCCACTGCGATCGCCAACCCGCCTGCCAAGCGTGGCGATTACGGCATTATCCCCCATGACGGGACCGCTCGTTGTGGCGTCCTCTTGGGGAGGCCTAACTCCAGCAGTGGACGGTGAAAGGCTGATGGATAGATGGATGGATGCTTGACCAACAAGGAGGTCTAATACCTTTTTCTTACATAAGTACCGTTTATTACAAAAAAAAAAGGTTTTTTTTTAAATAAGAAATATAGGTACACTACTTACATATTTTTTTTAATTTAACACATGGTTACTTTACTAGAACAAATTTGTGTCTTCTTCCTCCTGCTGCTTTCCTATTTCATGGAATAAATGTTGGTGAAAGTAAAATATTAGAGATTATCTACGAGCAGAGTCACTATAATACCTGTTACTTCAGACGATATTAATCAATGCAATTTCCATTATACGAATAAATAAAATCGAAGTGTCTTTTAATGTCTGAATCAGAGCTTTTTTATGATTGACCGTAAAGTACGTTACCTATTACAAAATCGCAATTTTTAAAGTTTTTGTTTTTCTGTTTGTTTGTTCCGGGTTATGTCTGAAACAGATCGGCTGATTTGCACCGGACTTTTAAGGAGTAAGCGAGGCTTGAGACCTTTATTTTTTACGAATAATTAGAGATCCGCACAAAAAAAGAAAATAACTAAATTCCACGCGGACTAATCCGTGGGCTGCAGCTAGTACGTGATAAAATTAAGAAAATAATTACTCATACTCGGAAAGTAGGCCTGAAGTTGCCTGAGGAGCGGGTTGAAAGTAATACTTTTCAGCCCTAGGGAGAATTACTTTCAACTGACAGCAGAGTAATTATAAAAAAAAAACAGTTCTATTTTCTGTACAGCCAGTCAATTACAGCGCGATGTAAAATTGAAATAACATAAAGTTAAGTACCTACCTATTTATTAAAGAATTTGTTTTTTATATAACTTTATTTTAATATAGTTGCAACTATATCTTTAAAATAACGAAGATTTATATTTTTTCAATGATTAAAATGAAAAATAATGGCTAAATAGCTGACAGGCCACAGAAAAAAACAAAATCAGCGGGAAAACGGCGATGCCAAATTCAATTTTTTAAAGTCTCCCATTTTTTCTTTAGCTAATTCATGATTTTTATTTTTAGTTTCCTCGTATTAGTAATGAAAAGCACAGTGTTTACCTCGGGATAAAGACTTATTTAGTCCCGAGACGGGGTTTGGCGCCCAAGCGTAGCGAGGGCTTCAATAGTTCGAGGGTGTGCTTTCATCCCTAGGGTAACAATGTACTATAAATATGTCCACGATAGAGCTGGCTCATTCATGCAGGGATAAAGAAGGCTCTACCACTAGAACTTACCGCAAATATTCCTACTTTCTGATGATTACACCATTTTATGAGTTGATTTATGACTTCTATTATCCTAATGTTTCAAATACTTATTACTTATTTTGTAAAATAATTTAAACGTGACAAATTCCATAGCTTTATTTATCCCTAGATTTATGACTGGAGTCTGTCTTGCTCTACAAAAATATATTTCAGCACTTTAACTAATATACCTAATATATTTTTTTTAAGAAGACAACACCCTCAACTAAGTAATAATCCTTATATCGCGGGGGACTTTACAAACATAAAATTTCACGGACACTAAGTACACCCGGACTCAGAACAACCATTTGTGTGTGTGGGAATCGAACCCAAAACACTCGGACGTGAGGCCGATATCTAAACCATTCCGCCATCTGTGCAATCTAATATATTAATTAGGCGTAGCTATGTATTACTAGCCTTATTGAGATTCGTTCTCAGTGCTAGCTATTGACTGATTACCTCAAAATATCTTCTGTTGCGACACCCTTGGGATGGAGCCGGGGGTGGAAGTATTCTATATCGGTATATGACAGTTAAAAAGCTTAAGAACTTTGTTTGTAATGCCTTAGCATTAGCTACCTCTACAGCAATAGTCGTAGTAGTAATACCTACACTAGGTAATTATATTATCAATATCTTCAGTTAAAAAGTCGAAATAACATCTTTTTGTATAAAATGTATACGTGAGTATATATGCTACCTATAACAATATACCAATTTTTTAAGTTTTACTCTGTCGGTCTATCTGTCTGTTTATTTGTTCCGGCTAATCTCAGAAACGACTGGACTGATGTGGACGGGACTTTTACTAGCAGATAGCTATTTTTACAAGGAGTAACTTAGGCTTTTATTTTGGAAAAAATAATTAGGGATCCGCACAAAAAATACACCATGACATTGAATGAATGCCACGTATGGTACGGAGGGATATACGTCGAATATTCCACGTGGATGTGCCACGGCTATCTCCTGAACGGTTGGACCGATTTGGAAGGCACTCACGGGGCGGAACTCATGGGAAGGGGATCACAACTTTTATTTTGTAAAATAATTAGGGTTCTGCACAAAAAAGAAAATAACTAAATTCCATGCGGACGAAGTTGCGAGTAGCAGCTAGTGTTAAATAATATTTGAATAGACTAGATTTCACATTATTAAAGGTCGACTGTGGCAACAATTTTATTATCCTGCGAGCACCACTGAAATGGTTATTTGTGTTAGGTATGCATCACAGACAAGATTGAGTTGTCTGTAGTGTGCATGTACGCACTACGCACATATGACGTTAGATGTCGACAAAAAAACAATAAGAATATTTTTTTTAATTATTTATATCTGAAACTCTGATTTAAAGTAAATCCTTCTACAGCAAAAGACATATAAACTATAAAATAATACATACCAAATATTAATCTCCCCTTCGTTTTACAGAATTTATTCCTCCAGTGTAGGGTACACCTACAGGATTAAAAGTTGAAAATTTGAAAGGTCATAAACGATAGCATAAGCGTGTGTTATTAAATGATAAGCAGTCTAGTCCAATAACTCCATAGGCTTACTGATTGCTATACTTCATGGTACAAATTATTAAAAGTCATGGGCCTAAGTAACTTAATTCCTACTTCCAAGTTTGAGACACGGGATATTTTTTTTTCTTTTTTTCTTTAGTCGGGAAAAAATTTACCTACCCCCGTCCTAAGGGGTAACGAACAAGGTAGTGTGGGGCCTTACCCAATAAATAAACCCGCCGTGTGCCGTCTTTCCGCCTGTATTGGCGGGCCACTTGAACTGTGTTACATTACTTCAGTGGTACACTGGATCAACCTGTAGAATATGTTTTAGCTCAAAAACATTAATAGTTCTCGAAGAGCTATTAACCAAAAGACTAAACTAATTTGAACGAACGACATTGCAGAGTGGGAAAGAATGGGGTGGTGACACTTGTATTCTTAGTCCATCACCATACGGAAAAATAAAGAATTTATATACATTTTTAAGCATTTGACATGCTTAACCATATAAATTAACACAAAGTGTGAAAATGTGAAATCGAAAATAACAGTCACGAGCAGAATTTGAAACTGCATCTCCTGGAATACCGTCCCAGATGCTTTGCCAATTCAGCCATTTCGATTTCACATTTTTCACTTTGTGTTTAATATAAATGCTAAAAATATATATAAATATATGTAAATGCTAAAAATATATACAAAAATATCTAAATATTTATAGGGTTTGCGTCATTATTAGGTAAAATCTTAATTGTAAAATTAAGTTTACCTGGTCGGCTCTTATAGTTATTGTAGGTATATGTTTCTGATGTTATAAAGTTGTTGTTTTTGATACAGTATTTGTAAATTAAAGCGTGCGTATGCTAGAAATAAAATTCAAAGTTACATCGTCCTCTTTGTCTCGAACATCGTAATAAAAGAATTATGATAATAATAACTTCTGTAAGAAAAACAAATTTCAATAAATACGCGTAGGTAGTGCTGCTGATATTGCTAAGGAAGTTTGTAAGCTGTAGTTTTTACTTTTAAGTGAGGTAAAAGCTCACATAGCTTCATTTATAATAAAACAAATTCAATTTCAATGTACTTAACTTGAAGATGATCGCAGAGCAGGGTAGTAAAACAGCCGTATCTCCCCGTGCGGTCGCCACATGCACTCACCCTAACACCGTAATGTAAACAAATTCTTGTCAGATACATTAAGATTATCGACACTAAAAATAATACAACATCCTTGGTGTACTAACCACTTTTTAAAATATTTATTGTAAACAATTTAGTGGCACGTAAAATTTTCATATAAAGTACTACGTCTTGGTAAAGATATTGAAAATATATATTTTAAACATAATAACAATGTGATATTATAACATGAAGTTAAATATTAGCTTGTAAATATAAAACAAATTTTTAAATTAGAATTATTGTGAAATTAGAAAATGATTGCTACCGATTGCTATAAAGCCACAGCCCCACCGCTGCACATGGAGATGCTACGCACGTGTGTCTAGCTTCGCGTTGCAAGAATAAATGTATGCAATAACGTCCATAACAACCACGAACACGCTACGTACGAATACGAGATAAATGACGTAATTGTTACACGCGTAGCTTGCTCAAATATGGCGACGACGAAGCTCAACACTGCAACGCTATGCACGCGGTACACGAAAAGTTCAGTCTCGTGCCACCCTAGCTGAGGCTGCGGGTGGATGGGCCGCGGAACGTCCGCCATCCGCAAGGCATCCCGCAAAGGTGTGACGCTCCGTGTGCGGATGCTTCGCTCAGTAGAGGGTACCCGAAAGGGTAAGCCGCCGGCAGGCCACTGAAGTAATCCAACACAGTACCAGTGGTCCATCAACAGGCGGAGAGACGGCACACGGTGGGTTTCTTTAGTGGGTGAGGGACCCTCACGACCCTGTTCGTTGCCCCGAACGACGGCGTATGCGGTTAGCTACATTTTTTCCTGCCTAACCAAAAAAAAAGTACAAATCCTGCTCATAGACATTTTCCACTTAAAAAATGTTTAAGTAAATACCTAACTAAGAATGTGAAATGCTCAATATGAAGTACAAAAAATCATAAAGTCTGATGAAATGCACAGAGTAGTAGCTATTCTGTGAATATTAGTATCAATTTTGAAAGTACCCTTTTCCAGCATTTTCAATCTCATCAATGTATTTTTTTCTGAGAGTAGAAAATATTCATTATGCGTATCATTTCAAGGTCGACTGGTTTACAACAATATAGCACGGTGAGGGTCGGGAATGCATTCATCTCCCCCACATTCATTCGCCATGTGTACTACATGTAACCGAACTAAATGTAAACAAAACAAGATTAAAGACTGTAGTTAATATTTAGCCTCGTAATATACCTGAATGAAATATAGGATATTTATGACAGTGACATAAGAGGAAATCATTATCCTAACCATTATATCTATCTATACTATTATAAAGCTGTAACAGACCTGTGTCTGTACATTTAAGATATTTGAGAAAAAAATTACTGTATTAGGCTATATAGGCGTGTTTAGATATTTTTATATATATTTTTAGCATTTGAAATGCTTAGCACTATACATTAAACACAAAGTGAAAAATGTGAAATCCAAAATAACAGTCAGGAGTAGGATTTGAACCTGCATCTCCTGGATACCGTCCAGATGCTTTGCCAATTCAGCCATTTCGATTTCACATTTTTCACTTTGTGTTTAATGTATAGTGCTAAGCATGTCAAATGCTAAAAATATATATAAAAATATCTAAATATTTATAGGGTTTGCGTCATTATTAGGTAAAATCTTAATTGTAAAATTAAGTTTACCTGGTCGGTATAATGTATGAAAATACTTCCGATAGATGGCGCAGGCGTCACCCAAAGACGTTAAGTATGATGTGTTATCGAAATTAGCAGTCAGGAGCAATTGTCAGGATGGCTGAATTGGCAAAGCATCTGGACGGTATCCAGGAGATGCAGGTTCAAATCCTGCTCCTGACTGTTATTTTCGATTTCACATTTTTCACTTTGTATTTAATATATAGGCGTGTCTGAACACAAAACGATTTTAGATTTTTTGTCTGTTTATCTGCTTGTTTGTTCGGGCATCACGCAAAATCTACTGAACGGATTATGATGGTATATCGGGAACCTGAGATATACCCTAAAATGTAGCTTTTGGCTGCGGCGGAGCCGCGGGCAAAGGCTAGTTATATTATAAATGCGAAACTGTGTTGTTTGAGTGCTGGTCGCCCGAGTGACTTGACGACTCGCCGCGTAGACACACGAGCGACTGCTAGTCGCCGGCAACCAATAGGAGCACGGCCTCAATTGGAAGTATTCGCACTGCGAGCAACTGTCGTAAAGACCGTGTCACCAAAGTAATGGCTCTAAGAGCCCTTACGCACTGTCGACCAGTCGCCGGTGACACGGTCTCTCGGCGACCAAAACATAGGCAACTAGGGTCAGAAGACCAAACCGAGCGATCAGCGTATATTGCTGTATGTATCAGTCAACAACCAAGTGCGTAAACATATATTTAAACTATAGTAAGTCACAGTCGCCACCGACTGAGTTGCCGGTGACTAGTCGACAGTGCGTAATGGCTACCTCATTACTCGAGGATTCTAAATAATATTTCAATGAAATTCATATTTTCATTACATTAGTATCTTGTTTATACTCAAATTCAACTAACTCAACTATCCTCAAGTTTTTGTAACGTAAGATGTTGGTCGCCACATGTATATTGTCAGGAGTTAATGACGACTGAGTAATTTATGTGTTTACTATCACAAAAAATATATATATTACTGGTATAATGGACTTCATAGCTTGATCCGCCTTAGATAACTAGATTACACAAAATTGTTGTAAATAGTTGTTCAAGTTGGTAAATAATCTTTTTATTACACGCTTTTTATTAGCTTCACCTGTATGTTTGTATGTTTGTAACCGACTCGTTTGGGCGCGTTTTTGACCTACTTTAAACGGCCAGATTTCGTTCAAACTTTGTAGATTTATCGACGACAGATGTAACATTTGATTATGCACCTCAGGCTTTTTTACAATTATAAATAATGATTGTTAAAAAGCGTGAGGTGCATAATCAAATGTTACAAATAGTTCACCTATATAGTAAAAAGCACCCCACGCTTTTTTTGCAATCATTATTTATTGTAATATTATTTACTACTTTTTAGGTCAACTATATGTATTCAACAACTAGTCAACTATTTAAAGCGTGTTATTTTAGTTTTTTAAACTATAATTTATTATTCTTTTATTTTATAAGTACCTACCCAGTTTCTAAAAAAAAGTCTGTCTGTATCAATAATGGCATCTAAATTTAACTTTTTTTTTTATAGATATATGTTATAGATAGTAAAGAATGTTAATACTTCTGTAACGAAAACCCGAAAATCGACTATCAGGGCTTAAGAGATATATATATATAAAAATGCACTGTCATTTCACGTAATTTTTACTATTAAAAGTAAAAGCAATTTTTCATAATCTTACCAAAGAGTAAATCATAGTGATTTCCTTTGGTCTTGTACGAACGATGCTGATATTTCGGTGGTTAAGAACTAAAGTACAAAATAAATAAATTGCGATTATTATAAAAATATTAGATGGAAGATAACTAAAGATATTCTCCCAATTCAAATGCATTGTTTTTATTCCCAAAGGCTGTAAGTCTAAATATTACTTCGCTATAAGCCAAATGTAGTAGATTAACTTCGATACGTCTGCAGTAAGCCGAGCCGAGTAATGACGCACCCCATCCCCTGACCATCATGTGCACTCGCCCTAACATAATCTAAAACAATTTACTGGTATGCAATAGGCGATATTTTATACTGTAATTTGTTTTAAGTTATTTTGTAGTCTAGAAAATATAGTGAGGTTTTTACTAATTCACAATAGAGTTTTTCGATTAATCAATATCGTAATAGTAACAATTTTGTAATAGTCGTACGTACGCATGATATTGATAGAGGTGTGACTACTTATACATAATGGGTAATTTTGTTCATAATAAAAGGTGTGCTCTAAGACTGAATAAAGGTAATTTATTATCTTTATGTAATTAAAAGTAATCACGTTTTAAACAGTTAAATATGTATTTTCCATTTGATACATAAAAATATATAAAAATTGGAAAATCCAAAAGTGCACGTCTCGTAATCATTTTTCACAATAAAATTGATTATTTGATAAGGAACTAATAATGTATTGGTCTTACTAAGTAGTTTTCAATATATCACATAGCGCTAATTTCATGGTTTTCATGTCTTACACGCCATCTAGCGCTAATTTTAAGAAGTACTTCTATATTGGTCTATAGAAATAGTTCAAGTAATTCTCACGAAATAAGGTATAGCGTAGCGCTGGTTTTAGTATCGAGTCAGCGTAAATATTCACTATTTTTTTGTTTATTTAATAACAATTAAACCATATCGAATTAGACCGTGAAAAGTGATAGGACTCTATTCGTAGTTGTACTAAATCGTAAAGAAAAAAAAAATACTCGATTAGTCGTGTTAACATACATTACCTATAACAAACGGACGTCCAAGATAGAATTTTTTTAAACAGTTTTTTAACTGGTTTAATAACAAAAATGGCATCAAAAATATCATAAGTGTTAAAAATAGTGTTTTCTCTCGATATGTGTGTGTATATATTATTTTACAAGTGCAATATATGATAAATAGAGATATTTTATTTTTCAGTTAGTAAAATCAATTGTTCTTCATGAAACGAGAGTAGTACACACCTCAACGCTTCGCTTATGAGGGGTGCCATATATGTAAAAGCTATTATTTTCTTTCGAAAAAGCCAATTCTAAATCTAACATACGAATTAATAAAACAAAGAATTTGGTTGGGTAAAAAAATTACAATAAAATTAATTGTCATTTTTTTTTTGGTAAAGAAAGAATATTTTTTTATAATACTAAGATTTGAATTAGAATTGGCCTTTTCGCAAGAAAATAATAGCTTTTACAGAATGAAATGTCTAAAATATAATTTAAATTAATGTCCCCTTTTGTATTTATTTATTGTCAATTTTTCCAAATATTTTTTATAAATATGCAAACTATAATATCTTGCATATAAATTATATAAGTGTTTATAAAGTATACCTACCTAGCAATTAGGTTAGTGATTTAGGAAAAAATGAAAAAACAAAGGGATTAATATAAATTATGGTAGCTTACCTGAACTAGGTTAGACCTGTGTTTCAGGCTATCGCATTGTCGAACATTTCAAATCGTGACCTATTTAAGTACTTAACTAAATAATTACTATAACGGAATAAAATTATAATTTATTGAAACATGGTTACAAACAATTAGTATAAATAAAGAATATAGGGCAATATTATTTCGTAATTTCTAGCAATTTCTTTGTGCTTGCGTAATTGAGCTTCGCTAAATATTGTTACTATAGAATTACATGTTTTATGATTTGCGCTATGTATATTCAATAACCTATTAAGTTTGTTATACAAAAACGGGCCTTAGAAATACGTAAAAACAAAAGCATGTCTGGCCCTTTTTTTTTCGTTAAGGCGGGAAAAAATGTTCCTAACCGCACACCCCGTCGTTCGGGGCAACAAACAGGCTAGTGTGGGACCTTCACCCACTAAAGAAACCCGCCATGTGCCGTCTCTCCGCCTTTATTGGCGTGCCACTGGAATTATGTTACATTCCTTCGGTGGAAGCATGTCGGGCCTTTTTTTTTTTTTTTTTTTTTTTTTTTATTTTAGGTGGGCAAAAATGTCCTACCGCACACCCCGCTGCCCGGGGAGACAACGGGGTGAATGGGGCTCTCACCCACTAAAAACCCACCGTGCGCCTCCACCCGCCCTTACTACGGCGGATCACGGGTACCGCGTCGTTACGACCGCGATCCGCAGGCGGCAGCCCCTACGGGCACCCTCTCTTAAGCGACGCCTCGCGCACTTGGGCGTCGCACCTTCGCGGTAGGCTTCCGCGGACGGCAGGGTACTCCCCGACCCCACCGTCCGCAGCCTCGGCTAGGGCGGCATCAGGCGCAAGTAAGCGCGCGCACGCCGCCCCTCGCGCCGGCGGCGAATCGGGTCCGCGAAGGAGGATTCCTCACGGGCCCTCTCCGCCACCTCCTTCCGCGAGATGACAGCCTCGCAGAAGGCGGCGACCGCGGTCCAGGCCCTGTCACTGCCAACCATCGCTCGCGCAACGGCCGGCAGCGACAGGTCCACGCCTATGACTGCAACGAGTTCCCGGCGCTGCACATCCCATGCCGGGCACGACTCGAGCGTGTGCTGCGCCGAGTCCTCGTCGCAGTCGCAGTGGTGACAGCCTGGGGTCGTCTCCCTCCTTGCGATCGTGTGCAGGTATTTGCCGAAGCAACCATGCCCCGACAAAACCTGCACCAACCGGAAGGTGAGGATCCCGTGCTGCCGCCCTGCCCATTCTTCCAAGATCGGCCGGAGCGCCCCCACGGTCCAGAGACCGGCTCGGGGCGTCTCCAGCCGAGACTTCCACTTTAGGACGGTGGCGCGGCGGGCATCTTCCCGCCACGATGACATTACGCTCGGCGAGGGGCGGCTGCCCCCCGCCCGCGCCGTCGACGCCCGCCGATAGACGTCGGCGAGCACCTCCGCCTCCAGATCCCACGGGGGGGTTCCGGCCAACGCGCAGGCTGCATCGGTCGAGACCGTGCGGTACCCGCGTATTGCCCTGACCGCTACGACCCTCTGTGGACGCCACAGAAGAGCCCTATTACGAGCGGCCAGGGACTCCGCCCACACGGGCGCGCCGTACAGCGCCATCGACCGTACTACCCCCGCGTAGAGTCGTCGACACGCAAGACTCGGTCCGCCCAAATTCGGCATAAGTCGCCCGAGGGCGGACGCCGTGTTGACGAGCCTTGGCGCAAGACGGCGGAAGTGCTCGTCAAAGTGCCACCGTCCATCCAATACCAGGCCCAGATATTTGATGTGGGCCTGGATTGGCAAGCCCACTCCATTGACCGTTATCGAGGCGCTGGAGGGCGGGCCCCGTCGGCGCCCATGGAACAGTAGGGCCTCCGACTTTTCAAGGGCCACCCTAAGCCCCAGCGCCTCAATCCGCCTGACCACCTCCGCGGTACCTGAGGTGGCCAGCGTTGCCGCCTCCTCGAGGGTCCAGCCCCGGGCTGTGACGAGCGTGTCGTCTGCGTAGCAAATTACGCCCAGCCCGGGGGGGAGCCGGCCACGGAGGACCCAGTCGTAGCCGATGTCCCACAGGAGCGGCCCAAGAACCGAACCCTGCGGGACGCCGCACGACATAGCCCTCCTTACAACGTCCCCTTCCCGGTCCACGAAGAGGACGCTGCGGCCGTCGAGGTAGTCTGCCACCAGCCGCCTTAGGTAGAGGGGCACTCCATGGTACCGGAGTGCCTCCTTGATGCAGCCGAATGGCAGACTATTGAAGGCGTTGGCGATGTCAAGCGACACCGCCAACAGCACATCCCTCGAGGTGACGGCCTCCGCAGCCGCGGCCTTCAGGCGCAGAATGGCGTCGACCGTAGACCGACCCGCCCGAAATCCAAACTGGGCGTCGGACAGGTCGGGGCCGACCGCTCCTAGGTGCCGGACGATGCGGGCAGCGACTACCCGCTCGAGGAGTTTGCCCACCTCGTCCAGCAACACGATGGGCCTGAAGGCCGAGACTGTGTTCGGAGGCCGTCCCGGCTTCGGCAGGAGCACGAGCTTCCCCTCCTTCCAGCAGTCAGGGAACCGTCCGGACACCAGGCAAGCGCCGAACAGTCCCCCGAGGCGGGGCTCGAGATGGTCGAGGACCAGGGCCAGCACTCGGGCGGGAACCCCGTCCGGCCCGGGGGCGGCGCCTCTCCGCATACGCGCTACCGCCGCCCCCATTTCCTTCGTCGTCACGGGCGGTACCTCCACGTCGTCGGCCTCCCGGTCATCATCTGGCGGAGCCATGACCGGGGGCGTGTGCACCGCCCGTGAAGGAAAAAGTCCCTCGACCACCTCAGAGAGGAAGCCCGGCTGGAGGGTCTCCGTAAGGGGGGGGCCCTGGGCGCGGAGCTTGTTAAGCGCCGCGCAATACGGGCGTCCCCAGGAGTCACGCTCGAGACCCTCCAGCATCTCCTGCCTTTTCGCATCTTTGGCGCGACAGATGGCCAGCTTTAACGCGGCGCGCGCACTGCTGTACGCCGCATACAGCCGGCCCTCCCGCTCTTCGTCGCGGATTCGGCGACGGCGGCTGCGGGTGTAGGACCTCCGGGCACGAATACAGGCCGCACGGAGGTCCGCCAGCTCCGGGGACCACCAGTAGACCCCCTTCCGTCGAGGCGGGCGCCGCACACGGGGCATGGCTGCATCGCATATCTGCGTAAGCATGCCGCGAATGCGGCCAGCCTCGGCGTCCACGTCTTCCGTCAGGGGGGGAGGCAGCCAGGATTGAAAAATGGCCGCCTCCACTAGCAGGTCCCGGTCGAGCCTACCCACAGCCCATCGCGGAAAAGCGGGAGTTCTGTCCGCCGCGTGACCCCTGCTGGCGCCCTGAAGGTTCCGGGAGACCTCTATCTGAATATATCTGTGGTCAGATAGGGTCTCGACCTCCTCCAGGACTCGCCAGCTCCTTACGCGTGCGGCGACACCAGGGCTAGCGAACGAAAGGTCCACTATCGACCCGCCCCAGGGCCGCACGCACGTTTGGGCGGACCCTCGGTTGAGTAACACGAGGTCCGCCGCTGCCGCCCACTCTTGGACCGCCGCACCTCGGGGGTCCGTCCTGGGGGACCCCCACGCCGTTGATTTGGCGTTGAAGTCCCCCAGCACGAGCACAGGGCTCGGTGCTATACGCCGTATCGAGGTCTCCAGGTTGTGCAGGAAGACCTCGAAAGCCGCCAGACTACGACTAGGGGAGAAGTACACGCCATACAGCGTGACCCCTCCCCATTCGGCCGCCACATATCCCGTGCCCTGGTCTTTGAGTGACAAGGGCGGGGAATGCGGCGCCGCCGAGCCGACGACCGCCACGGAGCCATCCCCGCTACCCGCCCAATTGGGGCGATCCGGGACTATGTAGGGCTCCGCGGCTACGGCAACACCGATCGACCGCTCCGCCATGGATTGTAGGAAGAGGTCCTGCGCCCTGGCGGAATGGCCGAGATTCCCCTGGAGGACGATAGCGTCGTGATCCGTTATTGGACCACGATATCCTCCCCCATGCGCTGCGGCGGTCCAGCCGCGCCGGGTTGGGCAGCCGGGGCCGATTGGCTGCCCACCCCCCTCTTAGGGCCTGACTTGGCCGGAGGCCTGCACCCCACCCGCCCCATACAGTGGTTGGCGGGGCGATTGCCCGCCGCGCACGCGGGGCAGTGTGGGGTGGCAGAACAGGCAGCCGCCTGGTGCCCTGCCTGACCGCAGCGGAAACAAAGCCCGCTGCAGTCAAAGCAGTTTGTGCACAGCGGCCGGGTGTGACCGACCGCCATGCACTTGTAACACCTGGCAGGCCGGGGCTCCAGCGCGATTACCCGCGCGGCGCTCCAGCCCACCAGAAGTCTACCGGCAGCGACCAAATCCTTGGCCGCCGCGACAGGGCACGAGACCCAGACGGCACCCACACCACCTGGACCTGGGCGAATGGTGCCCACCCGGACGGCGCTGCTGGGAGACCCGGTTTTCGAGACGATTGCCTCCCGGATCTCTTCCGCCGTCACGGAATCGTCCAGCCCGGAAATGCGCAGTTCGGCGCACTTCACGGGTCTGGCGACCCGGACACCACTCTCCTCTGGGAACAGGCCCAGCAGCCTCGCGGCCATTGCGTCGGCCGTCTTGGCGCCCTCTGGCCCCAGGTACTCGAAAATCCGAGCACCTGTCCGGGCTTGGCGGGAGCGAGCGGAAACGTCCCCGAGATCGGAGACGTTTATCTCCCGCCGGGCACGCTTCAAGACGGCCTTGTAGGTCAGGCCCTTTTCTTTTCCCTCAGGCAGCACGGTGATCACCACCGCAGCTGCCTTCGGGACCTTCAGTTTCCGCGGCTTCCTCTTCCGCGGCTTCGGGGCTTCTCCTCTCGGATTAGTTGGCGCCGCTTCGCGCCCCGAGGCAGCGCCGCGATCCCTGGCCCGGGATCGCCGCGGCCCAACCACCTGCCAGTCCCCGTCTGAGGACGTAGCAGTGGTGGGGGTGGGGGCAGGAGCCCGGAGCGCGACAGCCGTATCCCGCGAGGGTGCGACCGTTCGTCGCGGCGCAGCAGAACGCGTGGGCATAGCGGCGCTTGGCAGAGGCGGGAACTCCTCTCGGGGCTGACCCCTCGGGGCTTGTCCCGCCTTTTCCTTTTTTTGGGCTTTTTTTGGCCCTTTCCCTGCACAGGGGCCGGCGAAGGTTTTGCCGCTGGCGGTTTGGCCGCCGGTGGTTTAGCCGCCGTCGCGGCAAAAGACACATGTCCTCCCTGGCACGGCAGAGGTGTCGATGCCGAGGACGCTGCAGCCCTTCTTTTATCAGCCGCAAGCGGCGGCCGAAGTCGGGGCTCCGGCGGCAATCTTGCGGCTAGGGCCTCGAATCTCGGGCCAAAGACCGACTCCATGCGGTCGATAACCGCGCGGAGCATTTCGTCCTCCAGCGCAGTTACAGGGTCCGACTGAGCAGCGGACGGAGCCGAGGCGGTCGCCGAGGCAGGGCGGGGTCGCGGCGGCGGCGGCGAGGCGGTCGCGGGGAGACCAGGCTCGTCCCGCATTACAGTGTCCGAGGCACTCGGGATGGCCTCAGGGAGCCCAAGTTCGGCTCTCATATTGGCCATCCCTCGGTGCAGCTCCTCGACCGTTGTCTCCAGGCGCTCGTTACGCGCCCCAAGGTCGGCTACCTCCGCCACAAGCCGCTCCACCACGTTAGACAGTTCCGTGGCGGCGATTTTAAGACCTCGGACGAAACTGCTTTTGAGGTTTCTCGAGCCCATGGCCACCGTCGAAATTATGGCCACGCTGTCCGCGGCTCTTTCAGCGAATTTGGCCGCAGTAGGCGGCCCATTCTCGTCTATGGGAAGACGGAGCTTCTCAGAGAGGAGCGCCAAGCGCTCCTCTGCGTGCTGCACCGTTTCCGCTTTTCGTAGGCTTCGCGCCTCGGCCTCTTTTGCTGAGGCGGTACGCGGTATCGGCGTCCCTGGTCGGCTGATGCCTCGACCCCTAGCCGCTGCGGGTATTTTTGGGGGAGGCATCTCTGCCGAGCTCAAATCAGATTCTGAGGCAGCGCCCCCCTGAGACAGGGTGCGCTTGCGCCAGAAACGCGACTCCGACACCACCTCTGCCGGCCGCGCTTGCTGACTCTCGGCAGCCTCAGTCAGGCCACCCTCCTCAGCAGACATCTCAGCAGCTGATGTGCAGGCCGAGCTGCCCGTCATCGAGCCGTCCCTTGAAGACTGGGGGGACGCTCCCTTGGACGTCTTTTTGCCCTTGCGGGACTTTCTGCCGCCGCGCGTTTTACGCGCAGCTGCACTAGTAGGGGCCGCATTTACAGCCGGACCCCTTACGGCTGAGGCGTCAGGTGCATTACCCGATTCCGTCGAACTTGTTTTTAAATTTTTCGAATAATCCATATGATTCCCACGAGTATGGGAGAAAGGAGGTCCACCCGGGCAGAGCTCCCTGTACCCGGGTAAGCGTACATTTGTAACCCAACACAGGGGGTCCGCAGGTACCCTGGCTGGGGCCGCGCTCGAGACTGAACTACCCATCAGCCATGCATCTCCTCGCCGCGCGCCAGAACTTGAGATTCGGGGTAATTTTTTATAGAGGTTGTCTTCCTCGCGGTCCGGGCGATTAAGCCAAGACCCTCGTTCCTGTATGCCCGCGAGACGTAACCACAGGCACGCGCTCAGGTTTACGATTTGGGACGGGGGGGGCCGCTGTGGCCCCACTGTCCCCCCTCTCCAGAGCCCGGTGAGCCAGTCTGGCCCCACCGACTCCGACGCCTGGTCTATCCGCTGTGCCCTCTGCTGAGTCAGAGGGACACGCGGAGACCCGTCCTGTCCGGAATTTTAGCCGCCGGCGACTGCCGACGTTGCCCGGGGTGCACCACTAGGAGGTAAACCGGACAAATTAGCACCCCAGCATGTCGGGCCTGGGGTTGAGTACAATACAGGTCCAGGCCCGTATTAATCCTTACTAAGAATATAAAAGTGGAAGTGAGTTTGTTACCTATTGACCCTGTAACTACTAATCACGAAATTTAGTATAAATATACCTAAAAGATTGGAGGTACATCGAAGGACCTAGGATTCTGTTTATCCTAGAAAAATTAAATATGTAAAATGTAGAAATTATTGTTGTGACAGAGTGCTGGCAGTTTGTGACAGTTTGGATTAGAGCTGACTAGTAATGTAATTAAAATATAAGTAGGTAACCTATCTTAAAATAAAATGTCATCAAACATGGATGCTATGTATTTATAACTTCAAATTTAAACAACAAACAACAACATAAGCCAATCATAAATCTTTTTAAAAAACATGACTAAAATAGTATTTATATTACATGGCCTTGAAACAAATAACATTGTGGCCACATACATACATTCAAGTTTATGTTCACTAAGAATTTTTCTATAATCTATCATTCGTCAATACTGTCCTATGAATAAGTACCCTGCATTTGACGGCAGATGAGGGGAAGGGTGCCTTAGCTGCATTTAACAGCCATTGTAGCGAGACCAGTCGACCTTGATTAGATAATAATTAGAGCTTTCTGCGGTTTGTATGCATCTATTTTATAACCTACTAAGATTATATTTGTGCAAGTTTGTTTAAGTTTGAATGATATTCAACCAGGAAAAAACTATTTAACTGATTTAGATTAAGTTTGTCACGCAACTAGTTTATTACCTGAATTTACACAAAGGATATTTTTATATCAGAAAAATATTTTACTCAAGATAATTATAATCATTTGACCCACACCCACATAATGTTATTAGGTACGAATTTTTTTTTTTATTGTCAATGGTGGCAGACGAGTTAGCACTTTTACGAGCTATTGGGATCTACTTCTTTCTTTCACACTCGTCTATTTGTCTCGCGAACCTCTCGTCCACTCTCGTCTCGTAGAAGCTCGATACGAGAGCACACCATGTACACGCACCATGTATTAATTGACTTCGGATGCCCGTCGCATGGACGTGGAAAAAACAATTGCGGCGTTTATTTATTTTATTAGTTATTGTAATTTTTTAATCATTTACCATAAAAATATATTAAACCATGGCGACAAAGAACTTTTTAACTATACAACAGATTTTTTTTTTTTTAAATCTTCCACGGGGATATCAAAATCGTTGCTTATCCGCAACCAAGCGTCGTGTAATAGTTGCTTATCCTTGTGCCTGACATTCTTAGGATTCCATAATAGTGATTGCCTATAGTAGGCTTCTAAAAAGCGTTAGAACACATCGTTGTCGCACGCAGAAAGCACGTCTTTACGCGAATGTAGTTAGCGGGCAACTAAGCAAACGAGTGTGTACAGGCGGTCTCGTTTTATCGCGAGACTCACCGAGACCATTTGACTCGAGCACAAAAAACCGACACTCCGAACATAACTTCCGAGACATAGCGAGAGCCGCGAGACCAGACGAGGCTACCATGTACACACTCGCCCTCGGCCTGTCTCGGGGTGTCTCGACGAGTGTGTACAGCCGCAGTTAGAAAGACAGCAAAAGGTAAAATTAAAGAGCCTGCGTCACGGTTGTAAACCAACGCCCTAAACAAAATTGACCTTGGTTAGCGGCAGATTGTCTGTGTTCAAATTTGGTTGCAAACCGTTGTCTACACGGTTGTAATCAGATTTTCTGCGAATATGATTCCAGCCTGCGTCGCTCGATATCCGGGGGAGTGCTCTGTACTGCTAAGCTATCCGCTATACACACCTACTCTTAATCTAAATTCGCATTATTTTTAGATGTATTATAACATGTATGGGATTTTATTCTGATATAGCAAGCTTAATTTTTACTTATTATTATTATTAGTATTATAGTACCTAGTATGCCACATTCCAAGGCCTGAAAAAATATTTTTGCAGGCCTTGGAAATAGTAAACCCTCAGAGGAAAGGTTTACCACTAGCTACACCATTTGTGGTTCTCTTAGTGGTAGAGCCCTGCCTTGCATGAATGGGCCGGATCGATCGGGGAAGTACCACTTTCTCACAAAAGATTTACGTAACACAACGGTAGGTACTCCTAACGCTGTGTTTCGTATGGTGAGTGAGAGCGCCGGAAGCTCACACCCCCACCCTATCCTTATTAGCCTTCCTATCCTCTCCTTAGTATCCTACCTGGATGGGTAGGGGGTAGGGGGGGAAAGGGATAGGAGGTATCCACCTCCTATCCCTTTCTTTGGAGATGCGGCGACGCACGAGTGATGTCTCTGGTGTACCTAGCGTCTATAGGCTACGGTAACCACTTACCATCAGGTAGGGCATATGCTTATTTACTACTCACGTAGTATACAAAAATGAAAGTAATGTTCCGTAGAGTGCTCTAATTATTCTGAAATCTACACGGATGGGATTGCGCGCAGAATTTATTAATATTATAAATGCGAAAGAGCGTTTGTTTAAGCTTTTAAGCCTCAACTACTCAACTGATCATTACGAATACAGCATACATATATCCCAATCCCGAAAAGGACATCCATCTATCCATCAGTCTTTCTACGTCCACTGCTGGACATAGTCCTCCCCAAGAGAACGCCACAACGAGCGGTCCCGTCATGGGGAATAATGCCGTAATCACCACGCTTGGCAGGCGGGTTGGTGATCGCAGTGGATGTTGTTAATACTCGAGGGAGTGCTGCTGCCCACTCCCCTAGTATTCCCTCAGTCGGCTCTTACGACTCCCGTGGGTAGAGAGGGGTGGGACAATTCTAAAGCCGGCCACACACGGCTGAACGGCGGACGGAAAAGGACATAGGTTCCTTTTTATCGAGGGGAAAATTAATGCGCCCTGTGAGATATAAATTTTTGCATAGAGATTATTAGCGTACCGTAGTGATGTATTTATATTCTGAAGTCGAACCGGACTTAGCGCAGTAGACGGGTAAAATCTAGTCTTAAATAAATCGCTCAGTCAAAACCCTACAAAAAAAATCTGGCGCCTATGTCCAATTAGGTGCGGCAAACTTTGTCTGGCAGATTAAATATGTCACGCGAATACACTAATTAAACAATTTGCTTCGTCTCGACGGCCAATTTGTTCAGTTATTTTTTGCGTATTCCATCAAAATTGTTCTTTTGGACGTTTAAGTTTGAGACATAAAATTACTCATTCACTTAAAGTCACTTGAAAGCGGTTATGATGTTATTTTATTTATTCACTCGTTGTCATGGTGCTGTGTGGGGCCGGCTTTAGAATTTTCCCACCCCTCTCCACCCACGAGAGCCGTATGAGACGACTGAGGCAATAGCGGGGGAGTGGGCAGCAGCACTCCCTCGAGTATTAACAACATCCACTGCGATCGCCAACCCGCCTGCCAAGCGTGATACTGTCCTCTAGTATCGGAATATGTTTAGTAATGAAAATACTATGTTTTATTGCACATTCTCCAATTTGTCTAATCTAAATTAATGATGTGGTGGTGTCTGGTGTCAGCTGAGATGATCAAGCTTGGAGGCTCATGTGTCTGGGAATACTTCCTGATGCTTCTCAATTTATGTTGGAGCTCAGGAATGGTTCCCAAGGACTGGAGAAGCGCAGTTATAGTGCCCTTGTTTAAAAACAAGGGTACACGTTATGACTGTGCAAACTACAGAGCCATAAGCTTGACCAGTTTGGCAGCCAAAGTGTATGGTAAGATTGTTGAAAGGAGAATGAGGATGGTGTCTGAAGAATTTTTGTGTGAGGCACAAGGAGGTTTCAGATGTGGATGAGGATGTATGGATCAAGTGTTTTCTCTGCACAACATTGTGGAGAAGCATCTGGATGTAGGCCAGAGTGTTTTCTGCAGTTTTGTGGATTTGGAGAAAGCATTTGACACTGTTGTACGAAAGGAACTTTCGGACATTTTGCCGGTGGTATTAGCGGTAGACTGCTACAAGCGGTGCAATCCAACTACATGGACTGCAGAGCTTGTGTGCGGCTGGATGATGGAATGTCACCCTGGTTTGGCGTCAATATCGGCGTTAAACAGGGCTGCATTCTATCAGCCAGACTGTTTATCATATATCTGTATAAATGTCTACAAAGGTTGAATGAAATGAATGTGGGAATTCAGATGGGTGACTCAGTGGTTAACTCGCTGCTATATGCAGACGATGCGGTCCTATAAGCGCAGTCTGCGACTGACCTACAAACCCTAGTCGACTTAATGACAGAAGATTGTAAGAAAAGGGGCCTACGTATGAATGCGAGCAAAACCAAAGGTTTTTGAAAGAGAAGAAGCCAGAACAGATGTTAGAGTAGCAATAGGAAATGGTGTGCTAGAACAAGTGGATGAATTTGTATATCTTGGATGTGGATTCAGTCGGGATGGAAGGTACACCACTGATGTAGAAAGAAGAGTGAATGCGGGAAATAGAGTGAACGGAGCATTGGGACAACTTCTTGGCAGCCACCACCTCAGTCAGAAGGCACGTGTCGCAATACACAACGCAGTGCTTGTCCCAACGTTATTATATGGAAGCGAGAGTTGGGTATGTAAAAAGGAGCATGAGAGCAAAATCAATGCGGTCGAAATGCGATCTCTGCGGAGAATCTGTGGAGTGAGGCTGACTGACCGCATTCGTAACAATGACGTAAGAGAGCGAGTAGGTATGAAAGAGAGTATTGGTGTAAAGATGCGAAAGGGAATGCTCTAATGGTTCGGACATGTGGAAAGAATGCCGGACGAGCGACTGGCTAAGAAGATATACAACGCGAAAGTGGAAGGATGTAGGTACAGGGGGAAACCGAGACTTACTACCTAGACCAAATTGGTCATGTATTGAAGGAAGGTGGAGTCAGGAGTCTCCGAAACTGGCGAGCGTGTATGATGAGAGTTATGAATGTTGAGGAAGCGAGAGATGTATGCAAGAATAGAGCCTCTTGGAACTTGTTCTCTCTGCCTACCCCGCAAGTGAAATGGCGTGATGATAGGTAAGGTAAGGTAAATGAATGATTACAAAAACTTGTATTTAATACAAATAAAAATGATGAATCATGGAAAAGCCTATTTGTTTTATAATGGATTCATTTAACTAACTAAATTTAGACAAAGAATAGATAAAAACTTCACGTATTTTATGTCTTTTCTATTTATAGGCGCTTCAACTTGTCTATGGAAGTCTTAAAATTTATATATAGCTCAGGTACCGCAGTTTTAACGATAGTCCAATGTGTGGCGAATCTATCTCAAGTAACAGTTGGAACGAATCATTTTTACAGCCCTGTGGCGACAGGATATTCCTCTTAAGTACTAAAATTTCATTTCACGGTCTACACTAAATTCTGCTTTGCGTATTAAGCTGCTGGGCTTCTGCAGGGTACTAGGATGACGGTTTTAGTGTACAGATTTATGTGGCGACTTATAAAATATTTACGAGGGCTGTGTATGAAATTTTTGAGTGGGTGACCAGAATCTAAAATAGTCGTAAGTTAGTTTAATAAATTTTATTATCATGATGATATGCATGTTTGTTGTCAATATAAAAATTGCTAAATTATCGGTCAGGTAGGTACCACCGTTTGCCGTGTGAACAAGCATAGGTACCTCGTTGTGTTTGCTAAATAATTATTTACCTAGTAATAGTTAAATTATTATAATTGAAAGTTCTTTAAATATTCGTAAATCTTTTGAAAAATACTTACTTATTTGATAATTAATAAGTCTATAATGACAAAGAAAATATGGTTTACAAAATTATACATGAATGACTAACACTTATAACCCAAATTGTGTAAACTAACACAAGCTTTTTTGCAGCAATCTTTTATATTTTCCATCACAACAAAAATATCTGATTAATATTAGTCGTCCATTACCCCTAAAACGCGACAAGTAGCAACTTAACGCGGCATCCCCCTTCCACTACAAATTGCCAGCGCATAATAGTTGGGCCTAGCACGCACCATTACTGGCCTGACAATGCTCTGCCGGTGTCCACAATAGATCTATTGAAAAGTCGGAACAATAGTTAGGCGCTGTTTACACTGATATTTTTCTGCAACGACAGCTTGCGATCGAGAGCCAAATTTCATTGAGTACCTACTAAGAATGGTGGTATGTATCTGCGAATAGGTTTACCTACTGATTTTAAATTCTTCTGTTTTGCTAAATAATACGAGTTGTGCTGTTGAAAACCAGATCTTCTTTAAGCCAGCATTATACACTATTGGGCTTGAGTGTTGTTTCAAAATAGTTGACTATTCCACCCTGGTCAGATAAATAGGGCTTTATTTCCAGTTTACCCGCTAGCTGTCTTGTAATTTTACTGTTTTAGTAGATTTTTACGATATCTGTAGATTAAAATGGGGTGATAACGTTCGTTATATTTTATGTTCTCATATCATTAAAGTTAGGTGAAAAGCATAACTTGTATTCTACCTACCTACGTGGGTTGAAAACACCATGAAAATATTGAATAAGTTTTACGAATAGCTGGTGGTAATCCACGTGCCGTGTGGGGCCGGCTTTAGAATTGTCCCACCCCTCTCTACCCACGGGAGTCGTAAGAGCCGACTGAGGGATACCGAGGGAGTGGGCAGCAGCACTCCCTCGAGTATTAACAACATCCACTGCGATCGCCAACCCGCCTGCCAAGCGTGGCGATTACGGCATTATCCCCCATGACGGGACCGCTCGTTGTGGCGTCCTCTTGGGGAGGCCTAAGTCCAGCAGTGGACGGTGAAAGGCTGATGGATGGATGGATGGATTTCTCTAAAGATTGTATAGCTATGTATCTAATAGGAGATTTTCATACATTTTTACATAATATATCTTCTATATTTAGCATATGGATAATTTGTGATGTCACTTTAGTGTAGTGGCGTGGTCAATTTTTACGACACTCTTGGAATGAAATAGAGTGCTGATGCTCTATATTCTCAGTTCATCTGCAGATTAACAATATCCACTGACGATATCGTAATTTGACATAATATTTGAAAAAGCTATTCAAAAAAAATATAATGGGAACATGCTGTGTTTACACCCTTTTGTAAGGAATAGAGTGCTGTATAGCCCTTACATTTGTATTTTTCTGATTCAGTGTTCGTTTTTTGAATTGGCGGTCTATATTTAGTGATTGATTTATGTTTTTTTTTAATTTTAATTATAATAAATATTTGTCTAGCAGTGAGTTACAAGACAAAAACATAAAACCTTATATGTAACAAAATAGGTACGTCGAACTGCCAATTTTCATAATTTTTGACCCAACGGTGTCGGAGTTTTGGGGCTTAAACCATGTAGATAAAGAACTTAATAATTAATTCTAGATACATACTCATATATGCTGGAATGGATCGAAGGCACTTTACACCCCTGCACCCTGTTTCTATTAGCAGAGCGTGTAATATAGGTATTGTATCATACCCAGAAAGTTGCCTCATAAAAGATTTTGGCGTCAGCTTACTCGAGGGGGGTCGAGAGTGCCTTGTCAACTTCTGTTTTATAGACTGGGTTAGATAAACACAAGCATTGCACTGCTACTCTTACGTTCATGATGCTTGGCCTTACAAGGATTTTTGGTTGAATGTAGATGGCTATTTACGTAACCTACTATATAACATCGGAAAACATTTTTTTTCTGTAAGTTGGTAATATTTAAGAAATCAATTCCAGAAGTGTAGATTTATTTTTTATACATTTAAATTCAGGTTCTATTCTTAAAACTGGATCTAATTTGGCTTCAATGTTTAATATTTGGATATCTCAACATAAAAATACTATATACCTAAATATAATTTATGTAGGTATTTATTACAATCTTTATCTTTAAAAAGCATAACTAACTATTCTAAATATTTTAATATATATTACTTAAGCATTTGATATGCTTAGCCATATAAAGTAACACAAAATGCGAAAATGTGAAATTGAAATTCTGCTCGCCATTGTTATTTTTCGCAGTTAATTTAACTGTTCTAAAATTATTTCCTATTCCCAAAAGTATACGTTTAATGTTTATATTTTCAAATCAATACGTCATTAACATAAATCACATACCTACGAATACTGAACAAGAACAGTAAATTTTCTCCTAGTCTTCATATCAAACTTTTTTCATCAACATATAAACCAAAACTAATTTACTTGAGCTACCGTGTTAACATGTCAATCATTGAGTAGGGTCGTATTGTACCCCAGTTTTGGTAAAAACTCCAACCCTACATTGTAAACAAAGAAAGTTAAATTGGATCCCACTTATTGTTGTCTAAATCGAACTTTGAATTTTTTATTACTCCCACTATTAATAAATAGGGAAGGTTCAATCAATCAAACGCTTATTGAATCTATATCTTTGTTGGATCAAAATTAGATTTTTATATATTATGGTAGATAAACTAGTGAACTATTTACTGGCATTAGTACAAACGGCATCTGAAATGCATCAGCCAACCAATATTTTGATATTTTTTTAGCATTTGACATGCTTAGCCATATAAATTAACACAAAGTGTGAAAATGTGAAACCGAAAATAAAAGTCACAAGCTGGATTTTTAAATTCCGCGCCTTTTTGTATGTTATGTAATGCACACATGAAATGTATTTCTACCTTACCGATGACGAACAATCTAACAAACTTGTTATAAATTTTAATAAGAAAATTGTAATACAATTTTTGTAGTAATAGGTAGTTTATAATAATGAATAAAAAAAACACTTAATTTAAATTTATTTCATGCACAATAAAATATTTCCTGACTAAATTGATGATTTAAATACACGCGTAATTGTTCAAGTTTTCACTTCTGTCGGCACTCCCAGAGTGCCCCTTTTTTTTCCTAGATTTGCGTCTTAAAAATAGGGTTTGACTACTTTTAGCATTACGAAATAATGTTACTTGGCAACACAGAGAGAGAGAGAGAGAGAGAGAGACCGAATAATCACACCTCATTTAAGTTTTAAGTAGGAGTACTGTCACCTAACTATTTCATGCAAGGTGTAAATGTACGTATAACCTAGTCGTTACAGCGAGAGCGCTTCGCCACTTTTATGTCGTACATATTTTAGCCACAGAATTTTTGCTCTGCATATGTGGTTTAAGAATAAAGGCTCATGAACAACAGTGGAATATTAAATGATCTGTGAGGAAGAAACTGCGGTTAAAAATATAATCAAAATTATACAATTTTGTTTCACATCTTAGAATCAATGCACATGAATTATTAAGAAATTATTTATTTATCGTTATTGGCACAATTCCTAAATAGGACAATTATTTGTGCAATATAAAAATATAACTGCCTCGGTGGTGCAGCGGTAGTGTGTGCGACTCCTGATCACGAGGTCTCGGGTTCGATCCCCGGGTTGGGCAATATTATTGAGCATTTTCGTAAAAAGAAAAATTCTCAGTACTAGCCCGGAGTTTGGAAATATGCCCGGTAGACGGCAATAGGCTCGCCCCCGTTACGTGGGACTTAAACTTAGCTGGCGAATCGTGGGTGTGTAATACAACCCTACATACCCCTTCGGGGAATACAGACGTGAATTTTTTTTTTTTTATAAGAATTGTTTTTTTATGTCTATGTGTACTTATTTAGATATTTTAATATATATTTTTAGCATTTGACATGCTTTGCAACATACATTAAACACAAAGTGAAAAATGTGAAATCGAAAATAACAGTCACGAGCAGGATTCGAACCTGCATCTCCTGGATACCGTCCAGATGCTTTGCCAATTCAGCCATCGTGACGTTCAAAAAATGACTGCTGCTCTTAGATCTCATAATAAATAATAATATTCCTCCACCTTTAAGAAATTTAAGGTCGCATACCTTTTGCCAGCGTCTACAAAATTACCTCTGTAACGCGCAGGTGACGCTAATCAACATAATTTAAATGTGTCATTTACGAGTATATAATGTTTTAATATTTGTATTAAATATTTAATCTCTACCATTATTTTACAAAGTAATGTTTGTATTTTGATCTATATTTTAGCACTTGACATGCTCAACTACTTTAAAGAACAAATTATTTGTGAAAGTGGAAAGAGAGAGTTTACCTGCTTGCAGGGATTATGATATATATAACGATATATAATTTTTTTTTATGTTGATTACGAATATTTTTGTGTTTGAGATCGTCCGAATTTGCATGATGGGTGTGTTTTATTTTTAACCTTTATTAAATTATTTATACGTAATACTATTTATGTAAGCCTCAATGGTCTAACGGTAATGTATGCGACTCATGAGGTCTCAGGTTCGATCCCGGCTTGCCCCACAAAATGTTATTGGCATTTTCCGTCAAGAAATTTGCTGGAATGTCTCTGCAATTAGAGAAATTAGAGTTTGGAATTTGGTGGTATTTCACTCCTGTGCCTCTGAAAGCACGTGAAGTCATTGGTCTTGCGCCTGATCTCTCTCCGATCGTGTCGGTATGTCGTCCCATCGGAGTATGAGAGTGAGGGACCATAAAGTGCTCTTGTGTTTGCGCACATACTGGTGCACCATACTTATTATCTCAAGCGCACATGGCCAGTGTCTGTTGATACTGGCCGCCGTGACCTTAACTACGATCTGGAAGATCATTGTTATCTAAGCCTAATATTTTGTCCCAGTTTTATATTTGCAACTTTCATTCATAATTACATAAATTATTATTATTTTCATATACCTATGTAATTGATGTTATCATTAGAAAGTATTAGGTAAGTGACTATTAAATTGTTTTTTTAACTGTAGACTTGGTTGGCATCCATCTGTAATAGATTCTATGGTTTCGGCGTAAAAAAAACCAGCGCCAGGCAAATTAGCCTGTCAAGAAGCTGAGCTGGAAACCATTTTAGCAAAGGCGCGAGACATACATAATACTTAGATTGACTTATATATTTTGTGTCTCAAGCTTATAAGCTAAATTAATCTATTCTTTATTTTCTTTATCTGTAACAAGGCGAAGATCACTGCCAAATCAAGAAGATCACTTCACTTAGTAGAGAGACGATAAAATCAGCCTCTTTATATTATATAATCGAAATTTCCTCTGTTAATCAAAGATGGATATTTCATGGCGGTTTGATATAGAACTTACCACCCAAATATTTTTGTCTACAGTATCACAGTATAATAATATACAATATGTACTTACATTTAAAAGTAGGTACCATGTAGGTGCATTATTATTTTACACCAAACGTACGTTCATTAAAAACCAACGTTATACCTACCTACCGTTCTGTTACGTTGATTCGGGATTTTAATCTTCAAAGTGGCGGCTTTCTTGTACAGATTCCACTATATAAGAGAGCTGAAAGTATTAGCAAGACGAATACTCGTAAATAAATGATGGCCACATCCATAAAAACTATGTTGGGTATCCTGTTCGGTTACTATAAAACCTATCAATAAAAATGTTAAATACTTACACACCAAATTCTAGTTCGTATAGCTACAAAGGCGATCAGTAACTTGCTACTAATATATACAATTCTACTGTAAATACGTTTGGTTGACATGGAACTCCAACTTTTTTTTTTGTTTAGTTGGTAAAAAAATTACCTAACCGCAAACCCCGTCATTCGGGGCAACGAACAGAGTAGTGTGGGGCCCTCATCCACTAAAGCAGGGGTCTCCAAACTACGGCCCGCGGACCGAATCCGAGTGCCATCAGTCCGGCCCGCGACAGCTTATGACTAATGAAATGAAAGAAAGAAAGAAAAATGAAAGATAGCTTTATTTTCATACCACATAAAAATTGGTAAAAACTAGGAAATAAACTCAAAAAGTAAAACAAATGCCTTATACCAACTAACAAAAAAAGAAATGAAAAAATTATGTGGCAGAAAAAAAGGGCATTGCTCGGCATGCAGCAATGTAGTTTCACATTGCAATGCTGATTTTCAGTAATGTCCCGTTGCCGACACCTGACGTCTGCACGTCCAGTGGTTAAAAGAACAATAACAAAACATATAAAAAAAAAATAGCATCACGCCTGCACTCCCCGAAGGGGTAGGCAGAGGTGTATTACTACATCCAATTAAATAATTTAATAGTGAAATATAACTAGACTAAAAAGAAAAAAGAAAAAAAAAGAAATCAATCTGTCCCGCGACAGCCAATGTCTTATTATTGTTACTATTGCAGTGATAAGTTGAAGAAGAAAACACAGAATGATAATTACTCAGTATTTACTTGCAAGGTAAAACTTAACGACAGAAATGATGACGCAGAAAACTAAACTTAAGTATCTAAGCTTAGTATACCTATATACATATACCTATTAATAACAAATAATTGAAATAAATCCCACTAATCACAGTAAAACAAAAACTAATGAGATTTATGTAAATGTGTTTTGGCTCTTGGATCATACTGAAAAAATCGTTATGGCCCTAAGGCTTCAAAGTTTGGAGACCCCTGCACTAAGGAAACCCGCCGTGTGCCGTCTCTCCGCCTGTGTTGACGGACCACTGGCACTATGTTGCATTACTTCAATGGTCCGCAGGCGGCTTACCCTTTCGGGTACTCTCTACTGAGCGACGCATTCGCATTGAACTTCACCTAAGCGTCTAGACTAAACCAATTTTAATGAAATTTCGTGTTTGTGTCTGTCGATCTCTGGGTGGTTTTAATTCAAAATTGTCCTATTACATAGAAGTTGCGGTGTGATTTTTTCAAGATTTCTTCAACATTTTGGATTAATAGTTGCTTTTTTATATCAGAACATTATAACCACATAATTTCAAACCAAACTCTCACCAACACTCTCACTACACTCACACAAATTTTCAAGTATCCTAGGGCAAGACATTGTCTGCTGGGTCCGCTAATTCATGTAGGTATGTCATATTTATAAAGCCTATCCCCGCGGCTCCGCCGCAACCAAGAGCTGGTTTTGAAGTTATATCTCAGGTTCCTAATACAGTAGCGGGATATATTTTATCCCGCAACTGTATCGGTATACCAGTTTTTAAATCTAATCAAGAACTATCAAATAAAAAAGTTCATCAAAATCCGTTCAGTATTTTTGCATGATGCACGAACACACAGCAAACATACATAAATTAAAAGAAAATTGTTTTGTGTTTAGATACGCATATATAGCCAAGTAGAGTAATTTTTTCTCAAATATCTTAAATGTACGTGTCTGTACTCTCTCTCTGCTCTGTTGCAGCTTTATAATAGTATAGATCGAATCATAAAATAAAATTTTCACAGAATAAAAGGAAATTCTATTATATTTCCTGATATCTGCACATACTCGTAGAACGCATAAATACATTATGTTGGACATTCATTTCTATCTTTTATTCTGCACTCGCCAGCTAAATTCAAAAATTTGGCATGCCCTGCATGCAGTCTGTCGCTTGCATGCAATTTTGAACACGCATTGTACGGATTAGCGTTTATTGAGTTACATCAAAGAGAATGTAATTAATAATTCTATTGTAAGTTCTGTGTACTTTTCAGTTTTGTTGGTAGGTAAAATAAGGTTAATGTTATTTAATGTATGTGCAGTTAGAGATATTTTGGAGTAAAACGCAAGGTTTCTAGTTACCGAAACTGCTACTTCATTGAAAAGTAGAAACAATACGTAGAGATATAAGAAGCACAATACGATGTTATGTTTTATTTTGTTACAGTATCGGGAATCTACATCCTTACTTAAGTTGTAAATGCCAAAGTGAGTATATATAAGTATTATATATACAATAAGAATACAATATTATTGGATAACGCATGTTCATTTAGCTAGATGAACAAGACTTAAACAAAATTTTGTTTTGGTCAATCGGTGTTGCATTCTCTGTTGTAATCTTGCGCTTAGTTTTGGTCTTGCTAGTGTGAATATGGTCTTCAACTGAAAAAGTTTCCTCATGTGTAATGTAATATTATGCTGTTTTAAATACATAATATTAAATGTACAGATGAGACATGACAATGTACAGATTAAATATATATTTACATGACACGTCATCACCATCACGCAAACTATTTAGATAAGAATGTAATATTTGATAATGGCAACTTCAAGGTTCTAGCATCATTCACGCGGAACACTACATCAAGATTCGCCTAGGAGTTATATAATGCGTCATAACGAAGGGTTCATCTTTTATGTGTCTGTATACCTATGTATGACCACAGTTACACTTAAGAAAATTGAATCATAGCGTCAGTCATAAGACCTTAACTACGACTTTGTTGCATTTGAATGTACTCTCAATAATGAGGTTTTAGCAATTTCTTTAAGACACGGCTGTTATAAAAGAGTTTCTTAAAGCTTTTTTTCTTGTTAAGGCGGGAAAAAATGTACCTGACCGCACACCCCGCCAGGCGGGAAACGAACAGGGTAATATGGAGATCTAAATATACCCGCCATGGTACTGGAGCACCACTGGAACTGGAAGACATTGTTTTAGTGGTGAAGTTCCTTATAGCCTAATGGACGTTTATTTTTAAAACAAAAAGTTCTTACACAAATAACGTTTGAGCAATTGCAGACTCTGTGATTGTGTATTTGATTTCGAAAGAACAAATATGTACAAATACGTACATTTTCGTTACAGCTCAAATTATCTCCACGCAACATCATTTTGGATACGTTTTTGTGGTTTTCATTTGTATCTTGCTCGTGCTTTCCTTAATCGCTTATTACGTATTTGGAGTCTGTAGTAAATTCACGTAGTTTAGGTGTTTTTTTTTACGGATTTTATCACGGAACACACACAACAGTCCTGGAGTTATATCAAGGAAGAACAAGACAGACTTACCCTCTATGAACAATAGGTAGTTCCATTTCTCTTCTGCATACCTCAGCCTTATTTAACTACTTCGTTTTCTATATGAATTAATAATACAAACAGTACAATCTCCACTTCAACATCATTGATTCAAGATGATATTTGTTACTATTAAACACTGTTTCAGTTTAATTTGTAACATAAAGTAGTTTGTAAATATTTACATTATTATTTGCAAATAAATTCCCCTCTATTTACTTAAGCCGGTCAATAAGCTTGCTATTCTGCACAACGTTTGTTTAAAAATCTGAGTAACAGGAATTTCTATGTGTACTCGCAAATATTAATATTTGCTCACTTTTTGTCATAACGTTTGAAAAAAAAAACATTGGAGTAAAATGATTGTACGCGTGGCTACAACAACGTTGTTTATTATTAGGTAATAACTTATTCATTACAAAGTCATTAGAAAAAAATACTGAGAGATTATAGTTTTTTTTTTTCAATAAGTGTGAACTTTACATTCGGATATCATCCGGTTTTTCAAAATAAATTAACTATAAAGAAAACTGGGCAATTAAGTAAAGTTGTTATCCTTATTAATATTATAAACTAGCCTTTGCCCGTGGCTTCACTGCAGCCAAAAGCTTGTTTTTAGGTTATATCCCAGGTTCCCGATATAGTAGTTGGATAAAATGTGTACCAGTTTTTAAGTATAATCAAGAGCTATCAAATAAAATTGTAGCATTAACATGCAATGTAACCGAACAAATTACTATATAAATTATAAAGTCGCATATTCAATTGATACCGGATACCGTATCCGCAAATTTAAAATACGCGCGGTTGCCTAGACTCCCTACCCAGTTAGATTATCGCCAATAGATCACATGAATCCACTCCCACAAAGGCCAGAATCAAATATTATTACCATATATGGCCAGCATGCGATCCCGGATGCGAGCAGAGTACGCCAGGGTTCGAGAACGTTCTATGGCTACTCCAATCGCAAGCGTATGGATAGGAAAAGTTCTAGAATAAAAAACTATCCACCAATGAGTAAGTCGGGGCAACAACGCTAGAATGAGATAGCAATAAGAGAAGGATAGAAGGGGGTATTATTAGGGAAATAATATAAAAAGGGAACTGGAGGTAGTTTTTTTTTCTCTCGGACTCTAAATTATCGTGTGTGTCAAGGCAGATAACACTGCGTAAATTATCATAAAATATTATTTTTGCCTAGGGCATCTAAAAGTGTGTGACTTAGAAAACCCCAAAGAACTGAGCGGAAGGGAGCGCCGGTCTTAAATATACCGCCCCCCATATTTAGTCACTAACACCCGAATAAAAGCTCCTGGGGTTTCAAGTCAAGAATTTCAAGTTCAAGTACCTACTGTTCCTGGCTGCGCTCGAGATCCGAGTTACGGCCTACCGGGTTGGGGCTGCCGGTTCCAGCCCCGGTTGCGCCGGCTTCACCCGCCCTCCGGCATATATCTGCGCGCCTCCCCCCCGCAGTTGAGTACCCGTAGGTGACGGTCTTGGGGACAATCCCCTGAGTTGCGAACCACCCCCTGATTTCTCATTGCTCGCTTCTTTTTTTTAATTAAAATCGGAATCTGTATTTTTAAATAATTAATTAATTTTGTAATTTTTTTTTTAATTAAATTGTAAATTTTGGATTTTTTTTTATTTCATTGTTAGAGATTCCCCCGTAACATGCATCAAAATCCGTTCAATAGTTTTTACGTGATGCGCGAACGTAAAAACAGACAAGCAGACATAAAAATCTAAAACAAATCGTTTTGTGTACACGACACGCCTATTTAGTCTAATACATTATTTTTTTCTCAAATATCTTAAATGTACAGACATAGCTCTGTTACAGCTTTATAATAGTAAGCTAAAGTGACTTTGTTTGTTTATCTGTTTGTTACGCTTTTACGTGATAATATTCTGAACTAGTCATCAAAGAAATGCATACGCATAATCCCAGCCGTACGTATAGCCTAGAAAAGGATATTATGGACTACTTTTGATCCCAGAAAATCTAATAGTTCCTGATAATCAATGTACCGTAAAGTGACTTATTTATATTAAGAAGTGTACGTGGGTGAAGTCGCGGGCAGACTCTAGTGTGTAAAGGAAACACCACTGTAATAATGTGGAATTTAAGTTATATAGTCTAAAGCATTTATTTTTTAGTCGGGTTGAATGAAAACCCTTAAAAGTTCGGGGCGGTTTTGGGTTATACTTTGTATAATATAGCCTATTTCATTTAAAATAATATAGGCTACTTCACATCTTGCTTCTAATTTTACGAGCATAGCAATTAGCGAGTAAATGTGAGCGAGCACTGAAATTTAACACTGTATAGGTACTTGTTTTCTATAATATATTTTATAATATATGTAATTAAATTCGCTAGGAGTTAAAAATAGTATACTATTCCTCATATTAGCTATGATACTATCATAATATATTCCTGATAAAGAGCTATTTATTAAATTTTAGTTTTAATTTTGCAAAATAAATATTTCATGAAACCAAACTACAGTACAGGCTGAAGTCTTACTCTCAGCCATAAACATATTTAATTGTAGAGGCAGACTATATTACACTACAGAAGCTCATAATTTCCTTTATCTCTCCCCTAAACAATTCAATTCAAATAAAGAATAAAATGTTCCCACGTATTAAGATGCACAAGATTTTCATTTTTATGGCACATTCTACTATTATTAACAGAGCTACTAATACCAAAATATTAAGTTATTTTTTTATTTATACATAGGTCAATATGACACAAAAAAAAACTTGCGGGGCAGTCTTTGGGGACTGCCAATAGAAGTAAAAACTAAGTAACTTGTGACTTGTATCGTCGAACTATTAGATTATTTGGTTTGTAAAAAAGTGTTAATGACCAATTAATTGGCCAATGACCAATTAATTGGTCATTAACATTCAAATAATAATCTAATAGCTCGACGACAATTCACAAATGACTTAGTTTTCACTTCTATCGGAGCGTTCGGTGACGATGACGCGAAATCCATAATTTTTGTTCACCCAAAAAGTACTCAACGCGCCTACAGAAAATTAGAGCGTTCGGTGACGATGACGCGAGTTCCATGATTTTTTTCACCCAAAAAGTGCTCAACGCGCCTATATAAGTTTTCACTTCAAAAAAACACTTTTATTATACACGTATACAAGAAATATGGCCTTTTTCAATATGGCCTTTCTGAACTTTTGAGTCGGATGAGAATTGGCAATTGGATGCAAATGAACCGTTTTCGGTGTACGGAATTGGTGAAGTGGAAGTACATATTCACTTCCAATTAGCGCGAAAAATAGTGAATCTTTATCAGTATCGAGCATTGAAGGTCCAATAAGTTTAATGTACTACACACCTTCTGACGAAAGCATTCTGTCGCAATGCGAAAAGTGCGTTTTAAAGTTTATATATCACAATCATGTACCTACCGTAAAGATAACAGTTCTCATACAAATATACAGATCTGATTTTTTTTAATTCTGCAAGAGAAGAAATAGTCCTTGTATCGCGGGAGACTTAACAAATATACAATTTCACGGACACAAAATACACCTAGCCTTAGAACAACCATTTGTGGATCACACAAAGAGAGGACAACTCTTTGTGTGAAAATCGAACCCACAACACTAGCTCGGGAGGCCGATATCTAAACCATTCCGCCATCGGTGCAGTGATTGTATATCAAAGTATCAACTTTACCGCAGAAATATATCTCAATATATCTATCTATGTAAAAAAAGTTATGTGTGTGTGTATTAGTGTACACACGTTAGAAGTGTAACTTCTTTATGACATCATTTTTCGAAAAATGATCTACTAACTTACAGAAATTGGTTAAATAAAGCTAAATTAGATAAAGTTTAAGCAAAAGGCTTTTATTATCATAGACATGGATACAAATAATACAATTATTTCACCTTATTGCTACTAAGATTATTATAGCATTTCATTAATTATAATATAATAATTACGGCGTTTTATAGCAGAGTGCCTATTGCCACCTTCTAGCTCCATCATCAGCCCCGGGATACCATCTAGATACAAAGTACTCGTCAAGACGAATCATACGAGCCCAAACTCCATGGGGTTATGTCGTTTTATATTGGAGTTCCTATGACCACCTTCTAGCTCCGTCATCAGACCTTGAATACCATCTAAAGACAAAGTACTCATGAAGACGAATCAAACGAGTCCAAACTTGCGGTTGCGCTGTTTCATTATAGAGTTCCTATGGCCACCTTCTAGCTCCATCATCAGATCAGCTTTATGTCATCATAATATTACATTGTCATGCAATATACCTACATATGTCATATTATTTATAGTCTTGTAACCCATATTTAAATAAAAAAATCATATAGGTAAAATAAATATGGCGCGTAACGGAAAAATGTGACTTAAAAATAAAGATGGCGCGTAAGAGAAAAACGTTACACTGAAACGTTACATTGAAAATTTCTCCCATACGTCGATAAAGAAGTTTCACTTCAAAAATTACATAGTGTGAAAATGTGAAATCAAAAGTAACAGTCACTAGCAGGATTTGAACCTGAATCTCCTGTAATACCGTCCCAGATGCTTTGCCAATTTAGCCACACTTTGTGCTAAGCATTTCAAATGTTAAAAAAAATATAAAAATATCTATCAATGTAGTTACATTTTATTTTGTTGTGAAGACAATAATTATGTTTTCGTCGCTAAAATGCAACTGCATGTGGAGTCATGTGTCTTTCAATACATGCAGACGAAATTAAATAGATTTAAAACACTGTTTATTATAATAAACAGCTCTTGTTTATACGAAGCGGCTTTTACAAAGTAACCTGTGGTTCAATGACTCAACTGTTATTCTTACACCTTGATAGAGTTAGTTTATATACTGTAAACAGAGGGCACTGGTATCGTTTGTTTAGATGCGCGGGCGCTACATGTGCCATTGATCCGTTACGAATGAATTCTCTTGTGATGAAACCTTTGGTTTTCTTAAGAAACTAGTAGGGAAGGTTTCATAAAAAGCATTTTTACTTTTTTTGTAAATAGATTCATATTGTATTTATTTCGGACTTTATCCATAGCGTCATTACCCACAAGAACTCTTCGGATAAAATACTATATCGCCCTTACCAATAAACGTGTATAACCTCTGAATAGTTATTCAGTATTTTGCCTTTGTCACTAAAATGACAGTTTGACGTTGAAAGAACGGAACAAAACACGGAATTACTATTCGGAGCTTATTAGTAAGGGGGTTAGTGTTTGTCCAGGCGTAATTTATTTAGTTGTTAGGTCACTAGCAAAAAATAGCTATTCTACTAGAACTATTTTTGGCATATCCTTTATTTAACGTAAAGTGTCTTATCCAGGTTTGCTTTAGGGAACAAGCGATAAGTATGTGAAAACTGAGGACTTACATGTCTCGTGAACTCAGCAGGCTTTTCCGACACTGAATAATAAAGCCGCGCTATATCAGGAGACAGCTAGAGCTTCATTTAATTAGATTATACGTCCTTAGTACACTATTACTAAAATGATTGATTTTAAATAAGTGGAACTAGGACCTTTTTATTAATAACTTTAATAAATGTATATCAGTTATAAGCATAATTTTACATAAGCTAGGTACGATAAAGAGTTTTATGTCGAACGGATTCTAGCTATAGATTTGTTTACTAGTCCGTGGGCAAGGAATGGGAAGTAGAAATAGTCTTCCATTTAATAATATAATTAGTATGCATTTGCAACCTTTTAAATGAGTTCAGCAAGGGATAAGAAGTTGCTGAATTATTTTTTCCCAGAATTATTTATACCAGACGACCGAGCTTCGCCTGGCCTTATGGTAAAGGTTTACGAGATTGCGTTATAAAATGTTATTGCAAAAATAGTATTTTTAAGATGTAATTACATAGGTAGGTATCTAAATAAAAACAGTGATCCTATTATGGTATTGATGATCGAAGTCTAATTTGTTAAAGCCGTTGCTAGAATGTGCAAAATATAACAATGATTTTTGATATTTAAGTATGAATTTAATATAAATGCTGGGTTATTAAGTTTGGGCACTCACACTTACGATACAAATCCTAAGATTGTTTTATGCTGATGTTCTGTAAGAGAATGGTACTTTCTCAATAGAGACGGTCCATTCATGTTAGGATAAGCAAGGCTCTCCCACTAGAGGCTGGAAGCTGATTTTGAAAATATTTATATTAGTTTAATACATCAGCTATATTTGTACATCATCTTCAAGTTTATTTGGAATCCCAATAAATAACCTATCTAATTGTTTCCGTTAGTATGCGTGATAGTGCCGCCCAGCTACAAAAGTAACTATTAGGCCTACATCACTTCGATTTACGATACCTTCACTAATTAGTTACTGGTTTATAGCTCATTAAAACCTAATAATGAGTCAGGCCGGTTTGCATAAGGGATAAGTTGTATCTGAACTAACAGAATAAAATAACAACCAGATTCACTATGTATTTAATTGCCTAAACGTACACAGTAATCAAGGTTTCGCTTATTTTGCTTTTCCGCTCAGATTGTCCAACTATTTATTTACCCATAGCAAGGGACTTTACAATAATACAATCATAATATTATACAAACAATGAACACACTAATTACATGAAGACTAAAACACATTCATATACAAATATCTACACGGATTGAATAAATATTGGTCTTGTACCTCCTAAACAGTTATGTTTTAGGCTGCAAAGCAATATAGTGTTTTCTATTTTGATAAAATATATATATATTTTTTTTAGGATTTGCCATGCCATCTTTATTTTTTTTTAGGCGGAAAAAATGTACCTAACCGCACACCGTCATTCGGGGCAACGAACAGGGTAGTGTGGGGCCCGCACCCACTATAGAGACCCGCCGTGTGCTGTCTCTCCGCCTGTGTTGATGGACTGGTACTGTGTTGAATTACTTCAATGCTTAGCCATCCTGCTCGTGACTGTTATTTTCGATTTCACATTTTCACACTTTGTGTTAATAGTGTTTTCTACTTCTGTTATGAGCGTGGTGTTCAAAGTTTAAATGTGGTTGTTGGCTTGTAATAATTACTGTGGATATTTATGAAGGAATACTTCACAATTTATGAACTGTGTAAGCATTCGCTTACTATTACTAGCATACGTACTAGAAAAAAATAGATAAGCGTAATGGAAAATTAGCTAGTATTTTTTTTTTTATTTATACTGGATTCTGCCCGTGAACTTCAGAATATAAATACATCACTCTACGGCATATTTATTATCTCCTTTTAAAAAATAACGACCACCATTCCCTTTTCTGGGATGAAAAGTAGTCTATGTCTTTTTCTGAGCTGGCTTAATTTATGAGGATTGGTTTAGTCCCGTGTGGTAACGGACTAAGAATATAAGTGTCACCACCCCATTTTTTCCCACGGGTGTCGTATGAGGCGACTAAGGGAAGCAAGCACTTATCATCCATTGCATGACTGGTGGTAGAACTGGGTACCAAGTGGGAGTACTCACTTGGTGTCGGGCCCGAGCGGGTTGGTACCACCATCTCCCGTGTGACCGGCCATGAAGCACATCGTTGCGTTTTGGCTGTAGCAGGAAGTAGCCGTTTATTCTTTCATTTCATATCAGTGAAATGAAAGAAGCCCTAGAACCGAACCCTGCGGGACACCGCACGACATGGGTCTCTTCATAACGTCCCCTATGCGGCTCTCATAGAGAACGCTGCGGCCCTCAAGATAGTCTGCCACTAGCCGCCTCAGGTATGCAGGCACCCCGTGATACCGGAGCGCCTCCCCGATGCAGCTGAATGGCAGACTGTTGAACGCGTTGGCGATGTCAAGCGACACCGCCAACAGCACTCCATCGCCGGCGACGACCGCCGCGGCCGCGGCCCCCAGGCGCATAATCGCGCCGACCATCGAACGACCAGCTCAAAAAGTGAGTGCGGAGCTTGTTCAGCGCCGCACAATACGGGCGACCCCAGGGGTCACGGTTGAGACCGTCCAGCATCTCCTGCCTTTTCTCCGTTTTGGCGCGGCAGGTGGCCAACTTGAACGTAGCCCGCGAAGTGCGGTACGCCTCGTACAGCTGGCCCTCCCGCTCCCCATCGCAGTTGCGCCGCCGACTGCGGGTGTAGGACCTCCGGGCATGAATGCACGCCTCACGGAGGTCCGCCAGCTCCTGGGACCACCAGTAGAGCCCCTTCCTTGGAGGAGGACGTCGCACACGGGGCATGGCCGAGTCGCACACCTGCGTAATCGCAGCGCGAAATCGTGACCCCTACTGTGGCCCCGAAGGGACCGGGAGACCTCAATCCGGATGTACCGATGATCGGACAAGGACTCAACCTCCTCCAGGACGCACCAGTCCCTCATTCGCGCTGCGAAGTCGGGGCTAGCGAACGAAAGGTCCACTATCGACCCGCCCCGTCGCCACACGCACGTGTTGACGGAGCCTCTGTTAAGCAAACACAGGCCCGTCGACGCCGCCCACTCTACCACCGCCGCTCCACGGGCGTCCGTCGCAGGGGACCCCTACGCCGTGGATTTGGCGTTGAAGTCACCCACGACCAGGACGTGGCTAGGTGCCAGTCGCCGTATCGAGGTCTCAAGGCTGTTAAGCCAGACCCCGAAATCAGCCAGCCTCCGGTTGGGGGAAAAGTATACGCCATACAGCGTTACTCCCCCCCAGTCGGCCGCGACGTATCCGGTACCCCTGTCTCTGATCGACAAGGGCGGGGTACGAAGCACCGTGGAGCTGATGATTGCTACGGAGCCATCGCGGCTGCCCGCCCAATTAGGACGGTCAGGAACGCAATAAGGCTCCGCAGCTACGGCTACACCAATCAACCGCTCCACCATGGTTTGCAGGAGAAGATCCTGCGCCCCGGCGGCATGGTTGAGATTCGCCTGGAGGAGGATAGTGTCACGGTTGAATTTTAAGCCGTAACCATATCCTCCTCCACCCAAGACGGTGGCGAAGCCACGCTAGGGGGCAGCCTGCGCCGATTGGCTGGTCCAGTGCTTTTTTGGGCCTGTCGTCGGGGGTCCGCATCCCTCCCGCCCCATGCAGTGCTTGGCAGGCCTGTTGCCTGCCGCGCACGCGGGGCAGTGAGGGGCAGCGGTGCAGGTTGCCGCCCAGTGCGCTGCCTGACCGCAGCGGAAACAAAGATTGCACGTCGGCCGGGTGTGTCCGACCGCCATGCACTTAAAGCACCTCGCGGGCCGAGGCTCCAGCACGGTGACCCGCGCGGGAATCCAGCCCACGAGGAGCCTGCCTGCATCGGCCAAGATTTTGGCCGACGCGACAGTGCAACTCGCCCAGACGGCACCTACACCGCCGGGACCGGTCCGAATGGAGCCCACTTTGAAAGCATTCGAGCATCCGGTTTTTGAGGCAATAGCCTCCCGGACGTCGTCCGCCGTCTCTGAGTCATCCAGACCGGAAATGCGCAGTTCAGCGCACTTTACCGGTCTGGTGACACGGACTTCACTGCCCTCGCCAAACAGACCCGTCAGCCTTTCGACCACCGTGTCAGCCATCCTGGGGCCCTCCGCCTGGGGTGACGACTCCGATGTCGGAGACGTCGATTTTCTCCCGGGCCTTCCTCAAGGTGGCCTGATACGTCAGGCCCGCTTCCGCCTCCGGCAGCATGGTGATTACCACCGCTGCCGTTTTCGGCGCTTGAAGCTTGCGCGGCTTCTTAGGGCCGGGCTTGCTCCCTGGCGCAGCGGGATTCGCAGCTTGGGCAGCAGCCCCAGTCGCGGCTCCCTTTTTCCTCTTGCCCCGGGATTTTTTGCTCCCCCCGCTCACCACATGCCAGCCCTCATCAGAGGGTGCAGAGCCGGTTGGCGCGGGAGGTGGGACACGTGGATCCCGGGCATCGGTCGCTGGGGCCCGCGAGGGCTGGCCAGCACATGAGAAGAGGAGGGAACTCCCCTCTGGGCTGGCCCTTGGGGCGCTGCCCAGCCTTCTGCGCCGCCTTCGCTTTGGGCGCTTTGCCCAGCCCCTTGGGCGACGCAGCCGCGGTCGCGGAGTAAGTGGCCACGCGGCCACCCTGGCAGGGCAGCGGCGTTAGGCCTGAAGACGGCGCGGCCTTCTTCTTATCCGCGGCCAGTGGTGGCCGGAGCCGCTGCTCCGGCGGCACCCTGGTGCTTAGGGAGTCGATGCGTGAATATTAGGCCTCCTATCTGATTTCAGTTAGGCAAAAGTTTCAGATTGCTTTTCGAAATATAGATAGCATATACATAAGTGTGCAGATAGTCTAGCAACTTCGATCCTGAATCACAGGTCTAGATCTCACACGGCAAACAACTCAGATTTATTGAATTTTATCAAAATTATGTGCGTATTTGTTTACTAAATTATTAGAGCTCGGTAAAGGAAAATATTGTGAGGAAACGGAAAGAGAAAAAATAGATATAATTATTTATTTGTAATATTATTATACCTATTTGCAATGTGGGGCCGGCTTTAGAATTGTACCACCCCTCTCCACCCATGGGAGTCGTAAGAGCCGACTGAGGGAATACCGGGGGAGTGGGCAGCAGCACTCCTTCGAGTATTAACAACATCCACTGCGATCGCCAACCCGCCTGCCAAGCGTGGCGCTGACGGCATTATTCCCCATTCTTGGGGAGGCCTATGTCCAGCAGTGGACGTTAAAAGGCTGATGGATGGATTGATGGATTACACCTAACTATTTTTGCATGCCGCTGCGACGGTTTAATATGGAGAAACTTTTATAAATTTGTAAGAACTTTTAACTCATACCCATGTTACGCAAATAAAGACTTGATTTGATTTGATTTGAAAGCTGGGATATTTTATCGACAGTTTGTGAGGTGGCCCGATTATAAGCCTAAATTCCTCTCAGCCAGATCTTGGTCACATTAGCAGACGTGAGCGAAATTCGGTTCTATTGCGCGTGGTGAATCCAGATTTCTTTTTGGTATTTAAGTTCTTTCAGTATATCTTATCTACGCGTGTTATCGCACGTGACGAGATTGTTATGGTAAATCTTAACGCGTGCAACGTAATATTAGGGTATTACATTGTTACAAATAGTGTTTTGTTCTTTGTTTTGTGCTATTAAAAAACTCTATAAATGATGTATAACTATGCGTGACATCGCCATTTCAACCATATTTAATTTCGATGTTATGAATTTGCTTGACAGACTGTCGGGTGTCTAGATTAATCACTGTTTTCATTGCAGCTCCCCTGGTCATTGATTAAAGTGGTCTGTAGGGGAGTTAGCCCGGTAACGGGGACAATGGCGCGGGAGTTTTGATGTAATCAAAAAGCTCCAGGATTGGACACACCTATCGAGGAAGTATAATTTGCTTTTTGTTATAATAATTTGTTATTGAAGATTGATATTTTTTAACAGCGTTATGAATATACTATATAATATATTACTATTATAGATGAGACTAACAGATATTATCACTCTGGGCATCGGGTTATAATACTGTATGGTAGAGACTAATTGATGCCAGTGTGAATGGGTTGGTTGTACCTGGGAATTACCGGTTTCACAAAATATGAACGTAAAGCAACACTAGACTTTCTACATTATTATTATATTTAGTATTTTTTTTATTGCTTATAATGGCAGACAAGCCACGGCCCACCTGATTGTAAGTGACCGTCACTCATGGACTCAACTATATCGAGATATAGTGAAGCCTCTACGCACCATTTCATTTCTCAGATGAAATGAAAGAATACGGCTATCTTCTGCTACAGCCAAAACATACTGACATGCTTCATGCCCAGTCACACAGGAGACGGTGGTACCGACCCGTTCGGGCCCGATAGCAAGTGAGTACTCTCACTTAGTACCCAGCCCTAACACCAGTTATGCAATGGATGATAATTGCTTACTTCTCTTAGTCGCCTTATACGATCTCCGCGGGAAAAGATGGGGTGGTGACACTTGTATTCTTAGTCCGTCACCACACGGATTAAATGTTTGATAAGTAAGAGTGCCAGAATCTCAAACTCCTTCCCATCCATTTCATCCTTTCTTTATCATTCTTCCTTTAACTTTTCCTGGGTTCGGCCGCATGTGAGTGGTTCCTCTGGTATTGTTGGCGTTTATATGTAGACTATGATAATCGCTTATTATCAGGTAGACCGTATGGTTATTAGCCTTAATTTAAATAAATTATTCTAATTTTAGAATAATATTATAAATTGAATTGGCAAAGCATCTTGGACAGTTTTCCAGAATATGCAGGTTCAAGCCCAGCTCGTGATTGTTATTTTCGATTATATATTTTCACACTTGGTATTCATTTATTTAGCTAAGCATGTCAAATGGTTAAAAATGTATAAAAACATCATAATATTTATAGACCTGCGTCATTATTTGGTATGAATCTCAATTGTAATAATTAAGATTACCTGGTCGGAATAATGTATGCAAATATATCCGACAGATGGCGCAGGCGTCACCAACGACATTAAGAAGGAATGTGTTATTACAATTTGCAGTCCCGAGCAATTACCACGATGGCTGAATTGGCAAAGCACCTGGGACGGTTTTGCAGGAGATGCAGTTTCAAATCCTGCTCGTGGCTATTATTTTCGATTTTACATTTTTGCACATTTAAAAAATATACAAAAATATCAAAATACTTGGACCTTATTTTAGAAATATCTCTATTTCAAACGCGCCGAAGGTTGGGCGGAAATCACTTCAGGAATTTGTATTTTTTACACAGATTAAACACTGATGTAAATATCGGTAATATTATGAATAGAAAGAAAGTGATGAGTACCTTTAGTAATTAGGGATTTCTTCTTTTTCTACTACGATGCTTCTAATATGACAATCTAATGTAACATTAATCTTCAGAGAAAACAATGAAACGAATACGTTGCCCTCTAGTATTTTTGTTTCTGTGACCGAAGACTAATAATAGATTCTGCTAACGACTCCGTTCACGTGGGCCCCTCTCTATGTAAAACTTGTTATCCAACGGGAACTTTTCATTTTTCCGGAATGAAAAGCCTTCAAACTATATGCATGTAAAATTTCATTTCATGATGATCGGTTCAGTAGTTACACATGCAGTGAAAGCGTTACAAAAAATACTCACTTTCGCATTTATAATATTAGTAAGGATTATTCGACATACTCGTACCTATTAATAAAACTTCTATGACAGTCATCAACTAAAAAGTAGTCATGGATAGTCTTAACATTAATCGTTTAGATGTTGGCATTGTTCAAACTATCTTGGCCAACCCAACATCGGACGCTGCAAAGCGATTATGTGAGTTGGCTATTCTTCGTATTTCTTAGTCGTAAGTAGTTTTTAAGTTAAAATAAATTTGTAATTCTGTATGTTTAGGTTCCATCCATCTATCCATCCTTTCAAAGTCCACTGCTGGACATAGGCCTCCCCAAGAGAACGCCACAACGAGTGATCCCGTCATGGGGGATAATGCCGTAATCGCCACGCTTGGCAGGCAGGTTTGCGATCGCAGTGGATGTTGTTAATACTCGAGGGAGTGCTGCTGCCCACTCCCCCGGTATTCCCTCAGTATAGAGGGGGGTGGGACAATTCTAAAGCCGGTCCCACACGGCACATGTTTAGGTTACGATGGGACTAACATATTCCCAATGAATAAGTCCCAAAAAAATAAAGAGAAAAAAAAAGAAACTAAAAAGTGTTGTGATTACTTTTTAACGCTTTTTTTAAACTATCCTTTTTTTTGAAAAAATGTTCCTAACCGCACTCCCTATCGTTCGGGGCAACGACCAGGGTAATGTGGGGCCTGCACCCACAAAAGAAACTTGCCGTGTGCCGTCTCTCCGCCTTTATTGGCGGGCCACTGGAACCATGTTACATTCCTTCGGTGGTTTTTTAAACTACCCTAACACCTAACTTTTTTTTTACACAACGTTATTATATTCTTATTATTTTACTAGATTCTTCGCGCGACTTCGTCCGCGTGGACATCTATACCTACTATTAATTATAAAGCTGTAACAGAGCTATGTTTGTACATTTAAGATATTTGAGAAAAAAATACTTAATTAGGCTATATAGGCGAGTCTAAACACAAAACAATTTTTTTTAGATTTTTTGTCTGTTTGTCTATTTATTTTTTTGCGTAACACGCAAAAACTTCTGAACGGATTTTGACGCAACTTTTTTTGATCTGATAGCTCTTGATTAGACTTAAAAACTGGTATATATTTTCTCCCGCTACTATATCGGGAACCTGAGTTATAACCCAAAAACTAGCTTTTGGCTGCGGCGAAGCTGCGGGCAAAGGCTAGTTAGAATATAAATTCATGACGCTACGGTATATAAATTATATCCATGAAAAAAATATATCCCACTGAAACATTTGATTTTGTCAGTATACAAAGTAGGCTATATACTTTTATAAGCCATAGACTGTACGTATGCAAAATTTCATGATAATTGGTTAAGTAGTTACGGCGTGAAAATGTAACAGACATAAAAACTTTCGCGTTTATAATACTTGACTCTCTTCGATTCGACTCCATCCGCTTGAACTTACGAATACACACCATTCTAGGGCACATTCCAGACTATATGGATGCATAATTTCATGACGATTGGTTCAGTAGTTACGGTGTGAGAGCGTAACAAACAAACTAATAAACAATCAACTCAACTTCGCGTTTGTTATATCAGTAAGAATTTTCCCAATATTGGGAAGGGGCATTCTCTTAAAACGAGCTGGGTTTACGCCACAGTATACCAGTTTCCGTTATTTCAACCAAATGACCGAATCCCGCATGAACAAGAGTATTGCTACATGCAATGCAAACATTTTGACATGATCGTTCTCTGAAACGCAACTTTGTCCGGTTTCCTGTTCTGTATACTTATCATTTTATTGTACTGTGCTTATATACGTCACTTAATATATACAAACGTTGCTTTGTTTTCATTCGCCGCAGGAAGTTCGACGCTAAGTAATATTTGGAACTAACTTCTACTATTAAGTCTAAGTTATTTTGGATATTGAGCCGTGAGACAGATTTCCTTTGAGAAATCAACGCGGTTGTTACATTTAATTACAAATTCTTAGTATAATAGTGCAAGATAACAAGGAAATACCAGATGAGTTATATATTAAGTTATTTATTTTAATATTACAATTTACTTATTATACTACTTTTCTAATACCAAATAATTTTCTATGTAACGGAATAAGACATCCAATTCATCCCTACGGGTTTTTTCCACGGGAATTCTTTCCCACGGGTGTCGTACGAGGCGATTAAGTGAAGTAAGCAATTATAATCCATTGCATTACTGGTGGTAGGGCTGGGTACCGGGTGGGTGTACTCCCTTGCTATCGCCTAAGCACATCGGTGTGTTTAGGTTGTAGCAGGAGAGAGCCCTTTATTCTTTCATTCCATATCTGTGTCATGAAATGATGAGCAGCGGCTTGACAATACTCTCGTTATAGTTGAGTCCATGAGCGACGATCACCATTTACCATAAGGTGCTAGTCGCTAGTTTGCTACGCAATACAAAAAAGAAAAAATGTAAAAACACCGGATCGATTTAATTGCTCGTCTTGACTCGACTAGGATCTCCTTCCCAAGTGGCCGATCTGCACCTCGCGATATTGGGTCGTTAGTTTCGCCACCAGTGTTGCCAGCGCAAACCACCAAAATCCCAACTTTTTCAGAATAATATCGTCAGTGTAACGAGGTGCAGTTTTCTATTATTGTTTTAGTGTAATTAACGTTGTATAGCCTTTGAATAGCGTTTCAGTGTTTTGTCTTTTTTACTAATATGACAGTTTGATGTTGAAAGAACGGAACAAAACACTGAATAACTATTCGGAGTAAGCTCCATACAATGTTTATTAGTAAGGGGGTATAAGTTTAACTGAACCTTGCAATAGTAAAATAGTTTTCTACTACTTACGACAACGATAGATTTAAGTTGAATTCGATATTTTATTAACAGATTTACGGCTTTGAAAATATTTTACGTATTCAAGTTCTTTGCACTATCAATTGGTTATTTGCTTTTTACGACAACAAGATAAACACGTGTTACAATAGATTTAGCAAGCAGAAATACATATAACATAAATAAATAAATATAAATATTCACGGACATTTCACACAACGTCCTCTGGTCCCAAACTAAGCTTAACGCTTGTGCTATGGGTATCAGATGACATATATATGACGATATAATACATATATGTATTACTTTTTTAGATAGAAAACACCCAGACAAAAAAAAACTAAAAAAAAAACATAGCTTCACGCCTGTATTTCCCGAAGGGGTAGGCAGAGGCGTATTAACACGACTTGCCAGCTATGTTTAAGTCCCACGTAATAGAGGGCGAGCCTATTGACGTCTACCGGGCACATTTCCAAACTCCGGGCTGCTACTGAGAATTTTTATTTTTAGGAACAAGCTCAATATCATTGCCCGACCCGGGGATCGAACCCGAGACCTCATGATTAGCAGTCGCATACACTGCCGCTAGACCGCTACACCACCGAGGCAGTTAGTTTTAACACCCAGACGCAGTACAAATATCTGTGTTCTTCACACAAATAATTGTCTTCAGTGGGAATCGAACCCACGACCTCGTGCACGGAAGTCTGTTACACTACCGATTACGGCACGAGGCCACTCATAATTCATATAAAAGAGACCTCATACAAGTTAAAATATAAAAATGCCACAAAAACGAAGAGGTACAAAGTTAGGTATTTCAATATTAAATCTTGAAAGGAATAAAATTTCTCTTCATACAGTCAAGATAAAAAAATTAGAACAACGGCAGATAATATGAGAAAGACCTAATCAATCTCGTAGATGAAGCTTATTTCTTATCTATAAAACTTCAATATCCCAGTTTATCGGGCTAGTCTGGAGATACGCTATTCTCATTTCCAGTGAATGAAATTGCATATATAATTCCTTGGCAATCCCGAGTCTCTTTTGTGCCGAAGTCAAAAGAAAGAGACGTATAATGAGTTCAATATTCAATGCTAATGTAGAAACGAAACGTAAATGCCGATCATTTTAGTACGGCATTGTGATTTGTAAGTAGATACCTATGTGCCACATAATTACAATAAAACTTTAGAGGAAGGGCGACATAATTATAAATAAGTAGTTTATAAGTAAATAATATATATGTATTTGCTTGTCCCCAAAGAGATAAAAGCATTATGCACATTACATTAAACACAAAGTGAAAAATGTGAAATCGAAAATAACAGTCAGGAGCAGGATTTGAACCTGCATCTTCTGGATACCGTCCAGATGCTTTACCAATTCAGCCATCCTGACAATTGCTCCTGACTGCTAATTTCGATAACACATCATACTTAACGTCTTTCGGTGACGCCTGCGCCATCTGTCGGACGTATTTTCATACATTATACCGACCAGGTAAACTTAATTTTACAATTAAGATTTTTACCTAATAATGACGCAAACCCTATAAATATTTATATATATTTGTAGCATTTGACATGCTTAGCACTATACATTAAACACAAAGTGAAAAATGTGAAATCGAAAATAACAGTCAGGAGCAGGATTTGAACCTGCATCTTCTGGATACCGTCCAGATGCTTTACCAATTCAGCCATCCTGACAATTGCTCCTGACTGCTAATTTCGATAACACATCATACTTAACGTCTTTCGGTGACGCCTGCGCCATCTGTCGGACGTATTTTCATACATTATACCGACCAGGTAAACTTAATTTTACAATTAAGATTTTTACCTAATAATGACGCAAACCCTATAAATATTTATATATATTTGTAGCATTTGACATGCTTAGCACTATACATTAAACACAAAGTGAAAAATGTGAAATCGAAAATAACAGTCAGGAGCAGGATTTGAACCTGCATCTTCTGGATACCGTCCAGATGCTTTACCAATTCAGCCATCCTGACAATTGCTCCTGACTGCTAATTTCGATAACACATCATACTTAACGTCTTTCGGTGACGCCTGCGCCATCTGTCGGACGTATTTTCATACATTATACCGACCAGGTAAACTTAATTTTACAATTAAGATTTTTACCTAATAATGACGCAAACCCTATAAATATTTATATATATTTGTAGCATTTGACATGCTTAGCACTATACATTAAACACAAAGTGAAAAATGTGAAATCGAAAATAACAGTCAGGAGCAGGATTTGAACCTGCATCTTCTGGATACCGTCCAGATGCTTTACCAATTCAGCCATCCTGACAATTGCTCCTGACTGCTAATTTCGATAACACATCATACTTAACGTCTTTCGGTGACGCCTGCGCCATCTGTCGGACGTATTTTCATACATTATACCGACCAGGTAAACTTAATTTTACAATTAAGATTTTTACCTAATAATGACGCAAACCCTATAAATATTTATATATATTTGTAGCATTTGACATGCTTAGCACTATACATTAAACACAAAGTGAAAAATGTGAAATCGAAAATAACAGTCAGGAGCAGGATTTGAACCTGCATCTTCTGGATACCGTCCAGATGCTTTACCAATTCAGCCATCCTGACAATTGCTCCTGACTGCTAATTTCGATAACACATCATACTTAACGTCTTTCGGTGACGCCTGCGCCATCTGTCGGACGTATTTTCATACATTATACCGACCAGGTAAACTTAATTTTACAATTAAGATTTTTACCTAATAATGACGCAAACCCTATAAATATTTATATATATTTGTAGCATTTGACATGCTTAGCACTATACATTAAACACAAAGTGAAAAATGTGAAATCGAAAATAACAGTCAGGAGCAGGATTTGAACCTGCATCTTCTGGATACCGTCCAGATGCTTTACCAATTCAGCCATCCTGACAATTGCTCCTGACTGCTAATTTCGATAACACATCATACTTAACGTCTTTCGGTGACGCCTGCGCCATCTGTCGGACGTATTTTCATACATTATACCGACCAGGTAAACTTAATTTTACAATTAAGATTTTTACCTAATAATGACGCAAACCCTATAAATATTTATATATATTTGTAGCATTTGACATGCTTAGCACTATACATTAAACACAAAGTGAAAAATGTGAAATCGAAAATAACAGTCAGGAGCAGGATTTGAACCTGCATCTTCTGGATACCGTCCAGATGCTTTAACAATTCAGCCATCCTGACAATTGCTCCTGACTGCTAATTTCGATAACACATCATACTTAACGTCTTTCGGTGACGCCTGCGCCATCTGTCGGACGTATTTTCATACATTATACCGACCAGGTAAACTTAATTTTACAATTAAGATTTTTACCTAATAATGACGCAAACCCTATAAATATTTATATATATTTGTAGCATTTGACATGCTTAGCACTATACATTAAACACAAAGTGAAAAAGGTGAAATCGAAAAAATTAAAAATTAGGTAAAAATCTTAATTGTAAAATTAAGTTTACCTGGTCGGTATAATGTATGAAAATACGTCCGACAGATGGCGCAGGCGTCACCGAAAGACGTTAAGTATGATGTGTTATCGAAATTAGCAGTCAGGAGCAATTGTCAGGATGGCTGAATTGGTAAAGCATCTGGACGGTATCCAGAAGATGCAGGTTCAAATCCTGCTCCTGACTGTTATTTTCGATTTCACATTTTTCACTTTGTGTTTAATGTATAGTGCTAAGCATGTCAAATGCTACAAATATATATAAATATTTATAGGGTTTGCGTCATTATTAGGTAAAAATCTTAATTGTAAAATTAAGTTTACCTGGTCGGTATAATGTATGAAAATACGTCCGACAGATGGCGCAGGCGTCACCGAAAGACGTTAAGTATGATGTGTTATCGAAATTAGCAGTCAGGAGCAATTGTCAGGATGGCTGAATTGGTAAAGCATCTGGACGGTATCCAGAAGATGCAGGTTCAAATCCTGCTCCTGACTGTTATTTTCGATTTCACATTTTTCACTTTGTGTTTAATGTATAGTGCTAAGCATGTCAAATGCTACAAATATATATAAATATTTATAGGGTTTGCGTCATTATTAGGTAAAAATCTTAATTGTAAAATTAAGTTTACCTGGTCGGTATAATGTATGAAAATACGTCCGACAGATGGCGCAGGCGTCACCGAAAGACGTTAAGTATGATGTGTTATCGAAATTAGCAGTCAGGAGCAATTGTCAGGATGGCTGAATTGGTAAAGCATCTGGACGGTATCCAGAAGATGCAGGTTCAAATCCTGCTCCTGACTGTTATTTTCGATTTCACATTTTTCACTTTGTGTTTAATGTATAGTGCTAAGCATGTCAAATGCTACAAATATATATAAATATTTATAGGGTTTGCGTCATTATTAGGTAAAAATCTTAATTGTAAAATTAAGTTTACCTGGTCGGTATAATGTATGAAAATACGTCCGACAGATGGCGCAGGCGTCACCGAAAGACGTTAAGTATGATGTGTTATCGAAATTAGCAGTCAGGAGCAATTGTCAGGATGGCTGAATTGGTAAAGCATCTGGACGGTATCCAGAAGATGCAGGTTCAAATCCTGCTCCTGACTGTTATTTTCGATTTCACATTTTTCACTTTGTGTTTAATGTATAGTGCTAAGCATGTCAAATGCTACAAATATATATAAATATTTATAGGGTTTGCGTCATTATTAGGTAAAAATCTTAATTGTAAAATTAAGTTTACCTGGTCGGTATAATGTATGAAAATACGTCCGACAGATGGCGCAGGCGTCACCGAAAGACGTTAAGTATGATGTGTTATCGAAATTAGCAGTCAGGAGCAATTGTCAGGATGGCTGAATTGGTAAAGCATCTGGACGGTATCCAGAAGATGCAGGTTCAAATCCTGCTCCTGACTGTTATTTTCGATTTCACATTTTTCACTTTGTGTTTAATGTATAGTGCTAAGCATGTCAAATGCTACAAATATATATAAATATTTATAGGGTTTGCGTCATTATTAGGTAAAAATCTTAATTGTAAAATTAAGTTTACCTGGTCGGTATAATGTATGAAAATACGTCCGACAGATGGCGCAGGCGTCACCGAAAGACGTTAAGTATGATGTGTTATCGAAATTAGCAGTCAGGAGCAATTGTCAGGATGGCTGAATTGGTAAAGCATCTGGACGGTATCCAGAAGATGCAGGTTCAAATCCTGCTCCTGACTGTTATTTTCGATTTCACATTTTTCACTTTGTGTTTAATGTATAGTGCTAAGCATGTCAAATGCTACAAATATATATAAATATTTATAGGGTTTGCGTCATTATTAGGTAAAAATCTTAATTGTAAAATTAAGTTTACCTGGTCGGTATAATGTATGAAAATACGTCCGACAGATGGCGCAGGCGTCACCGAAAGACGTTAAGTATGATGTGTTATCGAAATTAGCAGTCAGGAGCAATTGTCAGGATGGCTGAATTGGTAAAGCATCTGGACGGTATCCAGAAGATGCAGGTTCAAATCCTGCTCCTGACTGTTATTTTCGATTTCACATTTTTCACTTTGTGTTTAATGTATAGTGCTAAGCATGTCAAATGCTACAAATATATATAAACATTATGCACATTCTTAACTTCCCGCTAAGAAAATTGTAAAATTTTCTAAAGTTGGGAAGTTATTGATTTTACACCGTTCGGGGTTGGCGTCATTCGAAAGGACTTGAGCAAACTTAGATTTTGAATACAATTAGAACCGATTCGAACTGGTAGATCTTGAGAAATCTCAAAAAAACTACTTATTTTTTTCAAATGTGTTTTTTTGGAATAACTTAACGGTTTTACCGATCGATTCCAAAAAATAATCAGCTCTTAACATCAAAAAACCACGTCGATCACCGCCAGTCTGGTCAAAATCGGTTGTTTCGTTCGTGAGATATCGTTGTCGAAAAAAATTGAAAAATATGTTTTTTTCAGAATTTCTATGAAATTTTTAGTCTGACAAGTTTGAACTTTAAGGTTCTCCAAAGAACTCAAAAAGCGGCGTTGAATGCCGTAAACTACGAGAAAATCGGTTCATTCATTCAAAAGCTATTGTGATTTGAAATTTTAACGAATCAAGACGTAATAAGTGCAATTTTGAGCGCTAAAGTATCAAATTAGCGGGAAGTTGCAGGGATGGCCTTTAGGATCAACCGTTTTCCAGATTTTTTTTATTGATAACACCCTTTTTTTTATTTTAGGTGGGCAAAAATGTCTTACCGCACACCCTGCTGCCCGGGGAGACAACGGGGCTCTCACCCACTAAAAACCCACCGTGCGCCCTCACCCGCCCTTGCTACGGCGAATCACGGGTACCGCGTCGTTTTACCGCGATCCGCAGGCGGCAGCCCCTTCGGGCACCCTCTCTTGTGCGACGCCCCGCGCTTGGGCGTCACATCTTCGCGGTAGGCTTCCACAGCCTCGGCTAGGGCAGCATCAGGCGCAGAACGCCAAGGATTCCTCCCGGGCCCTCTCCGCCGCCTCCTTCCGCGAGGAGTCAGCCTCGCAGAAGGTGGCGACCGCGGTCCAAGCCCTGTTAATGCCAACCATTGCTCGCGCATCGGCCGGCAGCGACAGGTCCACGCTTATGACTGCAGCGAGTTCCGAGGCCGGGCACGGCTCGAGCGTGTACTGCGCTGAGTCCTCACCACAGTCGCAGTGGTGAGAGCCTGGGGTCGTCTCCCTCCTAGCGATCGTGTGCAGGTATTTGCCGAAGCAACCATGCCCCGACAAAACACTTCCGCCTCCAGATCCCACGGGGGGTTCCAGCCAACGCGCAGGCTGCATCGCACGAGACCGTGCGGTACCCGCGTACCAGGGCCTTCACTCGGACGGGAACCCCGTCCGGCCTGGGGGCGGTGCTTCTCCGCATACACTCTGCCACCGCCCCCATTTCCGTCGTAGTCACGGGTGGTACCTCTCCGTCGTCGGCCTCCCGGTCGTCATCTGGTGGAGCCATGACCGGGGGCGTGTGCACCACCCGTGAAAGGAATAGTCCCTCAACCACCTCAGAGAGGTAGCCCGCCTGGAGGGTCTCCGTAAGGGGGGGGGGGGGGGCTGCTTGCGCTTGTTAAGCGCCGCGTGGTACGGGCGTCCCCAGGGGTCACGCTCGAGACCCTCCAGCATCTCCTGCCTTTTTGCATCCTAGGCGCGACAGATGGCCAGCTTAAACGCGGCGCGCGCACTGCTGTACGCCGCAAACAGCCGGCCCTCCCGCTCTTCGTCGCAGATTCGGTGACGTCGGCTGCGGGTGTAGGACCTCCGGGCACGAATACAGGCTGCACGGAGGTCCGCCAGCTCCGGGGACCACCAATAGACCCCCTTCCGTCGAGGCGGGCGTCGCACCCGGGGCATGGCCGCATCGCAGATCTGCGTAAGCATGCCGCGTATGCGGCCAGCCTTGGCGCCCACGTCTTCCGTCAGGGGGGGAGGCAGCCAAGATTGAAAGATGGCCGCCTCCACCAGCAGGTCCCGGTCCATCCTACCTACAGCCCATCGCGGAAAAGCGGGAGCTCTGTCCGCCGCGTGACCCCTGCTGGCGTCTTGAAGGGTCCGGGAGACCTCTACCTGAATGTATCTATGGTCAGATAGGGTCTCGACCTCCTCCAGGACTCGCCAGCTCCTTACACGTGCGGCGACACTGGGGCTAGCGAACGAAAGGTCCACAATCGACCCGCCCTCGCGCCGCACACATCTTAGGGCGGACCTTCGGATTAGCAACACGAGGTCCACCGCTGGCCCACTCTTGGACCCTCTCACTCTTGCCTCTCGGATCTCTTCCGCCGTCACAGAATCATCCAGACCCGAAATACGCAGTTCTGAGCACTTTACGGGTCTGGCGACCCGGACACCACTCTCTTCTGGGAACAGGTCCAGTAGCCTCGCAGCCATTGCGTCGGCCGTCTTGGCGCCCTCCGGCCCCGGGTACTCAAAAATTCGAGCACCCGTCCGGGCTTGGCGGGAGCGAGCGGAAACGTCCCCGAGATCGGAGAAGTTTATCTCCCGCCGAGCATGCTTCAAGACGGCCTCGTATGTCAGGCCCTTTTCTTTGCCCTCAGGCAGCACGGTGATCACTACCGTGGCTGCCTTCGGCACCTTCAATTTCCGCGACTTCTTTTTCCGCGGCTTCGGGGCGTCCCCCCTTTGAACAATCAGCGCCGCTTCACGCCCCGTGACAGCGCCACGAACCTTGGCCCGAGATCGTCGGGGCCCCACCACTCGCCATTCCCCATCTGAGGATGGAGCAGTAGCATGGCCAGGAGTAGAAGTCTGGGACGTGATCACCGCAGCTCGCGAGGGTGCAGCAGTCTGTTGCGGCGTAGCAGCGCGTGGAGGCGCAGCAGCGCACGGTGGCGCAGCAGCGTGCAGAGGCGCAGTGGTGATTGGCAAAGGCGGGAACTCCTCTCGGGGCTGATCCTTTGAGGCTTGTCCCACCTTGCCCTTTTTTCTTATTTTTCTTCTTGTTGCCCGTTGTCCCCCTGGCACGGCAGAGCTGACGGTGCCTCATTTATTTTGTCGGCTGCTAGGGGCGGCCGTAGTTGCGGCTCCGGTGGCAGTCTCGGGGCTAGGGCCTCGATTCGCGGACCAAAGACCGCAACAACGCGGTCGATGATCGCGCGGACCGTTCAATTTTCTAGATCTGGACTGCCTGATTGGACGATGAACGGTGCCGACGTGGCCACGGGGAGCCCAAGCTCGACCCGCAACCCAACCTGTCCCCGCTCAATTTCGGCCATCCGAGCCTCGAGGCAGCGTTTAGCTTCATCGAGGCGCTGATTTTGCGCGTCAAGACGCGCACAAAATTTCCCTTTAGGTTCCGGGAACCTGCAGCCACCGCTTCCACAATAGCGACGCTATTCATGGCCCTCTATTCTATCTGGGCCATGCCTATTTGGCCCTCGTCTGGGAGGCGGAGTTTTGCCGTGAGAAGTGCTAAGCGCTCCTCCGCATTTTGCTCCGCCTCCGTCCTCTATAAATTCATTGCCTCAGCCTTGTTAACCGAGACATGCGGGCCACCGGCGTTCCTGACCGATTGATGCCTCTACCCCTAACCGCTGTGGTGACCTTAGGAGGAGGCATCTCCACGGAACCCCCGTCGGACTCCGACGCAGCGCCCCCCCGAGACAGGGTGCACTTTCGCCAGAAACGTGACGGGGGCGGCTCTAGTACTGCCGCAACCTCTGTCAACCGCGGTGATTGGATTCTGGCGGCCCCACTTGGGCCGCTTTCTTCGGTAGTAGACATCTCGGTGGCTGAGGTGCCTACAGATGTGTCCGTCACTGAGCCATCTCTTGATGTAAGGGACCTTTCAGTCCCTCTCTTTCTCTTTCAGGACTTCCGCGTGCCACGCGTTTTGCGCGCAGTTGCACTAGTAGGGGCCGCATTTACAGCCGGACCCCTATCGGCTGAGGTGTCAGGTGTACCTGACTCTGCTGAATGTGTTTGATGTGTTTGTTTAAGTGTATCCATATTGTTCCCACGAGTGTGGGAGAATAGAGGTCCACCCGGGCAGAGCTCCCAATACCCGGGCAAGCGTACATTTGCAACCCAACGCAGGGGGGCCGCTGGTACCCTGGCTGGGGCCGCGCTCGAGACTGAACTACCCATCAGCCATGCATCTCCTCGCCGCGCGCCAGAACTTGAGATTCGGGGTAATTTTTTTTAGAGGTGGTCTTCCTCGTGGTCCGGGCGATTAAGCCAAGATCCTCGTTCCTGTATGCCCGCGAGACGTAACCACAGACACCCGATCAGGTTTACGATTTGGGATGACGCTGTGGCCCCGCTATCCCCCCTCTCCAGAGCCCGGGGAGTCAGTCTGGCCCCACCGACTCCAACGCCTGGTCTATCCGCTGTGCCCTCTGCTGAGTCAGAGGGACACGCGGAGACCCGTCCTGTCCGGAATTTTAGCCGCCGGCGACTGCCGACGTTGCCCGGGGTGCACCACTAGGAGGTAAACCGGCACCACACCCCTTATTGATAACATCCTGCACTAAGTAATAATCCTTGTATCGCGGGGACTTTACAAACATACAATTTCACGTACACAAAGAACACTCAGACTCAGAAAAACCATTTATGAATCACACAAATAGTTATCCTGTGTGGGAATCGAGCCCACAATACTCGGGCGGGAGGCCGGTATCTGAACTACTCGGCCATCAGTGTGCAGTCACATTCAGGGTTTATTTAGTAAGTTAGGGCCCCATACTACCCTGTTCGTTGCCTTGAACGATAGGGTGTGTGTTTAGATTTTTCTTTCCGCCTTCACAAAAATAAACAAAAAGCTAGTATAGGAGCTGCATATCCTTATGCCCGCTTTACGCGCCTAATTATCTTAAATACCCAATATATTATGCTCTTATAGCATGGGAGTTCTCATTTAGTTATATAAGTCCCTTGCCACTAAATTATAAAGATAATATAACACAGATCAAGTAGTCCACCAATACAGGCGGAGAGATGGAGCACGGTAGATTTATTTAGTGGTTGAGGGCCCCACATTACCCTGTTCGTTACTCTGAACGGGTGTGCCGTTAGGTAGTTTATCCTGCCTTAATAAATAAAAGGTAACCCTCTTTTTGCAAAGCTGTATAGCATTTTTGTATTTGTAGGAAAATATGTCAAATTCTATCTGGCGATATTCTTTGTATACCTTATTGTAAAACGGCAGTGGTAAGCAGGATTTGCCATTAAGTGGGCCGTGGCTTATCTTCAACCGAAATAAAACGATAAATATTCCCTTATCAAAACTCCACTATATTATAACTAAAGAACAAATTATTTGTGAATGTGGAAAAAGAGAAGTTTAGTGCGAGGGGTTCGAACCTGCGTCCCTTCCAATCCGGGGAAGTGTACTAGACCTCTAAGCTATCGCACTGACCGACGGCCATTCCCAATCTCCACATCACATTTTTGTCTTTACGACCCACATTCACAAATAATTACTTCTATAAAGCAGCTGAGCATGTCAAGTGCTGAAATACAGATCAAAATGTATATTAGATATACCTACCTAGTTTTGTATTATGTCACTGGTATGAATATGTCTGTTTAGTGAATCTACTGCATAGACTAAGTATACTACTGGACGGAGCCATAGCGCTGTTGGCGTTCTGTATTCATTTGTCAAACACAGTATTGTTATTTCTATCTATTGTTCGAAGTCTCAATAGGAGTAAAAAAGACAGCTTATATAACTTTGGCAATGACGTACTGTATGTGAAATTCGTGTCACACGCTGACCGACTAATAGGTAAAAAAACATTGAGATTTGGTGCATCATAAAAGTGAAATACTAGAAAGTCCTATTGAAGTTGCTAAATATCTTGTGAGCTAGTGAAAATATATTGTGTGTGGCTGTCTTATGTTCATACAGAACGACGCAAGGAGGTGTAAAGCATCCAAATTTGTAATTTCACACGTAAGTCTATATCAGCTATTTTCACCTTAAATAACTACGAAACCCCTAAGTGAAACCCAATAAAAATTCGATAGATATTGGAAGATTTAGATGTTATCAATATGATTATTTTTTGTACATTGATATAAAAACACGTTTATTAGTTAAAATTATTAAAATAATATCCATTGTTTTAGGCGCCCTTTGTAGTGATGTAGACAATAGTCATTTACACTTTATCGATAGTTCAACCAACTGAACTAAACATTTGCTTTTTTATGGTTTCACAAAGTTTGTTCTCTTTTATAGGTTTCCAAAATATCCTGAAGTTAGAAAAACGTGGGTCAAGTTCATAAGAAGAGAAAACTGGGAGCCAAATAAATATGCCCGCCTATGCTCTGAGCATTTTGAACAATCTTGTTTCATTTATGGTTTAAAAATAATGAAAGTAAAATCTGATGCAGTACCAAGTATATTTAAAGGATATCCTAAATATTATATCTAACAGAGTGCACGTTACACCATCCTCCATCTATCCATCAGCCTTTTAAAAGTCCACTGCTGGACATAGACCTCCCCAAGAATGGGGGATAGCGCCGTAATTGCCACGCTTGGCAGGCGGGTTTGCGATACGATCGCTGATGTGAATACTCGAAGGAGTGCTGCTGCCCACTCCCCCTGGTATTAGTGGAGAGGGGTGGGACAATTCTAAAGCCGGCCCCACACGACACGCTACACTAGGATCCTATACTATATATATACAAAAAACAATCTTTTTTAGTTTTTTGTCTGTTTGTTCGTTCGCGCATCACGCAAAAATTACTGAGCGGATTTTGATGCAACTTTTTTTATATGATAGGTCTTGCTCTCCTCTCAACTTTTTTTATTAGACTTAAAAGTGGTATATATTTTTATCCCGCTACTATATCGCGAACCTGAGATATAATTATATAGCTTTACGACTATGGAAATAAAATTAAAAATTATTAGTTTAATCTAACTTTAACCAGGCAGTAAACGTACAATAAATGATAGTACTGGTAGTCTAGTTATCGATAATCGACATCGTGGCGTCATTCACTAGATTACGCACACAATGACAAAACGTCAAACGGACACATAAAAAATTTACACGCATTTGAAGCTAAGACTCCGTCCAGTGTATTATTGGTCCGAGATCCACTGGGTGTCCGAAAATGAAAATGGCAAACCGCGTGTCTCTCGAATTGACAGCGTCGCTTGTGTAAATCAAAGATTAGTGTGTAAATTGTAAATGCTAGTTTTAATATTTTTGACATTAATTTCTTTTTTTATATTATTATATCAGTTAGGCTCCAAAGGTTTTCATTTTAAAATACTCTATAGGTATGATCCTTAAAGTTATAAATTATTTAGTGATTATGAAGATGGGATCTTCATCATCATCAATACCAAGATATAGTGTCACGAACAAAATCAAGCTAAAAGCTGTCCGTGTAAACTACATAATGCTTACTAACGACCTGAGACAAAGGTTTTAAAACAGTTTTAAATATTTATTTATATAAGGATCTCCAACAAAGAATAAACTTTACAGGCTATGTAAAAAAACGATATAAGTAGTCCTTGTGCTTCCTTAATTATAGGAGATCACATCGTGCAGTGTAATATCCCTACAATGCATGATTTTTTATTTTCGTCTCAAAAAAATATATGTGGTTCTATATAGGGCCTAGACACCTACAATAATAATAAAAAAAAAAAATCCATTAAATTACTAGATATTTATTTTTTAAATTCTGTTCCATATGTGGTACATTATGCAATATTTTTATTCAATTGCTGCAAGTTTCGGCTTATTTTTGCTATGTCATCATCACTATCCGCGTCCGAAAAGTCTTGGCCGTCTTCACTCTGATGGAATATATAAATACTGCTGGATCTCCGTATCAGACAAGTTCCTCTTCGCCATAATCTATAATGAAATCCAATCGAAACAAAAGGTTAGATGTAAACTAACGCATGGTGTACCATATCCGGAACATTTAAACAAATTGATATTTTAGTACATAAAACAATAAATAAAAAGGAAGTAAGGAAGGAAAAGGAAGGAAGGAAGAACAATAAATAAGGAATAATTTTATCTTAGATAAAGGATATTAATAGGTATGACATACGCGTACACCCGAAAGGGACAGATATAAAGTACATGCAAAAACATCAGTGATGTCAGGTTATGATAAATTTTCCCCATTAATAATTATTAACTACTAAATACGCAGTTATATATTAACTAATGTGTCGTTACAGATATACACACATAGAGCGTTTGCTCTGTGTTTACTCGTGGCCATCACGCATAATTATATTTATCATGGGTTAGAATCAAACCCACGATCTCCAGTTTCGCAGTCAGGGTCACTAGGCACTAGACCGTTAGGCCGGTTAAGGAATGAGTGAACTATATATAAATAAACACAATTCATTCGCGTTACAGTAACTGCGACCATAACTTGACCACTGCTTGCTGCCGAGCGTGGCCTAGTGCAATGCTTGACGGCGAAAGTGTAAGTGGAAACGCTATGCGGATATATGGTGTATATGGAGGAAGGAGTTATTTTGCCCTCTTCTCTCCTCCCCCAGAGGTGAGATCAGTGAATAGTGGCGGATTCTTTTAATATTAAAACATATTATGTGGCAGGACAAGGGTAATATAGTAAGGTAAATCAATTTATAAGTTGTGTATTATTCTTTATTAACCGTCTATTTTTCATTGTAATAATTTTGCCATAGCTCATTTTACTAAGGTGTTTCAAAACTTCAAGTCCATATTCCCTGAGCATATTTATTTACACCTTTGCTAGGGATAGTGTTTGTTTGACCCCTCAGGAAATTTCCAGGTACTGTTTAAACAAGTGAGCATGAATACTAAAACTTCTCTGGCCATAGGCTGCACATCATCTTCTACGTGCTGGCCATCAATATCTTCTTCAATGTATAAAATACATAAAAACATAATTGAATTAAAAATATAATTTTATGATATAGTTGATCATTACTAATATTATAAATGCGAAAGTGAGTTTACTTATTTGTTTGTGAAAAACTTGCCTAGTGCTGGATGGAAGCCTTCACAAGCCATCAAGAAAGTCTCTTAGGTTTACAGGCTCACTCCACCACAAGTACAATAATACATTGCACAGTAATGCAATGGGTGACAACTGCTTACTTACCTTAGTCGTTTGGTACGATACCCGTGGGAAAGAGTGGGGTGGTGACACTTGTATTCTTAGTCCGTCACCACACGGAAACCAGCTAATAACGTGATAATAACCAAAATGAGGCGTTATTCCTGATGCCGTGCCAATAACGGGGTAAAAAGTATCCTACGTATGTGTGCCAAATACTACCCAAATCCATTTAGTCATATTTGCGTGATTAAGTAACATACTAATAAGCACTTATGGATTAGTAGTATTTTTAGTTTTAGTTACATTTAAATTTTTTTTTTTTTTTAAATATCAATTTCATAGAACTTAGATGTTTTAATAATTTTGGAAGTGTCGAGTTCACCAAAAACACCTTGCGCTGAGTTTTGCAAAACAATTGACTCTAAAAGTGCTTTGAAGAAGTGCGTGTGTGAATTTCTAATGCAACACACGCAGTAGAAATCCAACTTAGCCGCCCAGTAGCCAGCAGTTCATATGTCAGGCACATTCTTTTCTATATGGAATCTGAAAAATATACAATGAACTATTGTAAAATCTCTAGAAACGAAGTCTTCACACTGCTGGTAGGGCTGGGTACCTAGTGGGAGTACTCACTTGGTATCGGGGCCCGAGCTGGTTAGTACCACTATCTTCCGTGTGACCGGCCATGAAGCACAACGTTGCGTTTTGGCTGTAGCCGTTTATGCTTTCATTTCATATCTGTGAAATAAAATGGTGAGCAGCGGCTTGATAATACTCTCGGTATAGTTGAGTCCATGAGCGACGGTTACCATTTACCTTCAGATGGGCCTTGGCACGTCTGCCACTAATTGCAATAAAAATAAATGGTTAATGTAATTTATCCTTTACCGCTATGGATAAAATCCTGGATAACTTGCCTAAATTGGAGAAGCCGCTTGCCTTGAGTTTAGACGGCCAACTTCATTAGTCAGTTAATACTATAAAAATTTTGCAATCAATTACATATATGATTTATTCAATGTATTATACTACTTTGCGGGGAATTTAAGACACCATTTCGTATATTTTTGTATTTAGAATTAAATTATTTTCCCCACATATATGGGTAATATAATTCATCTTAACCGGTATCCCTTAAATACTAGATAACCGGGCTAAACTTAATTTACGTAAGAAATAGCCGTCACTCGTCGACTTTGACGACAAACTTCATTAGTGGGTTAATACTATTAAAATTTTGCATTCAAATATATGATTTTATCAATATTTAGCGTGAATTTTGCACACCATTTAATATAATTAACTGTTTTTAATATTGTATTACTTTATTATTTCGATAAAACAATATTTTATTGTACTGTGTGAAAGGTTATGTTTTCATATTTTAGTTCGCTGCGGCTTTTATAGCCGAAAACACGACACCACCATTGTTTATGAAGTTTTCCACTAGGAAATACACAAAATATTTGAATTTGCTCAAAATTTGAATCAATAGCACAATTTTTAGCATTAACACAATATCCGCTTTTCTCACTACTTGGAACTTATGACAAGTGTCAGACAAACAAAGAGCATAAACGATGACAAGGACAAAAGGCATTATACCTATCTCTACCGCACTTAGAGAAACTTTGTATTGTGTATCTCGTTCATTCCTTGTATTGTCATTAGCATATCATATCTATTACTATCCTTTATCTAAGAGGTTTATCAAGTTAGTGTATTGTCATCGGTTTTCGATAAATCTACAAAGTTTTAACGAAATCTGCCCGTTTAAAGTGGGTCAAAATAGCGCCCAAAGGAGTCGGTTACAAACATAAAAAAACAAACATTACAAACATACAGGTGAAGCTAATAATAAATATAATAAATTAAAACATGAAAATCGTCTTCGCCAAGTACAAAAGTAACAAAAACAATACATTTAAATACTTAAATAATATTTAAAACATTTTTTGCCACCGGTTTCAAATACATCAGTAGGTTTCTAGCAAGGAAATCGTATATAAATTAAATCCCAATTATTATTGCTTTTTAGTTCTTGGGAGTTTTATGAAGGCAGTTTTTATTATTTTTAATAGTTTATTTTTTGTTTTCAGTGTTTTTTTTATAAAATATGGGTGTAGGTTAGCTTAGGTGTGTGAGGGCCCGTTATCCAAAACCAAGGCCCTCCTTTTTCACGGCCCTCGCCGAGGTCCCCCCGAGGAGCACGCCTCGTTGTACAGGGGGTTGCCGTGCCTGTGCAGGCCCATATGAAATAACTGGGCCTGCACATTGATAGTAAATGGGGATTCGGGCCGCACTTTGCCCAGCTTGTCCCTAGGCTCATTAATTCTGCAGCGGCCTTGGGTAGGCTTCTGCCAAATATTGGAGGTCCGGGATCGTCCTACCGCCGCCTCTATAGCGGTATATTGCGGTCTATGGCACTATATGGTGCCCCAATTTGGGCGGACGCCCTCACCGCCTCCAATAAGGCCCTGTTGCGACGTCCGCAGAGGGCCATAGCGGTGAGGGTCATAAGGGGGTACCGTACGGTGTCATGGGCTGCGGCGACGCTGCTGGCAGGCGACCCGCCTTGGCATCTCCAAGCCGAGGCGCTGGCAGAGGCCTACTGATTTCGTGCCGCGGTAGGGGCCAGGGGCGAGGAAGTCTCCGCAAAGAACCTGGGCAGAGCTCATGAAGCGGCCCGAAGAGCGATGATCCGGCGGTGGAGGGAAGAGCTGGAGTCCCCCGGAGCAGGACGGGGGACTGTAGAGGCGGTTGCGCCGCACCTCCATCGCTGGCTAAGTCGAAGGCACGGCAACCTGAATTTCAGGCTGACGCAGGTACTTACCGGACATGGGTGCTTCGGTAAGTACCTGCACCGTATTGGAAAGGAAGGTCCCCGGATGCCATGAGTGTGGCGCGCTAGTCGATGACGCGCGTCACACTCTGGAGGAATGCCCCGCTTGGGGGGCCCAGCGCCACGCTCTGTCGGCAATAATTGGAAGAGACCTGTCGCTGCCAAGAGTAATCTCTCAGATGCTTGGCGGTGACAGGTGCTGGTCGTCCATGGCCTCCTTCTGTGAGGCTGTAATTTCGCGGAAGGAGGCCGCGGAGCGGGAACGCGAGGCGTTAGCCCACGCAGACTCGCTCCGCAGGCGGCGGCCGGGGGGAAGGAGGCGTCGTTACGCCCAACGGTGGGAGGACCACCACCTTGATGACGATAGGGCGTGGCCAGTGTGCCATTCACCTGGGGCGTCGGAGTAGAATGTCAAAGACGACCCTCCGGCGCCCCACTAATAGGTGTGGAAGGGGCCGCTGTGGTTTTAGTGGGTATCCCGGGCGCAACTAAGATCTGGGCGCCCGGCGAGTCCCACATACCCTTCCGTCTGTCACTGGCGGGGGAGATGCGTAAATGCATTTCCACAGCGTCAACAAAAAAAAAAAAAAACAAAAAAAAAAAGGTGTGTGAGGGCCGCAGCGTTCTCTATGAGAGCCGCATAGGGGACGTTGTGAGGAAACCCATGTCGTGCGGTGTCCCACAGGGTTCGGTCCTAGGACCGCTCCTGTGGGACATCGGTTACGACTGGGTGCTACGCTGTCGGCTCCCCCCCGGGCTGGCGGTCATTTGCTATGCGGATGACACGCTGGTCATGGCCCGGGGCGGAAACTTCGAGGAAGCAGCGTTTTTGGCCACCTTAGGGTCCTCGGAGGTGGTCAGGAGGATTGGGGCGCTGGGGTTTAGAGTGGCCCTGGACAAGTCGAAGGCCCTACTTTTCCATGGGCCCCGACGTCGGCCACCTGCTAGCGCCTCAATCACAGTGGACGGGGTCCAAATTGGGGTGAAGGCCCAGATACTTGATCTGGGCCTGGTGCTGGATAGGCGATGGCTCTTTCGCGAGCACTTCCGCCAACTGTCCCCGAGGGACGTCAGCGCAGCGTCCGCCCTTGGACGGCTCATGCCGAATATGGGCGGACCCTACAATGAATGTCGACGGCTTTACGCGGGGGTGGTCCGGTCGATGGCGCTGTACGGTGCACCCGTGTGGGCGGAGTCCCTGGATGCACTGAACAGGGCTCTTCTGTGGAGGCCACAGAGAGTCGTCGCGTCCAGGGTCATACGAGGATACCGCACGGTGTCGACGGAGGTGGCCTGCGCATTGGCCGGAACCCCCCCGTGGGACTTGGAGGTGGAGGTGCTCGCCGAAGTGTATCGGCGGGCGTCGCAAGAGTGGGAGGTGGGTGGTCGTCACTCACCCAGGGAGGTGGACAGGTGGCAGGGCGATGCCCGCAGAGCTGCCATGGCTGATGGATGATACGGTTGGAGGCGCCCCGAGCTGGTCTCTGGACCGTAGGGGCGCTCCAGCCCGTGCTGCAGCAGTGGGCGGGGCGACGGCACGGAGTCCTTCAAAACCTCTCACCTTCCAATGTGCAGGTGCTGTCGAGGCACGGTTGCTTCGGCAGATATCTGCACATAGTCGCAAGGAGGGAAGCGACTCCGGGCTGTCACCATTGCGGCTGCGACGAGGACACGGCGCAGCACACGCTCTAGTCGTGCCCAGCTAGGGGGGGCAGCGCTGTGAACTCATCGCGGCAATAGCGGGGGACCTCTCGCTGCCGAGCGTCGTTAGAGCGATGCTTGGCAGCGACAGGAATTGGGCCGCGTTCGCTGCCTTCTGCGAGGAGGTTATCTCGCGGAAGGAAGCGGCGGAGAGGGCCAGGGAGGCTGATCCTTCTCCAGACCCGAACCGCCGCCAGCGACTGGGGCGGCGCAGGCGTAAGTATTTGCGCCTAATGCCGCCCTAGCTGAGGCTGCGGGTGGATGGACCGGGGAACGTCCGCCACCCGCAAGGCCTCCCGCGAAGGTGCGACGCCCCGTGTGCGGGTGCGTCGCTCTGGACCACCGAAGGAATGTAACATAGTTCCAGTGGCCCGCCAATAAAGGCGGAGAGGCGGTACACGGCGGGTTTATCCTGTTCGTTGCTCCGAATGACGGGGTGTGCGGTTAGGAAATTTTTTTCCCGCCTTAACAAAAAATAAGGTCCTCGGATCTCTCACACTATAACCATTTTACATTCCTTCAGTGGTGGTATTAGGTTAGCCTAATCAAGCCGACCTGTTCATTCCGAGACAAGCCAAGCTCTACCACTTTTAAACAAATAATAGAAACCTATGTTGTTAATTCCAACGGCTTCTGAATGAAAAAAATATTTGAACATTTATGTATACGTACCTACGGGTTTATATTTTTTAAATGTACACAGGTAGCAGCGTCAAGCAGTATGTGAATAACATTGCAAAATGTTAAATATTTAGTAGGAATTATACGAACGTATATTTCAATTGCAGTCTCATTTTTACAAAGCCTCGTTACGTATGTAAAATCAGCGACATGAGCGCTGTACTTATCCTGTTCCTACCCTCTATAGTGATATATTTATGTTACTGAAATTATATTATGAAGGGAGAATGGATAATTTAATTTATAGATGAATAAGTATTGAAGAAATAACAATTCTGAAATACGAAACCTCTTCAAAGGTGTTTCTAATTAAATGTCAAGAGAAAAGGTTTCACTTAAAACCTAAATAGCCAAAGTTTCAGATCGTCTTTTGAATTGTATTATCTATAGGTACTATTATAGCTGTAGCAGAGCTATGTCTGTACATTTAAGATATTTGAGAAAAAATACCTGTATTAGGCTGTCTAGGCGTGTCTGAACACAAAACTATGTTTTTTTAGATTTTTTGTCTGTTTATCTGTTTGTTCGTTCGCGCATCATGCTAAAACTACTGAAAGGATTTTGATGCCACTTTTTTATTTGATAGCTCTTGATTGGACTTCAAAACTCGTACGCAACCATTTTAACCCGCTACTATTTAGGGAACCCGAGATATAACCTAAAAACTAGCTTTTGGCTGCGGCGGAGCCGCGGGAAAAGGCTAGTTATCTTATAACTAAAATTACAACTTCAATTTGATATTCTGTATAATAAATCATTGAAATGAGGTTATCATAGCAACTGAAACAATTGCAAATACTTACTAAGCTATGAAAGGAGTTTTAAAACATATCATCACGCCTGTATTCCCGGAAGGGGTAGGCAGAGGTGTATTACACACCCACGACTCGCCAGCTATGTTTAAGTCCCACGTAATAGGGGGCGAGCCTATTGACGTCTACCGGGCACATTTCCTAACTCCGGGCTGCTACTGAGAATTTTTCTTTTTAGGAAAAAGCTCAATAACATTGCCCGACCCGGGGATCGAACCCGAGACCTCATGATTAGCAGTCGCATACACTACCGCTATACCACCGAGGCAGTTTTATTTTACCACAATTAACTTATTCAAGGTTAATCGAAGTTTTTGTTATGAAACAATTGCCGGAACTTATAAACGCTGGAAAGACCAGGGACATTACTCGCGCTTTGCCATCCCTATGGAAAGAGATGGGAGATGGAGAGAGAAGATAGTACCGCCGCAAACCGTCCACTAGTAGCGTTTACCACTTACCGTCAGATGGGCCATGGCTCGTCTGCCACTATATGCATTCAAAAGAAACTCACTTTAATTTCCTCTGCACAATATCAAACTTAGGTACCATGGATGTTTTTTTTTTAGATGAGATTAATATTTGTATATGAGTAGGTACGTATGTTAACATCATAGACTAACTTATATGTTAAACACAAAGTGAAAAATGTGAAATCGAAAACAACAGTCAGGAGCTGTTGTTTTCGATTTCACATTTTTCACTTTGTGTTTAATGTATAGTGCTAAGCATGTCAAATGCTAAAAACATATATAAAAAATATCTAACTTATATGGATATACAAAATTAAACTTCACATCTAATATGCTGGTGGTGAAGTCAGCAGGCACGTTTTTGTATAAATTATGTTAAGTAAGAATCAGTAACACGCAGTGTAAAGCGATTAGATATATTCTATTAATAGTAGCAGTAGTTGAATATTTTTAAGAGTTCTTCTAGACCTCTAAATAATATATAGTTTGAATTAGATAATTATAGGAAATAAGAATAATTTTATTGCAACAATACTTGTCTTGTTTAGTAATGAACATACAAACAACAAACAAACACAAACATAAAAACAAACAACATATATAGCATCACGCCTGTATTCCCCGAAGGGGTAGGCAGAGGTGTATTACACACCCATGACTCGCCAGCTATGTTTAAGTCCCACGTAATATGGGGCGATCCTATTGACGTCTACCGGGCACATTTCCAAACTCCGGGCTGCTACTGAGAATTTTTCTTTTTAGGAAAAAGCTCAATAACATTGCCCGACCCGGGGATCGAACCCAAGACCTCATGATTAGCAGTCGCATACACTACCGCTACACCACCGAGGCAGTTATTTAGTAATGAAATCCACAACAATCGGTTTGGGTGAATCTAAACTAACCTATACGTTTAATATTAAATACTGCCACTGTTTAGTAAGTCCAGTGATATAAGTATGATGTTTGAAACTTTGAAGTCAAGGGGTTTCGATCCTGAATTATGCAAAAACTGAATTAATGAGACTTGCACCAAATTAAGAGGCACTAAGTTACATCGGAACTTATAAGAGATACCTATACGAGGACTACAAAAATAATATACTCGTATGCAGTAGATACGTAATTTATTAAAATACTATCCATGTGTTATGCCATAAATGACTAGATATAAAAACAACATACTAACACCAACAGCAAAAATAAATTCATAGGATGTATCGTCTTTAGTGATTCATTACGAGTCTTCATCATTATTTAAATGAAAATATCTAATTAAATCTATAACTGTTATATAGGCGCTATGCACAGACACGCCCGTGGGGTGTTCAACTAATGAGCGTTGAAACCACTGTTAATATTCCTAGTGAGCTTTTATAGTTGAATGTACTATTATGCATTAAAACATAATACTATGGCTTGATAAACTAACACAGATTATGAATATCATTTGAGTTTTTGAATGTATATAATACATATAAACAAATTACCCGCCCCATAAGTTACATAACGAATTGCATACAAATAAATTGCCACGGTTGCGATAGTTTCCATGTCTATCTTTGTAGAACCGCCAACGCGTACCTACAAGTTACCTACAAATATAAAGTGTGAAACAAAAATCATCACTTTCTACAACATAATACGACTATGTTCTATAACGTAATGGATGCGCTGCTTTACGCTGTAGGCGCCAATTCAGTTCCATCCTAAGTACATGGTGTTTGTAGATAGAAGGTATTAAATATAAAGACTGTAATATTAATAGTGGTTCAGTTTTTCAATTTCGTTAAGCACAAAAGGGATACGCTAATACTCAATAATATTAAAAAAGCGTTTCGTGAGCGGTTGGCTGATTGTATTATATGTGTTCTTTAGTATATTGTGATAAGTTTTTTGCGTTACACCTACTTTGAATACTTTTGTACATTTTAACAATGGAAACGCAGGAATATACATAACATAATTAGATGTGAGCATAAATGAGCCCAACGTTGAAATGACCATATTACACTGTTTCAACAAACCAGCATTGCCTTATAGAATGGTCCTTTAATGGCGACCACAAGCTTAATAACGCGTATGGGTGAGCAGGTAAACTGTTAAACGCAGCCCAACATTATCTGAAATGCGGACGATTGCTTAATGAAACAGTTTTCAATTTTATATAGGCTGTCTGTCGTACTTTTAACGGGGTCAGATGATGTATGAGAATAGGTATGTAGCATCTTAGTGAATAGAACAATTGTATTCAGCGGTTATTGCAAATAACTAACTGTATGGACGCAAGTAAATAGATAATTCAAGATAGTTTTTGAAAATTCATGTACGTTTGAAAGCTTAAACTTTTTTATCTTACATTTGGCTTGAGAACTCGGTCAGAAAGTCAGAGTGGTAATGTAGATGCTACTGATAACATAAGTCACATCTAGTCATCTTTTCACGTAGAAATGAAAGGACATGAGAGCACTCTCTGAAATGGTTTCTTTAAATAGAACCTGGCGAAGGTTGGCGTATTTTTCTACGAATTTTGTTTTACATTATTTTTCATAGAGGTTCATTTATATTCCATTTTCCAAAACCAAAAATGGTACCTTCACCAAGACTCAGAACCGGGTCCTAAAGCTCTATACAAACGTGGTTGGAAACAAACGTTTTTGACTTTATCAGAGCTGAAGACTGGCCGTCATCTAGTCATGAAATCTATAATATAATATGGATTGTGATTTATGGTCGGTTTTATAGATTAGGGCATGCTCTAAACGCCATGATAATTTGGAGCCCTAAAGCTATTCATAAGATTCGCAGTGAAGAATTTTCCCATGGACAGTGCGTGTTGCTATTGATAACTGGCCTTAACGTTTAAAGGATTGTATATCATATTTATATTGATATGTGAATGGAGATCAGTATGAATGGCATGGGCACATCTTCATTTTCATGTTCATCAGAATGATGGTTAGACATGAGGGTAGTCTTGAAATCACACTACGTTATTGTTCAATACACTGGTCTTTATGGATAGCTTAGTTTTTGTAACAAAATAACAAGTGATGCTCACAATATTTTAGGATGTAACTCAAAATAATCACATGGAATGTAGTGAGGTTAGTTGTATCGCGACCACGACCGACTGTTCATGCTCTTGCCAATCGAATGAATCCATCGTAGGGGCGTGTGTCTTATATTGACTAACTGCTACCAGTCAGCCGTCAGCTGTCAACCGTTAACTGACACTGTCAGCCGTCACCTACCGCCTGACGTCTGTCATCGCATCTCAACTAAACACACTCAAGCAATAATAAAAAATTACATCAAATTTAAGTTCTTAGTCTGAGCTAGCTATTTGATAGAAAATAACAATAGTGTTAGTGATTGCTTGACATTCCATTAAATCCATCCGTCCATCCATCAACCTTTCAAAGTCCACTGCTGGACATAGGCCTCCCCAAGGATTGGGGATAGTGCCGTAATCGCCACGCTTGGCAGGCGGGTTGGCGATCGCAGTAGATGTTGTTAATACTCGAGGGAGTGCTGCTGCCCACTCCCACGGTATTCCCTCATGCACAATAATGACAAAAAACTCACTAACGCAACACAACCATGCGATACGGTAGCATTCTCAGAACCACAATATTGCAATATTCCACAAAAATCCGAACATAAATTTGACACGTGTTTCACCTCTAAACGAGGCATTCTCAAGAACGCTCAGCAACAAATGAGCTCATTTATTAATTCTATAATACATATGCGATAATAGTAACAACGGACTTCCGCCAAGTGTCGCCTCATTCAATTAATTATAGAGCACACATCATTACCATCTGTATTTTATGGACTGCATTTTCATTTTAAGCCCTTGGTGCGGTATTTCCTGAAATTTCTATTAAGTTAATTTATATTATGTATAAGTCCGTGTGGGGCCGGCTTAAGAATTGTCCCACCCCTCTCTACCCACTGGAGTCGTAAGAGCCTACTAAGGGAATACTGGGGGAGTGGGCAGTAGCACTCCCTCGAGTATTAACAACTTTCACTGCGATCGCCAACCCGCCTGCCAAGCGTGGCGATTACGGCATTAGCCCCCATGACTGACCGCTCGTTATGGCGTTCTCTTGGGGAGGCCTAAGTCCAGCAGTGGACGTTGAAAGGCTGATGGATGGATGGATAATAAGTCCTTGGGGAAAAAATCCACTTACTTTTATAGACACATTTTGTGAAAAGCTTTATAACTCAGACATATTGATCAGATTATGAAATAACATAATGTAGTTTCTCTAAAGCTTACCGATTAGTGATTAGTGGCCATGCTTATCTCAGCATAAAAAAAAGTTAAAACCAAGGAAAACAAAAATGTCTATTTTGATCTGTATTTTAGCATTGATAAGCTCAGCTACTTTAAAGAACAAATTATTTATGAAAGTGAAAAAAAGAAAGAGATTTACTGCGAGTATGATTTGAATTTGCATCCTATCTAATCCAGCAATGTGCTCTGGACCGCTAAGCTATCGCAGGCACCTAATGGTGATACCCAATCTCCACTTGTCTTTTGGCGAGGTAGGGCCCTCTGCTATTGTAATAACCAATCACACGTCGTCTAAGAACACCATAGTTATAGAAGCTTGACAAACCCACTGAAATGCCATACGCAAAATATTTTTTCTCGGTGGTGCACCAATAGTGTGAACGACTGCTAATCATGAGGTCTCGGGTTTGATCCCCGGGTCGGGCGGTGCAAAATGTAGCAGCCCGGAGTTGGGAAATGGGCCTGGTAGACCGCAATATGCTCGCCCCCTATTACATGAGACTTAAAAGTAGTTGGCGAACCGTGGTTGTGTAATACACCTCTGCCTACCTCATCGGGGATACAGGCGTGATGCTATGTATGTATGCCGTGGGGATCAAATTATAGCAATACGTACATAGACACATCTGTTTCTGAGAGCAGTAGACAGAGAGACCGCTTGTAATATGATTAGAATTTTGTTACTTAAAACTGTACTCTTGTCCAAATCTTAATGCTTTGTGAAGTATACTACAATTTAATGTTACACTGGACTAAGATAATAAAAATATTTTTCATTTCTCAGTTATTTTGTCTATTCAAAAAGTAACTAGCGCTATAGCTCAAACAGTAAAACAAAACTCGATGTCTCACCGTTGAATCTAGGTTCCGTTCTTGTTATACCGAGAACAAATCCCACCACCCTATTGGAGAAGCTTTGAGAGCCTCACAATGGATACTGCGTTGATACTGCTCTTTGAAGGATGTATCCTACATTGTAAAAATACTCCTGTTTTTGCTTTAGAATTTTGCATCGAAGGCTATTGAGATAAGGTTGCTGTAATCGAGCTCTTTCCAGTACTCATTTCACGTTTTGCAATGATCACGCGAAAAAATATGATATAAGCTTTACTGGGACAAAATTTTATCCAAATAAATTTGATTATTAACTCTGTAATGCAACGTGGTTGAAATTAAGAGTATTATTACGAACTACTTTTATTAAAACTTACCTACGTAAGAAGTTAGTGTTACCGAACAACTTTTTTTCTTTTCTAAAAGGACAAAAGAGCTTATGGTCTGCCTATTGGTATGTAAAGGTGGTTTGGGCCTTCGGCGCTCATAGTCAAGAAAAACTCTAGCACCAACCGTTATTTAAGCTATCTGCCAGTGAAAGTTCCGCCATAATTGGGCCAGCCGTTACAGAGATTAGCCGGAATAAATACCCGGACATACAACCTTTCGATTCATGTTTTTTTATTTTTTTTTATTGCATGTAGTGGCAGACGAGCCACGGCCCATCTGATGGTAAATGGTAGCCGTCGCTCATGGACTCAACTATACCGAGAGTAGTGTCAAGCCGCTGCTCACCAATTCATTTCACAGATATGAAATGAAAGAATAAACGGCTCTCTCCTGCTACAACCAAAACGCAACGATGTGCTTCATGGCCGGTCACACGGGATATGGTGGTACCAACCGGCTCGGGCCCGATACCAAGTGAGTACTCCCACTTGGTAGCCAGCCCTACCACCAATCATGCAATGGATGATAATTGCTTATTTCCCTTAGTCGCCTCATACGACACCCGTGGGAAAGAATGGGGTGGTGACAATTGTATTCTTAGTCCGTCACCACACGGACTAATTAATATAAGTATTGTGTAACCATAATTTTGAATTTACTTTGACATTGCCAATAGACACTTCCATTGTTTGTTTAGTTTGGCCTCTGATTAATACATAATATTTTCTCAAAATACGTAATTATGAAGATTTTTAGGTTTACATGATGAGGTTTTTTAGTTTCGCGTCGACCGTTGAGGTCTTCGTTAACTATAGGTAGTTACTCCATTTATTATAATACTGGGAGAACCGGCCACGCTGTAGCACAGAGAAATCGTTCGTTTACTTTAAAAGAAGAAATTAACCGCGATTGGAAGAATTACGATCGGGAACAAAACCTAGATTCAATAGTGAGACAACGAGTATTGGTTTTGTTTTTCAAATTACCAAATAATGAGAGATATTTAGATATTTTTATATATATTTTTAGCATTTGACATGCTTAGCACTATACATTAAACACAAAGTGAAAAATGTGAAATCGAAAATAACAGTCAGGAGCAGGATTTGAACCTGCATCTTCTGGATACCGTCCAGATGCTTTACCAATTTAGCCATCCTGACAATTGCTCCTGACTGCTAATTTCGATAACACATCATACTTAACGTCTTTGGGTGACGCCTGCGCCATCTGTCGGAAGCATTTTCATACATTATACCGACCAGGTAAACTTAATTTTACAATTAAGATTTTACCTAATAATGACGCAAACCCTTTAAATATTTAGATATTTTTATATATATTTTTAGCATTTGACATGCTTAGCACTATACATTAAACACAAAGTGAAAAATGTGAAATCGAAAATAACAGTCAGGAGCAGGATTTGAACCTGCATCTTCTGGATACCGTCCAGATGCTTTACCAATTCAGCCATCCTGACAATTGCTCCTGACTGCTAATTTCGATAACACATCATACTTAACGTCTTTGGGTGACGCCTGCGCCATCTGTCGGAAGCATTTTCATACATTATACCGACCAGGTAAACTTAATTTTACAATTAAGATTTTACCTAATAATGACGCAAACCCTTTAAATATTTAGATATTTTTATATATATTTTTAGCATTTGACATGCTTAGCACTATACATTAAACACAAAGTGAAAAATATGAAATCGAAAATAACAGTCAGGAGCAGGATTTGAACCTGCATCTTCTGGATACCGTCCAGATGCTTTACCAATTCAGCCATCCTGACAATTGCTCCTGACTGCTAATTTCGATAACACATCATACTTAACGTCTTTGGGTGACGCCTGCGCCATCTGTCGGAAGCATTTTCATACATTATACCGACCAGGTAAACTTAATTTTACAATTAAGATTTTACCTAATAATGACGCAAACCCTTTAAATATTTAGATATTTTTATATATATTTTTAGCATTTGACATGCTTAGCACTATACATTAAACACAAAGTGAAAAATGTGAAATCGAAAATAACAGTCAGGAGCAGGATTTGAACCTGCATCTTCTGGATACCGTCCAGATGCTTTACCAATTCAGCCATCCTGACAATTGCTCCTGACTGCTAATTTCGATAACACATCATACTTAACGTCTTTGGGTGACGCCTGCGCCATCTGTCGGAAGCATTTTCATACATTATACCGACCAGGTAAACTTAATTTTACAATTAAGATTTTTGCGTCATTATTAGGTAAAATCTTAATTGTAAAATTAAGTTTACCTGGTCGGTATAATGTATGAAAATGCTTCCGACAGATGGCGCAGGCGTCACCCAAAGACGTTAAGTATGATGTGTTATCGAAATTAGCAGTCAGGAGCAATTGTCAGGATGGCTGAATTGGTAAAGCATCTGGACGGTATCCAGAAGATGCAGGTTCAAATCCTGCTCCTGACTGTTATTTTCGATTTCACATTTTTCACTTTGTGTTTAATGTATAGTGCTAAGCATGTCAAATGCTAAAAATATATATAAAAATATCTAAATATTTAAAGGGTTTGCGTCATTATTAGGTAAAATCTTAATTGTAAAATTAAGTTTACCTGGTCGGTATAATGTATGAAAATGCTTCCGACAGATGGCGCAGGCGTCACCCAAAGACGTTAAGTATGATGTGTTATCGAAATTAGCAGTCAGGAGCAATTGTCAGGATGGCTGAATTGGTAAAGCATCTGGACGGTATCCAGAAGATGCAGGTTCAAATCCTGCTCCTGACTGTTATTTTCGATTTCACATTTTTCACTTTGTGTTTAATGTATAGTGCTAAGCATGTCAAATGCTAAAAATATATATAAAAATATCTAAATATTTAAAGGGTTTGCGTCATTATTAGGTAAAATCTTAATTGTAAAATTAAGTTTACCTGGTCGGTATAATGTATGAAAATGCTTCCGACAGATGGCGCAGGCGTCACCCAAAGACGTTAAGTATGATGTGTTATCGAAATTAGCAGTCAGGAGCAATTGTCAGGATGGCTGAATTGGTAAAGCATCTGGACGGTATCCAGAAGATGCAGGTTCAAATCCTGCTCCTGACTGTTATTTTCGATTTCACATTTTTCACTTTGTGTTTAATGTATAGTGCTAAGCATGTCAAATGCTAAAAATATATATAAAAATATCTAAATATTTAAAGGGTTTGCGTCATTATTAGGTAAAATCTTAATTGTAAAATTAAGTTTACCTGGTCGGTATAATGTATGAAAATGCTTCCGACAGATGGCGCGGGCGTCACCCAAAGACGTTAAGTATGATGTGTTATCGAAATTAGCAGTCAGGAGCAATTGTCAGGATGGCTGAATTGGTAAAGCATCTGGACGGTATCCAGAAGATGCAGGTTCAAATCCTGCTCCTGACTGTTATTTTCGATTTCACATTTTTCACTTTGTGTTTAAAATAATGAGAGTTTTAAAAATACATGTACTTAGTCCTGTGTAATAATTAAATTGTAGAATGCTTCACAAAGTACTTATATTTCCACAAGAGCAAGCTTAAACCTTCGAGCGACTCTATCGCGTATATTTGATTTTCTACTATCTAAGACGTTGCGAATACTTTATATAGTTCATGGTTACGGGTCCACCCGTGACTGCTGTAAAGTTACATTCAAGTAAATATTATTAGCAAGTACTAAGTATAGTGTAAGCTATGTCAGTTAAAATGTGTGTGTAGGTAGCCCTTTAATTTTTATATCCAATCACATATTTTAAGTATTATTATAACTACAGTCCTTTCTATTATACACTAGCTATTGCCCGCGAATTCGTTTACACGGATTTCATAATTTCGTCCTTAAAATCGTCTAAGAACTCTTAATCGTGATTTTTTTTATTGCATGTAGTGGCAAACGAGCCACGGCCCATCTGATGGTAAATGGTAACCATCGATCTTGTACTCAATTATACTGAGAGTATTGTCAAGCCGCTGCTCACCATTTCATTTCATCGATTAAAATGAAAGAATAAACAGCTATCTCTTGCTACAGCCAAAACGCAACGATGTGCTTCATGGCCGGTCGTACGGGAGATGGTGGTACCAACCCGCTCGGACCCGATACCAAGTGAGTACTCCCAGTTGGTACCCAGCCCTACTACGATTCATGCAATGGATGATAATTGCTTCCATCTCTTAGTCGCCTCATACGACACCCGTGAGAAAGAATGGGGTGGTGACAATTGTATTCTTAGTCCATCACCACACGGAAAAAAATGCTTATTTATGTTTATTGCAGACATAATTATATCAAATTTCTTACAAATCAGCTTAATTATTAGGTCATACATACATACTCACGCCTGTTTCCCAGAGGGCTAGGCAGAGATAACGGATATGATTGTTAAAGCATTTGAGAAACATAGCTCTCCTACGGGCTCTATTTAAATTTTTTTGAAAAATATGTATCCTATAACTACTGTATATAATCCAGTGTCTCATCTACCAACCAAATTCGAATCAAATCCTGTCTTTTACGCTTGATTGACGGAATAAAAACATCTAAACATAATATACAAAATTCCACATTTTGAATTTAAATTACTATTTAAACATAGCTGATCTACTTAACAGAGTAAGATATAAAACTTACATAGTAATATAAATAGTCTCGATCCCTGTCTCATTAGTTAATGCCCTAAAGAATAATGGTTTTTTTTATTGTACAGTTCCGACTTGAGAACAATTGAAGACAGGATGAGTGGTGACGGGTTGAGGGGTGGCAGGAGAATTCCCACTCCAATGCCGCCACCTAAGGAAGCTGTGCATTACCCCAGGTAAGTCCTTATAGACATTATTTTTCAATTTGTTTTAGATTGATCGTCATAATATACGCATAAAATACGTCCAGCATAATTCCCTCTAAGTTCAAAACCGATAATTCCTAGTTGTTTTCCTATACTTACGTACTGATAGCTCAGTAAGATTAATATCGAATTCATTTCACAGTCAAAATGGCGCTTTGGAATTTTTAAAATTATTTGTGTTTATCGTTTTTTTAATTATCACGGCTTGATAAAAGAGTTTAAACATTTAAGACAATATGCGTGTTCCAAACATTTTAAGAGTATTTAAATCGCCAGCCCTCATCCGATTGACGTGGTGATCTATGGCCTAAATCTTTCTCATTCTTAAAAAGATCAATGCCCATCAACAGGATGGTAATGGATTGACCACCGAAGGTATGTGTATATTCCGGTGGCCCGCCAACATAGGCGGTGCTTTAGTGGGTGAGGGCCCCACACTGCCCTGTTCGTTGCCCCGAACGACGGGGTGTGCGGTTAGGTACATTTTTTCCCGCCTTAACAAAAAAAAAGATTGGTAATGGATTATGAAAAAAAATCTTATTTCTATGAACATTGTTTACAGTGTCAAGTTTCAAGTTGTTGAAGCAAGTTTGGTAGTTAACAAGTCAGTCATACAAAATCATAGTCAAGTCAGTCATGCTTCAGTAAAGTGGTGGCGACGTTTGTCATGAGTATTGTGCATATACGTGTATTAATGTTTCAACATTTGATAGACCAGTAATATTTTTTAAGGCCAAGAGAGTTGACTCCAATAATATTGGGGCTAGGAATATACGTATTTTACTTTTATGTAAAACCTTCATCTTGGAGATCAAGAGTTTAGGTTACATTAAGTACCACATAAATATTTAGTCGTTCATTTCAGGTACCCAAATGCCTCTAAATAGTATCTTAACAGTGCGATGTTCTATGCTAACCCATGCATCAAAGAAGCAACTCGTTAGTCAAATCAAAACCAGTTGTCATGAACGTGTTCATTCCAACAGACGAGCTTAATCAAAAGGATCTGTGATGCTTTAATTTGCTTATGTTCCATTCAACAGCAGAAAATGTAATGTAAATATCAAATAAGAACATAACCATTCTTGAAATAAATTGAAAACAAATTTCTGCATAAAGGCTCCTTTGAAGTACTCTCGTCGGCCATCTTTTTGCGTTCAAATACTGTAATGACACTTAGCAAGAGAACCGGAGATTGGGCGGGCAACACTGAAACGCTGTGAACTTTGCCTTGTTTCGTGTAAATTGTAACCTTATTACAATTTTCGTATTTCGAGGATCTAATCTACATTAATATAATGAAGAAGTACATTGAACATTGTCGCCGATGATAATTGTTTTCAGGATTGAATTCAGCAGACATTCTAAATTTTAATATACTTAGTTTATAGAACGCTGTTTATAGAAGTGCTTTGTTAGAGCACTTCCCTGGATTGGAAGGACGCAGGTTTAAATCCCGCTCACACTAAAGTTCTCGGCATCTCCATTCGGCGCTCTCACTCACCAAATGAAACACAACGGTAGGAACACCTACCGTTGTTACACGCCGATTTTCTGTGATAAGGAGTGTCATCAATATTATCTTGCACAAATAGCTCTGGCCACATAATACTACTAATAACATTTTAACCAAACTCACGGTCACAACTTTTGATACAAAATCGTAGCAATCCGTAATGTGTTAAGAGCCATTTATTATAGTTAGCAAGACAAACGCAATGACAGACTGTAACTGATACCCTTGTACTGCGTAGTCAACAATATCGAATGACTATCAACCCATTTCTCATCGCTGTAGTAGCACGTGGTACGTCCAAACTACTTTGTGTTGATGAAGGAGCGATTTGGGTTTCGTGTTTTATGAGACAGGGATATGATATTTTGTTTTTATTAGTACTTTATTAAAGCAACTTTTAGTCGGATACTTCTAATAGGTTTGTGTATGTGCCCGGTAGACGTCAATAGGCTTGCCCCCTATTACGTGGGACTTAAACATAGCTGGCGAGTCGTGGATGTGTAATACACCTCTGCCTACCCCTTCCGGGAATACAGGCGTGATGCTATGTTTTTTTTTTGTTCTAATAGGTGGGCTGGGCAAATGTTAGATGGCTATGATTTCACGTCACCGACTTGCTATGTGCGAGAAATAGTTAACACTGCCATTCGGTCCATTCTGGCTTCACCTTCTTCGAGAGAAGCTAAAATGATTTACCTTTTTATAACTAAGAGCCTCCAAATATTTAGCATTTTAACATTTAGTATGGGGTACGATAGGGCTGGCATAATCTAGTAGATTAAAAGTCCCTTAAATTATATATAAAGAACAAAAAAAAAGAAAACATATGGAACGCTATCTATCGAAGTAATTTGTACTTTAAACACTGTCCGTCTGAGTTACAAAAATTACATATCCAGTACATATGAGATCTCTTAGGTTTACAAAAACTATTTATATTTTAGGATCTTAGGTTCTATTTTCTTTGAAATTTTTATTTCTGCCGGCAATTCTCGTGACTGCTTATTCACATTATACATTTAAAAGTAGATGTTATAGGATGAGGAGGGGGTTAGGGCCTCCAGTGCTCACACTTACCTTACTAAACACAACTGTAGGAATATTTGTTATTGTTTTACGATGATATTCTGTGTGAGGGTAGTACTTACCCGATCGAACCGACCCATGTATACTGGGATTAGCAAATCCTTACGACTAAAAATTCTATTCTACCAGTAAAACGTCATTATGATCCAGCCTTTCAACGTCCCGTGCTGGACATAAGCCTCCCCAAGAGAACACCACAACGAGCGGCCCTGCTCCTACCGCATCCAACGCCTCCCCGCGTCTTTGATCAGATCTTCGGTCCATCTGGTGGGGGTATCTCCTACGCTGCGCCGTCCGATAAGTGGTCGCCACTCGAAAACCTCTTCCCCAACTTGTCGTTTCGTCGGGCGTCGTGGCTTGCCCATTGCCAGTTCAACAAGCCAACCCGGCGGGCTATGTCGGTCACTTCTGTTTTCCGGATCTCCGTATTATAAATTAGATCACGTAGGGATATACCGAGTATAGCCCGGCGAGTATAGTAAAACGGCGGCTGAGATTTGATTTAATAGCATGATAGTCATTTTCAATTTTCAGTATAAGCACAAAGTCTGGAAAGGCAATTAAACTTTCCTTTGTAATCTTTTCTTTGTCGTCCTGCCTCTTCTACAACACCAAGGCTTATGAAAATGTTTCTATGTCACTTTATACTCCACAAACACTTCACTTTTATAAACTGACATGGAACTTCTATTGATGAATGTTTAATACTTATGAAAAATCCTGACCTTAAATAAATATTAATATAAATGCGAAAATGAGTTTGTTTGTTAAGATTTCCGTAACTACTAAATCCACTAACCAATTACCATGAAATTTTGTATACATATAGTTTGGAGCTCTGAAAAAGGACATAGACTTATCATTCCGGAAAAATTACTGGTTCCCATGGCGTAATTAATGTGCCATAGGGTAATGTATTTATAGTAAAGTCTATGCGGACAGAAACGCGGACAGAATCTAATATACTCTAATATAAAAACATTAAATACAATTTGTAAGTTCGTTACCGTAGACGAGTGTAAACTGAAACAATATACTAAAAAGATATTAACTGCACTCTTATAAGTGCCCAGTTTAGGTTTCCATGTACTTCGTGGTATCGTGAAGAGGTGCTCCTAACTATTATGTATTTACATAGATATATAGATAATTTAGATACGGCTCGAGTGTTGTGGGTTTGATTCCCGCACAGGACAACTCTTTGTGTGATCTAAAAATAGTTGTTCTGAGCCTGAGTGTACTTTGTGTCCGTGAAATTGTATGTTTGTAAAGTCCAATACAAGGAATATTTATTAGTATAGGGTGTTGTCATTTAAAAAAAACGAGTGTGCTTTGGACCACCCAACTAAAGTAAAACTTAACAACATATATATATTATTAATAATGTTCTATTAACAAGTGAACACAGTTATATAAAAAATATTTCATTAATTTTATTTAAACTTGTGTGACAATCGACGTATGACCAATGAAAACGGCGCAATTTACTTATTGTTTCCGAGCATGCATTAACTAAACCCCATATTTGACATACATTAATGATTTGTTGGTCTTGAGGCATAAACATCTGGCTTCACTTCACTAACATCAAGATCGGTTCCCAGTTGCACCAGTTGACATTTGAGAAATATTTAATCAGCATTGAATTTAATGTTTTTTCGGCAAAATTGAATATTGAAAACATAAAAAATATACAATAATATATAACAAATAATGAGAAAGAGAGAAAGAAAATGTGTGCTCGCACCTCTATCTCTCTTGCCCCTACAGTAATATACGAAACGTAACTCTCTCTTTTCTATCTTTACTAACTTATATCACCCTCTCAACTTCCGTTCGCCTCGCCCGATCAGCACTTTTCGTTACGCTCACGTCACGCATTCACCAGCTTACTCCCCAAGTCAAGCGTGCGTAAAGAAGTATTTAACTAAAAAAAAAAGCCTAACAAACGTAACTGTCTACGTATGTATGTAATTTTATCTCGTTGCTTCTATACATAGATATTCTTAAGCTGGGTTTTAATTCCTATAAATTCTGAGAACTAACCTTAAAAGTAATGATCTCCAGACCGTAATTTCGGTCACAGCGACCAGTATCAACTGACAACAGCCATGTACGCAGGAGATACTATAGTGCATGAGTCTGTTCCCTCACTCTCATAGTCCGATGGGACGGCATACCGACACGAGCGGAGAGAGATCAGGTGCAGGACCAGTGGCTTTACGTGCTTTCCGAGACACGAGGGTGAAACACCACTAACCACTAACTACGAGCTACTATTGAGAATTTCTTGTGGGACCAACAAAAACCCAATAACTTTTTGCTGGTCCGACCCGGGCATCGACTTCGAAATACGAAATCTTCGACATCCGTTATCCGTGTGGTGACGGACTAAGAATACAAGTGTCACCACCCCATTTTTCCCGCGGGTGTCATACGAGGCGACTAAGGGAAGTAAGCAATTATCACCCATTGCTTTTTTTTTATATCAATGAAATGAAATGGTGAGCAGCGGCTTGACAATACTCTCGGTATAGTTGAGTCCATGAGCGACAGTTACCATTTACCATCAGGTAGGCCGTGGCTCATCTGCCACAACAAGCAATAAAAAATAATCTGGTGATCTGCAGTCGCATAGGTACACTCGCAGATATCAGAAACTGATATCTGTGGGTACACTACTACTGGACCATTGAGGCAGTAACCTTACAACGTTAATAAATCTATAAACTTTTGAAAAGTTAAAATTTCTTTAGTTCTCCTCAATATGCTCGTAGAACTCGTAACCTACAGCGATAGTCAGTGGTATTTTGCAATCTCGGGTAAACATCTCGTCTTAACTTTTTAAAATGCCAACCTGTTATTGGTACAAAGCCAGGACTTATATACTATAGCTATATAGTTAGATGGCTTGTCTATACCATTATTGATATGAAAAAAAAATTTTGCGGAGGGAGGGCAAACCGTTTGTTGGGGTGACGACGTCGTTTATTTAATTGTTTTTAATGCCACCTGTTGACAAAAGCATCTAACAAGGAAGTATAATGTCACTCAATAAGCCAATAACAATTTAAATTGGTCTATGGATAACGAGAGGGCGCTTACCAAGAATTATGGAAGACGCGAACAATATTTAAAGAAAGAAAGAAAATCGATGATTTCACATCTGCGAGACGTCCCGTAATGACATTTTTTTTTATAGATCTATAATAGACTGTCTGCAATTTTAAGATGTATGAGAAAAAAGAAAATATTTTAGTCGTTTTGTTTATTCGCACATCACGCAATAAATAATATCCAATTTTGATAAAACTTTTTCGGTTGTTAGCGTGGTTAGACTTAAAACAGGTAATATTTTATCTAGCTACTGCATCAGGAACCCGAGTAATAACCTAAAGAGCCTAGCTTTTGGAGACTAAAATTAAAATATATTAAGCTCTTATAATACAGAAAATCTTATAGAAGTCGTAAAAGCTAAGTGCCTCAAGGTGTGCCAGAAATTAATTAAGTTATTCTAATATTATTGCATAAATTACTCATTAAGGGACAAAGCTATTATAAATCGTATTAACCTTTGTGCTAAGAGGAATTAATTTATACAGATATTAATTTAGATATAACTTGTTAGATATATTAATGTAGTAACGAAATATTTTTACAAAGTCTATTACACGTAGCTGTGGATTATATTAATTAAACTTTTATAGTAAAAGTGATATTGCAGTTAGTATTACGATCTAAAGATGTAAATCAGTACTACCAGTGGGTATCTGTTTCCAAAAAAATATTTACTAACGGACTTATAAGATGTTAAATTTGATTAAGTACTATATATATACTACTATATATATACTATATATTTTTATATATCTTTTTAGCATTTGACATGTTTAGCCATAAAAAAAAAAACTAAAGTCAAACTCGCTATAAAAGCTAGTTGAACTAAAATGTAGAAAATAATCTTTTAATAAATAATGATTATTGTAAAAAGTGTGGGGTGCTTGGCATATAATGTTACAAATAGTTCATCGTTAGTTGCTTGTAATCATTAGTATTTATTATAAGATTACTTTTATACTTTTTTGTTCCACTATTAAATTTTAATGTTGTCATCGTTCTGTGATAAGTGTTACCAAGGTTTCAATTTAATCCGACGTTATAAAGTAGGTCATCTCTTTCAAAGATAATTATAAAGATAGATAGATAATTATGACTGCCTCTCTGTGGTGCAGCGGTAGTGTAAGCGACTGCTGATCATGAGGTCTTCGGGTTCGATCCCCGGGTCGGCAAGAGAAATTGAGATTTTTCGTAAAAATAAAATAAAAAAAACTCTCAGTAGCAGCCCGGAGTTTGGAAATGTGCCCGGTAGACGTCAATAGGCTCGCCCCCTATTACGTGGGACTTAAACATAGCTGGCGAGTCGTGGGTGTGTAATACACCTCTGCCTACCCCTTCGGGGAATACAGGCGTGATGCTATGTTTTTTTTTATAGATAAATACAGGCCAAGCTAATAATAAAGCTTAACACGAAGTGCAAAAATGTGAAATCGAAAATGATAACTACTAGAGCAGGATTTGAAACTGCATATCCTAAATAATCGTTGAAGATGCGTTGCTAAATAAGCCATCGTGACATTTTTTTGGGACTATCCATTTCGATAATACATTTTTCTCCTTTATGTCTTACTCTTAGGTGACCCCCGAGTTACTGTAATGATGGATTATTTATCCTGCTCTTGACTACACTATTTTTTACTTCACATTTTCGTACTTTGTTTTAATTTAGTAAATGAATTTTGAAATTGCTTAATTGCTATTGTACAAAACTTCTTATGAGGACAATGGTTGGCCAGATCTGAATCTCTAAGGTAATGTAGAAACTAAAGCACTTACAGAGGTGACACAGACAGTACATTATGTAAATAATAAAAAAACGAAAAAATAATCTACTCTGAAAAGATAACAGCGACTTGCTGCAATGATCTCATAATGTGAATGATGGACTTCGATTCCCATACGGGATTGATTATGTTTTGTGTTTATTATGTACATATTTGTAAAAATCAGTATGGTAGTTGGTAGGGTTTAGTGTAGTGTGAGAGTTCTGACTAGTTGCAAACAGTCGAGGGCATTTTTCCTTTTAGCTGTTTGTCAAACATCAGTTTTAGGGAAATGTTATATTCTCATATCTAGTGTAGTACAATTTTCACATTACGCAAACGATTAATATTGTGCCCCATTTACCATTTACCACTAAGATTTCGTCTGCTGTCAATAGAATAGAAAAAAAATAGGATAAAAATTTAACATTAAACTTATTAAAAATTAAGAAAACCATTACTAGGGCTGATAGAAAACAGCGTCTTATTCACGATCTCTTTAGACTAGCTAGTGACAGATGTTGAACCACGCAGAAGGGTGAATTTAAAAATAAATATTAAGCTTTGACCGCGGTATAGTATATAAAAAATGAATGCGGCTCACAGGAACTCAAAGCCTGTGCATTTTCGATGACAGCGAACACAAACAAATACACGTGTGGTTATTTGTCGTTGTGGTACAAAATCTAAGTAAAGGCGGAAATATGCAATTACAATTTATATTTTTGTAATCGATATGCAATCGAAAGTAATTCATACACAAATATTAATTTTAAATTATCAACGTTTGGAATGAACTATTACTTTTTTAGATATTTTTATATATATTTTTAGCATTTGACATGCTTAGCACTATACATTAAACACAAAGTGAAAAATGTGAAATCGAAAATAACAGTCAGGAGCAGGATTTGAACCTGCATCTTCTGGATACCGTCCAGATGCTTTACCAATTCAGCCATCCTGACAATTGCTCCTGACTGCTAATTTCGATAACACATCATACTTAACGTCTTTGGGTGACGCCTGTGCCATCTGTCGGAAGTATTTTCATACATTATACCGACCAGGTAAACTTAATTTTACAATTAAGATTTTACCTAATAATGACGCAAACCCTTTAAATATTTAGATATTTTTATATATATTTTTATTTTTATTTTTATATATATTTTTATATAGGCGTGTCTGAACACAAAACATTATTTTTTAGATTTTTTGTCTGTTGTCTGTTTGTTCTTTCGCGCAACAGGCAAAAGCTACTGAACGGATTTTGATGCAATTATTTTTATTTGGTAGTTCTTAATTACACTAAAAAACTGGTATACGTTATCCCTGTACTATATCGGTTACCTGAGACGAGTAAGTAACGTAAAAACTAGCTTTTGGCTACGGTGGAGCCGTGGGCAAAGGCTAGTTTTACATAAGTAAAGTTCTAGAATGTGAGAGAAAGCCGTTTGAAGTGATAAACTAATGAAATACCTACGTTATTTAGATATTTTTAGCATTTGACATGCTTAGCCATATGAATCAACACAAGGTGTGAAAATATGAAATCGAAAATAACAGTCACGAGTAAGATTTGAAAGAAAAGAAAGAAAGAAAATTAATTTTATTTTATAGTGTCGACGTACAAAAAATCTTAAATTAAATATTTAGGCATTTCATAACCGATTGTATGTCGCTACTGTATCAATAAGGACCGCACTCAGCATATTGCTATGTTAGTTAAGTTAACACAGCGCTGGTTTTCAGTGCGACAGTATGTGCTAGTGGCGCACGGACGCCAAAGTTCAGGGTACCACATGTCCTCAACATTACTTAAAAAGAAAAATACATTACACCTCCGAATAATATTACATATTAAATATTAACTTAATTATCTTACAGACTATGCACATATTAATCACTTTATAAGAAACCAAAGTAAACTTAATACTACTTATGAATAACACACACATAATTTTTACTGAAATTATTTTTACACAAATGTGCCCTACATCTATGTCCGAATAACAACCTCCCATCAAATGCCCACGAGAGCACACACACCACCCACAACAAATCACCAATTTTTTATCTGACTGTTTTTTCCGGCCAATCCCAGGAACGGCTGAACCGATTTGGACGGGACTTTATAATTGAAGTTTAGAAGTAAGGAGTATACTACCTGTAGATTTTTCTCGAGTAATAATCTCGAGTTTTAATCTTTGTAACGGTAAAGATATTATTGATAAATGTAAAAAGTCTGGTGTATATAAATTGCAATGCCAAATATGTAATAATGTTTATATAGGGCAAACGGGCCGTAATTTTGAGACTCGTTATAAAGAACATACAGCTGCGTATAGGCATAATTACCCTGAAAAGTCACATTTTGCGAAACATTTATTAGATTGTAACCATTCATTAGATAATAGTCATACATTCGAGCCCTTGCATATTTGTGATAAAAATATTAGACTGTCCGTTTTAGAACAACTGGAAATAATTAAAGTCAGTAGTAACATGTTGTTGAATGAACAAACTAGCTGTAGTTCCCCACTACTAAACTTGTTTTCATATCCCTACAGGAATAAAATTTAAACTAGAAATAGAACAGGATCGTTGCTTGCATTTTCTTGACCTTTCCATTTATCGCGTGGGTAACAAACATAAGTTCGAAATTTATCGTAAACCGACATATACAGATACGGTTATACCCGCCTCGTCCTGTCATCCTTAGCAGCATAAATTGGCCGCTTTTCATAGCATGATTCACCGTCTTTTTAATGTTCCGTTGGATAAGGTAGCATACAATAAGGAATTAAATATAATTTATAATATAGCCCAATCAAATGGATATAATAGGCTCTTGATCGACAAATTCATTAAAAGAAAACAGTCCAGCATAGTAAAACAACTTTTGTATCCTGTTGCAGTAGAAAAAACTAATTTTACATGTACTTTGTCTTACTTTGGTGGCATATCAGACAGGTTAGCAAAGACACTGAGGGTTCACGGTATCTATCCCGCGTTTAGGCCTAACTTTTCGCTTAAAAATCTTTGTAACGGTAAAGATAGTATTGATAAATGTAAAAAGTCTGGTGTATATAAATTGCAATGTCAAATATGTAATAATGTTTATATAAACGGGCCGTAATTTTGAGACTCGTTATAAAGAACATATAGCTGCGTATAGGCATAATTACCCTGAAAAGTCACATTTTGCGAAACATTTATTAGATTGTAACCATTCATTAGATAATAGTCATACATTCGAGAATATTAGACTGTCCGTTTTAGAACAATTGGAAATAATTAAAGTCAGTAGTAACATGTTGTTGAATGAACAAACTAGCTGTAGTTCCCCACTACTAAACTTGTTTTCATATCGTTCGAGCGATACGTCATAACTGTTGTATAGTGGAAGGGGTATAAAAGCAAGTTGCACGAGTAAGCTTCGCTCATTTGTTGCCGAGCGTTCTTGAGAATGCCTCGTTTAGAGCTGAAACACGTGTCGAATTTATGTTCGGATTTTTGCGGAATATTGCAATATTGTGGTTCTGAGAGTTCTACCGTATAGTTGTGTCGCGTTGGTGAGTTTTTTGTCATTATCGTGCATACTACTTTGTTACATTCTCCTCTATCTGTGAGAGTGCGGATTGGCAATCTTAGGTTATTCTGTCCAAAGATAACCGGGATTGATAATCCGTGGGTGAGTGGTGGGCTCTCCTCCTAAAATCCATTCTATAATAGTAACGAGTAATAATTGTCTTTTTAAATGTAACTTAAAGGTTTCCCTTTTTTTTAGACATCTAAGCGGCGAATCTGACCCATTCCATATGTGAGTGGCGGCATACTTGAAGCAACCTCTAAAGGCTGCAGTTTTGTGTTCTGGTATCATAAGTGGACGGGACATAGTACGAATAATGTGTAAGGAGTGATCCTGCCTCCAGGTCAACTTACTGTATAAATAAAGAGGCGCTTTGTTTTTAATTACATTGAACAGCAAAGTAGCTAAATGTAACTTGCGCCTGTTGGCAATCTTTATTACATCATTTTGATTTAAGTAAGGTGTGACATAGCTCCGACGAGGGATACTAAAGCAGAATCTGCCACACGCATTTTGTACACGTTGTATTAAACGCTCTGTTCTAGACAATAGGCAAGGACCATAGACAACATCGCAGTAATTAAACTTTGATAATACCAAACTATCTACTAATCTTTTCCTCATAGGTACTGGTAAAAACTGCTGTATTCTATAGAGAATTTTTAATCTATAAAAGCAATTTTTAACTACACTATTAACTTGTGTGATTCGAAACGAAGTGCAGAATCAGTAATAAGACCTAAGTTACGAACCGTTATAACCCTTGTTGATGTCAACTCCCATTATTTTTACTACAGGTTTTGCCGATTGATTTAATTTGACTTGCTTTTTGCTACCCATGATCACATATTTTGATTTTGTGGGTTGAGTGCCAAACAGTTGCTTTGAGACCATTGAACTAATTTCTCAAGTTGCTCATTCAATGTTTGCATAGCGGCGGTCGTATTACTTGGATTTGAACCTTTTTTTTGTTAAGGCGGGAAAAAATGTGCCTAACCGCACACCCCGTCGTTCGGGGCAACGTACAGGATAGTGTGGGGCCCTCACCCATTAAAGAAACCCGCCGTGTGCCGTCTCTCCGCCTTTATTGGTGGGCCACTGGAACCATATTACATCCCTTCAGTGGTCAGCAGGATTTGAACATGCATCTCCTTAATACCGTCCAGATGCTTTGCCAAATCAGCCATCATGACAATTGCTCATGACTGCTAATTTCGATAACACATTCATACTTTGTGTTGATTTGCCCACGTTATAACTAATATATCTTTACTAATATTATAACAGCGAATGTGAGTTTGTTTGTTACGCTTTCACGCCGTAACTATTGAAGCAATCATCATGAAAAGTGTATAGGCTACTTATAGTCCTGGAAAAAGGAATGGTTCCTGTGTGATAGCTATTTTTACATAGGTATAATTACTGTACCGTAGAGTGTTGCCGTGTGGAGCCGGCTTTAGAATTGTCCCACCCCTCTCTACCCATGGGAGTCATAAGAGCCGACTGAGGAGATAGCGGGGGAGTGGGCAGCAGCACTCCTTCGAGTATTAACAACATCCACTGCGATCGCCAACCCGCCTGCCAAGCGTGGTGATTACGGCACTATCTCTCATTCCTGGGGAGGCCTAGGTATGTCCAGTAGTGAACGTTAAAAAAAGGCTGATGGAGAATGATGTATTTATATTCCAGAATCCACGTGGGTGGAGTCATGGGCAGAATCTACTATATTATAATAGCCGATAACGCTCTTTTTTACTAACAAATTTTGTTAGATACGAAATGAGAATCGTTTGTGGATAGTTTGTCCGTGTGGTGACGGACTAAGAATACAACTGTCACCACCCCATTCTTTCTCACGGGTGTCGTATGAGGCGACTAAGGGAAGTAAGCAATTATCATCTATTGCATGACTGGCGGTAGGGCTGGGTACCAAGTGGGAGCACTCACTTGGTATCGGGCCCGAGCGGGTTGGTACCACCATCTTCCGTATGACCGGCCATGAAGCACATCGTTGCGTTTTGGCTGTAGCAGGAGATAGCCGTTTATATTTCAATTTATCTCTGTGAATTGAAATGGTGAGCAGCGGCTTGACAATACTCTCAGTATAGTCGAGTCCATGGGCGACGGTTACCATTTACCATAAGAAGGACCGTGGCTCGTCTCGTCATTACATACAATAAAAAAAAGGTATGAAACTCGTATTCGCGCTAAGGTATGCCGTCGTTTTGTGTCCCTATAACTTGAATTAATTAAACCATAGGCTTGATTGTCTTGATACTAAAAGACTAAATAGTTCATATTGTTCATGGCAATGCTATACTTTGTATGTAGTGATTTTCATTTTAAATACAAGCGTAATATGTTCATGAGTAGAAAATCTGATAGCAATATTTAATACATATATTACGTAAAAAGTATAATAAGTAACGTGTAAAAAGACATAACGAAAGCCCTTATTTATCTCTAAATATAATCTTATGCTTAGTATCGCTTTCTCGTTAAATACATCACACTGCAAACATTACATGATAATCCCATGTAATAATTCCATTTGCAATAATTCCTTTATAAAGAAAAAAACATAGTCGCTCCATCACCTAGCTTAGACCACGGCTAACCCTACAAACTATCAGTCTATTAACTGTTGGCGTGTGATTCGAAACCGCTTTAATATTATTTATAAATAAGTTTTGCACGTTATACTGACGCATTTTCGAATATAACCCTTCCCTTTTATACACCATTGCAATTTGTAACTTTAGTATGATAGGAGTGCCTATGTTCAATACCTACATGTGCACTGATAATAAAATTTATAAGCAGTAGGTAATTATGCATTATATTAATGTTTAAATGAACTGAATATCTGACCATTAATTGCGTAGTGCCTTTTTTCCAGTAGTGATGTGTGATTTGGGAACAAACAAATTAGTATACCTACATAAAATCTAAAAAAAATGTTTTGTGCTCATAGACGCCGAAAGGGCCTAAATACAGTCATTTTATCCCAAATATCTCAAATATGCAGTGATAATCTAGCGGTAAAAACCAAGGACTGTAAAGACAGTAGTATTGAGTTCGATTCCGAGTCCAAGGTTCAGACTTCTTACGGCACACATTTATCATTGGTCGGTGAAAGAAAACATCGTGAGGAAACCTGCATGCCTGAGAGATGTTCTCGACGGCTTGTGAAGTCTGCCAACCCGTATTGAGCCAGCGTGGTGGAGTAATGGCCTAATCCTTCTCACCATGAGAGGAAACCCGTGCCTAATTGTAGGACAAAAAAAGGGTGGAGAAAATAAAATTTTAATGTACTGATATCGCTATGTTACAGCTTTATAACAGTTTAAAAAAGTTAAGATAGATAGAGAAATGAGATTACGTAACTAATTCAATAATACATTATGACAAACTTGTTGAATAGATGTCCCTATAGTAAAGAGTCTTGCATTCTCGTACATTTTATGTTTTTGATACGATTCTTCTTTTGTAAATAAAACTACGTTTATGGAATCTATCGATTTTATACTATCCCGACGTTTCGAATACTTTACAACATTCATGGTCTTCTTTCAAGAAAAATACTTGCAATGATATTATACTTCCTTGACTAAATCTCATATTTTGTGCGAGCTCCTTTAGCCCTTAACAGCCTAAGCCATCCCTACTCAAGTATGTGCTCTATGTTCTATGGCATTGTTAGTTGGTTTCTCGTAAAAAATGCACGCGCTCCGGGGAACCATTCAAGTGCCATCATCAGCCTGACGCTCGGAGTGTGGTATAGTTTGTGTAAACCTAGAATTAGAGACGGTGGAAGTGCTGCTTGTACCATAAAAATAAGGACAAGTTTATATATTTTTTATAAACCTTCATGCAAAAAGGGAACGTGCATGTTGCAGAAAAAATCTCAAATTTATTCGAATGCTTATTCATAATTATTCACTACTGGCATTAGGATAATTGACTATTTTGATGTGCTGCCTATTCAGAATATAAAGTTTATATTTTATGTTTAGATGTTTGGATGTGCAATTCTAATTACTTTTTTGTAATTGATGAAGTTTGGCACATAGATAGTTTGTAACCTGGATCAAAATAGAACACCTTTTGGTCCCAGTAAATAATATTTCAACTATGTATTGATGTTAAAATTACTGATTTTGTCGGTTGCTTAATTACAACATAGCCCTGTTTTCTATTGAATCCTGCATGCATTTTTATCTATTACAACGTAATGATGCGAGATTTTTATTATTCCATTATTTTTTTAATAACTCGTCTTTTATTTCGTATTAGTCCAATTCTGAAGTGAGTGGAAATCAGAATTGTACAAATGCGAAATAAAATGTTGAAGTCACAGTCGGAGGCTTGGATACATCAAAATTTACCTATGTAAGTATTTGAATTTTAGAAATCCTAATTAGTACATTGTTTCTACGAAATCCGTACATATCGCTAGATAATACAAATACCTACTGTTTATAAAATAATTAGAAAGACAATGAATTCGGTTATAGATATTTGAGAGATACGTCGGTACCTACCTATATTTTTCTCTGAATTACATTAGCTTGATTGCTTAACGTTATCTCCTTTTTAATTATGATTCAAATTAGGTACTCCCTCACTCACAAATCGCATGTTTAATATTAGTATGACATACCATTGGAAATGACAAAAAAAGGAAGACGTATCTAGAAGAATAATATCACATCCTGCCGCACATTATCCATTGAAGAGGTCATTATACAAGCATTCTTCCAACAGTGCCTCATGTTAGACCTCTCTTTTAAAACTATTCTACAAAAAATATTTCATAAGGAACTCGATAAGTATTAAATAAAAAAATATATAACTATATTAAATATGAATTTAACAACGCTCAAATAAGTATAACTTATAGACCCCTTGATCTTGGAAATTAATTAATGGCCAATTTGTTTTATGATTTCTCCAAGAAATCATTGTATATTTTACGAATAAATACCTAATTACCGCCATTATGGTAAAATTGATATTGATGTAGATACAAACGCTCTCTTGATCGTTAAATAAAAAGAAACTGTTCAAAGCAGATAAGATATACTGATATACCAACAGTCTATTCTTTATAACGAGTTATGTGAACATAATGCACTATTCTATTACAAAGTACTTCATAAATAAATTTTATTAAGTCACTAGCTGATACCCTCAACTTCGTCCACGTGGAATTTATTTATTTTCTTTTTTAGTAGAGAATCCTAATTATTATACCAAAATAAAAGTAGTAATCCCCATCCTGTGAGTCCTGTCCAACCCAGTGCTAGCTGCACTTCAGGAGATTAGCCGTGGATGTATATTCGATGTAAGTATCCAAAACGGTCCAGGCATTTCGGAGTGGTATTCATTCATAATTTCATGTGTTTTACGTTTTTACGCGAAACTATTTTTATAAAATAAAAGTAGCTTAAGCTACACCCTGTAACAGCAGCTATCGGTTAGTGAAAGTCCCGTTCAAATCGGTCCAGCCGTTCTGGAGATTAGCCGGAACAAACAGAAGACAGACAGAGAAAACCTTTAAAAATTGGTGTTTTGTTATAGGTAGCGTAGGTATATATCTATTATATATAATTCCAGTGTCACGATGTTTGTCCGGGATGAACTCCGAAACCACTAAACCGATTTTAACTTTTTCTTTTTTTAAATGTGTGTTTTGTTCCAACTTAAGAGATAGGATACTTTATATCTCAATTTATAATTGCAATATTTATTCATGAAAAAATATATGGCGGTACGAAGTTCGCCGGGTCAGCTAGTCTATTATATATAATTCCAGTGTCACGATATTTGTCCGGAATGAACTCCGAAACTACTGACCCGGTTTTCACTTTTCTTTTTTTAAAATGTTTGTTTTGTTCCAACTTAAGAGATAGGAAGGATACTTTATATCTGATTTATTCATGAAAAAATATATGGCGGTACGAAGTTTGCCGGGTCAGCTAGTGAATTATATATAGGTAATATTACCTATGCTATTTTAAAACTGTAACATAGCTATGTCTATACATTTAAGATATTTGAGAAAAAATAACTGCAATAGGCGTGTCTAAACACCAAACGTGTCTGTGTGGTTACGGACTAAGAATATAAGTGTCACCACCCCATTCTTTCCCACGGGTGTCGTATGAGGCGACTAAGGGAAGTAAGCAATTGTCATTCATTGCATGACTGGTGGTAGGGCTGAGTGCCAAGTGGGAGTACTCACTTGGTATGGGCCCGAGCGGGTTGGTACCACCATCTCCCGTGTGACCAGCCATGATCTATGAAGCACATCGTTGCGTTTTGGCTGTAGCAGGAGATAGCCATTTATATTTCATTTTTTAGTTTTCTTTCTTCTTTTTTCTTTCTTCTATTTCATATCGGTGAAATGAATTGGTGAGCAGCGGCTTGACAATACTCTCAGTATAGTTGAGTCCATGGATACCATCAGATGGACCGTGGCTCGTCTGCCACTACTTGCAATAAAAAAAAAACTATTCTTTATTAGATTTTTTTCTGCAACTTTTTTTATTTGATAGCTCTCAATTAGACTTAACAACTGGTATACATTTTATCCCGCTACTATACCGGTAGCCTGAGATATAACCCAAAAACTAGCTTTTGGCTGCGGCGAAGCCGCGGGCAAAGGCTAGTATTTACTAAATGTATACTCTCGTATAGATTTAGTAAAAAGCTGTTATTTAAATATTAGAAACAGACACTTATATGTATAGATATAGATAACAATAAATAAGTACAACATAACTGTACCTTGTCAGAAATTAAATTTGAACTCGTGCCACAACAATGTGGACTGCGGCACTATTACCAGCAAATCAAGGTAATCTGAATAGTAAATTAGTAACAGTAATACTGCCTCTTTAGTAAAGATTATTTTTTATATCAGTGGCAAACGAGTCTCCGACAATATATATTATATTATGGTGTTTAAGGGCACTACATTCAACAAACACAATTTTACCACAAAAAAGTATTATTTTGCAAAATCATGTATGTAAGTTAAATATAGGTAACAATTATTATGGAAATAAAATCCTACCGTAGAGACACGTGGATGACATTTACAATAATAGTTGTAGCAAAAATAGTTTCATTTAATAATTATAGATGAATTAAAATGAAAAAAATGCCGTACTAGCTATTGTTTACAGGGGGAGACCGAGACTCACTTCCATCCATCCATCCATCCATCAGCCTTTTGACGTCCACTGCTGGACATAGGCCTCCCCAAGAGAACGCCACAACGAGCGGTCCTGTGCGCTCATATGGGGGAATAGTGCCGTAATCGCCACGCTTGGCAGGCGGGTTGGCGATCGCAGTGGATGTTGTTAATACTAGAGGGAGTGCTGCTGCCCACTCCCCCGGTATTCCCTCAGTCGGCTCTTACGACGTATCAAGAGAATATTTTTTTATGAATGTGAGGAAGTGAGAGATGTATACAAAGAATAGAGCCTTTTGGCACTCTACTCTCTCTGCGTACCCGAAAGGGAAATGGCGTGATGATAAGAAAGTAAGTTAAAATATATGAACGACCACTGTATATATTTTAACTAACTTTTGCTTAAAACGTAAACAAAGTGTGAATGCAAATTTCTCCAACAAATTAATGAATCACGTTACGAGGACAGCATGGGCGTCGCGTCCGGTGTTCCGTTTGATCTTGAGCATATGGTTCCGGCGCGTGCGCACATGGGATTGTGCACTTGTTACACGAATGCACTGTTTGTACCTCGTTATTTTATTGAGCTTCTTGTGAAAATAGCTGCCAGCATATTTCGTACTTAGTAGTATGTAGCCCGCTGGGCTTTTTTACTCGGTATTATAAGTATGTACCTACTCCGCTGAAACCGAATTTCTCAGGGGAGATAAACAATCAAAGAATTTTATTCATTGCGTGCAACAGATCACAGTTGCAGCCCTTGTAGTATTTTACCACACTTAAAAAAAAGGAAGAGGTTTTTAATGTTTGTAACTTCAGAGCTCTATCATTATTGTTTTTATTTGAAAGGATATAGCAACATCTAGTTCTGATGACGAGATTTATGAGGACTTGAGGGAACTAGGTAGGTACTTAATCAAATTTATATGCATACTATAAATGGTCATAGAAGTTTTTATATTTTTAACAATATATTATAAACATTTGTATTCAGCTAGTATAGGTATATCATTTGGTGAAACTGACAAAAAATATGACAGTCAGACAGATAGACAGTCTTCTATGATGAGTATTTTTTGAATGGCGATAAACGATTGTAGTTTTAGAGAACAAATTCCGTTTAATTAAATATTGCCTAGTTAAATTATAGGTCTCTAGTAAAACAGAATAATTTTTAACCTTGTGATTTAAGTGTAGTACACACATACACACATTATTTGTAATGTCATATTAACTCTTTACGAGAAAAAACTGCAATCATAACACAAAAGTATATTACACACCCACGGTTCGCCAGCTATGTTAAGTCCCACGTAATGGGCGGGGCGAGCCTATTGCCGTCTACCGGGCACATTTCCAAACTCCAGGCTTTCCTGAGATTTTTTCTTCTCGACCCGGGGATCAAACCAGAGACCTCATAATCAGCAGTTAAGTTACCCTACTATATGTACTTATAGCGTTAATATTATTAGTATTTAACATTATTTTTTTACATAGTTACTAGAATACTAATTACCGAATAATATTGTCCACTAGCTTTTGCCCGCAACTTTGCATATACGCGTATACCAGATTTTAAAATATAATCAAGAGCAATGACAAAAAAAAGATTCATCAAAATCCGTACAGTAGTTTTATGCGTGACACGCGAATAAAAACAGGCAGAAAGACAAACAGACAAAAATTCTAATAAATAATTTTGCCTTCTCTTTCTCTAATAAGGACAATTATTTTGTATCCTATATCCATATTTTGTATCTATATTTATATAGTATATATAGGCAATATTTTTTTATTGCATATTGTGGCAGACGAGCCACGGCCCATCTGATGGTAAATGGTAACCGTCGCTCATAAACTCAACTATACCGAGAGTATTGTCAAGCCGTTGCTCACCGTTTCATTTCACAATATGAAATGAAAGAATAAACGGCTATCTCCTGCTACAACCAAAACGCAACGATGTGCTTCATGGTCGGTCACACGGGAGATGGTGGTACCAACCCGCTCGGGCCCGATACCAAGTGATCACTCCCACTTGTTACCCAGCTCTACCACCTGTTATATATTGTATTCTGAGGCAAGACAGGAAGTAAAATGATTATGACTTGTAAAAAACTGATCCATTCCAATATCCTTATTATAAATGTGGAAAACTTTTTTAAAGAACAAATTATTTGTGATATGTGAAAAAAAGAACTTTAGTGCGAGCGGGAATCGTACCTGCGTCCCTTACAATCCGGGGAAGTGCTCTAACCGCTAAGCAATCGCACTTTTTCCACATATTACAAAAAATTTGTTCTTTGAAAAAGTAGCTGAGAATGTCAAGTGCTTAAATACATATTTAGATATTTTTATATATATTTTTAGCATTTGACATGCTTAGCACTATACATTAAACACAAAGTGAAAAATGTGAAATCGAAAACGGCTAATTTCGATAACACATTCATACTTAACGTCTTTGGGTGACGCTGAATTGGCAAAGCATCTGGACGGTATCCAGGAGATGCAGGTTCAAATCCTGCTTTGACTGTTATTTTCGATTTCATATTTTTCACTTTGTGTTTAATGCTAAAATACAGATCAAAAATGTGGAAAACTTAATTAATCCCGAAATGTACTTGGTGCATGCTTCAGCCGACTTGCAACAACATTGGTGTTTTATTAATGCAAACTGCTGCGCCAGCCGTGCACCTGATAATGGAATAAATAACAAAAATTTATAAAAGCGATGCTTTTAAGGAATGGAAGCAAAGTTAATGAAAGATTCTTATCAACGAATGACTTGAAGAAAGTCTTACTCATTTTTGCCTTTTACGAATGACTATGTAATATTTGACCTAATTTTGTAACTTTGATGAATAAATAAATAATAATAAATATTCACGGACATTTCACACAACGTCCTCTGGTCCCAAACTAAGCTTAACGCTAGTGCTATGAGTACCAGATTACGGATATAATACATATACTACTTTTTTTTTGTAAATACATACATATGATAGATAGAAAAACACCCCACCACAGTACAAATATCTGTGTTCATCACACAAATAATTGTCCTGAGTGGGAATTGAACCCACGACCTCATGCACGGAAGTCGGTTACACTACCGACTACGCCACGAGGCCCGTCGAATGTATCTTTAGTTTAGTTATAACTAGCCATTGGCAGCAGCGCCGCCGCAGCCAAAGGCCAGCTTTATGGTTATATCTTAGGTTCCCGATATAGTAGTGGGATAAAATATATACCAGTTTCTAAGTCTAGTCTAATCAAGAGCTATCAAGTAAAAAAGTTGTATCAAAATCCGTAGTTTTTGCGTGATATACGAACGAACAAACAGAAAAAATGTAAAAAAAATGTTTTTTGTTCAGACACGCCTATATACAGCTTTTTTTTTTCAAATATCTTAAATGTACTATTAAAGTTAGCTCTATTAAAGCTTTATCTACCTAATATATAAAATTCTCCTGTCACAGTGTTTGTCGCCATTCTCATCCGAAACGGCTTAACCGATTCTTATCAAATTTTGTGTGTATATTCAGTAGGTCTGAGAATAGGATGTAAATAATTTTTCATACTCCTAAGTATTAAGGGTGGTCTACCCCAATCATTTTTTTTTATTTGTTGGACAACATTTTTTATTTATAATTTGGCATTAAAATACATACAACCCTAAATTTTCCCCCTTCTACTGCCTACCCCTATTTTTTAATAGCGAAATTAGTACTTAATAATTTTCATTACAAAATTTTCACGAAAAAAATATATGGCGGTACGAAGTTCGCCGGGTGAGCTAGTAATAGTATAGATTCAAGAGTACGAATTACAAATATATTATCTCTTTTTTATACATCAATGTATATAATATATTTATTTGTATGTATTTGGTAGAAATACGTAGGTATCTGCTAGGTGTGAGTGTGTGTGTGTGTGTATGTTTTTTATTTTTTTATTGTTGAGGGGAAAAATACAATTGCTTATCATAGGGCTATGGTATTTTGCGCCCCGTATGTCGGGCTCGGGCTGGTAGCAACCTATACCCACTAAAAACTACCTCATATTCTCTGCCTTCTTACTCCCCATGGGGTCACCGTTAGGTATTTCATCACGGGGGAAGGATTTAGCTGCTCAGCTGCTATTTACTCTTGCTGTTTGGCTACCACTCGATCTAGCTCTCTCTTGGGTGCGTAGCTCTCTTAGCACTTCCGTCGCGTAGGTATTAGTTGTGTCCCATGCCTTCTTCGTCTTCAGCATTACAGAAGTTACGTTTTCAGGTTGGATTCTACATTGTAACGTAGTCTCCCACTTCTCCCGTACTCCTTGGAACCGGGGGCACGTGAAGATTACATGCTCCGCGTCTTCAATGATGCCAGTGCAGATGGGGCATTCTGGGGAATCATCGTGCTTGAACCGACGGAGGTATTCTCGGAAACACCCATGTCCTGAGAGCATCTGCGTGAGGTAATAGGTAGTCTCTCCGTGTTTGCGGTTTATCCACTTTTCTATATCGGGTATAAGCCGGTGGGTCCATCTCCCTTTAGTTGAGGCATCCCAGTGTACCTGCCATTGATGCAGACTCTTTTTCTTCTCTTTACTCCTCATTTCAGCTGGTGTTGAGTCGGAGTTTACTTTTCGGATGTAGTAAAAAGGCTTACGTTCTTCAGCTAGTATTTCAACTGGCATTATACCAGCAATTACGCACACTGCGTCTTTGGAAATTGTGCGGAACGCCGCAGCTACACGAAGTGCTCTGAGTCTGTATATAAACAGGCGCAATTTGACGCCGGGTTTCTAGGTTGGCGAGTTCCACTGACCAAACAGCCGCTCCGTACATTAGCACTGATGTGACCACAGATGTCAACAGTAGTCTCCTTTTCTGCTTGGGTCCTCCAACGTTAGGCATTAACCGAGCCAGGTTAACAGCCACTCCAGTTGCTTTAGGTGCACATTCCACGTGTTTCTTGAAGTTAAGACGCGTATCTATCACCACTCCAAGGTAATGTATGAATGGTTGCGTCGTAAGTGTGTGCTGTCCAACTGTCAGGGTCATTGTCTCAACCTGTTTCCTGCTGGTAATAAGTACCGCTTCAGTTTTATGTTCTGCAAGCTTCAGTCCAACTTGTTCCATCCATTCACGAATTACTGCGTACGTTTGGTCGAATGCCCAATTAATTTCCTCAATGTACTTGGCAACGATCACTACCGCCACGTCGTCCGCGAATGCTACAAAACGTGCTTCGCTTGTAAGGCTTGTTTCAATAATGCGTCGTACATAATATTCCATAGTAATATACCCAGCACTGACCCTTGTGGTACTCCTCCAGTCACTTTGTATTGTTTGGGCCCGATATTAGTGTAGTACTTAAGGACTCGATCTGTGAAGTAGCTTGCTACTATGTTCCGCAAGTAGACCGGTACATGTAATGTGGCAAGGGCTTTCATAATTAGGTACATCCCATCTGGCCCAGTTGAAAGCATTTTTGATATCCAGTGCTGCGACCAAGCAATACTTTTTTGAAATTTAATATTAAACGTGTGTGTGTGTGTGTGTGTGTGTGTGTGCGTGTGTGTGGTGTGGTGTGTTCATCGATTAGACGGCACCAAGCAATAAAAACGTCTAGGATGAGTACGGATTATCTCTTTTGATGGATTTCACGACGCGTTAGGGTTACTAATAATAATGAAATTATTCTTTTACCAGCCCAGCTGTACCACACGGCTGCTGCGGCTCTGCCCGCTACTTTGTCTGGACTTAAATAGCTAATGTTTCTTAAATTGCACATATAGTGGAGTGGTGTAGAGACCGACCTCCGATGCTTGTATTCTAGGTTCAATTCCCAAGCTGGACAAATCTTTGTGTGAAAAAATGGTTGTTCGGAGTGTGGGTTTATTTTGTGTTTTTTTCATTGCTTGTAGTGGCATACGAGTCATGGCCCATCTGATGGTAAATGGTAACCGTCGCACATGAACTCAACTATACTGAGAGTATTGTCAAGCCGCTGCTCACCATTTCATTTCACCAAGATGAAATGATAGAATAAACGGTTATCTCTTGCTACAACCAAAACGCAACGATGTGCTTCATGGCCGGTCACACTGGATATTTTGGTACCAACCCGCTTGGGCCCAATACCAAGTGAGTACTCCCACTCGGTACCCAGATCTACCACCAGTCATGTAATGGATGATAATTGCTTAATTCCCTTAGTCGCCTCATACGACATCCGTGGGAAAGAATGGAGTGGTGATACTTGTATTCGTAGTCCGTCACCACACGGAAGTGTGGACGTGAAATTATGTCTGTCAGGTCCTCCGCGATACACAGATTATTTTCTAGTACAGTGGTCCGCCAATACAGGCGGAGAGACGGCACACAGCGGGTTTTATTTAGAGAGTGAGGGTAAATCATACTCTGTATATTGTGTCCGCATTTGTTCACTAATTGATCCACTACTAAGGGTCATATCATATAAATAAATAAATATTCACGGACATTTTACACAACGTCCTCTGGTCCCAAACTAAGCTTAATTGCTTGTGCTATGGGTACCACCTTAAGGATATAATACACATATTACTTTTTTAGGGTTCCTTATCCAAAGGGCAAAAAACGGAACCCTTATGGATTCGTCATGTCTGTCTGTCTGTCTGTCCGTCCGTATGTCATAGCCACTTTTTTCCGAAACTATAAGAACTATGTTGTTGAAACTTGGTAAGTAGATGTATTCTGTGAACCGCATTAAGATTTTCACACAAAAAGTTCTAAGTATGGTCCCCCATACTTAGAACTGAAATTAAAAATTTTTTTTTTCATCGAACCCATACCATCTATGGATAGGTCGAGAGACACTTCCAAAGTGGTAAAATGTGTGTCCCCCCCATGTGTGAAAATTGGTTTGAACGAGATCTAGTAAGTTACTTGCTGCTACGGAACTCTTCATGGCAGCCACCCAGACGCAGTACAAATATCTGTATTCATCACACAAATAATTGTCCTAAGTGGGAATCGGACCCACGACCTCATGCACGGAAGTCGGTTACACTACAATGCCGACTACGGCACGAGGCCCGACAATATCTCCATGTATAAAGGCTTATAAGGCTGGGTTAGACTATAAAATGTTCATGATAATTTTGATATTGGCTTCCCAAGAGAGCGCCATACCAGCCGTGGTCATGTGCCCAATGTATCCAACGGCTCATTGCGGAAGAATAAAATGCATATAAATTGGTAACATTCAAACTTTGGTAATGCTAAACACTACGGTAATTGACGGCACCAACCAGTGAAACGTCACAAATAATAAAGATATAAGAATACAAATTCACAGCACATTAAATTATTCCAGTGGCACCAGTACTACTGACTCAGATTCTTTAAAAAATAAGCTCAACGAATGGTGCGCTTAGATTTGAGCTAATTAACAAGCAAGAAGCTCTAATTAGGCATTTGCAGTTGATGTTTCAGCATTTAAAGCAGACATTTTGTTTTACTTTCACCGCTTTTAGCGTTAACTTCTATTTACAATAGAGTTGTATCCTCTTTTAGAAGTTTTACGATGATTTAAAACTATTAATATTTCACCGGCGCCTGTCTTGTTGCATTTACTTTGCCAGTAGAGGAAACTTTGAATAGCATTATTTTTTTGTTTAAACTATGCGTGGCTAATCTGTGTATTTTTTATCTACTTTAGATATCATTTCTGTTGTTTAAAAATGTTATTGCTCTTAATGCGTAAAGTAAAAGGCATTATCGTATGAACATGCATTACATAACATCATAATGGAGGCATATCCGGTTTTCGTTACAGCTTCTAGAATATGTAACACTACCTTTGCCCGCGGGAGGCATATCCGTTTTTCGATACTTCTAGAATATCCTTTGCCCTCGGCTCCACCGCAGCCAAAAGCTAATTTTAGGTTATATCTTAGGTTCCCGATACAGTAGAGGGATAAAATGAATATCAGGTCTTAAGTCTAATTTAAAGCTATAAAATAAAAAAAGTTGCATCAAAATCCGTTCAATAGTTTTTGCATGATGCGCTATCGAACAAATAGACAAACAGATAAACAGACAAAAAATCCAAAAAAAATTGTTCTGTGTTCAGACACACCTACCTATAGCTTTATACAGTAATTTTTCACATATATCTTAAATGTACAGACACGGGTCTATTGGCTTTATCAACGTTGCTTATAGAAAACAACTACAATGTATGTATTAAAGTCGTTTGAAACAATGACGCATTGTGTATCATTATCTGACACCGTTTAAAGTGTCGGCTGAAGTCAATGCAATTGTTCTCATTTGCGTCTGATGATAGCTTTGATCTCCTGGAACACGATGGGCTTGAAGAGGAAACAGGTGTTGAACTTAATATTAACGCTTTTATTAGCATTGTGTGCCGCACTCTCTCAAGTACTTGGAAGTAGCGTTCTTCTGAACAAAAATTGCTTGTTTATAGTACCTATAACAAATTATTGCTTCCCAAAAGACTAAATTCAAAAGTTAAATTGTTGGTATTCTACTGACCTGGGTAATTTGGATACCTACATTGTAGATTTTCGATACACAAAAATGACTTTGTTCGTGTTGTTATCAGGCCCATTTTTATCCACTAGGCACTCTGGAGAGCGCCCAGGGCACTGTTTCCCCAAAGGACTCCAAGTTCCTGCTAAGTGACACATCAGCATCCAACAACTTAGCTTAGTAGAATTGTGTGTGTTAATAAAAACCCAGTTAAACAATGTTAGATCTATTTCTTTTAGCAATTGACATGCTCCGCTACTTTTTAAAGTACAAATTATTTGTGAATAAAGAAAAAGAGATTTTTAGTAGGGGCGGGAATCAAACCACGCATCTTTTCCAATCCGGGGAAGTGCTCTAAACCACTAAGCTCTGATCCTTCGATCATCCCAAATTCTTAATCACATTTGTCTTACGACTAACGCCATCTACCGGCAAGCATTACGTGCATCCAATATAGTAAGTTTAATTTTTACTTTTAAAAGTAGCGGAGCATGCCAATTGCTAAAAGAAATAGATCTAAAATGTTTGAAGAAAATCGCGCCATCAAATAGTATGAATTTTAATTGCAAAATTAAACTTACTATATTGGATGTATGTAATGCTTGCCGGTAGATGGCGTCAGTCGTAAGACAAATGTGATTAAGAATTTGGGATGATCGAAGGATCAGTAGGGTAGCTTAGTGGTTTAGAGCACCTCCCCGGATTGGAAAAGATGCGTGGTTCGATTCCCGCCCCTACTAAAAATCTCTTTTTCTTTATTCACAAATAATGTGTACCCAGTTGAACAAATTTGGAATTCTATAATACTATTTTTTTCTGTTTAAAATAGTCATTTCCAATACATAGGAGACAATTAAACAACTCTAACGGTAATTAAATAGGAATATAATGTCGTCTAACTACACTAGGGGTGTCGTATTAGTTCACTAGGGATATAAAATTAAGGAGAAAATAGTACTGCGAAATAAAAAAAGAACGAAACAAATGAAATGTCAACTTGTCAAGCCAGTGTAGCATATATAACACAATACTTTACCTTCCATTGTGGATGTAACGGGTGCTAAACAGGGTGATGTAGCTACCATTCTGTGCTAACTATACTGAGAGCACTGGGGCATTTGGGCGCAAATATTGAATGGATGTGAAGTTTATGATGCGAGTAAAAAACAATAAGTAATATTATGGGAGAATCGGTGCCTGCTTAACTGCCTCGGTGGCGCAGTGGTAGTGTATGCGACTGCTGATCATGAGGTCTCGAGTTCGATCCCGGGTCGGGCGGAATTACTGAGCTTTTACCTAAAAAGGAAAATTATCAGTAACAGCCCGGCGATTGGAAATGTGCCCGGTAGACGGCAATAAGCTCGCCTCCTATTACGTGGGATATAAACATAATTGGCCAACCGTCGATGTGTAATACACCTCTGCCTACCCCTTCGCAGATACAGGCGTAATGCTGTGTTTTTAATATTATGTATTTGGGTTGCGAAAATTAGATCGAAGTCATTCCGAGGAAAATTGGTTGTCTTTTGGATCAGTTCACTACCATTGCAAATATTATATGGACTAGGATGATGAGTTGATGACGATCTATAAAAAGAAATCATTGTCAGCATAGTATATGAACACAAGACGACGCAAATAGAGAACACGGAGGGTGCGAATGTATGTCTAATTGCCTCCGGACGTGTCTCAACTCAGTTTTAAGAACCAAGTGCATCAAGTCAGGGTTGCTGCGTAATGCTTATTTATTTTAACTAATCTTATTTATCCCACTATTAGGTACTATTATTTCTTCTTCTTTATATCTCTCTCCTCATTCTCTCCTTATTATCATCCCTCTCCAGCTCTTTTCATTTTCCATAGAATTGGCGATCCTCAAATGATGGCTCATGGTTGCTAGCGTCTATAGGCTACGGTAACCGCTAACCATAAGGTTGGCCCCGTATGCTTGATTTCCACCCGTGTCGTATAAAAAAAAATAAACGAGTGCGTGTAACCTTTACGTGCGGTTGAATTAATACTTTGAATAATACGGTAGAAATTACTAAAAAGATTATTCATAAAATAAATGTAATTTCGCACTTTGAACTCTTATACGACCAGTTCGATAATATTACCAATGATTACAATTAAATGAGACGGTTATAAAATGGTGGCACGTGAACCTGTCATTCCTATAATGGCCACATTGTATATCTCAATTCAATTCTTGATTTAATGGCGCTGTTGTTGTGTACGGCACCGCCGCAGCCAAAAGCTAGTTTTTAGGTTATATCTCAGGATCTCGATATAGTAGCGGGATAAAATGTATACCAGTTTTTAAGTCTCATCAAGAGCTATCATTAAAAAGTGTCATCAAAATCTGTTCAGTAGTTGTGTTTTGTCCGTGTTGTGACGGACTAAGAATACAAGTGTCACCACCCCATTCTTTCCCACGGGTGTCGTATGAGGCGACTAAGGGAAGTAAGCAATTATCATCCATTGCATGACTGGTGGTAGGGCTGGGTATCAAATGGGAGTACTCACTTGGTATCGGGCTCGAGCGGGTTGGTACCACCATCTCCCGTGTGACCGGCCATGAAGCACATCGTTGCGTTTTGGCTGTAGTAGGAGAAAGCCGTTTTAAATATTTCATTTCATATCTGTGAAATGAATTGGTGAGCAGCGGCTTGACAATACTCTCGGTATAGTCGAGTCCATGGGCGACGGTTACCATTTACCATCAGATGGACTGTGGCTCGTCTGCCACTATATGTAATAAATAAAAAAAAGTAGTTTTTGCGTGATGGGCGAACAAACAAACAGACAAACAAACAAAAATCTAAAAAAATTGTTTTGTGTTTAGACACGCCTATATATCCTAATACAGTTGTCTTTTTTTTCTCAAATATCTTAAATGTACAGACAGCTCGGTTAAAGCTTTATAATGTTTATAATAGTATAGATTATTATTCTGTAAACGTTAAATACCATTTTACCCCTGTCATTCGTATGTCGTTGATTGCTTCTTATAACATTACGGCCCAGTATTTAGATAAAATACAATTAATTAATTCAATTGTTATTATTATAACATTTAAGTAGTATTACTGAAATTATAAATTTAATAAAACATATGCTCACACTATAGTCATGCTACCTCCCGTAAAGAAGCTTTAGTGTTTTACTGAACGTCACTTCCATGGAAATACTTCAAGTCGCGACTATAGAAGTTATTTACTTCAAAAACCTTCTTATTATACTTATGTGGCACTTTTTAGTACGAGCTCTCTCCGTTGTAGGAGAGAAATTGACTTATTGTTTTATATCGAGTTATGCCATCCATCCTTCTCTTAGCTTTTCATGCACCTGTCGATGGATATAGCTCTCGAACGCCTGAAGAAAGTCTGGTGCTAACCACATCCAATGATTCGGTTCGGTGCTATTTTGATTATTAGTTCCTCTACGGTTATCCGTCCGACATGCGCGAAATCGATTCGAAGATGAGAACGATTATAATTTTTTACTATTAGTCTGTCACAAAACTGTCGAAAAACAACTTTTAAGGTGTGTAAACCCTGTGCTACCTTCGGCGTCATAAAGGCTACTGCATATGCACCGGAATGGGGTGTAGTTCAAACACACGCACACATACACGCAATTACTCACACTAAGTGCATCGCATGCGTGCACGTTGTAAACAGTGCCGATTACCGGGGGCAATAAAAACCAAAAGATAAGTACTAACGCGTGCGGGCGAAGATATTACACAGGATAAAATGCAACGTTTATGCGTTGGAACTTAGAGGGGACAGTTTTGATGTCCCTTATTTATTTTGAAATTTGTTGGAAAATTGTGGTCGAATTTGGGGTTAGGTTGGTAATAAACTGAGGGTAAGCAAACAAAACATAAATATTGTATGTGTATTCATCAAAAAGCTAGTCGGTAATTTTTGTAAGGTTGAAAGTTCTCAAAAGTTTCTTTTTTGTTAAGACGGGAAAAAATGTTCCTAACCGCACACCCCGTCGTTCGGGGCAACGAACAGGGTAGTGTAGGGCCTTCATCCACTAAAGAAACCCACCGTGTGCCGTCTCTCCGCCTTTATTGGCGGGCCACTGGAACTATATTACATTCCTTCGGTGGTGACAAATTTGTACCTACTTACCTAATTGTGAACACATAATAAAAAATGTAAATCTAATGTTACTTAATTCTATAACGGTTTCTGACGTGCTAAATGCACGTAAGTATATTGGTTTCAATGATGAATTAAAATCTTTGTTTTTGCACGCCTCATAAACGAAGCGTTGAGTTGTTTCTACTCCCGGTTGACACGGCACAGTTGATTTTTCAAACTTAAAATGTCTCTATTTATCATATATTGCACTAGTAAAATAATATCTACACACACATATAAAGAACAAACACTATTTTTAACACTCATGATATGTTTGATGCCATTTTTGTTATTTAAACTAGTTAAAAAACTGTTTGAAAAAAAATCTGGCTTGGACGTCCGTGAGTTATAGATAATGTATGTTAACACGATAACGACCAAAATACTTAATTAATCGAGTCTTTTTTTTTCGTTTACGAATTATGATGACTAGGAATAGAGCCCTATTACTTTTCACGTTCTGATTCGATGTGGTTTAATTGTTAAATAAACAAAAAAATACTGAATATTTACGGCATTTACGCTCGACGCGACACTAAAACCAGCGCCTTTCATGAGAACTACCTATCTTTTTACGTACGCATAGCCACCGGTGGTTTTACTATCGTCAACAGAACAGAACGCCGTTCGCCCGGCCGGTACATTGTTCTTTGTTAAAAGAAAGTTTTTACCTTTGCTTGACGAACTGATGATATTTTTCAAGTATAATAACTATTTTATCCATAACAATAAGTAAAAACACTAAACACACGTAAATAATAACACACCAACGTTATAAAACATGAAAAAAACATATTTTACATTCCACCATTTTTTTGCGGGGCCTTGGCGTCTCGGTGTTTTCACTTAGAACAAAGTATACAATTATAAGGCAACCAAGTTAGGAAGATAAATGGTTTAGAGATTTGTTGTTGAACTCATTGATTTTTAAATAAGTTGTATAATATTGTCCAGTTGCAATAAAAGAGATATTGACAAATGCAGCCCTAGATGTCGCAAGTGGTAGTTTTAGATGTACCTATTCAGTTGCTGTTGTATATATAGAACCACAATATTGCTTTTTTTGTAAGGAGATGTCTTTTTGTTTTCTTAAATTGTTTTTGTTTACAGTTTAATAAATTATTCAATTTTACATGTTTATATATATATTATATTTTATGCACTTATGCAGGTATGTATGTAAACTCATGGATTGTTGTTCTTACTAATTGCCAGATGGCGCCTTGCAAAATGACAGAGGTAGATTAATATAGAAGTACTTCTTAAAATTAGCGCTAGATGGCGTATAAGAAATGAAACCCACTTTAGTACCTTTTGAAATTAGCGCTATCTATGTGATTTATTGAAAACTACTTAGTAAAACAAATACATTATTAGTTACTTACCAAATAATCAATTTTATTGTGAAAAATGAAGATTATGAGGCGTGCAATTTGGATTTTCCAACGTATTTTAATTTCTAACTATATATATTATTGTCTATTACCAAAATAGCATAACATTTTCTGATATTTGCGTGAATATTCATAATGAATTAACTACTTTATCGATTCGACGTCCGTGATTTGACGTAGGTGTGATTTGATTGTTGCAAAATATTCAAAGTACCTATAGGTAAAGAACGGGGATCTCTCAATCAGTTTTTATTACTGTAATAACAGCTCACTGGGATTTTAATAGTTTTTTATTAAAAAAATAACTTGATCAAGATTGATCTTAGCTCTCTAAAATTAATAAAAATCTGTTCAGGCGTTTGAAGACTCAGCTTTTTTCCACCAACTTAATACAGTAGTGGTATCGTGTTTAGGCTATTTGGAATAGTAGGTATATTATTGATGTGAAACATCTAATGCGGAGGGAGGGTAAAATCGGCTGTTAGCGTGGCGACGCTTTTATTTTACTTGTCCCGTTCAAATCTTACAAGAATTTGACATACTTCCCGGTTTCCCATTGAGCTGAAATTTTACACAGATACATATGCGTGACAATGCAATATTATGATGACATGAAATTGATCTGATGATGGAGCTGGAAGGTGGGACATGCGAATTCTAGAATGAGATAGTGGACCCTATCGAGTTTGGACCCGTTTGATTCGTCTTGAAGAGTACTTTGCTGTGTGGGGCCGGCATCTAGAATAGCTCCACCCTGTCTCTTCCTATGGGAGTCGTAAAAGCTGACACAGGGATTACCGGGGGACCGGGCAACAGCGTTCCCCTGTGTACTAAAAACATCCACTGCGATCGCAAACCCGCCTGCCAAGCGTGGCGATTATAGTAAAACCCCCATTTAGGGGAGGCCTATGTCCAGCAGTGGACCATGAAAGGCTGTTGGAAGGATTGACGAGTACTTTGTCTTTAGATGCTATCCAAGGTCTGATGATGGAGCTAAAAGGTGGCTATGCGAAACTCTGTAATTAAATGGCGCAACTCCATCGAGTTAGGGTTCGTGTGAAATGCCTTGACTAGTACTCCAGTTCTAGGTGATATCCAGGGTCTGATGATGGAGCTGGAAGGTGGCGACACTAACTTTGTAATGAAACGACGCAACCCCATCGAGTTTGGAATCGTTTAATTCGTCTTGACGAGTACTTTGTCTTTAGACGGTATCCAGGGTCTGGTGATGGAGCTAGAAGGTGGCCATAGGAACTCCGTTATAAAACGACATAACTCCATTCGAGATTTTAGGTTCGTATGATTCGTCTTGACGAGTACTTTGTCTCTAGATGGTATCCAAGGTCTGATGATGGAGCTGGAAGGTGGCTACAGTAACTCTGTAATGCAACAACGCAACCCTATCGAGTTTATACTCGTTTGATTCGTCTTGAGGAGTTCTTTGTCAAGTTATGATCAATTTATTTCTACAAAATAATTTTGATGTTTCACATCTGGTAGATGTCCCACGACGTCTAGTTTTATTTAATAGAAAAACGGCGACCAAGGTCGGATGTCTGAGAGTGGTGGTTTTAACACGCTTATATTAGCTTGGTATATTATATATATATATATATATATATTCAATATATAGGAATATAGGAATCGCAGACAACCATTAGGTTGAGTAGTCTGTGAACGGAATCTATGAACGTAATTTTCACCCCCTTCAAATGTTGGAGTGATTTGAAACTGCACACTTATCAAGGAGCGATGACAATGCAATAATTTGAGAAGTTTATCCGTTTTTAGGGTTCCGTAGCCAATAAGGAGGCCTTATAGTTTCGCCATGTCCGTCCGTCCGCTGTTTACAACTTAGCTTAGAGACTTAGTAACAGAAAGCTGTAAGTTGGCATGAATATTATACTATTATTATTCACGCTGTCAATAGGATAAGATAAAATTTTGAAAAAAATTAGCTACCCTATGCACGTAAAGTAAAGAATGTTTTTTTCTCGTCTATCCCATAGTGCTGGGTGTCGTTAGATAAGTCTTTTAAAAATATGGTGGTGTTTTTGAAAACAATTTTTAAAACGAGGAATTCGTTTGTGAAATAGGTACCTACCTACCTATATGACGAAGTTTAAAGTAAAATCATCGCATATTTATATATTTTTTATATATATTTTAGCATTTAACATGCTTAGCACTGTACATTAAACACAATGTGAAAAAAGTGTGAAATCGTAAATAACAGTCACGAGCAGAATTTGAACCTGCATCTCCTGGAACCGTCCAGATGCCGAATTGGCAAAGCATCTGGACGGTTCCAGGAGATGCAGGTTCAAATCCTGCTCGTGACTGTTATTTTCGATTTCACATTTTTCACTTTGTGTTTAATAAAATCATCACAGTTTAGTAGGCTTTATTTCTTTAAGGTAAAAGTATTTTTGATACTGTTTTGAGATTAAAAAGAAGAAAATAATTTATAGTTAAAAAACAACGCATTTTTTTACAATCGTTATTTATTATAATATTTTATACTACTTTTAGTTCCACTAGCCACTAATACGTGTTATTTTAGTGTCTTAAACTATATTTATTTATTAATTTACTCAGTCATAAACCTCTGTCATTGGAGCTGCCAATATTAGTCGTTCTATTCATTACGTTTTCTATGATACAAAATGGGGCGAAATGCAAGGGGCTGGTGTGTTTATAATTAACGGCTTTTGTACTGTTGTAAAGGCAGCTATTTAAATTGAACTCACACTATGAATGTCAAAAGAAAATCTAAAATTTTAATAATAATAATTAGTGTATGAAAACTTAACAGAAAACTACATATAGGTATATTTTGTAAAGGAATTTCAGTTTTATAAACGCCATCTATGGACAAAGTTACAAAAAATACACAGACTACCATGTAGTACACGAATACAGAGATAGATGGCGTCTTTTAAACTGGCAGTACTGCTGTTACAATAAGGTGTGTTGTTTCGCTCAAGTTCGGTTCGCAAGAGAAATTATAGATGGCGGCATATGTGTGATAGAAACATTTTCAATGCAATGAAATTGAGTTTTAGAGAAATTTTATTGAGATTAAAACTGAAACGACAAAGTTCTTGTCGTTATTATGATTTTCACACCAGTTCGCATCAAACTATATCGTTACACATATTAACTAGCTCATAAAAGTAACTGCCTCGAGTGTGCAGCGGTAGTGTGTACGACTGCTGATCATAAGGTCTTGGGTTCGATCCCCGGGTCGGTCAATGTTATTGAGCTTTTTGGCAAAAAGAAAAATTCTCAGTAGCAGCCTGGAGTTTGGAAATGTGCCCGGTAGACGGCAATAGGCTCACCCCCTATTACGTTGGACCTAAACATAGCTGGCGAATCGTGAGTGTGTAATATACACCTCTACCTACCCCTTCGGGGAATACAGGCGTGATGCTATGTTTAAAGTCGCGGTTGTAGATCACGTATTATTTAGCTCTATTGTAGTGAACCGGATAAAAAATCATAGGGATCTTGATGAGAGACGATTTTATTTTGTTTATTATCCCGAGAGTGGGTCTCGGGATAATAAACAAAATAAAATCGTGGATACAAACGGTACTAATTTTATAGGGTTTTCCTAGCTTTTATCTATTATTCTGTCCGTATGCTGACGGACTAAGAATATAAGTGACACCACCCCATTCTTTCCCGCGGGTGTCGTAAAAGGCGACTAAGGGAAGTTAGCAATTATCTCCCGTTGCATTACTAGGGCTAGGCACCAAGTGAGAGAACTCACTTGCTATCGAGTCCGAACGGGTCGGTATCACCTGTGTGACCAGTAATGAAGTACGTCAGTGTGTTTTGGCTGTAGCAGAAGATAGCCGTTTATTCGTTAATTTTTATATCTGAGAAGAGAAATGGTGCACAACGGCTTGACAATACTCTCGGTATAGTTGAGTTCATGAGCAACGATTACCACTTACCATTAAGTGGGCTGTGGCTGGTGAGGGAGAGCTTGGCTCTCTAAAACAGACGGGGTCACCAGAAATGGAGGTCCATACCTGCTAGGGGTGGGAGACTCATGCGTAGAGCGTATACCTCACCCCTGGCGAAAGGACGTGTGAAGGAACACTGCATGGTTTTAGCAGGTAGACCAGTACCACTGGGAGTCCGGCCCACTGGGAGTCCGGCATAACCCCTCGGTTCTCCCAGCGGTATTATAATTAAATAAATAATTCTTCTGTATCGCTGAACCGATTTTGATGGAATGTTTTGTGTGTTTGAGTGGCTCCCGGTATAGTATAATTAAATTCAGAATGGAACCCAGTAGATGGCGCGGTGTCATCTAGTAGGGACTTATTGATTATTATTTTTAGATGCAAGTTTTTTATTCTCTTTAAGATGTTTTGCATATTATAACACATGCTTAACTGAAAATTTTCACCTCAAAACCCCACCGCCGCCCTTATCAAGACAAAAAAAAAACTGGTGCAGCTATAAGCAGGTAAGCCAACATTCGAGAACACGCAAGTAAAGGTATAGTGTAATTTTTAGAGTATTGTTTATCACATTAGACAGCGGTTATTTGTTCTGGCACGAGTACCTAGGTGATCCGCCGTAGTAAGGGCGGGCGAGGGCGCACGGTGGTTACGGGTACCTAGGTACCTACTTGGTACTACGTGCAGCTTCTATAACCTTCTACTAGTTTATACTTAAACTAGCCTTTTTTTTCGGTTATATCTCTGGTTCCCGATATAGTAGCGGGATAAAATGTATACCAATGTTCAAGTCTAATCAACGCCTTTAAAATAAAAAAAAAATGCATAAATATCCGTTCAGTAGTTTTTGCGTGATGCGCGAACAAACAGACAAAAATTCTAAAAAAAAATTGTTTTGTGTTTAGACACGCCTATATAGCCTATTACAGTATTTTTTTCTCAAATATCTTGAATGTACAGACACAGATCTGTTACAGCTTTATAATAATATAGATAAAGCTGAAACTACTGATATTTGCTTTTTAGTTTTAGAATAAGTCATAGACTGTTTTTATTTGTTGGTTTATGTTTGATTGAAGGCGTTAATTAAGTACCTGATCTGTGCTAGTATTGGGCAGAAAGAAATATTTTTGAACACAAGTGCGTAAATGTGAATTCGAAAACAGTCACGAGCAGGATTTGAGCCTGCGTTTCCTGCGTTGCAAAGTCTTGGGTGATTTTGCTTATGTTATATCCTATATATTTATACAAGAGGGCTAGTCCATCCATCCATCCATCAGCCTTTGATCGTCCACTGCTGGACATAGGCCTCCCCTAGGGGGGGTATTGCCATAATCGCCACGCTTGGCAGGCGAGTTGGCGATCGCAGTGGATGTTTTTAGTACACAGGGGAACACTGCTGCCCGGTCCCCCGGGAATCCCTTAGACGGCTTTTACGACGAAGGGATTTTGCCGGGAGCTATTCTTGATGCCGGCCCCACACGGAATGGAAGAGGGCTAGTAGCTAGACTAATAGTTAGACTAGTGTCACACTCCGACAGTAACGTGGTTTAGGAGGGATAGGGGGCCGCTCGGTCCAAGATGGCGATTTTTGGGGGCGGTAAGATTTTACAATAAAAACTAACAATATCTTCCAGTCTATTAAGAATCATTTCATTTTAGTAACAACGTGAAATGAATATTCACTTAAATTATTTTTTTAATCATATAATTCTTTAATCATCAGGGTTTATCTTATGAATACCTCCGGCCAGTCGGGCGAAGAGTTTATGCCGGACACCGAACGTAGGTATATAGTGTTCCTAATCGATATAACCCTGAAGTGTACCTTCAGACCAGAAGATATGGACCTAAAACCTGCTATAAATCGACTGGGATATAATAAGAAGAATTATAATGATAATAAGATAAAATACTACTATCACGCCTAAGGGCGTCGTGAAATTATTCGCTATAGCGGGTCTTTAGCACCACAACCAGACGTGATAGCAGCTTTAATATGCGTCGAGGCTGTAATTGCTACTTAAAAAACTTAACCACATCCTTTACGCAGATAAAATCGCAAGCTCGCGGCGGCTTGTATAGATGCAGACTCCTCGATCACACGCGCTCTATCAATTCATCGCATGCCTTGTTATGCTTAGATAAAGCAACTAACATTCATGCCAAAACCTGTCTTCATAGCAACTGACGGTAAATAGCAAATGGTTAAGCGCATTAGTTTTGCAAAGTTCTTATTTACTCGTGAAACTATACGTGATATGGAACGATTTACCTCCATCCCTACGAAACAATATGTCCCTATTGACTTTAAAAAGATATATGCGTAAAGAACGTCTTATACAACAAAAAAATTAATAGCAGAACAGTGTGTATTGCGTACTTTTATGTTTAGTATATGATTTAATAAATTTTTAAGTGTTATTATATAGAGGTATAAGTTTTAAACTGCCTCGATGGTGCAGCGGTAGTGTGAGCGACTGCTGATCATGAGGTCTCAGTTTCGTTCCCTGGGTCCGGTAGCCCGCAGTTTGGAAATGTGCCCGGTAGACGACAAGGCTCGCCCCCTATTACGTGGGACTTAATTAAACATAGCTGGCCGAGGTGAACCGGGGGTATGTAATACACCTCTGCCTACGGCTTCGGGGATACAGACGCTTTGTTTATGTATATGTTATGTATAAGTTTTATTTTTTTGCTTATTTTTTTATCTATTATTATATTTTCTTTTAAGTTACAAGAGTAACTGTACGTGCATTTAATTTATATGTTAAGTTTAATGTTGGGGGGGACAGCTGAAAATCAGTTACGGCACTGCGCATAGCACAACAAAAACGGAGCTGGTAGGTACTCCGGCTATTGTATTTTGTATAGCCACTGAGAGTGCCGGAGGCCCCAACCCCGTCCCTATCCTCTCCTTATAATCCTTCCTATCCTCTCGCTAGTATCTTTCCCAGCCCCTCCACCTCCTGTCCCTTTCCTTAAGGTGTCATTGTGCGAGTGCTTTGTTACTAGCATTTATAGACTATGGTAATAGCTTACCATCAGGTGGGCCGTATGCCCCTATGTATGTGATAAAAAAACTAAGACAAATGTGATGAGGAAATTGGGTATGGCCAAAGGCTGGTGCGGTAGCTCAGTGGATTAGAGCACTTCCCCGGATTGGAAGGGACGCAGGTTCGATTCCCGCTCGCACTAAAGTTCTCTTTTTCCTAATTCACAAATAATAATTTGTACTTTAAAGTAGCTGAGCATGTCAAGTGCTTAAAATCCAGATCAAAATATTAAAAAAAAACTAATTCTAGAAAGTGAGGACTTAATATGGCTATAAGTTGAGTACTAAGGCCACGAGACTAGAAAAGCAGTAAGACAGGCAAGGAAGAAATATATGGCATTAGATAAATTAACTAATTGGTGTTGGTTTTTCAATAGTCAGCTATAATATACGTGTACTTATCAGATGAATTGCCAAACGGCGTATTAAAATGTATGAGATATTAAGAAATTACTGCTTCTATCACTTAAAATTTCTGTCTAGACATCGCCACGCTCCATTACAAGTTAAGGTAGTATATACCAATAGAAACTTGGCAAGCATCTCTCTGAATATAACACAATAGTTTGTATTGAACCTATCTAATATATTATTCAAAGACATTTCAACTACAGAACTAGTAGAGTGAAACCAAGATACAAATTGCGTAAAATTTACATGCACATGTTTTTATTGTGAATATAATATAGTTGGTTTTTGATTGGCATTTTGTTGGAGAAAGTTATATTTTGTTGGTTTTAGAGTATATAATTTAACACTCGATAGTAATGGAGTGTACGTCAATACGTGTGAATGTCGATGTACCAGGGTTCATAATTGGTATATATTTGACTTTTGAGCATTCGTAGAAGAACAAAGTTTTGTTGATTGAATGGTTTTTATCTTTTTTATATTTAGAACTTCAAATTCTTACACAAATTATCTTACAACTAAGTATTTATGCTGTCGAACTCTACGACAGTTTGTGGGCAAAGTGTTGTGTTTACTAACTTAGGAAAATGTTATCTTACTTAAATGAAGAATATCTTATCTAAATTAACAATATAAATAAGTAATGCATGATGTTGTCATTCAAAATTATCATATAATAAAAATCCGATTTATATGGAACAAGAGTACATCTTACTCCAAGCCAAGCGTCACCCAAGACGTGAAGTATGAATGTGTTATCGAAAGTAGCAGTCAGGAGCAATTGTCATGATGGCTGAATTGGGAAAGCATCTGGACGGTATCCAGATGCAGGTTCAAATCCTGCTCGTGACTGTTTTTTTTCGATTTCACATTTTCTCACTTTGTGTTTAATGTATAGTGCTAAGAATGTCAAATGCTAAAAATATATATAAAAATATCTAAATACCATTGTTTTGTGCTCTATTACTCTTCTTATCGTACTCTCTCCATTTTTGATAAATACCTACAGACACACCGGGTTCTACTGTTGTATTATATAACAAGGTACCTATACATGAACAGACCAACAAAAATATACAAAAAAGACTTGTAAAAGATATAATTTACTTATATATTTTTTATTCGTTGAAGAAGTGTTTGTAATATTTTTTTATTCAAGTATCTAAAGAGAGACATCAGCGTTAAAATCTAATTTCGAATTTTTAGTCTACAACATTATCAGTTTTTCCTATTACAAGCTTCGAGTCAGCACATGCCATAACCACACACAGTTAATATATTTTTATAAGAAAGTCTCCATAATTAACCCTTCAAAGAGATTGCTAACGCGTTTAACCCTGACTGACAGGGCAATTGAATGGGTCCTAAAAGACCTTTAAAAGTTGTCCACGAGAGGGTGATAAAAATAAACGGATGTCATTACAAAGGAAATAATAAAGTGCCGATACCTTTACTCTTATATCAGTTCTATTTATTATCCTGTGTATTGAACTTATGGTCAAGCGGTAAAAGTGTGTCCATCCATCAGCCTTTCAACGTCCACTGCTGGACATAGGCCACCCCAAGAGAACGCCACAACGAGCGGTCCTGTGCTGACCGAATCCAACGGCTCAACGCGGCTTTGACCAGATCGTCGTTCCACCTGGTGGGGGGCCGTCCTACGCTGCGCCATCAGATACGTAGTCGCCACTCGAGAACCTTTCTTCCCCAACGGTTGTCGGATCGTTGAGCGATGTGGCCTGACCATTGCCACTTCAGCATGGCAACCCGGCGGGCTATGTCGGTCACTCTCGTTCTCCTACGGATCTCCGTATTACGGATTCGATCACGTAGGGAAATACTAAGCATAGCCCGCTCCATGGCCTGCTCAGTGACTTTGAGCCTTGAAACGAGGCCAACATTCAGAGACCACGTCTCTGTTCCGTATGTACTGGTAACACACACTGGTCTTAGACCTTCGTTTTCAGACACTGCGGAATGTTGGACGAGAAGAGTGTGTAAGATACTTCAATAACGAAAAGGTTCAAATCTTAGATAGTGCAAAAGCTGTTATTAGATATAATATCCGTAAGAAAATTTGTGTTGGTGGTAATAGACTTACCACTGAAGTAATGCGACATGGTTCCGGTGGCCCGTCAGCACAGACGGAGAGACGGCACACGGCGGGTTTATTTAGTGGATGAGGGCCCCACACTACCCTGTTTGTTGCCCCGAACGACGGAGGTGTGCGGTTAGGCACATTTTTTTCTGAAAAGAGGCGGTAGACTTGCTCCTATTAAATTGGGACCGAGTTACACGAGTGAATTGGCCTTACTCCTATGCTTACCACACATAAACCTTCGCGAACACTTCATACTTAGCAAGACCTAGGCCACAAAAAAACAGAAGCAATGTTGGTAAATATAGAATTCCCCCTGATTATTTTCATAGACCACAATACCATGACATCATAGCTACTAATGGTAGGCAGTGACAACTTAATAGGAGTATCACCAAGCCCTTGCTCACCATTTTGAATGTAATCCGGACTACAACCAAAACAACAAGGTGTTTCACGTCGGTCACACAGTAGGTAGTGATACCAACCCGATTGGGCCTTATAACTAGTAAGTACTCCCACTTGGTACCTTAAAGTACCCACCAGTAATATTAACAGAGCTCACCCAAATCTGATCGGCCGTTTTTACGTGATTGAGTAACAAATGTTCAAACATACAAATTTTTACATTTATAATATGACTACATTCTGTCCGCGACGACGTTTACGTCGACTTCAAAATATAGGTACATCTCTTACCGGAATATTAATAATCTCTATGTAAAAGTAGCTATGATACAGGAACCATCAGCCACCATCATTTAGCCGTGTGGCAGCGGCTTAGAATACTGCCAACCCATTTCTTCCCGTGGGTGTCGTAAATATTTTTGAATATATTTAATTATATCGTTTAAAATTATCAAGAACATTCTACTATGAAACTAAAAAAACCTATTTATTACGAGATTGTCTACGTTTTGCGTTTTAAAAAGCTTCTTGTCCAATTTTAATTTTACTTGACATCTAGAGCTAAAAGTCAATTCTGACGGGCCTCGTGGTGTAGTCGGTAGTGTAACCAACTTCCGTGCACGAGGTCGTGGGTTCGATTCCCAGTCAGGACAATTATTTGTGTTGAACACACATATTTGTACTGCGTCTGGGTGTTTTGTATCTATTATATGTATGTATTTACAAAAAGTAATTATATGTATTATATCCGTAATCTGGTACCCATAGCACAAGCGTTAAGCTTAGTTTGGGACCAGAGGACGTTGTGTGAAAATGTCCGTGAATATTTATTATTATTTATTATTATAATTGGAAATAACCACTTTATTGTGCAAATTTGAACCCAGTGAAATCCAGATTCGGTGTCTCGTTCAATGAATGATATGTGATGCGTAATGATGTCTTTTTTTATCGATAGATAAGGTTAAAACTACAGCCGTGTGGACGATGAAGGGCTGATGGATGGATGGAAGGTGAAAACTATATCTACCCTTTATTATATGGCATATATATCACCTTTTGTAATATATGATTGTTAATATGACCATCAAATTTTCCGAAACAAATAGTAGCCTCTATTCTTTTCAGGGTTTCAGACTACCTATATGTATGAAAAATTTCATGATAATTGATTCAGTAGTTACGGAGTGAAAACGTAACAAACAAACTAACTCACGTTCGCATTTATAATATTAGTAAGAATTAGGATATTTTGTTCTTAAAAAACACAAAACCCTGCACTAGGGATTTATGCCTATGTTGCATGGATAATTAACGGACACAAAGGACACTAGACTCGGAACAATCATTGTGGACTACACAAATAATTGTCCTATGTCCGTATTGAACCTAAAGCTCTCAGTACGGGAGGTCGGTATGTAATGGACTACCTCATCTCAGCGATCTAAGATGTGAAAGATTTGTTGTATTTATCTTGCGATAAGTTTTATTATAAGCACTATACAATTTATATAGAACTATATTACTTACTTTCAAATAATATCTGCTCTTTTATTTGACTCGATAAGGTTAAGACCTTTTTCTCATGTTCTTTATTATTTTTAATTTCACGTATTGTTGGTTTAGATTACATTCTAGTTGTCTCGGGCACATTATATTCTGTAAAAAATATTGTGTATGACCTCTATGTGTAGTGTACTTGTCAGTTTGGCCCAGACGTTCGTTATACAGAAGGTCAACCGATTATAACAGCCGCTCTATAAACTTAGATTAAAATATTTTGATCTATATTTTAGCACTTGACATGCTCGGCTACTCTTAAAGTACTAATTATAATTTGTGAATAAGGAAAAATAGTATTTTAGTACGAGCGGGAATCGAACCTGCGTCCCTTCCTTTCCGGGGAAGTGCTCTAATCCATTGAGCTATCGTACCATTTCTAGAAATACCGAATTTCCTCATCACATTTGTCTTAACGACCAACGCCATCTATCGGTAAAGCATTTACATGCATTCATCCAATGTAGTAAGTTTAATTTTGCAATTAAAATTCATACTATTTGATGGCGTGAATAAGGAAAAAGAGTATTTTAGTACAGGCGGGAATCAAACGTCCCTTCCTATCCGGAGAAGTGCTCTAATCCACTGAGCTACAGTAGATAGTACAGTTAATTTGTACTTTAGGAGTAGCTGAGCATGTCAAGTGTTAGCACTTGATATGCTCTTGATATAGATCAAAATGATTATCTAAGGATTATAATATATAATTAATGCTAGAGTAGTTACGATAGTTTAGTTAATATAAACATATATTTAATGTAAACCGACAAAGCGTAATTCATCTGAGAGAGTCAGAGGACTGCCATCCTCTAAAATTCTGCAGTAATTCATTAGTCAACCCTCTGTTCGTCATCCGAGCCGTCACACCTACTGCCATTTTGTTTCTCGATGTTTTGACAGATGTTCGTATAAATTGTTCAAATTGTTATTTTTGTCGCTAGCGTTCATTTACAGCTGTTTGTTTAGACACCATTTCTACCCTTAATTAAGGGATTACTTAACGCAATTTGCATGCAATAACTTGGAGGTAATTGCACGGAGGTGTCGGAGTTGTTGGAATTTGAATGTTTATTAATATTCTACGTTAGAATGTCAATTCAATTCATATTAATTTACAGAAATATGTCATTCACGTATACCTAGTATATTCAGCATAGACATACACTTAACTGGTCGAAATTATGATTTTTTTTTAAATTCTCTCTACTACTATTAGTTACTAGCGGCCTGTTCCGGCTTCACGGGTGGACATTTATTTTTAAACATTTTGGGATAAACGTAGAGTACCTAAATGTGTCGCGATTCCTGCCAGCCTGTAATTCACAGGCTGCAATCCGGCTCGAATGCGTACCGCAGTGCGGGTTAGGGCGTGCCCCAGAGGCGACACGTACCGACCCGCCCCCGTCGGTACGAACAACAGCAGATGCGGCGATGGGGGCCGCCACCCATCACGCCTTGCCCAGTTTGGCGAGTCGAGGGCAGCAGAGTGTCGAGTAGGCACGTGGAATGTAAGAGGTGGTATGCAAGATAAGTTACACGAGCTGGTAACCGTCATGCCGGACAGACAGCTTGATGTGCTCTGTGTAACAGAGACCAAGCGAAAGGGTAGCGACGCCTGTGATCTTCCTGGTGGCGACATCGGGCCAGCATGGGAGTGGGGGTGTTGCTGTCCGCTCGCTTGGCCTCAGGTGTGAAAGACTACGGAATGTTTGATCCCAGACTTCTATGGGTCTGAATAAAACTAGGTGTCACCAGGGTGTTCATGGTCGCAACTTATGCTCCCGTAGGCTCTTCGGTGGCATCGGATCTAGAGAAGTTCTGGGATAATGTTAGGGAAGTTCTGGATTTGGCAGAAGCTAGTGAACGCGTGATCGTATGCGGAGACTTGAATGGATGGGTTGGGACCAAGCGTCCAGACTTCGAGGACGTGCTTGGTTCTTTTGGTGATAAGAGAGTGAATGTTGCAGGTAGGCTCATTGCGGATGTATGTATGGAGAGAAGCCTTATTGTGTCAAACACATTTTTTCAACATAAGGACATCCATATCTATACATGGAGAAGGAATGAACAGAGAAGTATGATAGATTTAATTCTGGTAGACAGTCGCCTCCGAAGTAAAATTTTGGATACAAGAGCCTACAGTGGGACCCCCACTGTCGACACGGACCACTATCTCGTTATTGAGAGATTTGGTGGTCTGTTCAGAAAGTGGAGACACTGGCGAGAGCGTGTCCACTTCAGAGGGATTAAAAGAACAAAGATTGAAAAGTTGCAAGAAGAGAGTGTAAGAGCAAAGTATGTGGAGGGTGTCCGTGAACGGCTGACAATGGCAAGTCAGCCGGGATCTGACATAGAAGAATGTTGGAGAGTATTGAAAGATAGTATGGTAGATACAGCGAAAGAAGTATGTGGATGCTCAAAGAAGCATAGGAAAGTGAAAGGTGATGCATGGTGGGATACGGAAGTAGCAGCTTCCGTAGACCAAAAGAAGAAAGCGTGGCTGGACTATGTATCTTCTTTGAACCTGAGTGCATGTATGAAAGAACAGAAGAAAGAAATATACCGGCAACGTAAGAATGACACCAAAGCCTTAGTGAAAGAGAAGCGTGATAGAGCAAATATGATTGCAGAAGAAAAGCTGACCAAAAACTTCGAGAGCAACACCAAACTTTTCTGGAGGGAGGTGAAGAAATCTCGGAGTGGTTGGTCAGCTTTCAGAATGAATAAAATAAGGTCTAAAGGTGGAGACATTCTTACGCAAACACAAGATGTGTTAAGCCGATGGAGTGAATATTTTGGAGATATGTATGCGGATGTTCAGGGTGATGCCGGTGCCACATGTGGTCTAACAGATCAGCATTCGGTACCAACATCCTCTGATGACATTAGTATGGATGAAGTTGAATGAGCGATTAGAAGTTTGAAAAATGGTAAGGCAGCGGGTGTCTGCTAAGATTGATATGGTGTCTGCTGAGATGATCAAGCTTGGAGACTCATGTGTCTGGGAATTCTTCCTGATGCTTCTCAATTTATGTTGGAGCTCAGGAAAGGTTCACAAGGACTGGAGAAGCGCAGTCATCGTGCCCTTGTTTAAAAACAAGGGTTCACGTTATAACTGTGCAAACTACAGAGCCATAAACTTGACCAGTTTGGCAGCCAAAGTGTATGGTAAGATTATTGAAGGAGAACAAGGATGGTGTCTGATGATATTTTGTGCACAAGGAGGTTTCAGGTGTGGAAGAGGATGTATGGATAAAGTGTTTTCTTTGCGCAACATTGTGGAGAAGCATCTGGCTGTAGGCCAGAGGGTTTTCTGCAGTTTTGTGGATTTGGAGAAAGCATTTGACACTGTTGTACGAAAGGAACTTCGGGACATTTTGCCGGAGCTTGGTATTGACGGTAGGCTGCTACAAGCAGTGCAGTCCAACTACATGGACTGCAGAGCTTGTGTGCGGCTGGATGATGGAATGTCACCCTGGTTTGACGTCAATATCGGCGTTAAACAGGGCTGCGTTCTATCAGCCAGACTGTTTATCATATATCTCGATAAATGTCTAGAAAGGTTGAATGAAATGAATGTGGGAGTTCCGATGGGTGACTCAGTGGTTAAATCGCTGCTATAGGCAGACGATGCGGTCCTATTAGCGCAGTCTGCGACTGACGTGCAAACCCTAGTCGACGTAATGGCAGAAGATTGTAAGAAAAGGGGCCTGCGTGTGAATGTGAACAAAACTAAAGTAATGGTTTTTGAAAGAGAAGAAGCCAGTACAGATGTTAGAGTAGCAATAGGAAATGGTGTGCTAGAACGAGTGGATGAATTTGTATATCTTGGATGTGGATTCAGTCGGTATGGAAGGTACACCACTGATGTAGAAAGAAGAGTGAATGCGGGAAATAAAGTGAACGGAGCATTGGGACAACTTCTCGGCAGCCACCACCTCAGCCAGAAGGCACGTGTCGCGATACAAAACGCAGTACTTGTCCCAACGTTATTATATGGAAGCGAGAGTTGGGTATATAAAAAGGAGCATGAGAGCAAAATCAATGCGGTCGAAATGCGATCTCTGCGGAGAATCTGTGGAGTGAGGCTGACTGACCGCAATCGTAACAATGACGTAAGAGAGCGAGTAGGTATGAAAGATAGTATTGGTGTAAAGATGAGAAAGGGAATGCTCCGATGGTTCGGACATGTGGAAAGAATGCCGGACGAGCGACTGGCTAAGAAGATATACAATGTGAAAGTGGAAGGATGTAGGTACAGGGGGAGACCGAGCTTTACCTACCTAGACCAAATTGGTCATGTATTGAAAGAAGGTGGTGTCAGGAGTCTCCGAAACCGGCGAGCGTGTATGAAGAGAGTTATGAATGTTGAGGAAGCGAGAGATGTATGCAAGAATAGAGCCTCTTGGCACTCTATTCTCTCTGCCTACCCCGCAAGGGAAATGGCGTGATGATAAGTTAGTTAGTTAGTTCATAAGTAGTTTTTTTTTTAAATTACTATTTACACTAATAAATATTTATCCAGTAATAAATATCATCCATCCATCAGCCTTTTAAAGTCACTGCTGGACATAGGCCTCCCCAAGAATGGGGAATAGTGCCGTAATCGCCATGCTTAGCAGGCGGGTTGGCGATCGCAGTGGATGTTGTTAATACTCGAAGGAGTGCTGCTGCCCACTCCCTCGGTATTGCCTCAGTCGGCTCTTACGACTTCCATGGGTGGAGAGGGATGGTACAATTCTAAAGCCGGCCCCACACGGCAAAAGTAGTAATTAATATACTCTATGTTATTTGTATACATACAAAAATACAAACCTTTCCTCTTTATAATATTAGTGTAGACTATTTATCTTACCTATATCTTAAACTTCTGGAAGATTAAGAGGAATAACATACCAAATTAAAATTAAATTAAATCATAAAAATAATGTCAGTGTCATGGCCTGAGCAGTTGTCATGATGGCTTAATTGGCAAAGCAACTGGGACGGTTTTTCAGTAGATGCAGGCTCAAATCCTGCTCGTGACTATTATTTTGAAGTGCTAAAGATAAGTTTGTCAAATGTTTAAAAAATATCAAAATGTTTTGTGTTCGGTCACGCTTATAATAGCCTAATACTTACAGTAATTTTTTTCTCAAATATCTTAAATATACAGACATAGTTCTATGCGCATGTTCTATATACACATACATATAAAGAAATGTCATTGCGGGATTATCAGTATTGCGACAAGGAGCAAAATTTATTTAATTATTAAAAATAATTAAATAATACGTAAAGTCAATAAAGTTACTAAGGTGCGCACTGTTATAGACAGTATTAGTTCCTCGTATCGCTGTAGTCATGCCGCGTGTTTTGCCGCTATTGCAAAACAAACGGCCATTTATTACAAAATTGTCGTAAACGAGAATTCAATAACCGCCGCTTTCAGACTCCACAATCACCCTAAAATCAAAACCGTGTTCATGCCGTAAACCAAAACGTTACCGACTACGCTGATGAAAACAACTTTCATTCTTTAAACTCCGACGAGGGTCACGCTTGTGCCGGTCGAAACCCCTCGCTGTAAAATCCGGTACACCTATAGCTAAAACAAAACAATTTTAAATACAAATCCTTACCTCAATAAGTCATACGCAACGGCAGCCGCTACAAGGTCTCGCTAAGATCCTGAAATAAAAAATAATAATATGAATACACAAAATAATTACCCAATGACTACTGCCACAAGGTTTAGTCGTGAAAATTCATACATACCCGATATCCAAGCAGATACATCCATAGAATCGCCACATGATTCTAAGATATACAATTGTATACCAAAAATATCTCACAAATACTTACCTTACATAAAAATACTTACCTCAGTATCATCCAAACCATTATCTCTTCTCGTAGATACAGGAGCATGCATGTCTTTTAATGAAATTCTCAATACAAAAAATGCCTGAAATTACAAATGAAACAATTAAATTCAAAGGCATTGACTCTCCGGTGTCGAAATCAACTCTAGGTCGTATACCCGTAACGTTTTGTTCATTAACACATCATTTCCATGTTGTAGAAGGACTGGATTTAACTTATGATGGCATAATAGGCGCCGATATCTGCGACGCGATGAACGGAAATATTGATTACCCTAACGAAGAGCTCATATTAAATAATGTATCTTTCAAATTAAATTTTAACGAACCCCTTTGTCTCATCCCCGGTAGAACAGAAACTGTTATCGAATGTACCGTGTCAAATCCTGAAATCCTAGAAAGTCTTATTTTAGATCAGCATCCGATTGAAAACCTGTTAATAGCTAATTGTATTGTTCAAGTAAAACAAAATTCACGAATAAATATATCAGTTATAAATGTATCAGAACAACCCATATGCTTCAACCCAAATCTAAATTTAGAGATTATTCCTTTTGAGAACCCTAAATCTTGCCCTATATTTAACATATCAACCACTCCTAAAGTAGAGAATAATTCAAATCAACGCACTCAGAAACTTTTTGAGCTACTTCGCCTAGAGCATCTAAATTCCGAAGAAAGTGATAATTTACTTGATCTAATCCGCACGATTATTCCGTTATTTTTCATCTCCCTGGTGAACCACTTACCTACACTAGAGACATCCAACATGAAATGAAGACATCTATTTCAACACCTATCAATGTGAAATCTTATAGATTTCCCGAGTGCCACAAAAGAGAAGTTAACTCACAAATCGATAAAATGCTTGACCAAGGCATTATAAAACCCTCAAACTCTCCTTGGTCATCCCCCATATGGGTGGTACCTAAAAAGTTAGATGCTTCCGGTGAGAAAAAGTGGAGAGTAGTAATTGATTATAGAAAACTGAATGATATAACGATCGGAGACTTAAAAGTCTCCGATAGGTATAGGGTAAGCCCTATACCAAATATCTCAGAAATTTTAGATCAACTGGGTCAAAGCAAATATTTCAATACTTTAGACCTCGCTTCCGGTTTCCATTAGATAAGAATGAAACCGGAAGACGCAGCAAAAACCGCCTTTTCAGTCCCTCAAGGGCATTACGAATTTACTCGTATGCCCTTTGGCATAAAAAATGCTCCTTATACCTTTCAGAGGTTGATGAATAACGTTCTTACAGGTCTTCAAGGTGAGAAATGCTACATTTACCTGGATGATATTGTTATTTACTCACATGACCTTCCCTCACACATCCAAAATTTAACCTCAGTCTTCAAAAAAACTCCGCACGTTTAACCTAAAGTTGCAACCTGATAAATGTGAGTTCTTGCGCAAGGAAGTAAGGTACTTAGGTCACGTAATAACCGAAAATGGAGTGAAACCTGATCCAAGTAAAATAAAATCCGTGCAAAACTTTCCTATACCCAAGTGTCCCAAAGATATTAAATCTTTTCTAGGGTTCGTGTCATATTATAGGCGATTTATCCCAGAATTCTCAAAACTTGCCAAACTACTCACTACTCTTCTAAAAAAGGACGTTCCATTCGTTTGGCAAAATGAGCAACAGTTAGCAAAAAATAAATTAATTAGCGCTCCTGTTCTTATATATCCTGATTTCTTACAACCTTTTATACTTACAGGTGACGCCTCCAACTATGCTATTTCCGCCATCTTGTCACAGGGTCCTTTGGGCAAGATCTGTCCGATAGCCTTCGCTTCTCGAACCTTAAATAAGAGCGAATGTAATTACAGCACAACAGAAAAGGAGTTATTAGCTATTCTGTTTAGCTGTAAAACGTTCCGTCCTTATCTTTACGGAAAAACTTTTCAAATCGTAACGGATCATAGACCTCTTGGTTTTTTAATCATAAAGAACCTAATAGTAAATTACAAAGATGGAGGCTAAAGTTGGAAGAATTTGAATACGAGAAAGTATATCGAAAGGGTAAACTCAATGCAGCTGATGCACTATCCAGATATTCCCCTGAAACATCTAATCTCGTCAACGCGATCGATCCACAACCAACCCCTGGACCTTCACATCAAAACAATGACACTACTCTGTTCCCTAATACACAAAACTCCCCTGATTGTGACGATCTTCTTAACCCAGATACTATCCCTTTCTTCCCTCCAGATGCTCAGGAGTTACTAGAAATCCCTGATGAATTAAGGGACCTAGAAGATCTACAAACCAACCAACTGATACTACAACAAACGACTTACCTTTGCGTTATGATGTTCCCGACACGCCAGTTGTAGCTCCTGACATTTCTATAAATCCTGATGGCACTCCTGTTGATCCTCTTCATAGCCCGCTCACCAGACCTGAAACATACACAGAATTTCTTAAAATTATAGCAAGTAAAAATTTCAATCCTAATATTCAAATCACCGAACATAATGAAAACTTATTAAAAACACCATAAAAATGTAGTAATACCTACCTCCATTGACATGGACGAATCTATCCCATATGTTGAAAATATTCCATCTAGCTTACCTGATATAGAACGATTCATGGCACACGAAAGAACTTTAATTTCATTTCACTATTTGGTATTCCAAAATTCATTGTCACCGATCAAGGTACTAACTTTACCGCTGAATTATTAAAAAAAAACGTGTTCCTTTCTCAATATAAAACAGATTTGGTCAACACCGTATCACCCCCAGACGCAAGGCGCACTAGAACGGTCCCACTCAACACTGAAAGAATATCTTAAATCCTATATCGATGAAAACCCTTCTAACTGGTCAAAATATGTGTATACTGCCATGCTAGCCTATAACACAAATATCCATACAACTACCCAGCTTAGCCCCTATGAACTAGTTTTCGGCACCAAACCATACTTACCCAATTCTCTATTTACCGACGATCTTAATGCTACATATCCCGACTATGTGAGGTTACTTCAGCAAATACTCAAATATTCACGAACTAAAGCTGCAGAGAATATAATTAAGTCTAAAGAAAGGTCTAAAACTTATTACAATCATCATAGTCGTCCGATTAATTACAAGCTAGGTGACTATGTATACATAAAAAAACCATGCACGAATAGGCAAAGCTTTATCCCCTCTATGGAAAGGCCCTTATAAAATAGTTAAACTACATGGAAGCAATAATGCATCTTTATTAATAAATAGAAAGTATATAAAATAACATTTCGACGAAATGAAATTGGCACTTACCTCATTCAATAAAACCATTAACCAACTTGTAGAAAATGAAATATACTTGAATAGCACCGTCAACTCCTTATCTGAAAATTTACACAACTTAACTGTTATCCGCAACCTTAACTATTAAATCTAGAATAATGGAAATATTAACAATGTCAGAAAACAGTATACTTACCTTGTCCTTCAAATTAGAAGATATTTCGAATGGTTTAATGTTTAGTAAGACTAATGTTCTTTATCCTGCCATTTGTTCACCGAGAGAACTTTTTAATGATTTAGTTAATAATTATATATAATTACCTAGTTTCAAAGTATTACCTGTAGCCTTAGATATAAATAATATACATATGCTCATGGACTTATCTGGAATAGGTTCATATTATTTATATAATAAGAATGTATTTGTAGTTAAGATACCATTAGTTGATCCAGTAGAATTTAGTTTATATCATACCTTGCCCTTACCAGTACCACATAATGATAATTCTTATGTAACAATTATGCCAACTACTACCTACATAGGGTTCACTAAAGATAAAACCCAATATTGTTATATAAAAGAATGCAAATTTACTATGCAGAACTATATATGTAACCATGTTAATATTATGTCAAGCATAACTCATCCCACTTGCGAAAGTGAAATTGTATCTAAAACATTAATAAAACTACCTGAATATTGTCCAGTCAAACTAATTGAAGGAAATATAGAAATTTGGCAAGAACTGAATAACAATACTTGGATATTCGTTATCTCACAAGAATCTAAATTCACTCTAGATTTGCGATAACGACGTTCAGGAAACTAGTATTCTAAGAACTGGTTTATTAAAAATTCCCGTAGACGTTAAGTATGAATGTGTTATCGAAATTAGCATTCAGGAGCAATTGTTACGATGGCTGAATTGGCATAGCATCTGGACGGTATCCAGGAGATGCAGGTTCAAATCCTGCTCGTGACTGTTATTTTCGATTTCACATTTTTCACTTTGTGTTAATTATCAGTGGAATCTATATTTGAGAGACAAGGTACTTCCTAATATTTCATTAGTTATATTCAGTGCTAAGTACTCACATATTATTGAAGGTGTGAAGTTAAACTGCATAGTTAACATAGAAATATATATTACAAATTTATACATAGAACTATACATATCCAATAGGAAGTACACTTAGAATGTGGCAAGAGATCATTAGTTGGTTGAAAATTCGTGACGGTTCGCTGATGCTCGACACAGTGCAATATGCCTGTGACCATATTCATTTTACAAGAAGAGACATTGTTAGTATTACATAAAAGTTACATCACCAAATCACAAATCATTGCTTATATTTTTACTGTGACCAAATCAATAGTTAGAAATATTAAACCGTTTGCAGTGCAATTGTGCTTGGTAAGTACTTACCTACATACTTCTTGGAAAACTTAAAGTTTCGTTATAATTATAACTTAAAAAGTTAATTATAGACATACTTATATGTATTAAGCATATAAACAGAGAATAGTGTAACTGTAATTAAAGTTGAAATGTCCATAAGCACAGTGTCAGGCTTGTGGTTAACCTTACAATTGTTCACCGATTAATAACCGCAATTAAATATATAAAATACTATGTAACTGTAGTATTCGTATGGAGGTGTTCGTAATAAAATTTGCCGTGTGGGGCCGGCTTTAGAATTGTCCCACCCCTCTATACCCACGGGAGTCGTAAAAGCCGACTGAGGGAATACCGGGGGAGTGGGCAGCAGCACTCCCTTAAGTATTAACAACATCCACTGTGATCGCCAACCCGCCTGCCAAGCGTGGCGATTACGGCATTATCACCCATGACGGGACTGCTCGTTGTGGCGTTCTCTTGGGGAGGCCTATGTCCAGTAGTGGACTTTGAAGGGCTGAGGGATGGATGGATGGTGTGTAATAAGTGGTAGTTCCTATTTTTTTAATAATATATTTCAACTATATTTTAAATATCCTAATTGTGTTCAAATCATATAGTCACCCTACAGAACACAAGCAAATTTTCAAAACATTTCGCTGCACTAATTTTACGAATGTCCAATTGATTTTTACTTGATATAAAACCTTAAGCTTTCAGTATTAGGTTCTTTGTTGAGCTTTATATTTTTTTTGTTGAGCTTTACATTTCCATAAACAATTGGTTATAGATCAGAAGTACTGCCTATTCATTGTTTTCGTCAACTAACGCTGTCGTGTGTGTCGAAATGTCGAACGATGAATAAATGACCCGTGTACTTGAAAGGTCAGCGCATAAACAGGCAAAAGTAATAGTTATTGTTTGTAGCTTTGTTATTATTGATGTTGAAATAGAAAAAAAAAAGTATAAATCTTCTTTCCATATGACCAAACCATCAAAGAATTCTCTTTCGCATCTTTACACCAATACTCTCTTTCATACCTACTCGCTCTCTTACGTCGCCGTTACGAATGCGATCAGTCAGCCTCACTCCACAGATTCTCCACAGAGATCGTATTTCGACCGCATTGATTTTACTCTGGTGCTCCTTTTCGCATACCCAACTCTCGCTTCCACATAATAATGTTGGGACAAGCACTGCGTTATGTATTACGACACGTGCCTACTGGCTGAGGTGATGGCTGCCGAGAAGTTATCCCAAAGCTTCGTTCACTCTATTTTCCGCATTTACACTTCTCTCTATATCAATGGTGTACCTTTCATCCTGACTGAATCCATATCCAAGATATATAAACTCATCCAGTTGTTTTAGCACACCATTGCCTATTGATACCTTAACATCAGATCTAGCTTCTCCTCTTTAAAAAATATTTCCAATCAATAATTATTAGAAATACCTATTTTGCATTATTCTTTTATATACGCCAGCCGGTAGGCATTTAATATATATAAAAAACAAATAAAATAGCTTCAGTGAGTGAGTGAGTTGAAATATAAACAGTAAATCAAATAAGAGTTATAAAAGAAATTGTTAGGAATTGTGTATTAAATATCTCTAACATATTAATTTCTCATTAGGACCTTTGGCCTCTGTACCGTATAGTCACCGTAGTCAATTTGCACAGGTTATTGCATTTAGCGATGTCCTCAGAATGTTAATAAGAGTGTGCAGACAGCCCGCGGCTGGGGGATCGTCTCGACTCACTGTTATCTTGATAGAGCTAATAGGTTGTTAGTACTTACTCGTATTACTATTTGCTTATTTAAATACTCCTTATATAGGTATGTCTGTGATTAAGAGCATATAAAGATCAATGATTCTCATACTTTATAAATCATGTATGAAAAATAGCGATATCTTATTCTAGATTTTTTTATAGTTTAACTGTAAGGAACAGGATTTTTATTGATTAACTATGTAGGTACCTAAATTTATTTATTCAAACCAAACATCACAACAAATAATTGAGTGATTATCAATAATATAATAAAGGTACTTAGTACATTGATATAAAACTATAGATACACAGTTTTGAACAAAAGAAACGTCCAAAACTGTCGCTAGTTGTACATAAGTAGTTATAGTTATGATATAAATGCATTCTTTCCAAAATTCAACCTTACACGTATGGTTTAAAGTTGTATTTACAAAGCATTATGCAAAAAGCAATAAATTTTACGACCGAAATTTGCCGGCAGGACAAGGACGTAGTGGAGACGAATATTTTTTTAAAATTTCATGTATGAACATTTACTTAATTTATTAAATTTGTTTAATTTATAAATGTGTTCCAAACTGATAGTTATACTTTTATCTGATCGTATTAATATGCTTCTAGGTAGAATATTTATTTATATATTAATAAAATAACACTGGTAAACATAAATTTTAGTTTTTATTCCCAACATAGTAATTCTAATATTATTAGTAGTACCCAAATCTATTCTAGTCTAGATGAATGGCGTCATAATAAACATTGACAATACAGAAGTAAGTAAATCAATTTCCTTGAAATAAATGAAGCTTATTGTAGACTTGTCTTGTTGAATTAGATTTCAGCTTTTCTGTTGATTTTTTTTGCGATATAATGTAAACTAACATCTATAAATTTTTCTATAATAGCTTTTATAAGACTAATTTTATGATTAAAAAGAGCAGGTTGTTAAAGGGAATGTGTATAAATACCAGAAAATATATTTAACTTTAATGTACATTTTAAAACTAAGGAACACAAATAGGCCTTGGTCGTGTTTTTTGACCACATATGCGCTGTTCTTGTCTTATTATCTCCGTGTAACAGAGACCAAGCGAAAGGGCAGTGGCACCTGTGATCTTCCTGGTGGAGGGATAGCTCTGTGGTCTGGTGTACCGCAGAGTGATCGGGCCAGTATGGGAGTGGGGGTGTTGCTGTCCGCTCGCTTGGCCTCAGATGTGAAAGATTACGGAATGTTTGATCATCCTCTGATGACATTAGTATGGATGAAGTTGAATGGGCGATTAGAAGTTTGAAAAATGGTAAGGCAGCGGGTATTGATATGGTGTCTGCTGAGATGATCAAGCTTGGAGACTCATGTGTCTGGGAATTCTTCCTGATGCTTCTCAATTTATGTTGGAGCTCAGGAATGGTTCCCAAGGACTGGAGAAACGTAGTCATCGTGCCCTTGTTTAAAAACAAGGGTTCACGTTACGACTGTGCAAACTACAGAGCCATAAGCTTGACCAGTTTGGCAGCCAAAGTGTATGGTAAGATTATTGAAAGGAGAATGAGGATGGTGTCTGATGAATTTTTGTGTGAGGCACAAGGAGGTTTCAGGTGTGGAAGGGGATGCATGGATCAAGTGTTTTCTCTGCGCAACATTGTGGAGAAGCATCTGGCTGTAGGCCAGAGGGTTTTCTGCAGTTTTGTGGATTTGGAGAAAGCATTTGACACGGTTGTACGAAAGGAACTGTTGGACATTTTGCCGGAATATGGTATTAACGGTAGACTGCTACAAGCGGTGCAGTCCAACTACATGGACTGCAGAGCTTGTGTGCGGCTGGATGATGGAATGTCACCCTGGTTTGATGTCAATATCGGCGTTAAACAAGGTTGCGTTCTATCAGCCAGATTATTTATCATATATCTCGATAAATGTCTACAAAGGTTGAATGAAATGAATGTGGGAGTTCAGATGGGCGACTCAGTGGTTAAGTCTCTACTATATGCAGACGATGCGGTTTTATTAGCGTAGTCCGCGGCTGACCTGCAAACCCTAGTCAACGTAATGGCAGAAGATTGTAAGAAAAGGGGCCTACGTGTGAATGTGAGCAAAACTAAAATAATGGTTTTTGAAAAAGAAGATGCCAGAACAGATGTAAGAGTAGCAATAGGAAATGGTGTGCTAGAACAAGTGGATGAATTTGTATATCTTGGATGTGGATTCAGTCGGGATGGAAGGTACACCACTGATGTAGAGAGAAGAGTGAATGCGGGAAATAGAGTGAACGGAGCATTGGGACAACTTCTCGGCAGTCATCACCTCAGCCAGAAGGCACGTGTCGCAATACACAACGCAGTGCTGTCCCAACCTTATTGTATGGAAGCGAGAGTTGGGTATGCAAAAAGGTGCAAGAGAGTAAAATCAAAGCGGTCGAAATGCGATCTCTGCGTAGAATCTGTGGAATGAGGCTGACTGACCGCATTCGTAATGATAACGTAAGAGAGCGAGTAGGTATGAAAGAGAGTATTGGTGTAAAGATGCGAAAGGGAATGCTCCGATGGTTCGGACATGTGGAAAGAATGCCGGACGAGCGACCGGCTAAGAAGATATACAATGCGAAAGTGGAAGGATGTAGGTACAGGGAGAGACCGAGACTCACCTACCTAGACCAAATTGGTCATGTATTGAAGGAAGGTGGAGTCAGGAGTCTCCGAAACCGGCGAGCGTGTATGAAGAGTGTTATGAATGTTGAGGAAGCGAGAGATGTATGCAAGAATATAACCTCTTGGCACTCTGTTCTCTCTGCCTACCCCGCAAGGGAAATGGCGTGATGGTAAGTAAGTAAGTAATACTTACCGAAAATAAGAAACGCCATCCTTTTTTTGTACTTTTAATGCACTATTTCTGCATTTATTAATCGAACAATTAGACATTTTGACACTCTTCGACTATTTTTGAAATAAAACTACGTTTACGGAATCTATCGCGTTTACTTGATTTTTATGCTATCCCGACGTTTCGAATACTTTACAGCATTCATGATCACGGGTGGACTTAGATGGTAGATGTCCAAAGCTCTTCGTATACTCGCGCGTCGAAATAATACTAAACGATAGGAGTGCAGGAAAGCGTAATCTGCACTCACTTATAGTGGACACTTTTCGTGCCCGATTGTGTATCTTCTCTTTTTTATACATCAATGACTTAGTACTATTGAAAAGTTCTGATTGCTTACCGGTGGTAAATTAGTTCTTGTAATAAATCAACTTTGTTCATTATAATAGTAATTTTCCACTGTTTGAGGTTCAACTGACCGGAAATAAATGGATTACTGTTTGTGGATCGCTTTGTACAGCCTATTTCATCAGCCTTCTTTTTGATAAATATTTAAATACTTAATAAGCGTTTTTATGTGAGTCTGTTATGCAAATACTTGATGATTATAGATCATAACAAAATACAAAATTGTTTTGTAATATTTCTAGCTGAACGGAGATGTTTTTGCATATAGTGTATTATTTTAATGTACAAACATTTATGCATTTCTTTTAAAATAATATTTTTATAACTTCTCTTTTATATTTGAAATTTATATTTCAGATCTTTATAAATAAGTGATAACATTTACCCAGGTAGTAAAACTAACTTTGTAATAAATAGCTCCCAACTTGTTTTACATTTCTAGGGTTCACTACATAATATCATTGGCATATAATATTTTATGTCTGTTTTATAATTCCATCAATTTTGTATTTATAGAGGCTAAGAAAATTTACGATTTATCCGTTATGGCACGTCTAAGTGTACGACTAGAGCTTTTAACGTCTTGTGTTTTTGCAGCAGACGATGCGTTTTTATGTATCAAATACTAGATGACCCGGCGAACTTCGTACGGCCTTAGAAACTTTATTTTGAATTATTAGCTGAATTGAATTCAGTTTTTTCATCGAAAGTCATTTCATACAAAATTTATGAGAAAATTAATGATCTTCATAATTTTTTTGGTGAATTTTTCAATTTTTTTTGTGTAACTAACCCAAATTTGTTTTATATATAAGCTGCTGTTCGCCTTTCATACCTACTCGCTCTCTTACGTCATTATTACGAATGTGGTCAGTCAGCCTCACTCAACAGATTTTCCACAGAGATTTAGACCGAATTGATTTTATTTTTTTTAGTTTGAATATAGCCTTAATAATTTTCATCAATATCATTGATGATCATGTTGACATTCTTGTGTGTAGAATTAATGTAAATAATTTATGGAATGGAAACTATTTTCATACATTATCATACATTATCATTACATTTGTTATAATTGAAATCATGGCGATCTGTCATCGTGATACGATAGGAGAAAAATAATATTTTTCTCGCATATGTGTAATAAATAAAAGGAGATGGCCTACTTTTTGCCGTTAGAGACTTCAGTTAGCGACAAATGTGTCCATATTCTGAAAAAGAATCCGATATTATTTTCTTATTGCATATTACATATAACAGATAAATGTTCTTATTTTTAAGACATTCTGCTTTATGCTCCGTTGATTCCTTAGTATGTAGTAGTACGTAATGTTATACATAAAAGTATTTTTTTTTTATAAAAAATGTGCATTTTTGATCGGTGGCGATTTCTAATGTTTATAAAAAATAATGCTTGACAAGCTGGCTTAAAAGAAATATGAATCTAATTGTACGACTTTTGCCTAAATAGAAGAAAATATTTTTGGCGAAAAATATTTAAGATTTTAAATTGTGTCTTAACGGCTTAGGTTTATTAATATGCAAGATCAAATCTTGCTCACAGACATTTTTTTTTGAACACAATTTGTTTTTAATAATATTAAGTAATAAAATAAAAAAGATCATGTCAAATACTTAAAATCACAAAGTACCTAACTAGAGAAAATCACTGAAGAAAAGGGCCAAAGGATGTAACAGTTAAATTTGATTTTGATTTTATTACTTATATAACGGGTGTAAATGACATCATACCGATAACACCGAGCAAAGATGCCACCAAATAACTGTAATAACATGCCCCACGCCATTTTCGTCGATAACGACGGGTTACAAAGTTAGCAAAATTTTATCCTCCTTGGAATCATTAACAACGCGACTGTAAAACATTTCAATCCATTTGATTTTTTGGAGTAAATCGGTGATTAGTGGGTTTATTAGCTAAAATACTTTGGAAAATCCAAAAGTGCACGCCTCATAATCTTCATCTTTCAAATAAAATTGATGATTTGATAAGTAACTAATAATGTATTGGTCTTACTAAGTAGTTTTCAATAAATCACATTGATAGCGCTAATTTCAAAAAGTACTAATGTGGTTCTCATGTCTTATACGCCATCTAGCGCTAATTTTAAGAAGTACTTCTACATTGGTATATAGAAGTAGTTCTCACGAAATAAGATAAAGCGCTGGTTTTAGTGTCGAGTCGAGCGTAAATATACACTATTTTTTTGTTTATTTAATAACAATTAAACCACATCGAATCAGACCGTGAAAAGTGATAACAATAATGATATTAATACTGAAGCGTAAGAGAGAAAAAAGACTATAAGTAAAGTATTTCGATCGTTATCGTGTTAACATACATTATCCGAACATACCTACAGACACAAGGACGTCCAAGGCAGAACTTTTTTAAACAGTTTTTTAACTAGTTTAAATAACAAAAATGCCACCAAAAATATCATGAGTGTAGAAATAATGTTTTTTCTTGATATGTGTGTGTATATATTATTTTACAAGTGCAATATATGATAAATAGAGACATTTTAAGTTTGAAAAATCAGTTGTTCTGTGTGAAACGAGAGTAGTACCCACCTCAACGTTTTGCTTATGAGGCGTGCAATAGAATTTAGATAGAGAAATATAACGATTTTATCTCACATACATAATTTCCAAAAATGAAAAAGCAATTGCAATTTTTATGAAAAGACCTCATGAATATTCCCAAACTGGGTGTTTAGAATTGAGAACTGAACCCATGGTATCAATTATCGGTAGGATGTCAGTATCACCCTGGGTATACTTATATAACATATAACTTATATTTTTAATTTTTTTTGAATATAACATACAACATAATAAGTAAATATGTTGAGTTAATGACTTTCACAGAGGAGCCTGCAAATATTTATAAGTATTTATTTTATTTCATAGGTAAATCGTCACGTGATGCCTTGAATAAGGCTTTGTGGGTACAATTTGTCGACGCGGACGTTCGAGCGCTCTCCACAGGAAATGAGCGTGTTTGTCTTACCTGCAAAGTGTAAGGGCTCATATGTAGCGGTTTGAATTTAGATTTGGTATTGTTGGACTTTCGCTTGGATGATAACACATATAAAGTTCATAGATTATGTACATATATAGACGTATATCTAGACGCACGTGGCTTATAAAGTTAATTATATTCTGATATTTTATATAGATTTTTTATCATTTTATAGGACAGCGTCATTATTTGATAAAAATCTTAATCGTAAAATTCAGTTACCTGGTCGATATAATGTATGCAAATACTTCTAACATGGCGCAGGCGTCACCCAAGATGTTAAGAATGAATGTGTTATCGTAATTCGCAGTCCCGAGCAATTTTCACGATGGCTGAATTGGCAAAGCATCTGGGAGAGTATTCCAGGAGATGCAGGTTCAAATCGTGAATGTTATTTTCGATTTCACATTTTCACACTTTGTGTTATTTATATTCTGATTAATCAGTCCTGTAAAACGAGAGAACTCTGATGACCATGACGTAAACTGTTTCGATATAATTATAACCACTAATTTTATTGACAAAATAAACTATAGGCACTTCACTATTATTACAATAGTAAAAAGAGGCTTGTTTCAGTAGAAGTCTTATACAGTTTCCTAGTTAAGTTTTAAACACTTTAATTTCTTGTTTATTCTTTATAGAGGCAGATTAGTCACGGCCTACCTGATGGTAAATAGTGATAAAGTGGTAGTCACTCATGAACATAACACAAAAAAAAAATTTGCATCACGCCTGTATTCCCCGAAGGGGTAGGCAGAGGTGTACTACACACCCACGGTTCACCAGCTATGTTTAAGTCCCGCGTAATAGGGGGCGAGTCTATTGTGGTCTACCGGGCACATTTCCAAACTCCGGGCTGCTACTGAGAATTTTTCCGTTTTACGAAAAAGCTCTCGGAACGCATTATCCAATATAGTAAGTTTAATTTTCAATTAAAATTCAAACCATTTGATGGCGTGATTTTTTAAAAATTTTGATCTGTATTTTTAGCACTTGACACTTAATAGGTGGCGTTGGACGTTAAGACAAATGTGATGAAGAGATTGGGTATGGCTGAAAGGTAGTGAGGTAGCTCAGTGGGTTAGAGTACTTCCCCGGATTGGAAGGGATGCAGGTTTGATTCCCCCTCGCACTAAAGTTCTCTTTTTCCTCATTCACAAATAATAATTTGTACTTTAAAGCAGCTGAGCATAAGTGCTAAAAATATTGATCAAGAGGAGTGAGAATTTTTATTCAGGTCTCTGATAACCTGTAACGACTGCCAGGATGTTTTTGATAGCCGTTCCACTTATGTACCTTCCAAGCACGGCAGAGGTCAAGCTGTCATTTTTTGGTCACCCATCTGATGCCAGCCGAGTGGATCTTGCTTAAATTTGCCGATCACTCTAGCGGCAAGACTAAAATTAGGTTACGATTTCCTTTTTTATTCTTATAGCGAATGCCCGCTTGAATTGGAACCCGACCTCATTCTACAGCTATACTCTCATAAATTTATTTACGTACACTTATGAATGTTAATAATTAACTTGGCGTACGAAATGTTGCGCGATTTATTTATTGCCTCATTCTACGGGTTTATGTGTATTGTTTCAATATAATTCCTAGTTCTGTGACTAAAACTTAGAAGTTCGATGATGTCTCTTAGTTGTAATTAATGTAATATGAGAATGTATAGCTTCAAGATGATGATTGTACGTGAGGCTTTTAAGAACCTTTTTTTATTACTAATGATGGCAGATGAGCCAACGCCCACCTGATGGTAAGTGGTAACCGTCACTCATGAACTCAACTATACCGAGAGTATTGTCAAGCCGCTGCGCACCATTTCATTTCTCAGATATGAAATGAAAGAATAAGCGTGCTTTGGCTGCAGCAAAAGATAGCTTTTGTTACAGCCAAAATACACTGACGTGCTTCATGACTGGTCACACAGAAGACGGTGGTACCGACCCGTTCGGGCCCGATAACAAGTGAGTACTCTCACTTGGTACCCAGACCTACCACCAGTAATACAATGGATGATAATTGCTTACTTCCCTTAGGCGCTTTGTACGACGCCCACGGGAAAGGATGGGGTGGTGACACTTATATTCGCAGTTATTGTCTTGTTTTGGGCCTATTAATTTTCTGCAACATAATCATTACATCACGTTGGGCTACTGGCATAATAATGCTCTTTGGCCTTAAATGGAAGTATTTACATACATTGTTCCGAGAAATTAACGTTAATGATTACAGTTAAGAATCCCAAAGATGACGCTGGTGTCAACAAAGACGATAAAATAAAAATGATTGCTAAGTTAGCAGAGCATCTGAAATGGCATATTGCAGAAGACGCGGGTTCAATTCCCGGTCGTAGCCATTATTTTCTATTTCACTTTTTCTTACTTTGTGTTCTAATTTATTTTTATTTTCATACTTGACCAAAAGCTTTTCTTGAGTGTAAAAGTGTACACGTAAAACATTTAATCAGGTCGCTTGGTCAGAAACATTATTTTCAACATCTTAAGTGGACTGAAAGCCACCAGGGCAGAATAATTGTTTCGCTTGGCCTGTTACACGAGTAGTACGTTTGTGACACTGACTGAAAAATTTCGGAGCAAGAGGAAAAACAGAAAGAACTCTTCAACGTTGTTTCGGAGAAACTGGTGACTTATTCTCAGGAAAATGAGGGAACGCCTGTCAGATTAACAAAACTTTGTAGTCAAAATATTTGCTTTAACGTGAATGACGCAGTATTACCAACTCTTCATGTTTCAGTAAAAAGTAATAAAGTAGCACAAAGTGTGGAAATGTGAAATCGAAAATAACAGTACCTAACGAGCAGGATTTGAACCTGCATCTAATGGAATACCCTCCCAGATGCTTTGCCAATTCAGCCATCGTGACAATTGCTCGGGACTATGGATTTCGATAATACATTCATTCTTGTCTTGGGTGACGCCTGCGCCACATGTCGGAAGTATTTGCATACATTATACCGACCAGGTAAACTTAATTTAACAATTAAGATTACCCAATATATGTTATATAGCTAAGCGTGTCAAATGCTAAAAAAATATGTAAAAATATCAAAAAACCTAAACAACTTTTATGTTATCGGGAAAAAATCTATAGGTCACTTTATTATTAAGCTTTCAGCAGATGAACTAGCTACTTATTTAAGAGTACTTATCGGTGATAATAGGCTTATCAACAAGTAATAGAGGTATAGCTGCTGCCTACAGTCCCACTATAAGTGGGGATAATATCCCCCTACCCCTATCTTCTCCTTTCCTTTGATCAGATTATCGGCCAACATATTGAGAGGCAGTCCTGTGCGCCGTCCATTATGTGGTCACCATTCAAGAACCATTCCTCCTCTTCTTTCTTTACTTAAATTATTTGCTTTTTTTTGCAGGTCCACGCCTCGACTCGTCGGCTCTGAAGCATCTTATAAGCTGAACCAGTATGAGATTGAAGCACTCAATGCTGTAAGTTTTTTTGTTTTTCTTAAGACCTCAAGCTCCTTGCAGTAACTACTATTCAAACTTTTTAATTATTTATGACAAATAAGGCAGTGGCCCGCCTTCGCCTTCTAAAGTGAGACAAAATGCTCTTCTCAAACTTCCAAAAATCTGCTGCAGGGCGTTTGTTCCAGAGACTTTTTTTTAAATTGCATATAGTGACAGACCTGCTACAGCCAAAACGCAACTAAGTGCTTCATGGCCGGTCACACGGGAGATGGAGGTACCAACCCGCTTGGGCCTGATACTAAGTGAGTATTCCCACTTGGTAGCCAGCCCTACCACCAGTCATGCAATAGATGATAATTGCGTACTTCCCTTAGTCGCCTCATACAACACCCGGGAGAAAGAATGGGGTGGTGACGTTTGTATTCTTAGTCCATCACCACACGGACAAGCCTATACGTAAGTGGTAAAAATAACCACTGGAAATATACTACCGTACACGAGATTAATCAAGGTGCTTTGGATGAACCCTATTAGTGGTATGGCGGTAGAAACGTGATGTTAAGACCACGGCAGTTCACTGTAGAGCTTACACAGAGACTCAAAATATATAAATAATAAACATTTTTGAAATAAAACTACGTTTACGGAATCTATCGCGTTTACTTGATTTTACTCCTATCCCGACGTTTCGAATACTTTACAGCATTCATGATCACGGGTGGACTTAGATGATAGACGTCCAAGGTTGATATGTTATTTCAACGGTTTCATCTACCCACAGTATATGATTTTACAAAATTTTTGGTTTATTTAAAATGTGTAACATTCGCGTAAACATCAGAAAGTATTATATAAACATTTTTTCTCTCTTTCTTTCTTTCTTTCAAAGTCTCTCGATGCTTTAAACGTCTTGTTTTATTGTTATTGCAATCTAATGATAACTTCTTCAGGGATTTTTGTATGCTACACGGGTGAAAACAAGCATACGGCCCAACTAATGATAAGCAGTAAAGGGATAGGAGGTGGAGAGGAAGGCTAATAAGGAGAGGGTAAGGGGGAGGGGTTGCTTGGGCCTCCACCGCTCACACTCACCGTTCAAGATACAAGTTTATGAATACGCTGTTTTTCTTTGAAAGAGTGGTACTTCCGCACTAAATGTACTCCTTCCTACTTACTTTTCTCAGTCATCATACGAATATAATATGCAGTGGTAACATAAGCATAGCATAGCATCACGCCTGTATTCTCCAAGGGATAGGCAGCGATGTATTACACACCCATGGTCCGCCAGCTATGTTTAAGTCCCAGGTAATAGGGGGTGAGCCTACTGCCATCTACCGAGCACATTTCCTAACTCTGGGCTGCTGCTGAGAATTTTTAATTTTACGAAAAAGCAATGCGCTACCCGGGAATCGAACCCGAGACATCATGATCAGCAGTTGCTCATACTCACTATAGTGGTGACACTTGGTATTTTTATTACATCATAAGTCATGCCTATGTGTGGTCGTTAATATTTAATCTTTTATGAAATGTTTATCTCAAACTTTCTAATACACATATCCGTTGAAACGATCACTGTGGGGATTAAAGCCTGTTGGAAGCAAACATCGTTATCTAAGAAGTTATTGCGTTCAAGTCAAATAATAACACAATACACCACTCACGGCCCTACCGATCGACACGTGGTATAAACGAAGCTGAATTAGCGATAAACGTAGTCTTCACAATGGAGTGGTAGAAAGCATTAGTATTTTTCGTTATTTTTATATAGGTACATATTAGATTCTGCCCAGGACTCCTTCGTGAACCTCAGTATATAAATAGGTCTCTACGGTACTAATTATCTCATTAAATAAATAAATAAGTTTTACAGACATTTCACACAACGTCCTCTGGTCCCAAATTAAGCTTAAAACATAGCATCACGCCTGTATTCCCCGAAGGGGTAGGCAGAGGTGTATTACACACCCACGACTCGTCAGCTATGTTTAAGTCCCACGTAATAGGGGGCGAGCCTATTGACGTGTACCGGGCACATTTCCAAACTCCGGGCTGCTACTGAGAATTTTTCTTTTTTTTTTGTATATACATATATATATATCATTGATAGAAAACACCCAGACGCAATACAAATATCTGTGTTCATCACACAAATAATTGTCCTGAGTGGGAATCGAACCCACGACCTCGTGCACAGAAGTAGGTTACACTACCGACTACGCCTTGAGGCCGGCAAAAATAACTAACCCATAGGAACTACTTTTATATTTTAAAAATATATATTTAAATAACAAGTAGCCTATAACTTTTTCGGCGATTCAGACAAATAAATAAATAAACAAACAAACTCACTTTTTTTTATTCTTAACGGTGGCAGACGAGCAAACGGCCCACCTGATGGTAAGTGGTAACCGTCGCTCATGGACTTTGGCAACACCAGGGGTACAGCCAAGCCGCCGCCTACCGTGAGCAAAGTGCTCTTCTCAAACCTCGTTTAAAGAGGGACATGTCGTAGCGCTGGGGGAACACCGCAGCAGGAAGATCATTCCAGAGCCTACACGCACGTGGTAGAAAAGAGTGCTGGAACCGTCTTGGATGAGATCGTTTCCAGGTGGTGTGGATGAACCCTACTACGATGTCTCGTGGTCCGGTGGTAAAAAGGGGATGTTGGTACCACCTCAAACAGTTCCTCAGAGCACTCTCCATTGAAGAGTCGATAGAGCACACAAAGAAACCCAAAGTCTCTCCGCCGCCCCAGCGACTCCAGTTCATCCGTGAGATTGGGATCGTTGATAATTCGAAAAGCACGCCTTTGCAGGGTGTCAAGTGGGTCGAGTTGGTATTTTGGTGCGCCTGCCCAGAGATGTGAGCAGTACTCCACGTGAGGCCGGACTTGTGCCTTATAAAGTGCAAGTCTCTGCCTCGGTGTGAAGTACCGCTTGGCTCTGTTCAGGACGCCCAGTTTTTTGCTTGCCAATTTGGCTTTGTCCTCCAAATGACTCCCGAATTGGACTTTGCTTGAAATATCGATGCTGAGGATCCCAATACTATCGGAAATTGGGAGAGTTACTCCTTGAAACTGTGACGCCACGACAAATGCGTCCTTCTTTGCAGCGAACGCGCAAACCTGTGTCTTCGTAGGGTTGAATTGAACCAAGTTCGTTTCTCCCATTTCGAGGCCCGCCCTAGAGAGCTCTCGATTTCAGACACAAGTTGTGCCTGTCTCTCCTCCAGCATGTTCCGAGGAACTTTCTGATGGCCAGCATATCGCGCATCACCCTTACTGTCATCCGCATAGCAACGCATATTCTCTATGGAGAGCATGTCATTGATGTGCAGGATGAACAGCGTCGGGGAGAGCACCGAGCCTTGTGGTACGCCAGCATTAACCTCCATGGTATTGGAGCAGCAGCCGTCTACTACGACTTTGATGCTCCGACCCCGCAGGAAGCTGGCGATCCATTTGCAGAGTTCCTCGGGGATTCCATAAGATGGTAGCTTCGACAGAAGGGCCCTATGCCAGACCCTATCGAACGCCTTCGCGATGTTCAGGCTAACTGCTAGCGCCTCACCCCCACTCTCCAAGGCCTCCGCCCAACGCTGGGTAAGATACACAAGAAGATCACCAGCGGACCGACCGTGACGGAAGCCATATTGACGGTCACTGATCAGTTGGTGATTCTCTAGGTACTGCAGGAGCCGGCGGTTAATAACCTTCTCCAAGACCTTAGAGAGTAGAGATGTCATCGCAATCCGCCTGTAATTCGAAAACTTCACTTTCGCTTTTATAAAATTACTTACTTACTTATCATCGCGCCATCTCCCTTGCGGGGTAGGCAAAGAGAACAGAGTGCCATAAGGCTCTATTGCTACTCTACTCGCTTCCTCAACATTCCTAATTTTCTTCATACAAGCTCTCCGGTTTCGGAGACTCATGACTCCACCTTCCTTCAATACATGACCGATTTGGTCTAGGTAGGGGAGTCTCGGTCCCCCTCTGTACCTACATCCTTCCACTTTCACATTGTATATCTTCTTAACCGATCGATCATCCGGCATTCTTTCCACATGTCCGAACCATTTGAGCATTCCCTTTCGCATCTTTACACCAATACTCTCTTTCGTACCTACTCGCTCTCTTATGTCGTCGTTACGAATGCGGTCAGTCAGCCTACCTCTACAGATTCTCCGCAGAGATCGCATTTCGAACGCATTGATTTTACTCTCATGCTCGTTTTTGCAAACTCTCGCCTCCCTATAATAATGTTGGGACCAGCACTGCCTTGTGTATTGTGACATGTGCCTTCTGGCTGAGATTGTGGCTGCCGGGAAGTTGTTTCAATGCTTCGTTCACTCTATTTTCCGTAGTTACTCTTCTCTCTATATCAGTAGTGTATCTTCCATCCCAACTGAATCCAAATCCAAGATATACGTATTCACCCACTTGTTCTAGCTCATTTCCTACCGCTCTAACAATAGGCAATAACCATTCTTAGCGTCACCCAAGACTTTAAAAAGGGATGTGTTATGGAAAAAGGAAGTCCTCAGCAAATGTGACTATCGTTCATTTGGCAGATCGTTTGGGTAAGTAGAAGTGCAGTAATCCAGGAGACGCAGGTTCAAATCCATCGTGGTTATGATTTACTATTTGACAGTTTTGCATTTTGTGTTCTGGTAAACATTAAAACTTTCACTTCATTCTTCTGTCCTATTTGTATAAGGTCGGCACAGTATGTCTTTTTTTTATATTTGTGTCAAAGAAGAGTAAGATAAGAAAGAAGATAGTTCATGTGTTGTGTGTCAACATAAAACTTATCAGTAGCTGCCCTATATTTCCTTGTGAAATATTTCAAGACTTTTATCAGTGTGTACAGTGAAATGTTATATTCGAAAATAATGCAAGTAACCCAGAGACGTGCTTATAATATATTTTTTATCTACCCCACTGTTGGGCTCGGGTCTTCTAACATAGTGAGAGGGATTGAGTACGTAGTCCACCACGCTGGCCCAGTGCGAGTTGGCAGACTTCACAGGCTGGTGAGAAAATATCTCAGAAAAGCAAGTTTTCTGGAATATCAATGTAATAAATTAAATATTGATATTTTTTTAAACACATGGCTCCCGCGACTGCTTGTAAATTGTACGTCATTTTAAACATACATAGAATTTATTAACCAATTATATATACAATTTACTGTAGCCTATATTTGTCTGTAGCGTAGTATTAAATGAAGGTCCATAAATAATTTCAGGTTATTTAATTTTACAATAATATAATGTATTCTTATGAAAATATTGATACACAATTGTTAGGTTTGCATCATTATCGTTTACTCTCATCTTAAGTCTACTAACTCTGCACCTATTTGACGGGTCCATGATTTTGTACCAGACCCTATTATTAAGTTTTAATTAATTCAAGTCATAGGAAGAAGCAGTGACAGTATATAAAAATATCTAAATATTTATAGGGCTGCGTCATTATTAGGTAAAAATCTTAATTGTAAAATTAAGTTTTCCTGGTCGGTATAATATATGCAAATACTTCCGACAGATAGCGCAGGCGTCACCCAAGACGTTAAGTATGAATGTGTTAACGAAATTAGCAGTTCTGAGCAATTGTCACGATTGCTGAATTAGCAAAATATCTGGACGGTATCCAGGAGATACAGGTTCAAATCCTACTTGTGACTGTTATTTTCGATTAGGTATATATGGCTAAACATGTCAAATGCTAAAAATATTATATAAAAATATTAAAAAATTATTAGCCAAAGAGGAGGCTAATGTCTTAATTGGAAAAGCCCAAACTCCCTGCTCATATTTCATCCTCTCCTTATTATCATTCCTTTCCATCTCGCTCTCCGTGATGTTGGATACGTGCGAGTGATGCCTCTGGTGTTGCTAGCGTCCATAAGCTACGGTAACCGGTTACCATCAGGTAAGGTATGTTTGTTTGCCAACCACGTGTATAAAAAAAGTATATAGAAATAAAATTGTTCAGTTTAAATCGTTATTTTTATTTATTTTTTAAGCAGTTAACATACTTTAATTGAATAAATATTTTAAAACTAAAAAATAACTGAGATGTGGGTTCGAATCATGCTTAGAGACGTATATTAATAGATACTGCCCGTGACTTCGTTCACTTGGAGCTCACTCTATTGCTCGTTAACTATCTCTATGTATAAATAGCTATCCCATAGCAGCGATCCATATTTTAGGATAAAATGTAGCCTATGTCCTTATCTGAGCTCTACATTATCCGTTTTCTTTTACTTGTTATAAGCGAAATCTTGCCTCTCACCTTACGGTAAGTGGGAATATAGTCTAGGATGATGAGACACACTAGCTTAGCAAAAACCTATTTACTAGTATGGGATATTTGAATATTAGTAAGGATTTTTAGAAATTTGTCAAGTTTCCTAACATCGTATATTAGCAATAGACATCGCTATTATATTATAACATGCAATATAGCAGTAATTCAACAAAGTAATTTACAGATTACATATTCCCATGTGTTATATTATTCATATTTGTTCTACGTTATTAGTTTAGTTCGCTATTCTGTGATATTACACGAATAAGAATATTTGGTGTTTATCGCTAGTGTGTTTGTACAATACTCTCTAGTTATGCGCTAAATTAATTACTCACACTTAGTGGGATATCATGATGATGAATAACTGATAATGTTATATTTTTTTTGGTAGAACGCGCTAATTACATAAAGTAGGTACTAGTTGGGTTGGCAAATGTATGTTACCAGTGATTCGAAATTTATAAAATAAATCGCCCTTGAAAGCGCGAGCGGAGCAGAATATACCTACAAAATAACAATTGAATAACACAGGGCAGTAAAACAGACTATGTATTTTGATTTAATTAACTAGTTTTACCTTCCAAAGGTCTGTAGGTGTGAGTTTATATCTAATATATAAAATTCTCGTGTCACAGTGTTTGTCGCCATTCTCTTCCGAAAGGGCTTGACCGATTTAGTAGGTCTGAGAATAGGATGTAAACTATTTTTCATACCCTAAGTGATAAGGGTGGTCCACCCCAAAAAAAAGTATTTTTATTTTTTGGACCAAGTTTCTTATATTATTTTTCTTATGATTCAGCATATAAGTTAGTTATTTTTTCTACGCTAGAAACTCCCTAAAAATTCTCTAGAAATAATTTATAATATGTTAAAACAACGTTTGCCGGGTCAGCTAGTGTATACATATATGTATATTCATATTGTTCATCAATAAATGTAGTTACGTTTATTTTAAATTAGAATAGTTTAAATAAATAAATAATAAATAAATAAATATTCACGGACATTTTCACACAACGTCCTCTGGCCCCAAACTAAGCTTAACGCTTGTCCCACTCAGGACAATTATTTGTGTGATGAACATAGATATTTGTATTGCATCTGGGTGTTTTCTATCTATTATATGTATTTATAAAAAAAGAAGTAGTATATGTATTATATCCGTAATCTGGTACCCATAGCACAAGCATTAAGCTTAGTTTGGGACCAGAGGACGTTGTGTGAAAAATGTCCGTGAATATTTATTTATTTTATTATTTATTTCACACTTTGTGTTTAATATCTATAGGTTTATTTTTAGGTGTTATCTTATTAATAAAAAAGGTCATTTAGTTCAAAAACGATGCATCGTAAAATAAGATACTGTTTTTGTCGGTTCGCGTCGCACTGTTTTTCTAAGAGCGAAAGATACAACACGTAAGGAGGCACTTGACCCGTGAGCGACGATTAACACGGATACGGCGGCTGGCGCCAGTTGCGAGAATAATAGGGTTGTGTGCATATATTGTAAAAACTCTTTTAAATGACAATAAAATGATATATACGAAATATTATATGATTGGTTTTAGCACGCTATAAAGGTCAAAGGGCCCAGCTAATGGTGAGGTTTAACTAACACTTTGGTTTGAACTGAACAATCAGTGGTTGTCTATGAAAGATAAAAAAAAAATGTTTGAATGATATCTATAACAAATATTATTCCAACTACTAAAATAGTTCACTGGTCAACACCAATTCTGTAAAGTAATTAAAACGTCGGTATAGTAGAAATTCAAGTAAATAAATGGGATAGATTCCGTAAAATTATTTCATCATATATAGATATAGACACTAGCAACACCAGAGGCATCACTCGCGCGTTGCCATCTCCAAGGAAAGGAATAGGGCTGGAGAGGAAGAATAATAAGGAGAAGATATGATGGATACTAAGGAAAAGACAGGAAGTATTATAAAGACAAGACAGGTAGGATAATAAAAAGAGCTTTTATAAGGAATATTTCTATCAAAGTCTCCACTTTCCTTCTTGAACTAAACTAAAATTCTTGTATACCTAACCGCACCAACCTAACGCGTAACGAACAGGGTAGTACCTCACCCACTAAATAAACACATCGGGTGCCATCTCTCCGCCTGTACCTATTGGTGGACCACTGGAACTGTATTACATTACTTCAATGGTTAGTAAATATAACCCTAAAGCACAACCCTAACTACCTCTTTACTATTGCCTTGTAAATACTTTTTCACGCCTCAACAATAGACTAAATTTGTTTAAAACTAATTTGCATGATTTTGCTGGCTCTTTCCTAATAGGGTTCACCTCTATTGTTACAAGTTAAGGATATAGCCAGAAGTAGAGCCTTGTTAGAAATAGTAATCCTTATTTGTTACGGAGTGCGTTGATTACAAAATAACAACTGTTTATTCTAGGAAAAGATATTATTACAGGGCTGTAAACAATTTTTTTTTTATTTCTTATGGCAGCTCCCCGGCCTATCTGATGGTAAATGGTAACCGCGTTGCTTATGAAATCAACTATACCGAGAGTATTGTCAAGCCACTGCGCACCATTTCATTTCTAAGATATCAAAGAATAAACGGCTATCTTCTGCTACAGCCAAAACACACTGACGAGCTTCATGACCAGTTACACAGGAGACGGTGGTACCAACCCGTTCGGGCCCGATAGCAAGTGAGTACTTTCACTTGGTACCCAGCCCTACCACCAGTAATGCAATGGGTGATAATTTCTTACTTCCCTTAGTCGCCTTGTACGACACCCGCGGCAAAGGATGGGGTGGTGACACTTGTATTCTTAGTCCGTCACCACACGGGAAATGTTTTTCCGTTTTTTAATATGTTCTGTTCGAAAATATTGCTATCTCACTAATGTTATAAAAGAGATAATTGGTATATACTGCAATAGCTTATCATTTTATTTATCGTCTCAGCGCATTACCGCCCCAAAACTGGGCACAGTTCTCCTCTTAGGGTGAGAAAGATTTAGGCCTTAACCCACCACGCCCACAGCTGGCGCGCCCATACTTCGCAAGCTGTCGCAAAAATCTCTCAGGTACGATTTTTCCTTCTCCGAACAGTGATAATTTGTACCCACATAATTAAACATTAAATTTGCGACTTTAAAAAAATTCTTTGCGTGTGAAACACGCAAAGAGTTTTGTTTGTATTTCAGACTGGGGATCGAATTCGATACTTTATGTCTTTACAGTCTCGATAGGCTACATTTTAATATTTAGTTTTATATGTACGAGTATACTAGCGTTTTCCCGCAGCTCCACCGCAGCCAGAAGCTAGTTTTTAGGTTATATCTCAGGTTCCCGATATAGTAACGTCATAAAATGTATACCAGTTTCTAAGTCTAATCAAATAAAATTGCATCAAAATCAATCTAATAGTTTTTATGTGATACGCGAACAAACAAAGAGATCAACAGATAAACAGACAAACAGAAATAAAATGTTTTGTGTTCAGTTACGCCTATGTAGCCTAATACATTATTTTTTTCTTTAATATTTTAAATAAACAGGCACAGCTCTTCACAGGCTTACAGCTTTAAAATAGTTAGGGTAAACAGAAACATCATCATATTGAGAACCTCCTTTAACAAAGTTACATTAAAAGTAAAAAAACGAGAACCTTTAGTTTTATCATGAAAAATTATACATCAATTGCTAATTAAAAACCAGTTCGAAAGAATAACATGTCTGCCATTATGGTAAAAAAACTGAAAAAATTTAATTATAGAACATAAGCATAACAAAGTTAAGGGTATTCGTGTAACAACGCCGTTGAAAACATAACCAGTTGTGTCGTTAAGTAGGTATTCAGTTCAATTTCTTTATCCAACTCACATACTGGGTGTACATGGAATGCACCCGTTGCCCTTTACTGAGACACTTACCTTAATTACTTATTGCTGCTGTACCAGCAGAGATAAGGATATCTCATAAACTTGAAAACGACTGCCGATCGGACCGACCTTTGGATAAGAATTTAATGTTTTGCAACACCCACATAAAGTGAATGATCAAGCACCCGAGCGAATTTATGAGAAAAATCACGAAGCATTACACACGTTACTTATAGTCTTCAACTAATCTATTATATGCTACATCATTAAACACAAAACAAAGATATACACGTATAATATTTCCATGAGCGTAAATCAAGCTTTAAAAAAAAATATATTTATTTTATTTAAAGATTTTTAAAGATATGCAACGGATTAAATAAGAAACGAGAAATATTAATCATACCCCCACGTTTTTTTGTTAGATTACCTCTTGCTTAGACTCCGCTAGAAACCGGGATACTTTTCATCCCGCTACTATTTCGGGAACCTGAGATATAACTTTGAAACTAGCTTTTGTATGCGGCGGAGCCGCGGGTGAAGACTAGTATGTTCTAAAAATGAAAAATAAATCAGTTACGTGGGAAAATGTAGGTTGTTAGTATGCTTTATACCTTACAAAGGTCTACTAACAATTTGCGGTCGATTTTCTATTAGCTCATCAAGAAGCTTTTGTACGCAGACGTACCGGAAACAGAAGGGATATGACGTATAATCTGTCAGAATACTCTTGTATTACTAACGGAAGTCGAAGACAGTGATTATGAAAATGTATAAAAATGTTACCTTTTCTTTATGAATTAAACATTTATATCAGACACACTTGCAATATTATGTATTTTGTAACATTAGTCAAAAGTTTTTCGCTTCAGATATTTATGCAATTTTTTTATAATACTAGATGGGTGGCGAACGATCATACGGCCCATCTGATGGTAAGCCGTTACTGAAGCCTATAGACGCAAGCAACACCATAGGCGTCGCCATCTCCAAGGAAAGGGAATAGGAGGTGAATATGATAATACAGTGAGAATAGGTAGGATACTAAGGAGAGAGATAATAAGGAGAGGATAGTGAGGAGGTTTAGGTCGCCGGCGCTCTCACTCACCATACGAAACATAATGGCAGGAGTAACTACCATTGTTTCACGCTAATCTTTTGTGAGAAGGTGCTACTTCCCCCATGAGGAGACATGACCTGATTCATGATCCGTGACCCTATGATTTTCTAGTGGTTGAGCCTTGCTCATCCCAGCATGAATCTTATCGGGGAAGTACCACCACCCTCTCACAAAAGTTCAGCGTGAAACAATGGTAGGTACTCCTTGTTGTTTCGCATGGTGTGTGAGAGCTCCAGAGGCCTAAACACTCTCCTCATAATCTCCATAATATCCTACCTTTCCAGGGGGGTTAGGCAGAATCTCATATCTCTCATGTCGATCGTATCGTGATCACTGTGATTGGTTGAGAGATCACCGTGATTGGCCAACGGATTATTGTGACATCACGCGTCGGTTTCTCAAACAATCACAGTGATCACGATACGGTCGACACGTGAAATATGAGATTCTGCCTAACCCCCCTGATCCTTTCCTTAAATTGGCCTTGGCGACGCGCTAGTGATACTTCTGGAGGGTTAGACGGAATCTCATATCTCACAATCGACATCGTATCGTGATCACTGTGATTGGTTGAGAGATCACCGTGATTGGCTAACTTATTATTGCGACATCACGCGTCGGATCCTCTACCAATCACAAGCGAGACGATACGATGTCGATTGTGAGATATGAGATTCCGTCTAACCCCCCTGGTATTGCTAGCGTCTAAAAGCTACGACAACCGCTTACCCTCAGGTGGGCTGCATGCTTGTTTACCATCCTCGTGGTATAAAAAAAAATAGTTTTTACACAGAAAATATATATTTTGCTGACTCTAATAAGACTAGAAAGTCGTCCTCATTGCCATTGGGAACAATAATCGCCAGGATGATGATGAATTTTAGAAACTTTTCAAAACTTTTTGAATTACCGTAGTAAGGGTACCGTCAAGTTACGTTTGAATAAATTGAAGCAATAATCGCTGATTGTCCCGTAACCAGGTTTCACCCGCTGAATAAACGAATCTTTTGTGTCATAATTGTCGGCCATTTTGTAGTTAATTTATCTTTGACTTTGAACAATTTAATAGAATTCATTAAGACATTTAACTAAATATGTCAATCTTTTTAGGATTTTTTTTTAATAAAACACTATTGCCGTTGTCAATCACGTTACATTTGTTTAACAAATAGATTCTACTCGCGACTTCATTCTCGGAAATTTAGTAAATATATAAATACGTCATTTTACGGTATACTAATGATCGCTATGCAAAAATTGCTATACCACAAGAACTATCTATTTTTTGAGAATAAAAAGTAGCCTATATCGTTTTCTGGGTTTAGAAATATATGTATACAAAATTTTAAGATGATCGGTTAAGTAGTTATGGCGTGAAAACATAACAAACAAACGCACTATGCATGCATATGCATGAATTGTAAGAGGTAGACGCCGCTGGTTCCATTTTACGTATGATTTGGCTAATGGACGTCTATCACTACATCTAGAACACACCGATGTATATCACGGTTGGGCACAAGGTAGATAGTGATACCAATATTCTCGAGCCAGATAACAAGAGAGTATTTTCTCTGTCAACCCTACCACCAGTAATGCAATAAGTGGTAATTTCTTCTCTTAGTCGCCTCTTGACACTCACGGGACAATATAAAAATGCTTAAATTGCCGCCTACTCTGTCAGCTATATTATGTACGATCGATATTAATATTATGACGAGACAGTGTTATGTCTAAAGATAGACGAGTATCCAAGATCATCTACACGATTACATAGAGTATCCCTCCCTTGTCCGACCCTCGCTGAATCACTGCCGGGTAATAGAGTGTAAATTTATTTATCTGTAGCCGTGACTGTCTTTATTTGGCTCCTTTATTTGCCTCTAATGTTTTGATTTCATTATACTAATCGCCATTATCGTTCTGAGGTTTGAAATAACAGTGATTAGGTGGGTTGTGAATTTAAATCATGTTAATTTCCGGCACAAGTAGTTTCTCTATTTGTTTAAACTAATGAAGTTTTATATCAAATTAATATAGTTGTATTTATAGTATTATAAAGCTGTAACAGAGCTATGCCTGTACATTTAAGATATTTGAGGAAAAATATTATATTAGGCGTATCACATATCTTTTTAGAATTGTTGTACGTTTATTACTACTGAATAGATATTGATGTTTTTTTTGTTTGATAGCTCTTGGTTATATTTAAAAACCGTTCTAAGCTACAACTGCCTCTGTGGTGCAGCGGTAGTGTGAGCGACGGCTCATCTTGAGGTCTCAGGTTTGATCCTCGGGCCGGGCAGTGTTATTGCGCTTTTTCGAAAAAACAAAATTCTCAGTAGCAGCCCGGAGTTTGGAAATGTGCCCGGTAGACGGTAATAGGCGGTGGGACTTCAACATAGCTGGCGAACCATGGGTGTGTTATACACTTCTGCCTACCCCTTCGGGGAATACATGCGTGATGCTGTGTTATGTTTTTCTAAGCTACATTTTGTGACGCTACTATTTTGGATCCCTATAATCTAACTTAAATAACCTAAAAACTAGTTCTTGCCTATACGGCAGAGCCGGCGATAAAGGCTTCTTTCTATATCAATAAAAACAAAATTAGATACCCGGGTTTGTGAAATTTGTAAATCAAACTAACTATGATAGGACCTAGATATACAAGATACCAATTGGTACATAATATATACTAATTTATGCATTACAATTATAACTTTACTTACAGAATACTTACAATCATTACCTATTTTTACAAAATACAGGTCAGTACAAATAGGGGACTATCTAATTACTAACGTTTATTAGGACAATCGTAAAAGATGAGGTCTGTGTAAAACGTTATCGGTTTATGGTATATTTCATGTGAGTAAAACTAATTTGTTCTGTTTTATAAAGCAATAGCCTTATAAAACAGAACGTAACACATCTAATTAGGTAAACATGCAATTGTACTATTGCCAAGTAAAATGAAATTCCAAAGGCATTTATTAATTCCGCATAAGTTATGACACAATAAGATTTTTATCGGAAATATGATAGTTAATTCTAATTATTAAAAATGAACCTTTTACCTACTTATAACAAAGAGGTATGTTAGATACTGCCAATATACCTATAGATAACCCTCCATACATTTCCCAAGAAACGCAATGGTTTGCAGCAAGTTAGTAGTATTTTTAATATTATTGAGCCCAGAAGTTGTCCGTGTGCTGACGGACTAAGAATACAAGTGTCACCACCTCATTCTTTTCCACCTAAGGGAAATAAGCAATTATCATCCATTACATGACTGGTGGTAGGGCTGGGTACCAATTGGGAGTACTCACTTGGTATCGGGCCCGAGCGGATTGGTACCACCATCTCACGTGTGACCGGCCATGAAGCACATCGTTGCGTTTTGGCTGTAGCAGGAGATTTGAGGCCGTTTTATTTCATTTCATATCTGTGAAATGAATTGGTGAGCAACGGCTTGACAATACTCTCGGTATAGTTGAGTCCATGAGTGACGGTTACCATTTACCATCAAGTGAGACATGGCTCGTCGGCTAACATCAGCAAGAAAAAAAATTACCCCTCATCATCTGCGGTTATCATATGCGGCAGAATATATACTAAAAGACACAAAGGCCTCTTCCAATCTTATTGTTAGGCTCCAGCGGCTCGCGTTTTAAGGGTATATGACTCTGGCAGCCCATCAACTTTGGGGAGTTTGCAAACATACAATTTCACGTTTACAAAGTACACTCAGACTCAGACCAACCATTTGTGGATCACACAGGGTGTGGGAATCGAACCCACAACACTCGGACGAGAGGCCGGTATCTAAACCACTCCGCCATCTGTGCAGTCATCGTTACTACTTATAAGTACCTATTGAATATTATTCACTTTACACAAACAACCGTTGGGATTTATCAGACTGAAATGTCGTCACAAGTAAACTCTTTTAGTCAAGTCCTGTGAAGAATGAAACGACATACATGAGTTTAAAAAAAACATAATTTATTGGCTAGCAACGAAAAAGTTTTATAGTGGTAGAGCTTTGCTTATCCCGGAATGGATGGACCGGCTCCATTTTTTTTTATTGCATGTAGTGGCAGACGAGCCACGGCCCATCTGATGGTAAATGGTAACCGTCGCTCATGGACTCAAACTATACCGAGAGTATTGTCAAGCCGCTGCTCACCATTTCATTTCACCGATATTAAATGAAAGAATAAACGGCTATCTCCTGCTATAGCCAAAACGCAACGATGTGCTTCATGGCCGGTCACACGGGAGATGGTGGTACCAACCCGCTCGGGCCCGATACCAAGTGAGTACTCCCACTTGGTACCCATCGCTACCACCAGTCGTGCAATGGATGATAATTGCTTACTTCCCTTAGTCGCCAATACGACACCCATGGGAAATAATGGGGTGGTCACACTTGTATTCTTAGTCCGTCACTACACGGTCGAAGAAGTTTCACCCTTCTCATAGATGATCGGCGTGAAACTCCTGCTGTTGTGTTTCGCATGGTAAGTGAGAGCGCTGGAGGCCGGAGCCCCCTCCCTATCCTCTCCTTATTATCCTTCCTCTCCAACTCCTATTCCTTGTAGATGGCAACGCGCGAGTGATCCCTCTGGTGTTGCTAACATCTATAGGCTACGGTAACTGCTTGCAGTATTCTTATTTGCCACTCTCGTAGTATATAAAAAGAGTTTAATATACACCTTCATTATTCCCCGATCTCTATCTTTATTCTATGCCGCACATAAACACAATATTATGACTATTATAGCCCAGTTGATCATTCTCAAGTCTATTATGCTATAATAATCATTTGACTTCCATTTACCTTGACGCTAAAAAATAATATCAAACGGGGTAACGTTAATGCATCGCGCTAGCAATCTCGAAATCGAGGGGTGCATAATTTATCATACAACGCCACTGCCTTGTATGTGAAGTTATGTTGGGGTTCCATGAGATACCAAATAAACTCCTTTGATTACCGAAGCTTTCTGTTAATATTCAAAAGAATTTATCTACAAATCCAGTAAAATATTTTAAAGAAATATTATTTTGCATAATTAACAACATCGACTGTGATCGCCAATCCGCCTGCCAAGCGTGGTGATTACGGCATTGTCACCCATGACGGGACTGCTCGTTGTGGCGTTCTCTTGGGGAGGCCTATGTCCAGCAGTGGACATAGGCCTCCCCGATGATGATGGTGGATGGATCTTGAATAATAATACAACGCATTAAAACTGACTAATATTCCATCGCACAATGAAACTAAGGAATAAAATGAATGTATAAAACATACCTTTCTGTGTTTACATTTTAGAATGGATTAGTTAAATATTATGGTAGTGGTATTTTGATTTTGCAAAATTATACTACAAAATTATAAACAAATAGTGTTAAATTTGCAATAATGTTTAGAATTGTTTAGCAATATCTTAAATTTATGATATTTTTTGAGAATTTTGCAACTCAAATGAATAAAAATAACACAATGTTTACAAGTACGGAACCTTTTTGATATGGTAGCTTCAATCTTGACATTTTTTATTACAGCACACGATCCTGTGAAGAATGAATTTCAAATGGTGTCGGAAGTTTGTGTTGGGGTAACAAATCCCACTACCGTACTATATGAATCAATTGAGGTGGTGTAACTCGTACGAGAGAGTTGATATTTAAAAAAAATCTCTTAAAGAATAACTATATTGAATTTTCGAAGAGTATATACCTTCCTGCTTATTTGATTTGCTTAAAAAAACGAGAAAGTTTTACTGAGTACAGATTATAATCGATATATATAAATATTTTCGCGCGCGGCATCTCAGCAGCCTAAAGCTAGTTTTTATATATCTCAGGTTCTAGAAATAGTAGCGGGATAGTTCTATACCAGTTTTTAAGACTAATGGAGGAGCTATCAAATATAAATATCAGTATCAAAAGCAATATTTTCAATATAATCTTTAACAGAAGTCATATTTAATTAATTTGTGTTGCTAGGTGATTATGTAAGTAAGATATTAACAAGGACAAAGTATTCAATATTTTCCGACGGATTAATGTCAAAGTATTTTATTATTTTCACCTATAATATGTATTATGAATTAATGCTCGGCGCATCCGACAGATAGCCGCAGGCGTCACTCAGCAACCACCGAAGGAATGTAACACAGTTCCAGTGGCCTACCAATAAAGGCAGAGAGACGGCACACGGCGGGTTTCTTTAGTGGATGCAGGCCCCACACTACCCTGTTTGCTGCCCCGAACGACGGGGTGTGCGGTTAGGAACATTTTTTTCCGCCTTAACAAAAAAAAAGGCGTCACCCAGCACATTGAAAGATTGTACCTATTCTCAAAGTAAAAAATAAAGACACCGTATTGTCCATTAAAAAGTGCAGCCACTTTTTGAAAGATGTGTGCGTGAAAGTGTTGTCACCGGTAAGAAATAATCTCTATAATTTGGGTAAATTTATAAAAGTTTTATGTTTAACATAAAGGAAGTAAAAGTTTAAAGTAATTTTAGTATTGAAATTATCGTGAGATTGATACATATTAGATTTATTATAATACCGACAGTAACTCACGTTTAGGATCGATTACGTCGACCCGGGTTTCGAGCATATCCGATGCTCATCATCAGGACGAGTGCGCAGCGGCGTCTGCGAGCTCCCGGCGTGCACTGCAGCGTCTGCGGCTCCACTGGATTGTTCGTAATGCTCCGTCTATATTTTTTAGTTAGTATGAGTACCTATTACGGAAAATAATGAGAACCAGCGTTTAGAACATCAGGTCCAGCCATTTTCTTTTTTAAATTTTCACACTCAAGTGTTTTGTTGGAAACCCTACATTGAAATATTGTAAATGTTTAATAACTGCAATGGGTTTTAAAGTAACTAACCAAATGAAATTCTCGTATTTACATTTTAAAAGCATAAATAGCAAATTATTAAAGTGAAGTCGAAAGTAAATCACTTAATGGTCCGCTCGTATAGCATCGTAGTACGGGTCAAGTCAAATTTTAGGGCGTCAGAAACTTGAAAGAAATATAAGCCTTAAATTTAGTCTGAAATGTAATATATGTGATACACTATTATTTTTAAAGATACTTTTATGAAATTAAGAACTTTGTTTTTTATTTCAAAAAGGAATACTGGTCTTTGTAGTGGAAAATCAAATTATGGATATTATTGTTCATATTGAGTTTACAATTGATTTTTTTATTTATTAATAAATATGTTGGCTGTGTGGGGCCGGCTTTAGAATTGTCCCACCCCTCTCTAACCACGGGAGTCGTAAGAGCCTACTGAGGGAATACCGCTGGAGTGGGCAGCAACAATCCTTCGAGTATTAACAAGATCCTCTGCGATCGCCAACCCGCCTGCCAAGCGTGGCGATTATGGCATTATCCCCCATGACGGGACCGCTCGTTGTGGCGTTCTCTTGGGGAGGCCTATGTCCAGCAGTGGACGTTGAAAGGCTGATGGATGGATGGATGGATAAATTAACCTTTGTCCATGGCTCCGCTGCAATCTATTTTTTTACGATTGTGATAATACTTAGGTATTTATACCAGTTTTTAAGCCTTACCAAGAACTATCAAAATCCGTTCAGTAGTTTTGGCTGTGTGTACAAATATACAGACAGAGAGACAGACAAAAATACTATAAATTGTTTTTTTTTGGCTTCTGCTGCTATAATAAAGACCCATATTAGTATTTCTACAATGTACAGACATGAGCCTGTTACAGTTGTATTATACATAATGTACCTTTAATGTGTAAGATTTTATGTTTGGATGTCTGTTACTCAATCACGCAAAAATGATAATGAGCATCGGATATACTCGAAACCCAGGACGACGTAAAGGATCCTTTTTCTTTTGTTTAGGCAGGATAAAATGTACCTTTTGCACGCCTCATAAGCGAAGCGTTGAGGTGTGTTCTACACGTGACACGGCACAGCTGATTTTTCAAACTTAAAATGTCTCTATTTATCATATATTGCACTTGTAAAATAATATCTACACACACATATAAAGAACAAACACTATTTTTAACACTCATGATATTTTTGATGCCATTTTTGTTATTTAAACTAGTTACAAAACTGTTTGAAAAAAATCTGGCTTGGACGTCCGTGAGTTGTAGGTAATGTATGTTAACACGATAGCGACCAAAATACCTCATTAATCGAGTCTTTTTTTTTCGTTTACGAAATATTATGACTAGGAATAGAGCCCTATTACTTTTCACGTTCTGATTCGATGCATTACGCATTTACGCTCGACGCGATACTAAAACCAGCGCCTTTCATGAGAACTACCGTCGGATAGCCAATAGCCACCGGTGGTTTTACTATCGTCAACAGAACGCCGTTCGCTCGGCCGGTACATTGTTTTTTGTTAAAAGAAAGTTCTTACCTTTGCTTGACGAACTGATGATATTTGTCAAGTATAATAACTATTTTATTATTATTATTAGGAAGATAAATGGCTTAGAGATTTCTTGTTGAACTCATTGATTTTTAAATAAGTCGTATAATATTGTCCAAAGTTACAATTTTCTATTGATAGATGTCGCTGTTTTAAAGTAAAAGAGATATTGACAAATGCAGCCCTAGATGTGGCAAGTGGCAATTTTAGATGTATTCAGTTGCTGTTGTATATATAGAACCACAATATTGCTTTTTTGTAAGGAAACTAGCGATGTCTTTTTGTTTTCTTAAATTGTTTTTGTTTACAGTTTAATAAATTATTCAATTTTACATGTTTATATATATTATATGCACTTATGCAGGTATATATGTAAACTTATGGATTGTTGTTCTTACTAATTGCCAGAATATGGCGCCTTGCAAAATGACAGAGGTAGACCAATATAGAAGTATTTCTTAAAATTAGCGCTAGATGGCGTATAAGACATGAAACCCATATTAGTACTTTTTGAAATTAGCGCTATGTGATTTATTGAAAACTACTTAGTAAAACCAATACATTATTAGTTACTTATCAAATAATTAATTTTATTGTGAAAAATGAAGATTATTAGGCGTGCTGTTTTGGATTTTCCAAAGTATTTTTTATTGCATGTAGTGGCAGGCGAGCCACGGTCACCCATGGACTCGACTATACCGAGAGTATTGTCAAGCCGCTGCTCACCAATTCATTTCTCAGATATGAAATTAAATATGAACGGCTATCTCCTGCCAAAACGCAACGATGTGCTTAATGGCCGGTCACACGGGAGGTGGTGGTACCAACCCGCTCGGGCCCGATACCAAGTGAGTACTCCCACTTAGTACCCAGCCCTACCACCAGTCATGCAATAGATGATAATTGCTAACTTCCCTTAGTCGCCTCATACGACACCCGGGGGAAAGAATGGGGTGGTGACACTTGTATTCTTAGTCCTTCACCACACCTAACCGCACATCCCGTCGTTCGGGGCAACGAACAGGGTAGTGTGGGGTCACCCACTAAATAAACCCGCCGTGTACCATCTCTCCGCCTTCATTGGCGGGCCACCGGAAATGTTACATTACCTACTTCACTGGTCGACGTAATCGATCCTAAACGTGAATTATTTGCCGGTATAACATATCTAATGTGTTAATCTCTTGATAATTTCAATACGCATATGATATTGACCTAATTCTGAAATATTATAATTTTGCAAGCAAATTGTCTAAATATCTATGCATACCTATTAATTTTAATAGCGCGTGGTTGAACTATACAATAAAATAAAACACTACTACAACGGAGTGGTAAGTTATAAAAAAATATCTTTTTCCATGACCAAAAAAAGATGTGCCATTTTCATGTTGATTATTTAAACGGTGTCGGAGTTTGCCTGTAATAATATAGCAACATCTGCAGATATCTAATTTTATTAATGATAGAGGAGCACCCACATTATCATTAAGGATATTTAGGTACAATTTTGTTAATAGAACTATAATAATATTATATAATTATGCTCAAACCCCCTACCCATCTTCTCCTTATTATCCTTTCTGTCCTCTCCTTAGTATCCTTCCTATCCTCTCCTTACTGTCCTTACTATCCCTTTCCTTGGAGATGGCGACGCATGAGTGATGCTTCTGATGTTGCTAGCGTCTAGAGACTACAGTAGCCGCTTACCATCAGGTGGCCGTATGCTTGTTTGCCACCCACGTAGTTTAAAAAAATATATATTTTACACAAACAAAAATATTGACCATTATAATACTTAACATAATTGATAAGATAGCTTAATGTTTCAGTAAGGAATATTAACGGTAACGTAATTTTATGGGTCGTTACGTGTTCATTGTTTTAATTTCGGTGATACGAACCCCTCACAACTTTTAGGGTTGAATAGACGAATGTACTACGTACTGTAGTAAATTATAAAATAATTTTTATTGTGGCCTTAATGCTATTATCTTCACTGCTAGATCTATATAGTGTTTAAAGTTTAATAAATTATATGTTATGGTCTGTAAATTGTACTTTATGTTGTAGATGATGATAGATCTTAACCACGTTAAAACGTCACGTAAAACGAAACGTTACACGTTTAAAAGTCTTTATAGATCTACTTTTTTTTTTAAAGGATATACGCTGGACTAAGGAATAGTCCTTGAATCGCGGGGGACTTTATAAACATCACATTTCATGGACACAAAGTACATCCAGACTCAGAACAACCATTTGTGGATCACACAAAGAGTTATCCTGTGTGGGACTCGAACCCACAACACTCGAGCGAGAGGCCGGTACCTAAACCACTCCGCCATCTGTGCTGTTCTAATAATTATGTATATTTCAACAATATATCACACAACGTACAGATACTTTTTGTTAAGGCGGGGAAAAATGTACCTAACTACACACCACGAACAGGGTACTGTGGGGCTCTCACCCACTAAATAAACCCGCAGTGTGCGGTCTCACCCTCTATACTGGGGTACCACAGGAACTGTGTTACATTTCACCAGTGGTCACAAGGTACAGATTCTAAGAACTTAAGTTAGGACAAGTCTATAGAAATTAAAAATGACAATACTTACTGCATATTTCATTTTGGATACAATTGTTGAAATCTAATTTTTTTGATAACTTTTTAATATAGAGACGCTGTTAGCGTTGTTATTTTTAACCCCCGACGCAAAAAAGGGGTGCTATAAGTTTGACCTCGATGTCTGTCAGTGTGATATCGGTCCAGCAATGTAAGAGTATCAGCTCTTATCCAAAATTATGTAATTGCGTAGGGTTTTTTTTTTAATTTTATTATTTACCTATTATTAAAGTAGGTATTGTGATAGATAGGTAGTAATAAGATCTTCCCTCCTCTCTCTCTTTACGAATTTCTACTGCAGCTGGAAATTAAAAAATAATAGCTTCTATTATTTTTATGTGTATTTATTACCCATAAAAACATTAATTGGTTACGTGTAATACGTTTTTATATTGAATGAACCTTAAGCCGATTGCAAATGTATTTATAACGTTGCCGATTTAGATCGTAAGCACATATAATAATTTAATAATAACTGCGACCGAAATAGCAATAGACCTTGTTTTTGTTTCGTTCTAAAATTAGCATGGCACCACATTATCGCTTTACAAATATCCTTTTAATGAGACACGTGTATCTAAATAGGGTACAAATATATCTATTTCTGTTTATTATTGTACCGTAACTAAGTATTCTTTGGGGAGTAGCTAATAGTTAGCAGCTAAATTGTTTCCTTGACAGTTGGCAGATGCAAGCCATATTGTTTTGGACGTCAAATCAGTTTTACAATAGTTAGGGGCGGGCTGTTAAATGGAGCCCTATTCTGTTGTATCTGTAGCATTCATATTTAAGGATATTTTTATGGAAATTCTATTTAAAAGGATTGTTTTATTTTGTTTGCAATAATTATATAACATAACTAAATTGTACCCGCGACTCCGTCTGCATGGACTTTAGAATATAAATCACTCTACAGCAAACTATATAATTTATGTCCGTGTGGTGACGGACAAAGAATACAAGTGTCACCACCCCATTCTTTCCCACGGGTGTCGTATGGGACGACTAAGGGAAGTAAGCAATTATCATCCATTGCATCACTGGTGGTAGGGCTGGGTACCAAGTGGGAGTACTCACGTATCGGGCCCGAGCGGGTTGGTACCGCCATCTCCCGTGTGACCGGCCATGAAGCACATCGTTACGTTTTGGCTGTAGCAGGAGATAGCCGTTTATATTTCATTTCATATCTGTGAAATGAATTGGAGAGCAGCGGATTGACAATACTCTCGGTATAATGGGGCGACGGTTACCATTTACCATCAGATGGACCGTGGCTCGTCTGCCACTACATGCAATAAAAAAAAAACTATATTCTCAGGAAATAAATATCTTATCTTATCTTACGCATTTTAATAAGAAAGTTAGGATAAGTACTGAATCGTATACAGGGAGCAACACGGAGTTTGCATTTATGGACGTCAACAGGCTCTATTGCCTTCCGTTTGCTCATAGAATAAGGGGACAATCTGCACCAACGTAATAATTTTCTTATTTACAGAAAACAAAAAAATATCAGCCACTAAAGCTATCACCAGCCTATGATATAGATACGTTATCCTGTGGCTTCTAATAATCTCTATACAAAAATAACCATCACAGGAACCCTACATTTTTGCAGGGTAAAAACCCAGTGTACTTTTTACACTGGAAAGCAACATTTAAATTTGGCTTACTCTAGTAAGCCAAATTTCATGTTGATCGGTTAAGTAATCTATACTATTATAAAACTGTAACAGAGCTGTGTCTGTACATTCAAGATATTTGAGAATGAATGACTGTAATAGGCTATATAGGCGTGTCTAAACACAAAACAATTTTTTTTAGAATTTTTGCCTGTTTTTGTCTATTTATCCGTTTGTCTGTTTAATACTTTCTAACATTTACGCGAATTTTACACATTTTGAAATAAAACTACTTGATGCAACCTTTTTTATTTGAAAGGCCTTAATTAGACTTAAGAACTGGTATACATTTTATCCCGCTACTATATCGGGAACCTGAGATATAACCGAAAAACTAGAAAATTATTTAAACTAGAATTTTTTGTAGAATTTATTTAAAAGAACTACTGGATGGATTTTGATGCAACTTTTTTATTTGGAAGGTCTTGATTTGATTTAAAAACTGGTAGACATTTTATCCCGCTACTATATCGGGAGCCTGAGATATAACCGAAAAACTAGCTTTTGGTTGCGGCGAAGCCGCTGGCAAAGGCGTTACGGCATAAAATTATAATCAAAATTAAGAAACACAAAAACTTTTTAGATGTACAATATTAGTAAGGGTTAAACAAGTTATATTATATCAATATTAACCATCAATAGTGGTTAGTATAGCATTTGTGCAGCGCAGTGGCGATGAGTTGTCAGTCTGATAAGGACCAGACTACATCGTATATTAAGAGCCATTAAAAGTGTATTGTTTAGTCATCAATGCACCTTTGTAGTCAGTATCTCCTTTGAATATCAGCCGTGAAGCACTAAATATGAAAGAGCTGGATTTTTATGTTCTTATGTACGACTTACTTTTGCACTCTATACGGAGAGACTAATTTCTATACCGCCACTAATAATTTGTTATCCAGCAGAATCATCCAATTTATAAAAAAAATCTACCCGATATAGTATGTTTATTTTGACGTAAATCATAACCAAGAACTCGTACCGTTAACAGAATACCGCACTGAAGTTCGATGATAACAAATGATCGTTCTACATCAATTTGTCTACAAGTCGTTAAAATCGCGTTTCCTCTTATTAATTTCTGCTCCCCTAGTACATCGAAGCTCAACACGCACAGGCATACGCCGACGGCAAACCAGAAATACGTTGTTATAGACGAATTTACAATATTGATAGATGTTCCTGCTGTGGTTAGATTGATAAAAAAATGTCGGGTGTCACTTTGAAGGAGATGTATATTTAGAGAATTTTGGACTTTATTATTAACCAAAATAGCCTGAGTTTGAATCGTTTATTGTTGAGTAAAATTATGTTGTTTGCAATGGCGGTTATTACTCCATGTTTTAGAAGTTTTCTGTGAGTTTATTTTTGGTAGTTGATATTTTTTATTGTCTATAGAGACAGCGAGCCATGGCCCACCTGATAGTGGGTGTAATTGTCCCTAGTGGACTCAAATAAACTAACGCTATAGTATTACCCCGCTACAATTAAAACATACTGAGGTGCTTCATGTCCGGTTACACAGGTGACTGTGGTGTGACCGAGCTAGTAGGCCAGATAACTAGTGAGTACTCCCACTTGGTACAACCACAACATCAACCCACCACCTATGCAATTCTTACTATAATAACTAATATAAATGCGAAAATGAGTGTGTATGTTTGTTACTCTTTCTTTTTTGTTTTGATGAAATTTTGCATATCTATAGTCTAGAGCCCAGAAAAGAATAAAGGATATAGACTACCCTTATCCCGCAAAAATGGATATAAATGTATAGTTCTTGTGGGATAGCTAATTTTACATAGCTATAATTAATGTACCGTAGAGAAGTATTAATTTTCTGAAGTCCACGCGGGCGGAGTCACGGCCGCAATCTAGTAGGTGATAATTGCTTAATTCCTTAGTCGGCTCGTATAACACTCCCAAAAAATAATGGGGTGGTGACGCTTGTATAATTAGTCCGTCACCGGATCTATTAAAAGTTTACAAAATCTTTGGAATCATAATCACCTAAAGATTTTATTGTTCAGACTCTCTCAATTATTATCTTCAATAATTGCCTAATACTGGATGCCTTATAAAGAAAAATAAATAGGCAATAGATATGAAATATTAATTTAATTGCATCTACGAAACAGTATAGCTACACAAATTCGGCATGCATCGAATTTGATGATCTGTTGTCAAAAATAATATTGTTTATGTTATCTACTAGTAACTTTCCTCGTCATATATATGCAAGTAGGTATGTATATTCTAGTTCATGATATATGCTTTTTGTAAAGTTTTATTTAATACCGGAATATATGCAACAAAAGCGTGAAATTACCCTTCTAAAAACAAAAATATGAGTATATCATGGTAACTTTGAATGTAAAAACAATACGAGAGATAAATATCCGCTGAACATAAATCTGCATAGAATCAGATGAAAATGGCGCAAAAATAGTAAATAAACAGTTGCAAGTTATTTACATAATATATGGTGAAACCTCATTGGCGATGCGGGTAGTTTCACAGTTCGAGGTGTCTACTCTGTGTTTGCGAAAGAGATCGTAGGTACCTATTAACATACAATATTTTTTGTTAAAGAAAGTAACTTTAATATCGCATGACAGAATATTGTTTTAAAGAGACAGAAGCAATAAGGAGTTGGAGTTCTTGCTCTGTCCTCTTGCATCGCAAGGAACTTTACTAATATACAAAAATAGGACACTAACGTACAAGCAAAAAAGTAAAGTACATGCATAGCATAAAATATCTGTAGATCCGATATTCTTTGTTTTGGTTTAGTTCCTAGGAACCGTCTAATTTGTTATTGCTCTTGGTCTCACTTGCGCCTGGTTCTAAGCGGCAGATCATAATCAAGGTACACCATTACGCTATAAAAAAGTTTTATTTCACATCATTAGGGTGTGGTTGATATATAATCGTGTCTGTCTCAGTTTCCAAGTTCATATAAAGCGTTGCAGGCACTTTTTGTAAAAGTATAGGCAGTAACGTGGTATAACATAAACACAAAACTGTGAATCGGTGCAATACAAATTCGTAACGCAGAAAGCTGCGGTGCAATCTCGTGCGGCAGTGTCTTCATTGTCCTTCACTGTCTGAGAGCGGAATAAAAATGGCTTCAACAAGTATAAAGTAACATTGGAAGAATACGCGACGCGTATTAGTTCTTGCGATACGTCGAGTGTGCTCGCTTAATTTTACGAAGCGATGTCGCATCGCAGTTTTGGGTTTGCGCCTTTAATTATGCATCTTTAAATAGAGTATTATTCTGAGTAATAAATTAAAAATCTTATATACACATAAATAAAAGTTTGAGATCACTAGCAAAAAAAAAACATAGCATTACGCCTGTATTCCCCGAAGGGTAAGCAGAGGTGTATTACACAGCCACGATTCGCCAGCTATGTTTAAGTTCCACGTAATAGGGGGCGAGCCTATTGACGTCTACCGGGCACAAAAGGTGTGGATGATGATATTCGACCCACCCATTATCGTCACTAGCAAAAAATGCTGTATTTTTTAAATTTCACCCTATAAAATAAAAGTGCTTACGTGATATCTTTTTTAAAAAGAAAATAACTTTATTGATAATAAAATTATTTTACAAATAAAAATTTGATTTGGATTTTTTTTTTACAATTGCGACTAAGATATAAATGAAAGAAAACGACGAAATAAGAAATATAAGAATTTATTATGGAATTGTTTTTGTTTAGTACAAGATAACTCCTTCCCTAGCTCGAACACAAGCAGCAATCCTCCTGGGCATGCTGAGAATCAAGTTATTCAGGATTTCTTGCGGTAACCTGTCCCATTCTTCAATAGCAGATTTCCTGATCTCTGGCACTGTCTGGGGAGGTGGCTGTTCCAAACGGAACGCTTTAGCAGCTTTTTTCATTTTTTCATCTGGATTTTTTTTTATTACATGTAGTGGCAAATGAGCCACGGCCCATCTGATGGTAAATGGTAACCGTCGCTTATGGACTCAACTACACCGAGATTGTCAATAATTGCTTTTTTCCCTTAGTCGCCTCATACGACACCCGTGGGAAATAATGGGGTGGTGACACTTGTATTATTAGTCCACCACACGGAAATCACGGAAACACGGACGAGTGCTTATTCTTGTTTCGTCAACGAAGAAACAATTTTGCCAAATGTTTTCCTCGTCATCATCTTCATTTTGGCGCAGCCTAGCCCACTGCAATCTGCGTTGCTTAACAGTTGGGCGACCACTGGCGAGGTTGATTAGCAAAGTTATCCAAGCCGTGATACCTCCGCAACGTGTTCACGACACAGGCTTTCCCCAAAGTAACAATTCTTTCTAATAAAGCTTCAGGCTATCCTTTCGGCATCGTTCCAAATCAACTTTTTACACGAAAAATTAAAAAAAGATGCTTGAATCTTGTCAGTCAGATTTCTGAATAAACGTATCAAAGATTGGATTTCTTTTTATGGGGAAAAACAATACATATTTTTGACATGTTTTTGATTTTGTTTTTTAATCAAATATCACATTTCTAAATGAAGAGTCATAGACATAAAATAAAAAAGTTTCACCATACTGCCAACAAAAATATTTCACATTTTCATCTCAAACTTTTTTAGAGGTGGTTTGGTTTTTATATGTATCGTGCGGAGACTGAACGAAACCTTTAAAAGACACAATTTGGCAATTATTCATATTATAATTATTGCCAAACAACAGATACTGGTACAATCGAGTTAACGCATACTCGTAGTAGTCCCCATTGAGTTTTGTCATAAATGATACAGATTCAACTCAGTATTTGCATGAGGACGAGACGTGTTTGCAAATCATATGTTGCGAATTGCTACCGAGGCTCTGTACATGTGTACTTAGCGTGTTTACCTTCATCTGCCTTCAGAATATTTGAGCTTAGTATCAAATATTTGGGAATTGTAACTTTTAATAATAATTGTAATAATGGAAAATTACTCATTTAATTAGTTTAATTTTGTTCCTAGATTTGGCCTTCGCGCCCTCCATATAGGCTTTTGAGTAGAAATAAAAACTCGTATATTATGTTTTATCCCGCTACTATATCTATCGGGAACCTGAGGTATAACCCAAAACCTAGCCTTTGTCTGAGGCGGATCCGCAGGCAAAGGGTAGTTATTCACATAGCAGCTTACGGTTTGAATTCATAACAAAATAGTTATTTGTGCAACAAGAGAGCAAAGTCCTTTTTTGCTGCGTGTGCTGATTTTGAATCCTGAGTGTGGTGAGGGATTGAAAGGCACGAGAAGCAAAAAACTTTACTCTCGTGTAACACACGTAACTTTTCACTTCAGCAGCGACAACGCTTTAGGAGATAAAATAATAAACAGAAATAGATTGAAATAACTATGAAATGTAAATCAAAATAATTAACATTGTAGGTAGAGGTACCAATTCAATAAAATGGAACATTTTAAAAGTTAAAAGCAAAATTACTGCAATTCTGCAAATTGAAAGTAACAGATTTATTTGGCAACGTTATAGTTGCATTGAGTTGAGTTTGATTATCTGGGGTTAAGGTTTCTGTTTCGGTAAGCGGATTGAGAAGGAACAACGGTGAACGTTGGCGACTCTGATCGGCATTCCGTATAAGTACACTGTGCGTCGTTGGAGGTGGATGGGCGTGGGTGAGACCAAGGATCCGAGGTCGAATTCAGACTTATTGTTTCCACTAAACGCTTACAGATTTTCGACTTATTTTCTATTTAGTCTTCAATATAGCCTTCTGCAACCGTATTGGACTTCCACCCGCCGTGACATTTTAAAGTGGTGAGATCGGCTCCGGAATCAGCCAAGAGCGTTGCCGAAGATCTCCGAAAGCAGTGACCCGTGTATAGCTGAGGCTCTTCCAGTTTTAAGAAAGTGGCAATTTCTCGCGGTATAGCACCTATTTTATTTACTTCCATAGGTTGTCTTGAGCATTAATTATTATGGTATTGTATGAAAAATCGGTCGGGTTTTATATTGGCTGCACGTAAATATTGGTATTTTTCTTCAATAGTTACATATTTTTCGCGTACGACAAAAGACATGTCAAGGCTCGTGTTCCTATTTTTCAATTTTACTAACAGTAATTTATCTGAATGCTTTTCGATATTATTAACTGTTAGCTGTAATAGCTCGTTATTGCGACACGCTCCACTAATTCCTATGATCAGTACAACCTGTAATGAAAATATTACATAATTAATATATCGTACATATATTATATATATATACCGTACATATATATCGTAATAAATATTTTAACAGTATTGCTAAGCCAGACTAGGATTCATTGCGCCTCCAAAAATTTGTAGTAGGCAGTAAGTACCTTTATACATATATAACAGTCTACACACAATTTTTAATAACTAACAACATAGATTCATAGGTACCACTTACTTTAGCGGCAAGAAAATTGCAGTCCGGAGCTTCATTAAGAAATTTTTTTATGTTAAGGGCCGTGAAAATTTTGAAAACTTTTTAGAGTTACCTACTGACACTGTTACTAACTGACATTCTTTTTAGAAAAGATACGAGTTTTGCGTATGTTTCAATATGCACGTTATGTTTTGTTTTTAATGTAGCTTTCAAAATTGAGTAAATACTCGACATTGTAGATGATCGCCTCGTCTGTGATAAATCTAAAACATAAGATAGCGACACCGTCTCCGAAAAACTGCTTGCGGCCTTTGTAAGTCTCCATTCATGCTTTAAGATATTTCTCGCGAGACTTCTCACGTAGGAAACTTAATTCTGCATTAATAACTTGTTGTTTTAACTCTTCCGGTCTTAAAATACTATTCTCGTCGCTAGTTTCACTCTTATTTTACGATTATTTTAATATTTTTTAACTTATTCAACTCTTTACGCGAGCCACGAAATTTTATTCCCGCTCTTTTATTTAAATTAAGGCGTATTCGGAAATAGCACCCATGATATTTTATTATTCAAAATATATTACGTAGCATTTTTGAAACTAGAATTAAATATTTACAGGTTAAATATCAGTTTTATTTGCAGTAAATACTTATTTTCGTTTAAATACAACAATAAGTTAAACCTACATGTTTGAGCTACTGAAGTGAAAAATAAATTACTCTACTTAAAAAACAGTGACTTTAATTTATACTATTTGTAGAAAAGTAAATATTCTTCATGTTTTTATTTACTTATAAATAAGTACCTAACTCAAATTAATTATGCGCAAATACACAAAAAACAAACATCATTTGTTTTTATAAAAAATAATTATTATATATCCACAAATAACAGAAGGTGTTATTTTCCATCTATCCATCAGCCTTTCAACGTCCACTGCTGGACATAGGCCTCCCCAAGAGAACGACACAACGAGCGGTCCCGTCATGCGGGTTAATGCCATAATCGCCATGCTTGGCAGGCGGGTTGGCGATCGCAGTTGATGTTGTTAATACTCGAAGGAGTGCTGCTGCCCACTCCTCCGGTATTTCCTTAGTCGGCGGATGACTCACGTGGGTAGAGAGGGGTGGGACAATTCTAAAGCCGGCCCCACACGGCCCAAGGTGTTATTTTAAGTATTATTAAATTAGAAATAAACATAATGGTATTGTATTTTAGTGGGCACCCTCACCCAGGTACAGGCACACTAACCTAGGTACTTGCTACGATTGATAGAGGAACCACCAAAAAAAAATTACTAAATAATAAATAAATTTCACGGACATTTCACACAACGTCCTCTGGTCCCAAACTAAGCTTAACGCTTGTGCTATGGGTACCAGATTACCGATATAATACATATACTACTTTTTTTTGTAAATACGTACATATAATAGATAGAAAACACCCAGACGCAGTAGGTACAAATATCTGTGTTCATCACACAAATAATTGTCCTGAGTAGGAATCGAACCCACAAACTCGTGCACGGAAGTCGGTTACACTACCGACTACGCCACGAAGCCCGTCACTTAGAACTAGCTACCGATTTACAGAATAGTCTAATACGAGATCAGTATATAAACGATGATCAGTCGAGCTGTCGGAACGGTCACCAGTAGGTCTGTAAATAAACTTTGTAACGTTTGAGCAGTTGCCCAGATATTGTTGATCTCCTGATTAATGTAGGTACATGGTTAAGTCACGTTATTACTGTGTTTTAGAAGAGCTTTTATCCTGTGATAGTTATATTTACTGCTGAGAATAGCTGTAACAGGCCTTTACAGAACGGTCAACAGTAATTACGTATTTTTACCTTAATATTGTGATGTACACTTTTTTTAAGGCGGGAAAAAATGAACTTAACTAGACACCCTGTCACGCCCACGAACAAGATAGTATGGGGCCCTCACCCACTAAATAAACCCGCCGTGTGCCGTTTCTGCGCCTATATTGGCGGGCCACTGGAACATATACATTACTTCAGTGGTAAATACCTACCTTATGAATATGGTGTAAGACATCCTAGCTTTAAAATTATATAATATATATAATTATTTCCCACAAGTAGCTGCTTAGCTACCCAGTACTGTTAATGCTCTTAAACCACTATGGTCGTTGAGTCATAATGTTACTGCGAGATTAAAATTTAAGTCCAACATAGTTCCATTGCTTTTAACCCTATTTATTTACTTTTAGGCCAATAATAAACTTCCTGTATACGAAAGCGCGTCTTTACTTTGATTATTTTGCTTAAGAAACTTTCGCCATACATATTTGGAAATAAGCTCAGTGGAGCAAGCATGTGCAATCGATAGACAGACTCGTCAAAATATTTACTCATATGTCGTATACATACTCGATGGTTGAATATTGATGCCAGTTGATTATGAATAATGATCAGTCTGTCATTGTGCGTATGCTACGGTAACCGCGATCGTTGTGAAATCAGTAATTTTCCCGATCCGAACGTAAAAGCTATCAGAGCTTCGATATTTGAGTAAATAGTTATATGTACCAAAACCATTTCTTTTGGTTTATAAATAAGCCACCTCTAATACGATACATTCTAGCACTTCCATCCATCCATCCATCAGCCTTTCAACGTCCACTGCTGGACATAGGCCTCCCCAAGAGAACGCCACAGCGATCGGTCCCGTCGTGGGGGATAATGCCGTAATCGCCACGCTTGGCAGGCGGCTTGGCGATCGCAGTGGATGTTGTTAATACTCGAGGGAGTGCTGCTGCCCATTCCCCAGGTATCCCCTTAGGACAATTCTAAAGCCGGCCCCACTCGGCTACCACTTACCTATATAAAAAAAATAAGCCACAGAAACTCTCCTTCGCTATACTTCGTGACTTACAAGTTAAGTAGTTACAGAGTTAAAATGTAACAAACAAACTCACTTTTATATTTTTTATGGTGGTAGAGCCTGATAAAGTTTGTAATTTGTAGAAGCACCACTAACTCTCAGACTATCGACGTAGAACGTATGTCTATGATCTTAATTCGTTCCATGAGAGAGTAGTAGGTAGTAATCGCAGCCTGTAGACGCTATATAGATACATATTATACTCATACATAGACTCATGTCTGTTTCCCGAAGAGGTAGGCAGAGACAACAGATTTTTACTTGCCGCGACTCTTGCTCACCTCTTTTGCCCCATTCACTCTTATTATATTCCTCATACATGCACGTCGGTTAGGGGACTCCTGACCTGACCGAGAAGCTTTCTGATTTGCTCAGAGAACGTTCGACGAGGTCCTGCCCTACTGCTCCATTCACAATCGTCCTATATATATTTTTTGGCATCCTTCTTTCATCCATCCTATCTACGTGCCCAAACCATCGTACCATTCTTTGCACGATGCACTTTGGTATTTCAAAGGTAGCAATCGTGTTTCGTTAACTCTAACGAAAGGCATAGAAGGTGGAGAGGAAGGGAAATGAAGAAGATAAGGAAGGCGTTTTGGCTTCCGGTGCTCTCATTCGCCATAGGAAACACAACAGTAGCAGTACCTTTTTTTTTTTTTTTGTTTAGGCGGGAAAAAATGTTCCTAACCGCACACCCCGTCGCTCGGGGCAACGAACAGGGTAGTGTGGGGCCTTCACCCACTAAAGAAACCCGCCGTGTACCGTCTCTCCGCCTTTATTGGCGAGCCACTGGAACTATGTTACATTCCTTCGGTGGTCCGCCGGCGGCTTACCCTTTCGGGTACCCTCATCTGAGCAACGTATCCGTACACGGAGCGTCGCACCTTCGCGGGAGGCCTTGCGGGTGGCGGACGTTCCCCGGTCCATCCACCCGCAGCCCCAGCTAGGGCGGCATTAGGCGCAAATATTCACGCCTGCGCCGCCCCAGTCGTTGGCGGCGGTTTGGGTCTGCGGAAGGATCAGCCTCCCTGGCCCTCTCCGCCGCTTCCTTCCGCGAGATGACCTCCTCGCAGAAGGCAGCGACCGCGGCCCAATTCCTGTCGCTGCCAAGCATCGCTCTGACGACGCTCGGCAGCGAGAGGTCCCCCCCTATTGCTGCGACAAGTTCACGACGCTGCTCGGCCCAAGCCGGGCACGACTCGAGCGTGTGCTGCGCCGTGTCCTCGTCGCAGCCGCAATGGTGACAGCCCGGAGTCGCTTCCCTCCTTGCGACAATGTGCAGATATCTGCCGAAGCAACCGTGCCCCGACAGCACCTGCACCAGTCGGAAGGTAAGGACTCCGTGCCTTCGCCCTGCCCACTCTTCCAGCACTGGCTGGAGTGCCCCTACGGTCCAAAGACCGGCCCGGGGCGCCTCCAGCCGCGCCCTCCAGTTGGCCATGGCAGCTCGGCGGGCGTCGCCCTGCCATCTGGCCACCACGCTGGGTGGGGGACGTCCACCCCCCTCCCGCTCTTGCGACGCCCGCCGGTACACCTCGGCGAGCACCTCCGCCTCCAAGTCCCACGGAGGGGTTCCGGCCAACACGCAGGCCGCCTCCGTCGACACCGTTCGGTATCCACGTATGACCCTGGACGCGACGACTCTCTGTGGCCTCCACAGAAGAGCCCTGTTTAGTGCGTCCAGGGACTCCGCCCAAACGGGTGCGCCGTACAGCGCCATCGACCGGACCACCCCCGTGTAAAGCCGTCGACACGCATTGTTGGGTCCGCCCATATTCGGCATGAGCCGTGCAAGGGCGGACGCCGCACCGACGAGCCTCGGAGACAGTTGACGGAAGTGCTCGCGAAAGCGCCACCGCCCGTCCAGCACCAGGCCCAGATACTTAATCCGGGCCTGCACTCCAATTCGGACCCCGTCCACCGTGATCGAGGCGCCAGCAGGTGGCCGACGTCGGGGCCCATGGAAAAGCAGGGCCTCCGACTTGTCCAGGGCCACCCTAAGCCCCAGCGCCCCGATCCTCCTGACCACCTCCGAGGTCCCTAAGGTGGCCAGGAACGCCGCTTCCTCAAAGTTTCCGCCCCGGGCCACGACCAGCGTGTCATCCGCATAGCAGATGACCGCCAGCCCGGGAGGGAGCCGACAGCGTAGCACCCAGTCGTAACCGATGTCCCACAGGAGCGGCCCTAGAACCGAACCCTGCGGGACACCGCACGACATAGGTCTCCTCACAACGTCCCCTATGCGGCTCTCATAGAGAACGCTGCGGCCCTCAAGATAGTCTGCCACTAGCCGCCTCAGGTATGCAGGCACCCCGTGATACCGGAGCGCCTCCCTGATACGGCTGAATGGCAGACTATTGAATGCGTTGGCGATATCAAGCGACACCGCCAACAGCACTCCACCGCCGACGACGACTGCCGTGGCCGCGGCCTTCAGGTGCATGATTGCGCCGACCGTCGAACGACCAGTCCGAAAACCGAATTGGGCGTCCGACAGGTCAGGTCCGACGTCGCGCAGGTGCCGGACGATGCGGGCAGCGAGGATTCTCTCCAGCAACTTACCCGCCTCGTCCAGCAGCACGATGGGCCTGAAGGCCCCGACCGAATCCGGCGTTCGCCCCGGTTTCGGCAAGAGTACCAGCCTCCCCTCCTTCCAGCAGTCAGGGAACCGTCCGGACGCCAGGCACGCGTCGAACAGTCCCCTGAGGCGGGGCTCCATGTGGTCCAGAGTCAGGGCCAGTACCCGGGCGGGTATCCCGTCTGGGCCGGGGGCGGTGTTCTTGGAACGAATCCGCGAAATTGCCGCCCCCATTTCCGACGCGGTGACGGGCGGTACACTGAGATCGGCCTCCCGGTCGCTACCTGGCGGTGTCATGACCGGGGGCGTGTGTTCCGCCCGTCGTGGGAATAGACCCTCGACCACCTCGGTGAGGAGGCTGGGCTGAAGGGTCTCTGTGAGGGGGGGGCCCTGAGTGCGGAGCTTGTTAAGCGCCGCACGGTATGGGCGACCCCAGGGGTCACGGTTGAGACCGTCCAGCATCTCCTGCCTTTTGTCAGCTTTGGCGCGGCAGATGGCCAACTTGAACGCGGCTCGCGAGGTGCGGTACGCCTCGTACAGCTGGCCCTCCCGCTCCATATCGCGGTTGCGCCGCCGACTGCGGGTGTAGGACCTCCGGGCACGAATACACGCCGCACGGAGGTCTGCCAGCTCCTGGGACCACCAGTAGAGCCCCTTCCTCGGAGGAGGACGCCGCACACGGGGCATGGCCGAATCGCACACCTGCGTAATCGCAGCGCGAAATCGGCCAGCCTCAACGTCCACCCCCTCGGTCAGGGCTGGTGAGGACAGCCACGATTCTACGATGGCTGCCTCCACCAGTAGGTCCCTATCCAGCCTGCCCACAGCCCACCGCGGGAACGCGGGAGTTCTGCGCGCTGCGTGACCCCTACTGGGGCCCTGAAGGGACCGGGAGACCTCAATCCGGATATACCGATGATCGGACAAGGTCTCAACCTCCTCCAGGACACACCAGTTCCTCACTCGTGCTGCGACGTCGGGGCTAGCGAACGAAAGGTCCACTATCGACTCGCCCCGTCGCCGCACGCACGTGTTGACGCAGCCTCTATTTAACAAACAGAGGCCCGTCAACGCCGCCCACTCTACCACCGCCGCTCCACGGGCGTCTGTCGCTGGGGACCCCCACGCCGTGGATTTGGCATTGAAGTCCCCCACGACCAGGACGTGGCTAGGCGCCAGTCGCCGTATCGAGGTCTCCAGGCTATTAAGCCAGACCTCGAAATCAGCCAGACTACGGTTGGGGGAGAAATACACGCCATACAGCGTGACTCCCCCCCAATCGGCCGCGACGTATCCCACGCCCTTTTCTCTGATCGACAAGGGCGGAGAACGAAGCGCCGCAGAGCTGACGATTGCCACGGAGCCATCGCGGCTGCCCGCCCAATATGGGCGGTCAGGAACGCAATAAGGCTCCGCAGCTACGGCTACACCAATCAACCGCTCCACCATGGTTTGCAGGAGAAGATCCTGCGCCCTGGCGGAGTGGTTGAGATTCGCCTGAAGGAGGACAGTGTCACGGTTGAATTTTAAGCCGTAACCATATCCTCCTCCACCCGAGACGGTGGTGAAGCCACGCTAGGGGGGGCAGCCTGGGCCGATTGGCTGATCCCCCCCTTTTTTGGGCCTGTCGTCGGGGGTCTGCATCCCTCCCGCCCCATGCAGTGCTTGGCAGGCCTGTTGCCTGCCGCGCACGCGGGGCAGTGAGGAGCGGCGGTGCAAGTAGCCGCCCGGTGCCCTGCCTGACCGCAGCGGAAACAAAGACCGCTGCAGTCAAAACAGTTAGTGCACGTCGGCCGGGTGTGTCCGACCGCCATGCACTTAAAGCACCTCGCGGGCCGAGGCTCCAGCACGGTGACCCGCGCGGAACTCCAGCCCACGAGGAGCCTGCCTGCGTTGGCCAAGGTTTTGGCCGCCGCAACAGGGCAACTCGCCCATACGGCACCTACACCGCCGGGACCGGTCCGAATGGAGCCCACTCTGACAGCATTCGAGCATCCGGTTTTCGAGGCAATAGCCTCCCGGACGTCGTCCGCCGTCACCGAGTCATCCAGACCGGAAATGCGCAGCTCAGCGCACTTTACCGGTCTGGTGACGCGGACTCCACTCCCCTCACCAAACAGACCCTTGAGCCTTTCGGCCACCGTGTCGGCTATCCTAGGGCCCTCCGCCCCAGGGAACTCGAGAATTCGAGCCCCTGTGCGGGCTAGGCGGGTCCGGGTGGCGACGACTCCGATATCGGAGACGTCGATTTTCTCCCGGGCCTTCCTCAAGATGGCCTGGTACGACAGGCCCGCTTCCGCCTCCGGCAGCATGGTAATAACCACCGCTGCCGTTTTTGGCGTCTGAAGTTTGCGCGGCTTCTTGGGGCCGGGCTTGCTCCTCGACGCAGCGGGTTCCGCAGCCCGGACAGCAGCCACAGACGCGGTCCCCTTCTTCCTCTTGCCCCGGGATTTCTTCCTCCCGCCGTCCACTGTGTGCCAACCCTCTTCAGAGGGCGCAGGGCCGGACGGTACGGGAGTTGGGATTCGAGAATCCCGGGGAATGGTTGCTGGGGCCCGCGATGGCTGGCCAGCACGCGAGAGTGGAGGGAACTCCTCCTTGGGCTGGCCCTTAGGGCGCTGCCCGGTTCTTTGAGCCGCTTTCGCCTTCGCAGCTTTTCCCGGCCCCTTGGGCGATGCAGCCGCTGTCGCGGAGTAGGTGGCCACGCGGCCGCCCTGACAGGGCAGCGGCGTTGGGCCTGAAGGTGGCGCATCCTTCTTCCTGTCCGCGGCCAGCGACGGTCGGAGTCGCGGCTCTGGTGGCACCCTAGTGTTTAGGGAGCCGATGCGCGGGTCATAAACCGAGTTGACGCGATCCATTATTTGGCGCATCTGCACCTCTGTGAGGAGTCCTGGGGCCAGAGGCTCCGCGCCCGCTGTTGAGGCAGAGGTGAGCCCTGAATTGGCTCGCAGGCTGGCGAGCTCCTTCCGGAGCTCCGCCACCTCCGCCTTGCAGCGACAATGCGCCTCCAGTTTCCCGGTCCCCCCCGGCACAGGATGACGCCGGAGAGACTCTACTGCTCCATAGGCCACCTTGGTGGCCTTATTTAGTGCATCAGCGAGGCTGCCCTGAAGGCCCCGTGACCCATTAGCCACCGTGGAAACGATGGCCAGGGCGTCGGAAACCCTCCGGGCAACCTCGTCCGCTGTTAAATGGGCAGTCCCCTCCGGAGACTCCTCCTGGAGCCTTGATGTGAGGAGGGTCACCCGCTCCTCCATTGAGAGCCCTGTTCCCAGGTCCTCATTTGTAGCCCTGTCCGCTACAGACAAGGCGCGTGGAACCGTGCGCCTGGTGGCGCCACGGCCCCTCTTCGCTGGTCTTCCTGGCTTCGCTGGCGGAGGCATCTCAATGGAGCTGCCCTCCGACTCTGACACACCTCCCGACCGCGCTATCGAGCGCTTCAAAAGTCGTGAGGGCCGCTCCGTTAGTCTATCTGCCGTCTGCTGAGACTCCGTCGCTATTGGTGTCGCGCCTACGGCCTTTGCGCCGCCGTCACCGCCATCTGTCTCCATTCCCGACGTGCCTTCGACTGCCGAGCCGCTATCCACAGGACTCCCCGCGGGTGTAGGTTTCCTCCCGCGGGTCCTCCCCTTCTTCGTCTCCTTCTTTTTCTCATAGGCGTTGGTTGCCCCCCTCCGATACGCGGGGCTGACAGGGCCGGTCTTGGTACTCGGCCCTGTGAGGGATTCTCCGGACGCGTTGCGCCCGGTACCCTCCGGAGGTATACATAAGTTTTTAACGTCCGCCATTTTAGAGTTTAAAGTCCTTCGACTGTGGTGGTGCCGCCCTCGCGACTGGATACCCTCCAGCCATTCATCCCTCGCCGGGCGACAGAGCTTGGATTGGGGTTATTTTTTATAGGGGTTTTCTTCCCCGCGGTCCGAAGACTCCCGGTCCTGTTCTCCAGGATTACGGGTCGGGCCGAACGGTGGTCTGCATCAGACCGTGCCCATCACTCGCAAGGCAAGTGTTGAGCCCGTCGCCCCTCAGGCTCAAAAGCCCCGTCTCCGTCTCCCAGGGCCGGGGGGGCCACTATGACCCCGCTGGCCCTCCACGGCAGACGTTGGCCCACTGCAACCAGTGAGCCTGTCGCCACTCGGGCTGAAAGCCCTGTCTCCGGGGACGGGGAGGTCACTGTGACCTCGCTGTCCCCACCCAGAGTCGGGGGGGCCACTATGGCCCCGCTGACCCTCCACGGCGGACGTCTGGCCTATCCGCTGTGCCCTCTGCTAGTCAGAGGGACACGCAGAGACCCGTCCCCTGCCGGGATTCAGCCGCCGGCACCAAGTGCCGACGTTGCCCGGGGTGCACCAACGCGGAGGTATCCCGACCCGCACCCCAACAGTAGCAGTACCTACCATTGGTTTACACTGATCTTTTGCGAAAGGCTGATATTTCCACGATCGAACCGGTATATTCATACGGACAAGAAGGCTCCACCGCTAGTAAAGAGTGCAGCGGGATATGTTATGATCCCAGAACAAAAAACCACATACACAGAAACATTTTGTATTAGTGAAACGATCTGATAGTAATTCTGTGTCTAGATTAAGATCTTATAGCCTTAGCTTAACCTAAAAACCATACGAAACACAACAGCAGAAGTACCTATCATTATTTCACACTGCTCTTCTGTAAGAGGGTAATACTTCCCCGATCGAGCCGGGCCGTTCATGCCGGGACAACCAAGATTCTACCACTATCGTATTACACTATTTTCGCAAAACTTACCAAAAGCATTTTGAAATAAATCTATGTTTTCGGAATCTATCGCGTTTATTGACATAGCATCACGCCTGTATTCCCCGAAGGGGTAGGCAGAGGTGTATTATACACCCACGATTCGCCAGCTATGTAATTATTTTCGCCAGCTATGTATTAAGTCCCACGTAATAGGGGGCGAGCCTATTGACGTCTACCGGGCACATTTTCAAACTCCGGGCTGCTACTAAGAATTATTATTTTTAGGAAAAAGCTCAATAACATTGCCCGCCCTGGGGATCGAACTCGAGACTTCATGATTAGCAGTCGCATACACTACCGCTACACCACCGAGGCAGTTAAACGTAGCGTTTACTAGATTTTCTACTATCCCGACGTTTCGAATACTTTACAACATTCATGATCACGGGTGGACTTAGATGATAGACGTCCAAGGTTTATATGTTGTTTCAACGGTTTCATCTACCCACAGTTATATGATTTTTACAAAAGTTGGTTTATTTATTTTGACAGTCAAAATATCCACCCGTGATCATAAATGCTGTAAATTTCTTGCTGTTTTATTTCAAAATGTGTAACAATCGCGTAAATATCAGAAAGTACTCTAATAATATACATATTCAACTTACATATATGAGATTATATTAAATTTTGTACATAAACGTACATTGCAGTCTAATTTATTTGTAGAATGTTATACAGCTGAAATTTTATAAGAACCTCGTTTAACAATTCAAATTTCATATAGGTGTAACAAAAATACCGGTTTACGATATAAACACTAATATCACAGTTGCAGTGGAATTCTCACCCTATGCTGTAATGATGCGCTGTATCCACCGCACTTATTAGTACATATAGCGTATAATATAGAACTTTCTAGATGTGTCAACGATTTAACTAAATTTAGTTTTCGTGTTACATGCGACGCGATTATAGATGCACTCACGATTAAATTGAATTATGGTGTAGATTTCTCGCATTTATTTAATATCTGAGAACATGCTAATATAATTATTTTTAGAGGACAAATTTTAGCTAACTTAATGTTTTTATCAATTTTAATAAAATTGAATTCGATAATGGTGGTTTTTCGATAATTTGCTGCACTGCACATATGACGGTGTGTTTTAGATATTGGCCTCCTGCCCGAGTAATGTGGTTTCGATTCCCACAGAGGACAACTCTTTGTGTGATCCACAAATGGTTGTTCTAAGTCTGGATGTACTTTATGTCCGTGAAATTATATGTTTGTAAAGTCCCCCGCGATACAAGGATTATTCCTTAGTGCAGGGTGTTATAAGAAAAAAAAAATGCTAAGTCAATTCGAATGGGCCGATCCAAACGTAATAAAATCCAGTAGTACCACCTTACCTTACCACTTACGCAATATCAGCCTTTAGTAATGTTAGGTATTCTTACTGAGCATCAGCGGCCAAACCACTTCCTCGCCTTCTCTATCTATTTTCCTCTCTATTTCCCTTTATCTGGGGTAGGCACACGTCATTCCTCTAGTATAGCTAAGGCTTATACGGCTAAGTATACCATCACCAGTACGTATCCCACAACCTTATGGTAAAAAACTTTGCTTATCCCAGCATGAATCGGTCGGCTCGATCGGGGAATTGCCACCCTCTCACAGAATATCCGCGTGTAACAACGAGCAAATTATCAATCAGTTTATCTGACAGATTTAAACAAAATTTCATTTTTTTTTAATGTCTTAATCTCTATTTACTGTGGGCGGGATTCGAACATGATTGTATCCCTACCAATCCGGAGAAGTGCTATAAGCCGCTAAGTCATCGCAGTCACCGACGGTGACGCCCAATTTCCACTTCACAATTGCTTTTGGATGTCTCTGCGACTCGTGCCATCTATCGGATGCATTTACATATATTAATGCAATGTAGTAAGTTTAATTTTGTAATTAAAATTCGTACTATTTTTATTTTAAGTAAATTATACCTACACTGAATTCTAAAGTGTTAATAAAATTAACGTAGATTGTATATTCAAGTTATCTTTCGTTTATTCTCCAAGGAGGTACATAAAAATTTCACAGCCATTTCCAGTTTGTATATATTCAGAGAGACAGCTAGACAAATTCACCCTCCTACATTGTCGCTTTGATCTGAACGATGTTTTGGTTACCACTCGGCACCCATCCGTTAGGGGACATGGCACATCGATGTCGGCTCCAATTTGAGACCTCTCGACTGCTGGCGGTGATTAATTTCCAAACCTGCGGTACAAAAATATGTATAGGTGAGCTTTAATATGTTTGTTATTTAATGATTTTTTTATTTGTTTCACTAACTTCTGTTTTATTCGCAAAAAACGTGAAAGTCAGGTCGCTAAGGCGAAGCACTGCTAGTGTTTTTGTTTTTTATCCAAATCTATTCAGTCGTTTAGGAATAATTAACTGACAAACATCCAAACATCCTAAAATCTTCACAAAATTCCTTAAACAATTAACATCGTTTCAATATTCGTTTGGGTTTGGGTTATTTAGAAAAAGAAAGTGGACAAATCGACACGCCTATAGCAACATTATTCTCTCTACTACTCGCGACTCCACGTAGAGTAGTAAGTTAACTTATTTTTTTTGTGTGGATCCTTAATTGTATATTCGAAATAAAATGATCCCAAGTAACTCCTTATAACATCAACTATCTACCAGTAAAAGGCCCGTCCAAATAGGTATGTCCTTTTCGGAGATTAGCCGCGAAACAAGCAGGCCGACAGACAGATGTACAACAAAAATAAAATTTGTTTTTTTTGTTATAAGTAACGTATATCATACATATTTTAAGAAGCTGTTAATAAGACATTACAAACAGACACTTAAATTTTATCTACATGTAAATAATATGTATAAAGTAGAATATGTAATTCACTTTATCCGTATCAACATGTTACGCCTCATGAAAATATATAAGTGCAATATTACAGTATGATGAATATGGAGTGAGGTTGTAGTTGCCACGGAGATACATTATAACGTACGCATTTAGTCATCCCCTCAGAGATGCCGCGAATGCTTTTTTATTTGATTTCGCATCCAATTTACTCGGAGGCGCCAGAAGCGGTCTGGTCACAGATATAATGGCGTTTTACTTTGTATTTGGATATTATGCATGATTAAAATGTGTTTTATTTTATTTTGGATATTGCAAAAACATAATCAAATATTTATGTATTTGTTTAATTGTAAAATGATTTTTGAAGATAATTTTAAAATGTTAATTGAATGTATTATTGTGGTAATATAGATGTTAATTAAATCTATACCTACGATTATAAGGCTGTAACAAAGCTGAGCCTGTAAATTTAAGATTTTTAGAAAAAAAATACTGTATTAGGCTATATAGGTGTCTAAACACAAAACAACTTTTTTTAGATTTTTTGTCTGTTTGTTCGTTCGCGCATCACGCAAAAACTACTGAACGGATTTTAATTTAACTTGTTTTATTTTGTTGGTCTTGATTAGATTTAAAAACTTGTGTACCTTTTATCCCGCTACTATAACGGGAACCTGAGATACAACGTAAAACTAGCTTATGGTTGTGGCGGAGGATATTTATGTTTCGCAACTCTATACTGTCGGAGATTTAGTTCATAGTCCACCGCATCGGCACAATGCCGACTAGAGTAGGTACTAATATTTTAATTGTTTGTAAGTTTACAAAAACTGAAATTCAGCTAAATGCTTAATGCAACTTTTCGAAGAATTCACTAGCTCCTATATACATCAATCTGCAGTTGTTAATTGGGGCCTCAGGTGCATTCGTGAGCGCAATAACGTACCAGAATTATATCTGTACGCATACACATGTGTGCATTCTTATTACGCCGGTCAATCATCATGAATTCAACTCATTTGAGATGTGTGACTTCAATAAATTGTTTGAATAAATCTATTAATATTGCATCTAATTTTAGATGACTTTAAATTTATAGCCTGACATATTTTATACCAAGTAGGTACTCACAAAGATGAATCATATACCACATAATGCTTTTGTTGCTTGTTCCTTATTTGAGCAAAAAAGTAGAGTATTAAAGCGGGAATACTTTTTAGGGGATATCATGGAGAAATTCGCAAGACATGTAATTCAGAATTTTCAGAATAAGCTCTATAAGATATTAATCTAGATACAGAATTACTAGTTTCAATAATACAATAGTACCTGGATGACCGAGCTTTGCACGGTATTTTTTTGTAAATCGTGAGTTTATCTCACAAAAGAAAGAATTTGAAAAACAAGGAAAATAAAAATCGAACTGGAGACATCAGGACTCGAACCGGGGTCTTCTGGTTTTGGGACGACCCGATTTCCCCTTTTTTTTTTTTTTTTTTTTATATTTCTAGCCGCACACCCCATCGGTCGGGGCAACGATCAGGGTAGTGAGGGGCCTGCACCCAATAAAGAAACCCGCCGTGTACCGTCTCCCCGCCTTTATTGGCGGGCCACTGGAACTATGTTACATTCCCTCGGTGGTCCGCCGGCGGCTTACCCTTTTGGGTACCCTCTAGAGAGCGACGCGGGCGTCGCACCTTCGCGGGAGGCCTTGCGGGTGTCCACCATCCACCCGCAGCCTCAGCTAGGGCGGCATGAGGCGCAAGTATCTGTGCCTGCGCCGCCCCGGTCGCTGGCGGCGGTTTGAGTCAGCGGAAGAATACACCTCCCTGGCCATCTACGCCGCTTCCTTCCGCGAGATGACCTCCTCGCAGAAGGCAGCGACCGCGGCCCAATTCCTGTCACTGCCAAGCATCGCTCTGACGACGCTCGGCAGCGAAAGGTCCCCTCCTATTGCCGCGACGAGTTCACGGCGCTGCTCGGCCCAAGCCGGGCACGGCTCGAGCGTGTGCTGCGCCGTGTCCTCGTCGCAGCCGCAATGGTGACAGCCCGGAGTCGCTTCCCTCCTTGCGACTATGTGCAGATATCTGCCGAAGCAACCGTGCCCCGACAGCACCTGCACCAGTCGGAAGGTAAGTACTCCGTGCCGTTGCCCTGCCCACTCTTCCAGCACTGGCTGTAGCGCCCCTAAGGTCCGAAGACCGGCCCGGGGCGCCTCCAGGCGCGCCCTCCAGCTGGCCATGGCCGCTCGGCGGGCGTCGCCCTGCCATCTCGCCACCACGCTGGGTGGGCTCCCGCTCTTGTGACGCCCGCCGATATACCTCGGCGAGCACCTCCGCCTCCAAGTCCCACGGAGGGGTTTCGGCCAACGCGCAGGCCGCCTACGTCGACACCGTGCGGTATCCACGTATGACCCTGGATGCAACGACTCTCTGTGGCCTCCATAGAAGAGCCTTGTTCAGTGCGTCCAGGGACTCCGCCCACACGGGTGCGCTATAGAGCGCCATCGACCGGACCACCCCTGTGACCCGATTTCCCACCTGAGCTATTTTATATAACGTTGTAGATGGTGGCGAAATTTACCTTTGTATTCTAGTAATATTGTAGCAGTTTTTTATTGCCTGAAAACCAGGATAAAACGACGTTTTCTAAAAATGAAACTAGCTAGATCGATTTATCGCCCCCGAAACCCCCTGTATACTAAATACATGTATCTGTGTATGTGTTTTTTTCATGGAACATACATAACGTATCCCACTGCAGTCTTTACTAATACCACCCTCTCGCAAAAGATCAGCGTGAAACAATGGTAGGTACTCCTACTGATGTGGTTTCGTATAGCGAGTGAGATTGCTAGAGGAATAAACCCCCTACTTATCCTCTTCTTATTACCCTTGCTCTCCACCTTCTATCCTTAGCCTTGCCGTGTGGGGCCGGCGTTAGAATTGTCCCACCCCTCTCTAACCACGGGAGTCGTAAGAGCCGACTGAGGGAATACCGGGAAAGTGGGCAGCAGCACTCCCTCAAGTATTAACAATACCCTCTGCAATCGCCAACCCGCCTGCCAAGCGTGGCGATTACGGCACTATCCCCCATTTCTTGGGGAGGCCTTTGTCCAGCAGTGGACGTTGAAGGGCTGATGGAAGGAAAGTTACATCAAATAAACCAATAGTCCATTCCATAACTAACTAACTAACTTATCATCACACCATTTCCCTTGCGAGGTAGGCAGAGAGAACAGAGTGTCAAGAGGCTCTATTCTTGCATACATCTCTCGCTTCCTCAACATTCATAACTCTCTTCATACATGCTCGCCGGTGTCGGAGACTCCTGAGTCCACCTTCCTTCAATACATGACCGATTTGATCTAGGTAGGTGAGTCTGGGTCTCCCCCTGTACCTACATCCTTCAACTTTCGCATTGTATATCTTCTTAACCAGTCGCTCGTCCGGTATTCTTTCCACATGTCCGAACCATCGGAGCATTCCCTTTCGAATCTTTACACCAATACGCTCTTTCATACCTACTCACTCTCTTACGTCGTTGTTACGAAAATAAACCAATAGAAACCAACACCTAAGGTTACTAGTAGCAAACTTAGGTATTCTAAACTGAGATGAAAGTACCTCACAATATCCTTATCCGATTTAATTTGTATAGGTCAGAATGATTTCCAACAGCCAGTTAAAATCAAAAACTAGTTTTAATTTGTTTCGAAGGTGTTACTGACGTCCTGTTTAGTATCTAATTAGCAATCTCATAATAAGTAAAAAAATAAAATTAGATTTGTATCTACCTGAGAAATCATGCATGTATATTACTCAGAAAGGGTAGTCCTTAATGTCACGACAATAATCGAACGATTCATAAGGACCGATATCACGATAAGACTCATTAATTCAAATAAAGTAGATTTATTATTGTATTATCCATCCGAATTAAAATGAGTGAAAGTACGCAATTGGCTTATTATACCCAAATGATTGATTGGCAATGATAAGGCTTATGCCCAATTAGGGCTGCGCGAACATTTTAAATAAATATTTTTACTTTTTAACTAAACCCACATTGCTTTATTGTCACAAGTCGTTCTTTTTATTGGAATATATACAGAGGCACACCTGTCCTAAATATTGTATTGATGTTGCCAGTATTTTATTTGTTAGAGAAGGAATTAACACAGCAGCGGTAGTGCGAGCAACTGCTGATCCTGAGGTCTCGGGTTCGATCCCCGGGTCAGGCAGTGTTATTAAGTTTTTCGTAAAAACGAAAAATTCTCAGTAGCAGGTTGGAGTTTGGAAATGTGCCTGGTAGACGGCAATAGGCTCGCCCCTTATTTCGTGGGACTTAGATAAATATACTTACGAAGTTGTGGCTGTGTAAAACACCCCTATCTACCGCTAATTATCAGTATATTCGCTGTGAATTTGGTAAATTTTGAGAAATTTCTCGTGCTATCTATTGACACAATCATATTTGAGTAAGTATTCATGTGTTATTGAATGTTATCTGTGTCATGACATTACTTCAAGATGTATGTAATAGCAAAAATAGTACTTCTGAGGTTATTCCTCAAAACTGAAAGCCCTACAATTGAACTTTCCCAATAAATTACCGCGATATTATCGAAGATTTATAAATTGTTCGTACAATAACGTATGGGCGTGTGATAATTGGCTATCGAACATGCTTGTAACTGTGGTAGCAAGAGCAATAATTATCATATAATTTGTTGACGGCAAACTTTTTGCCCTTTTGTATACAGATTATATCTATATATATATTTGTATTTTTCATGGATACGAAGGAACAGCTTTACACTATGATATTCAAATTAAAACTGAAACAAACTGAAATTCTCCACGGCTGGTAAAAATCATTATCAACCATGAAGTAAAATTTCCCAAGCGGCCTTTTACTATATCCATACAGTATATAATGGGGTGATACATTGTCACAAAAAGAATCCTCGACAACAGAGGGACTTGTTTTTATCTTAAATATTATTTATTCACTTGATTCAGATCAAATCTTGGTAGACCAAGAACTAAAGGCAAAAAAACTGCAAAGGTTAAATTAAGGTTTAATTGACGGGCTTCGTGGCGTAGTCGGTAGTGTAACTGACTTCCGTGCACGAGGTTGTGGGTTCGATTACCACTCAGGACAATTATTTGTGTGATGAACACAGATATTTGTACCGCGTCGGGGTGTTTTCTGTCTATTATATGTATGTATTTACAAAAAAAAAGTAATATATGTATTATATCCATAATCTGGTACCCATAGCACTAGTGATAAGCTTAGTTTGGGACCAGAGGACGTTGTGTGAAATGTCCGTGAATATTTATTTATTTATTTATATTTTAATTGGCACACCAGACAATTTTAATTGTGATTCTTGTACCTACTAACTTTATGCGTTTAGGCATTTGTAAAGTTACCGACTTCGCAAAGAAATATGTAATAATCTTTACTTCTCATTACAACAAAAAAATGAATAATTATATTAGGCAGTTCGTGTTCCATTACATCCATGAATAAACGATCTCATTTGATTTTTAAATAGCTTAATTATAATTTAACGTCTGCTATGGTGCTTAACCACCCCACTATAACTTAATAGTCTATTTAAATAACAGGGATAGAAAATAATACGTGCATTTCATAAAAAGGTTAGGGGTTGCATGCTTGATGTGCTGCATACCCCTAGTAAATATGAAGCGTGAAGAAATTTGACTTGATAGCTCTTTAATAAAACTGCTTTGGAAATTAAGACAACCTTTTTCATAAAGAGTCAAGTACCGAGATTGTACATAAAAAGGATGATCCTTTTACCTTTTATGTAATGTATCACGCGAAGGGCGAACCCATATTTTGAGATAAATAAAATGCATGCCACAGCCTGCACCTTGAGCAAAGAATTTACATACTATCCGACAGTGTGACCATAATTTAGGATATTCGTTATAGCTTTCAAAATCGCATTTAAGTATAGTACTCGTATAATTAAAGACTTTTGTAAAAAGGATTTTAATGTATTTTTAGTTATTTTACACGTCTCATAAGCGAAGCGTTGAGGCGTGTTCTACTCCCGGTTTACACGGCACAACTGATTTTAATATTGCTATTAAAATAAACGCATATTTCATCAGTGAACCTAGTTCAATATATATTCTTTGTTTTGTGAGTTGAGGACCAAACTTCCTCTCTCTCCTCTTCTTATAATCCTTCCTATCCTCTCCTTAGTACCGTTCCTATTCTCTCCTTATTATTGTCCTTTACTCGGAGATGGCTACGCGCGAGTACCGCGGTAACCTCTAATCATCAGGTGGGCCGTATGCTTGTTTGCAACCACATAGTATAAAAACCTTAATAAGTTCTTTCTATAAAGGATAACAAAAAAAAAAAACCTGTATGTAATTTTGAGTATATAAACTTGTTTTTGTTGTAGCTGCGTGTATATTAATTCTAGCAACCAGATATTTTGTTATCAATAGCTTCAAAGCCAAGGCTTATCGCCATGCTAGTCTGAGGGAAGAAGACTGGGGGATTATGAGCAAATTGAAAACGTGTCTCAAACGATATTTTGGAACTGCCAATTAATGCGAAACGAGTTTGTGGTGTTCTATAGGGAGATTAAGTGGCGATATACAGGTTGTTGATATGTAGGTACGTCCTTTAAACGTTACACACATACGAGGCTGTTAATTATCGTTTTTTTTTTACTATGAGTGGTTGTTAATGTCTCTCGTGATACAGGCTATCCTAGTTCAAGAGACAGAGTCCAGTGGTGTAATGCAAACAATGTTGTTTTTAATGATCTATGTAATGTATTACGTTAAATAAATGTTAATTTTAGATAATTACATGCTAAATGCTTGCTTATCCTTGAAAAAAAAAAAAATTAAGTAAATATTTTAAAGCTAACAATTGACAGCCGATATACCCTGAGCCCACCTGAGCATCTTCTTCTCTGAGCAGTGTAATTGATTATTGTAATAAGTAGCACTTATTGAGTGGCCAGCATTGGGCTCCGTATGTCATGGCCGGTCTGACGGCTGCTCTATATACTCGTTCCCTTTATGCGCACAGGCATTCGAAAATCTAATAATGGGATTTTTAAAATTGATAAAAATCTCAATTTGTAAAGTTTGCAACCTAAATTTACCTCGTTCATTAATACTTTGCTTTGAATTTAGTACAACTACGTTAATAAATATTTTATTGTGATAATATAGTACAAAAAAGGAATGTCAGTGAATGTGAGCAAGACGAAAGTAATGGTTTTTGAAAGGGAAGATAGTATGACAAATTGCGAGATTCTGATTGCAAGAGAAAAAAGTGGAACTAGTGAAAGAATTTATATACCTTTACCTGGGTTCAAAGTTTACGAGAGAAGTATGACTGTGATATTGAGCGGAGAGCAAAAGCTAGAAATAAAGTGAATGGGGCACTGCATGGCTTTATGAACAACCAGAAAGTGTTAAAAAAGGCACGACTGGCAGTACATAGGGGAGTGCTGGTCCCTACACTTATGTATGGTAGTGAATGTTGCATGGCAGAAGAAGCATGAGAGTATGATAAATGCTGTGGAGAAGAGAAGTCTGAGAAGCATAGCCAGAGTGACCCTGATGGACAAAGTGAGAAATAGTGTGATACGAGAAAGCTGTGGTGTGAAAAAAGATGTAGTGACAAAAATAGAGAAAGGAATAATTAGGTGGTTCGGACACGTAGAGAGGATGGATGAAAGAAGATTAACGAAACAGATATACAAGGCGACTGTGAATGGGTAAGTTGGTAGAGGTGGATCTAGGCGAACGTATATTGACTAGATCAGAGACGTTCTTAAGGGCAGGTTCAGAGTTCTCGTAATCAACGAGCATGCATGAAAGCGCTGATGAAAGTAGATGTGTACCAGGATCGTAGCAAGAGAGAGAGAAGTGGTATCTGCCTAGCGCTACGGGAAAAAGGCGTGACAATATGTATGTATGTATTATAGTACAAAGTTTCTTATGGGCTATTACATTGTGTTGTGTTAAAATGTTATTGATAAGCTTACCTAATATGCCTTATAAGTAATAGTAATGTAAGACTTCTGAAAATGGCTGATCTGACACTTACACTTAATGTTAATAGGTTGATTTAAAATTGGCTCATTTTCTTCTTAGTTGTAATTGTGTGCCTATTTGTACTGATTTTGAAATTACTAATAAATATCTAAAAAATATCAATGCTTTATTTGTTAAAATTTATTTTTGGGAACAATTGATTTCAGCTATTGTAAGTATTCAATGACAGTCCACATTCTTTGTAAGATCAGCTATACACGTTGTGAGAGACTTGACTGCAATATTCCTATAATAGAGGTCTAGAGACGTCCTTAACATAGGGTTAGTCACTGGTCTAAAACCTCCACCAACCCACAGCATGGTCGAGTATTCTAAATTACTACAAGGGCGTTAATCATGCTGATGATGACGGTATCCGTCGGAAACCTTTATCCGAAAGTCTTTGATTTTTTTGTACCAAACAGAAAGTTTATTGTTACATGTTCAAAACAATCATACATTGATCTTATTTAATTTGAGCTATGTTTAAAAATTGGCTAGCAGAAAAGTTTTTTTGTTTTATATTTAGATAATTTTATATGCGTGTGAAAAATGCGCTCCTTCCAGAAGCGTCTTTTTTCTTCATACAAAATGAGGTTTAGTTAATACTACTTGTTTTATAATTAAATTTTGTTGTCGGTAAGGAACTTCTACCTGTTTGTGTTTTTAAATAAATTATTACTAACTGACGCTATTTCATAAGATATAAAAAAACACATAATTTTTAAATGCCATATTATTAGTCCTTAAAATTGCATTTAAAATTCGTTGGAATAAAGTAGTTATGACAATTAATAGACTTCTAACGATTATTTTTCCGAAAAATGAATCTTTAAAATGCTCTAGTGTAAAGTTCACTATATGTCGCTTGGTAATTATTGCCTTTCAAGCGTCGATATTTACTTCATATGGTACGGACAGTGATGTAACGTGTGACGGGTGACCGGTGACAGGTGCGAGCGATTATAACATACTCTACTTACGACGGGGGAAAAATGTGCCAGGAACATTGAACACCGAGTGTAAAGAGTAATGAGGATACGGTTGAATAAATGATGAAGTAACGTTCACGTGTGTACAATAACCTAGTAGGGAGGTAAATTGACGGCCACGCAGAGGTATTGAGTTCGTCCGCAAATATCCGAATATCTGGTTGTAATTTAAAATGAAAGTATTAACTTCTCCCTGCAAACCTAATTCTTCAAAAGATATTCGAATTATGCCCAAAAAGTTATGAAATATTTATAAAATATTTAATTACGTCTGTGATAAAAAAGAATTACCCATATTGCTAATAGACAACAATCCTTTTTTTTTTGTTAAGGCGGGAAAAAGTGTTCCTAACCGCACACCCCGTCGTTCAGGGCAACGAACAGGGTAGTGTGGGGCCTGCACCCACTAAAGAAACCCGCCGTGTGCCGTCTCTCCGCCTTTATTGGCGGGCCACTGGAACTGTTACATTCCTTCGGTGGGCATGATAGATAACAATCCTACAAATAAAAATCTTTTTGTTAATCTATGTTATAAGTTCTCTGGGTGCCAAATTTCACCCGAAGCTAAAACAACGTTTACGGAATCTATCACGTTTACTTGATTTTACTCCTATCCCGACGTTTCGAATACTTTACAGCATTCATGATCACGGGTGGACTTAGATGATAGACGTCCAAGGTTGATATATATCAACCTTGGACTAATACTATAATCAAGGTATATATCAACCTTGGACGTCTATCATCTAAGTCCACCCGTGATCATGAATGCTGTAAAGTATTCGAAACGTCGGGATAGGAGTAAAATCAAGTAAATGCGATAGATTCCGTAAACGTAGTTTTATTTCAAAATGTGTAACATTCGCGTAAACATCAGAAAGTATCACCCGAAGCTATTCTGTTGTATGTAACGAACTCCCAAAAGCACAAAATTTCATATTTTATATCTATAAAAATAAATAAAATAGAATTGTCTGTCTGTAAAGTCTAAATAATAGCTTTTTAATACATATATTATATTTTGTTAAATGTACATGAAAGTATTTTATCTTCCTATAACAATTTTTTTCTATTTGTTCTGTCTAATTTCTGAAACGGCTGGACCGATTTGGACGGGATTTCATTGTGGCAGATAGGTGTTGATATAAAAAGCAAGTTAGGCTACTTTAATTTGTACAAAATATTTTGTGTTCCGCGCAAAAAACAAAGAAAATAACTATAAAAATTCTATGCGGGTGAATTGCAGGTAGCAGCTAGTATAATATAAAGATACAGTCTATTTTGACATTAATCAAATGTCATTTCGCTAAGCTGTCAAGTGATTTCAGTAATTGATTCACTTTTGCTGTTGCTCAAGCCATCCGACAGGATGGTCAGGTGCATCACTGAGGTAGGTCTAGATTGTAGGTAATTCGTGAACCAGAAATTATTGTAATTATTTGTGATATCTGACGAGTTATTTTTTAAAGTACGAATTATTTGTGAATAAGGAAAAAGAGATTTTTTGTACTAGCGGGAACCGAACCCGCGCCTTTTCCAATCCGTGGAAGTGCTCTGAACCACTGAGCAGAGTACAGATCTTTCATAATCCCAATCTACTTATCACATTTTGTCTTAACGATCAACGCCATCTATCGGAAACATTTACATGCATTAAACCAATATATAGTAAATTTAATTTTGCAATTAAAATTCATACTATTTGATGGCGCGATTTTCTAAACATTTTTGATCTATTATCATAATTTTTCATCTATTTGAGATGCATGTAAATGCTTCCGATAGATGGCGTTGGTCGTTAAGACAAAATGTGATAAGTAGATTGGGATGATCGAAAGATCTGTACTATAGCTCAGTGGTTCAGAGCACTTCCCCGGATTGGAAAAGGCGTGGGTTCGGTTCCCGCTAGTACAAAAAATATCTTTTTCCTTATTCACAAATAATTTGTACTTTAAAAAGTGGCGGAGCATGTAAAATGCTAAAAAATATAGATCAAAAATCTGACGAATTTTCCTTATAAAGGTTTAAAATATTTTTTGTATAAATGATATTATTGCAATTAGGATTATTATGCCTTCCTGAGCACCGACTAATTCTAAGAAAAGTAACAAAAATAAATAAGATCCATATAACTTTTTAGAATTAAAAAAATGTATAGAAATATTTTCATTACCGCTCGTTTGACGCAAGGGTTTATGGCGTCAATCGCGTCAGGTGTGACGTCTCCAGGTGCACGTCACTTCACCGTGTTATTCCGGTTGACATGCCGGCGTGTTCTATTAGGCACCATTGAAAAATATTATATATTACTCCAGTAAATTCAAATTCAAAAATATCTTTATTTCACTTAAAAACGGTCAATGTTACTAATTACTAACACGAGCGCTTGAGGCAAGTGCATCACCAATGTCGCGATTGCAATCGCCACAAGCGGCCTGATTGCTTAGTAAGGCTTTTTATGGGAAGAACCCGGCAAGAAACTCTTGAACCACTTTTTTAAATCTTCAATTTCCTACAGTGTTTTAATTTATATACTCTAATGTGGGTGCAATCAATAATATATAATATTATGAAAAATTTTAGTATTTATGTTTTTCTATAGGTATATGTTCTCTCCTCAATTAAGCTTCGTTATTATTCTACAGTTATATTCTATTAGCCATATCGTATATACCCGATATACCTGCCTTAATAGATATAAATTTATAACACACTATGTCACTTTGCTCGTGACGTCGACATGGTCAATTTAATTGATAAATTAATCGGAACCCGCACGTCATTTGCGGAACCCTATACTCAGTATGTAATAGGGCGATTTTTTGTGGACGCTAAATTACTAAACATTTGTTTACGTCGTATGGAAATATGTTTCTAAAATGTGTTTCACGTATACAAAACAACGACACAGCCAGTGTTTTATCTAAAGTATATAAAACAAGCTTTTGCCTGCGAATTCGTTCTCATTGAATTAGTTTGTTCTTATCTTAGAGGGAAAAAGTTTTAGATAGTATTGGCTTGTAGTCTGTTTCAGTGGATCTATGTTAAAAATATAAGCACAATGACAAGTAACACATCAACCGGGCGTACAATTTTGGAGACCTCGTGATTAGTGAGTGAGTGGTAACTACACGTATATTATTATAATTATTATGAGCCATAGAAATAGTAATATTATATATATAAAGGATAGAATAGCAGCACTTTTAGTAAGTATTTATAAGTTCAATAAATAGCCACAAAACCTATTTAAATAAATTAAAAAAAAAACCTATTTAATAAAAATTAGAAAAACAAACAAGATCACTAAAACTTTAGTCTTCACATATATACTTAATCTAAAATTGTCATTGGTGTCGTGGTGTTGATGAAGCAACCAGGTTGGTCCGTGGTGTTGATATTAGACTACTGTAAGGATAATGTAAGCAGCTTTTGACTCCGACATCACAGGTTTTCGTCAGGTAACTATTACATGTCTGCCCATAGAAGGGAGATTGAGTACAAGTCAAAAGTAGCGCAGTAGTATTATAAAATATAATTTTCTAAATATCCTAAGCTACCTACAATGCTACAGAACTTGAGCTCAATCCATTCAGTTCATTACATAAAGTTATGGCGCGAAAACCAATGAATAAACGATGGCGGATGGCCATCAACGGTCCAATTATTCGCATAATCCTGGACCTCTTTAAAAGCAATTAATATTCCATTGATCCATAGGGGATGGTCATTCGGTAATCTGTTCCACAGTCTAACGAACCACACCTCAGGTGGGGCTCTGGTATATAGTCAAAAACACAATTGTTTGAATAAATCTTTTAACTAATCTACGCAGGGCCCGTAGAATGTAACTCACTAAATCGTATCAACATCGTATTGTCTCGCTTGTGATTGGTAGAAAAACCGACGCGTGATGTCATAATAATCCCTCGGCTAATAACGGTGATCTCTCAACCAATCACAATGACACGATGCGTTGTCGATACGATTTTGTGAGATATATTCTAACCCCCCAGAACCTTAAATAATTCTATAGTTTACACTGAAAATTAAGTCACCTTACCTTGTTCTTTTTTTCCCATCTAATTAATGTCTCACAATTAGGCACAGGTCTCCTTTTAGATTGAGGGATTTATGCAGTAGTCCACCATACTGGCTTAGTCTCAGGTACGTGGGTTTTTTCAATGTTTTCCTTCACTGAGCAGTGATAATTAGTATTAAAAAAAAATCGAAAGATCTTGAAAGGTCAGAGGTGTGAAGTGCGAGTACTGGACGGGAGTACGGACTAGATTTATTGTCTAGACTTATAAAGCTGTAACACAGCTATGTTTAAATTATTTGAGAAAAAAATACTGTAATAGGCTATATAGGCGTGTCTAAACACAAAACGTTTTTTTTTATATTTTTGTCTGTCTGTTTATCTGTAACTCTGTTTGTTCGTTCACGCATCACGCAAAAACTACTGGACGGATTTTTATCCTCCTATTATATCAGGAACCAGATATAACTTAAAAACGAGCTTTTGGATGCGGCAGAGCCACGGGCAATGGATAGTTAATAATTTAATGCATGAATGCTTTTATGTAGAATATTGTTCTCGATCATAACACAGCAATAAAGATAAAATAAAAATTGATCCTACTTTATTACCACGCATTGTCATAATGCAAACAAATATAGAAATAATCTCACCATCTGTTAACAATACGATATCGATATCACCGGACCACTGGAACACAGGAACAAAATGTCCGATGTTTGAACTTACAACGATATTGTTCGTCGCGGGGCGTCCGGCACAAGTGCACTGTACACAGAGTTGCACCTAAGTCCATAGAAGGGGCTTGGCCCCTACTATAAGTTTTATGTCAATTATACGAGTATTTGTATGAAGCAGGTGCGTTTTGTAATGGCTCGAGATAAGTGTTCTGTAGGGTAGTTGATGTTTCCATTGTCAAAATAGTTAGTCAATGTCAGATCACGTACCTATTGTTGATATTATGAATATTATCGAATAATGTGTTTATGGTTAAATCACTAATAAATTGTATAATGGTGATTGTATATCTAATAGATAGATGCACAATGCATGATTTACTTATATAATAATGGCAGATACGAGGTGTAACGATAATTAAAACACAAAATATTCATAAAAAAATTGGCATATTATTATGTATCTGCCTCTGTGGTGCAGAGGTAGTATGAGTGACTCCTGATAATGATCGAGGTCTCGGGCTCGATCCCCCCGGGTCGGGCATTGTTATTGAGCTTTTTCGTAAAAAGAATAATTCTCAGTTAACAGCAGCCCGGAGTTTGGAAATGTGTCCGGTAGACGGCAATAGGCTCGCCCCCTATTACATGGGACTTAAACATAGCTGGCGAACTGTGGGTGTGTAATACTCCTCTGCCTACCCCTTCGGGTATGTTTATATTTTTTTAACTTCCCGCTAAGAAAATTGTAAATTTTCAAAAGTTAAAAAGTTATTGGTTTTACCCCGTTTTTCGAAAATCGAGTTTTCAACGGATGCTGACTAATCAGCTCTTAACATCAAAAAACACGACGATCGCCGCCAGTCCGGTCAAAATCGGCTGATTCGTTTGTGAGATATCGTTGTCGAAAAAAAACTGTATTTTTTTTTCAGAATTTATATAATATTTTCAGTCTGACCAGTTTTAGCATTAAGATTCTTCAAAGAGCTCAAAAAGTTGCGTTGAATGCCGTAAACTACGAGAAAATCGGTTCATTCATTCAAAAGTTATTGCAATTTGAATATTCAACGTAATAAGGGCAATTTTAAGCGCTTAAGTATCAAATTAGCGGGAAGTTGCAGGGATGGCCTTTAGGGTCAACCGTTTTCCAGATTTTTGATGTGAAACATCAAAGTGAGAGTGAGAGAGTGAGTTCCTATGTCCACCTTCCAGCTCTATCATCAGATCAGCTCCATGTCATCATAATATTGCATTGTCACCGCGATATACATATGCATGTAAAATTTCAGCTCAATCGGAAACTGGGAAGTGTGTCAAATTTAACTTTCATGATTTGAACGGGATAAGTAAAATAAAAGCGTCGCCACGCTAACAGCCGATTTTACCCTCACCCCGCATTAGATGTTCCACATCAAAAACAAAATTAGAATTAAACACAAAGTGTATAGTGCTAACCATGTCAAATGCTAAAAATATATATATAAATATCTAAACAAAATTAGAATATTAGGGATGTAGGTACAGGGGCAGAGACTAACTTACCTAGACCAAATGGGTTATGTATTCAAGGAAGGTGGACTCAGCGGTCTCCGAAACCGGTGAGCTTGTATAAAGAGAATTATGAATATTGAGGAAGCGAGAGATGTATGCAAGAATAGAGCTTTTTGGCACTCTGTTTTCTCTCCCTACCTTGCAAGGGATTAGATGGCGTGATGATAAGTAAGTATGGTGAAAATTCATTTAATTACGAAGATATAGTGTAGTATGGTGTATGAATTATTATTACATTACATATTATATAAACTATTTACACCCCGCGGTTTAACTCGCAATCCAATAATGATGAAATATTGTAACATAAAATTAAATAGCCAATATTATGCTTTTCCTAAAAATGTTACTACGAAATATAATACCTAATATGGTGTAGTCGGTAGTGTAAACGACTTCCGTGCACGAGGTCGTGGGTTCGATTCCCACTCAGGACAATTATTTGTGTGATGAACACAGATATTTGTACTAAGTCTGGGTGTTTTCTATCTATTATAATGTATGTATTTACAAAAAAAGTAATATATGTACTATATACGTAATCTGGTACCCATAGCCCAGTGGACGTTGTGTGAAATGTCCGTGAATATTTATTTTAAATGTAAATCCGGCTTGTAGTTCCCGTGATTTGCGCGTTAAAATCAATCAACAATCTTTTCAGATTTATTTTGAATTCTATTTAATGAGCCAACTTTTGTAGGGGTCTCCAATGTGTTCGGTTTTAGCTGATTTACACAGAATGACAGTCTATTTGACCTCAACTACCCAACTAAGGGGACAACTGGCGACCTTTTCACGACTGACAACTTGTAACGACTGCCTTGATGGATGCTATTTGACAACCAGGCCCTACTGCTTATCGTGCCTTACAAACCATGGAGGTCATGTGTCCACTAATAGGTGTAAATTTTTGGTCACCCATCTAATTGCTAACCTAGCGAAAATTGCTTTACATAGCCGATCGTTCAAACAGCAAGCGTACTACTAGGCTACGATCTCATCTCTTACAACTATCCTTATAATATGGGAAATAAATTATTATAAAAAGCTGCTAGCTTTAAATATATCTGCGTCTGTACCTATATGTGATGTTTAATAAATGTTACTCAAAAATATAAGCCTTACCCGTTAAATACGTTCTAATAATAATGTTTTAAAATGCTTTGTCTGGAATCAAAAGCTTTCATGCAAATTAATTCAGGATTCTTAATTCGGATTTCAATAGTACGGCGTTCAAAGACTCGGAATTTATTTGGTATGTAACGATTCTGTAACGTAATTCCGCTAGTTGTATTGTTTGTACCCAAGCCGTTAATACTACAGTGCTAACGACACACGATAAAGGATCTGGTCAAATATGTTCTAGAAAATTAAATGCTTCTTAAAATTTATTTAGTCCATAGTCCGAACTATTAAGTCTATATTCAATTTTTATAGTTTTACATATGTATTTATAAGTTACGTCGGACACAAGTGGTACAAAATGACTGGGGAAACTCACGTAATAGTGTAACGCTGACAAAGCGAAGGGACGCGCTAGCTGCAGGGGACCAAAAATCAGCAATATCATCAAAATAATGTGATTTTCAATACTAGGATGGATACTGTGGATTCGCGATTTATTGGTAGGCTGTCATATCCCGCTGCACTTAGTAATCAGATAGACGATAACGAGGCACAATAATATTTGTCGTAAACAGATATTAGAGGAGGCAACAATTTCGTTTAACATTTTTCGCTGTAATCCATGTGTCATTCAAGAAACATGTGATGTCGCATATTAGGAAAACATATCATTTTACAAACAATTAATTATGTTGATGACATAGTCACAAAATATTTAAAAAAATATAATAGTTCCTTAGTCACTTAGTCACGACTTACTAAAACAATCAAATAGGTAACATATTATTCCAATGCAAAACTAAATCAACATTCCCATACTATCAGAACAGGGGTGCGTATAAATACGTCGACACATAATTTTTCAATTTGCTCAGTTAAAACGTTTTGGAGATTGATTAATAAATCTCCCCGAGGGTGGATTATCGAGTTAGCGCCACTCCCTCGCCCCTCTTTCCGAGAAATGTGCATGATCTCAGATGTTTCTCCGATGTTTACTAAATATATAGCTGTGCATCTAGCTTCAGATACAAATTGCCAAAGTCATGACTTCGTCGATCATTATAAAAAACAGTATTTTTTACAAACACATGGCTACATAGTTTTAATCAATAGCAACGTAGAGTATTTTTATGATATGGTAAAAATACATAGTAAATAAATTAATGTATAATAAAAAGTTCCTGTATTAAATTTAAATTAATTCTGATGATATGAAATAAATAAAAAATCTTTGAAATTTTCGTTTTTTAATCTATAGGAAACTTAGCTCCCCCGCCTTTAATACGAGAACCTATATGCATCATCATCTATCACAAAAAATAATCTCTATACATAAATAGCCATCCAACAAGAATCCTTCATTTTACCAGGCCGAAGTTGTAACTACGGCTTCTAGAATTAGCTTCAAAGTTCATAATTCGTATATACATTTTATGACAAATTTCCCTTTGCGTAATATATATTTATATATAGCATTGCATGGGTAATTACCCACTATCTATGACGGTGACCGAATAAAATTTAACAAAGGGTGTACATGCAAGCTATCTATCATCGCTGTATTCATATCGGCCCGCATCCTCCTTTGTCCTGAGTTCCGACATGATCCCCCATCAAAATTCCTTTTCTTGTCAGCTGTTAGAAAATGTAATTTCTGTTTATTGTTCCAAATATAGGAATTATATTAATTATCATTCAATTAGCGAATGCATGTATTATTATAATATCTAGTTATTCAATATTACATAGTTAGTTCTGATCACAAAACTGAATAGGTACCTAATTTAGAATTTCAACTTATTCAATTGTCTTGAAAATTAACCATTACTTTGTTTTAATATAGTTTTCAATAGTATATTTCAACATGCGACATTTTTTAGTTATACTTAAAATAACCCGCCTCCTACTTCACATCAAAATTGCTTACAAATATAATCGATCGGTATTGATAGCTATTTACTTCATTCATGATCTCTCTTATAACTACCGCTGTCCTATATTTTTTTTATACGACTTCTATTACTCTTTTTCACTGCATCAGAGACCTGGGATTTGTAGAGTGAAAAAGATCTAAATATAATCGACAGCTCATATAATACTCGGAGACTCATAAATGGTAGAACCTTGACTGCCCCAGCACCAACGAACCAGCTCAACTGGTGAAGTACCATTCTCTTACAAAAGATTAGCGTGAAACAATGATAAGTAGGTACTCGTTTTTTCCATATGGTTAGTGAGAGCGCCGCAGGCCTGAAACATCTCCCTGTCCTTTTCTTAAAGACGCTAACCCCATTCGCGCGTCGTCATCGCCAACGAAAGAGATAAGGGTTGATAGAAAGAATAATAAAGAGAGGATAGGTAAGATACTAAGGAAACCATAGTGAGGATAATAAGGAGAGGATAAGCCATCTTTTGCCGTGTGGGGCTGGCTTTGAAATTGTCCCACCCCTCTCCACCAATGGGAGTCGTAAGAGCCGACTGAGGGATTACCGGGGGAGTGGGCAGCAGTACACCTTCGAGTATTAACAACATCCACTGCGATCGCCAACCCGCCTGCCAAGCGTGGCGATTACGGCACTATCCCCTATTCTTGGGGAGGCTTATGTCCAGCAGTGGACGTTAAAAGGCTGATGATTGAAGGCATCCTATCCTTTTACTTGGAGTTGGCGTCGTGCGAGAGACGCCTGTTGTGTTCTTTATGCTAAGGTAACCGCTTGCCATCAGGTGGGCCATCCGCTTGTTTACCACCCACGTAGTAAAAAATAAAAATACTAGATAATTCTCATACTTACCTTCGTAAATCTCAAATGTGTTTTTTGGTATTCTGATACGTATCCTCCCGGCATTGCCACCCTAGTTTATTCTTCGTCGTCGGATGTTTAATTTGTGACAATGTTTAATTAATCAGAGTCTGTGTTGATTGCCTCCCCAATTATAAGTTCCGCCATGTGTGTGTGACATTGATTTGTGGATAGCAAATATAACATTTTAGGATTTTTCGTAGGATTTGTTAACAGGGGACCCTTGTTATAATATAAAACTGTTATAGAGCTGTATCTATACACCAAAGATATTTGAGAAAACTGACTATTTAGGCATGCCTGTGCTCAAAACAATTTTTGTTGATCCACGGATCACGCAAAAATCGCTGATCCGATTTATATATTATTAAATTTATATTAGATAACTCTTGATTAGACTTAAGATATGGTATACATTATATGTGGGAATCAGATGACTATGTATACCAATGTCATGTATTGAAGGAAGGTGGAGTCAGGAGTCTCCGAAACCGGCGAGCGTGTATGAAGAGAGTTATGAATGTTGAGCAAGCGAGAGATGTATGCAAGAATAGAGCCTCTTGGCCCTCTGTTCTCTCTGCCTACCCCGCAAGGGAAATGGCGTGATGATAAGTAAGTAAGTAAGTAAGTATGTATAACCTAAAAACTAGAAGGGTAGAAGTTGTTTCTTTTAATAACAAACTTGGTAGTTTAGAATTAATAGATCTTTCATGGGGCAATGTATACGCTTCTTCAATAAAATTCCCGAAAATATCCGAAACAGGCCTTTAAATAAGTTTAAGAAAATAGTAAAAGTCAGACTAATTAGTAAAGGTTATTATACAATTACGGATTATCTGGAAGATAAAACAAAATGGTTTTGAACTGCTCCTCATTTTAATATAAATAAGCACATGCCCCTTTTTATTTTATTATATTGTTTTTTCCACAATATTGACTGTTCTGGTGAGCACCTTAGTTAATTATTAATTTAAATATTGTAAGAAATTTAAGATTTAAAAAAGTGGCCCATGGGTTTCTTGCTGGGTTCTTCTCATGAAAAGCCTTACTACGGAATCCAGCCGCTTGTGGCGATTGCAATCGTTCCATTGCGGATGCACTTGCCTCAAGCGCTCGTGTTAGTTATTAGTAATTAACTTTGACGATTTTAAGTGCTATTATAATAAGCCTATGAAATAAAGTTATTTTTGAATTTGAATTTGGTACTCCCTAAAATTATCTTGTAACTAATATAAAGTTAAAATTAGTTTATTTTATACAATAAAGACAGCAGTAAGATAACTTGCTAGCTGGGATATTCCTGTTCTTTTATCATGCCAGTATTTTGATGCATTATTAAAAATGTTTTGTTTTTATTTAGCATACCGACCTACTACGAGCAACTCCATCCACGAGGAATTTAGATTATCTCTTTTTAAAAATAAATAAATTTAAGCTGCTTATTATTACATCAGCTATCTGCCAGCGAAAGGCAATTCAGTCAAATCAGTCCAGCCGTTTCGAAGGTTAGCCGGAACAAACAGTGAGAAGAATTTTAAGATTTTTATATGACATTAAAAACAAATACTTCAATAATATTTATTTTACTTTTATAGAAGATTTGCAGTGCGCTTTACAGCTCTTGATTATGTCTCTTATCATCAGGTAGGATATTCTAGCGTTTACTGTTATCAGAGAACATACACATAATTATAAGATAATAAGATCTCTTTCTTATAGTCAGCATAGTTACACAATAATATTTTTCCAATACCCAAAGAAATTAGGCTGAGCAAATATGAGGGGAGTATAGAGAAGGGAACTTCAAGGCGAACTTGTTAATAACATAGAACACAAAATATTACAAATGAGACTTTGATAATATACCATTAGCACCTAATACATTATTATACATAATATATTTCTATGTGTGTGTGAGGATATGTGTTTTTCTTTTAAAAATTACCTACAGTTACAATGTTCAGCATGTCTCCTCTCTAAATGAGACTGTAGTATAGAGGGGCAATACTCTACTCCATTGATCCAACGCAAGTTAGCACACTTGAGAGATACCTTCAGGAAAATCTCGCGGGCATGCAGGTTTTCTTTAACGCGCACGCTCATTCCTTTGTGACGTCAGAAGTAGTAAGGTCAAACAAAAGTAACACAATATTTAAACCCACGATTTGCTAAAGTATAGGTATAGTATATATAAGTATAGTAGGTACGCTACCTATCTTTAGGATTCCCTTCACGATTACAAGTTACGATCATGAGCCATTAGTCCAAAACTTTTCGCAAACTTCATAAAACATCGATATTGTAATAAGATCCTAACAATCTACAATTAAATATATTTAGGCTTCCATCTAACCTATTCATTATCTGACTGGAAAGAATATTGCCGATCATTGGAATAAAATAATTATATTGTATTTAAGAAATCTGATACGGCTTAATTATTAAGAGAGTATCCATCCATCAGCCTTTCAACGCCGCCATGGGGGATAATGCCGTAATCGCCACGCTTGGCAGGCGGGTTGGCGATCGCAGTGGATGTTGTTAATACTCGAGGAAGTGCTGGTGCCCACTCTCCCGGCATTCCCTCAGTCGGCTCTTACGACTCCCGTGGGTAGAGGGGTGGGACAATTCTAAAGCCGGCCTCACACGGCCAAGAAAGAAGAGAAGAAGAGAGTATGAGATATCAGTTTTTCGTTGTCCCTTCTACTGTATTTAATTAATCTGTGTTAAACCAACACTGTTTGCAGAACAAAAACTAGTCCCTAATTGATTGACGACCACGAAATTAGTTCGCAATACTACAGATGCACCAGAAGTTTTTACCTTCTTATGTATTTCTTTACATATATCTGTATACATAGTTTCTTATACTGAATTATTATGATAGCTTTCATAATAACAAAAAGTTCCTCAACATTTTTGAAACTACATTCCTAATGTCCGTGTGTTGATGGACTAAGAATACAAGTGTCACCAACCCATTCTTTCCCACGGGTGTCGTACGAGGCGACCGAGGGAAGTAAGCATTGCATGATTGGTGGTAGGGCTGGGTACCAAGTGGGAGTATTCACTCGGGCCCGAGCTGATTGGTACCACCAACTCCCGTGTGACCGGCCATAAAGCACAGTGTGTTTTGTTTGTAGCAGGAGATAGTCGTTTATTCTTTCATTGCATATCTGTGAAATGAAATAGTGTGTAGCGGCTTGACAATACTCTCGGTATAGTTGAGTCCATAAGCGACGGTTACCATTTACCATCAGGTGGTCGGCCACAATACGCAATAAAAAAAACATGCATACCTGGAAACCATATTTTTGCTCTATTTCAACAGCAGCTACTTTTTTATTTTTTTGCTCTACTTTAATTCCATTCCAGTTTACCACTTACTGTTTGAATAAATATATGCTTACAACATCAGAACCAAAGCGTTCCAAGGTTATATCGCATATTAAGCGGACCGAGAGCCATCAAGCACTGGTTTCGTATAAAAAAGCTGTTAAGTAAATACGTCAGGATTGAGCGAGCGCGGCGCAAACTGCGTCTCGCCCATAAAATCGTATATACTTAAACGGAGAAAGGAATAAGAAAATATTAAGTAATATGTAGTATATTTTAGGAGCAAAACGAAAATATTCACATAGGTTACATTACGTTTTGATGTGATTGAGTACGCCGTAAATTATTATAATATTACACACTCTGATACATAATACGCACAATAGTGGTGGCTTTGCTTATCCCAGCATGAATGGGCCGGATCTTTCGGGGAAGTACCACTCACTCACAGAAAATCATCGTGAAACAACGATAAGTATTCCTGCTATTGTGTTTCACACAGTGAATGAGAGTGCCGGAGGCGAAACCCTTCCCAATACTTCCTATTTTCACCTTAGTATCTTTCCAATCCTCTTCTTATTATTCTTTATTTCCACCTCCTATCCCTTCCGTTAGAGATGGTGATGCGTGAGTTATGCCTCCAGTGTTGCTAGCGTCTATAATCTACGGTAATCGCTTACCATCAGGTGTGCTGTATGCATGTTTACCACCCACGTAGTTAAAAAAATATTGTGTGATTGATTGAAATGCAAAAGGAATCAAGCGTTAGAGTTCTGTAACTACATTTTTTTATTGCTATCGACGACAGATAAAACATGGCCCAGCTGATGGTAAGTGCTAACTGCCGATGTGTTTAAAACAGAAGACGCTACTTACCGTTTCGGGTCCGGCAACAAGTTAGTCTCCTTTTATCCTGATCCTGCTACCAGTGCAGTTTTATTTTTTACTTGCCTTAAGTTACTAAATTGCTGAGTAAAGATAAATCTATCTAATGTAACCACATCGAGTAAAAAATGTAATTAAAAGAGTAGTAGTATTTCTTTAGTGTCAAATATTGAGTTGAAAAATTGTCACCAAAAAGTTTGAGAACCACTAAGGTAGACTAATCTTCCCGTGTCAGGTATTAATGTTAAGATATATATAACATTACGCTAGCTTAGCGCTTAAAACACTAAAACCCCGCTCGAAGATATATATTTTTTTTTTTTACAAAATGTGTTCTAGTAAGAAACCGAGCATATCAAGTGCTTAAAAATATATGTCTTACGTGGATATAAAATTGAATCCTAATACTAGAACAGACGTGTAGTACTAAGTGCTGACGACTGCAGGGGTGTATGGCAGAGCAAGGAGCTGCACGGAAGATTTTACCAAGCTTTACATGGGCCCGACGTTGACTTTTCAGCTTCCGTGTCCTGGCTACGTTTCGGTAACCTCTTTGGGGAAACCGAAGGTTTTGTCTGTGCAATTGCTGATGAAGTTATCATGACGAACAACTACCGGAGGCATATCCTAAGGGATGGTACGGCTGACATATGCCGTGCCTGCCACCATCCTGGTGAGTCCCTTAGGCATATTGTCTCGGGTTGTTCTCGTCTTGCTAACGGTGAGTACTTGCACAGACATAACCAAGTAGCCAGGATTATCCACCAACAGCTTGCTCTGAAATACAGACTTGTGAACGTCAAGGTACCTTACTACAGGTATGTAGCTGAGCCAGTACTTGAAAATGCCTGTATCACATTGTACTGTGATCAATCAATTATCACAGACCGAACTGTTGTAGCCAACAAACCTGATATTGTGGTGGTTGATGGATCTGAGCGCCGGGCAATGATTGTTGATATCACCATCCCGCATGACGAGAATCTCGTGAAGGCCAAGAAAGATAAACAGATGAAGTATCTGGACTTGGCTCACGAGATTGTTGACATGCGGGATGTAGATTCAGCGATTATTGTGCCGATAGTAGTGTCAGTCAACGGACTGATAGCCAAGAGTCTCAACCAACACCTTAAAAAGCTCTCGTTGGATAGTTGGATCAAGGGTTTTTATAATATATATATTTAAAAATGTATTTAGTGATTTTTGATCTATATTTCTTAGCATTTTACATGCTCCGCCAGAACGTGCAGATCTTTCGATCATGATGATTATAGATCTTCCCCGGATGCTTAGAGCACTTCCCTGGATTGGAAAAGACGCGGGTTCGATTCCCGCTAGTACAAAAAATCTCTTTTTCCTTATTCACAAATAATTTGCACTTTAAAAAATGTATTTAGTGTTAAACACAAAGTGAAAAATGTGAAATCGAAAATAACAGTCAGGAGCAGGATTTGAACCTGCATCTTCTGGATACCGTCCAGATGCTTTACCAATTCAGTAATCCTGACAATTGCTCCTGACTGCTAATTTCGATAACACATCATACTTAACGTCTTTGGGTGACGCCTGCGCCATCTATCGGAAGTATTTTCATACATTATACCGACCAGGTAAACTTAATTTTACAATTAAGATTTTACCTAATAATGACGCAAACCCTTTAAATATTTAGATATTTTTATATATATTTTTAGCATTTGACATGCTTAGCACTATACATTAAACACAAAGTGAAAAATGTGAAATCGAAAATAACAGTCAGGAGCAGGATTTGCATCTGGACGGTATCCAGAAGATGCAGGTTCAAATCCTGCTCCTGACTGTTATTGTCGATTTCACATTTTTCACTTTGTGTTTAATGTATAGTGCTAAGCATGTCAAATGCTAAAAATATACATAAAAATATCTAAATATGTATTTAGTGGTTTAAGATAAGTAAATAAAGTAAATAATAAATGCGAATGTTTTTGAAGAAGAACTTTGAGAAGAGATGTTTAAATGTCCGTCGAATGAGCGGATTTGAAAGTGGGTATCTAAGTGATACACTGGATTAATAATAGGATACTTTTTATCCCAAAACTGCTTCGGTGGCTCAGTGGTAGTGTATGCAACTGCAGATCATGATGTCTTGGGTTCGATTCCCATGTCATCCCAACAAACTTTATTGAGGGTTTCCGTTAGGAAATTCTCAATAGCAGCTTGAAGTTTGGTTGTTGGTGTTTCACCCCCATTTCTCGGAAAGCACGTGAAGCCGTTGGTCCTGCACTTAGTTTGTCTTTCTTGTCGTGTCGGTATTCTGTCTCATCGAACTATGACAGTGAGGGAACAGAAAGTGCACTTGAGTTTGCGCACACACTCATACATCATAGTATCTCCTGCATATTTGGGTAGTGTGTGTTGATACTGGGCACCATGACTGAAATTACGATCTCGAGATCATTATCCGAAAAAGTAAATTACTGTAAGATAGCTATTTTGTAAATAACTTAAGAACTAAACGGTTTTGTACGAAATTTGATAAACCGGCAAATTATGTCCTGAATAAACACATACTCGTAAAATAATGTTACCCCAGTAAGAATTTCTTGTGGGACGATAAATGATTTTATGGCCTTTCAAATCCACGTAGATAAAGCCGCGATCTTCTTTACAGACCATTTAATTTAGGGCACATACACCCACATATTGGGATCAAACTTGCCTGGTATGTAAAGCAGGCCTGATGGATATCTTGCTTAGTCATTTGTTAGTCGTCCTAAGAGAGGACTGAAGAGGTGGTGATAACATGGATTGATAGCGCTTCACGACAAGAATGGTATATATTTTTAAATAAATAAATAATAAATATTCACGGACATTTTTCACACAATGTCCTCTGGTCCCAAACTAAGCTTAACGCTTGTGCTATGGGTATCAGATTACGGATATAATACATATTATTATATTACTCTTTTTTTTTGTAAATACCTACATATAATAGATAGAACACACCCAGACGCATTACAAATATCTGTGTTCATCACACAAATAATTGTCCTGAGTGGGAATCGAACGACCTTGTGCATGGAAGTCGGTTATTCTACCGACTACACCACGAGGCCCGTCATTTTGATACATAACGATAGAATGATGATTTTAAAGTTACACAATATTTGTTAAATACTACATTCTGGCAAGCACAGTACCGGGCGAGAGTTTCTACATACCTACATTATTGTTATAGTACTTTTCGCGGTTTAATTATTCAAGCTTTATTATTCTAAGGATTTAAGCTTAAAGACTGTACAGAAATAATTAAATTAGATACATTCACATTCCACAGAATCCCACCCTACTTATATTCTTCTTCATATAAATTACAATCTTCTCCATACCACGAGTCGCATTAATTTAATAAACCTGCTTCATGACACCATAAACTAAGCTCGTAAAACAGCACTTTTCAGTGGATATAGAGTTTTCAAATGTTCTTTGTGTCCGTGTTCAGTAATAAAAGAAATCACTTATAGAATGCACTTTCGAGGGGCACAGGAGGGCTGATTCTTTTATACTTTGTGACATACGGATCTCAAAATTGTAAAATTAACGGGGATATAAATATAGCATTTTATAGTACTTCCTGATATTTTCGCGAATGTTTCACATCTATTCTATTATAAAGCTGTAACAGAGCTGTCTGTATATTAAAGATATTTGAGAAAGAATGACAGTAATTAAGTTATATAGGCGTGTCCAAACATAAAAATATTTTTTTTAGATTTTTTATCTGTTTGTCTATCTGTTCGTTCGCGCATCACGCAAAAACTACTAAACGGATTTATATGCAATTTTTTAATTTAATAGCTCTTGATTAGACTAAAAAGCTGGTATATATTTTATCCCGCTACTATATTGGGAACCTGAGATATCTCTTAAAAACTAGGTTTTTACTACGGTGGAGCCGCGGGCAAAGGCTAGTTATGAATTAAAACAACGTTTATGGAATCTATCGCATTTACGTGGACGTCCAACATCTCAGTCCACCTGTGATTATGAATGCTGTAAGGTATTCGAAACGTTGGTATAGTAGAAAATCAAGTAGACGCGATAGATTCCGTATACGTAATTTTATTTTTAAACCACTTTATTTTTATTATTTATTTAATGCAGTGTGTTTTAATAGTAGAATTAATCATAAAAAAGAACATAATTATGTAATCAAAATCAACATTCTGTTCACTTAAAATAAAATTTGCGTATAAGCCGAACAGCAACAAAGAATGATATTTTTTTCAGAGAATATTTATCTGTGTTCAATGACCTTATTATTTTACCAATACAAGTGATTACGAGAGGCTCTCCTAAGATATAGGCTGTAATTCTGTATTTTATTTATATCTTCTAAAATTAAACTGATATTTGTTACAAAAATTGTTTAACTATATTTGTTTTAATTCAATTTATAATTCAAATCAGGCAATCAAGTTGGCCATTCATTTTTTCAATATAACACAAGTAAGGAAACAATCGTGTATTGGAGAACAGGGCAGGAAATCTGGATGCAAACTCTATGGGGTGTCGCTCCCAATCCGCAGGTTGTCGAGCAATGGAAGATTAATACTACCCTGCTTTTGTGTTCCTTTCTTGTAGGGTAGCCCTATAATAATGCTATAGACGTTGATGCATTGATCTTGAGGATTTCTGAGCACTTTCAAAGTGTAAAAAGAAGTGCCATAAAGATGTTTGTCATCGTGTTTGTGCGTTAATATTGTGAATTAAGCTGTTAATATCGTAATAAAAGGTAATATGTAATACAATAACATATATAGTAGGCATTTAGGGGCACCATTGAAGTAATGTCGCTCAGTTCCAGTGTTCTGCCTGTAGAGGCGGAGAGACAGCACATGGCGGGCTTATTTATTGGCTGAAGGCCCCACACTACCCTATTCGTTCGCAAACGACAGGTTGTGCGGTTAGGAACATTGTTTGCCTCCTAAATAAATAAAAGCATTTACGGGCAATATCCTTGAACCAACAGACATATTACAATAATAACTTTATTATTGTGGAACAAGTGTTTTTTCCAATAAACTGTATACTAGAATCAGTCTCATAATCAAAAACGTTTGTAGAATATAAGAATTCGACATTGCATATTTATCTATTTCAATTATTTATATGTAGCTCATTAGACAAATACGTAATCAAGTTTTGTTATTGAGAAGTATACATCACATAATTAATGAACTAAGTAATACTAGCAATTTAATTACACTCATAATCTTACTCATCTTCCTAGCCTTATCTCAAGATTTCGAGTCGTCTTACGATTTGTTTGGTATTAGCTAATCAAACTAGTATTTACAAGGAGCGACTGTCTATCTGACCTCCACGACCCATCTAAGGGGACAACTAGCGACCTTAGAACAAGACCGGAGTTAATTTTTTTTATTCAGGACTCTGATAACTTTTGACGACTGCCAGGATGTTATTTAACAACCGGGACTTACTGCATAACGTGCCTTCACCTGGCATCCGTTGCCTTGAAGTACGATGTCACAAATAAGTTTCACTTTATGGTCACCAGTGTGATGACAGCCGAGCGAAAATTACTTAACCTTGCCGATCGTTCAAGCGGCAAGTTAGTGTACAAATCTGCTATGAACTCTTTCGAGCAATTTTACTGCACTGAAATTACAATGAACATCATTAAAATATCTATTTTAAATTGTATAGGTACTTACAGTGTATAAAATTTTAAGCTAGTATGAGTATAACTCTTAACTCCTCTTTATATTGACAACATTTTGTTTTTATTTAGTGCTCAAAAATTCTATTACAAACTACCAATTAAAATTTTTAATTGGTAGTTTGTAGTATAATTATGTTTCTAAACGAATATTCCATCCATCCATCATATCAGCCTTTAAACGTCCACTGCTGGACATAGGCCTCCCCGAGAATGGGGGATAATGCCGTAATCGCCACGCTTGGCAGGCGGGTTGGCGATCGCAGTGAATGTTGTTAATACTCGAGGGAGTGCTGCCGCCCACTCCCCCGGCATTCCCTCAGTCGGCTCTTACGACTCCCGTGGGTAGAGAGGGGTGGGACAATTCTAAAGTCGGCCCCACGGCTATGACGATATTAGGTGGGTTAAAATAAATAAACCAAATTTTGTAAAATCATATAACTGTGGGTAGATGAAACCGTTGAAACAACATATCAGCCTTGGACGTCTACCATTTAAGTCCACCTGTGATCATGAATGCTGTTAAGTGTTCGACACATAGAAAATCAAGTAAACACGATAGACTTCGTATACGTAGTTTTATTTACATGTGTAACATTCGCGTAAATATCAGAAAGTATTATACTGATAAAATTATGAGTTAACACAAAGAGTGAAAGTAAAACTGCAGTTTTAATTTCACACTTAAAAATAAATTCTTGCTAGCATATATTATATTGGAGTTAGTCCTATCATTGTTGAAACTAAAATATATCGAGTTTTGTAGTGAAAATAAATAACAAATTTAATGTCACCGCGACACTGTTAATAAGATACTCAGTACATTAAAGGCACTTTGCACTAATATTCTGCGTAGTAAGTGCTTCGGTTACTAATAAGTAATTGAATAGGCGGCACAGCTATTTTATTTCAGCATTACACTGAGTCAGCTCCAATATTGTTTAATTTCTACGTGTAAATAAAATGATCTCCTTACTCTCCCTATACCTCTTTAAATAAAAATAAATTTAAAACGTGAAAAACAATGTAAAAACATAATTACCACAGAAACACTTCTCAGTCGCAGTCTAGTTATGCACTTGGCATCTGAACGACCGGTAACTTTCGCTCGGCCGCCATCACAGGGCTGACCAAATATGATGTCTATTTGTGTCGTAAGGCTCGTAAGAGCAAATAAAATAATAATAATATAATTATAGTACATCAGGTAGTCTTCACGGTAAGCGCCGGCATGGCTGTGCACCTGGTGTTGCCGAACTCCATGAGCGGCGGTTACCGCTTATCATCAGGTGGGCCGTATGCTCGTCTACCACCGTTGGCAATAAAAAAAAAAGTTTGCCAGAATCTCGAAAGAATATCTTGCTCTGACTTGTTCTGCGGTGGCGACCTATTCGTATGGCGGAGACTCAGTGTAAATTCTCGTTATCAATTAAACCCGGACTCCAAGAAGGTTTAGGATAAGGCTATGAAGAAGGTGATGATGATTTTATTGTCTATTCATTTATGAAGAATAATATAAAATAATAAACGTAGATAATGACCTTAATTGATTGGAAATTACGACGCCATTTTGAATATATTAATACACTGAAAACATCTACAAGCAGTGTTCAATTCATAGATTTAATATAGTGTATAATATTAAATCTATGGTTTAATTTAAAATATACATTTAATATACCATATTACCAATGAGCTATAAATTAAAAAGAAAATTATATTATAGAACATAGTTTGTATTATATTAGATTCTGCCCAGGACTCTGTCCGCGTGGACTTCAGAATATAACTACATCACTCTACGGTACATAATTATCTCTACGTAAAAATAGCTATCTCAAGTAAACCATTATTTTTCCGGAATTGATTTTTTCTGGGCTCCAGGGCTCCAGACTATATATATGCAAATTTCGTGATGATTAATGCAATAGTTATGGCGTAAAAGATTAACAACAAATAAACTCACTTTCACAAATATTACTATATTTCTCGCTAATATGATAACAAACAAATCCATACGGCCACACACACACATACGCACGCATGCATGCACGCACGCTCACTTTTTCTCCACAACCTATTACACTCTCGGGTCGCTGCTTTTTGCGAGTACGTCATCTAACAGAAGGAAGCGGTGGAGGAGGCTAGTATAATAAATTCCGCCGATCCAGACCGCCGTTAGCGCATACGCGAATACCTGCGCATGGTACCACCCCAGCTGAGTGGGTTTATTTAGTAGGTGAGAGCCCTACCTACTTATGTACATTTTTCCCGCCTTAACAAAATAAAAAAGGTTGCAGTTTTTCTCACGATGTATTTCGTTGTTATGACAATTTGTCAATAAATTATCACATAATATCCCTGATTTCCAAACATCAGGGGTAGGTATTTAATTCACTAGGTCTCAACTTTAAAATGTGGATCGAACTTGATACCACTTTGATTGGTTTTATTGCTATCACAGCTTTTGTTAAAAGTAATAAATTATGATAAAATAGAATTATCCGTTAAAAAGCATAAGGATTCGTGTGTTTTTATAAAACGTAGTTTTACAGAATTGTTATATTCGATCAATTTTCCTAGATTTATTGTATGCAATTTGTTCTCCAAACAATCGGGTACAATCATAAAAGTTATGAAATTGTTCTCAATTCCACGGCTGACAGAAATAACTAGGTACTAAACTCGGAACTCAGTATTTCTCCTCGCTATTGCCTTAGTAAACAACATGTTATGACGTAAGGCATTGGCAATAGATGCAGTTCTTTAATTTTCAACATTTCATCTCTACACTATTTTTGAAATACTCTGCATATAATATTCATAAAATTGTGCCAAGTGCTGCGAGTTCGATTCCTACGCAGGATAATTGTTTGTGTGATCCAAATATTGTTCTTTTGAGTCTAGGTGTACTTCGTGTCCGTTAAATTGTATGTTTGTAAAGTTTCGCGCGAGATTTTTCCATAGGGCAGGGTGTTGTCTTTTTTAAAGAAAAATTGTTTGTCGAACAGAGCTTATTAGAATACCTATGCTAATCTTTATTAGCAAATAACTTACATTAAACTCCACTAAACATTTATTTCTATATGCACTGTTTAATTTTATTTTCTAAGTCTACAAGAAATGCATTAACATAGGAGCAGGATGTGCATTCGCTTGTCTCTAATTAATGGATGATGCAGCCTGTGGCTCGTTTGTGCAACGTAGAAATAGCTTCTTTGACGAATATTACTCATTTTCGGTGTTAAATATAATTAGTAACATTCCTTCTGCATTTAAAGTGTAAATTTGACAAAAAATCAGCTTGTGTTACATTTTGGCTAATGTATCTTTTGAAATTGTAATTGATGTGAAGACATCTATCTAATGCGGAGGGAGAGTAAAACCGATTGTTGAGTGGCGACGCCGCCACGCCAATTTATTTAATTGTTTTTAACGCCATCTGTTGACAAAAACATGTAAGTAGGAAGTCTAACGTCAATCAATACCAATGACAGTTTAGACTCATCTATAGATAAGAGAGGGAAACGAGATAAGAGAGGGCGCTTACCAAGAATTATATAAGACTCAAACGATTAAACACAAAGTGAAAAATGTGAAATCGAAAATAACAGTCACGAGCAGGATTTTATTTTCGATTTCACATTTTTCACTTTGTGTTTAATGTATAGTGCTAAGCATGTCAAATGCTAAAAATATATATAAAAATATCTAAAAAAGACTCAAAAAATATTTGAAGAAAGAAAGAAAATCGATGTATTCACATCTGCGAGACATCCCGTGACGGCTCATTTTTTTATTAATAAAACTAGTATATATAACCAACCTACTTGTCAAGTGCGTTCGATTCCCATTTACGAGTATGAATCATTTAATAAGGATAGTAAGGATTATAATAATTTAATTTTAAGATTACAATTAATATTGCTGGACACAATTGGACTTGTCATAATGGTTATTTTGGATGTACTACCCTCAATTTCTTTTAAGGAGTGCCGTATACAATAATTAAACGTGGAGTACGTAATATAGGTATCTATAGAGATGATAGTTATAGCAACAGTTAGTTTCCATTATGAAGAATAGGATATTTTTAAATAATATTCTATTATAATAAAACTGGAAACAGACTAAGCAAGGTAAGTAATTATGAAAATAACTAAGCTATGGCGTTGCATTCGTTACAAGGCATTTATAAAAACTTATTCAAACAAAATATAAAATCGTAGGCATGAAAAGGGCGCCTTATTTCGTTCTCACGTCGGATAAAATTATTAATTTCATGCTTCAGATGTAAAGTGCGATACAACACCAAAAGTTCGTATCCTTAATATCTATACTATCATAAAGTTGTAACAAAACTATTATACATATCTATACATTTAAGATATTTGAGAGAAAAATACAGTTCACATGATAATTTAGGCGTCTCTAATCCCAAAACATTTTTAGCTGTTTGTTCCAAAACCTACTGGAGGGATTTTGCTCAAACTATTATGTTAAATATACGAGTAGCTCTCGATAAGACTTAAAAACTTTATTTTTTATTTTTTTTTAAATTTATTTATCTCAATAACATAATACATAATTACAAGCTTCAATGTACTCGCCAAACTTTAACGTTTAATGGCGGGACGCCCTCATAAACTTAATAATTAATTTTAGCTTACTAACATGTTTAATAAATGTTTAGAATAAACAACAAATCAATAAATGTATAATAATATAATGTTATAAAAATATATGTTGACAGTTAACTTACATATACCTACATATATATAAATTAACTGACAACTGGTATATTATATCTCGCTGTTGTATCGGGAACTCAAGATATTACCTAAAAACTAGCTTTTAAATAACAACAAAAGCTGGTTCATAACAGAAATACTTCTATCAATTACACCAGTATAAATATTACTAGGACAGTTAGAGTGACAGGTAAATTCCATATTTGGACGTGACAATTACGAGTAGTTATATAATAAACCACGTCATATTATATTAAAGTAAAACTATCAATAGTGCTTTTGAAAATATCAGTACATAATTTTATTAGGGCTAGCGAAGCGAGCCCTAGTACTATTGCACAATCTATGCATATTGTGGTACACTTTACTGAGAAACTATCACACTTTCAGATTTGGGCTTTGACATAGTAATTTCAATTTATTTCTAGATTTGTCTATCATATAACATAGTATTTTATACACATAAAATATATACCTAACAATTTTTATTAATTAGAATTTTATTGTATTCCTAACGCCATCTGTCAAAAATTATAAATTAAGTAAAAACTTCCCGAGCCCTCACAAAGCTCAGCTTTTTGCTAGGCTATTTATAGTTTTCTTGGTGATTTCACAGAGACGAGAGTGTTTAATCAGGCATCAATAGGTCCTTAAAGCTCGCTCGCGTAGGTTATTCGGTGGGTGGTTTGCGTCTTGAACGCTCTTTCATAATATGCTCAGTTGCCCCCTGTTTTAGACGAGCAGTGTCGTGACGTGTGATATATATTTACGACATGTTATATAGTTATTTTCTTGTTGTAAATTTTATATATCAAATGTTTAAAAGTTGTAAATTTAATATATATTATATTAAAAATAATAAAATCATTATGTAATTAACGAATGCTAACAATAAATGCCGATGACAAAGTTCAAGTCTTGCTGAATAGTGGGAAAAGATGAGCTGGGCCACTGCGCCGGCGATTTTGACGCGTAGACACTTTTATCGATTCTTCGTTTTTAATTAAAATATTTATGCGTTAATTCTCTGCTAAAAAATATTACTAGAAAAATTAGGTAACATTTTTTGTGCTTTCAATAAAAAAGTAATACGTAGCTATCTATATTTATTTTATCTAATTGCAACAAAATCTTTTAAGCCCTAAATAATCATCGTTCAAACACTAAATAAAACCAGACGGCAATCTAAATCGCAGAGAAAAATACCTGGAGGCCACTGGTCCGGTATCAAAGTAGAGATCATATGTGTATAGGGCACAGATGTCGTAGATAGGTCTTTGCGAGCATTCAGAGTCCAGTTAGCATTCAGAAAGACGCCGCGGGCGAAGGCGTGATAACATCTCCGCTCTGAGTTGTGACAGATGGATACATACGAGTAGTCGCAGTAGCCAACAAATACTAAGAAACAGGCTGTGCTAATATTTAATGGATTTGTGAAATTCATTGGCTAATCTTCCTAAGTATTATAAACCTATAACAGAGCTATGTCAGTACAGTTAGGATATTTGAGAAGAAAATACTGTATAGGCTATTTAGGCGTCTCTGAACACAAAACGATTATTTTAAACTTCTCTTTTTGTGTTTGTTTTTTCGCACATTACGCAAAAACTACAGAACGGATTTTGAGGCAAGTTTTTTATTTGATAGTAGGTACCTTATTTAGATATTTTTATATATAGTTTTAGCATTTAACATGCTCTGACTCTGACAGTCCTGCTCGTGACTGTTATTTTCGATTTCACATTTTCACACTTTGTGTTTAATGATAGTACCTTAAGTCTAATGACTTAAAAACTAGTACACGTTTTATACCACTGTTTTATTGGCAACCTGAGATATAACCTAAAAACTAGCTTTTACCGGCGATGGAGCTGCGGATAAAGACAGTTATTATATAAAACAACGCAGAATAATGCATTTTTTTAGTTGGTTGTATATACAGTAAAGTACCCGACGTTTGCAGCCCTTTAAAATGTTTATTATTCAAAATACCTCAATTGAATTCGTTTTCACCTACAGCACCTCATTATTATTTTTGCTAATGAAGCCAGAATATAAAAGAGCAATTGCTAAAAAACACTTTATACCATTTGCAGAAACTTCAATGGCTGTGTGTCTCACAACTATCACTATTCAACTGACATGCTACAAAGGTGAATTGGCGGCAAAAGGATTCATTGCGTTGCTTCCAACAATGTCATAACTCGTATATTGTGATACAACCCAGCAATGAACGATAAATTTTATAGAATTCATATTTTAATCTCTTTTCTGTATTCCTTGGGGAAAGCAAGATATTTATCATATGTTAAAATGTTACCATTCCTCGTGAATAAATTAAGAATTAAAGTAGTACCTAGTAGAGAATGGCGCAAAAGTATAAAAGCTTTGCGAGCGCAGCATGATTGCATTTTTTATGCCATTTGTAACAAGTATGCCAAGTAAAAGTCTGACTATTTAAAGGAATGCATAGTACATTGGTGCTGCAGTCCCTTCAACGGTGCCAAATTGAGTATCGGTACATCGAAGTGCTGAAGTGCTTGTATAGAAACGCCACCATGTCAGTCCGTGTTCAGGACAGGAGTACGAAACCGATCCCACAGCAGAAAGGTGTTAGACAGGGAGACGTTATGTCCCCGAAACTCTTCACCACTGCATTGGAAGATGTCTTCAAGCTCTTGGACTGGACCGGATTCGGCATCAATATCAATGGCAAATACATCACTCACCTTCAATTTGCAGATGATATCGTGGTCATGGCAGAATCGCTGGAGGACCTTGGTATGGTACCAAGGCTCAACGACCTCAGCCGTGTCTCCCGACTAGTGGGTTTAAAAATGAACATGGACAAGACGAAAGTCATGTCTAATGTCCATGTCATTTCAGCACCGGTCCTGGTCGGGAGTGCGCTTCTTGAAGTTGTCGACCACTATGTATACCTGGGACAAACTGTCCAGTTAGGTAGACACAACTTCGAGAAAGAGGTCGATCGACGAATTCAGCTCGGCTGGGCAGCGTTCGGGAAGCTGAGGGAGATCTCTTGTCCAATATTCCACAGTGTCTGAAGACGAAGGTCTACGACCAGTATGTGCTACCAGTAATGACTTACGGCACAGAGGCGTGGTCTCTGAATGTAGGCCTTATATCAAGGCTTGAAGTCGCTCAGCGTGCTATGGAGCGGGCCATGCTAGGTATCTCTCTACGTGATAAGATCCGTAATACGGAAATCCGTAGGAGAACGGGAGTGACTGACATAGCCTGCCGGGTCAGCATGCTGAAATGGCAATGGGCAGGCCACATCGCTTGGCGAACCAACAACCGTTGGGGAAGAAAGGTTCTCGAGTGGCGACCGCGTAACGGACGGCGCAGTGTAGGACGGCCTCCCACCAGGTGGACCGATGACCTGGTCAAAGTCGCAGGCAGTCGTTGGATGCAGGCGGCAAAGAACCGTTTGCTGTAGCGTTCCCTTGGGGAGGCCTATGTCCAGCAGTGGACGATGAAAGGCTGATGGATGGATGGATGGATGTTACATTTATTCTAACTACCTTTTTTTTAAATAACAATAGGTACCTACTACAAAAAAGTTAAAATATGTAATGTTATAGGTACTATAAATATATTATTATTTAAGAAGAAAATGTTTATTTTTCCTTATATATTAATATTTATAATAGCTAATCCCGTCAGATATTGCCCTACCCGAAGGTTGGTTTGGCTTTCATTAGGAGTCCCACTTTTTTTGTAAAGGTCGGCTGAAGGCTCCTGGAGTGAAATTTTGTAGTTATATATGTATTCTCATATGTGAAAAATCATTAAAAAAAATAATGGCCTACCTGATGGTAAGCGGTTACCGTAAGCTATAGATGCTAGCAACTTCAGATGAATCGCTCGCGCGTCGCCAACTCCAAGGGTAGGAGGTGGAAATTAATAATAAGAAGAGGATAAAGAGAAATTGTTAAAAAATAACTTGACTGCCTCTGTAGTGCAGCGGTAGTGTAAGCGACTGCTGATGATGAGATCTCGGGTTTGATCCCCGGGTCGGGCAGTGTTACTGAGATTTTTTGTAACAATAAAATTGAGATTATAACAATAAAATTGAGAGATATTCGTAAAAATAAAAAAATATCTCAGTAGCAGCCCGTAATTTGGAAATGTGCCCGGTAGACGTCAATAGGCTCGCCCCCTATAACGTGGGACTTAAACATAGCTGGCGAATCGGGGGTGTGTAATACACCTCTGCCTACCCCTTCGGGGAATACAGGCGCGATGCTATGCTATGCTAAAAAATACTGGTCGCACTCTCGTATTCCTCTCTGCTGAGTCCAATTGTGAAACTAACACATCCTGGATAGATATCAGGTTCTACTGCAATGGCTAAACATACTATCTAGGCATTACTATGCTCGCCCCCTATTACGTGGGAGTTAAACATAGCTGGCGAGTCGTGGGTGTGTATTACACCTCTGCCTACCCCTTCGGGGAATACAGGCGTGATGCTATGTTTTTTGTTTTTATGTTTTACTAACATATAGAGATAGTTGGTAGTTTTTTTTGTATACTACAACAATAATAAACAAGTATACAATCTATGTGATGGTAAGCAGCTACTGTCTATAGTCGTTAGCAACACAAGCAGGATCACTCCTTTTTTTTTGTTGAGGCGAAAAAATATGTTCCTAACCACACACCCCATCGTTCAGGGCAACGAACAGGGTAGTGTGCGGCCCTCAACCACTAAATAAACTTACCGTGTGCCGTCTCTCTGACTGTATTGGTGGGCCACTGGAACCACATTACTTCAGTGGCCCGCCGAAGCAGAATCACTCCTACGTTGTCAAACCCAGATAAAAAAGATATGAAGGAGGAATTAAAAAGAGACAGAAAAGATAGCTCAGCCAAATTGACGAAATTATTATAAATTATCAATCATATTAAATTTACGGATCACACATAATAGGGCTTACTTCCCGGCAGTTTTATGTATAGTATTAACCTTATCACCGCACTTGTATAATATGTATATCGTAATCATTTTTGTTTTTAGTGTATATGTATACATTATACATCCATCAGCCTTTCATCGTCCCCTGTAGGACATAGGCCTCCCCAAAATGGGGGTTTTACCATAATCGCCACGCTTGGCAGGCGGGTTGGCGATCGCAGTGGATGTTTTTAGTACACAGGGGAACGCTGCTGACCGGTCCCCCGGTAATCCCTTAGTCGGCTTTTACGACTCCCATAGGAAGTGAAGTAGTGGAGGTGGAGCTATTCTTGGTGCCGGCCCCACACGGCTGATATACATTATATCTTATATTAGTTATTGGTTTCTTAATAGTTACTGATTTATTGTGGAACACGTTACCGGTAGACATACGGAACCACTCTATGGGCCTATCAGAATATCAGCGCTCTATAGTAGCATCATAACTGCTGCAGAACAAGCTCAGACAGGTTCCATATTTTGACCTCACACATCCATAACTTGTTTTTATGTATACATGTTATGATTTTTGCAATATTCTACTAAATACGAGAATGTTTAAGGTTCTAAAATAAAACAAATTTCTTTCATTCTTTATATTATATAGTCTATGAAATAATATAGATAAAAATGCTATAATTCACTTTACTTACAAATATTAACATTTACATATTAAGTAAAGATTTATCTAAGTTACGTAAAGAGAACATAATATGTGCTTACGATAGCTGATGTTAATATAAATATATTAAATGCGAAATTAAATTTTACATGGCTGGCTTGCTTAAATATTTATCAGGGGTAAGAGAATATTTTGAAATAAAACTTCGTTTACGGAATCTATCGCGTTTACTTAATTTTACTACTATCCCGACGTTTCGAATACTTTACAGCATTCATGATCACGGGTGGACTTAGATGATAGACGTCCAAAGCTGATCGTCTATCATCTAAGTCCACCCGTGATCATGAATGCTGTAAAGTATTCGAAACGTCGGGATAGTAGTAAAATTAAGTAAACGCGATAGATTCCGTAAACGAAGTTTTATTTCAAAATGTGTAACATTCGCGTAAATATCAGAAAGTAAGAGAATATGTTAGAATTTATATCCAAAAAGTTGAGTTAGTGCATATGAGTATATACGGTAGACACTGATGATTTCAATAATTTGGTAAGGAATTTTTTATGTTGATTACGTTTTAAACTGAAGAGTACTTGACGGCTTTGGTTGGAATTAAATTCTTTGTCCAGATTTTTTTACATTAGTGAACTATTTATATATATTTTTAGCATTTGACATGCTTAGCACTATACATTAAACACAAAGTGAAAAATGTGAAATCGAAAATAACAGTCAGGAGCAGGATTTGAACCTGCATCTTCTGGATACCGTCCAGATGCTTTACCAATTCAGCCATCCTGACAATTGCTCCTGACTGCTAATTTCGATAACACATCATACTTAACGTCTTTGGGTGACGCCTGCGCCATCTGTCGGACGTATTTTCATACATTATACCGACCAGGTAAACTTAATTTTACAATTAAGATTTTTACCTAATAATGACGCAAACCCTATAAATATTTATATATATTTTTAGCATTTGACATGCTTAGCACTATACATTAAACACAAAGTGAAAAATGTGAAATCGAAAATAACAGTCAGGAGCAGGATTTGAACCTGCATCTTCTGGATACCGTCCAGATGCTTTACCAATTCAGCCATCCTGACAATTGCTCCTGACTGCTAATTTCGATAACACATAATACTTAACGTCTTTGGGTGACGCCTGCGCCATCTGTCGGACGTATTTTCATACATTATACCGACCAGGTAAACTTAATTTTACAATTAAGATTTTTACCTAATAATGAGGCAAACCCTATAAATATTTATATATATTTTTAGCATTTGACATGCTTAGCACTATACATTAAACACAAAGTGAAAAATGTGAAATCGAAAATAACAGTCAGGAGCAGGATTTGAACCTGCATCTTCTGGATACCGTCCAGATGCTTTACCAATTCAGCCAGCCTGCTCCTGACTGTTATTTTCGATTTCACATTTTTTACTTTGTGTTTAATGTATAGTGCTAAGCATGTCAAATGCTAAAAATATATATAAATATTTATAGGGTTTGCGTCATTATTAGGTAAAAATCTTAATTGTAAAATTAAGTTTACCTGGTCGGTATAATGTATGAAAATACGTCCGACAGATGGCGCAGGCGTCACCCAAAGACGTTAAGTATGATGTGTTATCGAAATTAGCAGTCAGGAGCAATTGTCAGGATGGCTAAATTGGTAAAGCATCTGGACGGTATCCAGAAGATGCAGGTTCAAATCCTGCTCCTGACTGTTATTTTCGATTTCACATTTTTCACTTTGTGTTTAATGTATAGTGCTAAGCATGTCAAATGCTAAAAATATATATAAATATTTATAGGGTTTGCGTCATTATTAGGTAAAAATCTTAATTGTTAAATTAAGTTTACCTGGTCGGTATAATGTATGAAAATACGTCCGACAGATGGCGCAGGCGTCACCCAAAGACGTTAAGTATGATGTGTTATCGAAATTAGCAGTCAGGAGCAATTGTCAGGATGGCTGAATTGGTAAAGCATCTGGACGGTATCCAGAAGATGCAGGTTCAAATCCTGCTCCTGACTGTTATTTTCGATTTCACATTTTTCACTTTGTGTTTAATATTAGTGAACTATTTTTTTTTTCTCAACCCTTTATCTGTCGCACTATTGGGCACGGGTCTTCTCTTATTGTGAGATGGATTAGGCCATAGTCCACCACGTTGGCCCAATGCCGGTTGGCAGACTTCACAAGTTGTCGAGAAAATCTCTTAGGCATGCAGGTTTTCAGTGAGCTATTAGGTAATGTTAAATTTAAAACCATGGTTTTATTTTGAGTATTTTGAACAAGAAAAGTTATATAACTATGTTATTAAATTATATCTTCCCTTTGCAATTTCACGTTCGCGGCACGGAATTCTTCTGCTTAAGCAACATGATCTGTTTAAATTTGGCTTTAAATGTAATAGGTGACATGGCTGAGCGAAGGGGGGGCGGGAGATCGTTCCAGATTTTTGCTGCCGAGAACTTGAAACAGCCTCTGAAGGAAGCTGTCCTATGACAGTGAAGTAGTAGATCGAATAATGCAAAGACAGTGGCAGCGAGTTTGATTCTCACTCCCAGGTCCAAGAATCCCTAGGCATTCTTGATTTTTCGAAACGATTTGTGTATTTATTCAAAAATTTAAGAAAAATAAATTAATAAAATATTAATAGAATTTAGAATATAAATACATTTGTGTTTTTAGTGGTAGAGCTTTACTAATCCCATCAGGAATGAGTTGACTCGATCGGTGAAGTACCATCCTCTCACAAAAGATCAGCGTGAAATAACGGTAGTACTCCTACCATTGTGTTTTGTATGGTGAGTGAGAGTGCTGCAGGCCCAAACCCCTTCCCTATTCTCTCCTTATTATTCTACCTATCCACTCCTTATTTATCCATCTTGGAGATAGCGACGCGCGAGTGATGCCTCTGGTGTTGCTAGCGTCTATTGGTTACAGTAACTGCCTACTATCCGTGGTGGGCCGAATCATTGTTTGCCACCCACTTAGTATAATAAAAGTATCACTCAATGGCATAGTAATTATCTCTACGTAAATATCCTATGGAAATCATTATTTTTCCGGGATAAAAACTAGTAAAAGTGCTATTCTGGATGGGCATGATAATATTTTCAGTAATTACAGCCTGAAATCGTAAAAAACAAACTCATTTTTGCACTTATACCTAATATCAAAAAGGGTAATTATTATATAGCTAAATTATTTTTTTATTTTAAACACGGAAATACCCATTGGTTTAAAAAAAAGTTTTTATAGTTAAAACCATAGATATAACTATATGCTAAATATATGGTTAAAACCCTTTTTTATTTGTTAAGGCGCGAAAAATAGTAATAATGAATACTCTGAATATGTATATAAGCTATTCAAAATAACGCTACAACTCTAAGGTCTGACCAAAAAGAAACAGCCAGAAAGAACAATAAGTGTAAACAAAATAATAACAAGATACTATCTGTCTAATAAGATATAGAGTAGGTATATGTTATTGCTAATTTGTCGGTTTTGCCGCGCTAATATCTGGAAGTAGGTACTTAATAAAGAGAAGATAAGGAGTTTAAGGAATTAAACTTCCAACGCTCTCACTCACTATACGATAAACAGCAGTAGGATTACCTACCATCCCGAGGGTGACGGACCTAAGGCAGTCTGCCACCCTAGCAGAAGCTGGCTAAAGACTGCGGCGCACGTGTTCTGCGAGCGTCTCTTGATGAGGGAGGGCTAGGTCTTCTAAACTAGACGGGCCACTAGCACTGGAGGCCCAGAACTGTCAGGGGCAAAGAAAATCACGCGGAGAGCGTATACCTCGCCCCTGGCCACAGGAAGTCTGAAGGAACACCGCGGAGTTTTAGCAGGTACACCGATAATAAAAATCGGGAGTCCGGCATAACCTCTCTGCCGGCCCGGCGGGAGTTATCTATTAAGGATTTACCAGTGAAAAAAAAAAGGAGTGCCTACCATTGATTCACGATTATCTTCAGAAACAATGATACTCTTCAATCACACCAGCCTATTCTTGCTGAGACAAGCAATGCTCTACACTACTTTATTACCATCAAATTCTAAATTCAATTTTATTTAACCGCTTCCATCTATAACTTACCCGAAGTATTTTGGCGTAGTTTGCTGTCTAGTCTCGAATGATTACTATTATTTACACGTAGGAGTGTCTGCCGTCTGACCTTTCCAACATTTTATTGAATAAACTATTTTATCTTAGCTTTGTAGCGGTTTTCATAGCGTGTAACATGGTTTTGGACAATATTTATCTTTACAAAGAAAAGCTGTAACAGAGCTATGTCTGTACATTTAAGATATTTGTGAAAAATGACTGTAATAGGTTATATAGGCGTATCTAAACACAAAACATTTTTTTTAGAATTTTTGTCTGTTTATCTGTTGTTTAAAGGCTAGTATGATATGAAAAGTCATTACAAATTCAGATAAACAGTCGATCACGATTTTATTAGCTTAAGACTTCTAAATATTATTTTCTAACTATATTAATAAATTGCCGTGTGGGGCCGGCTTTAGAATTGTCCCACCCCTCTCTACCCACGGGAGTCGTAAGAGCCGACTGAGGGAATACCGGAGGAGTGGGCAGCAGCACTTCCTCGAGTATTAACAAAATCCACTGCGATCGCCAACCCGCCTGCCAAGCGTGGCGATTACGGCATTATCCCCCATTTCTTGGGGAGGCCTATGTCCAACAGTGGACGTTGAAAGGCTGATGGATGGATGGATTAATAAATTATTAGCATGATGCGCGTATAGATCCGTTAGATCTTACATTAGTAATAATATTATTATAAATGCGAAAGCTTCTTACTCAATCACGCCAGAACGGCTAAAGGATCAGGATGAAACAGAGTTTGATTATAGATAGAGTTACATTCACAGAGTTAAATTATATTTTGGAATAGTACATAGGCTATTTTTTATCCCGGAAATGTACGGTTCTCGTAAGATAGATTTGTTTTTGTGTTGTCAGAGCAAGGGATCGACATGATTTTTTTGCATAGATAATACTAAGTTCATTAAATGACTTTGCTACTTTTATCCCGACAAAACGGATAGTTCATGTGGTAAAGCAATATTTGCAGAGAAATCATTAGTATATATTAATTTGAAAAAATATCATTTACATTATTTAGAATGTCAGAAAAAATCACGTCAGGAGATAAATGCAAAAAAAAACAACTAGGTATAAAAAAAGAAGATAATTTGTGAATAAGGGAAAAGTGTATTTTAGTACAGGCGGGAATCGAACCTGCGTCCCTTCCTATCCAGGGAAGTGCTCTAATCCACTGAGCTACAGTACTATCTTTTAGACATACCATTACATGCATTAATCCAATATAGTAAGTTTAATTTTGCAATTAAAATTCATACTATTTGATAGCGTGATTTTTTAAACATTTTGATCTATATTTTAGCACTTGACATGCTCAGCTACTCTTAAAGTACGTAAGTACTCTTAAACGTAAGTCGTTAAGACAAATGTGATAAGAAGATTGGCTATGTCTAAAAGATAGTACTGTAGCTCAGTGGATTAGAGCACTTCCCCGGATAGGAAGGGACGCAGGCTCGATTCCCGCCTGTACTAAAATACTCTTTTTTCTTATTCACAAATTATAATTTGTACTTTAAGAGTAGCTGAGCATGTCAAGTGCTAAAATATAGATCAAAATGTTTAAAAGAAGATAAGATAAATAAAAAATTGGGATGATTTTGTAATGAGGAATTTAGCTGTCTGTTGTAGAGTAGTTAGGTAGTAATCAACCAAGAGATGAGCTGTCAAAATGTTACAAAAATGCTACTAGTTAAGCAGGACAGCACCATGTAATACACCAATTTATACTAACAAAAGCAATAATAAAGGAATTCGAAATAGCGAATTTTACACCTTTAAAAATTCCGTTAATAAAGCAATTGTTTTGACTGCCGCCGGAAACGGAAAGAGAGATATGCAAACTCAACTATCGGCTCGCTCGTGATGAGTTTCACTGGAAAAATATTTACGAACGATTTAAACGCGATAAAATAACAGTACATTGAGTTGATAAATGATGTATTGTAAATGATTTATTTGTAACAACTTTTTTATGCTGTTTATTTAATACGTGTAATGTAATAGACTCTTCTGAGTCTAGATGTAACGAAGGTGTACTAGAAGGAACGATAAAGAGTATGCCAACTTGACCTGTTTGCTCTAATGAGCTAATTTCACCTCCATTGAATAGGGGATGAGGCTCGTCTTTAAAAGTGAGACATACGCAAGATCTGCGATTAAAAATGTAGAATGGATGAATTTACGAATATTTAACACAAACTGTAATAAAACTGATGAATCCTCTCGTGTCGAGGTTGATTTCGATTCCGAACAATTTTTTGTGTGATCCACAGTGTGATAAACAAAGTTGTTCTGAGTATAGGTGTAATTTGTGTCCGTCAATTGTTTTTGTGAAGTCCTACGCGATACAGGGCTTATTCCCAAGTACAGGGTGTTGTCGTATCTGTAGAATTAATTTTATTTAATTACCTATTTCTTCGCAGCTTTTATTGGCCCGAAACGCTATGCTTTACTAACTCTACTAATTTGTCTGCAGGTTAAAGCAACCGCCCCAAAAATGGACCGAAATGGTTATTTTTTCTACGCTGCATCCACCGCTAAGAAGAAGAAGATCAACCTGATGCAAACTAAACCTCCTCGCATTGCCTTCGTTGAGGAAAAGCGGCGGCCAGGGGTAGCTGAACGGGTGCTTACCGCAGCCAATGTTAACCTAACCAGTGTGGCTCTAGCTGCCACGGAGAACGGACGTGGGGAATTTATGTCGCAGCGAGGCACATCTCCCGCGCCACGCGCGCGTTTGTATACGCAGCTTGAAAGTTACCAACCGCGTTATCATACCATTCGTGATAATAGTGATAAAAGAGTGGAGAGTGAATGTAGGAGGAGAAAGAAGGAAAAAGAAAGGATTGTCGGATATCAGCCTGTTGCAAGGTAAGTGGCGAGTATATTATTTGTTTTGTTTTGTTTTCTAAACTCTACTAGAGATAAACAAACTCATTATCTTTTGTGTATTCATTAGTTTTAAACTTTTTTGTAATTACACTCTTTCAGACGAAATTATAATAGTAGAAACACTAATAATATGGATGAATAAATTTGAACTTTATCAGCCCCTGCCCTACAATAGTTACTATTGTCCAAATATGCTATATTTGTATAAACTAGGCTTCTATAAAACTGTTCTTGTACCTACATATGTTCTAAATTATAAGTGTTAAAAAAAACACAAACCCCCAGCTATACGTACACCGAGATCGTACAATATACAATAATCAAACTCACAAAATGCAAACGACGCTAAATTATACATGTTAAGCTTCAATTTTCTCAGAAAACAGTTTAAAGTAAAAAATTGCGATAATGATTTTTATCAAATTCTCGTTGTATAAAACTGCGGTCGGATATACAACTTTTCAGCCTAATTTTCCATTTTTTCTCGTTATTGCTTTTAGCTTGAATCGTGATCTTTATGAAAATGTATTAATGAATGTATTAAAAATGTATTAATGAATGTATTAAAAGAGTTCTTATAAATAAAAGTTAGTCTTCTCTCAAGACCAGTATTGATGTAATATAATCAAAGTGACTACACAGATCGCGTAGTGGTTTAGATACCGGCCTCATACCCTAGTGTTGTGGGTTCGATTCCCACACGGGAACAGCTATTTGTGTGATTAACAAATGATTTTTCTGAGTCTGGGTGTACTTTGTGTCCGTGAAATTGTACGCCTGTAAGGTCCCCCGCGATACAAGGATTATTCCTTTGTGCCAGGTGTTGTCTTTTGAAAAAACAAATATAATAATAATAACGATATCAGACTAATTATTTAGAACGCAAACAGTATTTATACGCTGTATATTTTTTATGTTGTTGATTTTGGGCGGTGCTATTACGCTTTTTCATAAAAAGAAAAATCTTCAGTAGCAGCCCAGAGTTTGGTAACGCGCCCGGTAGACGGCAATAGTTCGCCTCCTATTGCGTGAGACTTAAAGATAGTTGGCGAACCGTGGGTGTGTGCACCTCTGCCTACCCCTTCGGGAACACATGCGTGATGCTATGATGTTATGATTTTGACCTACATTTTGATAATAATATTCATAACATTGACGAATAACAAGTGCGACAGTTTTCATTTATCGATGAATCCAAACGGGTGTATAGCACCGTTTTATTCGATTTAAACAGACATGAAACATCTAGATTTGATTTAGTTGTAGTGGAAGATAGCCGATCATGTCTCAACCCCCTTGAGCATAGAAGGCGTAGGTGGCAGTCGTAGAGTTGTAGAGTCTACGCGCACTACCCGCCACCAGGTGGGTCGTGGCTTGTATGCCGCCCTTTTTTTTTTAGTTAAGCCGGGAAAAAATGTTCCTCACCACACACCCAGTCTTTCGGGGCAACGAAAAGGATAGTGTGGGGCCCTCACCCATTAAAGAAACCCGGCGTGTGTTGCCTCTCAGCCTTTATTGGTGGGCCACTGGAACTTTGTTACATTCTTTCGGTGATACAGAACCATCTACCAAGTCCAATTGTAAACCAAGTAACTCAGGGTAATATTCAACAAAAAAAAATCAAATCGGTCCAGCCGTTTAGCAGCAGTTCAGTGACAAACAGAGACAGAATAAAGAACAAATTATTTGTGAAAGTAGAAAAAGAGAGCTTTACTGCGAGCGAGGTCTAGAGCACTTCCCCAGATTGGAAGGGACGCAGCTTCGAATCCCACTCGCAGTAAAGTTATCTTTTTCCACTTTCACAAATAATTTGTTCTTTAAAATAGCTGAGCATGTCAAGGACTAAAATACAGATCAAATACAGACAGAATAATGATATACGAGTACCTATATAAAAAGATGGGACATATTACACTTCAAAAACTATAATGGCAAAAATTATACTGTTTAGTAGTAATTATCATCAGGCCAAGCTGATGATGGACTTACTATGATCTTAAACGCACACGGCAGGTTTCTTTAGTGGGTGAAGGCCCCCTTCGTTGCCCCGAACGACGGGGTGTGCGGTTAGGATCATTTTTTCCCGCCTTAACAAAAAGAAAAGGTAGATGGTTCTGTGATCATGTTCCAAGACTTGTACTCTCGTTAACTAACACAAAAAGAACCCTGATCAGTCTGTAAAGGTTACGACGGAAGGAGGACGATAATTTTACTTGATAACGTCATTATATGTTTTCTGAGAATTTCACAAACAATGAATCGGTCGCCATACATTTTTCGGAACGTGACACTTTTTCGTGCGTACTGCCGGCATTTCTCGATTTATAAGACGTTGTCACGTCAAAAATTATTCTCTTTTTTATGATTTTTCTGTATATCGGAAAACAACCAGAAAATTTGCCAGTCCATTAGAATATCGATAAAAAATCTGATGCCGCTAATAATAGGTTACCGTTTGGGTAGGACGTCTGCCGGATCCATTACTTATATTATTTATAGATATGAGCAGAGCTTTGTCTATCAATCAAAGCAAGTATAACTAACTATATGTTATATTTCACTGACAAATTAGGGTACACGCGTTATAATCTTTCGATGACTTTAACAGTATACACTAACGACTTTCTACATAATATGTATGCAGCTGTCTATTGTATCGTGTAAGGTCAGGATTACAGTAAGCATTTCCTTTTATGGAATGAAACCCATTGCCACAGATGCAATGACGAGCGATCATTTATTAACGAATAATTGAGGCGTTGGCAGCATGTGATCAAAAGAGTTTTTAGATTATCTGTCAGTACAGGATGCATATTTTCCAAAGGTGTCAATTTAATAATTCTTTACTTGTGGTGATTATTGTTGAATACGGGTTGTGTTACATCGCTTGACTTGATGTTTCGTACTAAAGCAACTTTATATGCTTAACATGTTTACATATATGTATAAATAGATACCAGAAAAAAATTACATTTTATAAAATTTTTCATCAGATTATTTATAATTATAAACGTAATAACTATTTCCTTAATATGTCATGCTAGTTTTTTTTTTTTGAGACGGGAAAATTGGAACTATCGCTACATCCTGCTTTCCGGGGAGACAACGGGCAAGTTTGACGTGTTTAGCCACTAAACAAACCGCCGTGCGGTATTACACGCTCATACTCGGCGGACCGTTGGTATTGCGTATATTCGCTGCACCGGTAATACGGTCAATCGGTTTGCTACAAATATTTTGTTTAGCTTTAGTAATAGCAGCAAAACAGTTTCATTTTGTCTTTTGTCGAACCAAAAATTAATAAAATAATGTATCTTGTACCTATAACGAAGATGGCAACGATACGTCAGCTCTCATAGCTAGATCAAATTTTGTTTATATGATGACCTAATTCTAATAACGTATGGCAAGTTTACAACATAGTTTAGAATATGTTTTTTTTTTTATTATTTTTACCTTAGGTATGTCACTCATTATTTAAAAAAAGCTAGTAAACTATTATATAGTAGACCGTGGAAAATACTCTCATTTCTGATGTTCAATCAATAACATATCTCTCTACACGCGCTTGCAGGTTATTCAATTTGACAGACTAACGATATTGTTATGTATTGTACAGATAAAAACCTTTTTTTTTATTTGTGCAGAATAATAAGTGCGTTTTGCCGTGTGGGGCCGGCTTTAGAATTGTCCCACCCCTCTCTACCCACGGGAGTCGTAAGAGCCGACTAAGGGAATGCCGGGGGAGTGGACAGCAGCACTCCCTCGAGTATTAACAACATCCACTGCGATTGCCAACCTGCCTGCCAAGCGTGGCAATTACGGCATTATCCCCCATGACGGGACCGCTCGTTGTGGCGTTCTCTTGGGGAGGCCTATGTCCAGCAGTGGACGTTGAAAGGCTGATGGATGGATGGATGGATGGAGTAAGCGGTTAACTTCTCCTATAGACGCTAGTAAGCACCAGAGACATTACTTACGCGTCACCAAATACAAGGAAAGAGATATGAGGTGGAGGTGAATGATTATAAGGAGAGGATGGAGATGGATGTGCATAAGGAGGGGGATTTGGGCCTCCAGCGCTCTTTTTTTACTTTTACTATTAAAATATAAGCGTGCTATGTTGTACGCAGAAATAGTCAAAATGCCAAGTAAACCTTCACATAACGTAAGATTAATTAACACTTTGGCTGCTATAAAAATAGAGTTAAATATCGAACGCTTTGAGTGTTGGGGATGATAGATTGAGAGGAACAAGCGGGCGCTGTCATGAAAAATTGAATGAAAACATTGGGAGTGATTGCCGAAATGTCGGAGACGAATGTTTTGATAGGTATTTTTTTGGTTACGTCGCTTCGCTTCGAAAATTGAATGTCGTTTTGTTGTTTTTTTTTATAAGCCATTGCGCAATGTGTCAGCTTTGGGATATTTTGGGCTTAACATTGGAAAATGTAGGTGATTTGTTGCTATGAGTGGATTATTGAGTTAAACGGAGAGTTAAATGTTTTAATTGTTGTAAAGTCCGTTTTACTTACTTTCTTATCATAACGACCATTATGTTGCTATAATATCTAAAATTTAATAATGATTAAAATAGGTACATGTTAGAGATTAATTTATACAATAAACTGACCTCATCGCAAATTTATTTTAGAGATTTAAATACGCACAGTATATGAATGAATTGGATTCGATTTGGGCATAAAAATTGTATTTGTCTCAAGCTTGGGTGGCTAGATATATATTGTGTCCTTAACGAGTCCTTTCTGTCCTACTATTGGGCACAGGTCGACTCTAATGGTGAGAGGGATTAGGCCATTGTCCACCACGCTGCATGCACATTGGCAGACTTCACAAGCCGTTTTCAAAATCTCTCAGGCATGGCGGTTTCCTCACGATGTTTTCCTTCATCGACCAGTGATAAATTGTTGTAAACACACATAATTTAAAAAAATCTTGAAAAGGCAGAGGTGTGAGTTGTACGTGGTCTGGACCTGAGGATCGAACTCGATACCACTGTCTTTGCAGTCCTTGGTTTTACCGCTAGGCTATCACTGCGTCTAATGAGCTATAAGCTATCTTTATATCAAACGTGTGATACCTTTAAAGAAAAAGATATTAAGGAGAGTCACAATATTTTTTTTGTGAATCAACTTAACCAAATTAGGGGCTCTAACAATTTATAAATCTGCGGATGGATATGCCATGTATCTAAATTCCTCACTCTCTGTATTTTTTTTTTCTTGCTGGCATAACTTTTTCAGTACATAAATTCCACAACTTATTATTTTGTTTGCTAAGTTAGCTACATAGCTGATAACAAACATTCAGTGGAAAAGCAACATCAAAGCTCTTAATTTCGATCATACGATCCACTTTGGATCTACAAGCATGCTCTTTCATCTGGATCGATTTAAATTAACACGATGATCGGGCAAAAAATGTAATAAGTATTTAAAACGCAAAATCGCTAAAACATTAATAATTAAAAAGTAATGTCTTATGAATTTACTATTGAACATATTATATTAATTGCTTATAATGGTAGAGATCGCGACAACGCCATGGTTCAGCTCATGAACTCGAATAGCCACATTAAATACTAAGAATACAAGAACAAATTATTTGCGAAATGTGGAAAAAGATAACTTTAGTGCGAGTGGGAAACGAACCTGCGTCCCTTCCAATCCGGGTAAGTGCTCTAACCGCTAAGCCATCGCACTGACTAACGGCCATTCTCAATCTCCACATCACATTTATCTTTAGGACTAAGAATACTGCCAAGCCTGCTCACCCTTTGTTTACGCGGATGGGAAAAGAATTAATAGGCGGTTATCTCCCGCGTATATAACCAAAACCCACTGAGGTGCTTCATGGGTCATATGAAAGGCTGATAACAGACGGTAGTACACCACTTGGTACTCAATCCTACCATCAGTAATTTAAGAGGTGATAACTACTTACTTCCCTCAAACGCATCGTACGACGACACATCTCAAGTTAACATTTTTTTTAATTAATTTAATGTATCATAGTATACTAGCGTTTTGTTACAACACTGCTACAACATTTATTTAACCGTAATAACCATAATTTATTTTGCTTGTATTACATAACTGCTATATTTACTTGATATGAAAAGTCATATACACCTCAAAATCGTCACAATAAAGCAATTAAAACAGTTTTTCTTCGTCATACAGTGGCGTTTTAACATAAATCCATTAGTATTACGAGTTGGTACCATAGTACTCGTAATAATAATAAAAAAAGTGACATAGTGCTCAGTTTTAGGTCTGCTAACTCTAGCTTATTGCAGTATGATGCAAGCTTAATGCATTAAAGTCGAACAATTTCACGTAACAAAAGCAACATACTTGAGGGGTTTTTACTAGGGCCGCTGAAGTCTGCCAACCCTCGTCGGTTCAGCGTGAAGGGCTACATCTTAAAACCATTTCATTCTGAGCGGGGACAGTAACGTTTTGTAAAAATACATTTTAAACATTTCCTAAACATAGCATCACGCCTGTATTCCCCGAAGGGGTTGGCAGAGGTGTATTACACACCCACGACTCGCCAGCTATGTTTAAGTCCCACGTAATAGGGCGAGCCTATTGACGTCTACCGGGCACATTTCCAAACTCTGGGCTGCTACTGAGAATTTTTCTTTTTAGGAAAAAGCTCAATAACATTGCCCGACCCGGGGATCGAACCTGAGACTTCATGATTAGCAGTCGCATACACTACCGCTACACCACCGAGGCAGTTTCCTATTTTTCGGTATAATACATTATATTATGTATAACTTCACCAGGCACTATTATTATCTTATAATTGTGATTACTATGGTTTATGTTTCGTGATATCAAACCTCTGGTGTAAAGAGATGTCAATGTTTTTTGCTCCGCTAATAGCAATTATGAACACTATTTAACGCCTTCAGCCACTATAGCGTGTTAGGACTCCAAACGAACTATATAAACATTGTTTAATTATAACAATAAATATAAAAAGGGTTCAGACGTCCTTGCGTGTTATGATGCAGATTAATTAATAATAAAACTTACATTTATAACAGTAATGAAATTTATTGCATCTACCTTATATACACTTGTGATTGTTTCAAGAAAGTACATTCTTATAACACTGGCTTTCTTGCTCGATTTTAAGTATACTAATAGTCGTTATTGAATAGCTTACTATGATAGCATCTAATGTATTTTTTAAGAATATACATAAGTGAAAGTGGGTCGTAAAGACAATGTGTGTAAAATGTGTGATGTGGAGATTGGGTACGGCCGTCGGTCACTGCGATGGCTTAGTGGTCTAGACCCCCGAACCCCCTAGCAGTCAAATTCTCTTTGTCTACATTCATTATAAGTGAAGTTCATTTTTGATTGTTTTTTTTTACTCTATAATAATATTTAACTTGTACTTATTTGCTATCGATGAAGAAAAGATAAGAAAATGAAAATATTAGGTAAGCCGTTAAAATCCCTGCACCAAAATTACACCAATAAGTGCATAATTTTATGTAAGAAACCGGTTTCAAATTATCTCCAGTACATCATCAGATCTATGAGACCACTATATCGAACAAAACAGAAGAATAAGACAGATCAGCCCAGAAATCAGGGGAATTCGCTAACACAAAACAAAGATACAGTGAAAAATTATGAAAATTTTCCTGTTTTAAAATTTGTCTAAAATTAAACACAAAAAGATGCATTGCATCTGGACGGTATCCAGGAGATGCAGGTTCAAATCCTGCTCCTGACTGTTATTTTCGATTTCACATTTTTCACTTTGTGTTTAATGTATAGTGCTAAGCATGTCAAATGCTAAAATTATATATAAAAATATCTAAATATTTGTCTAAAACTTATAATCCAGAGCTCAAAAGGATCAATCGGAACTTTGGATATAAATAGTAAAATAGAAACGTTGCTTCTATATCCAGCTCCGTTAACTAATTTTAAGATTATACTATATCGGATAGGCCAATATGACACGACGATACGATGTGGGTAGCCAATAAGCATACGACCCACCTGATAAGTGGTTTCCGTAGCCTAACAACACCAGAGTCATCACTCGCGCCTCGCCATCTCCAAGTCAAATAGTACTCCTATACTATTATGAAGAGGAACAATAATAAGGACAGGATAGGAAGGATACTATGTAGAGGATAGGAACAATAATAAGGACAGGATAGGAAAGATACTATGTAGAGGATAGGAACAATAATAAGGACAGGATAGGAAGGATACTATGTAGAGGATAGGAACAATAATAAGGACAGGATAGGAAGGATACTATGTAGAGGATAGGAACAATAATAAGGACAGGATAGGAAGGATACTATGTAGAGGATAGGAACAATAATAAGGAGAGTACAAGCTGGATTGTGATTGTGGTCTCTCCTACATTGGGCAAACAAAGAGATCCATAAGAACTCGGATCAAAGAACACATAGCTGATGTGAAGCACCGTCGCTATACAAAGTCTGCAATTTGTAAGCACACACAGGACCACACCCGCCATTACATCAGGTTTGACAAACCTCAAATCCTCGCAAAAGAACATCGATATCGTCCTAGAATGATACGTGAGGCTATTGAAATTAAGAAACATCCCAATTTCAATAGAGAAGACGGCTGGGTCTTACCATCAAGCTGGAATCCTGTGATAGGCCTCACCAAACATAATACAAGAAGGCACACTACAAGATTGCAGGACACAGTTAGCGAATATTGTGTAGATAAAACCCACAGTAGTGATTAGTTAGTATTTCCGCATAAATTTAATAATCCATAACAAGTTGTTGCCTACTGAGTTTTCTGGCCGGATGTTTCTCAGTCAGGCCGCGTTCCGATCCGGTGGTAGTCTTTTTTAGTCTTAGCTTCTATTAAAATCAATATATTTAATTATAGAAAATAATAATCAATATTGTCTGCTTAATAGTAGTTTTTTGATTACTTAAAAATTGTAATTGGTAGTTTGTGGTAGAATTTTTAAGCACTAAATATGAACAAAAATTTTTAAAACTTAAAGGAGTATTATACTAATTTTATTACACTAGCTTAAAATCTCATAGGTACATTGTAAGCATAAATCTTAGAGTAGATATTTTTAATTGTGTTTCTAAACGAATATTATATGGGTTGAAATAAATAAACCAAAAATTTGTAAAACCATATTACTGTGGGTAGATGAAACCGTTGAAACAACATATCAGCTTTGGACATCTACCATCTAAGTCCACCCGTGATCATGAATGCTGTAAAGTATTCGAAACGTCGGAATAGTATAAAAATCAAGTAAACGCGATAGATTCCGTCAACGTAGTTTTATTTCAAAATAATAAGGAGAGGTTAGGGATGGGGCAGCGGTCTCACTCACTATATAAAATACAATAGGTACCTAACTTTATTTAACGCTGATCTGCTGTGAGAGGGTGGTACTTCCTCGATCGAGCCAGCTCATTCATGCTGGGATAAATAAAGCTCTACCACGAGTATTTGAATTAAATCTAGCTTAAAGTATCTAAGCATACATTTTAAAGTACAAATTATTTGTGAATAAGGAAAAAGAGATTTTTGTACGAGCGGGAAACGAACCCGCGTCTTTTCCAATCCGGGGAAGTGCTCCGAGCCACTGAGCTATCGTACAGACCTATTTGGTCATCCCAATTTTCTCATCACCTTTGTCTTTACGACCAACGCCATCTATCGGAATGCATTTACATGCATCAATCCAATATAGTAAGTTTAATTTTGCAATTAAAATTCATACTATTTGATGGCGTGGAATGCGTGTTTAGCATTTGACATGCTCCGCTACGTTAGTACAAATTATTTGTGAATAAGGAAAAAGAGATTTTTTGTACGAGCGGAATGCTAAACAATATACATCAAAATATCTAAGCATAGTTAAGGTCTTTCATATTGTTTAAGAAATTCATGTTCAGAGCAATTAGTATCTGTCTAGTGCAAACATTGTTACTGAATCAAGATGGATATTTTGTCTGAATTCACCAATGTCTATACGAATACAATTATACACTAATAACGAGTCATATTATTCTTTGCAGGCTCATTGGCGACGAATCTCTCGTGGGAAATATAAAAAAGTTTCTTCTAACCTAATAAAATTAACATTTTATGAGCAAGACTAGTTTTCCTCTTGAATTATTTATCTCTATAATCCTTGGCATAGAGCTATACTAAAGTTGCAACTAGGTGACAAATGGTATGAACTTCTTGGAGCGTGGTTAAGTCACGTGCTAAAACATCATATGAATCTGCTGTATGGAATTTTAATAACTACACAAGCTAATTTAGAGTATTTCATAGTTATTTGTATATACCTAGTTTATATTTTAGAATACTAGTCGACCCGTGCGGAATTCCGCAGTGCGCATCGATATTTATCCAATCCAATTTGATATCTATCGAAATATCGACGTATTAATTAAAGAACCCTTTCTTAGACGATTTTATTTCTGAAATTTTAGAGAAGCGATACATTTTTATACCGTGGTATTTTTCGTAATTAGCTGGTACGATAAGCTTTAAAATGAGGGGTAAATCATGGAATTTTATAAAGGAGTAAGGAAGATTTTGATCTGTATTTTAGCACTTGACATTCTCAGCTACTTTAAAGTACAATTTTATTGTGAATGAGGAAAAAGAGAACTTTAGTAGCACTTCCCCGTATAGGAAGCGATGCAGGTTCGATTCCCGCTCGCACTAAAGTTCTCTTTTTCCTCATTACAAATAATTTGTACTTAAAAGTAGCTGAACATGTCAAGTGCTAAAGTACAGATCAAAGTATTTAGATATTTTTATATATATTTTTAGCACTTGACACGCTTAGCACTATACATTAAACACAAAGTGAAAAATGTGAAATCGAAAATAACAGTCACGAGCAGGATTTGAACCTTCATCTCCTGGATACCGTCCAGATGCTTTGCCAATTCAGCAATCGTGACAATTGCTCCTGACTGCTAATTTCGATAACACATTCATACTTAACGTCTTTGGGTGACGTCTGCGCCATCTGTCGGAAGTATTTTCATACATTCACGTCATCGTCGTCGTCGTTTTTTTAAACAGTTTTTTAACTAGTTTAAATAACAAAAATGGCATCAAAAATATCATGAGTGTTAAAAATAGTTTTATTCTTGATATGTGTATGTATATATATTATTTTACAAGTGCATTATATGATAAATAGAGACATTTTAAGTTTTAAAAATCAGTTGTTCTGCATAAAACGAGTGTAGTACCCACCTCAACGCTTCGCTTATGAGGCGTGCAATACGTCACTCGACGGCACACAAATGATCGCCTCTATGCAAAAATTGCTGTCTTACAGAAACTATTAATTTTTACAGATCAAAAATGCCCCATAAATTGTCTAAAAAAAATTCTTTTTCTGGGTTCTGAAATATGTATTTATTGTGCTAAATTTCGTGACGGTTGGTTAAGTAGTGACTGCGTGAAATCATTAAAATAAACAAACGCACTTTCCCATACATAACTGTACTATATTAGTAAGGATAAGGATAGTCATTGCCAAAGTTGATTACCTACTGCCCGTTAAAACGACCAACAACCAAGTCCATCCATCCATCCATCCATCAGCCTTTCAACGTCCACTGCTGGACATAGGCCTCCCCAAGAGAACGCCACAAAGAGCGGTCCCGTCATGGGGGATAATGCCGTAATCGCCACGCTTGGCAGGCGGGTTGGCGATCGCAGTGGATGTTGTTAATACTCGAGGGAGTGCTGCTGCCCACTCCCTCGGTATTCCCTCAGTCGGCTCTTACGACTCCCGTGGGTAGAAAGGGGTGGGACAATTCTAAAGCCGGCCCAACACGGCGTACAACCAAGTACCTAGTGGAAATAAATATAATCTATCCACTTTCTTTCTTTACAGTCTATAGACAAAATAAATAGTTTAGATACATTATTTTTTCTCAACTTATTACTATCAATAGCGATACCATAACTATTTAGTAATCTGTGGCGATACTGGGAATGACTCTCCTCTAAGAATAAGGCTTATGATGTTTTCCTTCACTAAGGAATGATCATTTTAAACAAATTTTGTAAAAAAGGAAATACAGAGGTGAGTGAGGACTGATCTCAGACTGGGAATCGAACTTGATACTACTGTCTTTGCAGTTATTGGCTTTACCACTGTTTTATCACTAGAGAAAGTAAATATTTGTAAATAATGTTAATATTCTACATACGATTGTGCCCGCGATATAAAAAGGCGAGCCAAATTACCTAGCTTATTGGAAAATAGGCGGCAATTGTTGCCTTGATGTGCCTATAAAGTTTGATAACTGTGCCAATTGGCACATGAAGTCTTAGAGGTAACCTATTAAATAAACATACAACAATATGTAGGGACATTTTTTTCGGGTACCGTTTTAAGTTCAAATTTCTCAATTATTTCGAAAATTACTGTTTTTATTTATCATTTTTTTTATTGAATACTGAATTATTTAGAAAACTTCCGAAAATTGTATGTAAAGATTCTGTAGAATATTTTTGTAGTGCCATGCCTTTATCCTCAAGGGGTAAACATCTGTTTACCCCTTAAGGATTCATCTGAAGTATTCATCTGAATACCTGAAATTTTATGTAAATTATTCAAAGCTTGATTAAGTGTTAAATTTATTACTATCTATCGGACTTCGAGACTTTCCTGATGAAAAGATCTTTTAACATTATATGCACAACAAATGGTTTTGACCCCAAACGTGATAGCAAAACAAACAAACGAAATCACTTTCACATTAATAATATGAAATGTAACTCGAAGGAAGCTGGATTGCAACAGCCTCACAAATTGACTGATAATGTTTTTATTTTAGCACAGATAGACAGTATTATAGTAAACAGTATCGTTTTGTAATCGAAATTATTGTAAAAAAAAACTATAAAAGTAACTACACATTAAAAAATATTGTTTTGTATAAAAAATGCCCCGACAAATAATACCCATCGAAGAAGTACATATTTGAAAGGAGTTGGATTAAATTTTTATTTACTTAAAGTAGGATTACAATGCAAAATTTCAAGCAGGTCGCTAAATTGTAGTCAAGTTTTTATAATATAGCAAACTTATGTATTTCAATAAATGGCAGGATTTTTTTTTTATTGCTGAAGATGAACAGTAAAAAGGATGATAAGTAGTCAAATTCGTGAACATACTCTAAGCACAGTAGATATTTTTACTGTGCTCTAAGCGCCGATGACTGCCGCATAGACCCACAATTTGTTAAGGGCGATAAATAACAAAGAATTCATAGGCCGTGTTATCGATTGATATGATTATTTTTTGTTATAATAATATTAAATTGTAGGAACAATGTAAACAAATAGATCCAACAGATGGCGTAGGTATTATCTACTAAAACAATAAAAGAGAATATGATGTAAAGACAGGTCGCTCTCTTCTGCTATTGCTATATAGATTACGAATGGCAGAGCGTCTGGACCAGTGTTGTGTTCATGTTTTGTGTTCTAGTAAATACTCTCGTTGTTAAACATGTATGCATTTATATGCTGTAATAATTTACTAATTTATTGCTAGCAAACAGTTTGTGGGTACAGTTTGTGGGTACAAATGATTTACAACAGTAAACATTAAAATTCCTAGCTAGCAATATGTTTATTCCGTTCGTAATAATAAAGTATTACACATTATCAACCTATTACTATCTTATTACAAGATTCTGATGAAGAGCGAGAATGAGGTCGTATTTTATCATGCTGCTCTACTAAAGCTTTATAGATTTGACACGCAGTCGTGAATATTTCTCACTATGATGACTTTCTCACGATGTAGATATTCTTCTCCTTTTGACTGGATTTAAGTTACACTTTAATGTTTTGTGTAATTGTTGTAAAAATATGAATAACTAGCCTTTGCCCGCGGCCCCGCCGCAGCCAAAAGCTAGTTTTTAGGTTATATCTCAGGTTCCCGATATACGAGTAGTAGCGGGATAAAATGTATACCAATTTTTAAGTCTAATCACAGCTACCAAATAAAAAAGTGCATCAAAATCCGTTCAATAGTTTTTACGACATGCGCGAACGAACAAACAGACAAACAGAGAAAAGTTCTAAAAAAAATATAATAAAATGTTTTGTGTTTATGCACGCCTATAGAGCCTACCTATTACATACATTTTTTCACAAATATCTTAAATGTACAGACACAGCTCTGTTACAGCTTTGTAATAGTATAGACATTGTTTATCATTATGCTTCTTCTATTGTTATTGAATAATAAAAAATGAAAAAAATACAAAAATAACATTTATTTTTGGGCAAACTTGGTAAAAATAGCATTCATGGAAAGAGTCTCGCCTGTGCTTTATTTTTATTATACTTTATTTGTTTATTAATGTGTTTTTAAATAGCTTAATAGACTGTTGAGTGATGCCTCACCGTAGAAATTAAAATGTATACCAGACAAGAATTGGATTGCACGAATTTCATTTGAGTAATGGACGCTGCAGTTATAGTACAATTTCTGACAGGTGCAGTCTCAGTGCCAAGTATTTGTACTATTCACAAATAACTGAGAGTCTGATTTCATTTCCTTTGAATGTATTTGTGCTGCTCGGTGGTGCAGCGATAGTGTGTGTGACTGCTAATCATGAGGTTTCGGGTTCAATCCCCGGATCGGGCAATGTTATAGAGCTTTTTCCTAAAAAAAAATTGGCAGTAGCAGCGTGGAGTTTGGAAATGTGCCTGTACGGACAATAGGCTCGCCCCGTATTACTCCCACGTAAACCTAAACATAGCTGGCGAACCGTGGGTGTGTAATATACCTCTGCCTACCCCTTAAGGGATACAGGCGTGATGCTATGTTTATGTTATATATGAATGATATCAACAACTCAGAAATCTGTTCTCATCCTAGGTTTGTCCAAAAAAATTATAATACAAATAATTTTAATACCCGCACCCTACGTAAAATATCTTTTCTTATACATATTTTTGTCGAAAGTTCTTTCATCTGCCACCCCTTAGTGATGTTTACAAGGAGATTGAAAGTCCATTGTGGCGTTACCTTTTTCCGTACAATATAATGCCTCGCGTCTTTCCAAAGGTTTACCATCGAAATTAAAAAAGTTTAATTAATGTGCAACACATTTTTGAGCGTTTTTTGGCTTGTTTAGAGCGTCTAACATATACTGGTTTTTATTAATAAAACAAGTAATAACTCCAGAAACGTCAATGATTTCAACTTATATTTAGTCTTATTATTTACGCTTACATAGGTACGTATCATGGTGTATTATTATTGAACCAATTGCTGTTTGAAGAATTAGACTTAGTTACTCTGGTAACTGTTGGAATAATACGAAAATGTTTAATAAGGATTCTTCAAAAATTTTATGAGATACCTAAATCATGAATAGTATAATAAATTGTATATATTATAAATAAAAGTATATTTTTGCCTAAAAACAGCAACACAAAATTTGTTCTTTTTTTTTCAATCAAAGCCATAAAGTGTGATTGGACATAAAGTGCGATTTATGATACATAAGAAGTAGGCGTTCATAATATCGTAAATTGTTCATAATCATACCAAGAGTGTCGATTTATGAAGTCACCGCCAAAGGTCGCTTTACATAATTCTTCTTTTGAAAACATACGATGGTATTTTGCTAACGGACCCGTTGTATAAAACTTTATTTACTTTCGTTTTGAAAATATAATGTACTCCTAGAGTAGAGTAGTTGTAGAATTCCCTATTATTATATCTGGGTACTCAAATAATAAAATGAATTCCCTGCTGCGTCTGTCTGTCTGAACCTATTAAAGTCATACTACCAACGGTATTGTTCATGAAAGACGATAGAGAGAAGATAATGAAGGCGATAAGACTTCTGGCCTCCTCCTCCTCCTCCTTTTTCTAAGATTCACATAACATAGTATGAATGTGTTATCGAAATTAGCAGTCGAGAGCAGTTGTCACGATACTGAATTGGCAAAGCATCTGGACGGTATCCAGGAGATGCAGGTTCAAATAACAGGCACGAACAGTGACTGTTATTTTCGATTTCACATTTTCCACTTTGTGTTTAAAATTCTCATTATTTGAGGGGCTAACACTTCAATTAAAAAAGGATTTTATATCTTTAGAGATAAGCGTCCTTGCCTTATTCGTGAATTTTGGACAGCAAATCCCACCAGACCGAGAAGATCACTATAATATAGGATTTACTTATTTACTTATTAGAGCCTTATATTAATCATTTTTATTTTTTTTAAATAATTCAACGAACTGTGATCGCGTGTCCGCTCGAGAATGTTCACGCGATTATATTCCACACAAAAGGTTTTACAAGAAGACAATTTTGCCGTCGGGTCGTCGGTGTAAATTTCCCGTAATAATATGTACAAGTGACGTTCGGCTACCTTTCTCGAACTTCCACCGTCATTTCTTTGTAAAGCCTTTTCACAATTTATGGGCGTGACTGTCAAATTATATTCTTTATAGCTAATAAAGTACCAATGTACTTTAATGTGTCATTTTTTTATTAATGCTTGAATTTAAAGAGCACAATCTTCGGCGCATCAATAACGTGGTGTTTTGATATCACTTTTGTAAATATTCACCGGGAATGATATACGACGTACTTTTGTATTGAATATTTTATAAAAGATCGTGTTTATGATGGATTAAACTATTATATATACATCCCCCTTTTATTTTATATAAATTTGACTTGGTGAAGCGCAAGTACCTCCCTGTCACAAAAGATTACGGAAAGTGAGAGCGCCAGAAACCTAATCGCCCTCTTTATCCTCTCCTTATTATCCTTTCTCTCCACATCCTAACCCTTTCCTTGGAGTTGGCGATGTGCAAGTGAAGAAGGCTACTGTTACCGCATACTGCAATTTATTTGTGTGTAAATCACTTCAACTTGATTAAAATATTTCGTTGATGTTCAAATTATATGTACAAATTATACGTGGTTTAAATTAGACAATTTATAGAGTATATATATTACAAATTCGACAAAATCTCTTACGTTTAGCTGAGATCCTAACCAAAACCGCAAATTCGTAAGCCGTATAATAAAATAGATAATCGGCTTAGTCCGTAAAAGTAATTAAAAAAGTTTAATTGGTCGCGTTATAAAACCGGATTTCGTTGAATTTCATTTAAGTGGCTAATTTGCTGAATCATTGAGTTGTTTGAATGTTTTACTAGTCGGTACTCTCCTATTAGTTACAATCTGATAATCCCAAGGAAGTTTATAATCTTAATTAATGAATAGAGCAAGAACAATTTACCACAAATAGGAAACCAATGACAGATTATATTAATGTACTACATTTTACCCGCGGCTCCGCCGCATCCAAAAGATAGTTTTATAGTTTTTGATATTTTAATTTAAATATAATCTAATATATAAAATTCTCGTGTCGCGGTGTTTGTGGTTGAACTCCTCCGAAACGGCTTAACCGATTCTCATGAAATTTTGTGTGCATATTGGGTAAGTCTGAGAATCGGACAACATCTATTTTCATCCCTCTAAATGTTAAGGGTAGTCCACCCCTAATTTTTTTTTTAATTTTTAGTTATTTTTTTATTTTTTATGATACAGCTTTAAAAAATACATACAACCCTAAATTGTCAACCGTCTACGATCAACCCCTATTTTTATTCGTTAATTATAAACTCTAATTTTTTGGTAAGATATTTATTTTTATTTTGTCATGACTTAGAATAAAAAATATTATATTAAATTTTGTATTACTCTACATTTTTCACCCCTCTATGATCAACCCCTATTTTATATTAATTATAAACTTAAACTTATTGTTTTATAGCTCTTGATTAAACTTAAAATCTAGTATACATTGTATCCCGCTACTATATCGGGAACCTGAGATATAACCTAAAACCCAGCTTTTGTCTGCGGCAGAGTCCGAGGCTAAGGCTAGTTTAAATTAAATTCGGTAAATTCCGGGTAATAAATAGTTAGATAACGTACCTATTTATTTTTGTTGTCGCCATGTTTTAATTGATTTTTATTAATTATTTTGTTAACGAATACAAACAACAACAACGTGTATTTTGTACATATTGAATTCTTATCAAACTGTATATTGTCATAAAAGTCAAGAATATAATATTGCTTCCTGTTATTTATATAGGAAGCAACACAAGTTCATCTATCTTTATCTGTACTATTCTAGAGCTGTTACAGAGCTAATAATGACGCAAACCCTATAAATATTTAGATATTTTTATATATATTTTTAGCATTTGACATGCTTAGCCATTTAGATCAACAAAAAGTGTGAAAATATGAAATCGAAAATAACAGTCACGGGCAGGATTTGAACCTGCATCTGCTGGATACCGTCCAGATGCTTTGCCAATTCAGCCCTCGTGACAACGGTTTTATTGTTTTGTGCGGAACCCTAATTATTTTTCCCAAATTAAAGTTAAACTTAGGTTAAGTTACTCCTTATAACAACAGCTATATGCTAGTGAAAGTCCCATCCAAATCGGTCGAGCCATTTCGGAGATTTTATTCATTCACGATTTCACGGGTTTTTTTAAGGAACCCTATTTTTTTTCCAAAATAAAAGAATCCTAAGTTACGCGCTGTAACAACAGCTATCTGCTAGTGGAAGTCCCGTCCAAATCGGTCCAGCCGTTTCGGAGATTCGTGTGCCACCGTTGGCAATAAAAAAATATCTTTATAAATTATAGCCTATGTGTTATTCTGATTTATGAGCTATATTATTGTAAAGTTTCATTAAAATCCATTTAGTAGTTTTTGCGTGAAAGAGTAACAAACATCGTCACAAACTTTCACGTTTATAATATTAGCAAGATATATAATATTAGTAAGATATGATGGTATTGGCTGTGTGGGGCCGGCTTTAGAATTGTCCCACCCCTCTCCACCCATGGGAGTCGTAAGAGCCGACTGAGGGAATAACGCGGGAGTGGGCAGCAGCACTCCCTCGAGTATTAACAACATCCACTGCGATCGCCAACCCGCCTGCCAAGCGTGGCGATTACGGCATTATCCCCCATGACGGGACCGCTCGTTGTGGCGTTCTCTTGGGGAGGCCTATGTCCAGCAGTGGACGTTGAAAGGCTGATGGATGGATGGATGGATGGCATTCTATGCTGGCGCATAATATAGTTATATCTTCAACCCTATTCCATAGTAGGACACGGGTCGTCTCTCAGCACGAGGAATCTCTCGTATGAAATACTATGTATGTATAAACAAGAAAGTACAGTAATATTACTTTCAATGTGAAGCCAAAGTAATGTTAGTATTATATTATAATTCCACGTCAAATTAAATACTGAGCCAAGTACTACCCAAATTGTAACAGTATTGTCGGAAGAATAGACGGAGTGGTTTACATACCGGAGTATGTAAACCACTCCGTCTATTGTGCCCGAGTGTTGTGGATTCGATTCCCACACAGGACAAATTTTTGTGTGATCCATAAATAGTTGTTCTGAGTTTGGGTGTACTTTGTGTTCGTGAAATTGTATGTTTGTAAAGTGCCCCGCAATACAAGGATTATTTTACAGGGTGCTTGTCTTTAAAAAAATAAAGGAAAAATAAAGAAAGTAATGGCGTTGTAGAAACAAAAGCGCGAAAACAGCCATAGAGTTTGATTACTAGTCTGAGGTAGGTATAAACTTTTCAAAATAATACGCCTATTTATTCACAGATACCACTGTCTAATAAAGGAAAACTTAGTAAAGAATCCTCCATGTTTAAGAGATTTTCTCAACAACTTGTAAAGTTTTCCAACCCACATCAGGCCAGTGTGGACGGTGTGGACGATAGTTTAGCTCAAACCCCTCTTGTTCTAAAGCGTCGGACACTTTAGTAAGACATTGGAATTCGACAGAATAGTATTACTATTTATTAACAATAGTGTTCATGGTACAACGATCACACAACTGCGTGAATCAAATCCTATATATAACGTAACTAATAGGATCACTAATGTAAATACTATTGAATGGGCAGCATTAATTAATTAGGCGGGCTATTCACGTCGCGTTCTGATTGACGCGACAACGTTCGAGTGAGGCACCTGACAGGAATCGATATATTCAGCATACACGATTTGGTGCAGATGCAGGTTGCCGATGATAACTTGATTGAGATATTACTTATTATTAGGCCTAGTCCCTAGCAGATGTTACTAAGCAGTAGTACCTACCTATCATAATTTAATATAAAATCAATTAACGTACAGCCTCAACTACTACGGAAATCTAGCTAATCTTTGTATATCTACACTAGCCTTTGCCCGCAGCTTCGCCGCAGCCAATAGCTAGTTTTTCGGTTATATCTCAGGTTCCCGATATAGTAGCGGGATAAAATGTATACCAGTTTTTAAGTCTAATCAAGGCTTTTCGAAAAAAAATGTTGCATCAAAATCCGTTCAGTAGTTTTTGCGTGATGCGTGAACAAACAAACAGATAAACAGACAAAAATTCTAAAAAAAAATGTTTTGTGTTTAGACACGCCTATATAACCTATTACAGTATTTTTTCTCAAATATCTTAAATGTACAGACACAGCTCTGTTACAGCTTCATAATAGTATACCTAGATAATTATAAATGTTAATTATTCATTTCTTACAGTATTATGTACGTGTGGGTATATAGTCAAATACAAATTCAGATTCCATCCATCAGCCCTTCAACGCCCACTGCTGGACACAGGCCTCCCCAAGAGAACGCCACAACGAGCGGTCCCGTCATGGGGGATAATGCCGTAATCGCCACGCCTGGCAGGCGGGTTGGCGATCGCAAAGTTGTTAATACTAGAAGGAGTGCTGCTGCCCACTCCCCCGATATTTCCTCAGTCGGCTCTTATGACTCCCGTGGGTAGAGAGGGTGGAAAAATGTGGGAAAATTCTAAAGCCACACGGCCCCAAATTGAGATTAATGTGCCTGTAGGTAATCATATGACTCAGGTTGAGAGCAATAATGTTTTAGGGTCTTTGGATTATCGTATTGGGTAGTATGTATACCAGTTTTTATGTTTACATTGATATTACTGGTGTACAATAAAGAATATAATAAATAAAGAAATAATAAATATGTATCAAAATATTATTTTATACGTGGTACAATTAACTGCTAATTAAAGTATGATAATTATATAAAATTCATCAAATTCAGACTGAAAGGCACCCACGGCCGACCCGCGGGTGTCGTACGACTAATGCCCGGTTCCTATATTCAACGAATCGTCATTGTTAACAGCTACCCATCCGTTAGTTGCAAAATGTCAGTCAATTCACGTACGACTCGTATTTTATAGGAACAGATTATAATTAAGCCTGGTAGAATATTCAACCAATCGTAAGTAAAACGATCCGTTTTATTATTATAGGAACCGGGCATAAGGGAAATAAGCAGTTATCACCCACTGCGCTTTAATGACAAGGTTAGGTATAAAAAACCCTGCAAAATATATTCTTGTTTTCTTCTTTTTTTATACTTACAGGGTCATAAAATTAATTAAATATATAATTTGAACGGTGACTAAACAATACCATAGAGTAAAGCTCTTTTTTTAATTTGTGCAGACTATACCGAGTTACTGAAGGATTTTGTGTAACATGGAACATAAGTAATATTAATATTGATTATTTTTGATTATAGCTCAGGTTCTCCATATAGTAGCGGTACCTATATATAGATACTAGCGATGTAACGAATCTTAATTTATAAGCGGATGCGAATGTTTCCCTCCAATGTTGATTTTTAAATAAGCGCGCGCAAAATATCATACGGGTTTCACATCATAGTGTCACTGTCAGTCACCCATGTTTAAACCGAATATAGCCGAGGTTCATTTTGACAAGTAGATTGAATGAAGTTAGTCGGATTGAGTTCATTCAAAAATATTCGTTGTTGCCCATACAGGTGCGTGTACAACGCCATCGACCGCACCACCCCTGCGTAAAGCCGTCGGCACACATTGTTTAGTCCGCCTATATTCGGCATGAGCCATGCAAACGTCGGGGACAGTTCACGGAAGTGCTCGCGAAAGCGCCACCGCCCGTCCAGCACCAGGCCCAGATACTTGATCTGGGCCGTCACCTCAATTTGGACCCCGTTCACCATGATCGAGGCGCCAGTAGGTGGCCGACATCGGGGCCCATGGAAAAGTAGGGCCTCCCACTTATCTAGGGCCACCCTAAGCCCAGCGCCCCGATCCTCCTGACCACCTCCGAGGTCCCTAAGGTGGCCGGGAATGCCGCTCTTCTCGAAGTTTCCGCCCCGGGCCACGACCAGCGTGTCATCCGCATAGAAGATGACCGCCAGTCCGGGTGGGAGCCGACAGCGTAGCACCTAGTCGTAACCGATGTCCCACAGGAGTGGCCCTAGAACCGAACCCTGTGGGACACCGCACGACGTGAGTCTCCTCACAACGTCTCCTATGCGGCTCTCATAGAGAACGCTGCGGCCCTTAAGATAGTCTGCCACTAGCCGCCTCAGATATGCAGGCACGCTGTGATACCGGAGCACCTCCCTGATGCAGCTGAATGACAGACTATTGAATGCGTTGGCGATGTCAAGCGACACCGCCAATAGCACTCCACCGCCAGCGAAGACCGCCGCGGCCGCGGCCCTCAGGCGCATGATTGCACCGACCGTCGAACAACCAGCTCGAAAACCGAACTGGGCGTCTGACAAGCCCGGTCCGACGTCGCGCAGGTGCTGGACGATGCGCCTTGTCCAGCAGCACGATGGGCCTGAAGGCCCCGACCAAATCCGGAATTCACCTCGCACCCGGGTGGCTATCCCGTCTGAGCCGGGGGCGGTGTTTTGGAACGACACCGCGAAACAGCCACCCTCATTTCCGACGCGGTGACGGGCGGTACACTGAGGTTGGCCTCCCGGTCGCTACCTGGCGGTGCCATGACCGAAGGCGTGTGCTCCGCCTTCGTCGTGGAAATAGGCCCTCGACCACCTTGATGAGGAGGCTGGGCTGAAGGGTCTTTGTGTGACCTGTGTGCGGAGCTAATACAAAACAAAGCCTAATCGTTCGTTTTTATCGTAATCTTACGAGTATTCAAGAACTCCGTCAACTTCGAAGCGCTTTAAAACCATTTTTTCTCAATCTTTTTTTAATAGTATCAGATAGATTAAAATCCCGAATTACCAATATAACAAAGTAAATCTAATTTAGAATTTTCTCGCTCTCCACTAAGTCTAGAGTTAGAAACCACAAAATATATTATTAGTTCTAAAATAAACTTGATTGTGTTTATTCATTCCATGTTCAAGATTACCTCGACGACCAAGTTTTATTGGCACAGGCAACTTGTGCCGTACCCGCTTCAACTCGACACGGGCCCGTGACACAAACGCCTGTCATACATTTTTAATGCGTACATGTAACTTCTGGAAAATTTTTCAATAGGTATAAACTATTAGAAACCAGGTTTTGTGAATGTGGAAAAAGAGAACAGACTTATGTCTTCCCCTATCGCTATCTTACGCCATTAAGGTATCGTAGAAACCTGCTGAAAATGTCCACCTCATACTTAACGTCCTGGGTGACGCCTGCGCCATCTGTCAAAAGTATTTACATACATTATACCGACCAGGTAAACTTAATTTATACTTAACGTCACCCAGGACGTTAAGTATGAATGTGTTATCGAAATTAGCAGTTGAGAGCAGTTGTCACGATGGCTGAATTGGTAAAGCATCTGAACGCTATCCAGGAGATGCAGGTTCAAATCCTACTCGTGGCTGTTATATTCGATTTCACATTTTCCACTTTGTGTTTAATGTATATGGCTGAGCATATCAAATGCTAAAAATATATATAAAAAATATCTAAATTTATTCATGAATAATTTTGACTTTATTTCTACAACTAACTAGCTTTTGTCCGCAGCTTTGCTGTCACCAAATTTGTTTTTGTTTGATAAGTTATAGTCTTTTAATTTAAGCATTTTGGTTTTAGGTTCAAATAGTTTAATCATACTTATTAACAATTATTACTAAAACACTACTACATTATATTCTCTTCTTTTATAGTATTATTATATATAAGTATTATTTAATGCACGGTATTGGTATGTATCATGGCAGCTGGCCAGTTGACTATTGTAGTCGACGCATCAAATAACAGCAGGTGGCCAGCAGGTGGCTTGATCTAAGTAGTAATCCTAAGTGTTTGTAAATCATGTTTCAGTACTACAATTTTATAGTTTCTATTATAAAAATAGAGCAATCTTTTTAAGACTCCATTATTGCCTATAAACGCAAAAACTTCAATTTGGTTTTACAAAAGAAATCAAAAACCGCAGACGGCTAAGTGTATAAATCAACTCAAAGATAGTTGGGACAAGAAAAAGCCAACTAATGGATTCCAATTTGATTGAGGTTAAGGTTGTTTTTAATTTAAGCAGGATTGGTAACGTTTTCTTATAAGGTAAGTAATAAAGATAATGAATGGCAATTTTAAATCTTCTATAATCGATAAAACCCTCTCTTCATCTTCTCCTTATTATCCTTCTTTTCAGCCTACTATTCCTTTCTTTCGAGTTGGCGATTCGAGAGTCATGCCTGTCATTTTGCTAGCGTTTATAGGCTAAGGTAACCGCTTCCCATCAGGTGAGCCGTATGCTTGCTTGGTACTCTCGTTGAGTAAAAAAGTAACATCGATATAACTGTTGGCAAAATAAGCATTGACCTTTAAGGCACCAGTTATGAAGAATACAATAATTTGATTTAACTAGCATAGGTATGTTTTAATAATATTGGTTTAAAAATTGTCAGAATTTATATACTTTTAAAGGCACTGTCCAATCAATGCGATTACATAAATTGTATATACACATACCTACATCTACATACAAATACAAAATAAAACTACACATTTGTACGCTATTACATACCGCAACACAATCATCGACGCTAGGGTTGAAAATCAAATTACAAATAAACATACTACATATTAAAAAATGTACGGAACCGTCCTGACTTCAAAGTTACTGCACTCGTTTGTAATGAGAGCACTCGCGGTATGGCGGTAAATTAAAAATATTTGAAATGCTCGGATTAAAATACCAAGTGGTACAGGTGTGGCAAAATCTACAGGCTGTACCTATCATATAAAGGGAGTTGGTTTTATCGAATTTGCTTTAAAATTAAGCTACATCCCAAAATAATTTAAAATAACCTTTGACCGCCTTTCTACCGCATACAATAGCTAGTTTTTAGGTCATATCGCAGGTTTTTGATAGAATCAGGATAAGATATATACCAGTTTTTAAGTCTAAGCAAGAGTACTTAATAAAATTTTCAATAAAATCCTGTCACTAGTATTTGCGTTATGCGTGAACAAACAAACAGACAAAAAATTAAAAAAAATCTGGAAGACGGTTGACCCTAAAGGCCATGCCTGCAACTTCCCGGTAATTTGATACTTAAGCGCTCAAAATTGCACTTATTACGTTTTTGAGAGAGCTCAAAAGCCGTTTTTGAACTCTAAAAGCTCGAAGAGCTCAAAATTATAATTTTCAAGTCATTTTGAGTTTTTCGAGCTCAAAGAGATAACTGTTCTATGCTTTTGAGATGTTCGAGCTCAAAAGTATGATAGAGATTGACAAAATACTATTAGTTGAATTTTTAAATCGCAATTACTTTTGAATAAATGAACCGATTTTCTCGTAGTTTACGGAATTCAACGCTGCTTTTTGAGCTCCTTGGAGAATCTGGACGGTATCCAGGAGATACAGGTTCGAATCCTGCTCGTGACTGTTATTTTCGATTTCACATTTTTCACTTTGTGTTTAATGTATGTTGCTAAGCATGTCAAATGCTAAAAATATATATAAAAATATCTAAATACTCCTTGGAGAATCTTAAAGCTCGAACTGGTCAGACTAAAAATTTTATAGAAATTCTGAAAAAAAAATCTTTTTTTTTCATTTTTTTTCGACAACGATCGCTAAACACGTTTAAAAGTTATTCAAAAAAAAATATGCGAAAAAAATTTTTTTGTAGTTTTTTTGAGATTTCTCAAGGTCTAGCAGTTCGAATCGGTCCTAATTGTATTCAAAATCTAAGTTTGGTCAAGTCCTTTCGAATGACGCCAACCGCGATGAAATCGGTCAAGCCGGTTTACATACGACCACACACAACACACATACACACACACACACACACACACACACACACACACACACACACACACACACAAACATACATACAGACATCATCGTGGAAACATTCGGGAAAGCTTCCTAGGACCTAAAAACGTCAACATCCGTTGAAAACTCGATTTTAGAAAAACGGGGTAAAACCAATAACTTCCCAACTTTTGAAAATTTACAATTTTCTTAGCGGGAAATTAAAAAATTGTATTCGAGACTAGGGGCTTCGAATCGAATACAATTTAATAACCATTTTTTCTCAAATATGAGTACCTATCTTAAATTTACAGACACAGCACAGCTCTATTATAGCTATATAATATTATATATAGAATATGTGAAAGTTTGTATAAATAAATAAATAAATATTCACGGACACTTTCACACAACATCCTCTGGTCCCAAACTAAACTTAATGCTTGTGCTATGGGTTTACCAGATTACGGATATAATACATATACCACTTTTTTTTTGTAAATACATACATATAATAGATAGAAAACACCCAGACGCAGTACAAATATCTGTGTTCATCACACAAATACTTGTCCTGAGTGGGAATCGAACCCACGACCTCGTGCACGGAAGTCGGTTACACTACCGACTACGCCACGAGGCCCGTCAAATATGTCAGTTAGTCAATCACGTAAAAAAAAATTTGAATGAAATTTGGAACACATATTATATTTATTACCTGGATTAATACATAAGACATTCTTATTTTCTTATTCCAGAAAAGTGTTAATAATAAATGTGCCATTGAGTGGTATACGGATGTACCTACTCTTCGATAGAGCGATTTATAGTAGTACTCTGAGGCACACGCAGCCGAAGGCGCGTGTAGTAGCTAGTTAATATAGTAATTTATATTCAGTGTATTTTAACAGCTTTTGCCTGCGATTTCATCTGCTTAATAGAGAAACGAAAAACATTTGAGAAGTAAGATCCTACGGGAACCTAGCCAGCTAGTGGCCTTGCTGTTTACAGTATTACACGAATGGACCGGCTCGAAAGGTGAGGTTCATGTGAGATGGTATCTTTGTAGTGATAATTAATGCGCGGTAGAGGATGCATTTATATTTTGCAGTTCACAAGGATGAAGCCTCTAGCAGAATTTTGTATGTAAAGTGTAATATAAACTAATCTAAATTTATATAAGTTGAACCACATTTGTCTCTCAACCGTCCGTACTGAAGGTAATCGTAATCGTGAGACCCTGTGACAGCATATAATAGAATCTAATTTACCTTCAATCGTGGCATAAGGTGTTTCATATCGCCTACAATATTGCTTCCTAGCACCAATGAGTATCTTAAAAAACTATAGCTATATATTTGTTTAACAATATAAAATATTCGTAATTTCGTTTGTCTGCCAGTATAGCATACTGATTAGGTGAATAAAACGTAGTTGCATAGTCAACAAATAACGTTGTTGGTGGTTTGCCAGAAATGCTTCGTAATAAATTTTAGCTATACAATAGCATTAAAAATCGTTTAATCCTGCTGTTAGTGTAAACACTATACAAGCAAACAAAGCCTCTTATTAAAAGCTTTATATTAACTTGCAATGTTTGTAAGTTGAACGTTTCAAAATTTGCAAACCATTTTTCAACCATTTCCTGTAGACAAATCTCTGCAATTTTTCATACTTATTAAATCTTGGTGATAATACACGAAAATTAAAAACGGAAATAAGTCGTCGAATTTCAAAATGGCCGCCATAAAAATTAGAGATCCTGACATTCGGACTTACGAGTTCTATCCTAATGAAAATATATAAGAATAATATTTGTTAATAAAGGCTTGTCGTAAAAAAAATATATGAATCATGCTTAAACATTATAATAAAATATAATGTAAAAGCCCTTTCTAGACCGTCACCTTATTCCAATTACATATATTATTATTAACAACAATGGAATTATATACAACCTATGTAGAACTTCAAAGTCAAACCTAATTTTCGAATGTTTGTCTATGAAAGCGAAAGTACTCTTATAAAGGACGAAGTCGGAATTATTTAAGGCTTTCTTTGAAACCCAAACAGTATTACCATTAAACTTGAAGCGGAAGAAATAACAAATGGTACGATAGAATCCTTTCCACGCGGTGTTGCAAGAGTTTATACTTTGGTTTCCAATAAAAGTTGCTAATACTGTTTCGTAAGAGCTGGCGTGTGTAACGGAAAAGGTTTCTTCACTTTTTATAAACTTATTATATCAGTTGCTATTTTATGGACTATCTCGAAAGTTCACAGCAATTGTATTACCAAGTTATACCACATGATAATCTCTATCCAGAATAAACATAATAATTTATCATATAAAATATTTGTTAACCTATTAGTTATCTTGTACGACACCCACGAAAGAGACTGGGTTGTAGAAATAGTCTGTTATGTTGGTCATCTATATCTATACCTACTATTATAAAGTTGTAACAAAACTGTGTCTGTACATTTAATATATTTGAGAAAAAATGACTGTAATAGGCTATATTGGCGTGTCTGAACACAAAACGATTTTTTAGATTTTTTGTCTGTTTATCTGTTTGTTTGTTTGCACATCACGCAAAAATTATTGAACGGATTTTGATGCAACTTTTTTTATTTAGTAGCTCTTGATTAGACTTAAAATCTGGTAAACATTTTATCCCGCTACTATATCGGGAACCTGAGATATAGCCTAAAAACTAGCTTTTGGCTGCGGAAAAGCCGCAGGCAAAGGCTAGTCATAAATAAAAACGTATAAAAAGTTATTAAAATATTCTAAATTACTTTTCTAAACACAATTCTTAGAGATTAAAAAATTTTTGGCCGGACAAAGATATCTTAAATCCTTCGAGTGATATACATTATATTATATAAAAAAAAAAAAAACCCGCCGTGTGCTGCCGCGCCGCCTGTATTGGTAGACTACTGGAACTGTGACATTACTTCAGTGGTATATAAGTAATATAACCAACTCTTTTTTTTGTCTTAGCGGCAGACACATCTGGAAATAGAATGGATGCAGAGATTTAGATATTGTGGCGTGTAAGTGGATACGTTAGGCTCGTTGATTCAACGATTGTTGCTATTTTAATAAAATGTGTGCTGGGATACATATTAGAAGTGAAACTTCAACAGACAAGTGGATATTTCAAAGAAAAATATTTCACAAAAAAATAAGAAATAAAAGTATTTATACAAAATTATGTTACAATAAATATAAATGTACTTACACACCGCGAAGAATACCAACAGAGCAGATGGCCGTAACGCTTTTTCATGACAGAAAAAATCCTAATAAGATCTAAACGTGGAGACATTCTTACGCAAACACAAGATGTGTTAAGCCGATGGAGTGAATATTTTGGAGATATGTATGCGGATGTTCAGGGTGATGCTGGTGCCACATTAAGGCAGCGGGTATTGATATGGTGTCTGCTGAGATGATCAAGCTTGGAGGCTCATGTGTCTGGGAATCCTTCCTGATGCTTCTCAATTTATGTTGGAGCTCAGCAATGGTTCCCAAGGATTTTAGAAGTGCAGTCATCGTGCCCTTGTTTAAAAACAAGGGTTCACGTTATGACTGTGCAAACTACAGAGCCATAAGCTTGACCAGTTTGGCAACCAAAGTGTATGGTAAAATTGTTGAAAGGAGAATGAGGATGGTGTCTGATGAATTTTTGTGTGAGGCACAAGGAGGTTTCAGGTGTGGACGAGGATGCATGGATCAAGTGTTTTCTCTGCGCAACATTGTGGAGAAGCGTCTGGCTGTAGGCCAGTGAGTTTTCTGCAGTTTTGTGGATTTGAAGAAAGCATTTGACACTGTTGTACGAAAGGAACTTTGGGACATTTTGCCGGAGTATGGTATTAACGGTAGACTGCTACAAGCGGTGCAGTCCAACTACATGCACTGCAAGCTTGTGTGCGGCTGTATGATGGAATGTCACCCTGGTTTGATGTCAATATCGGCATTAAACAGGGCTGCGTTCTATCAGCCAGACTGTTTATCATATATCTGGATAAATGTCTACAAAGGTTGAATGAAATGAATGTGGGAGTTTAGATTGGTGACTCAGTGGTTAACTCGCTGCTATATGCAGACGATGCGGTCCTATTAGCGCAGTCTGCGACTGACCTGCAGACCCTAGTCGACATAATGGCAGAACATTGTAAGAAAAGGGGCCTACGTGTGAATGTGAGCAAAACCAAAGTAATGGTTTTTGAAAGAGAAGAAGCCGGAACAGATGTTAGAGTAGCAATAGGAAATGGTGTGCTAGAACAAGTGGATGAATTTGTATATCTTGGATGTGGATTCAGTTGGGATGGAAGGTACACCACTGATGTAGAAAGAAGAGTGAATGCGGGAAATAGAGTGAACGGAGCATTGGGACAACTTCTCGGCAGCCATCACCTCAGCCAGAAGTTACGTGTCGCAATACACAATGCAGTGCCTGTCCCAACGTTATTATATGGAAGCGAGAGTTGGGTATGTAAAAAGGAGCATGAGAGCAAAATCAATGCGATTGAAATGCGATCTCTGCGGAGAATCTGTGGAGTGAGGCTGACTGACCGCATTCGTAACAATGACGTAAGAGAGCGAGTAGGTATGAAAGAGAGTATTGGTGTAAAGATGCGAAAGGGAATGCTCCGAAGGTTCGGACATGTGGAAAGAATGCCGGACGAGCGACTGGCTAAGAAGATATACAATGCAAAAGTGGAAGGATGTAGGTACAGGGGGAGACCGAGACTTACCTACCTAGACCAAATTGGTCATGTGTTGAAGGAAGATGGAGTCAGGAGTCTCCGAAACCGGCGAGCGTGTATGAAGAGAGTTATGAATGTTGAGGAAGCGAGAGATGTATGCAAGAATAGAGTCCGTTTAATTTGAAGTTTCACTTCAAACATAATTTTAACTTTACAATATTCTTAATTTTAGCCGTGTCTTTGGTAATTTTTTGAAGGGTACCACGTAAATAACATTGCTTAAAGTTTGACAAAATATTATTTGTTAGTCTTGGAGAAACTTTATTTTCCATCCATCCATCCATCAGCTTTTCATCGTCCATTGCTGGACATAGGCCTCCCTAAAATAGGGGTTTTACCCATAATCGCCACACTTGGCTGGCGGGTTGGCGATCGCAGTGGATGTTTTTAGTACACAGGGGAAGGCTGCTGCCTGGTCCCCCAGTAATCCCTTAGTCGGCTTTTACGACTCCCTTAGGGAAAGACGGGGTGGAGCTATTCTTGGTGCCGACCCCACACGGAGAAACTTTATTTTAAATAATGTTAATTAACAATTTTTGATGCATGACATAAGTTTTATTTTTTGTACTACTGATAATGTGAAATGGTTAATTACAATATCTTGCATTATTAAGTTATAATATTGATTGAATAAACCAGTAGGCAATTCCGCATTCCTAACTTCAAATCTCAAAATAAACATTAATAAGCTATACTATCGTAGACATATTAATCAGTAACGTCATAACCGAAATATGCGTCATGAAATATCGTCCTGAGGCATAAAAACCATTGGGGCTGAGACCAATTTACTGATTTATTGACGCTAAAACTCGCAAACAGCTGTCGTTCTAAAAGTTGCATTATTGCTTGTTAATTATACACTTGTTTGAGGTTAATTTAGCGTAACGATTTCTGATTAATGCCTTTGCTACTGTTACCTTTGTAAAAACCTGTTTTATAAATGCGAAAGTGAGTTTGTTTTTATAATATAATATATTTTTTGGTCACTCACAAGTAACTGGTGCTCTGACTAGAGCTTTAGAACCAACTGCATGGCCGTAACATTTGATTGTCTTCTCGCGGCAACTTGTAAAAATCGGTCTTGTCGTTGTATGCTTATGCGCTACCCTCCTGGGTGTCTTTCAGCCACTTCACCGGTAGCACGATAACGTGACATCACGTTTTGTTTTGTTCCGATCTACTCAGCAATACTCCGTTGAGTAGGTCCCAGCTTGGAGCATGCCCTTGTCTTTCGATAAATGGCGCCGCTGCATGATGCATACAGTGGCATTGATTTAAAATTAACCGCTAATTTGTTTTAAAACTTTAATTTGTCACTAAAAATTACCAAAAACTAAGGACCTAAATTGAAACCTTCGCTAAAATTATGCCACGCAAAGCATTTCTTTTTAATGTAATTTTTCAAAGTCTAATTTGGAATTATCCGAAAAGGCCTACAAAATAACCTTTTTCAAAAGATTTTAAAAAAGATTTTAAAAACGGCCAGTTTATTTTTGGAAATTAAGAACTTTATAACAAAATATCCCTAGATGGTGTTGATGTGTGTATACCTGTATACATATTTATATTCACAATATTTGCTCAGCCCGAACAGCTATAGGTAAAAATGTAAATTTGACAGTGGCTTCATGACGCAGAGAGTCACAAGGCAATTTATTGAAAATTACTCACATAAATGTGAATTGCATATATGATTAGTTTGTATGGGAGTCCGTCATTATAGAAAATGACTATGATAAAATATTGTTATGGGTGTAGTACCTACTTACATATGTAAGAACATATGCCCCTTTTTATTTTGTTAAGGCGGGAAAAAAATGTTCCTAGCCCGTCGTTCGGGGCAACGAACAGGGTAGTGTGGGCCCTCATCCACTAAAGAAACCCATCGTATGCCATCTCTCCGCCTTTATTGGCGGGCCACCGGAACTATATTACTTTCCTTCAGTGGTCACTTACATATACCACTTTTTTTTTTGTTTTTTTGTTAAGGCGTGAAAAAATGTTCCTAACCGCACACCCCGTCATTCGGGGCAACGAACAGGGTAGTGTGGGGCCCTCACCCACTAAAGAAACCCGCCGTGTGCCCTCTCTCCGCCTTTATTGGCGGGCCACCGGAACCATATTATATTCCTTCAATGGTAAGTACCACTGAAGGAATGATAATATACCTTAGTAAATTAAGTACCAAAGGATTTAAGTAGATATTGTTCTTTCAAATTGTTTTTTTCAGAAATATTCTTGATATTATATTATAATAAATTGATGAAATATTTGTTTCTGTACTTATATTAAAAATGTCATCCCCGAGAGTATGAAATATTCTTATACTTAGATAGAAATTAAATTTGGAAGTCGCTTCATTTTATGACGCACAGATTTCCTAAATTAAATTGTTTTGAAAATAATAACATCCAAGAAGAATGTAGGTACGGGGATGAACATCCGTCATTCTTGAAAGTTAGCAAGTAGCAAGAATAAAAATCGACAAATCTCCTTCGATCAAATGCCTTTTAATTTTGTCTCCACCTTTTCGGTTAGAAACATTATATTTACAAAAATACAAAACAATAATACAACGGTACAATATTCAGATTTTACGCTCGATAAAGTGAAGTTAAAAATTCCGGAAATCAAGTCCGGGCCGCATAATAAAACTTAGGAAACGGGAAAACTTGACGATAAATCAAAGAAAGGTCGAATATGCCTCACTAGGGAATCGGTAAAATGTTATTTTTTTTCTGTTTTGCGATAAAAAAAATGGTGATTTTCAATGCCCTGTCAATGTATTAAGGGGCATTCTGATTTAGATTATTTAAATAGCTAGTAAATTTGCTTTTATATCAATTCAAAATAATGTTATAAATTTTGCATGTGTGTGAAGAATTTCACCCTAAAATAAAAAAATATTTTAAACGGCTTTTTTAAATGCGAATTTTTAATCATTTGACATGCTTAGATATGACTAACACAAAGTTCGAAAATGTGAAATCGTAAATAACATTCACGAGCCGGATTTAAACCTGCCTCTCATGGAAAACCGTCCCAGATGCTATGCCAATTCAGCCCTCTATAATCAAAGATCGCCGGCGACATGTTATGAATAAGGTCAAATAAAAATCCAGTAAAATGAAGTTAAATCAAAGTAAATCATAGCTATAAAGACACTAAATGCTTGCCACCTCTTCGGTTCTCAGAGAGTACTATAAAAGTAAAATTTTTGTGGTTTTAAATTAAAGGATATGTTCATTGTATTATATTCAATAAAATTTTGAAATTTTAGTTATTACTCTTACACATTTGAAACTGTAACTTTTTTGAAATGGACGAATTGATTTTATTGATTAATTTTACCCTCAGATTCAGATTATAATAAATAGCATAATTACCGGGATGGCGAAGGTTATGGTTTTTTATTAAAATTACCATTTTATTAAAGGTAGTTACTGCCTTTTAACTGTTTATGTCACAGCTCAAGTAATACGTAAGTATACTTTTTTATCACTCTCATATTTCTCATGAGGTCCGCGAGGGGGCAAAATCTAGTTTTTAATTGCTATGTCAGTTAATATACACCCTTGTCATTATGAAACTAGTTTTGTTAAGGAAAAAATGTACCTAACCGCACATGTTATCGTTTGGGGCAACGAACAGGGTAGTGTGGAGCCCCCAACCTCTAAATACACCCTCCAAGTGCCGTCTCTCCACCTGTACCTCAGTGGTCCGCCGGCGGCTTACTCTTTCGGGTCCTTGAGCAACGCTTCCGGCCACCGGAGTGTCGCATCTTCGCGTGAGGCATTGCAGGTGGTGGACGTTCTCCAGAACTTGGCTTCTATCCCCGCATGTAGTATGCGGGGAGAGAAGCCTCTAGAAACAGAACACTGGTGCACTATGTATATATATATATATACTACATGTAACACATTTCTAGCCGGTGTCAGGCAAAAAAAAATAAGGTTAGAACAAACTTCATAAAATGTCAAAAAGATATATACCTACCTAATTATAAAGTTCTCATTAAAAATACCCATTGGTTCGATTACGATTTATATTCAGTTTATATATTAGTCGTGTATTCACTAGTAAGTTATTATAACATCTTAGGTCACGGAAATGACATATTTTCAAATAGATTTAATTTGCAGAGTAATTTGTTATCTAGATTTTTTACATTCATTAACCCGCTACTAAAGTGATGGTAGTATTTACTTACTACTACTTATCATCACGCCATCTGCCTTGCGAGATAGGCAGAGAGAACAGAGTACCAAAAGTCTCTATTCTTGTATACGAGTACATCTCTCGTTTACTCAACATTCATAATTCTTTTCACACATGCTCGCTGGTTTCGGAGACTTTTGACTCCACCTTCCTTTAATACATGTCCGATTTGGTCTAGGTAGGTGAGTCTCGGTCTCCCCCTGTACTTACATCCTTCTAGTTTCGGATTGTATATCTTCTTAACCAGTCGCTCTCCCGGCATTCTTTCCACATGTCGGAACCACCGCAGCGTTCCCTTTCGCATCTTTACACCAATACTCTTTTTCATACCTACTAGCTCTCTTACTTCGTCGTGGTAGTATTTCGTATATTAAACATTTAGAATGTAATATTTATGAGAGTAACGGAAATGTTACTTGCCGTTAATACCACACTTATAGCAACATTCAAGACTAGGCAAAGCCGAATGGCGTATAAACCACTGTCTTAATGACACCATGACCTTTTATCATTTTTGATTGAGATAACAATTAAGTTCCTACTCCCAATTGTTCCCTACCATCAGTAAAAGGTTGAAGTATTTCTTACATTTTGCCTTTTCTCTATTTAACTGTCGAGCCAGACATTACATAACCTAAATAAATACGATCTCGAAACGTAATAAAGCGAAAAATACAAAGACAATAAAATATTTACTCATATAGAAGATAAGAGAAAGATTCAAGATATAATGAACAAAAGCTAATATTTTATTCATTGAAATGGGCACAGGTCAAGTTCGAAGCTCGACGTTGGTAATATTTTAGCCCAGACGTAAAATATATATTATTTTATGAGAATAATTTGTCAAGGAACAATATAGGATTTTGCGCTTGTAGCCAAGAGCAGTATCGGTGAATACCAGTAAGCTGTATCTAAGACTGTATTTATATGCGAGTTGAGATATGAGATATGGTTGAGTCATTATTAGGTAAATCTTAATTGTAAAATTAAATTTACTTGGTCGGTATAATGTATGAAAATACTTCCAACAGATGGCGCAGGCGTCACCCAAGACGTTAAGTGTGAATATGTTATCGAAATTAGCAGTCAGAAGCAATCGTCACGATGGTTGAATTGGCAAAGCGTCTGGATGGTATCCAGGAGATGCAGGTTCAAATCCTGCTCGTGACTGCTATTTTCGATTTCACATTTTCACACTTTGTGTTTAGTGTATATGGCTAAGCATGTCAAATGCTATAAATATATATAAAAATATCTAAATAATTAACAAATATATTGCAAATATAAGTGAAATAATGATTACCCGAACCCCCTTACTAATAAACATTATGTAAGCATTTTTGATCTATATTTTTTAGCATTTGACATGCTCCGCCACTTTTAAAGTATAAATTATTTGAGAATAAGGAAAAAGAAAAATGTAATAAGGAGATTGGGATGGTCGAAGTACCTGTACTATAGCTCAGTGGCTTAGAGCACTTCCCCTGATTGGAAAAGACGCGGGTTCGATTCCCGCTAGTACAAAAAATCTCTTTTTCCTTATTCTCAAATAATTTATACTTTAAAAGTGGCGGAGCATGTCAAATGCTAAAAAATATAGATCAAAAATGTTTAAAAAATCGCGCCATCAAATAGTATGAATTTTAATTGCAAAATTAAACTTACTATATCGGTTTAATGCATGTAAATGCTTCCGATAGATGGCGCTGGTCGTAAAGACAAATGTAATAAGGAGATTGGGATGGTCGAAGTACCTGTACTATAGCTCAGTGGCTTAGAGCACTTCCTCGGATTGGAAAAGATGCGGGTTCGATTCCCGCTAGTACAAAAAATCTCTTTTTCCTTATTCTCAAATAATTTATACTTCTCATTATGTAAGCTTCAAATAGTAATTCAGTGTTTTGTTCCGTTCCTTCAACGTCAAACGGTCATATTACTGACAAAGACAAAATACTGAATAACTATTCAGAGTGAATACAACGTTTATTATTAGTAAGGGAATTAGTGTTTACCATCAACTGCATCTTGAATAGAAAACATCATTCTTAACCTTATCCAAGACTTTTTGTTTATGTGGTGACGGACTAAGAATACAAGTGTCACCACCCCATTCTTTCCCACAGTTATAGTATGAGGCGACTAAGAGAAGTCAGCAATTATCATCCATTGCATGACTGGTGGTGGGCTGGGTACCAAATGGCAGTACCTACTCACTTGGTATCGGGCCCAAGCGGGCTGGTACCACCATCTCCTATGTGACCGTTCATGAAGCACATCGTTGCGTTTTGGCTGTAGCAGGAGATAGCAGTTTAATCTTTCATTTCATATCGGTGAAATGAAATGGTGAGCAGCAGCTTGACAATACTCTCGGTATAGTTGAGTCCATGAGTGACGGTTACCATTTACCATAGATGGGCCGTGGCTCGTCTGCCACTAAATTAAATTTAAAAAAAACTGTTGACCTCTGTACAAGATGAGAGTCAAATTGTCAGAATCTCACAATTTGTAACGAATATCTGGGCCCGTAGAATGTAACTTACAAAATCGTATCGATATCGTATCGTCTCGCTTGTGATTGGTAGAGAAACTGACGCGAGATGTTGGAATAATCCCTCGTCCAATCACGGTCATCTCTCAACCAATCACAATGACACGATGTCATGACGATATGATCGAGTGAGATACATTCTAACCCCCCATTAGTGTTTGCAAGCAGCCAGGGTCCATTGCTTAACATGTCTCCCAGAGCATGGAGAAGATTAGGTGTTCTCAAATAGGTGTCACATTTGGTCCCTCTGATAATGGCTGGGCGAGTTTCTTTAGGTTTCATTATGAATATTGAATAGCTATGAATATTTCTTTAAAGATAATAAACAGACTTTAATATTTAAAGCAAGTAATAAATTTTGATCTTCCTCAAAAATAATCGCAATAGTTGATAAAGTTGCTAAACAAATGAATGAAAATGAATAATCCTTATGAATAAATAAAAAGCAAACCTGAGAATTCGTTCGCTATTTCTCAATGCTAAGACTGCCGCACTAGTGAATAACTTACTCGGGCATACTTCGATAGCATCGCAGTATCGCTTCTAATCGTCCATTGTGAATGATAATGATCTCCCGACATGGGCTTCAATAGGGCCTGCGTTTCCCACGTGAAGGCCTATCACTCATACTTGCTTTCTAATGATTGCAAGCTAAAGTTTCTTTGTCTATTAAGACCGCTATATTAGCGTAAGGATTCGCGGTGAATTAATATATTATTGTGAGGATTCGCGGTGAATTAATATATTATTGTGATTATTTTTGCTTAATGAGGCGTTTATTTTTAATTGTGATTTGAAACAGTGATACTTTTTGTTTGAATAAATAAACCATAGTTTAAAATACTAAAACAAACACGCTTTTTAATAGCTAGTTGAAATAAAAAGTAAAAAAGATTATTATAATAATTAATGATTGTAAAATATCTTAGGGTACTTTTTACTATCTCGATAAAGTATTTGTAATATTTGATGTGAAGCACCCCACGTTTTTACAATCTAATGATTGTAGATGTATAGATAGAGATAGACATAAAGACCTGCTAAGAGCTGTGTTTGTCAACAAATTTAATATCTTTTTGTACAAATGTGAGGTTTGGTTTCCGACAACGTGCCCCTACTTCGGGCATTGTAGTACCATTAGGGTACTATTTGGGTTTGGGCACTTTCAAGCACTGTCGATACGCGGTCACCATAGAATGATCTGTCAGTGCACGCTGCCGTTGCGGTTTTATTCAAGTTTCTGTAGACAGTAGTGCTAGTTTATGTTATTAATCGTATCTTTAACCGCTGTGATAAAAAGCTGAAATTCTGCTCCATGTTTTATATTTTTTTTTATTAACTTAATGTTAATAAAAACAAACCAAGCATTTATTACAAGATTAAAATTTAATTTATATTAAAACCACATCAGATGTTGCTTATTCCAATTTCCTTACAACGCAGTAGGTACATTAGGTACTCAGTAAATATCGTGGCCTCGCGAGGCCTCAGTTGCCTCAGTCCTCGCTGAGCTAATCTCAGTACCGCCTTAGGGCGTACTCCACTCTGTTTAGGTATTAATACTGCTTGCTTCAAAATGGAACACTTCAATTTTCAAGGCAGCTGAATTATAATAGTACAGAATTTTATTTTGCTACTCATTGTATTTAAATTTCAATGATGGGAATGTGGGTACGTTAGACTTAGATAAATGTTTGTGTGTTTTCAAAGATTAAAAAATTGTTAAAATTAAATACTAACTTCTAAAGTAAAGAAAAAGTATTGTAGCTTTATGGATAAAGTCAATTTGCTCAAAATCGATTATGCAATAATGAACTGGTGGTTGTTTCTAACAAGGGATAAAACTTCTTGATCATTAGTTAATTATTTAAAAAACTATAACAATGATTTCACTCTGTAAAATAATAATTATGAATTGTTGATAAAGCTAGATTATCTTTAGAGCAAAATAAGATACACAGCGAAAGCTTAGTGAGTTTTGTTAATCTTCAATCAATTGAGATCTTCCTCTGCATCCCCCGAAGCCACCCCAACCGCGACTAAACTCATACCATTTCAATTTTACTCTACGAATGTTTGACTAAATTACGAGTTTCCTACATCTTGAGCGCTAACTCGTACCAAAGATCCGCAGTGCTCCGCTATTTAGACGCCTCCCAAGATAGTTTATGTTCTACGTAAATACGGCTGCTTATTTAGTAAGGCTTTCTCAGAGCAAATTCTCTGCTTGGTGTTGTGATTTTAATTTTAAATTTCCCTTGTTTAATTAATAAAATGATCTTCCTCATGTTTAAGACTCGTTTTCTGAAAATTCCTATAAAGTTTGGACATAAAAAGATGAGAAAAAAATATATTTACTGTTCAGTCAGATGTATTCGTGTTCTAAAACAACTAAAATCCGCTATACCAAATGTATTAATTATGGAGCCCTTTTAGGCTTATTTCGTCACAAAGGTTTATATGGATTGAATGTTCAAATACAATATGAAGTAAGTCTCTTTGATGCTCGACATAATGCTTTTTGTAGATAATTTTCAAGGGAGACCATTTTTTATAAACCGATATAATATTAAAAAAATCTTTAAGAATGTGGAGACCGAAATTGCACTAAGGAAACAAATTTTAAAATAATTAAAAAAATATATTCTATAAACCATACTAATATATTATGTTTGTCTAGGGATAACATTATATAAAACCTTTTCTTGTAATTGTTTACTAATTTTATATAGTAGTGAATATGCAATCTACACACAACATTACTATTTCCTACGCCTAAATATTTAAACAACTTTTCTTCGTAACGTATTCTGGCAACGGTCAAAGAAACAATACTTGCACGAATCCAGCTTGCTTAATTCAAGTACATAATATGTTTGATCTATATTTCTTAGCATTTGACATGCTCCGCCACTTTTTAAAGTGCAAATTATTTGTCAATAAGGAAAAAGAGATTTTTTGTACTAGCGGGAATCGAACCCACGTCTTTTCCAATCCGGGGAAGTGCTCTAAGCCATTGAGCTATAGTACAGATCTTTCGATCATCCGAATCTCCTTATCACATTTGTCTTTACGACCAACGCCATCTATCGGAAACGCATTTACATGCAATTATCCAATATAATAAGTTTAATTTTGCAATCAAATTCATACTATTTGATAGCGCGATTTTTTAAACCTGATGGTATGTGGTAACCGTCGCTCATAGACTCAATTATACCGACAGTATTGTTAAGCCGCTGCGCACCATTTCACTTTTCCAAAACACACTCACGTGCTTCATGACCGTTCACACAGGAGATGGTGGTACCGACCCGTTCGGACCCGATAGCAATGGGTACTCTCACTTTGTACCCAGCCCTACCAACACCCGCGGGAAAGGATGGGGTGGTGACACTTATATTCTTAGTCCGTCACCACACAGACAGAGTATTTTTTTGTTAGAGTCTTCGTCGGCTACTAAAACAATAAAACTTCCTAATACGAAGAGTTTAAAGAAACCAATTTGGCGGATTTTATGGCGTTTATTGATTTCTACTATACTGCCGTTTCCTACTTTACATAACATGTAAAGTTACTGCTATCTATAAAGTATCCCAAATTTTAGGATTCGTTACAATGAGGCGATGAATGCCTAGAATTTATTTTATATAATGCCTGGAATTTCTTTTATATCAAAGTGTTTAACTGTCATGTTAATATTTAGAAAATATTTAAAACTGTCGCTTCATAACCTTCTGATGTCAATGCGAAAAAGCTCTAATCCTCTTTTATTACGAGTATCTGTCCTTGTTATTCTATTATTATTATACAACAAACTCGGCAAACATGCATACGGCTCCACCTGATGGTATGCGGTTACCGTGGCCTACAGATACTAGCAACACCAGAGGCGTCACTCGTACGTTGACAACTCAAAGGAAAGGCGGTGCAGAGGAAAAATAATTTCGGCGCTCTAATTCACTATGCTAGACAAAGAGATCAGTACCTTCCTACTGTTGTTTCATGCTGATCTTCTGTGAGAGGGTGGTACTTCCCCGATCGAGCTGGCCCATTTATGCTGATAAATGCAAGGCTTGGCCCCTAATTGTTTATACTTGTAATGCAACATGTATTATTCACTACAGAAAGCGTCTTAATACAGGTGTTGGATTGTTTTTACGAACGCATCATCATCTCCCTAACTATCGATAACTTTTGTTGGGGTCGGCTGACGATCTAATTTGTTTTAGCTCATTCACCAGTATTTACACGGAGCGACTGGCTGTCTGACCTCCATGACCCAACTAAGGGAACAACTAGCTATCTTAGAACAAGACCGGAGTGAGATTGTAGTGACAACCTGTAACGACTGTCAGGATGTTATTTGATAGTCGGGGACCACTGTTTTACGTGCCTTCCGAAACACGAAGGAGTTCAGATGTCCACAAATAAGTGTCACTTTATGGTCACCCATCTGATTGCCAGCCGAGCGAAAGTTGCTTTACCTTGCCGATCATTCGAACTGCAAGTGCACAACTAGGCTACCCTCCACCAATTTATGTACCATACATCCATCCATCGGCCTTTTAACGTCCACTGCTGGACATAGGCCTCCCCAAGAATGGGGGATAGTGCCGTAATCGCCACGCTTGGCAGGCGGGTTGCCGATCGCAGTGGATGTTGTTAATACTCGAAGGAGTGCTGCTGCCCACTCCTCCGGTATTCCCTCAGTCGGCTCTTACGGCTCCCATGGGTGGAGAGGGGTGGGACAGTTCTAAAGCCGGCCCCCAAAAAAATTTATGTACGTGTATGGTAAAACAAAAATGGACAGTGATTACTTATGGTCATCTGCTTTTTCTTGCGCTTCACCCATTTTGAAGTTCATGCAGAGGTAGTCTGCGTGAACATGACAATTTTATTCATAAAGTCATTAAGGCATATCCTGCAGGAACTCTTCATCCATCCATCAGCCTTTGGCCATCCACTTTTGAGAGGCCTCCACAAGAGAGCGCCTCAACGAACGGTCTTATGACACCTGCATCCAACGCCTGCCTACGACTTATGACCATGTCATCGTTATATATCTAGTGGAAGGACGTCACTGTGTCGTGCGATAAGAGGTCGTCGTGTTTATCAGTTGTCGTACAAATCCGATTAGTTTTTAGGTCATTTGTGAAAATAATATTAGTAGAAATTACGAAACTCGTGATTTTTTAATTTTTTTTTCCTGAAGTGGCAGACGAGCCAAGGCTCATCTGATGGTAAATGGTAACCGTCGCTCATGGACTCAACTATACCAAGAGTATTGTCAAACCGCTGCTCACCATTTCATTTCACCGATTGAATGAAAGAATAAACGGCTATCTCTCGCTACAGCCAAAACGCAACGATGTGCTTCATGGCCGGTCACACGGGAGATGGTGGTAACAACCCACTCGGGCCCGATACCTAGTGAGTACTCCCACTTGGTACACAGCCCTACCACCAGTCATGCAATGGATGATAATTGCTTACTTCCCTTAGTCGCCTCATACGACACCCGAGGGAAATTTATTTGTATTGTATTCTTAGTCCGTCACCACACGGATAAAAATTTATTATTATACTAGATTCTGCCCGCGAATCCGTTCGCGTGGACTTCAGAATATAATTACATCACACTGCGATACAATAATTATAGCTATGTCAAATAAATTCTGGGCTCCAGACTTTATGCAAAATTTCACGATGATTGGTTCAGTAGTTATAAGCATAGTAGTTATAGCATAATTCACTCACTTTCGCTTTTATAAAGTTTCACAAACTTACTTTCGCTTTTATATTTTTTTTATAAGTTAAGTAAGGATTATTTTGGATATCTTGTTATTGACTAACTCGTCAAATAATTGTGCATTGTGTATGTTAAACTTATTTTTCTTTAGGCTTGTTACTTTTAAGTTATAGACAAAGTTTCTTCTTTTATTACTCAGGCGTTATGTGAGCGGTCGATCCCATTTGATTTTCGCATAAACGATTGCTCTTATTCGAAAGTTTATTTCGGACATTGGAGTTTTGGGTGAGTTTTATGTGACTCTTAAATAAAGTTGTTTATTGAGGAATTCTAGGTTGATATAGGCGGTAAGTCATTTTATTGACTTCTTTCGATCCATCCATCCATCAGCCTTTTAAAGTCCACTGCTGGACATAAGCCTCCCCAAGAAATGGGGGATAGTGACTCTGTATGTTTTGAGTTATCCTACTTACTGTGGATGTTGTTAATACTCGAAGGAGTGCTGCTGCCCACTCCTCCGGTATTCCCTCAGTCGGCTCTTACGACTCCCATGGGTAGAGAGGGGTGGGACAATTCTAAGACCGGCCACACACGGCCACTTATTTATTGAATTGTTATTGTTACCTACTTACACTTTTAAAATATTATTTGATTCATGTAAAATATTAATTCTTTTTACGAAATCATTCTAACGATTATACAACTGTAATAGAAAAAAATACTGGGGCTATTTAGGCGTGTCTGTACACAACACAATATATATTTTTTTTTAATCTGTATGTTTGTCCGCTAACTACTGAATGCATTTTGATAAAGCATATATTCTTATTAGTGTCCAACCGAAAGAGGAGTTTCTACCGAAACCGAAACTGAACTCGAATCTTCGGTATCTGTTTCAGTTTCAGCCGAAAAGAAACAGAAACTGAAAGTTTTTCAGGCATGTTAAAAATCTTTCGTTTACTGAAATTTGGCTTATTTTATACACTTAAACAGACAGTTAAAACGCGTTAAATAAAACAAAAAACAATAATTGAAGTATGAGGTAGAGCATGTTGGCAGAATTGGCGGGCGACTTGGGAGCTATTCCACTGGGAGCCATGCTTTCTGGTCACTCGCCAAGGTACTATAGGGCAACTTCTGTCAGTCTAGCCTCCCACCACTGCGGAAACTGGACTGTTATTTGGCCCATAGTGCCAAAGAGAAAGCCGATCTCTATTTCTCTCTCTTTGCTTCCAACTCGACTTTGGATGCCGGAGCGGCAACACTGTCCACCATCCTGCGGTGCGAAAGCCATGCCTGAAATCCACATTACGCGCCTGTGCCACCTCATACAATACCGGCAAGATTCCTGCTCCATGGAAGGAAGCCCATATTCACCCGATTCCTAAAAGGTCGGACCCGTCGAATTACAGTTAAACGAAAAAAAAATACGTTAATTATATTATTAAAATACCTTCATTTATATGTATAAATGACTTATGTTTGATTTTGAGGTTATAATATACAGGTTCCCGATATAGTAGCGGGATAAAACTTATACCAGTTTTTACGCCTAATCAAGAGCTTATATATAATAATTAGTGACCGATCGAAGATTCGATTTCGGTTTCGATGTGTCAATGAATACTGATGTGCTAAGTTTTTAGTTCGTGAAAAAGATTCGTTTTCAGCTCACATGCTGTGCATTTGAATTCAGTCGCAATGCTAAGTAAAACCTCTGTAGTTGGGTTTTAAAACATTTTAGTTAAATTAATAAAAATATATAAAACAGCACGTTTGATTTAAATTGATTATTTTAATGATTCGTAATAATCTGTGGTAAAGTAATATCGAGTAGAGGTATTTTTGTCAATTATCGATTATAGCCGAATTTATTTTTAGAGCGGGTAACTCCGGATGTGTTTATAAGTGTCATGGCGACGGTAGTTGACACATACGTTGACAAGCTGCCGAGCTAGTGAGACGTGCAAATCCATTGGCTCTAAATTCATTTACATCCTTGTGTGTTACGTTATTATATTATTTTAAATTGTGATTAAATGAAAAGGAGATTTGTGCTATCAACTGGCAGTATTATTTTTAAATTACGCCCACGATGTGTGATCCCTATCAAAAGAGAATGGAACAGTCTACATCCGGAGAATCTATATCCGGAAGATCTCAGCCGCTTGTCTATCCGAAATATATAATTATATATTATTTAATTAATACTAAATAAGCTCTTTAAATAGATATTGATTAACTCGCTAGAAGGTAACTCAAGAATGATTAAATTACCACACCAACTAACTAATTTATTACTTTACTACTCGTACGGTTTTTTTTACAACTTAAACGTATTCTTGGAATAGAATGCTAACAATGTGCGTATACTTAAAGCAATTTAATGTCACCGACTGAAGTCGTGGTTTTTAATGTACTCGTTTTTATTGCAAAGATTTTAACGAGAAGAGATGTAAACGATAAATAAGACGACTTTTGTTTTGTACTATAAAATGGAAATTGAATCTGTCGCAGTAATGCGTAATGTCTGTCGCTAGTAATAATAGGTAATATAATTTCTGTGTTACCTTTTAGCGATCAATTCATTGTACCTAAGTACAAAAATCGACAAAATGTAAAAATAAAGTTTATAAAAATAAGAGAGAGACCCATTGTCATTGTATTTCTTAATTAACATAATTATAAATATTATATTCAAGATAGTAGAAATCGAATGAAATGGTAAAATCCGTATAATATAGAGATTATAACTAAAAATTATTTAGTTTTATTTTTACAGTTCTGTTTTATCGCAATTATCCATTCGTTTACGATACAATTATAATATTTAATGAACAAAATCATTTTTAGAATATGTTAGACTCGTTCTAAGTTCAGTGTATCTTTTGAAATATTTCTAACTTATAATTTGAGTATAGTAATCTTTCAATATTTTTGAAGTTATACTTCTTTTGGTGCGTTAGGGAAAAATGATGAGAGTAAATTTTTACGATGCGCGCACACCGTCACGAAAAACCGACACCCTGAAGTTAGCTATAGTCAACATTTTAGTTTTTTTGTGATATTTAAATAAACTTTATTTAACTAGATAATGCGTTATAATAAAACTTTCAATGTATTAAATACCTTTTTTCTATTGTTAGTTTAGTTTTTTCTACAAACGTAGAATAAAGCGAAAGATAAAATTTTTGAAAATATTTTTATCTTGTTACGACAAAGAAGTATAACTTCTAACGCGTGTACATAAGTACACACACACTTTTTTTTGATAGTAGCTTTGTTTGATAGTGATAGCTTCTTGCTTTTACTCCTGCATGAGAGAGCTGGCTCGATCGGGGAAGTACTACTTCTTACAGAAGATCAACATGAAATAACGGTAGGTTTAGTATGGTGAGTGAAAGCGCTGGAGGCCAAATCCTATCCTCTTCTTATTATCCTTCCTATCTCTATCCTGTCCTTGTTATCCTTTCTACCCTCCCCTTAATAATTATCCTCTCTATGCTGTTCTTATTATCATCCGCTTACCATTAGGTGAGCTATGTGCTTGTTTGCCCACGTGTAAATATAAAACATGAATTATGTAAACATTATATACTAGAATTTGCCAGCGGCTCCACCGAAGGCAAAAGCTAGTTTTTAGGTAATAATTTCGGGTTCCCGATATATTAGCAGGATAAAATGTAGGTATATCAGTTTTTAAGTCTAATCAAGAACTATCAAAAAAAAATGCATCAAAATCCGTTCAATAGTTTTTACATGATGCGCGAACGAACAATCAGACAAACATACAAAAACTCTAAAAAATATTGTTTTGTGTTCAGACATGCCTATATAGTCTAATACAGTCATTTATTCTCAAATATCTTAAATTTACAGACACAGCTCTGTAACAGCTTCATGATAGTACTAGCCTTTGCCCGCGGCTTCGCCGCAGCTAAAAGCTAATTTTTAGGCTATATCTCAGGTTCTCGATATAATAGCGAGATAAAATGTATACCAGTTGTTAAGTCTAATCAAGAGCTATCAAACAAAAAAAGTTGCATCAAAATCCTTTCATAAAACCCAGACCAGTCATTTTTTCTCAAATATCTTAAATGTACAGACATAGCTCTGTTACAGCTTTATAATAGTATAGATAGATGTATTTGAGTTCAGTTTACATAGCTAATACGTGTCGTGGTCGTACCGTGTGTTATAAAGGCACAGGTGCCCAAGTACTACTTTAGTAATCAAGTCACAATTACTGTGAAGTAGCACCCTTATAAAGTAGTAGTTATGTTATTGGCAAAAGTCTAATTACATCCTTTAACATAGTGATAATAATACTCAATAGTTGATAAATTTATAATTCATTTTATCTGTCTTTATCAATTTTACAAAATCTTCATTCGTTTCTGTTTCCGGAGAAAATAGTCAATCTATTCATTCCTATCCACCGAAATTATGCCTTGCCTTGGCATTAGTATTACTAAAACCATCGCCAATACAAGTGTTTCACCGCTTACCATCAAGTAGGCCGCCTTGTCTGACACCACAAGCTATGTAAACAATATAACCATATTCTTCAAAATTTATTGGAAAACTCACTTAGGTATTTTAAATACTCACAGAAACCGAAATGAAAATACTACTACATACAACGTAGTCTGGATCAAACAATTATGCAAATACATATAAAGTTCCTTTTGAAACGCAAAGACTGGCAGGTAAGTCCAACTGTGTGTAGAATCAGTTAAAATATTACCTCATGTAGAGACATGCAGGCTTACCGAGAATTAGTCAAACAGGGGGTATAAACTTCAGCTACAGAGAAATTCTACTACTGAAATTCGAATGTGATATTATGTAACAACTGAATTGTATAAAGTTTCTAACTATTCACGTATTTTTTATAATATGTACCTATCGTTTGCATGTAAAAAACTTCCTAAACAGAAATTTTGTGGGAGACAAGGATCATACATAGCGTATCGGCGTTCAATGCCTCTTTTGAGAAACGGGGGATTATTGATCAGTTCTCGTTCGTATTTAGACACCTTTTTTCCTGTATTATTTTCTTGCAAAAGAAGACTGTAGTGTCCCTTTACCCTTCGCTAAGATCGCGTAAGATAACTTGAAAAGACAACTATCACAAACTAGGTTGCCCAATTTTTGACCGTTGTAAACGAAGAGAGAAAAATAGGGTCTTCTGACTCTTTAAGTCATGTGCCTTAACGCTATTCAATTAAAAAAACATAATTACTTTTTATTGCTTTTAAATTTAGCTTTTGTGTGCAGATGGATATTCCAAAAAAACATGGTAATATCCGAATACGTGTTCCGACGAGGGACTAAGACAGTAGAAACTGCTTGTAATGTCAATGGTGTGTTTCTAGGGGGTATAGCTAACGAACGTACTGTACCTTATTGTTTTAAACCGCTTTCGTAGTATAATCTTGGGCCTGAAGAGTGAACAACGAGGAACACCAGCCAATAAGGTAAAAAACGATATATGGTAGGTGACCAAAAAATTTGCAGCATGGTTTAGCATTAGCATACTCAAAATATTGACTTATTTGCAGCAGATCGGTATAATTAATAAAATCTGCGAAAAGTGGTGCCTCATTATTTATATAGGGTTTATGGACTTTGTTTTTTAAATCAAAATAAAACAATAAATTTAGATGATAATGATTAATCTCTGCAACTAATAAATAACTATTAACTAACTGCTATACTAATAATAATATCTGAGAAATGAAATGGTGCGCAGCGGCTTCACAATACTCTCGGTATAGTTGAGTCCATGAGCGACAGTTGCCACTTACCATCAGGTGGGCCGTGGCTCGTCTGCCATCATTAGCAATAAAAAAAATACAGTATTATTTTTATATAAACAATACATTAGCGCCTTCTTATATTATGTACTTTAGTTTTAGTTTCTACTAGTCTTTGCCAGCAGCTTCGCCGCAGCCAAAAGCTAGTTTTTGAGTTATATCTTAGGTTCCAGTTGCATCAAATCCGTTCAGTAGTTTTTGCGTGATACGCGAACAAGCAAACAGACAAACAGACAAAACATCTGAAAAATATCATTTTGTGTGCAGACACGCCTATATAGCCTAATACAGTATTTTTTTTCTCAAATATCTTAAATGTACAGACACAGCTCTGTTACAGCTTTGTAATAGTATAGATAAAGAACGCATTCACCTGGGAGCTTAAAGGTTTCAGAAAAAGTTTATATTCGATTCATATAGCAGTTAAATATAATTATTCTCATATTTATTCACATTTTTGTTTCAAAGGAAAACTACACTCACAGCTAAAATAAAAGTACTTAAAGTACGTATAATGCGGGCCAACTAGATCTCTACTTTTCCAAGGACACGCACTTGGAAAATTATACCCTCTTTGTACTCGCGTTCCTAAAAATGTGCTTCTTTTATAACATTTCTTTACTCACGCAATTAATTTACTACGTTCAATTTTATCTTGGCATTACAAATAAAAAAGATTCAAGCGAGTATTATGACTTTATGTATTTTCATGAAAGGTTACATCTCTTCAGACATACAAATTAGACTGTTGACGGTCTCGCTAAGCCTGGAGTGCACTCGCGCTATTTCATAATTAAATAAACTTCAAGTTTGTCACCTTATTAATATTCAAAAGACATCCTCGAGCCCTTTCTTTTTGAAAAAGTAGTTCTGGAAGAGCAAAAACATTCAAAAAATTATAGTGAGCACTATATCCTATTATAGTAATAATATTAGAAAAGTAAAAGTTTAAATATTTGGATGTTTTCAATTATACAAAAATGACTAAACGGATATTTGTTAAATTTGAAACTCAGAAAGCTTAGAGCTTGAATTAGACCCAGAATACATTTTATTTCGGAAAATAACGTGACTCAATATATTATTTTAAGATTACCTATGTAATAGGTACTGAATTTCATTAAACGATGGTGCTTCCTTATACTGCAGCTATTTTAACTAGAGTCAGCAGCGGTACTGATATGAAGGAGAAAATAAAAATTTTAATAATTATAAGAAACTAGCCTTTGTCCGCGACTCCGCCGCAGCCAAAAGATAGTTTTTTGGTATTTTGGTTATTTGGTTTCCGATATAGTAGCGGGATAAAATGTATACCAGTTGTTAAGTCTAATCCAGAGCTATCAAACAAAAAAAAATGCATCAAAATCCGTTCAATAGTTTTTGGGTGATGCGCGAACAAACAAACAGACAAACAGATAAACAGACAAAAAATCTAAAAGAAATCGTTTTGTTCTTTATAATAGCATCACGCCTGTATTCCCCGAAGGGGTAGGCAGAGGTGTATTACACACACCCACGTCTCGCCAGCTATGTTTGAGTCCCACTTAATAGGGGGCGAGCCTATTGACGTCTACCGGGCACATTTCCAAACACCGGGCTACTACTGAGAATTTTTCTTTTTAGGAAAAAGCTCAATAACATTGCCTGACCCGGGGATCGAACCCGAGACCTCATGATTAGCAGTCGCATACACTACCGCTACACCACCGAGGCAGTTAATAATAATAGAATGAACATAATTATAATAGTATAGACATATATACCATCACGCCTGTATTCCCTGAAGGGGTAGACAGAAGTGTATTACACACCCACGATTCGCCAGCTATGTTTAAGTCCCATGTAATAGGGGGCGAGCCTATTGACGTCTACCGGGCATATTTCCGGAGTTTTTTTTTTTAATAAAGATTTTAATAACGCTGCCCGACCCGGGGATCGACCCCGAGATCAGCAGTCGCTTACACTAACGCTGCACCACAGAGGCAGTCTATAATTCATATATTTATTATTTTTTTTATTTCCCGTCACTTGTGCAAGCTATTTATTAAATAATCTATTTAAAATTTTTGTACGTTGTGTTCTGGCGAATCCATCCATCCATCCATCAGCTTTTCAACGTCCACTGCCGGACATAGGCCTCCCCAAGAGAACGCCACAATGAGCAGTCCCGTCATGGGGGATAATGCCGTAATCGCTACGCTTGGCAGGTGGGTTGGCGATCGCAGTGGATGTTGTTAATACTCGAGGGAGCACTACTGCCCACTCCCCTGGTATTCCCTCAGTCGGCTCTTATGACTCCCGTGGGTAGAGAGGGGTGGGACAATTTTAAAGCCGGTCCCACACGGCCAGTGTTCTGGCGAATGATCGAGCATATTAAGTGCATAACAAATATATATAATTATGTATACAAATTGCATATGTCAATGTATTGTTTAATTAAGTACAATGTGTATCATAACTATCAGAACACACTTAACATAGGTAAAGTTCAAACTACTTCTCAAATGATTTACTTAGATCGTGCTCCTGATGTAGATCATGCTTAAACTAGCTAAGTTTAATGTTAGGAAATTTCCATATACATTCCCTATTATTTATTAAGTTAATTAATAACAAATCTTGCTTAACTTCTGATTAGCAATACCTGATTAGCTAAAACCGATGCATTCAGAACTAAAACTCATTACTATAGTTTTCAAGACTTCGGGCAACTTCATTGTCAGTAGCTGCGTGATTTTGCAATCTTTAAGATCAAAAGACTAACCGTACCTCATTACAGTCTGCAATCCCGCTTCAGTGTAGCAATACATTTTAAAATTTGCTAGACAACTGCTATGATGCATTTGCATTGCTAAAACCTCTGGAACCTAGAGAGGTTTGAAAATGAATCAGTTTAGAGTGTCTGGAGCGATGAAATTTATGATGAACGTTTAGCCAGATATCTAAAAATATGTAAATAATTGTAGCAAAACTTTTATTTGTAATATATTTTCTTTTCTTTTATTAGCTAAATGTATTTCTAATTAATTTCTCTCATCTTCTCAATTTACTTAAAATACACTTCTCTTTTGTATTATGCTACGCATAACCTTTGGCTATACAAGAACCAATTTTCCTCTGCATTACCCGATGAAACAATATATACGTAAAAATGAGAGTGTTCAAATATTAAAATCGAAAAACGTTGCCTTTTGGATATCTCTATTTTAATTTACCATATTATTCAAAGATTATTCTGGATATTTTCATGGGAAATTGTAAAGGAACAATTATCTAACTACTTGGATCCTTTGGAGAGTATTAAATAAATAATGTGGATGCCCGGGGCATCGCTGGAGCAGGTATTCGTATTAGGTACTCCTACTAAGAGTCTCGAATGAAATCGTATTCTTTTAAGGTATTATATTTAGGTGTTTGCTTGTAAAACTTTTCTTCTATATTTTACGCAAATGCTTTTTCATAATTAAATACAAGCATTGTCTTGTTTGAAAGTCAATTTATGACACCTCAGACCTATTTTTTTGTTAATGCGGGAAAACAATGTTCTTAACCGCAAACCCCGTCATTTTGGGGCAACGAACAGGGTAGTGTGGGGCCCTCCCACTAAATAAACCCGCTGTGTGCCCTCTCTCCGCCTTTATTTGGCGGGCCACTGGAACTATGATGACACCTCAGACCTGGGATCGAACTCAATATTTGTGTAATGGTAGTCATTCATGGTAGTCAAATTTATGCGCGTATTCTGCTGTTTGCGAATGCAATCATTCGTCCATCTCCTCAATCTAGATATCTTTTTTTGACTTGAACTCGAAATATTGCTTTCTATGTCAAAACCAATAGTAGTGTCCAGTTTATTTAGGCAACGATCTAACTCGCATTTCTTTGTCAGCCTCTTTACCTTACTGAATAAAATATTTGGGATATCTTCACTCCGAGCACCCTTAGTATATTAAAAGGCTTTCGTGGCAAGTTATTGATAAAACGCACGCAAAGGGATATAATACCAAATGTTGGACCACTTATTAAGCTAAATATAACAACGTACTTCAATAGTTTATTTTGATACTATGCGTGCATTACGTTTTTTTTTTTATAAAAGATTAATCCATCATTCCTCTGGTCCATACACGCATATATAGTATATACACCAAAGAAACAAATTAAGTACCTATTGGAGTAGCAAAAAAAAAAATTGTAGGCCGAACCTAATGAATCTCGATGCAGTGCATGGCCAGTAATTGAGTGTTCTGTAAATCGTTTGAACCCTCGTGCTTCCGATGCTGTCATAGGTATCTAACGACATTATTTACTGTAGTGGGTTTTAAACAAATAAATAAGCTGTATATAATATTGGAAATCGACATTGGCTATTTGCTATCAAAAAAATAATGGATATCGTAACCGAAAGCTAATTCGTGCGATTTGAATTAATTTTCAGTTGAGCTGTGTTCATTCTAATTTTAAGTATTTAGATTTCATCTAATAGCCTCATTTAATAGCATTAAATGATATAGAGATAATTTTGAAGTATTAAGTAATCACGGAAAGGGTAAATTAAACAGTCATATAAGTCTCTATCTGTCTTTTAACGATCGGTTAGTAAGCAGACCATTCGCAAAATCCGTGGAGCCATTGTTACAAATATGCAGGCGAATTTCAGTACTTTTTTATAACCACAATAATACAAGCTATTGTACAATTTTGTGAAGCAATGTATATTGTCCTTTTAATATTAACGTTACATTGTACAATTTGATAGTAAATAAAATATGAACCACAGACATAGACGGAGCGATTCCGAAGGGAATTTCTATCAATTTCTATGATCACTATTCTGTTTCGTTTTACTTACGTGAAAAAGAAAATCTTTATTGTTATGATTTCGCAATATTTTTTCCACTGAAGTAATGTAACACATTTCCAGCAGTCCGTCAATACAGGCCGAGAGATGGCACATGGTGGACTTATTTAGTGGATGTGGATCACACAAAGAGTTGTCATCAAACCCACGACACTCAGGCGGAAGGCTGTTATCTAGACCACTCCGCCATCTGTGCAGTCAATTATAAGTGATTTATGTGCTATTTCCTTCCCAAAATTATTGCATAAGTTATTTTTATACCGCTTTAATTAATTCAACAGGAATAGTGTTATCCTTAAAGGTAGCTTTGATTTATATTCGAAACCTTTCGAGTCCTTTTAAGGGTGAATACTAATGAAGGCACGAATATAGTTCATCCTAAAATGTATTACATGTCGCTTATTTTTGTGTTTGAAATAAACGCTGACTATAAATATCATAAGTTAAAACACTATTCTATTAAAGTGGATGGATGTAGGTACAGGGGGAGACCGAGACTCGCCTACCTAGACCAAATCGGTCATGTATTCAAGGAAGGTGGAGTCAGGAGTCTCCAAAATCAGCGATCGTATAGGTATGAAGAGAATTTTGAATGTCGGGGAAACGAGCGATGTATGCAAGCATAGAGCCCTTTGGCACTCTGTTCTCTCTGCCTACCCCGCACGGGAGACGGCGTGATAATAAGTGAGTAAAACACTATTAGAGAAACCTTTTATAGAAAAAAGTGCGTAGAATAAAGAAGAAACCGTGTGTATGAGAGTTTGAAAGTATTTGTGAAAAAAATAACTTTATATAGGTACTTATTTTACAAAGAAAAATGACATATAGTACAGGAGCCGCCGCCTATTTTTTAAGTGATTAATAACAGGTTCAATCCTTGTGAGTAGGTTTCGTTCGACGAGACGCCCTAGTTTTTCTCTGTGGAAAATCTCGATAGAGGTAACTAATAAAGAGCGCAGGTATAAAAAAAAATAGATTTGGTGGAGTGTCGAAATTGTCTGACTAACAGTAAGTTTAAATGTTAAGATAATGGGATAATAAACTCGGAATAACAATTGTCCGATAAAATGGGTAGTTTGACTGGAACGTGAATCGTCTACAAATATAGAGAGACAAATATAAAATAAAGAGGTCATTCAAATTATTGACCATCTGATTTTTTGAATGCAACTTTGTAAATATTTGTATAATGAAATGGCCATATAGTCCTACAAATTTAATGGTACGTTTTCTCTGTCCCACGCCTGGAAGTTGTCGAATTCACGGACCCTTAATAGCTACCTCTTACAAGATTTTTCACTGAGAAAAACTTGCGTGTCTTATCGAACGGAACCTACTTACAAATATTCACCCTGTTATTAATCACAAAAAAAAAATAGGCGGCGGCTCCTGGATCAATAGTGACCTTTTTAAATTCATTACAGTCTTACTGTTTGACGGTAGACAGCAATAGGCTCGCCCCCTATTACGTGGGACTTAAACATAGCTGGCGAACCGTGGATGTCTAATAAACCTCTGCCTACCCCTTCGGGGAATACAGGCGTGATGATATGTTTGTTCTATGCCTTACTGTTCGATATGGGGCTTTTTATAGTTACAAGAGTTCAGGGCATAGCGCATAGGGTTATGTTGGATGGATACCTAGTTGACGGACTATAAAAGGTACTAGAAACTATCTCAGGCATGCGAGTTATCTCACAATACCCTCCTTTAATGAGATACACGTATTCTTGCCGCTACTGAAAATTCCCTAAAGGCAAATCCTATAACATTTTAAATGGCAGTTCTCAGCCAAAATTGAGAACTGCAACGTTGCCACTAGAACTTTGCGAGGTCAAAATATATATTTTTATTTCTAATTAGAAATTAAAATATTTATATAGATTTTAGAAATTCAAGTTCTCCTTCGACAGTCTGTTCAGTATCCATGCTTGGGGTGTAATGCAAGTATACTTTGTGCACTTTTTGCGACAGGTACTTTTAAATCTTTACAATGAACAGTGGAGATAAAAGGAATTGATAAGTGTTACCATCCTATATTTTCCCGCTTTTATGCCGTTATTCATTCATTACTTTTTTGTCATACGTTAAATCAAATGGGCAGCGGCTTACTTTGGAACTACTAACAATGTGGTCCCAGTTTTGAAACATAAGACGTGTATTATCTAACTCTTCGGAGTCTGGAATTATACTAAGCAGACCTCAATAGAATGACCTCGTTAAGCTATACCTTTTCAGAATATTTACACAATAACAAATTTATCATTATACATTAAAGCTTGTTTTGAAATTCATTCGTTTTATTTGCGTTTCCATTCGCGTGTTATACTAACCTTTTAATCATTAGGGACATCTTGGGTGTTGACGTTTTTATAAACATTGTAATTCATTCTTTGTTCAACTTATACGACGAATTTAGTGCGTGGTACTGTAAAATGGATTTTAATATAAGGAACTCTTGTAAAGCATACTTGGTGGTAAGTGGTACAGTTATGGATTGAGCAATACGAGGCGACGGTGTAACCGCTGCTTTTGTGAAGTACATTTAATTGCAGCTTACCTTTAATTAATCAAATTTATGACGGATTTCCGTACAATTAAAAATGGAGGACTTGCTTCTCAGGACTACACCAAAGTCAAGCATGCTCCCATAGAAACCATCAGCAGCAGATCTTAGCTTACAAAAGAGGGTTTAGTTGCAGTCCGGATCTTGTGATCATTATGCTGAGGATAAATAATAACTGCCTCAGTGGTGCAGCGGTAGTGTGAGCAACTGCTGATTATGAGGTCTCGGGTTCGATCCCCGGGTCGGGCAATGCTATTGACCTTTTTCGTAAAAAGAAAAATTCTCAGTAGCAGCCCGGAGTTTGGAAATGTGCCCGGTAGACGTCAATAGACTCGCCCCCTATTACGTGGGTCCTAAACATAGCTGGCAAATCGTGGGTGTGTAATACACCTCTGCCTACCCCTTCAGGGAATATAGGCGTGATGCTATGTTTTTTTTTATAAATAATAGAGGGAAGCTAAAATAATATCCGTATTTCCGCAATAACTTTTGCTGGTCTAGGGTATACAAAACTAGTTAGTGGCTGCACATATAGCGGAGTTGTTTAGATACCGCCCTTCCACCTGAGTGTTGTAGGCTCGATTCCCACACAGGATAACAACTTGATGTGATCCACAAATGGTTATTCTGAGTCTGGGTGTACTTTGTGTCCGTGAAATTGTATGTTGGTAAAGTTCCCCGCGGTACAAGGATTATTCCTTAGTGCAAGGTGTTGTAAAAAAAAATAAGTTAGTCGTTTAAGCATATCCCATAGGAACTGCTTATTGGGATAAAATATTCTATGTATTTATCCAAGCTACAATTTATCTTTATACCGAATTTCGTTTAAATCCGTTTAGTTTTAGTCTTACGTCAAAAATAGGTATCCATCGGGAACTAATGTTCTTAAGCATAAAAAGTATTCTTATATCTTCCTATCCAGCGTCTAATCCATTTACATACTTAGTCAATTTCATCCAAATCCATTTAATGGTTTTTGCGTGATACACGAACAAACATCCAAACATCTTCTCGAACCTGTCTGAATCAAATCTGTCGCATTTATAATTGTAGTAGGGTAACATCCTAATGTTAGATCCTTGTTTATCTCAGCATGAATCACCCGGCTCGATTGGGGCAGAACCTACCACTCTCTCACAGAATATCAGCGTGAAACAACGGTATGTAGTGCATTTTTTTTGGTTAAGGCAGGAAAAAATGTTCCTAACCGCACACCCTATCGTTCGGGGCAACGATCAGGATAGTGTAGGGCCTGCACACACTAAAGAAACCCGCCGTGTGCCGTCTCTCCGCCTTTGTTGGCGGGCCACTGGAACTATGTTACATTCCTTCGGTGGTGCGGTATGTAGTCCTACCGTTGTATTTCGTATAATGAGTAATAGTGCCAGAGGCTCAAACCCTATTCCTATGCTCTCTTTACTACCTACTCTTTATTATACTTCCTATCCTCTCATTATCGAGAGATAATAAAGAAAGGACACACCTCCTATCCCTTTCCTTGGAGATGGCGACGCGCGAGTGATGCCTCTAGTAATACTATAGTAACCTCTTACCGTCATCTGGGCCGTATGCTTGCTTGCCACCCACGTAGTGTAAAAACAACACATATAATACAAAATTCGTGTTGTTAATAGCCTAAAAAAACATAATTAAATATTAACCGTCCCAACGGTCGCATGCCCTATAAATTCACCCTTACACTTATCTCGTGCAAGCCATTGCGGGTCATAAAAACGCTATAGCTATGACGTCGCTCGTAAACCAAAGGACTGTGACGTCATTAAATCCTTCATTAACAATTATACGTATCGCTCTATACAAGTTTTAATGACATTTTAAAAGAGATTAAGGGAGGAAAGGGGTTTATTGTGATATCAGTTGCATCTGGAATTCACAATAAAATGATAATTATGAAATATATTGATCTATATTATCTGAAAAAAGTGCTTGACAACCTTCCACGTGATAAGAAGCGGAAATGTAGTTCAAGGTAGTAGAGCACACCAGTGGGCCTAGCCAAGTTGTATTCTAAGATCGTCGCTAACGCTACAGAAAACTATTAAAATTTATGGGAATATACTCTAGTTTCAAATTCAAAATCTAATTTTGAATTTGGAATTTCTGTAAAGGTCAAACTGCCAGCTATAAAATTTTTATTTTTGTTCTCTTTTGTCTTAAAATATCACAAGAAAAATTAAATGTGCTTCGATGTTTTTATAAGAAGTTTATTTTATTTACTTCATTTTATATAAAAAGTTGTTTTGATTTTCAACAACATCAGATGTATTGTTAGCCAAAAAGTGAAAATGATATTAATTTTCTCCTTCAAGATAATCTAAAACACTTTAGGGTTACGAAGTTACCACTGAAGTAATGTAACACAGTTCCAGTGGCCCGCCAATACAGGCGGAGAGATGACACACGGCGGGTTTATTTAGTGGGTGAGGGCCCCACACTACCCTGTTCGTTGCCCCAAACGACGGGATGTGCGGTTAAGTAAAAGTAAGGTACAAAGTTGGCGATGTTTTACTCCCGTGCCTTGGCAATCGCGTAAAAGGTCGTGTTGGATGCCGTCTCATGGGACTAAGAGAGTAAGGTATGAGAGTGAGGTAAGACAGTGAGGTACACAGAGTGCACTTGTGTTTGCGCACACAGTAGTGCATTATGTCTTCTGCGTACTTGGCTTGTGTCCATTGACACTGGCCGCCTAATGTACTTGAAATCGGTTCAGAGATCATCACCTTCCCACTTTATGATTTATAGCGATCTAATCTTGGTGTTCTAATACATTATTTAGCTTTCCATCTTTTGACAAAGTAACTATTTAATACATTTAAGGACTGTATTTAATTATAATTGTCTGATGTTTTCCATAACTTGCTACGTACTGATCGTATAGGAAGATTACCTTCATAATTAAAAGCCGTAGCAAAATAAAACACAAACCAGTATTGAACCCTGTACAAAAATTCATCAAAACTAACCATTTGTGTTATTCCACCAACATCAATATATCAAAACGTGAGTTAATGTACGTAAAACACGCAAAACAGTGGTGATTAAAATTAATAAAATAAGTCGGTTATACTGGACAGTTATGGCGTTACCCAAACATTTACACAACAAGCAAGAATATTTAATATATTCGTTGATAATCCTTTGAGTTAATGCTTATAATTAGCTTAATGATATAATAAACCAAAAAGTGTCCTGGAAAAGGTTTATCATAAGGAAATATACATATACACATTATCAATTAAATCAACGTTATCGCAACGCATTAAATTTACTTTTCATTGTGGTGCGTTTAAGAAATAATTTCGCGTTCGCGTGAGACAAGTAATAATGACTTCAGAATTCCTTCAATATCTACATCAATCATACATTATATACATAAATATTCATATTATAAATGTGAAAGTGAGTTTGTTTGTTTGTAAACCCTTGACGCCGTACTTACTTAACGGATCATAACGAAATTTACCATACATATAGTCCGAAGTACAGAGGTTCTTTTTGTTTAGAGATTTTATTTTTGTGCCAAAGGGTAGTAAAATTAGAAGCGTTTTTTTCCCGCATATTCATTTTACTATATAACTTTTTCATAAACGCAATGATAGCCTATCTGTAAAACCAAGGACTGGAAATAAAAAACTAACTAATTCCAAAAAGGGTTGACTAAAATCATGTTGGATTATTAAGCCTACCTCACATACCCTTTTCTTAAATAAAACTCCATCGCTGATGAAATAGATAAAATGGAATGAATATTCAATAATTTAGATCTTATAATAACCTACCAATGTAGCCACAATACAAGTTATGTCATAAATTAAGACCAATAGAGCAATTAAGGTTATTGGCGAAGAACGGAATGTCCTGACCTGAGAAACCGCTGCCTAAGTTCTAGTACCTTAGGAATTTAATTTTGACTGCCAGATATCTTAGCAACCGACCATTACACACAGATCATAAGTAGGTATTCTATTTTACTCATACAATTAAAGTAGTAATAAACTAATTTAAATTCTACAAAAAATAAGCTACTAAAACTGGTCCGTTAGTGATTAAATAAACACAGTATAAGAAAATAAAATCATATATAGCTGAACACTACAAAAGTAATTATTTTAATTTAAACAACGCACCGACAGAATAAGAGTTATTTCAATATTTTCACCAACTTTGACGAAACAAAGGGAATACCTAACTGCAGCGAAATAATTAGTTACGACGTTGAATCGAGACACACGAACGTTTCGCATAACCAAATGTCATAACTGTCAGAGGATTAAGCTGACAGTTAGACAGGAGATGGACATCTTTAAACACAATTATGTATGAAACTTTACATAGACGGATTTCATTGTTCTAGTGCAAAATGTTTAGTGAGATTAGGTTCTTCTGTCAGTAATTATAAATATGAAAGTTACTATGGATGTTAGTTACTCAATCACGCAAAAACGGCTGGAAAGATTTGGGTAAAATTTGGCAAACATAATACCTATATTTTTTTTCAAACCAACACCCTGCACTGAGGAATAATCCTTGTATCGCGGGTGACTTTAAACAGTACATACAGTCTGAGAACAACCTGTGACCCAAAATTGTCATGTGTAGTAATCGAACCGACAACACTCGGCAAGGAAGGTAGTACCTAAACCACTCCGCCATGTGTGCAGTCAATTAATAAAGCTTATTACCTGGAAAAGAGTATAGATAAAATATACTTTTTATCTCCTAAAAAAGTTAGTTTCTTGTGTGATCTTACTTCTTTATAAGGTTCTGAATTATATTTAGAATAAATATACCTATCACTGAAAGCCTACTATGAAAATGACGTAAAAAAAAAGTACCAAATAGGCACGCTTGCCTTTTATGTCGACATTAATACTGATTTATTTGAATACCTATAAAATTGATATGAGTACTACTCAGCCCACCAAAAGCCCGCTTTTTGAATCTGATGAATGGATAGAGCAGCATTTGGGCTGTAGAAAAATAAAAATCTTTACCTTACTATACGTTACAAACTAGATTATGCCCGCGACTCCGTCTACGTGAGCTATAACTCTATTGTCAAATAGTTGTTATTATATTACATCAGGTGAAGTATAAGACTTATGAGAAACTTCAGTTATAAATCAGAAGTGCTTCACCGAAATTGTAATAAACTTAAGAATATTATATACATCACCCTATTAGCTATCGTTATATAAAAATAGCTATTCAACTCAAACCATTCATTTTTTTTATTAAAAGTAGCATAGGATATGTCCATTTCTGGGCTGCAGATTATATGTATAAAAAAATTAATAGCGATTGAATAAGTTGTATCGTAACAAACAAACAATCATGTTTTCGCATTTATAGTATTAATAAGGATGCGAAAATGCATTTGTTTGTTATGCCGTAACTACTTTACCGATCATCATTAAATTTAGAATACAGTCCGCAACCCAGAAAAGATCATAGGATACTTCATATCCCGGAAAAAAATACGTTTCCTATGGGAGAGCAAATTTGGATGGAAGATAATAAAAGTGCCGTAGAGTCGCTTGTTTATATTATTTGAACCAATTCTGAAGTCCTCGCAGACAAAGTCGTTACTTTAATCTTGTGTTTAATTTATAAAATTTAGTAAAAATATTAAATAAGCTACAGGTAGTGTCCGTGTGTCCCCGATTGCATTAATAATGCAGTGACGCGTCGAGACGGGGGTCTCGACGTGGTGGATGGTAGCGTCAATCACATTGAAATAACCCCACTACTTGCCTTTTGTATCTGTAATATAGCAAGATAAAAATATTTTTATAGTAATAACCACAGACTAGAAATGTGAAGACATTTTGTAATGATTGCTGATGTAATTTCCAATTTATTTTGTAAGTTTTTGTGGTAATACAGGTATTGAGTATAATGGAATAAAAATATCTCTAATTTTAGATCCTTGCTTATCCCAGTAGTAAAGGACTGGCTCGATTAAGAAAATACCAGCCTCTCACAAAAGATTGGCGTCACACATCGGTAGGAGTACCTTTTTTTAGGTGGGAAAAAATGTACCTAACTATCAAACATACGATCAGAAAACTAAGTAAATAATATCTGATATGAAGCATATAATTATTGTTAATCATAATATGTAGTATTTTACAAAATCATGATGTCACACCAAAAAGAATGAATAAAATTAAAATAGCTATACCTATATATGTAGTTGTAAATAAATTCATTGTTACCTGTGCTTGTAGTATATTTAAATAATTCTAAAAAAAAAAAAATATAATTCTAAAGTAGGTAGTGATAGCTAAAGCCAAGTCTAGCCAAGGCAATGGTATCGTGTTCGATCCCCAGTCCTAGGTCCTCGCATGGCACACAGCTCTGGCTTTTCGAGATTTTGCAAAATTATAGGTCTATGTAACAAATTATCACTGCTGAGAGAAAACCTAAACGAACCTGCATGTTTGAGAGATTTTCTTGATGGCTAATAAGTCTTCCAAACCCTTTCACTCTGAGAGGAAACCCATGCTCCACTATTGGAGTGGGGCAGTAATAGGTTGAAAAAAAAAGTGGGTAGGTCACTTTAATCTTGCTTATTCAGTAACTGGGAAAATTTAAAACAAACACTGCATAAATTTCAGCACACCTAGGTATTACTTATTTATGTAAGAACAAGTTTGTACTCGACGAGCAATAAATTGTTTTTCCAGACCGTTGAAGATTTTCTTTTCTCTTTCAACTACTTAAATAATATTAAAACAGCCGACTTTTTAATAATTTATAGTTCGTTCCAACTTTGTGGAAACGCTTTAATTGTGTGGTTAATAATGTCCTACTTGTACTATAGGTATTACGAATATATAATAACATTCTTAGTAGGTATTTATGTGTCTACGGTTTCGGTTTATTACGGGTCTAAATCTATTGTTGTTCTTAAAGCAATGTCATATTGAATATTATTTCAAATTAATATTTAATTTCACAATACCTATTGTTTTCAACATTAACATAGTAGAAAGTAGGTGGGAAGTAGGTTATCTTCATACAAACGCACCGCGCGCGGCTTGTATGGGTGCGCCATAGTATCGTACGCACACTCTAACAAAATCTCGACCCGTTTCTCAGTATGCGAGCCGGGGCTAACGCCGCACAAGGATCGCGCGTCACGGCTTTTCGGCACCGCTAAATAAATGAAAAATGTGTGATAATCACAGGAGAACTTATTGCTGTGTGTTTGGCTGTCTAAATGTCATGTCAAGTCGATTTATCAGTATTTGTACGTATAGTGACTAAGTAATAATCGTAAGTAAAAATCGTAAGTTAAAATAATCTGTGTTGTGTCGTCTGGGTTCAGGGTTAGTGAGGTCGATTTTACCTAAACGATTACAAGTAAAAAATACAACTACCCGGGCCTTCCCAATTTCTAGGCACTGAATTAAAATTTAGCTAAAAGTGACAACCTTGAGACAGGCAAGTATGGTAGGTAATTATATCGCGGAATGGGCCGGAGATAGCCTAGTTCCCCACTCTTTCTACTATGATATTAACGAGGATTTTGAAGGTGTGTGTGTGTTTTATCACAACTGTAACCCACGCATGTTTTTTAAATATTGTCAAAGACCACATACATATTTCACTTTATATTAGTAACGTTATTGTATACTGCTATAATATTGTAAGAGAGCTGTGTTTCTGTATTGAAGACATTCATTTAATAAAAAATAATTAAAATTTAGGCGTTTCAGAAATCAGAACATTTTTTCAGGATTAATCTCTATCTTTTTTCAGCATTTTTGCTCGCGCGTCTAGTAAAAACTACTGAATTGATTATGAAAAACGTTTTTCTGTTCGAGAGCTTTTGATTAGACTTAAAAACTGGCATACCTTGTTACTATGTATGTAATGTATGAGTACCAGAAATATAAACACGCGTTTTACAGCAGAGGAGCCGTCAGCAAAGGCTCGTAGTACCTACCTATTTTCATAAAATAGACTTAGTACTAGCTCCTGTGATTAACGTTGTCTTAGTGGACGTAAGAATTGAGTCAATTTATACTAATATAATAGAGCTGAAGAGTTTGTTTATTTAAACGCGCTAATCTCTCTAACTACTAGTTGGATTCGAAACAATATTTTCTGCATTTATGTGATACCTATAGGCTATTTAACATCAAGCTATTACAATTAAGGACCAAGCAAAAATAAAAATAATCAATTAACAATTACCGAAAGGCTAATAAGCTTCACCAAACAAACCGCCTTGTATAAATTAAAAAAAAAGGAGCAAGCCGCGTAAATAAATTGTTTATAAATAATCTTTATTTATCTCTATGCAAAAATACCGATCCCAAAAGAACCATTTATTTTCCGGGATAGAAACCCTATATTATAATAAATGGACTATATACAAAATTTGACGATGATCGGTGAAGTAGTGAAGCTTTGAAAGCGTAGCATACAATCAAATTACCAAACAAACTCGCTTTCTTATCTATTAGTAAGGATATCAAAATCTCAATATATCGCAAAATTTCCTCTTTAGAGTAACATAACACAATGCTTAATAAATATAAATATTCATATTTGTATACTATACCTATATAGATGATATATTATTCAATCCTTTTTTCGATATTCGTCGACTTGATATATATTTGACGTATGACCTTGAAGTTGTTGACACATTTCGCGCCCCCATCCAAAGTTTCAATGGCAACTACTTGATATTGAGCACACGTATAATATTCTCATCCCATCAATGGCTTCTGCGAAATATAGCTCCCCATAGATCAATATAGGTTATCAGGTTAGTAGATAGATTACTTGTATGTCTGCGATGATATAACTAACTAATAATTGACAATATAACAACAAACTGACTGCACAGATGGCGGAGTGGTTTAAATACCGGCCTCCCGTCCGAGTATTATGCATTCGATTCCCACACAGGACAGCTCTTTGTGTGATCCACAAATGGTTGTTCTGAGTCTGGGTGTACTTTGTATTTATGAAATTGTATGTTTGTAAAGTCCCCCGTGATACAAGAAATATTTCTTAAAGCAAGGTGTCTAAAAAAATAACTACTATACCTCAACAATGAGTGAATTATATTTTTTACTTGGTAAGAGAGGTAAATACGCTCTTTCCCGCTTAGCCAGTCATGAACCATCCCCGCGTTGGGGTAACTACTAACGTTACGTAACGTAACGTTGGGGTACTAGTAAGTACTACTAAGCCCTATTTTGTTGACTAGTCATTGTAAACTATGAATACCGGGTACGAATTTTATGTCGAGCAAAAACAGCAGCATGAAAATTGAAAATATAATACCGTTAGGAGGTATCTAAAAGAACTTAAAGCCGTCGATCAGGCGCCTGATCACTGTCAGGTCATGTTGGATTTCTATCTGATTGGATTATAAAAGTGAAGGAATATATGGTACCCTTGTATATACATTAAACAAAAATATTAGCCCCGCTAGCTAAATTTTGATTTGAAAGACAATATTATGATATCTACGCTCATGAGTAGAGGTTGCCAAGTGCTCCATTTTAGCAACAAATATATTAAAATTTATTAATGAATGAAGCTGTTTTATTTCTCCAAATATTCCGAATATTCAATTTAACAGAAAAAAAGGTTAAGATATCCATCCATCGAATCGTCTTGAGTTTACGCAAAAAATTCTGTAGTTCTGTTCACTTTGCGTTTGAAATTCTGTAGATAAATAAAGATGTATAAGTACTTTTCTCATAAAATAACTCAATATTCAGACTATAAATTATTGCTAAAAAGTCCCTCAAGGAGGCCATTCTTAAGTGATATAATTGATAATAAGGAGAGAATAGAGGATAAGCTTGAGGTTTATGTCTCTGGCGCTCTCACTCACCATACAAAACAAAATTGTAGTAGTACCTACCGTTGTTTCACACTGATTTTCTGTGAGAAGTTGGTAGGTACTTCCCCGACCGAGTCGACTAAATAAATCTTTTGAATAAACAAACACATATTGTTCTCATTTTTTTTTTGCGGATAAAGGGCGGGTGACCGAAGGGACGATGACACACTTTTCATTTGACTGAAATACTCAGACTCTACAATGTCGTTGCCCACGTGCCATAACTCGCTACTGCTCACACAACATCGTGACATCACCATAAGTATTTCCATGAAAAGTACACCAAAGTAATCACAGATCAATCGGCCACCAACGAGCCCTACCATTGGTATTCGCTCCGTATCAAACACGTAGTCGTGAGTCCGACATCGCACGCGTTGCCTTATCCTTTGACACAGACCGTTACTGTCACGACGAGATCTGACGTGAATTTTAAACAGCATCCGTGGTAAGCCACATTAATGATAATCAGATGCATTATAGATAACTCTGGCTCCGAGGCTTTTTGACGCGGTGACCCAATTTTACCTTGAGTTCCATAAGTGTGATAAGTGTCTCATGTGTTGATGGGTAAAATGAAGACTCGCTATATTAAGTAGATATTATAGCATGCGTACATAATATTTTGTCATCTACACTGACGAATTGTGAAGACGGTACGAGTAGGTACCTACATGAAAAAATACGGGTTTTCCTATTGGTAGGATATCAACGTAGGCAGCACTGGAGTAATGTAACACAGTTCCCGTGGTCCGCCAATATAGACAGAGAGACGGCACTCAGCGGGTTTATTTATTGGGTGAGGGCCCGTGTGGGGCCGGCTTTAGAATTGTCCCACCCCTTTTCCACCCATGGGAATCGTAAGAGCCGACTGAGGGAATACCAAGGGAGTGGGCAGCAGCACTCCTTCGAGTATTTACAACATCCACTGCGATCGCCAACCCGCCTGCCATGCGTGGCGATTACGGCACTATATCCCCCATTCTTGGGGAGGCCTGTGTCCAGCAGTGGACGTTAAAAGGCTGATGGATGGATGGATGGAGGGCCCCATACTACCGTGTTCGTTGCCCCAAACGATGGGGTGTGCGGTTAGGTACATTTTTTTCCCTCCTTACAAAAAAAGGTTATGAACGTAGTGAAAGGTAATAAAGTGCATTTATATCAAAGTCTAATATTTATCCTATATAATAACGCTTGATAAAATAAAGGTAAGTAAGTACTGGGATTTATATTAAGGCTATAAAAAACCTCAACACTAATAATGAGAAAAATTATGAAACTGCAAACACAAAATTACACATGAAATTAGCATTTTTGTTAACTATGTGGGTACACATTACGAGTGTTGTTAAGTACTTCAATTGTTATCCTGCAATTTGAAAACTTGATTAGCGTCGCAAATTTGTCAAAGGAAATCTCCAGATCAAAGCTAAATATTATGCTAGTTGTGATAAATGTCTTGTCATTTGACTGGAGCTACAATTCATAGAATAATTTGTCATCTTTGGTAAAACTTTCATGCAAATTTTAGTTATCCTGATATAAGGACGATGTGACGGGCCTCGTGGTGTAGTCGGTAGTGTAACCGACTTCCATGTACGAGGTCGTGAGTTCGATTCCCACTCAGAACAATTATTTGTGTGATGAACTCAGATATTTGTACTGCGTCTGGGTGTTTACTATCTATTATATGTATGTATTTAAAAAAAAGTAATAAAAAATAAAAACGTAGCATCACGCCTGTATTCCCCGAAGGGGTAGGCAGAGGTGTATTACACACCCACGACTCACCAGCTATGTTTAAGTCCCACGTAATAGGGGGCGAGCCTATTGACGTCTACCGGGCACATTTCCAAACTCCGGGCTGCTACTGAGATTTTTTTTTTTTTTTTTTTACGTTAAATCTCAATAGCACTGCCCGACTCGGGGATCGATATAGATATATATGTATAATATGTATTATATCCGTAATCTGGTTGTCATAGCACAGGCGTTAAGCTTAGTTTGGGACACGAGGTCGTTGTGTGAAATGTCCGTGAATGTTTATTTATTTATATTATAATATCTCTATGATTTTCACAAATACATACCTACGTAGATATTATAATATTTTTTTGTATTTTTTGATATTACGCGGGTGGAAAATAAGTATACGGCCCACCATGGTAAACGGTTACCATAGCCTATAGACGCTAGGAATACCAGAGAGATCACTCGCGCGTTGCTAACTCCAAGGAGCAATAAGAGATAGAGATAAAGAATAATAAGGAAAGGATAAGGAGAGGGTAAGCGCTTCTGGCATTCTCACTCGCCATATAAAACACAACAATGGGAGTACCTTCCACTTGTTTCACCGTGATCTTCTGTGAGCCCTTTTATCAAACTGGCCCATTCATGCTGTGAAAAGCACGGCTCTACTAATAGAATCTTCATTATGGTAATTACATTTCTATACATGTCATAATGTGTTTATGTACACAATTTCGAGGTGATACAATGTACAGTTCGAATATTAATAACTGAAATACATAGAGATGTTAATGAATGAAGGATACTAATTGGCCCGGGATTTACAATTGGACACGAAACACACCAACATCCCTTCCCCATAACTCTGAATAGAGATGCCAATATATTTTAAAATCAACAAACTACTTACTAGTGAACTACTGAAAGATAAAGATTACATACCTACCTACTGTACGTAACATTCAGCACAATTTGTTAAAAAATGTGAAAATGTGAAATCGAAAATAACAGTCATGAGCATGTATAGTGCTAAGCATGTCAAATGCTAAAAATATATATAAAAATATCTAAATAGTCATGAGCAGCATTTGAACCTGCATCTCCTGGAATACCGTCCCAGATGCTTTGACAATTCAGCCATCGTGACAATTGCTCGGGACTGCTAATTTCGATAATACATTCATTCCCAACGTCTTGAGTGACGCTAATGTATATGGCTAAGCATGTCGAATGCAAAAAAATATATAAGAATATCAAAATACAATTTGTTAAGTTTAAACCTAGCTTCCCTCTAGCTTAACCAACATATAGAAAAAGTAGACAAAGGCGATAAAGTGTGTAAAAACTAACCGCATGCCTCAATAAGAACAAGACATTAATAAAGAACTAAAAAAAAATTATAAAGAGCAAATTTAATACAAAAATATGAAGTAAGTATTCAACTAGATGATACGCCGACGCATGGTAAATCTATTATTAATCCATGAGATTTACTATCTCTTAGCAAACACCCTACTCCCGAGATTTTTCCCAGAAATTTTCCCTGACATTAAAAAATGCTACTTACAAAGTAGGTGAAATATTATTGGCGTAAACAATGCAGTAGACAGTGGCGTAGTGTGGGTATCAGCCGCCCGAAGTGGAAGCAAATTTTGCCGCCCGGAGCGCCGAAAAATTTTGCCGCTCTTTTATTTAGATATTGAAATTGAGAACCTAACAAACTAAGTAATAATAACAATAAAAATTCGTGATTTTTGATGGCAGTCTGACCCATAAAATTAATTGTAAACCAACGCTCATGCGGACCGACACCTTTATGCCAGTTTAAATCCATCCTGGTAATTTGTCAAAATCATCAATTAACTGAACTTGGTACGTGGTTTACGCGCCTTAACAAAAAAATAGGCTAGGTATGTGGGGCGGCGCAAACGTGAGTTCTTGCGCCTGATGCACTCATTTTTTTTGTTTAGGCGGGGAAAATTGTAACTATCCGCACACCCCATTGTTCGGGGCAACGAACAGGGTAGTATGGGGCCCTCACCCACTAAATAAACCCGCCGTGTGCCATCTGTCCACCTATATTGACGGGCCACTGGAACTATGTTACATCACTTCAGTGGTCCGCCGGCGGCTTACCCTTTGGGGTACCCTCTACTGAGCGACACATCCGCACACGGAGCGTCGCACCTTCGCGAGAGACCGCAAACGACAGTAATTTTTTTCCGCCTTAATTATAAAAAAAAGGCTAGGTAGGTACCTACCTATGTGACTTCCAGTGTTCCATTTAGAGGAAGAGCTTAAGTACGTAAGGGGTGCACTAAAAGCCAAAGGATATAAATGGTAACAATGTTCCCATGGGCAGAGCCAAGTGAACGTATGCGACCAAGGTAACCTATTTTCGGCTTATCTACCTTTCGTTAGAGGAGTCAGTGCAGTGTGCGAATGCACGAGGGACAATAATGTGATGAGTTACGGAATTCCACCCACTCCCAGCCAAGGTCGACTATCTCCGGCCGACATTGCCAGCGCACTCACCCTGGTGATGATCATCAGATATGCTCGAAACCCGGGTCGACGTAAATTAGTAAATGTACAGCTATTTATTTCACATTGTTGTTATAAATAAATAAATAATAAATAAATAGGTATTCACGGACATTTCACACAACGTCCTCTGGTCCCAAACTAAGCTTAACGCTTGTGCTTTGGGTACCAGATTACGGGTATAATACATATATTACTTTTTTTTTGTAAAAACATACCTACATACAATAGATAGAAAACACCCAGACGCAGTAAAAATATCTGTGTTCATCACATAAATAATTTGTCCTGAGTGGGAATCAAACCCACGACCTCATGCACGGAAGTTGGTTATACTACCGACTACGCCACGAGGCCCGCGCCGTGTTATGAAATGAAATGGTTCAATAATTTGTTCCAGACTAGATGCGATTCCCGATTTTGTTCTAAATAAAAGTAACGTAAGTTACAACATCGGCTAACTGCCAGAAAAAGTTCCGTCCAAAAAGGTCAGACAAAACAGACAGACAGACAAAAAAAAATACTGAAAAAACGCTGCTATTACAAACAAGAGACTTAAATTTTATTCATTTGTTTATATTACAAGATATTGTTAGTGTTAATTTAATTGCCAAAATTTGCCGCCTACAAAATTGCCGCCCTGCCAATAAGTTCTCAAAACTCTACTCATATGACTAGAACACCCATTAAAGGCATTGAAATGGAACATTCTACCGTTCTTAGTAAATCTAAATCTTTTTCATTCCCCCCGACGGCTTCAAGGGTCTCCTCGTCACTACTATTGGGGTTTTAAGGCAATATTTTGTCCAACCTAGTAGCGCTATCTAGTAGCACAATAAGAAACTAAGGAGTTCCCTTAGGAACGAAGTGCTAAAAATGAGCCGGGATGATTCTATTTCCTATGCAGAGACATAGATGGCGCTAACTTAGAATTTAATAATTTATTGTATTAAATAGTGGATGGATGGATGATGGTTACTTATAATAGGTGTCGCCACAACATAATATTGCAAGGTTATGGATAATAATCTACTATAAGAAGTTATTAAGCAAACAATAGCGCATCAACAACCAATCAAAGGTGGTTTTACCCAGGAAAAATGCAAATATAATAATATTTAGATATTTTTATATATATTTTTAGCACGTGACGTGCTTTCACTTTGTGTTTAATGTATAATATTTTTTTTCTTTTTATACTTATTTATTAAAATGTTGGATAATTCTGGAAACCAAAGAATAAAACTCCCCTACTCTCTGTATTACTCCTTATTCAACGTTTACCATGACGTCTCTCGCTGCATTAACGGGTAAGTTTGAAAGCCATTTCACTCAACGGACAGACAGACATGTTGTTTATTAAATTTGCGCTTGATATTTATGACAGCTGCTTTTATGACTTCGTGATATTCATCTGATCTGTGCACCTATACCTATTGTTTGTTATTTTAAAGAATGCCTTACGAATAATACTTGTATTTAATTAGAAACATAAAAGTGATATATGTAAATAATGCCACTAGGACTAGTGTGCAACTTCTAGCAGCAGTTCGGTACCTCCGCATCATGTAAATAGTGTTATTGGACGTGTCTTATCTTTAATTTTAATCACTAATATTATTTCCTTATCCTATTTTTTATATAACATATTGAAATATAAGTAAATGGTGTTAGATACGGAGTAGATTTTTTATATTTACTAACCAAATTAGTGGACCTAATTACATAAAAATTTAACTAAATGACATGAAATGACATGTCATGTTTGCTGAATAAATGATGTAGGCGGAGTGTAGATAGTAAGCGATTATATAAGGAGCGTTACTTAGATTATTCTAAGAAGCGTTATTTCAATTAAGCAAGTCTGAGATAGGATCATTCAATTAAATAAATAGATATAAGTACATAATAATATGTGTAGTAGCTACACTTATCCTACGAATATTTTAAATAATTATGGTCAATTTTATTTGGCATACCTACAGATAATATTTTATAAGCTATGCCAACATATAGAATATATAATTGGAACAAATTTATATAATTATGTTTTCATAAATTATCAATGTAGTACTTTAATGTATCACTAGATGGCTCTGTCTTTTATTACAGTTATTATGTACGCCAGCAATATAACGGTTGTATTTTCTATGTCATTGATGTTTTAGTCAGCGCCACATTTTTTTTATTTCTTCAGTATTCCATGCGGATGAAGGCACAAGCAGTACTGCACTCTAGCATATAAAACCTTATAAAAGTATGCAAACGCACATTTGCTACGTATATTGGTAGGAAACAACGTAAATCATGAAAATAACCTTTCACGAGACTCCCCACAGAATAGTACAGACGTTTTACGGGGTTAAATTAAATGTCAGAGCACTAATGTAGAAGTATCTATCTAGGAAACTGATAGGTAATAATATTTTAGAACGTTTTATTTAATAAGAACCTCGCTTTTTAGTTTACTAATAATTATATAGGATACCCAAAGAAAAAAATACATACTATGTTACTATATTTTATTAGCTCCCTTTCTTGTATGTCTGTCAAGGTGGAATTTTATAATTGATTTTAAACTAATACTTGAAATTTGGACCATAGCTCAGAAGTGCATAACAATTCTTGAAAATATGAAAATTTTGGTTATATCTCAGGTTCCCGATATAATAGCGGGATAAAATGTATACCAGTTTTTAAGTCTAATCAAGAGCTAACAAATAAAAGAAGTTGCAACAAAATCCGTTCAGTAGTTTTTGCGTGATGCGCGAACGAACAAACAGATAAACAGACAAAAAAATCCTTTTATGTTTAGACACGCCTACTCGTATAGCCTAATACAGTCTTTTTTTCTCTCAAATATCTTAAATGTACAGAAATAACTCTGTTACAGCTTTTTAATAGTAAGTATATAGCAAAAAAAATTTGAAGTGCGTTATATAATATACTACTCTGTCAAGAAAGTACCGGGAATGGAGGATTTGTTTATGGTTCCAAATTCAAATATTTGTTTTTTTTTTGTTGTTTTTAGATTGGCACAACTGTTATCCATTTTGGTGCGGAGTTTGAGTTGCATCTGTTATTTATATTAAATACAGTGCTGTATTTAGTTATATTATATCTAGTGTGTATTACGAATTTCATAATGGACAAAAACATCGAACAAAAGAGAACAGTTGTGTGTCTTAAATTTTGCATCGCCAATGGAATTTCGTATTCGGAGTCACTGAAAATGTTACAGAATGCTTACGGTGAATCGACTTTATCAAAAACACGTGCTTATGAGTGGTACAAAGCGTTTAAAAGCGGTCAAGATGTGATGGAAGATTTGCCTCGCTCTGGTAGGCCATCAACGTCTGCAACTGAAGTTAACATTGCAAAAGTGAAGGAAATAGCGACTGAAAATCCTCATTCAACTTTGAGAGAGATAGCCGCCGAACTTTCTGTGTCTCATGAGTCGATTCGTACCATTTTAAATAATCACTTGGGTATGAAACATGTTTCCACTCGGCTAGTCCCAAAAGACCTGAATTTTCTCCAAAAACTCAATCGCATGAGAGTCGCTGAGGACATGCTAGAACGAGTCAATTCCAACCCAACATTCATGAAACGCATTGTTACTGGTGGCGAGACGTGGGTTTAGGATTTTGATATGCAAACTAGTCAACAAGCTTCGGAGTGGCGACTTCCAACTGAACTGAAACCGAAAAAACCACGCCAAAGTCGATCAAAAGTCAAAGTCATGTTGACTGTTTTCTTTGACTATCGCGGTGTTATACACTCGTAATTCTTGCCAGAAGGTCAAACGGTAAATAAAGATTATTATTTGAGCGTTATGCTGCGTTTAAGAGAGCACATTCGACGAAAAAGGCCAGATCTGTGGAAAGAAAATTCTTGGATTTTGCACCACGATAATGCGCCTTCGCACAAGGCCATCATTGTGAATGAATTTTTGTCCAAACACTCAACAAATACCATCGAGTAACCACCATATTCACCAGATATGGCTCCAGCCGACTTCTTTCTTTTTCCTAAACTCAAATTACCACTTCGTGGCACCCGTTTTCAATCGGTAGAAGACATAAAGGAGAATTCAAGGCGAGAACTGAACCCAATTCCGGCTTCTTTTTTATGCTACGGGGATGGCAAATGAGCACACAGAAATGGTAAGCAGTTGCCGTAGCTGGGCAGCTAAGGGGGCCCTTAGAATGAAAAACGAAACGTTAGATGAAATTTCGTTTCGCTTCATTGTGATTGGTCGCCTGAATCACGCGTCGAAATCTCGACTAATCAGGAATCAAGGGTCGAACTGTTGAACAATCATAATGACTCGAAACGAAAGTTCGTCTAACGTTTCGTTTTTCATTCGAACGGGGCTAAAAATAGAAGGTGGAGAGAAAGGATAACAAAGCAAGGATGAGGAGTGGGTTTAGGCCTCCGGCGCTCTCACTCACCATACGAAACACAACAGTAGGATTCCCTACCGGTATTTCATGCTAGTCTTATGCGAGAGGATGACACTTCCCCGCTCGTGCCGGCCAATTATTGTTAGAACAAGCAAGGCTCTACCACTAATTACTCAATCTTGAGAGTATTGGAATTCTTATCGTTCGTAGCTTTGTTCAGTTCAGGATTTATTTGGATGTACACTCTAACTATATCACCTGCATACGATATCATGAACATTTAGCTTATGTATTAGTAAATGAGCGTCCTCGTGCAATGTTGCCAACATGAATGTTCTGCACTGTTCCAACAAACAGGTTTTTTTATTGCCAATGGTGGCAGACGAGCCACGGCCCACCTGATGGTAAGTGGTAATCGTCGCTCATGGGCTCAACTATACCGAGAATATTTTCAAGTCGCTGCGCACTATTCCATTTCTCAGATATGAAATTAAAGTATAAACGGATATATTCTGCTTTATGGCCGGTCACACAGTAGACCGTGGTACCGACCCGTCCGGGCCCAATAGCAAGTGACTACTCTCACTTGGTACCCAGCCCTACCTAATGCAATGGGTGATAATTGCTTACTTCCCTTAGCCGCCTTGTACGACTCCCGCGGGAAAGGATGGGGTGGTGATACTTGTATTCTTAGTTCGTCACTACACGCATAAAAGTATTTTTTACATTTGTGCGCTTTTTTAGTCCGACTTTGAATAATCTTGATAAGAATAATGATTTTTTTTTCAAATGACATGCTTATCAAAGCGCCCAAAATTGTAGTTACCATTATTTTGCCAGAGTTAGTTAAATTTAAATTACTCGCCATTAGAACCTTTATTAGTACGCAAGTATTGCCCGATAACAATACTTAATCCTGCAAAGTGAAGCTAAGTGTATGGACTAAACTTGTTAATTAAGTATAGCACAAAGGCGAGTTAAGTGGACTTTGCTAACCGCCGGCCACTTGAAAATTCCACAACTTATGTGCCACTACCGATGTTGTAGTTTAATAATGGTACATCACATTGTATGGCTTAGCACGTAGCTAAGGTATAGTTTAAAATATATTCAGTTCAGGAATATCAATCTATTTATATGTCTTACTAATAATATAAATGTGGAATTTTGTATCTTTGGACGTTTGTTACTTCAAAACAGCTCAACGGATTTAAATGACATAATGACAAACAGATAGTTTATTGCCTGGGTTAGCCTATAGGATAGCTTTTATCTCGTAAAAATGTAAAGTTCTTATGGGATAGCTATTTTTGCATAGAGATGATAATGTGGAGTGTGAAGGTCGGCCTAGTAGTGCACTTGCAGTTCGAACGATCGGCTAGGTTCAGAACATTTCGCCAGATGGCGTCAGATGGAAGACCAAAATGTCATATCTATATATGGACACCAGGGGAGTTAGGCAGAATCTCATATCTCACATGTCGATCGTAGTCAGCTAACGACCACGCATCAAGACCGGAGTCAGATTTTCATTCAGGCCTTTACCACCTGTAACAACTGACAGCAATGATATAATATAATTGACTGCCACGATATTATATGACAGCCGGAACTCACCCCTTAAGGTACCTTCTAAAGCACGGAGGAGGCCGGGGGGGTTAGGTAAAATCTCATATCTCACATGTCTATCGTTTCGTGATCACTGTGATTTGTTGAGAGATCACCGTGATTGGCCAAAGGATTATTGCGACATCACGCGTCGGTTTCATATTATATCATTGCTGTCAGTTGTTACAGGTGGTAAAAGTCCTGAATGAAAATCTAACTCCGGTCTTGATGTGTGGTCGTTAGCTGACTCCTTAGTTGGGCCGTGGAGATCAGGTAGTCGCTCCATGTAATTAATGGTGGATCAGCTGAAAAACGAACAGATCTGAAGCTGACCCCAACAAAGTGACTGCACAGATGGCGGGATGGTTTAGATACCGACCTCCCCCCCGAGAGTTGTGGGTACGGTTCCCACACAGGGCGACTCTTAGTGTGATCCACAAATGGTCGTCCTGAGTCTAGTACCTATGTATTCTGTGGTCTGAGTGTACTTTGTGTCCGTGGAATTGTATGTTTTGATTTTTTTGACCCCTCCCCCGTCCTTGTCACAGCTGGTCACATTTGTGAGCCCCGCCTACCTAGTGTGATGTCAGGTATTTTGCGATTTTACATTTAGAAATTTTAATTATTTTTCAATAAAGGTTATTATAGGTAAGTTTTATTTCCATTTAAATTCTTTTTCAATAAAATCAACATCAAATCAAACATAGGCATGAAAATTAACAAAACAGAAAAAAAACCATATGTATGCAATTTACACACGGAAGAAGTAAAACTTCTGAAAAGTAGCTTAATTGAAATATTTCACATCAGGTTCGCCTAGTTTCGCACATGTATTATCGTCTCATACGTATAAAAAATCTGAAGCAAACAGACTGGGTTTTTTTGCAGGATCTTCACAGTGAAGTGGGTGCTAAATTACCTATATGAAAAAATATTGTAAAATTTTATCTATATTTAATAAAATAACTTATTCATATTGTGAAGTTGTGTCCAAGGAAAATATTGTTGTCACGTACAGTACGTACACACAAATAATAAGGAAATCCAAAAATAAATCAAGTTTACCACAACCAAAATGAGTCTCGACGTTGGGGTAATTTGTAAATTATTTCTGGCATATGATACGCCTATTAGGACATCTTGATAGCTGCCGTCGTCTTCTTTCAACTTATATTTAAAAGCTAATGTAAAACAACATTAATTTTAACAAGCAGTATACATAAACACACCAATTTCGACCTTAACACTGACTAATAGGTGTGATGTCATTATCTCGAAAGCAAATGAAAAACTGTCGAACCCTCAACGAGTATTTATGGCACGTAAAAACCAACATTACAAAATCTCCTCCACCCCCTTCGTCGGTTAAAAACGAATGGTATTCGGTGGTAACGTTAAAGGATTGAGAGGTCTTGTATTTTTGGAATTCATCCCGTTTGTAACCATTTTGTTATGATGGTAGCATCGAACACGCGTTTGGTAAATTCTGACTTATTTTTAAGTACTAGATATGCAAGTTATTTATGTTGTATCGAAAGCAAAATACCGTAGCTTTTCTATAAGTGATTTAATGTAAAAGATCATTTTGGATAAGTAATAGGTACTCGTGTTAGTTCTGTATAAGGAAGCTGCTATATTTGGCATGTTTAGTAGTTGATTGGTATGTTATCTGACGTAGTTATTCTGTTTATCTTTTCTTTAGAATAACAATATTGTAATAAGGTCAGGTAGGGTAAGGAGAATTACGGGGGAAGGGAAACAGTAGTTTATTTATCAAAATCTATAGACTGTAACTTTATGATTGCTCGGTCATTATGGCAGTATAAGCATTTAATTCCAAACACTAAACACAGAAGGCGCTAGGTCTTATCAATTTGTGATTTTGACATAAACAAAAATTCTGTTGACAAACCGCGAAAACACGAATTGGGAGCACATTTTGTGAGTGTTGATTTTGAGGACAAACTAGTGTTGTGACAAGGCTGTCAATGTCTGTTAGTATTGATATAAACTTGAACTTTGTTTATTTGTTTAAGAAATTATATAAACTACGATATTAATGTCTAAATTTTGTGTGATTTAAAACATTACCTACAAATTCTTAAGTAGGGTAAGAGGAACTGTCTTGACCGGGGTAAGGGGAACATATGTTCCTCTTTACCGATGTCAGAGGATATAAACATTTTATGAGTTGCTATTATTGTGAAAAAAACACAGAATTTATTAAATTGATTAAATAACTGTAAAATGCCAACTGTAAGATTAGTGCCCGCCGGGAACTCGTTGACACCGCTGCGCGCTCGCCTTGATGCATCAAATATGCTCGAAACCTGGGTCGACAAAATCGATCCACAACGAGAGTTATTTCCGGTGATGTATTTCTAATATGTATCAATTTCACGACATTTTCAATACAAAAAGGCCAAGCCATAATGCCATATACTTTCTTTTATCTTAAAAAAAATTGTCAAAGTAACGTAGAGATACGCTAATCATAACTCGACATCGCCCACTGAGTGACTAATCTTTTTATAAAGCCTGACCACCAGTAGGTGTCTAGCACAGAAATTGTATGTAAATACCAATTATATAGAAGGCGGTTTTCTTTTTTTTTTAAATATTTATATATTTTTTTCTACTGAAAATCACATGATTACAACGCAATTGTAAAGAAATTTTCAATTTATTTTAATTAATTTTGTTAATTCTAGTAGAGTGATGTGATGGTCTATCTGTTATACTCGTATAATATTTGAGACTGATTTATTTGTGATAAAGAAATATAAAAAACTTACCACAGAGTTTTTAGTTGTTTACCTCTGGCTCGAACTCGTATGTTTCCCTTACCCTAAATTTTATTTTTGTTCATTATTTTTATTATAAACTGTATTTGAATGGAATTGAGTTTATATTTGACTGAAATAATTTTATCTAATGAATTGGTATACATAGACTAATATCTATAGATAAATATATCGACTGTTCCCCTTACCCCAGCAACCGGGGTAAGAGGAACACTTGGACTAACCTTAAGATTTGGCATATTTAGTTATAAAATATCAAAGCTACCCTAAAAAATCAATCAATCCTGAAAAGCTGACACACAGAGCTATAGCTCCCGTTAATTAAACTACGCTAGCTTATAGCATATAGTAGCTAGATGTTAAAATTAAAATTAGAAAAATAAAATATGTTCCCCTTACCCCATCTGACTCTACATAGTTCTTACTCATATAAATAATGAATACAAATGTTTTGTGAAACAATTAATGAGTTCGTGTACTGATTACTTATTATTGAAAAATCATAAATCATAAAAAATAAAGCACTATAACTATAATATCACTTAGATAATAATATAATAAAACTTAAGCAGTCTTAAGACAAAACGGACTAAAGGAAATTTGGTTTACAGATAAATTATATAGTGTGGGTAAGATTACCGCTTAAACAACTTTAAACTCTAGACACACAACGTCGCGGGTAGTACCTATATAAAAGGTCACTTCGAACCTGTATATAAGATTTGCTGTTATTACTTATTACGTTACTAGTTTCTGGCGGTAAGTGGACTTCAAAGTTACCCAGTATCGCACAGGAAATCCTTATAAAAATCAAAATATAATTTTGTATTTATCCTATCCAAGCTTCGATCATTGTTCCAAGTATCCAAGCCGTATCTTTAAATACCAGATTTCAAATCCGTTTAGTGTTTGTGTTTGACTTTGTATCCATCCATCCATTAGCCTTTCAACGTCCACTGCTGGACATAGGCCTCCCCATGAAATGGGGGATAGAGATGTATGTTTTGAGTTATCCTACTTACTGTATATTTTACCAAACTTAATTCAAATGTATTCAGTTGCACAAGCGCGATTCTTGTACGAACATACAAATATCTAAATACTAGCCTTTGCCCGCTGCACTGCCGCAGCCAAAAGCTAGTTTTTAGGTTATATCTCAGGTTCCCGAAATAGTAGCAAAAAAAAATGTTTTGTGATTAGACACGCCTATATAGCCTAATATAGTAATTTTTACTACAGATACAACTCTGTTACAGCTTTATAATAATCTATAGATGCAAAAATCTTCACAAATTTTCGCATTTGTAATAGGTACATAGTTTTGAAATTGTTCGTTACCCTGCGACGTTATCAAGAAAGCCTATTCATATAATAGATGATATCCCATTAATCAATTACACCTGAGTGGACCGATACTTGGCTGTATCCATTTGTGCCTGTATCTTTTGTAATATTGACAGTGCAATTACCATCATTTGATGTATTACTTTGGTGATAATATCAGATGGTTTTTGTCAACGTGTTTATTATTGCATGTCAGGATTGTATATCAATCTCAGGCTGGCCTAACGCACCACTGAAGTAATGTGTTTCAGTTTCAGTGGTCCGCCAGGCGGAGAGACGGCACGCGGCGAGTGTGGCCTGGCGTAATTTTGTTAAAGCGTGATCTTATAAAATATTTAATCTATCTATCGATAAAATAAAACTGTATCAAAGTTCAAATCCACAATTCGTGTTATTAAAATAAAAACAAAACAATAAAAAGTACTGACTAAAAAATCCAACGTCGCGATAGTAAAAAATCGAATAATTTTGATCTATATTTTAGCACTTGACATGCTCAGCTACTCTTAAAGTACAAATTATAATTTGTGAATAAGGAAAAAGAGTATTTTAGTACAGGCGGGAATCGAACCTGCGTTTCTTCCTATCCGGGGAAGTGCTCTAATCCACTGAGCTACAGTACTATCTTTTAGACATACCCAATCTCCTTATCACATTTGTCTTATCGTGGTGTTGGTGGCTTATTTGCCACCCTCATAATAAAAAATATGTATGGCGTTTTGTGTCAATATAATGTTATTTTGTATCTATTTAAACTTGCACACAATGTACTAACACAGTCATACTAAACAGTATCTTTCATTATGTCTTTGGTATAAAGTTGGGTTGTTTTGAGAAAATAATTATTATATTCCAACATAGAGACTTGCTACAAAGTTAAACTATATGTGCGCTTACTCAGAAATTTATTAAGCTTTCTTGTTATACGTATAATATTGAGTATACAGTTTTAATTAAAATGCTGTAGGTATTTTTAATAGGTAGAATCACACCCTTTTCACCGAGAAAATCTAGAAACACAATATACTAAATTTCACGTGAATATGTGTTGAAGTTCATTTATTGAAACTTTATTTTTCTGGGGTCAAAAGAAAAAAGGATAATATCCTTTATATTGATCCAGGTAATAAATTGAGAGGATAGGGAGGATAATGAGGAGAGGATAAGAAGGGGCTTTGGGCTTCCGACGCTCTCACGCACCTTACGCAAGACAAAGAGAAGGAAAGGTAGAACACTGATGTGTTGTGAGAGGATGGTACTTTCCCAATCGAACCGGCCCATTCATGGTGGCTTCCCACCATACAAAGGCAAGGCACTAGAGTCATTTTAACGTGATTGAATAACAAACATCCAAAGGTATAAACTTCCACATTTATAATATTAGTAGAATAGCTATTTAATTTTAATTTTGAATTAGATTTTGACGATTTGGCTTTATCTCAGCATGAATGGGCCTGCTCGATCGAGGAAGTACCTACCACTCTCTCGCAAAAGGCCAGCGTGTAACAACGGTAGTTAATCTTACCGTTGTTGCGTATGGCGAGTGAGAGCGCTGGAGGCCCAAATCCCTCTCCCTATCCTCTTCTTATTATCCTTCCTATTCTCTCCTTAGTACCCTACCTTCCCTCTCCTTACTATCCACCCTATCCACCTCCTATCTCTTTCCTTGGATATGGCGACGCGCGAGTGATGCCTCTGGTGTTGCTAGCATCTATAGGCAACAGTAAACGCTTGCCATCAGGTGGGCCGTTTGCTTGTTCGCCACTCACGTTGTATATAAAAAACGTAAACTTTGATTAAAGATAAATATATCTAATGTTCTTATATGACATCATTTAGATAATTACTCTTCTTCTTTCGTCAAATTAATTGAAAATAATAATGTGAAACTTGTTTGGCGTTAGTTTGATTTAAGGTTAATTATTGCTTACGCTTGACTCATCGTGAGAATATCCGATTAAAATAGGTTAGGCTTGTAATAAGTGCGTTGAAGGATTCTTTAATTACAGTGCTCGTTTTTCTCAAAAGTCTGGTTGGACTGCTTCAAATTAGTCCAAGACTATAGATGTATCTTTAAATACTTTAGTATACTCCGTTCGAAATCTTAAAAGGTAAACAAAAAGGTAACGGAGGCAAATTTAGTAGTGACCGGGACCAACGGAGGCAAATTTAGTAATGAATATATCAGTTATGTATTCTATTCAAATGAATAATCGATTAGATAAATTAATAACGACGACCAAATTAATTCAATTAACTTGAATTTTTAAATTCATTACTAGATATATAATATTTCAATGTTCAATAATCGCCATTAAGACTGAAGCTATTTGATAGAAGATGGAGTACATAAATAAAAAAGATTTTTTCATTCATAGAATAAAATATTAAAAGATTTTTTTATTACTATTGGTGGCAAACGTGCCAACAATATTAATAAAATAAAGATAATCGGAATCATTATATAATGAGGCTACCTCAATTGTTTGTATCGTTAAAATAACTCGATTTGCTTCCAACAAATCCAATATGGCTTAAACAAAATATTTTTGTATCGATGAAGACGTTGTGCACGTTATTTATCGCTTACTGTTTTATTTCCAAGTTCAAAGTGGTAATAGCAAACAAATTCTCGCCAAAAACAATAAATCAAATCGTTGAACAACGAATAAACAGTGAACGAACGTTGGCGAGCAAAACTTTCATTTCGTTCTGCTTCCAAGTGCACTTTGCTAGAAACATTTAAACTTACCATGTATTTTCGACTGTAATTCATCTCATCTTAGTAAAATATCAGATTACAAATAATTAAGGACTGGGGATTTGTTTATTAAATATAGATTCTGCTCGCAATTTCGTCAACGTCGACCTCATACGTCACTCTACTTCATACTAATACAAAAGATACTATTTTATAGATACTGCCCATTATTCCGCGATAAAAAGTAGTCTATGACCATTTCTGGGTGCTGGTTCGGCCTGGAAATTTAATCTTGGGATAGCTTTTTTAACATATAGATAATTCAGGTGCTATAGAGTATGCCGTGTGGGGCCGGCTTTAAAATTGTCCCACCCCTCTCTACCCACGAGAGTCATAAGAGCCGACTGAGGGAATACCAGGGGAGTGGGCAGCACCACTCCCTCGAGTATTAACAACGTCCACTGCGATCGCCAACCCGCCTACCAAGCGTGGCGATTACGGCATTATCCCCCATAACGGGACCGCTCGTTGTGGCGTTCTCTTGGGGAGGCCTATGCCCAGCAGTGGACGTTGAAAGGCTGATGGATGGATGGATGGAGAGTGATGTACTTAGATTCTAAGGTTCACGTGGACGGAGTTATGTACAGCATCTAATTTGCCACAAATATAAAATAACTACTGTAATGAAAAATCTACATATTACAGATGCACAAAACTTTCTGGTACCATCTGATAATAATACCATAATATAACTTGAAGCTCTTTTGGTTGGTTGTTTCAGATAATTTGATCAAATCAAATATTTGATGTTAATTGAAATTATTAGTAGGCCATAGTCTAACACGCTGGCTGTGTGAGGGCTGAAGCTTGGACTGGGAATTGAACTCCATACCATTGTCTTTATAGTCCTTGGTTTTACTACTACGTTAAAGTTTAATTAATTACAGGATAGTGTGGCATGCGAAAGCGAACGATTGAATCAAAACCTTATTCTTAATTTACTATGATTCAGTTTTATGCCAGAATGAAAAACAAAATCTTTTCATGTACGAGTGTAAGCCATTAGTAGGGCATTCTTACATTTGAGAAACACCCGGTGCTGTGAACCACGCGGCGCAAGCATTAACCCGGACACCGCGTCATAGATTGTTTTTAACACTTCTTAAATGGTGCACGACAAACTTTATCCCATTGGCTATAATACAACGCTGTGCAAAGACACCGACAACTTTTATTTCCCAACTTTTCTTTACTTGAGATTCTTTGTTACCGAAATAAAAAAGTTTTATTAATTTTATTTTTTCCTTCATAGTTCGTATTGTTTAAATTGTTTTTAAAAACTTCAGTTTCATTATAAATCAAACCTCTTGAATTATATTTTCGCCTTATTTAAATATAATAATACTGAGTGTTCTTTTCTTGACATTTTTGGCTAGGTTATATAATATCCATATCCACGTAGAACCTCACGTTGCGAATCCTGAGCTACTGAGAACTTATAAAGCGATCATATTGAACCCTAGTTTTTAAAATAAACCAATAAAAAACTACAGACTTTACCATCGTACTTTTGTTAGGAAATTTAATCTGAATATGCATGGACGTATATTAAGTCCATGGGAATATGTAGATTTATATTTTTTTAAATATAAACTATGTGTTTATTTATACAATCCCAAAAGCAATTCTTTGCTTCTGTCTACCCCTTTGGGAAACAGTCGTCAGTCTCATACCTAATATTACAACGACAAAAAATATTATTAGATAAGCGAGAATTATAACTAGAAACAAAACAAAATTTAAATCAAAATTATGACACACGGGAGCAGTGTCCAGTCATAAACGACTGCTTCTAACACCATCCATAATCGTTAAACTATTTATTCCAAACAATAAAATATAATGAACTTATGGTGATGGTTTTCAAAATTGGACTGAATTAGGTACATTCCAATTTTATAAAAAAAATCATGTCCATTACCACAACGCACCGAATTATATCCCATGCCATAACGTCTCAAGAATATTCAAAGTGGAAAAAATCTTTGATGTTATAATAACAAGTATGTTATAGATATATATTATTATATGAAAATGACCATACCGTTACGACCCTATACACACTACACTAACTCCATAGATGGCAGAGTGGCTTAGATACCGGCTCCCGTCCTGATTATTCCTTAGTGCAGAGTGTAAAAAAAATCAAATATTATATAAGAGATAGGTAAAGAAAAAGTGGTATTTTACACCAATGATGTTATATACAAAAATGAGTAGATACCCATTAGCGCGTGGTAATTGTTGAGGACGAATTCAGACAATGGGGATGTTCCATCACTTTACGGCAGATGGCGTATTATCGACATGGCCATTTAGAACTATCATTTCCATACAATTTATAACCTGTTATTTGGTAAATTTTATTTTTGTCACTCTGTACCAAAATGTAATAACCACGGTGTATATTTATTTCCCAAAGATCCAAAATTAAAAAAAGTGGGATAAGTCGCAAAAATGTTGTGGCTATACCTACTGCTTAGCGTCTTTCAATTCCTTAATCTTCCAGGTACTGTACATTTTAATAATATCGCTGATTAACCGGATTAAACACAAAAAATAGCAAATAATTCACATTTTGAAATAAAACTACGTTTACGGAATCTATCGCGTTCCCAAAAATCAAGTAAACGCGATAGATTCCGTAAACGTAGTTTTATTTCAAAATGAGTAACATTCGCGTAAATATCAGAAAGTATTAAATAATTCTAATTCAAACAAAGTAAGTAACTACAATTTGACAGTGGCCATCTCGCCGATAGCGCTATCTGCGCTCAGCTTTGCCCGTGGATCCCCATTGTCTGAATTCAATATACAGCTATCTCTTTCTGTATTAAGCGTTTTGTATTATCTATCGCGTAATCTATGAATACGTCTTTAAATTAGTATTTTATAACAATATCGGTAGAGCGGTGAGCGACGGTACGCGACATGTAGCGACGCGACGCTACGCAACATATTGCGTCTAACCAGTTGTCCTAGGTGAACGACAAACGCGTTAATACGACGCGACACGAAAATATCAAATAGAGGCTGTATGTACTTATGGCCTACGTTGTCGCCTAATATGAATACGATACAAAGCGGTTGAAGTATTAGCCGCAATACGTCGCATTGCGTCGCGTTGCTCACCTAGGGCAACGGGTAATACTTTAATCGCGTTTCGTAGTTTTCCTATTAGGCGACAACGTCGGCCATAAGTAGGTACATGCAACCTCTATTTGATATTTTCGTGTCGCGTCGCGTCATATTACCGCGATTGTCGTTCACCTAGGACAACGGATTAGTAAGAACGTATATAACATATCTTTGCATAAAATATAATTGTTTACACCTAATATTTTACGTATTTATACGAGCACACTTTAATATTACCCATCGCCAGTTGTCTAACTTTTATGTCTGTGGATCACTAATATTCATTCATCGCAGACGCTCGTCACATTTACATATAAAAGCCATAACTCGCCGGCACAGAAAATTTAATCTTTTCAGTAATTAAATGAAGACCCACCGCTGACCTAATTATCTGCGACACAACACCCTTCTAATTATGTTTTCTTTTATTTGCAGGTACGTGGATAACAGAAATTTGTAAGTAAATTTTGTCAACGTTATATAAAACAATAAAATTTATTAATACTCTATCTTTAATCTGGTTCCCTGATGACATAGAATTATGTTCTATTGAAATAGTTTACGGAAGAAGTATGATATCTGTTCATTGCTTATTGAGAAACTAGCTTTTGGATACTATATATTCTGTGTGAACTTAAATTTTCTAGTCCATGTGGTGACGGACTAAAATACACGTCGTATTACCACCCCATGCTTTCCCGCGGGTTTACAAGGCGACTTAGCAAAGTAAACAATTATCAGCCATTGCATTACTGGTGGTAGGGCTGGGTACCAACTCACTTGCTATCGGGCCGAACGGGTCGGTACCACCGCCTGCTGTATGACCGGTCATGAAGCACGTCAATGTGTTTTGTTTATTCTTTAACTTTATATCAGAGAAATGAAATGGTGGGCAGCGGCTTGACAATATTCTTGGTATAGATGAGTCCATGAGCGACGGTTACCACTTACCATCAGGTGAGCGGTGGCTCGTCTGCCATCATTAATATAAAAAATACCTTGACTTGGTCTTCAAATCAAGACTTAGTACCCATGCGTTTATTTTCAATCAATCCGTCTATTGCTAATATTTCAAATTACATTGATTAAACGATCGCAATTAAATGTTATGCGCGAATTTCATATTTTATGTTTTTTTATCAAATAATCACTTTACTCCAAAGTCGCTTGAGTCACTTTACTGTAAAACTTCTGACTACCTAATAATAATTTCCTGTTAACTTTTTCTATCAACGAACACATTAAAATGAACATCAAAGACCACGATATTAAGCTATGTTCTCTAATGTCAGAACGTACCAGGAAAACATTTTACCAGGAAGCTTTAAAAAGCTTCCCATCGTCTTTGCAAAGACATTAAGCTTACAACAAGGACAGTATGCACTTAAGATATATTATGCCTAGCAATATTGAATAATAGGTACATCTAGAAGGCTATCGAACTTTAGGTATAAGTCTTATTCTTTATCCCAAAAGAGTTATTTCGTTCTTATATTAATATAGAGCTGAAAATTTTTCGCTGCGATATTGTTTTGCTTACAGTGATTGCGATTTTAAAATGTATCTCATACGGGATAAAGTTCATTTTAAATCTTTAGTCGCAAGACATCTAAAAATGCCATTATAGTTTATGGCATATTAAAATCTTAGTAAGTACATAGCTATTTGTACTATCTTGAAATCTGATGGTGAACAAAAATTGCGTAATTTTAAAATTTCGCTATTTAACAAATTTATTTCAAAAAGGGACACCTAAGGTAAAATGATGTCTGATAAAATGTAACCAAATGTTAGTTAGGAATATGCATAATATTATGGTTATTAAGTAAGCCATTTTGGAGTAGGTACCGTTTTATAGCTTGGTTGCTGAAGTCATAACCTTATTCATTTCAGTAAAATTCTAATTATAGTGTACAGTTTAAAATATAGTTTATATATACTTGTATGTAGATAAATATGTAGGAACATAAAAGATTTTATGAGATTAAATGTGGGTCCGTTTGCCTAACCGTATAAATCACAGAGGCTAGGCTTTGTTCTGTGTTGTTATCGCGTTTCTTCTATTTTCACATCGCCTAAGAGTAGTGAAGCAGAAACAATGGCAATGAACATTACTAAGGATCGTCTCAAGAACCACTCTAACATCGACTTCTTCGATAAGATATTGCAGTCTCTGTTGTGGCGTAATTTAAAAGCGAAGTTATTTCTTGAGTTATTTACACACTCTTAGATGAGTGCGGCAATCTATATTACTATATATTGTCACACTCATCTAAGAGTGTGTAAGGTTTTTAGCTTATATCACAGGTTCTCGATATAGTAGCGGGAAAAAATATATACCCGTTTGCCCGTCGTTGCATCAAAATCCGTTGAGTAGTTTTTGCGTGATGCGCGAACGAACAAACAGATTAAGAAACAAACAGAAAAAATCTAAAAAAAATTTTTTGTGTATATAGGCGTGTATAACGTCTATATAGCCTAATACAGTATTTTTCTAATGTACAGACACAGCTCTGTTACAGCTTTATAATATTTGGAATTTCTGGGAAATATTATCGCTGAAATAAATACTAGACTAATGCATTTAAATTTTTTTCATAAAGAAAATTTCTGTGGCATTGAGTGGTGTACTCGTATTAATATTAAATCCTGTAGTTAACGTGGATGGAGTCTTGGGCAAATCCTAGTAAATAATAAATGCAATTAATTTATTTATTTTAAACTTCACGTACTTTTCAATTTATAAAGGTGGACTTAATTATAAAATGATTCGTTGCTAGTCAAACTTTAGGTCGTGCAGAAAATATTTTAAGTAGGTGTCAAATGGGCTGGACCTCTAAAGTAATATCACACAGTTCTAGTGGTCTGCCAGTACAGCTGGAGAGATGGCACACGGTGGGTTTATTTAGTGAGTGAGGGCCTCACACTACCCTGTTCGTTGCCCCGGGTGACGGGGTGTGGGGTGTTAGGTACATTATTTCCCGCCTTAACAAAAAATAGTAATTAGTAGTATTCTGCTATAAAGATATGGAACGATTTAACTCCACCCCTACGAAAAAGTATGTCCCTATTTACTTTAAAAAAATATTTGCGTAAAGAACTTCTTAATCAACAAAAAAATCAATAGCAAAACAGTGTCTCTTACGTATTTTTGTGTATATGGTTTCATACATTTTTAAGTATTATTATATGGGTGTAAAAGTTTTAATTGTTCAGTTAATTTACATAATTTTTTTTTGTGTTACGCGTACTCACGCGTAAATACGTACATTTTTATGTTAAGTCTAATATTAATTTTTATATTAAGTATAATATGTTAAGTGTTGTGCACTTAGCACAACAAAAACTGAGCTGGCTACCTTTGTTACACTTTTAATATTTTATCTCTGTTTTTTTTTTTACTTATGTTGTGTAACAAAAATAAATGCTTTAAATTTTAAATCTTTAAAATATAAAAAATAAAAAGTGCCAAATAGGCCAAAAGAGAAAGATATATGCTACTATAATATGCAATTATGTGTACATTGATGCTTAAACACTTCACCAACACCTACCTGTCTGAATATTTAAACTTCGACAAATTATTATATTTATTCATAATTATTTTTTATTAAACACAAAGTGAAAAATGTGAAATCGAAAATAACAGTCAGGAGCAGGATTTGAACCTGCATCTTCTGGATACCGTCCAGATGCTTTACCAATTCAGCCATCCTGACAATTGCTCCTGACTGCTAATTTCGATAACACATCATACTTAACGTCTTTGGGTGACGCCTGCGCAATCTGTCGGACGTATTTTCATACATTATACCGACCAGGTAAACTTAATTTTACAATTAAGATTTTACCTAATAATGACGCAAACCCTTTAAATATTTAGATATTTTTATATATATTTTTAGCATTTGACATGCTTAGCACTATACATTAAACACAAAGTGAAAAATGTGAAATCGAAAATAACAGTCAGGAGCAGGATTTGAACCTGCATCTTCTGGATACCGTCCAGATGCTTTACCAATTCAGCCATCCTGACAATTGCTCCTGACTGCTAATTTCGATAACACATCATACCTAACGTCTTTGGGTGACGCCTGCGCCATCTGTCGGAAGTATTTTCATACATTATACCGACCAGGTAAACTTAATTTTACAATTAAGATTTTACCTAATAATGACGCAAACCCTTTAAATATTTAGATATTTTTATATATATTTTCGATTTCACATTTTTCACTTTGTGTTAAAACTTAATTTTACAATTAAGATTTTACCTAAATCGGTATAATGTATGAAAATACGTCCGACAGATTGCGCAGGCGTCACCCAAAGACGTTAAGTATGATGTGTTATCGAAGTTAGCAGTCAGGAGCAATTGTCAGGATGGCTGAATTGGTAAAGCATCTGGACGGTATCCAGAAGATGCAGGTTCAAATCCTGCTCCTGACTGTTATTTTCGATTTCACATTTTTCACTTTGTGTTTAATGTATAGTGCTAAGCATGTCAAATGCTAAAAATATATATAAAAATATCTAAATATTTAAAGGGTTTGCGTCATTATTAGGTAAAATCTTAATTGTAAAATTAAGTTTACCTGGTCGGTATAATGTATGAAAATATGTCCGACAGATTGCGCAGGCGTCACCCAAAGACGTTAAGTATGATGTGTTATCGAAATTAGCAGTCAGGAGCAATTGTCAGGATGGCTGAATTGGTAAAGCATCTGGACGGTATCCAGAAGATGCAGGTTCAAATCCTGCTCCTGACTGTTATTTTCGATTTCACATTTTTCACTTTGTGTTTAATGTATAGTGCTAAGCATGTCAAATGCTAAAAATATATATAAAAATATCTAAATATTTAAAGGGTTTGCGTCATTATTAGGTAAAATCTTAATTGTAAAATTAAGTTTACCTGGTCGGTATAATGTATGAAAATATGTCCGACAGATTGCGCAGGCGTCACCCAAAGACGTTAAGTATGATGTGTTATCGAAATTAGCAGTCAGGAGCAATTTTCAGGATGGCTGAATTGGTAAAGCATCTGGACGGTATCCAGAAGATGCAGGTTCAAATCCTGCTCCTGACTGTTATTTTCGATTTCACATTTTTCACTTTGTGTTTAATGTATAGTGCTAAGCATGTCAAATGCTAAAAATATATATAAAAATATCTAATAATTATTTTTTATAAATCAAAAAGTAATTATCCAAAAAATATCATGTACCTATGTATTTATTCTATGATCTCATAAAACTTTACTGTTGTAATATGCAAGACCATTAAATGGCTGCACCATCTGCACCACATTGCACGTTGTGTTCTACACCAAAAGCAATGTCATGTTAAGAACATGGAACACATTACAACAATAGTGTATACCCTATATGAATTTATTAGATTGATCCTTGCTGTTAATTGGTTAAATAGTAATTCTACTTTTTGTTTATCGAAATTGAGCTGATTATTCAAGCCTGTACTAATCTATATTATTATAAAGTTGTAACAGACCTGTGTCTGTACATTTAAGATATTTGAGAATAAATGACTGTATTAACATTTTTTTTAGATTTTTTGTCTGTCTCTTTATCTGTTTGTTTGTTCGCGCATCACGCAAAAACTACTGAACGGATTTTGATGTGACTTTTTCTATTTGATAGATCTCGATTAGACTTAACAACTGGTAAACATTTTATCCCGCTACTATATCGAGAACCTGAGATACAGCCTGAAAACTAGCTTTTGTTTGCGGCGGAGCCGGAAGCAAAGGCTAGTATGAAATATTTTTATCTGTGACGCAGTATTTCGCTTTTTACTCCTCTCTCCTTTCTGCACTTGCGCATAGTAATGAGATTTTTTGATGATCATCAGCTAACCATTGTATAATCACTTATAATATATAAGTCATTCATCATCGCCATCATCATCATTTACCGCTTCAGAGAAAGAAGCACGAAGCGGTGAAGGCAAACTTACACAAAGTCTACCGATGTGTAAATATCGCTCGACGATCTTCCTTCACCAAATGCATCTGTTCATATAAATATGTTCCTTATCGAAGATATTTAACAAGAATGAAAGATTATATATTAAGATTTAATTTAATTACAAGCCAACATTTATATAACTTATTTTAAATATACATTATCATCGATCGACAACCACATAGTTTTGATAACATTTTACAAATTAATTAAACTACTGCCAGCAAAAGATTTGATAACAGACTATTTCTATTATCGAGTGTATTGGCAACCACCCCAGCAAGGCTTCTTAAAGGGAAGATCCAACCGATGGAAACATATTTTTGTAATAATAGTTTACCTTTTGACATGCTAAGCTACATTGATATTTTTTAGCATTTGACATGCTTAGCCATATAAATTAACACAAAGTTTGAAAATGTGTAATCGAAAATAACAGTCACGAGCAGAATTTGAATATGCATCTCCGGGAAAACAGTCCAGATGCTTTGCCAATTCAGCCATCGTGACAATGGTTCGGGACTGCAAATTTCGATAACACATTCATTCTTAACGTCTTGGGTGACGCCTGCGCCATCTGTCGGTATAATATGTAAATACTTCCAACTTGTTATTTTTGATTTGATATTTTCACACTTTGTGTTAATGCTTAGCTATTTTAGTAAAACAAATTATTGGGGAAAGTGCAATAAATATGTGGGTCGTGTGGGGCCGGCTTTAGAATTGTCCCACCCCTCTCTACCCACGGGAGTCGTAAGAGCCGACTGAGGGAATACCGGGGGAGTGGGCAGCAGCACTCCCTCGAGTATTAACAACATCCACTGCGATCGCCAACCCACCTGCCAAGCGTGGCGATTACGCCATTATCCCCCATGACGGGACCGCTCGTTGTGGCGTTCTCTTGGGGAGGCCTATGTCCAGCAGTGGACGTTGAAGGGCTGATGGATGAATGGATGGAATAAATATGTCTGAATTTTTGAGCATAATAAAATAAATTATTAGTGTAAGCTATATTTTTTATTTTATGTGTAGAGCAGTTATATGCTAGAACGATTTATATAATGCAGTGTTATTATCCGATTTTTCAATTTCATTTATTTCTTACTAACCTTAAGTCAAAAAAGATGAACCTGTAATGTTTATTAACCGATACTATCAAAACAAACTATTTTCAAAAGTTTTATATAATATACTAAATAATTATACACCGATCTTGCTCAATTCTACCAAGCTTCAACCTATGCGTAGAGAACAGTTATACGACTAATCTATAAGTTATTTTAGAAATAAAGGCATGTAAGTGATGAGAAAAGTTAGAACCTACTTACTTCTCAAATAAAATATGTAAATACGTATAAATTTCCATTACTGATTTTGCCATGTATACGTAAAAAATTTGTGGCGGGCCTGGCCTTAACTTATCGTTTAAACTTAAAAGATCTCCGGAGTGCCCGTGCGTTGATTTAAGTTCCTCCTTTGAACTTAACTTCCTGGTTGAAATAACATTATTATATGCCTCGAATTCAATATTAGTTTTGTGTATAATAAAATTTGGTTTATTTCGTTTTACTTTGATATCTATTAAAACAAATAAAATTAAATATTAATATAAAATTCCTATGGGGTCGTCCATTAATCACATAAGGGTCGAAAGGGGGGGAAAGGGGTTCAACAAAAATCACAAAATATCTCAAGGAGGGAGAAAGGGTGTAGTATGATATCACTTTTATTTATTAAGTCGTTGAACGCGCGATTTCTAAACAACCGAAAAGCGGCGTGTGAGCTCGAATTATTTTACCTATATTTAAGTAGGTACCTGTTTTAAGATAATATGTTGAAATTTCTAAGATACTCTGTATTAAAAAATACACGTGATTTTGGGTAGGAAAGGGGGTGTTAGTCTTAAACCTCCCCACGTATCACCAGAGAGGGGGTGTTAGTCTTAAACCTCACCACGTATCACCAGAGAGGGGGTGTTAAAAATGGTAAAAAAACATCACGGAATTAATGGAAAATTCCTATTTTCTTTCCCAGCTTGAGAATCTAACCTCGTAATATTACATTGTTATCCAAAAGAATTGTTACAATTGTAAAGGTCATACTGGGACAGTTTGAGAGAATTGTTATGATAATGACGTCAGAGTAGCAGCTATAACAGTTACCGTTATTGTTAATCTCGCTGTTACAATGTTGTTATTATATCTACAATTTAGCTGTTCGATGTTTAAGGTAATTGCTCAAGAAATTATAGGGTTGTTGAGTAATAGTATAATATTATTCAATTTTATATACTAGACTATATATACGAGCTATATATACTTAAAAAGAGCAAACATCTTCTCAAGATAATATGTACTTATAAGCATTTTATAATGGTTAGAGTCCTCATCCTAATAATAACCTTCCAATCTTTTCAAAGATAGGAAGGTTATTATTTCTACTGGTCACTATTATAGAATTAGGAGGAGAGCCCACCACTCACCCACGGATTGTCAATCCCGGTTATCTTTGGACAGAATAACCTAAGATTAACAATCCGCACTCTCACAGATAGAGGAGAATGTGATAATAGCAAAGTAGCATGCACGATAATGCCAAAAACTCACCAACGCGACACAACCATGCGATACGGTAGAAGTCTCAGAAACACAATATTGCAATGAATGAGTGGCTCATTTGTTGCCAAGCGTTCTTGAGAATGCCTCGCATCATTATCGTGAATGCTACTCTGCTATTATCACGTTCTCCTCTATCTGTGAGAGTGCAGATTGTTAATCTTAGGTTATTCTGTCCAAAGATAACCGGGATTGACAATTCGTGGGTGAGTGGTGGGCTCTCCTCCTAAAATCCATTCTATAATAGTAACAATGGACTTCCGCCAAGTGTCGCCTCATTCAATTAATTATTTCTACTGGTCGTTTAAATTGCCAATTTAATAGATTTGTGTACTGTGCTTGTCATTCATGTACCCATATGTAGGTACGTAACAAACTATTATATGAATATTGCAAGTTATAGCATCTCGGAATCACCAGTGGGCCTAGCCAAGTTACATTCTATAATCGCTAACGCTATAGAAAATATATTAAAATGTATTTGACATCTCTAACGTTAAGTTACATGACTTAGCGTTATAGATATCGTTAAAGCTGTCAAATTCCCATACATTTTAATAGATTTCTATAGCATTAGCGATCATAAAATGCAACTTGGATAGGCCATTTCGCTCGTGTCATAGTGATGTCAATGAAACCTCCATTTTCGATAGGAATTACGTAAAATCCTTCTTAGTGTTTACCTACAGTATTATGAAAACCTATGTGTAAATTTTCACGGGCCTAGTTCAGTCAGTCAGTTATTGTTTTGTATATAATTAGATCATTCTTCATATAAAATCTAAAGTCTAGGCGCTCGAGACATGACCTTTCTATAACATAAAAACACAAAAAATATAGCAGCAAGTTGAAATAACAACTTTTCAAGTCTGGGATCTTTTTTGTGAGAGCTCCTGGTAACTGATGAATCCACAACAGTGCCAGTATCAACAGAATAAATTAATTAAACGTAGGCACGTGCGTGTTAGGTCGTACCGGACACGTGTCGTGTCCGCCTCCCGCTATAAATCAATCAAGTAGCCGCTCGCTTCATTGGAGGGCTATGCTGAGGTATTTCAATAATGTTACCACTGTATAGATGTCACACTGACGTTTCTTTTAGGAGTGACAGTTATAGAACAAATTATTTGTTATTCTGAAATATGTTGGGGTTGAATTACCGCTACAATTTTTTTCTCATCTAAGCGTTATTAGCTTTTTACTATTGTCTTTTAATTTTATTTTAGTAGTATTTGTCTTTTAGTAGTAATTATAATATTACCTGTGTGATTTAGCAAATAGTGGAAAGTACTTCTGAATTGTTATTTTTATATTTAACTAACTGACCCCGCAGACGTCGTTCTGATAGCTATTGGGTGTATAGCAGTCCAATAGCTTTTATTAAATTAAGCTGGCACACCACACTGTTTCTCATTGATGTGTTTGACATCACTATATAAATTTGGGAAAAAGAGAAATAAGGTTATCATATTTTTGCGGTAAATTTTTCCAGTAATTGTCGTCATAAGAACCTTTCCAGGACACCAGCGAATATTTTGAAAAAGAAAACAGGTAAATTGGTCTAACGGTTCTCGGGTTTTGCACTTAGCAACACATTCAGCGATTCATTTTTATTTATATAGATAATTTATTTTGTATTGTTTCCCAAATAATGACGGGCTTCGTGGCGTAGTCGGTAGTATAACCGACTTCCGTGCACGAGGTCGTGGGTTCGATTCCCACTCAGGACAATTATTTGTGTGATGAACACAAATATTTGTACTGCGTCTTGGTGTTTCCTATCTTATGATATGTATGTATTTATAAAAAAAAGTAATATAATTATGTATTATCCTAAATCTGGTACCGATAGCATAGCATAAGCGTTAAGCTTAGTTTGGGACCAGAGGACGTTGTGTCCGTGAATATTTATTTATTTATTTATAATAATAAACTAGAAAATAAGATAACTGTATACATATTTATGCAAATTATGTTAAAGACGCTCTCGATTGGGACGACAGCGTTTAGTAGTAATTTATAAAGTAGATTTAGTTCTTGCATGATAATAAAGGGTATGTAGGTACGCCCCAAACAAAGCTGAGAAAAATACTTTAATATACAGACAGCTCATAAATACCTTGTTTTGCTGTAGATATAGATACTATAGGTGTATAAGCAATTTTCTTAAAGTACTTTCTGGTATCGACGCAAATATTACACGTTATGCAATAAAACAAATGTATTATAAAAAATAAATGTATTATGGAAATCGGAGTCCACCCAAGACATTGAATGTTGTAAAGTTTTCGAAAAGTCGGGATATTAGAAAATCAAGTAAACACGATCGTAAACGTAGCTATTTTCTTTATATAATACTTAAAAATACAGTTTACAAACAAATATCTTACTAACAACATTATAACTATGAAAGTTCAGATACTGTACCGTGTGGATCGAGCCCAAAATTTCTGCGTGGCAGTCGGTGGAGAGCTCAAAAACTAAGTAAGGAAAAAATTTACCTAACCGCGCACCTCGTCGTTCGGGGACAACGAACAGGGTAGTGTGGGGCCCTCACCCACTAAAAAAACCCGCCGTGTGCCGTCTCTCCGCCTTTCTTGGCTTCAGTGGTATTATAAAACTGTACCTAACAGACATATGCCTGTATATTTAGGTTATTTGAGAAAAAAAATACTGTATTAGGCTATTTAAGCCATAGACGCTAACATAAAACAATCTTTTTTTTATATTTTTGTCTATTTGTTTGTTCGGGCATCACGCTTCATAAACTACTGCACGGATTTTGATGAAACTTTTTTGTTTCATAGCTCTTGATTAGACTTAAGAACTGGTATACACTTTACCCCGCTACTATATCAGAAACCTAAGATATAATCGAAAAACTAGTTTTGGCTGCGCGCCTCGGGCTTTACGGTAATGTAGCCTGAAATATGTCACGTAAAATAGTAGAACATAGTGTTACAAATTACTTTATGGACAATCATTGAAGTCATAATATGTAAGCACCTGGTTAAAATATGGTCATAAAATAACAAACGTTAATTTACGAACTTAGGTGCTGACAAGCGCTGAAAAAATAATAAATAAAAACAAAAATAAATACCTTTAAAGCGACCTGTACACAACATAAATCTTCAGAAATACACCGAGTTATTGCACACAAATACCCAGACAATACTACATGGTACGTCCAATTTTATGGCTTATTTCGTAAAAATGTGCAGTAGATCACTGTCCCTACGATAAGTCTTTACGGCGAACTGATGTCACGCGATGTTGTTGAGTCTGTAAAAAGTGACATTGGTGACATTGGTGACAACTAGTGCCATGACCGTTTGTTTTATGCAAGTTTTAGAATGAGTTTGAATCTCGAAATGTTAACTTTATTTTAAGTACCTAGTTAATATTAGTACTATTTTTGTAGACGATTGTTTACCTCAATACGTATCATCGAATAGTTGGTACGGTTTTAATACGTAGCCAAATTATTTTGCGCTTATAACAGCATAATAGCGTATACTAAGCGTATAGGGTTTGTAGGTAGTATCTAGTCCTAAAATAGAAAAAAAAACAATTACACGAAGAACCTTTTTTTTTTCTTTTTAACAAAATACACCTATTGATGTAGCATACTTTGGAATAAAAATATCAATATATTTTATAACACATTTACCAATAATTACAATCACTTTCATTTAACTGGTTGAAACTTTAATTATATAATTTTGGAATCTTCAATCGAAGAAGAGTGTATATGAATAAGATGTATTAATTTATTATTACTGTTAAGCATAAGTTACAGTTTTAAAGATTACTAGACGTAATAAAACCCTCTTAAATAAATAAAGAGAAAAAAAAAATTACTAGACGATTCTACCACATTCCTACACAGATCAGCTTGGTAAAATCATTAAAAACACAACCTTAGTCATCGAGATACCATTACAATGGTAGAGGTAATCTAAGTTTTTTAACTGGACCTTTATTGTACTATTTCCGCAAGGGAGACTTTGACAAATGTTTGCAATTTTTACTTTCCACTTTACTACGTTCATGTACTCGTGTTTAAATAACTCATAGCATTGATAAAACTATAATATTTTAAATTAAATATACTTAACACCTTGTCACAGAGATGACATTGGAACATTGTATCTCTGGGGCTTCACAAAGAGAATTAATGGACATACACCACATCAATAAGTGCATAATCAGTACCGTCATTAGCTTTTAGGTCATAGGTACTTCAAAAATATATATTAAAGATAAAAATACTTTTTTCAAATGTGTTTTTTTTAATAACTTTTAAACGATTTTACCGATCGATTCTAAAAACGAATCAGCTCTTAACATCAAAAAAACACGTCTATCGCTGCCAGTCCGGTCATAATCGGTTGATTCGTTCGTGAGATATTGTTGGCGAAAAAAATTTCTATAACATTTTCAGTCTGACCAGTTTGAGCTTTAAGATTCTTCAAAAAGCTCAAAAAGCTGCGTTGAATGCCGCAAATTACGAGAATATCATTAATTCAAAAGTTATTGCGATTTGATCAAAAGTCGTTTCTGAGCTCGAAGAGCGTGTTCATCAAAGTGTTTCAATTTGATACATGCTACGATAGGATTAACAAATTTAGTGACGAAGACATTACTTTTCTTATTTTTCTGGCTGTATGTAGAAAATTATCTTTAAAATTACGCATCCATCCATCCATCAGCCTTTTAACGTCCACTGCTGGACATAGGCCTCCCCAAGAATGAGGGATAGTGCCGTAATCGCCACGCTTGGCAGTCGGGTTGGCGGTCGCAGTGTATGTTGTTAATACTCCAAGGAGTAATGCTGCCCACTCCCCCGGAATTCCCTCAGTCGGCTCTTACGACTTCCATGAGTGGAAAGGGGTGGGACAATTCTAAAGCCGGCCCCACACGGCAAGGCTAGAAAAAATTGGGTATAGAACATTAATAAAACCACAAAAGAATACATTTGAAAAGTAATGTAGAGATATTCATCTAGAGTAACTCGAGTAAACTTAGGAACTTTTATAAATCGTTAAGTTTTATTAAACACTTATTTACACATTTCAACAATAGAATATCGTCTGCAATTGTTATTAATTATAAAGTTCACTGAGGGTCGCGGCGCACCCGTCATCTGCGCAAAGATGGCTCGCAATGAAATTAAAGTAAGCACAATGAATCTCAAGTTTTAATTAAACGCAGAAAATGTCAGATACTGCCGTTAGTGCTGCCACCTAGAGGCCATCTTGAGGAGTACTGACCACTTTTTTGTCTTATGCTGAGTTTATTTTAACAGTACATCTTATTGCTAGTAATACACAGACTTATCACAATCTAATTTAATTTAATACATTAATGTCATCAACAGGCCTTTGATAATATGACTGCTAATTTCGACAACACATTCATTCTTAACGTCTTGGGTGACGACTCTTGAGTCCCGAGCAATTGTCACGATGATTGAATTGGAAAAGCATCTGGACGGTATCCAGGAGACGTAGGTTCAAATCCTGCCCGTGAGGTATTTCCGATTTCACATTTTCACACTTTGTGTTAATTTATATGGCTAAGCATGTCAAATGCTAAAAAATATATGAAAATATCAAAGTATATAGGTATTATATCATCATACGAGTAATCTTTTGTTAGGTGAATGCTTATAACCAAATAACTGCTATATACGTACAACATATATCTTTCTTACCCGTAAGCGAAAATGTAATAACGTAAAATGCATTGAACAGTGGAGTATTGTTAAAATGCCGTGATTACTTTGTAAGAAACCACAAAAAATTTACGATCAAATAAATCATACCAATAAGTCGGCTCAGGACCGTTCGGTACCGCGAGTTATTACTTTTTAATTTGAAACAGACGGAAAAACGAATAAAATATGCCTAAAAAGTGTCCCCTGGTACAATTAGCTTCGATTATAGATGTTATTTTGAATTTTATGACAGCTGTTACGTTTGCAATCGAATGAAACACAAACACATTTTGTATTTTTGTATTATTTCTTTGTTTAGTTAATTTATACCAAAAATAAAATCATACGTACAAGAAATATAGCTTTTTTGTTATACTTAGTTATAAGAATTTTACAAAATACTGTATTTATAGTTTTAATAGTTAGCCTTAAAATGCCGTATAACACCACCCCGGCAGATTATTACAGAAAGCATAAAAAGTGCGTAAAAACCATAATAAGAAAGCAACATACCTTATAACTTAGCAAGTCACGTCGTAAAAAGACAACCTATATTAAACAAGTAAAAAGCTGTAAAACAAGTGAAAACAGCATGTAATGAGGGCAAAGTTGTGGCAGTAAGCAAGGCATACGGTAAGGCCTTCCCTGAGACGGAAACAACAAAGTATGTTATAATGATGTGGTTAGTTCTTGTTGCAACCCAACGGGGGTTTGACACGAGGCCGCCGACCATTTTTTGTTAAAGTTTCGTCTGGAGTCTTTAAAGCTTACACTTACACGTTTTGTATAAATATTATTTTAATAATTAGGCATGCGACCTCTTTCTTGTTAATTTTTACGCACTTGTTTCAAATATTGTACCAAGATTTGTTAATCAATGTGTAAATAGATAGAAATAATTAAGTAGCTATTTAGGAACACATTTCATGAATAATGGTAGTTCGGAATTTTTGGAAAAACAATATTAAATTTAGTTTTAATTATTATTAATTTAAAAATAAATCTAAAGAAAAACAATCTCATTTGGATACTGGCCAATAATTTCAATTGGAAATGTTCAGTTCTAAAATTGGAAAACAATAAAAGGACTCGTATAATATTAATGAAGTTGCCGAAAGCGTACGTTTCGACTGCAGATTTTGGACGGATGGCTGCAGGCGTGAGGGTAGAGCCGCGTGAGCACTTTAAAATTTATCGAATTTTCGTGTTTCGCTTGTGCCGCCCACGCGGCCCCTCCCGGCTCGGTGTGATACTGTCACAGTGCCAGTTCAAAGTTCGACAAATGTATAAAATTGGTTAAGCATTTCAAACTGAAGTTACAGAGACACGGATGTATGTATAAAACACTATACAATCCACATTTATTTATGTAATAAATTGCTATTTGTCATCTGAATTTGTTTTGATGCCTGCTTTAGCCTCGATAATATTCGTATTTTGAAGTGGTAACTTATAATTGACCTATATATATTAAATAGGTACTTAGTATTTTGAACTGTATTTAGCATTTGACATGCTCAGCTACTTTGAAGAACAAATTATTGTGAAAGGGAAAAAAGAGAGCTTCACTGCGAGCGTGAGTCGTAAAGACTTACTACTGCGATGGCTCAGCGGTCTAGAGCACTTCCCCGGATTGGAAAAGAGGCAGGTTCGCATCCGAGCCCATATGTAGCTCCAGAGATAATAATATCAGTACTTTAAAATAAATCAATTAATTATTCAATTAAAACCCATTACTGTCCCACTATAGGGCACGGGTCTCCTCTTGAAGGAAGAGAGATTTAGGTAAAATCCGCCCTGACCCAGTACGGCTTTACAATCTGTCGAAATAATCTCCCAGGCTTCCTCACGATGTTTTCCTCCCAGTGATAATAATTGTCAACGTATATATATATATATATATTTTTTTTTTTTTTTTTAATTTTTTTTTCTATTCCGTCATCTAAACTGTCACTAGTAGAATCATCTGTCTTTGTATTCGGAAGTGGTCTTCTTACACGGTGTATATATATATATTGTGTGTACATCACAACATATCGATCATTTCGAAAAATCAGAATGCCTAGTGAGGTCTCTTGACTTCCTACTTTAAATCGAACTTAAAACTACTGTTTTTTGTAGTCCTTGGTTTTAAAACCAACAATAGCCTATTGTCGAGTTCAATCCCCAATTTGAGGTGTACATTTTGCAAGGCGCCTTTTACTTTTTAAAATATGATTGATTTTCATATTTAATTTCAACAAATTATTACTGCTCGGTAAAGGAAATCATTATGAATACATGCCCAAGTTTCTCGAGGGTTTGTGAACTCTGCTAATCTGCAATGGGCCAGTGTGGTGAACTAGGGCCTCAAGGTGCATTTCCACTGACTCGGAGGTGGGGGGAGTGGACCATGAATTGGCCAATCACAGTGCTCGAAATCTCCACTCCGCATCAATAGAAACAGTGTAAGTGGAGCACAGAGAGAACAGAGCGGAGTTGAGCGGACTTTCAAATAAAATATATAAACACGTGGCCCCGAGCCGGGCAGAATGGATTCAAGCAGGCTGTGGTTCCGAGCGGAGAGCACGAAGCAGAGCGTAGCGGGGCGGTACATTTCTAACATTTAAATCGTGCGCGGCATTTTAGTTTAGTGCAGTTCTGTGCTTCAATGCCAACACTTGTCACTTTTCACTGCTCTTCTCAGCTCCACTCCGCCCAGCTCCTCGTTAGCGGAAACGCACCCTAAATCATTCTCATTTTAAAAGGAGACTTTTTCCCAATAACCTATTATTGGGAAAAAGTCTACAATAATTGGTTAAGAAGATAATAAAAATACTATAATCAAAAATTTCTCACGACAATGGATCTATGTTCATATTGTTATCAAAATAATGATAGGTATTCGAAAAGTGCGTGTCGCAATTTCACAAACGACTGTTAAAATTACGCTGACATATTGACGCTTTACACAACCCCAAAAAAAAATCAACAAAAACATTTACACGGCCCAGTACATACTGTTAATGAGTGCTGAGCTGTCAGTCTGTTCGTAAAAAGCAGGGGTTGACAGACAAATAAAGATTTATACAGCACAATGTCTCGTAATTGCGCTTTATTAAGTACAATGAATGATAGAATTTTTAAAGTTTCGGTACTCGTACATTCTATTACAGGCTCTTAATGATATTCATTAACTATCTAGATAAAAATATTAGTTAGTGCATATTCATAGTTGGCATTATATTGATATTATATATAAAATGCATTTTACAAGGTAAGAACTGATCCATTTCGAGGTTCACTACTTTTTCGTCGAAATGCTCGAACGTGTCATCGAAAATTGGACTCAACGGATGGACCATCTGTGACGTAGTAACGGCCAACATTTGATAGACATAATCTTAAAAAATAAATGCCAAAGAATGTTCTTTCAAATGATAATAAACATTCTCCATTAAATATGAATATTCTGTTTTTTTCTTTAAAAAAGTAGGGAACCTCGAAATGGATCACCTCTTATATCACATTTGTGATACGATAATTTACGAAGATGTCATGATCACATAGGAACTATCATAGTATCTACTCAAGTTGAACTTAAGAACTAAGAAATTTTTGCCCAAACAGATTATAAATGGTATTACAATAGCCATCATTTGGCCGTAATTTAAACAGGTTATTTGTTATTCAGCCGTGTGGGGCTGGCTTAGAATTATCCCACTCCCTCCACCCATGAGAGTCGTAAGAGCCGACTGAGGTAATATCGGGGGATTGGGCAGCAGCACTCTTTCGAGTATTAACAACATCCACTGCGAACGCCAACCCGCCTGCCAAGCGTGGCGATTACGGCACTATCCCCTATTCTTGGGGAGGCCTATGTCCAGCAGTGGACTTTAAAAGGCTGATGGATGGATGGATGGATTTATATTATTATATTTTCCTACTTAGCAAACTTTTCATTAAAACTCTACAAAAATCTTCTTTGAAAAAACATCTAAACGAAAGTGAAAACGGTTTGCAAATCCATCGTGTGGTTCAGAAGGAGTAGGAATAACAAACAGACTATACTTTTATAGATTATTAAACACAATTCTCTATAACATACTCTATCTTCTTTCGATAAGATTGAAAGTTGTACTGCGCATTGAATAAGAAAACAAATGTTAGGACACTTCTAACTCTGTCTCGTTAGGTAATCAAATTTGTTTGCAGTGCACTAACGAGCCTGCAACGGTCCGAGCTACAGTCTGCACCGTGATTTGCCTGATAAGTACCTGGGCCAATCGATACCATTACAACTATCATTGCATTGAATATATCATGTACTCGTAAGTTATGAACATTTATAAAGAACTAGCCTAGCCCGCGACTTCGCCGCTGCCAAAAGCTAGTTTTTAGGTTATATCTCAGGTTTCCGATATACTAGCGGGATAAAATATAAAGAAAAAATGACTGTAATAGGCTATATAAGCGTGTCTAAACACAAAACAATTTTTTTTTAGAATTTTTGTCTGTTTGTCTGTTTGTTTGTTCGCGCATCACGTAAAAACTACTGAACGGATTTTGATGCATCTTTTTTTATTTAAAAGGCCTATATTAGACTTAAAAAGTGGTATACATTTTATCCCGCTACTATGCCGGGAACTTGAGATTTTACCTAAGAACTAACTTTTGGCTGCGGCGATGCCGCGGGCAAAGGCTAATCTAATTTATAAAATTCTCGTGTCGCCGTGTTTGTTACCAAACTCCTCCGAAACGGCTGGACCGATTTGTATGACATTTTGTGTGCAAGTCGGGTAGGTCTGAGAATCGGCCTACATCTATTTTTCACACCCCTAAACAATAATGCACTCCTAAATATTATATTTTTATTCTTTGGATTTTTTTTTTTATTTTTATTTTAGATATTGTTATATATATTTTTAGCATTTGACATGCTTAGCAACATACATTAAACACAAAGTGAAAAATGTGAAATCTAAAATAACAGTCACGAGCAGGATTCGAACCTGCATCTCCTGGATACCGTCCAGATGCTTTGCCAATTCAGCCATCGTGACCCTTGCTCCCGACTGCTAATTTCGATAACACATTCATACTTAACGTCACACATTTTTCACTTTGTGTTTAATGTATGTTGCTAAGCATGTCAAATGCTAAAAATATATATAAAAATATCTAAATATTTATAGGGTTTGCGTCATTATTAGGTAAAATCTTAATTGTAAAATTAAGTTTACCTGGTCGGTATAATGTATGAAAATACTTCCGACAGATGGTGCAGGCGTCACCCAAAGACGTTAAGTATTGTGTTATCGAAATTAGCAGTCAGGAGCAAGGGTCACGATGGCTGAATTGGCAAAGCATCTGGTCGGTATCCAGGAGATGCAGGTTCGAATCCTGCTCATGACTGTTATTTTCGATTTCACATTTTTCATTTTGTGTTTAATATTTTTATTTTATTACGATTCGGCATTAAAAATACATACTTACTACCCTAAATTTTCACCCTTCTACTGCCGGTGTAGAAGTAATTTATATGGCAAAACAAGGTTTGCTGGGTCAGCTAGTCTATTACGAGTATAATTCTCGTGTGTTGCTCACAATGAACTCCAAAACTACCTAACCGATTTTTACGGTTTTTTTTAATGTGTTTTACTGGCGTGCCAAAGATAGCATACTTTTTATCACGTATGTATTTTTTTATATTTAATTGCAAAATATTCACGAAAATAAAATATGGCGATACGAAGTTCTCCGGGTCAGCTAGTACTATTATAAAGCTGTAACAGAGCTGTGTCTGTTCATTTAAGATATTTGGGAAACAATTACTGTAATAGGCTATATAGGCGTGTCTAAACACAAAACAATTTTTTTTAGAATTTATATTTCTTTGTCTGTTTATCTGTTTGTCTGTTTGTTTGTTCACGCATCACACTAAAACTACTGAACGGATTTTGATGCAACTTTTTTATTTGAAAGGCCTTGATTATACTTAAAAACTGGTGTACATTTTATCCAACTACTATATCGGGAACCTGAGATATAACCGAAAAATTAGAAAATTATTTAAACTAGTTTTTATTTAAACTAGAATTTTGTTTGTTCGCGCATCACACTAAAACTACTGAGCGGATTTTGATGCAACTTTTTTATTTGAAAGGCCTTGATTTGACTTAAAAACTGGTAGACATTTTATCCCGCTATAGTAGAGGGAACCTGAGATATAATCGAAAAACTAGCTTTTGGCTGCGGCGAAGCCGCTGGCTAGTAAAGCTGTAACAGAACTATGTCTGTACATTTAAGATATTTGAGAAAAAAATGACTGAATTAGGCTATATAGGCGTGTGTAAACACAAAACGATGTTTTTAGATTTTTTGTCTGTTTGTCTGTTTGTTTTTTTCGCGCATCACGCATAAACTACTGAACGGATTTTGATGCAACTTTTATGTTTGATAACTCTTGATTAGACTTAACAACTGGTATATATTTTATCCCGCTACTATATCATTAACCTGAGATGTTACCTAAAAACTAGCTTTAGGCTGCGGCGAAGCCGCGGGCAAAGGCTGGTCATTAAATTAAATTGGGAACATTTGTAGCAATAAATAAATTTTTGAGTTTGTTACTTCTTTTGTTGTAGTAACCTGTTTATAAATTAATATATGATATAATCAACTACTGTTTAAATTATAATATGAAAAACAAAATGGATAATATAGTAATGTAAAGAGTTAAACACACGCATTTGGTCGTATCGTAGATACGAGTACATATGCGTAGTAAATAGGGAGGCTGCTTAGTTATTGTTCATTAAATTATTTTAAAGAGACAAAAATACAGTTCATTTTTAACACGAACAATTCATATGCAACGCCAATTGTATTCTGTGAACGCATCCGTTCTCACATACGGAAATTAATAAAAGACAAATTAACGGCAAAACAAAAAAGTGTTCTAAAGTCAATGACACAATGACAGCCATTGTCGACCACTTGTGCCTCATTAGGAAGAAAAAAAAACAATTAAGCTCCCTCTACCTGGACAACTTTATATTTTAACTCACTTAAATAAAATACAGCTTTATAACAATCGTTCAAAGCTGATATTGCAGTTATAATATCTTTGTCATCAGTACTTTCATCATGTACCCCTTCATCGTCATACATACGTCAGTGGCAGAGTACTGAGGCCATTCCTTTATGAGCATTGTGAACTTTAATCCGGTCGTGAATGGCATTGTTTAAAATCACCTACGGCCCAAGGGCTCGTGAGTTCACAATGTATGCGGAGTTTTATGTGATGGGAACTTTGATATGTGCGTTCAGGGATTCAACCGGGTACCGTGTCGGGTCTAAATGGACACGTCATTTGTCTGCCAAATATGCGATGAATCCTTGTGACTTGCGTAAAGCATTGTGCTGTCTTAATATTAGTAATTTCGGATAGATTTTTCTTCTAGTTCGCTAAAATATAGTAGATTTTAATATTATTAAAAGAAAACTTAATTAGGATATAAGTTCAAATTATTTGTGAGTAAAGAAAAAGAGATTCTCTTTTTCTTTATTCACAAATAATTTGTACTTTAAAAAGTAGCAGAGTATGTCAATTGCTAAAAGAAATAGATCTAAAATGTAGGATATAAGTTATAAAAGTATCTCAGTTAAACAGATAGCAATACTAAGTGCAATATTGAAACGGTTAAGTTTCAAACGAGTGGTGAATCGATTGAATTTATCTCGATGCTACAACGGATTAGAGAAAACTTGAAGGTAGCATGTTAACTTCAACAATATCAAACGATTTGTCGATCTCATAACGGATTTGATCGTTGGGTTCGCAATTAATATGGTCTGGTTAACCGCAATTTGCAAGTCGATGAGTGAAAATAGATTTGTCTAGAAACATGGCTATTTAATTTTCTGGTTCTGGTTGGTGGTTCTGTCCGTGTGGTGACGGACTAGGACACCACCCTATTCTTTCCCACGTGTGTCGTACGAGGCGACTAACTGTTTAATATGTGATATGCTTCTGTTTTTACCCAATGTAATTAAAATCTTAATTTTTATATTAAGACATGCATCAAAAACGTCGTGATAGGAGTGCATAGTATTTATAGATACATATTGAACGTAATAAAGCATACATAATAATAAAAACAAGTGCACGTTAACAACTTAATATATACATACATTAAATAAAATTAATATTACTCGCCTTTGGGGATCCAACTTGAGACCTCTGCATAACAGTCTATTTGTGTAGCCAGATTTAGTCTCCCAATATTATAATGTATTATTCAGAACATAAATCAAACAGAACAATTCACTTCAAAAATACTACCTGGTAGTACCATAATCTCAAAGAAACTTTAGTGCTTCAAATAAACGGCATACGAGCATCGTCATCGTAAATCGTTATTCCTAAAAACATTTTTAACTAGTAAATAGTAGAAATCACACTTTAACTTAGTTACTCATTCCCTAGAAACGCTCGTAAATAGAACGGTAGCCTAAAAAGGACTTCCCTTGAATTACAGATTCGTTCTGTAGTGTATACTTGTCGTAAATTTTAGTAATAGTCAGATGTATTTTAAGAGTTCATTCGTAAGTAGTTCATTATGTACTTTGTGAATTTATACATCCCATATACTTGTAGTTTGATTTTGGCTGTCATGCTATTGAGGATATTTATAACATTACACAGATTGTATTGCCTACACTATATACTATATGTACATATTGTATATACGGATATATGTTTTATGTTAACCTGCATAATCACACTTTAAATATGAGCCTAATCATTTTTCACGTTTTTAAAAAAAAATTATCGTGCTACATAGACGACATTTTACCTGATGTCAAGTAGCCACATAGTCTTAGATTGTAAGCTTCATTAGCTTTATAGAATCCTATCACGCTCGTTTTAATGAGTCACATTGTTAGACGACGAAAACACGCGGTAACTAAGTACGTAACGTGACTGCCACATGAACCATACATTTCTATGTTCCTTTCTGGGTTCCATACAATACATACCTATAAAACTCATAGAATCTCATGATTTCATGATGAACGGTTGAGTAGTTAAAGCGTAAAAACAAACAAACTCACATTTGTATTTGTACATTTGTAGGGAAGTCAGGATAACGTTAATAAGTTCGGATTTGGATGTCCACACTGTATTGTTAAATGAAATGCTTAAACTCTTGCGCAAATTCTCCAAAATTCACTCCATAAAATATCAATCAGTGTTCTATATTCATAATATTAGTTTGAAACAAATCAGGATCACTAATGAACCCCTTAAAACGCCTTTCTATTGAATCTAAGATAGAAAGATGGGCAGTACCAGCCTAAATATGACAGCAGTATTCTACACCGGACTACAACCACATAATACTGCATTAAAAGCAGTTCCTATGTGAATGTATTATAACTATTTGCATACGTATGTCTGAAAGCAGAATGTATTTGGTATCTTGATACTAACTCAAATTATTATAAAGGTAAACATTGTAATGTTTTTAAATAAGAATGTAACTAATTTTTAAACACAAAGCATTCGTCTCTGTAGCTGTCACAAATCATTACCGGCCACAGTACGAGTTCAAACAGTAGCTTAGTTTGAAATTCATGCTAATTGTGCGGGGGATGCCATTGATGGTGTCACTCGGTAATGGCTTTTAAGAAATGTAATAAATTATTCTGTGCCGCCCGCCAGGTGACGCCGTGCGATGTGTAGCTAGTACGAGCTTGCCGTAAGTTATAAGGGATGATCTTAAAAAAAAAGACGGTTAAAAAATATTGGATACCTATATTACAATAAAATATGAATATAAGCGTTCTGGTAGAATTAAGTATTAGCACCGGAACTACCTATTTGAAGTATTTATGATGAATTATGATATTGAATAACAAATTATAAAATTAACACAAAGTGTGAAAATGTGAAATCGAAAATAACAGTCACGAGCAGGATTTGAACCTGCATCTCGGTTAAAAATGAATGTGCTATCGAAATTCGCAGTCCCGAGCAATTATCACGATGGCTGAATTGGCAAAGCATCTGGGACGGTATCAAGGAGATGCAGGTTCAAATCCTGCTCGTGACTATTATCTATTCATATTTATATTATCTATTTCATATATTCACAGTTTGTGTTAATTTCTATGGCTAAGCATGTTAAATGTTAAAAATATATATTATATTATATCCATCCATCCATCCACCAGCCTTTCAACGTCCACTGCTGGACATAGGCCTCCCCAATAGAACGCCACAACGAGCAGTCCCATCATGGGGGATAATGCCGTAATTGCCACGCTTGGCAGGCGGGTTGGCGATCGCAGCGGATGTTGTTAACACTCGAGGGAATGCTGCTGCCCACTCCCTCAGTTTTCCCTCAGTCGGCTCTTACGATTCCCGTGGGTAGAGAGGGGTGGGACAATTCTAAAACCGGCCACCACACGGTCTTATCATAATTATAAAATGGTATCTGCTATTTAAAGGCATTATAATATGTAATTTAAATTACATCCAACTCGTTTATGTAGAGCAACGAACGGTTACACTTCGTTATCCATCACGAAGATATCTAATCGATCGTCACTTGTCCCCTACAGAGCCGTCAGACTTACGACGTGCTCTTATCGTTCCCGGAATTCGTCTTTTACTAAGTAATTTAAAAAAATATATATTCCTTTTGGGGGGTGATGTTTACTTTAATCATTGTGAGCGATTTACTGTGTACACTATTGATATTTATGGTTCATTTAGATAAACGGATATGCACAGTAAGGACGGTATTTAGTAGTCTTACTTACAAACATAAGAGCGCTGAATTATCTTTATACATATAATGTACTTTTTTTTTTGATTTAGCTAAAAGATGTTAAATTAATACTAGTAAATGGACTCATTTCTGTTTCTCAGAGGGGTTAGTAGTAAGAACGAGTCCCAACTTGTCATAAAAAGATCTTTTACTGTCTACTTTTCGTCCAATAAATTAATATTACGGTAAAACGTGAAAAGGATCACCATGTCAATATGGCTGAACAATATGGTTTTTAAATAATTTTTTACATTTTGATTTTAAAACATGGGTTTCTTCACTTTAAGAGGGATTTAATCCACAATACTAGGTCCAATTTACTGGAACCGAAAAACGCTATGTAGCCATCGTCGTGTAAGATTATATCATCATAGCATCGTGCTTGTATTCCCCGAAGGGGTAGGCATAGGTGTATTACACACCCACGGTTCACCAGCTATGCTTAAGTCCCACGTAATAGGGGGCGAGCCTATTGCTCTCTACCGGGCACATTTCCAAACTCCGGGCTGCTACTGAGAATTTTTCTTTTTACAAAAAAGCTTAATAGTACTGCCCGACCCGGGAATTGAACCCGATACCTCATGATCAGCAGTCGATTACACTACCGCTGCACCACAGTAGAGGTAAGTGTAATAATAATATTAGTAATTAATTATCTTGGAAATTATAGGCGTGCCTTTGCTTCTGTCTTAAAACTTGTCTCTGAAATAAAATCTTATTTCTAGTCCTAATTACATAAAGCTGTTATGTTTCTCAATCAATACATAGACAGCTATATAAATAACAAAAACTTTTTCACAGTGCATAATTAATATGTTTACATCTCCATCAACTGTCAACACACACATTGCCTGGAATACACCTTGAGTGGAATAAAGACGTAACATACTTAAATTCAGTATCCAGGGACGCATCAATTCCATTTAATAATTAAGGCTGTCAAGTTGCGTGTATCAGGGAGGTAGTGAGCAAGTGAGCGTGAGACCAAGACCTTTGTCACACCGTTAATTATCCCAGTTAGGGATGGATACATTTTTGATGAGTTTGTTCATGTTTGGAGGCAATCAATTCGGAGGTTTCTTTCAGAGAGAATTGTTTGAGAAAGTTTCGAACATCGAATTATCTCTGTCGAATGAGATCATTACAATCCCAAGAATTAAAAATGGACTGTAGGTTAAATAGATTTACGCAATCTGAAATTTTATTAAGACGTCTCTAAGGCTGATTTCCAAGAGCTTAATGAGCTAGAAATGATTATAAATAAGATATTATGAATTGTATTACTAAAGTAGAATTGAAGGACATAAGGCTTATTTAGATATTTTTATATATATTTTTTTAGCATTTGACATGCTTAGCACTATACATTAAACACAAAGTGAAAAATGTGAAATAGAAAATAACAGTCAGGAGCAGGATTTGAACCTGCATCTTCTGGATACCGTCCAGATGCTTTACCAATTCAGCAATCCTGACAATTGCTCCTGACTGCTAATTTCGATAACACATCATTCTTAACGTCTTTGGGTGACGCCGTTATTTTCGATTTCACATTTTTCACTTTGTGTTTAATGTATAGTGCTAAGCATGTCAAATGCTAAAAATATATATAAAAATATCAAAATATTTAAAGGGTTTGCGTCATTATTAGGTAAAATCTTAATTGTAAAATTAAGTTTACCTGGTCGGTATAATGTATGAAAATACTTCCGACAGATGGCGCAGGCGTCACCCAAAGACGTTAAGTATGATGTGTTATCGAAATTAGCAGTCAGGAGCAATTGTCAGGAAAAAAATATTATGAGAAATATACTCAAATGTGTGTTTAAATTTGTAATCCACTCAGCGGCTTGTCAATTATCTCTCGCTTCAGGGACGTCCTCACCTAATTTGGTCATAGCTCAACATCATGCGCTCGTAGCCTGTAGGCGCTTACAAGAGTTCTTCTAGGATACATGTTTGAAAATAAATATTTTTACGACGCGTTAAGAGCACACTGAGGCGCGAATGAAGGTCGTAGGATATTGTGTGAAGTCTGCCAAATGTGTCCAAAGCAATGCTACATCATAATGAACTATCTCTATATATATATTCTAACATAGGGTCACCGTGAGACAATATTATATTGCAAATATAATATTAAAAACGTGTACAATCCATATTAATAAAAATGAGACATTTCAAACTTATTTCAAGTTATTTGTTATCAACAGCCCGTCCCGGCTTCACACGGGTGAACATTTATTTTGTAAACATTTTGGGATAAACGTAGTGTAAATGTGTCTTTAGGCAGGACATAAGTAGTTTTTTAATTACTATTTATAGTAATAAATATCTATCTAATAATATAGTAAGATTTATGCTAACAATGTATGAGATTTTAAGCTAGTGTAATAAAATTAGTATAATACTCCTTTAAGTTTTAAAAATTTTTGTAGTAGATATTTTTAATTGTGTTTCTAAACGAATAATATGTGGGTTGAAATAAATAAACCAAAAATTTGTAAAATCATATTACTGTGGGTAGATGAAACCGTTGAAACAACATATCAGCTTTGGACATCTACCATCTAAGTCCACCCGTGATCATGAATGCTGTAAAGTATTCGAAACGTCGGGATAGCATACGTACGCATAGTTATCAAGTAAACGCGATAGATGCCGTAAACGTAGTTTTATTTCAAAAATATGGTAGAAAGAATGAAATTGCATTGAAACTTTCCAGTGGTGATCATCTACACTATCTATACATAATTGAAACGGTGAACGGCCCCTAAATGTAGTTTAACTCTTAAAAATTTTGTGCCCTGGTTGAGAAACAGATTTTAGCGACATCGCCAATCGCCTCCCTTAGTTTCATTCGACCCAACATTGAGTCCCACAGTGGTAAATCATCACCCTTCTGCTTACTTCCATTTACGAAATAGGCGGCCGCCTATTAAATGTCGATTTTTTTGCGTAAAGACCATTCCCTGACTTACCCCGGCTTCCCCCGTCTCGAAGGGAAACAGTTGATATTCGAAGGCGTCAGGGTTTTAAGGGTAGGAATTTTCTTTTCAACTTTCTGTTGTAATTTTAATGTATTGAGTTTCCAAGACGGAATAATTCACAGAATGGTTCTTACAGCAATGTGAAACATGTACATACTTATATTATGTAAAAAAATAAGTGAATTATTGAATACAATATTGCAAATGTTTCGATTTATAAGAAACTAGCTTGTGGCTCACCGCAGCCAAACTTGGTTTTTAGTTTAAATCTTAGGTTCCCGATATAGTAGCGGGATAATATGTACATATACCAGTTTTGTCTTATCAAGAGCTGTAAAATAAAAAATGTTTCGTGAAAATACATTCAGTAGTTTTTGCATGATGCGCGTAAGAACAAACAGATCAGACAAAAAAATCTAAAAAAATTGTTTTGTGTTGACTCGCCAATATCGCCTAATACGGTAATTTTTTAAATATCTTCAATGTGATACAGCTACAGCTTTATAATACTTAGGATAATATATGTTTATGTGTTAGTGAATTAGTAATAGCATAAAATAAAGTCGCTATCTATGGCATCTATCTGTTTTATCGCTTATTTTTTCTAAACCACGCAATGGATTTTGAAACTGTCGTTTCAATAGTTTTTCAGAGAAGATTTATATAGTTTTGTAAACAATTTGCCTAAGGAACTTCTTCATTAGTAATTGACGGCATGCGAAGCAAGGGTAAGTAGCTATTGTTAATTCCTGTTCGTACTAATATTGTAAATACATAGGATTGTGATGATACTTGGATGATTGTCCTTAAATCACGTCTAAACTATTGAACGGCCTAAATTTTCATGATATTTGATAGGTAGATCGATGAGACACTCAATATTCTTATAATATACGTTTTATCCTGAAAAAATTAATAACTCACATAGGCCACCTATTTTGGCATATAGACCTATCTAACTAAAAACATATTTGAATTAAATTTGATATATAGATGACATGGATATCACACAAAATACTTTTTGTCCTAATAAGAATACGTTTAAACGATTTGCTTTTGCACGGAAGCGAAGTCGCTGGCTGTAGCCAGTATGAAATATAACACTATACCTAAACACACAATTACTTATATATTATTATAAAGCTTTAACAGAGCTGTGTCTGTACATTTAAGACATCTGAGAAAAAAATACTGTATTAGGTTATGTACATAGGCGTGTCTGAACACAAAACAATTTTTTTAGATTTTTTGTCTGTTTGTTCGTTCGCGCATCACGCAAAAACTACTGAACGGATTTTGATGAAACCTTTTTTATTTGATAGCTCTTTATTAGACTTAAAAACTCGTATACATTTGATCCCGCTACTATATCGGGAACACGAAATATAACCTAATTCTGCCGCAGCCAAAAGCTAGTATATACATAATATAACAGCAATTCGGGCTGAATTTTGTTCCAGAAAAAAGGCCTTACAAATTGAAATTCATAATCCTGATGAAGAAAAGGTAGACAGTCACATGATTCATTTAGCCAGTTGAAAACCATACGGCTTACAGTCAGCAACGTCACGGGTCAAACAACAGGCCTGTGTAGTCTCCAGGAAGTGGCACACAGGAAGTCAAGGAAACATTCACTGCGCAATCTTGACACAAACTGTGCAAGAAACGCGTTTAGAAAGAATTTCTAGGTCATATGTATAACCTTTGAATCGAAAATGTTGTATCGTCTTGAAGATTTAGCCGTATTATGTTTAACTTGAGACATTTAGCAGTGCATTTTTCGCAAACATTTAATTTTGTAATTCCAGAAAAATTTAATATTATGAAATTATATTGCCTATATTAATTGTGTTTAAAAATAATAATTTGGTGTTAAGACGTCGATATCCAACGCCATCTATCGTTCCAATAGGTGGCGTTGGTCGTTAAGACAAGTGTGATGAAAAAATTGGGTATGACCGTAAGGTAGTATGATAGCTCAGTGGATTAGAGCACTTCCTCAGATAGGAAAGACACAGGTTCGATTCCCACTCGTATCTACTAAAGTTCTCTTTTTTTCCTCATTCGCAAATAATAATTTGTACTCTAAATAGTAGCTGAGCATGTCAAGTGCTAAAAATATAGATCAAAAATAATTCGTCTGAGATCGAGCTTTGATTTGGATTCAAATTTAGGCCATTACAACACTACAATTAAAAATATAACCCTATCCATTCATGCCCATAAGTTTATTTGAATCATTATTATAATTAATTAATAATCAGTCACCGAATTTGTAATTTTTTAAAAATTTATTTTATTTACTTTACATACGAGTAGACCTCACATAAAACCTTTCTTTAAAAAAGATTTTTGTTTTATTTTTCTTCATCGCAAGTTTCTATACTAAGTTGACAATACCGCACTCTTTTAACATAGTCATAAAAACAGTATGTATTAACTCAGCCATTTTAGGATTACCAGGTCTATGTACGATGTTTAATTTATTGCCCACCAAAGTGTTTGAATTATTAATGTTCGTTACTACTTACAGGAGTTTTGGAATGTCGGAAGTACTTTTTAGTGTATTTATTTTTATTCTACGGCTGCAACGGATCACGTCATGATTTATCGCTGAACTTAAGGTTTTAAGCTAGAGGTGTATATGTAGGTATTGACTGCTTGAAGTAATTTAGATATCCGTTCGATTGTTCTGTTGAGCTGGAGGGGAAGTGTGATTAAACGTTTTATGGGCGCATCGTTAATTTTTGTTACAGTATGAATTTAAATGATGCTGCATCGTGTGGATCTAAATAGATATTTTTTTAAATTATTTAATTTTCCTTGTATTTTTCATAATTTTAGAATAAATCTTATCATTATTTACTACAAAGGTTTTAGTCATATATTTCATTAAATTGCCGTAAAAATAACTATGTATTAAAATGCCAATAGGTATTTGGTAAAGTAAGACACAAGGCTTTTTATATTTTGATATTTTTTCCTCAGTTTATTCATGCATTATCGGTATTCAAAAAAGTGCGATACAAAAACTTTTATTTTACATCATGTTTTTTAAACAAAATATTTGTTTCCTAATTTAAAAATAACCACTAAATATTCTATATGGTTTCAAAGTTAGTGTCATGGTATCTTCAAACGTCAAATTTATGTCAAAAGTAAAATAGGATAAGAATAAGGTATGATGGAAGAAACTATAGTTTTAATTTGCTAATGGACTCCTTAGGGATTGCCCTTTGAATATAATAGCAGATACGCGGTGGAATGGCTGAATTTATATTATTTACTAGCTGACCCGGCGAACTTCGTACCGCCATAATTTTTTTTCGTGAATAATTTCTAAAATCCTGGAAGACGTATTTAACTATTTATGCCCGTCTCGGCTTCACACGGGTGGTGTACAGTCGTGGACTAAGGAAATCTAACACTTCCGGTAAATTCTAATTAGTCGGATTCTCAATAATTACAGACATGTTTAATGTATCGCAAGTAACTCACAGTCTTCTGTCTCATTCACTCACTCACGTTTCACAATCTCACAATAAAATCTGTTTTTTGAAATTTTCTCTTATACAGTCTTGTGCTCACAATAACGAATACAAAAAAAATATCCAACTTGCAAAAAATTTATACAAATTATGTAATATTACTCATATATAAGTTAATAATCATTATTTATACATAATATATTCATACCATATTTAAGCATAATTTATGTAACTAGTTGAGGCAAACTTCGTAAACACTCAGAATCAAATAATTTTTCCACACAAAATGTATGAGAAAAAATCTACACTATTATAAAGCTGTAACAGAGCTATGCCTGTATATTTAAGATATTTAATAAAAAATGACTGTATTAGACTATATAGGAGTGTCTAAACTGTTTTTAGATTTTTGTCTGTTTGTGTGTTTGTTCGTTCGCGCATCATGCAAAAACTACTGAACGGATTTTGATGCAACTTTTTTATTTGATTGTTCTTCATTAGATTTAAAAACTGGTATACATTTTATCACGCTACTATATCGAGAACCTGAGATATAACCTAAAAAATAGCTTTTGACTGCGGCAGAGCCGCGGGCAAAGGCTGGTAAAATTATATGATAATAGTAATTTTTATCCCAAAACAAATATGGTTCCTGTGAGATAGCTATTTTTGCATTTATATACTAAAGTCTACGAGGACGAAGTCGCAGGCGGAATATAGTTTCGAGATTTATCTCTCTGTCAGACTCTGTCTGTCTTTCTTTCTGTTTGTTAGAGCATATCTCTGAAATTACTGAACGGATTTTAATGCGGTTTCCACATGTTGAAAATCTAGGCTTTATTTCATTTAATCAGATTGGATATCAGGTAAAAGTTTTCCTCATTTAAATGTCAACGAAGTCGCGGGCAACAGCTATTGTGGTGATAAATGTCCATGTTCATAAAGAGTATTATGTATACAGAACCAATTTATCTGAGTAGAGCCGAGCGCCCATGGGACAACGCCTCAATAAAAAGCCACTTTATTCCAGGTTCTTTGTATTTTGTTATATTGATAACTAGCTGTGTCCAGCGGATTCACCTGCCTTTTAATTTAAAAGAAATCGGATTGTTTATATATAATTTGCTACCGCGAGTTTGATTTATTTTTATGCCGCGACCAGCAATAGGTTTTTTCGTTAGTCTTAAGTATTTGTTTATTGTTTATATTTTTAACAAAGTAAAATCCTTAAAGTTCCTAAAACAGCCTATAGCATTTTTGTTAAATAGTCTAAATCTGACATGTAGTTACAAAGATTAATTAGCGCGTAGTGCCTTTTTTATTTTAGTATAGATTTTACATAAGTACAACATATAACAAATCTTTTTGTGGTCGCACCAAATATAAGTATTAATAGTATTTTTGGGACGGTTCTGCGGGCTTCAAAGACTCTCTTTGATGGCTACGATGTAAAGAAATTGCTGGAGAATTGACTCATTTACGTAATTTACGTCGACTTGTGACTCAAGGTTTGTAATATTTTTGAACTCAAAAGAAATGTGCTATAACATTTAATATTCAACAAAACCAGTATCTGTATTTTAGCACTTGACATGCTCAGCTACTTTAAAGAACAAACTATTTGTGAAAGTGGTAAAAGAGCTTTAATGCGAGCAGGATTCGAACCTGCGCCCATCCAATCCGTCGTAAAGACATCTAAAACAAATGTGAAGTGGAGATTTGGAGTCATCGTTGGTGACTGCGATAGCTTAGCGGTCCAAAGCACTTCCTTGGATTGGAAGGAATGCAGGTTCGAATCCTGATGGCATTAAATCTCTCTCTTTCCATTTCCCGGGTTAAAAATATCTTACAGGTATGTTAATCCAGTATCTCCTTGATCTACCTACCAAATTTCATCCAAATAGGTACTTTTAATAGTTTAGGCATAATTGATGCATTAATATCAAAATATCTTTACAAACTTTCACATATATAATAATAGTAGGATTGTGATAAGTAAATATAGATTAATAGGGATAATTTGACGGGCCTCGTGGCGTAGTCGGTAGTGCAACCGACTTCCGTGCACGAGGTCGTGGGTTCGATTCCCACTCTGGACATTTATTTGTGTGATGAACACAGATATTTGTATTGTGTTTTCTATCTATTATATGTATGTATTTACAAAAATATGGTATGTCTAAAAAGATAGTACTGTAGCTCAGTGGATTAGAGCACTTCCCCGGATAGAAAGGGACGCAGGTTCGATTCCCGCCTGTACTAAAATATTCTTTTTCCTTAATCACAAATTATAATTTGTACTTTAAATCATTTATTATTATAATTTCTTTACGAAAACAATTGCAAATCCAACGCCCTATCAATCATGCTAATTGTTCTGATAAATCAGATAACACGTCCTTCTTTATGTCAACCAATGAAAGGTAATTGGGCTTCGAAAATTGATCACGGCCTCATCGAAATGCGGGCCATCAGACTCGCTTGTTGATATCATAGGACATTATTCTTTATTAAGCTGTCTCCGGCGAGGAACGCTATCGACACATATATGCGTATGATACACCCATTGATTTATTTGTGAGGCTTCATCAAAGAATGTCTAATAATGTGAAAGCCTAAGGAGACGAAATAATATGTAGGAAAGTGTGTTCACATATTTCCTAATTATATTTGCTCTACCAAGCCTTGCTTATCCCAGCATAAATGGGCTGGCTCAATCGGGGAAGTACCACCCTCTCACAAAAAATTAGAACGAACCTACAGTAGTGGTACCTACCGTTGTATTTAATATGGCAAATGAGAGTGCCGGAGGCCCAAATCCCACCGTATCCTCTCCTTGTTATACTTCTTATCCTCTCCTCAATATACCTACTTCCTATCCACCTCCTATCCCTTTCCTTGGAGATGGCGATGTGCGAGTGATGCCTCTGTTGTTGCTAGCGTCTATATAGGCTACGGTAACCGCTTACCATCAGATGGGGCGCTGAAATATATTCATTGGTGGACACCTATACCTACTTACTGTAGGCAATTTAATTAAAGTTAATGTGTTTATTAACTATGTACCTAGGCGTAATAAACACCTTAAAACATGAAAGATTAATAACTATCGTTACTAAAAGCATCAATTATTGACAGAAACTGGGCCACTTGCAGTCCGAACTTGCTGTGATGAACGCGTTTATGCAAATTGAGGCATTAAATAAACCATCGTATAACGGCTAATGTTCTACTTTAAAAAAAAACGTAAACAACTTGAATTGGGTGTTTTATAATCACGCTATATAACAATTAAGTTAGTTCACGGCAATACAGAATTAATTTTGGAAGCGGGAACTCCGTCTCTTTTTAGTTAAGGGACAGTCAAGCTACCATGTGCTGTCGCTCGTGATCTGCTGATAGTTAAAGCTAAATCTATAACTCATAATAAATACGACTGATTGTAATCTAACTTTTTAATATTATACTCGTAATTTCGAAAATAAAAGAGGTAAATAGGTAGATATTTTATGAGAAATTTAGGTGGCATTGTTTGTTTGTAGGTTTACATTCATTTTTTGGTGTAATTAGGGGTTTTATTAAGTCTGATAAAACTTACGGAACGTTTTCTTGACATGTCGTATGAACTTTTAAAGGTTACAGTCATTATTTTTTTCCTGTACCCGCAGTTTCTTATCTCACATTGAAAATTTACCTTCAAAATGTTATCAGATGAAGTTTAACATTTCTTTTCCATTAAAATGCAAGTATGAGATAAATGCGTGATATGAGTAGGTACGTTTACATGCCTGTCAACATTGTATTTATTTTGATTAGGTCAAGCATGTTCATGTACATTTTTTATTAGAGCAATGACAATTAGTCTTTTTACTTTCTTACTAATTTAAAATTTTTAATTATGTAAATATATCCATCATATCAAATATTCACACAAATATGCATTTGTAGGTACTTAAGATAACTTATGCTATATTATACTTAGAGCAAAACTTCCATAGACTTACTACTATAAGTCAATATCACAAAACGTATAATATATTTGTGTGGGCTAGGACATCCCATATCCTGCATCTACCTATAAAAAATATCATCAGACATAATTTAAACTGCTTTCAAGGTTTATAATAACAACGATAACCATTTAATGACAGTTTTATTAATCATAAATTTTACACCTTTACGACATAATGTTGGGCGACGTTAAAGCAAATATTTGGATGCCTCTTAAAGTATTTATGAACGCTAAAAATAACTTTACGTATAATCGAGATAAAGTAAAAGTTAACTTTATGATGCTGTAAATAAATCTGCAAATTATTGGCTCATAAGTGTCCGCTGTGATAGCAAAAATAATTAAACAAACTATGTATAATCCTGTTTAAAAGGCTTAACCCAAATAACTTGTTTTATCCACTTAAGTGTAATCTTACTATCCTGCTAATATAACCTATAATTGTAAAAAATATAGTATGCTATAATATTTAAATGTTTGAATCTTTTCTCAATTTGTTATACTTAATGCAAAATCAAACAAAACCATTTAAATTTATTAAAATGAAATCAAATTTGTTATAGATAGTTTGTCACCTGAAATTAATATATATATAGATTACTTAGCAAGTTTTTAATAATAAATTTATGTTAAAAGGAAAAATGTTGTACTTAATTTTATAACCCGTAGCACTGCCGGATGCTGTATCCTATTTGTGTGTATTACACATAAATATTTCATTCCACGAAAGTGAATCCAAGGACAAAAGTTAGAATGATCCAAATCAAAAAACCTATTTCCAATGTATCACTGAGACAGATAATCGTGTAGGTACAGTTTTTATAAAATAAATACACATTAGAAATTTTCTATTTCCATCCATCAGCCTTTCAACGTCCACTGCTGGACATAGGCCTCCCCAAGAGAACGCCACAACGAGCGGTCCCGTCATGGGGTATAATGCCGTAATCGCCACGCATGGCAGGCGGGTTGGCGATCGCAGTGGATGTTGTTAATACTCGAGGGAGTGCTGCTGCCCACTCCCCCGGTATTCCCTCAGTCGGCTCTTACGACTCCCGTGGCCTCAGTGGTCTAGCCGTAGTGCGGACCATGAGGGCTCGGGTTTGATTCCCGAGTCGGGCGTAGAATAAGATATTGCGCACTTCCGTTCAAAATATTTTTTTAAGCGGTTACCGTAGCCTGTACACGCAAGCAATACCAGAAACATCACTCGCGCCTCGCTATCTCGAAGTATAATAAGAAGAGGATAAGCAGGATATTAAAGTGAGGATAGGAAGGATAACAAGGAGAAAATAGGAAAGATAACAAGGAGAAGATAGGGACTCTGGAAGATAGGGGTCTTGGGCCTCTGGCGCTCTCATTCACCATACGAAACACAACGGCAGAAGTAAGAAGTGTCGTTGTTACACGCTGATCTTTTATGAGATAAGATGTTACATCCCCGATCGAGCCAGCCCATTCCTACTGGGATAAGAAAGGTTCTACCACTAGAAATTAGGAATTTGCCGGCCGATGTTTCTCCCTCGTGCCTCGGAAAGTACGTAAAGCCGTTGGTCCTGCACCTGATCTCTCTCCGGTTGTGTCGGAATACAGTCCCATCGGACTATGAGAATGATGGAACAAAGCGTACCTACATATGTGCTTGCACACATTCACGTACACTATAAAACATCTCTTGCGTACATGGCTAATGTCTGTTGACACTTTTTTTTTGACGGGCCTCGTGGCGTATTTGCTAGTGTAGCTGAATTCCGTGCATGAGGTGGTGGGTTCGATTCCCACTCAGGACAAAACAGGATTTGTGTGATGAACACAGATATTTGTACTGCGTCTGGGTGTTTTCTAACTATTGTATGTACGTAGGAATTTACAAAAAAAAAAAAAATTTTGTCAGGCGAGCAAACGGCCCACCTGATGGTAAGTGGTAACCGTCGCTCATGGACTTTGGCAACACCAGGGGTACTGCCAAGCCACCGCTTACCGTGAGTAAAGTCTTCTCAAACCTCGTTTAAAGAGGGACATGTCGTAGCGCTGGGGGAACACCGCAGCAGGTAAATCATTCCAGAGCCTACACGCACGTGGTAGAAAAGAGCGCTGGAAACGAACCGTCTTGGAAGAGATCGTTTCCAGGTGGTGTGGATGAACCCTACTACAATGTCTCGTGGTCCGGTGATAAAAAGGGAATGTTGGTACCACCTCAAACAGTTCCTCAGAGCACTCTCCATTGAAAAGTCAATAGAGCACACAAAGAGACCCAAAGTCTCTCCGCCGCCCCAGTGACTCCAGTTCATCCGTGAGATTGGGATCGTCGACAATTCGAACAGCACGCCTTTGCAGGGTGTCAAGTGGGTCGAGTTGGTATTTTGGTGCGCCTGCCCAGAGATGTGAGCAGTACTCCACGTGCGGGCGGACTTGTGCCTTATAAAGTGCAAGTCTCTACCTCGGTGTGAAGTACCGCTTGGCTCTGTTCAGGACGCCCAGTTTTTTGCTAGGATCCCAATACTATCGGAGATTGGGAGAGTTACTTCTTGGAACTGTGGCGCCACGACAAATGCGTCCTTCTTTGCAGTGAACGCGCAAACCTGTGTCTTCGTAGGGTTGAATTGAACCAAGTTCTTTTCTCCCCATTCCGAGGCCCGCCCTAGAGAGCTCTCGATTTCAGACACAAATTGTGCCCGTCTCTCCTCCAGTATGTTCCGAGGAACTTTCTGATGGCCGGCATATAGCGCATCACCCGTACTGTCATCCGCATAGCAACGCATATTCTCTATCGAGAGCATGTCATTGATGTGCAGGATGAACAGCGTCGGGGAGAGCACCGAGCCTTGTGGTACGCCAGCATTAACCTCCATGGTATCGGAGCAGCAGCCGTCTACTACGACTTTGATGCTTCGACCCCGCAGGAAGCTGGCGATCCATTTGCAGAGTCCCTCGGGGAATCCATAAGATGGTAGCTTCAACAGAAGGGCCCTATGCCAGACCCTATCGAACGCCTTTGCAATGTCCAGGCTAACTGCTAGCGCCTCACCCCCACTCTCCAAGGCCTCAGCCCAACGCTGGGTAAGATACACAAGAAGATCACCAGCGGACCCACCGTGACGAAAGCCATATTGACGGTCACTGATCAGCTGGTGATCCTCTAGGCACTGCAGGAGCCGGCGGTTCATAACCTTCTCCAAGACCTTAGAGGGTAGAGATGTCATCGCAATTGGCCTGTAATTCGACGGGTCCGACCGGTCACCTCTTTTGGGAATTGGGTGAATATGGGCTACCTTCCACGAAGCTGGAACCCTGCCGTTACTGTATGAGAGACGGTACAGGTGCGTGAGGACGGGGGTCAACTCAGGGGCGCACGTTCATAGAACCACCGCAAGGATGCCATCCGGCCCACTCGACTTATGGACGTTCAGCAGCCGCAGCTCCCGCCTGACCGCACGCTGCGTGATGCGGATTTCAGGCAGTGAGCTTTCACACCGTGTGATGGTAGGCGGTGTGGCCGCTCCGGCGTCTAAAGTTGAATTGGAGGCAAAGAGTTGGCCCAGTAGGTCGGTTTTCTCCTTTGCGCTATGGGCCATATTGCCATCCTGTTTCTGCAGTGGAGGAAGATTAGACTGGCAGAAGTTGCCCTGTGCTACCTTGGCAAGCAACCAGAAAGCACGACTCCGAGTGGGATATCTCTCAAGCCGCTCGCCAATTCTGGCAACGTGTTCTGCCTTGGCTTTGGCAATGGCCCTCTTGTTGGACCTGGAAGAAGCATTAAATTTTCGCTTCTCCTCTTTGGTGTTCGGATCTCGACTATTCCTGGCCCTATTCCAGACCAGGTATGTGGACTGCTTCTGGCGTGCAGCCTCGCTACAGGCTTTGTTGAACCAGGGGTATTTTGGTGTTGGGGATGAATGATTTCATCCCCATGAGCACCGCTTCCGTGACGCAGTCCGCACAGATGTTAGGGTTATATTGCTAGACTCTGCGATACCCAGAGGCAAAAAAGCGACTAGGGCTCGCAACGGGGGCAGTGCTACGAACCAGGCAGTGGTCAGATGATCCCAGAGGAGCATCAACCACCACCCGGTATCCGTGTGCATTTGTAGTCAGCAGAAGGTCCAACAAGGAGGGCTCATGGCTCTCAATATCTGGGAGACGGGTAGGTTGTGTGACCAGTTGTGAGAGACCATAGGCCGATGCCATATTGAAGAGTTGCCGACCCGGGAGATCAGTGATACGGGACCCCAACCACTCTTTGTGGTGAGCATTAAAGTCACCTAGGACCACCACCTCCGCAAATGGAATGAGAGCTCCAATTCGTAACCCGGGGTATTTGAGGCACGATATGTCGTCCAGGGCACCTATCTGCGTCTCCGTCAAAAAGAGCAGGGCAAGCCGCGCCGTCTCAAGATGATGGTGGACGGCGTCAAGATTACTGTGTAAACCCCTGGTGTTGCAAAATTCCACAGTGAGTGTGGATAAGGAGTTAAAAAACCTACTCTTTTTCTTAGACCTTTTCATAGTTTGAGATGAGAGCTGGGGTGAAAAGGATGCGCATGGTGGAGCTCGGCAATACAAAGAAAAAAGAGGGCAGAAATTAGTACGTAGAAGGGCGATGAGTTTTGTGAGGAGCTGACACGAAGCACGGAAGGGCCCCCGGTGCCCCCGCGCGAGCAACTGTCGGGTCCTCACCGGTCTCCCACTCCGGCACGACAGCTACTCAACGGGATTTTCGCCGGTTGGCGGGACAGCCTCCCAGGGTAGGATGTCCCCGGGTTCGGGTCCCCTAGTGACCGGCAGGTGGCTGACGAACCATTCCCACCGGATCTCCCTGAACCCCATGCCAGCCCCTCACGCCTAACCTCCCAACCATGACCCTATCAACGCCCGAGTTCCAAGCATTGCCAAGACCCACCACGCGCTCAGGAGAGGGAAATGGGAAAGGGACGACAATCTCCCGATACAACCAAAACACACCGAAGCGCTTTACGGTCGGTCACATGGAAGAGGGTGGTACAGACCCGTTCGGGTCTGATAACAAATGAGTAATCCCACCCGGTAACAGAACCCTACCACCAGTAATGCAATAGGTGAAAACTTGATAACTACCCTTAGTCGCCTCTTACGACACCCACGGGCAAGGATTGGGGTGGTGACACTTGTATTCTTAGTCCGTCACCACACGGATAAAACACGGATATAATATATGTATTATATACGTGATCAGGGGGGTTAGGCAGAATCTCATATCTCACATGTCGAACGTATCGTGATCACTGTGATTGGTTGAGAGATCACCGTGATTGGCCAACGGATTATTGCGACATCGCGCGTCGGTTTCTCAACCAATCACAGTGTTCACGATACGATCGACATGTGAGATATGAGATTCTGCCTAACCCCCCTGGTACCCATAGCACAAGCGTTAAGCTCAGATTGGGACCAGAGGACGTTGTGTGAAAATGTCCGTGAATATTTATTTATTTATTTTTATTTATTTTCTTGATGTATATCAGTATAAAAGAGTCTGATTATTAGCTACTAACGACGCCCTCTTACTTTCTACGGCGCAATTTACTAATTAAGAAAATCTTTAGGATGACTAGTTAACATTGAATTCTCTACTTAAAAAAGTAATATATTAATTCCCTAAAAGAAAGCCTAAATGAAAGTTACACATAGATTTTATAAATAATTTTAGCTTACAGAGAATAATCGAAATCAGTTTACTCAAATCATTTCTAATTTATCTAAATACACTCACGATTGTTCTGGATATTTACTTTAGCCTTCATGATTGCACCAATAGTTCTCCTATTATATTCTTCCCTTACTCACTAAATAAACCCGCCGTGTGTCGTCTCTTCGCCTGTATTGGTAGACTATTGGAACTAGTAGACATTACTTCAGTGGTATATTATTCAGACGTATCTATGTTTATATATAATTATATACTAAAAAAACTAGAACGAACTGCCTCGGTGGTGCAGAGTTAGTGTGAGTGACTGCTGATCATAAGGTCTCGTGTTCGATCCCCGGGTCGGGCAGCGTTATTGAGCTTTTTCGTAAAAGAAAAATTCTCATTAGCAGCCCGGAGTTTGGAAATGTGCCTGGTAGACGGCAATAGGCTCGCCTTCTATTACGTGGGACTCAAGCATAGCTGGCGAATCGTGGATGTGTAATACACCTCTGCCTACCCCTTCGGAGAATACAGGCGTGATGCTATGTTTTTTTTAATCTAGATAAGCTATTATAATTAAACCGACTTTTTATCTCCACTTACAGCACTACATTCTTTTGAAAGAGGCGGTGACTACACACACATACTCAACACTTTGCTACCGACTACTATATCTGACACAGCGATCCATTTATATCTTTGCTTATTTATATAAAAAAGGAAACGCAAAAATGTTTGTTTACGCCGTCATAGATGCTTCCTTAAAAGATGAAAGCGTCAAGCTCGTTCCAAAACCTTTGTAGAATGAAGCATTGTGTAATGTCTTCGTGCTTTGAGCTACTTAGTTGGGCTATTAGACTATTTTGGTCCTCCTTTAGTGAGTAAATGATGTTTCAGATTTTGGTCTATTATAGCACACATATAATAAATGTATACGTTCTATAAAGATAATGAATATTTCTCTAACAAATATTGAAATATTTATCTTTGTCTTTAGAAAATAAACTTAATAAAGTTTTGTTTTCTTAAGTTTGCCTTCATAATGAATTTTGGGGCCCTGTGGGGCCGACTTTAGAATTGTCCCACCCCTCTTTACCCACGGGAGTCGTAAGAGCCAACTGAGGGAATAGCGGGGCAGTGGGCAGCAGTACTCCCTCGAGTATTAACCACCATTGCGATCGCCAACCCGCCTGCCAAGCGTGGTGATTACGGTATTATCCCCCATGACGGAACCGCTTGTTGTGGCGTTCCCTTGGAGAGGCCTATGTCCAGCAGTGGACGTTGAAAGGTTGATGGATGGATGGAATGAATTTTAGAATTCTGATCGTATGAAATAGAATAAAGCTTCTACAAACTCATAATACACGTAAGTTGAACAATAAAATTGAATGCGCAATATCAAGTTTCAGGTTTCAAGCCAGTCAAATAACATCCTAGAAGTCTTGACAGGTTATCAGAGCAATTGTTTTAAAGTTGAAAGTTAGATAAGCAATCGCTACGTATAAATACTGCTGGATGCACGACAAGGGTGTCATCCGCATAGCAGATGACCGCAAGCCCGGGGGGGAACTGACAGCGTAGCACCCAGTCGTAACCGATGTCCCACAGGAGCAGCCCTAGAACCGAACCCTGCGGGACACCGCACGACATGGGTCTCCTCACAACGTCCCCTATGCGGCTCTCATAGAGAACGCTGCGGCCCTCAAGATAGTCTGCCACTAGCCGCCTCAGGTAGGCCATGACCGGGGGCGTGTGCTCCGCCCGTCGTGGGAATAGGCCCCCGACCACCTCGGTGAGGAGGCTGGGCTGAAAGGTCTCTGTGAGGCCCTGAGTGCGGTGCTTCACTTTGGAGTTCAGCGCCGCATGATTCGGGCGACCCCAGGGGTCACGGTTCAGACCGTCCAGCATCTACTGCCTTTTCTCCGTTTTGGCGCGGCAGATGGCCAACTTGAACGTGGCCCGCGAAGTGCGGTACGCCTCGTACAGCTGACCCTCCCGTTCCCCATCGCGGTTGCTCCCGCTTCATGCAGTGCTTGGCAGGCCTGTTACCTGCCGCACACGCGGGTCAGTGAGGGACGGCGGTGCAGGTTGCCGCCCGGTGCCCTGCCTGACCGCAGCGGAAACAAAGACCGCTGCAATCAAAACAGTTCGTGCACGTTGGCCGGGTGTGTCCGACCGCCATGCACTTAAAGCACCTCGCGGGCCGAGGCTCCAGCACGGTGACCCGCGCGGAACTCCAGCCCACTAGGAGCCTGCCTGCATCAGCTAAGATTTTGCGGAACTCTGCCACCTCATCCTCGAGGCGCCTGCAGCGCTCCTCCAGCCTCCTATTCTCCTCAGACGCCGAGTGGCGCCAGAGGGACTTCAACACTTCGAAGGCCACCTGGGTGGCCTTCTTGAGGGCCCCAGAGAAGAAGCCCCGAAGGTCCGGTGACCCATCTGCCACTGTAAAAACAATGGCCAGGGCATCGGAGACCTTCTGGGCGATTTGGTCTGCTGACAGATTGTCCCTCTTCTGAGGCTCCTCTTCGAGCCTCGATGTGAGGAAGATCAGCCGCTCCTCCATCGAGAGCCCCGCTCCCAGACTCACAATCATCGCCTCGTCCGCTTTGGACAAGGCGCGTGGCACTGTGCGCCTGTTGGCACCTCGGCCTCTCTTGGACGGCTTTCCCGGCCTTTCCGGTGGGGGCATCTCGGTGGAGCTGCTCTCCGATTCCGATGCACCCCCTTCCAGTGCCATGGTACGCTTCAGGTGCCGTGAAGACCTCTCCTTCGACCCAGCGGCAACCTGTTGACCCCGACGGTTTCGGGGATCGAGCGCCTGCGGTGGCGGTAGTGCTGTCATCGCCGTCCGTATCCAGCGCTAGTTCGGCAGCGGAGCTGCCACTGTCCTTCCCCGCGGGTAGTCCCACTACCCGTGGGGATCTGCTTCCTGCCACGGGTCTTCCCCTTCCTCACCTTTTTCTCCTGCTTCTCCTCTTTTTTATTGGTGGTGTCAGTGGCCCTCTCAAATACATGGGGCTGACGGGGCCGGTCTTGGAACTTGGCCCCGCGAGGGATTCTCCGGGTGCGACGCACCCGGTACCCTCTTGAGGACTAGACGTGTTTTTACTTTCACCATTTTTGTTAAGTTTTACGTCCTCCGACGTGCCAACCCTCGCGACTGAGCTCCCCTCAGCCATGCATCCCCTGGCCGGGCGGCAGAGTATGGGATTGGGGTAATTTTTTATAGGGGTTTTTTTCCCTGCGGTCCGAAGACCCCGGTCCTGTCCGTTCAGGATTACGGGTCAGGCCGAACGGTGGTCTGCAGACCGTGCCCACCGATTGCAAGCAAGCGGCGAGCCCGTCGTCCCTCAGGCTAAAAGTCCCTCAGGCTAAAAGTCTTCGTCTCCCAGGGCCAGGGGGGCCACTATGGCCCCGCTGGCCCTCCACGGCAGACGTTCGGCCCACTGCAAGCAGTGGGCCCGTCACCACTTGGGCTGAAATCCCCGCCTCCGGGGACGGGGGGGTCAATGTGACCCCGCTGTCCCCACCCCAGAGTCGGAGGGGCCACTGTAGCCCCGCCGACCCTCCACGGCGGACGTACGGCCTATCCACTGTGCCCTCTGCTAATCAGAGGGACACGCGGAGACCCGTCCCCTGCCGGGATTCAGCCGCCAGCACTAGAGTGCCGACGTTGCCCGGGGTGCACCAACGCGGATGTATCCCGATTCGCACCCCGTGTATTACACACCAACGGTTCGCCAGCTATGTTTAAATCTATTAGGTACATTTTCAAACTCCAGGCTGCTACTGAGAATTGTTCTTTTTACGAAAAATCTCAATAACACTGTCCGACCCGGGTATCGAACCCGAGACCTCATGATCAGCAGTCGCTTACACTACCGCTGCACTATAGAGGCAGTACTAAAAAGTATAACTTATTATTATCACTATTATAGAATGGATTTTAGGAGGAGAGCCCACCACTTACCCACGGATTGTCAATCCCGGTTATCTTTGGACAGAATAACCTAAGATTCCCAATCCGCACTCTCACAGATAGAGGAGAATGTGATAATAGCAAAGTAGCATGCACGATAATGACAAAAAACTCACCAACGCGACACAACCATGCGATACGGTAGAACTCTCAGAACCACAATATTGCAATATTCCGCAAAAATCCGAACATAAATTCGACACGTGTTTCACCTCTAAACGAGGCATTCTCAAGAACGCTGTTTCAAGCTTGCTGCTTGTTGCTTGTGTCAAGAATGTTGCCGAGCGTTCTTGAGAATGCCTCGTTTAGAGGTGAAACACGTGTCGAATTTATGTTCGGATTTTTGCGGAATATTGCAATATTGTGGTTCTGAGAGTTCTACCGTATCGCATGGTTGTGTCGCGTTGGTGAGTTTTTTGTCATTATCGTGCATGCTACTTTGCTATTATCACATTCTCCTCTATCTGTGAGAGTGCGGATTGGGAATCTTAGGTTATTCTGTCCAAAGATAACCGGGATTGACAATCCGTGGGTGAGTGGTGGGCTCTCCTCCTAAAATCCATTCTATAATAGTAACAATGGACTTCCGCCAAGTGTCGCCTCATTCAATTAATTATCTTATTATTATCATTTTTACAGTATAAAGGATGTTTGAGCAGTTCTATGTACAATGTATGCGCCATATAATACTTTACTTCTGTGTTTCCTTCAGCTCTTTATGACTTCTCAAAGTGTCACTTGAAGAAATCTATTTTTTTTTAATGGACAACGCCCTGCCGTATTTAATAATCCTTGTATTGCGGGGAACTGTTACACACATACTAGTTCACGGACACAAAGAACACTCCTTCCTGATTCCCAGAATCAGGAAGGAGTCCTGTGTGGGAATCGAACCCATAACACTCGAGGCCTCCCGGCCGGTATCTAAACCACTCCTCCATCTGTGTAGTCTATGTTTATGAGTTTTACATTTATTCGAAGTCTCTTTAGTTTTTTAGTATGATACTTAAATGACCAAACTCATTGTTAAATAAAAGACTATGAAAGTTCATATCAATGCCGTATAATTTAATTACCAATCATATATCAGTCGTTACGCTATCTTAAATAGTTAATGATGTATAAAGTTCAATTCGTGCTCTGTTGTAAGTCTGTAACTATTCCCGGTATAAGTGAATGTTGTTTGTGAATCGATAGATGTTGCGAGTAGCTAAGTTTACCTATATTGCTTAAGGAATAAATTTCTTGGTGTATATATATATATTTATTATTATATCATCTTTCTTGTTTTAAAAGACAACACTCTACTCTGGGACATTATCCTAGTATCGCAAGGCACTTTACAAATATACTTACAATTGACGGACAAAAAATATATCTAGACTTAGAATAAGCAATTTTTCACAAATTGACATCCTCTATGTCAAGTATTGTGGGCATCTAAAATATTTCGCTAAGAAGGAATTTCTTCTAACTAATCTTATTGAGTTAAATACCAATTTTACTGTTGCTATTCATGACTTAAGATCACAATAATATTTTGTAAATGTATTTATTTAATGTGTTTATTATTCTCTTCAAACTAGTAATTTATTATTGCATGTCTTGATTACAAAACGCACTTATACATATTCAGAATTCAGTCAACTAGCGAGACATACTCGTAGAAGTAAACTATTACAGAAGTCTTGTCACGTCTCTATCTGAAATGAATTAGATTTATCACGAACGGGAATTACTCAATATCTAATAATAATAGACTCGTTGCCTTGTTATTTGTAGAGGAGACAATGAAAATGAGAGTCCTCTCGTTACTATGCATTAAAATTATAACCATAGGATTGCGCATTCTATCAGATATATTTACGTCTTCATATTACCCACGTGGCTACCATAATTATGATAGACAAATAAAATAAAATAACAAAAAACAACATAGCTTCATGCCTGTATCCCCAAAGGGGTAGGCAGAGGCGTATTACACATCCACGGTTCGCCAACTATGTTTAAGTCCCACGCTTCGATCAAATTGATGATCAAGGTCCCACTTACCTAATAGGGGACGAGCCTATAGCCGTTTACCGCGCACATTTCCAAATTCCGGGCTGCTAGGTACTGAGAATTTTCTTTTTTACGAAAAAGCTCAATAGCACCGCCTTAATATTTATACGTAATCATATTTTATTTGTGAAGCAAGCATGTATGTGACCCGCGTTAACTGCGCTAATGATGCGCATCTGCTATGCGTGTAATGTACAGCAGCAGTGCGCGAATTTGAAGGCATTTCGATAATACCTCATAAAAATTCTTGTATTAATCCGAAACTTAATAATATATATGTTATATAACACAAGGTTAGGGGCCTTTGCTATTTAATTGTAGGTAATACATGTTTTAGTAAAGTTCAGTATAAAGTAGCGCCTAGGGGCGTCGATGCAGAGTGCGTAACCGCCTCGGATCAGCGCGCACAGAAATGACGAAGACTTTAATATTGTAGAAGAACAGAGCGTATCCTAACAATATTTTTTTTGTCAATTTTTGTAAAATAATTAGTTAATATATGCCATTAAATTGTAGTTATACGAGTACTTTCAATGCAGTTTTGGGATATAGACATAATGACAAAAAAGTTGGTACAGAAGTAGGTATAATATAGCTCAAAAGTAGTAAAAAGTTCACACGAGACTGAATTGTAACAGAGCGATGTTTGTAGGTACATTAAAGATATTTGAGAAACAATTACCTATGAGCTATTTAAGCGTATTTAGCCACAACTTCTTTAATCATTTATGTATGTCTGTTTGTTTATTCGTGCATCACATATATAACTGCAGACTCGATTTTGACGAAACTAATATGTTTGATATCTACAGTTTAATTAAAGTTAAAGTTTAGAGCATATGCTCTATATTAAAAAATTACTTACTTACGTACTTATTATCACGCCATCTCCCTTGAGGGGTATGCACAGAGAACAGAGTGCAAGAAGGTTCTATTCTTGTATCCATCTTTCGCTTCCTCAACATTCATAATTCTCTTTATACACGCTCGCCGGTTTCGGAGACTCCTGACTGCGCCTTCCTTCAAATACATGACCGATTTGGTCTAGGTAGGTTAGTCTCCGTCTCCCCCTGTACCTACATCCTTCTACTTTTGCATTGTATATCTTCTTAACCAGTCGCTTGTCCGGCATTCTTTCCACATGTCTGAACCATCGGAGCATTCCCTATCGCATCTTTACACCAATACTCTCTTTCATACCTACTCGCTATCTTACGTCGTCGTTACGAATGCGGTCAGTCAGCCTATCTTCAGATTATCCGCAAAGATCGCATTTCGACCGCATCATCATCATGCTCCTTTTTGTATACCCAACTCTCGCTTTTGATATAATAACGTTAGGACAAGCACTGCGTTATGTATTGCGACACGTGCCTTCTGGCTGAGGTGATGGCTGCCGAAAAGTTGTTCCAATGCTCCGTTCACTCTATTTCCCGCATTTAATCTTCGGATCTTATCGGATGCATTTATATACATTAATCCAATATAGTAAGTTTAATTTTGCAATTCAAATTTATAATATCTGATGACGCGATTTTTTAAACATAAGCGGAAGGGACGCAGGTTCGATTCCCGCTCGCACTAAAGTCCTATTTTTCCATTCCACAAATAATTTGTAATTTAAAGTAGGAGCATGGCAAGTGTTAAAATACAGATCATAAGGTTACCTAATTAAACACAAAAACTAATGAATGTCACTTATATGTTTTCTAAAAGTTTAACTAGTGAAAACAAACGAAACGTATTTTGTACAAATTTACCAATCATTGGGAGTATTCAATTGTAAAAGGTTTTCATTAGCCGTAACGTATTTGCATCCGGTTCTTTGTTTGAATGCATACAAAGCATTTTATTGATCGATAATTATGTTACGTTTTTGTTTCATTTTTAGTACCCACTATCTTTGTTTGTTTATATCCTCTCTCACTTCGATAATCACTAACACAAGCGTAATTGTTTTATATGTGTTGAGTTATCATTACACAAAGCAATACGTTTTGTTCTTGATCCAGGCCAATGTATGTACAAAAATAGTAACCGTATTATTGTGACCTTAATAATATACTTATTTATTTCATTAAACTTTACCAATAATCATTTTAACAACCATATTTACGTAATTATTTAGAAGATGTATACAAAATCCTTGTAACAGTAAAGGCTGTCACCGAACCACATACGCGTCGTTTTGGTGACATAATGAGCTTCCGTATTCCTACAATACGCTCCATATAACTTTCATAGGAAAGGTTTCATTTAATTTCATATACAATTAGATAAATGTACCACATTGTAATTGCTTAGTATAATTAAGTTTTTTTTTTATTGCATTTAGTGGCAGATGAGCCACGGTCCATCTGATGGTAAATGGTAACCGCCGCCCATGGACTTGACTATACCGAGAGTATTGTCAAGCCGCTGCTCACCAATTCATTTCACAGATGAAATGAAATATAAACGGCTATCTCCTGCTACAGCCAAAACGCAACGATGTGCTTTATGGCCGGTCACACGGGAGATGGTGGTACCAACCCGCTCGGGCCGGATACCAAGTGAGTACTCCCAGTTGGTGCCCAGCCCTACCACCAGTCGTGCAATGGATGATAATTGCTTACTTCCCTTAGTCGCCTCATACGACACCCGTGGGAAAGAATGGGGTGATGACACTTGTATTCTTAATCCGTCACCACACGGAATTATAAATGTCTATAGTTTCAGTAATTTTTATATAATACTAGCTGTAGACTGCATCTGTGGTGCAGCGGTAGTGTAAGCGACTGTTGTTGTTGTTCTCGGGTTCGATCCCTAGATCGGGCAGTGTTATAAAAAAAAAAGAAAAATTCTCAGTAGCAGCCCGGAGTTTGGAAATGTGCCCGGTAGACGTCAATAGGCTTGCCCCCTATTACGTGGGACTCAAACATAGCTGACGAATCGTGGGTGTGTAATACACCTCTGCCTACCCCTTTGGGGAATACAGGCATGATCCTATGTACCCACGACTTCATCGGATTTAGTTATTTTCTTTTTTGTGCGGAACTCTAACAATTTTCACATAATATCAATAGCTTAAGTTACTCCTTATAACATCTGCCAGTGAAAGTTCCACCCAAATCAGTTCAACCTTTAAAGACTTCAAGTTTATTTATTTGTGTTAGAATTTTTAACTTCCTGCTAAGAAAATTGAAAATTTTCAAAAGTTCGGATGTTATTGGTTATACCCCGTTTTTCGAAAATCAAATTTTCAACGGATGTTGACGTTTTGAGGTCCTAGGAAGCTTCCCCGAATGTTTCCGCGATGATGTCTGTATATATGTATGTGTGTGTGTGTGTGTGTGTGTGTGTGTGTTTTGTGTGAGTGTGGTGTGTGTGTGTGTGTGTGTGTGTGTGTGTGTGTGTGACCGTATGTAAACCTCTTTAACGGCTTGACCGATTTCATCGCAGTCGGCGTTATTCGAAAGGACTTGACCCAACTTAGATTTTGAATACAGGCACATTTTGAATGAGAAACCTCAAAAAACTAAAAATTTTTTGAATGAACCGATTTACTCTTAGTGTACGGCATTCAACGCAACTTTTTGAGCTCTTATAGAATCTTAAAGCTCGAACTGGTCAGACTGAAAATTTCATAGAAATTCTGAAAAAAAACACATATTTTCAATTTTTTTCGACAACGATATCTCACGAAAAAATCATACGATTTTGACCGGACTGGCGTAGATCGACCTGGTTTTTTGATGTAAAGAGCTGATTAGTTTTTGGAATTGATCGGTAAAACAATTTAAAAGTTATTCCAAAACAAAAAAAAACATTTGAAAAATTTTGTTTTTAGTAGTTTTTTTGAGATTTTTCTAGATCTATCGGATCCAAATCGGTCCTAATTGTATTTAAAATCTAAGTTTGGTCAGGTCCTTTCGAATGAAGCCAACCGCGATATAATCCGTCAAGCCGTTCAAAAGTTATGAGAGGTTTACATGCGGCCACACACACACACACACACACACAACAAATATTAATTCTAACGAATAATATCTATACGAGAGTGTAAACCTTTTCAAAATCGATTGCATGGCTTCAAAGAAGTACGGAAAAACAGGCAGACGATTATTTAGAAATACAAATACAGAGTAAAGCACGTAATACACAAAAATTTTACACGCCATAAATTGGTTCCAACTTCAACCACTTAAACAAACGACAAGTAGCTCTAATAAAACCGTCACAACATTTTATAGACAAAAGCGAAAACCATAAAACGACTGTAACTTCTAAAACATCTAATTTAGATAAAGAGTTTCAGATAAACCGTACAAATCACTGTAAACGAAAACTACTTTGCATAGCTCTTTTCAAATGCAAATAGCTGTATTAAATTTGCAATTTATACACTGACAACGAGCTCGATTGTGGCCTAAGTCATAGATATAAGCATGCGAGTAACCATGTAACGGATGATAATTATAATATCATTATTAGCAACAATTTTTGAACTATGTACTTTTAAAGTACCTACAAATTATTTGGGAATGAGAACAAAGAGAACTTTAGTGCGAGTGAGAATCGAACCCGCATCCCTTCCAATCCGGGGAAGTGCTCTAGCCACTACCGCACCGACCTTCAATCTCCTCATCACATTTGTCTTTACGACCAATTCCACCTATCGGAACGCATTTACATGCATTAATCCAATATAGTAAGTTTAATTTTGCAATTAAAATTCATACTTAACATATAATATATATAATATAAGTACATATTATGTACTTTCACATGTGTTTTCTCGCCATACTTACATCTTCACCACCATATTATCAGCGTAAATTTTAAATATATAGGTACAGAATGTTAAAAGGTTTTCGGATATTATAAGACAGGATAAACTCTTTAACTATGATGGACCATAGAGGTTACAGTTAGATCTGCAGAAGCCCTCGATGGAAAATGTCATCTATGAGACAAAGTTAATATTTTTTTCACCATAAACTAAAAATTACCTTTAGAAAAAAATATCAGTTTTGTAAATAACAAACATCCTAATATTATTGCTAAATACCTATATCTGCAAAATAATTAAACTAAATGACTAAATGATATTCCTCAACTATTTTAATTGGATCAGAAACCATTTTTAGTTAGGTAATAAATAGTTAAAATGTATTAAGTAATTATGTTTATCTCATATTCTTATAACTTGTTCCGCAAAAATTGTTGGCAACAAGACGAGCCGACAATGTCTTCAGACAATGAAGACATCCTATTGTGTTGCTCAAATACGTTTTATGGCTTCAAGTATTCTGCAGAGACTAACCATAAAAGTGATCTACTAAATTCGGCTAACCTCCAGGTATTGAAAATGCATAATGTGGGTAGTTGAAGATCGCGTGATTTCTGGCGTAATAACCGGCGACACAGTTTCTTAACAATCTCAGGCCTTTATTAACAACTAGCAGACCTGGCGAACTACGTATCTACAGCCTTAGAATAAATAATTCTTAATTATGTATTAGCTGAAGTGTTTGAAGAAATTTTTCCATATTTTTTTTGTGAATATTTCCATTAGGTATATTTATGGTTATTCTGCTATTCCGGGTGGAAACAAATGAACAACTTCTTGAGTTATGAATGGCGTGACTAACCCGATTTTGTTTTATATAAGTATATGTATATACATAGATGTGTAAGTAGATGTGTAACAAACCCTAATGCCTATGTAGGAATTAGTTTTGAGTACTACGTTACAAGCCTATTGCTATTTACCTGGCACAATTCCAGATTCCGTGTCGGCTCTGTAAATAATATAAAATTTGAACCTGACACCTAGCGGTTATCAGTTACATACTTAAAACCAATAGACCTACAAGCCATGCTGGAAATTATTAAATTATAGCTCAGCAGAATTAAGTCTCGAGTTGATTCTATTTATGGAGAAGAAACATACATAAAACGTTTATGTATAAAATTCGGAATCCTAGAAAATACATGAGTCATCTAAAAGTAAGAACATCCATCCATACATCAGCCTTTTAAAGTCCACTGCTGGACATAGGCCTCCTCAAGAATGGGGGATAGTGCCGTAATCGCCACGCTTGGCCGCCTGCCTCGCAGTGGATGTTGTTAATTCTCGAAGGAGTGCTGCTGCCCACTACCCTGGTATTCCCTCAGTCGGCTCTTACGACTCCCATGGGTAGAGAGGGGTGGGAAAATTCTACAGCCGGCCCCATACGGCAAAAAGTAAGAACGCCCTTAGAGAAAATTTAGCACAGGAGTTGAACATCGGAAATGGAAGAAAAATGTCTACTTAAGGATAATCTTCGTAAGATAATTTCCACTCAAGTGGCCCGATGTATTCGTTCAAAGTTCGCACAGCGCCGCGGGGTGCGCAAACTGATGGGGACTTAGCAGGAATCTCTTAATTTATGGCCTCAATGATATTTGGATAGCAAAAGACAAGCTGTAGCGATTTTTATTTTTTTTATTTTACTGTAGTATATGTTTTTTTTAAATGATAATAGCACCTAAGGCTGTTAAAAATTGGGAGAAGACTTAATTGATGAATATTATCTCGTACTCATGTTATAACAAGAGTAGGCACTTGAAGTTAAACTATGGTCACCAATGTAATTATGCAAAAAGCTGCTAGAGAACATACATAAGTCTATAAAATCAGCTTCAAAACAAAATGGTTACAATTTACAGATATGTAGATATATTTAAAAACATCAGGTATTTAACATAAGATATTTATTATTACTGGGAGCCAAACTTCAGATTAACAATTAAATAGTAACGTATAGAAACTTTGGTAAAAAATAAAAAAAAAACTGCATCACGCCTGTATTCCCCGAAGGGGTAGGCAGAGGTGTATTACACACCCACGACTCGCCGGCTATGTTTAAGTCCCACGTAATAGGGGGCGAGCCTATTGACGTCTACCGGGCACATTTCCAAACTCCGGACTGCTACTGAGAATTTCTCTTTTTAGGCAAAAGCTCAATAACATTGCCCGACCCGGGGATAGAACCCGAGACCTCATGATTAGCAGTCGCATACACTACTTCTACACCAACGAGGCAGTTAGAAACTTTGCTAAAAAAAAAACTTTGGTGTCTATTAAAATACATTATACTGTAGAACACTGTGGGGCTAGTAGAAATCGCTACCCGCTTCTCTTTAGTCAGCGTACGCATTGTTATCTACAGACTCATAGTGGGTGAAATAATCTGATTTGTCCATTTGCCGGTCGCACAACGGTAACAAACGGGCCCTCTTCGATTAACACGATTGCTTTTTGTAGTCTCCTTGCCTATAGCGCTCTTAATTGACGGTAAATGTATAATCTCAGATTTAGGAGGCACTTAAACATTTTTCTTTTTCTTTTCGCGCCCTTGTAGGTATATCTTGTTGCTGTTGGAATATTGCAATATTTCTCTGTCAGCTAATGTATTTTCTTAAAATATATATTTATTTAGACATATAACGAATATCTCTTGTTAAGTTTTTGAATAAGTATGATAATATAAGATTCTACATTACCTACAAGCTTACCTATAAACGTCTTGAAACTATATTACCGTCTGAGTATCTATACTAATAAATGGAGAGCCAGTTTTTTGTTCGGTTATACTGCGAAAACTACTAACCCATCGGAATAATGCTTATACCATAAGATGTAGCGTGTTTCGGAGAAGGTTTTAGTATATGATATGTTGGTGATTACTTATCCGGAACCTATATTTTTCATGTGAAACATCTAATGCGGAGGGAGGGTAAAACTGTTAGCGCAGCGACGCTTATACCTAATAATAGGAATCCTATCCGAAATTGATTTTTCATCGACAATACTATGATGCGAGCGAAGCCGCGGGGAATGTAATATTATTAGTATAAAAAATTACCTTAGTTAAGTTTATACGGCTACTAACGTCATTGCCCACTATGTTACAGTACTTAATGCCTATATACGTACGGTAGACATTTGTTGGTAAAAACAAACAAAATGATGTTGATGATCAGGAAGCATGGCTATTATTCCAAAGATTAATCTTTCATCATATTGTTCATAAAAGTTGTTATTTTGGATAACGTCAACATTTTTTGGAACTAGTTATTATCTACTTTTTAGGGACACAATCCAGAAACATAAGTACATACTTTTCTTTGTATTTTTTAACAGATAACCGCATTTGTTTTACCTATGACGATAAATCCATAGCACGTTATCGCGTCATCCCCCTGTGTGTCACAAATCCGGGCGCATTTGTAACAGACCCGTGGATTATCGTGGTGCCAGGGGCAAAAACAAGAACCCATCCAAAGCAACACCCATGGACATAAATTCGCGACAATGATTCATGATCACCGCGTTCGAAAGTTTTTGCACCAGCAATTAATTGCAGCGACTTTTAGGGAAATCGCTGCAGCGCTTAATGTTGCCACGAATTATTTTAATGATAGCGCAACAAGCCAGAAATGTTTGAATATAAAAACCATTTACCCGATTCAGTGGTTTATCTGCTTAACTGGTGAAGTTATTAAATCTATATAGGTAAATGCTATTATAATTGCTTTCACAGTGCGTACGTCAGAAAAATACTGGGTAAAAAATTACTGCTTTTGGTTTCACTCTGAGAGAAAAGACGTAATATTATAAGTACCTATAAGCAAATCATTGATCAAAAAACAAAAAAGTGTCTAAAATTGTTTGAACTTCGTTCAGAAGATAATCGTAGCTATTTAATTAATGCGAATAGAGCTTTGTAGTTATTAGTTTCTGGATGCCTGGTGACATTATAGTTTCTAAGGGTTTAAAGGGGGGTTTTTAAGGGTCGGTCAGTCCAAATAACTCGCTAAATTCGTGTCACAATTTTTTTGCTATCGATATATTTTTTAAAAGAAGAATCTTTTTTTTTATTCTATGTGGGTGGCAAACAAGCATACGGCTCACCTGATGGTAAGCGGTTACCGTAGCCTATAGACGCTAGCAACACCAGAGGCATCACTCGCGCGCCGCCATCTTCAAGGAAAGGGATAGGAAGTAGAAGGTGGACAGGCAGTATATTAAGGAGAGGATAGATAGGATACTAAGATGAGGACAGGAACGATAACAAGGAGAAGATAGGAAGGGGGTTCGGGCCTCCGGCACTCTCACTCACTACAAAACTTCTTGAAAAGATAAAAATGGTTTGTGTTATATTCCTTCGCATCTTCAAATGCTTAAGTTCTATTGAAAATACTTATATCTAACCTTACTTCCCATTAGCCTTGACCTCAAATATTCCTTTTTCGAACCAGCATAAATAACAAAATAAGGTCATATTTTATGATGTTCATAACCACAACTGCAGTCGACAGTCAGGACCATCCATTTGTGGCGACAGATCAATCACGTTCCAGCATAAACCTCACGATAATTATCCTTTCAACACTTCATATAAATCAGAAATATTGATTTACAACCTTATCCATTGTGGAATATGGTAGGATCTTATTCGGCATGTGTGGCTTATTCAAAGAGGCAATGTGTGTTCCTTTGAGCTATTTAAGCTGTTGCTTAATGATGGTACGTAATATTGAGTTAAAATAGAGAACATAATATAATATAAAGATTACAAGCTGTACCTATATAAAATTTAAGATAACTCACAAAATAATATGTGGTTCGTTGAGGAGGTTGGAAGAACTTCATCCAATCCAAGGTATATAACATTTCATGTTAAAGCAACCGCTGTGCGCTGCAACATGTCGTGCTAGATTGTTTTTTTTTTGGTATGCGTATTCAGTTTTAATATACTGAATATCGGAAACGACTCCAATGATTTTCATGAAATTTAGTAAGCAGGGGGTTTCTTTACCACTGAAGGAATGTAATATAGTTCCGGTGGCCCGCCAATTTAGGTGGAGAGACGGTACACGGCGGGTTTCTTTAGTGGGTGAGGGCCCCACACTACCCAGTTCGTTGCCCCGAACGACGGAGTATTCGGTAAGGAAGATTTTTTCCCGCCTTAACAAAAAAAAGGGGGGTTTCGGGGGCGATAAATTGATTTAGCTAGGTTTAATTTAGATTTATTTAGAAAACGTAGTTTTATCCGTGTTTACAGGCAATGAAAAACTGCAAGGCAATGCAAAATGTCGGTAAGATCGAACAATATTATTCATATTTCATCAGTATGTAATTCGTATTTAAATATAATTTCCAAAAAACACGATTTACCAAAAAAAAACACGAGCATAGCTCGGTTATCCAGGTACTATTTAATAATGCTTAATCAGAAATTAAAATTGCTCTTACCGCATAGTTATAGGTAAGCATCAGGTTTTTAAAAAACAACCAGGTTCTGCCCGCATCTTACCCGTCAACTTCAGCATATCCATACATTCTTCGGCACACTATTATGGCATATATTATACTAAAATGGCTATCCGACAGGTATTATCCATTTTTCCGGGATAAATAGTACCATATCTATAACATTTTCTGGGTTCTGAACTACGTGTATCCAAAAATTCCACAAATCAATTGATTCATAAGGCTTATCGCGTGCTACATAAAATACGGAAAACATATTATTGATAAATTGTTTTATTTTTGTGTTTCATAAGGGATTTTAATATTTTTATCCTATAATATTTTATAGATGCATTTGGATTGGATTAATACTTTCTAACATTTACGCGAATTTCACACATTTTGAAATAAAACTACGCTTACGGAATCTATCGCGTTTACCTGATTTTTATGCTATCCCGACGTTTATATCATATTATCAGCTTTGGACATCTACCATCTAAGTCCACCCGTGATCATGATTGCTGTAAAGTATTCGAAACGTCGGGATAGCATAAAAATCAAGTAAAAACGATAGATTCCGAAAACGTAGTTTTATTTCAAAATGGATTGGATTAGTCTGTCTAGATTGTGAAGTGGTAACTCTACTTCCTATGCTGCGGTTGTACCTAAGTTCAATTCTCACAAAATTTCAATTTCAAATTTACAGACTTTTTGACCCACTAAATTATTTTAAGTTGTGTGTTATGTGTATTTTTTATTATTTCTAAAGTGTAGATTTGTTTTCCAATTGTTTCCTTTTGGGTAAATTTTTGTTCGAAGTTATCGAAAATTAATTTTACTTTTTTATCAAGCGGTTAAGTTGATGTGTGTGTTAAATTTACTTTCATTGACTGTTGTTTCTTTGCTCTCTGGAAGTATCCGAGAATTTGAAAAACGTCATCATTTAATCCAACATCTTAATAAATAATAATAATAATAAATATTTACGGACATTTTCACACAACGTCCTCTGGTCCCAAACTAAACATTACGGATATAATACATGTACTACTTTTTTTTTTTGTAAATACATACATATAATAAATAGAAAACACCCAGACGCAGTACAAATATCTGTGTTCATCACACAAATAATTGTCCTGAGTGGGAATCGAACCCACGACCTCGTGCACGGAAGTCGGTTACACTACCGACTACGCCACGAAGCCCGTCGTCGTCTTACAGACCGAAAGTGTAAATATACCCGTACTATGATAATTTACTTGCAAACTTTTAGAAATAGCTCAAATATTTCAAGCAATAATTTTAAAAATATTAACAAATTTTATCAAGTTCAATTCAGTGCCGGTCCAATCTGCTATCGTAAAATATTATCACAGAATATATTTCTCAGCATTAAAAATAACCCTTTCACGACGCCTCGCGGTTGTATTTATCCAACGGTTTGCACAGCATTTAAACTGGTACGGCTGAATAGCCCGCAGCATGAGGCGCTAGGCCTGAGGCGCGCCTCAATAAGGCACGCACGAGGCGCCACGGACGCCTTTTGTCCTCTACTCAAGTGCAAATAGCCTGGCGTTCTAATTTCAAAATGCTCGGCCTTGAATAGAGTGAGCTCATTTTAGATTTTCAGTTAACAGATAGTTAACATTTGCTCATATTTACTATAATTTCAATATTTAATAAAAAATGTACAAATTTTATAATCTGATTGCGATATAATGTTTGACAAGGTATTGGCATATGTCTACTAGCAGCTTTAAATTAGTAACAATTTTTGAAGTGAAAACTTCTATAGAAAGCTTTGGATAGGGAGTAAATTCATGTAAGTCGTCATCGACATGGTCACGTGACTTGTTAACCACAACATTACCTATAGGATAACAATTATTTTAGATATCCAAAAATAACAACTGTTTGTTTATAGTTTTAAGTTTTCATTTCTATCGGCAGTCCTTATGACTGCTTTTTATTGACTCATTGGAACGTAAATCATTATAATACAATTCACTTTGTGTTTAACATTATAATACATATATATTTAGATTATCTGTCTTCAATTTAACTGTTTTTGAATTCTTCTTTATTTTGAATAGTAATAAAAATTAACAAAAGTACAAAAGAAAGTCACAGAAGCTCCAGTATCAAAAACTGTGAACATTAGGCATAATACGAGTGGTAATTTCACATTATGTCCACATCAGTGCCTCGACCCCTGCCGCGTCGCTTCAGCCATGACACGAGGCATTTACTCGTCTGCCTTGGCCCAAGCTCTCTTATTCTAATTTACAATATGAATTAAGGAGTCCAAAATAAAAATCATTTCGGTTCTATACTTTAATTTGCATTTAACACATTTGCATTTTTTTTGTTACAGGTACTGATTCAATGGTTTTATAGAAAATATTTGCGCTGTTTTTACGAGTACATTGAAAACGCGGGTATGTATAGATGCAATACTTTAATAGAACGTTTTAAACAAGAAGAAAAAAGCGAATATTGGAAGCAATTGGAAGAAATTATTATAATCAGTAAAGAATCGTTTCACAATAGTCGATATCATTCATTACTGATCGCATAAATACTCTTACTATAATTTGTAGTCTAAGGCATGATTAAAGACTTACAAAAGCCTAACACGATATCCGCGGGATTAAAACCGCCTGTCGCCTATAAAGCGTTCAACTTTAATCTATTCGTCTTTATTCATTACACAGACCAACCATAAATCTTGCATTCCCACGAGTTAAACTGTATCAAATTACTGGGGAGGGGCGCATCCTAGTCAAAAGTATGTTCACCCCTCATATTAAAAACCAGGTAAAGTTTACTAATATTAAGACATAATTCAAGTAAAAATATACTTTATACTAAAGCATTAAGATATAAGGGATGTTTAAGAGACGGTAATATATAGTTTGGTAGTTATAAAAATCAGTTCCAAGAGTGTTTGAAATGACGTGCCATTGCATTATAGGGGAGGTCACGTTCCACCCTGAGGGTCAAAATTAAACGGGTCAGTGGTCAGGTAAATATTATTATGGAGTAAACAAATTTAACTCACTTTAATGCACCATTGATATTTATATTATTTTTTTGTTGAGGGGTAGGAGACTATTTGAACAACGTTTAGAAGGGATTCAAAGTAGCGTCGTGTTATTTTTAAAGATTTTGGTTTAGAATGTTGTACCGTTTTACTGAAGATATTACTATTATTTACTTATATATCTTTATACATATCATTCTACTGTACGTGTGTATATCACTGAACGCCTCCTAAACGGCTGGACCGATTTTAATGTTTTTTTTTTGTATGCGTTTGTGTGAGGCCCTGGATGGTTTAGATTCACATTCCACCGGATCAAACCCGGTAGAATGGTGGCGCCACATTAGGATTTCAGGACTTTTTCTTCTATTTATTCGTGAATGTTTGAGTATGTACTGGGATGGTTTAGATTTACATTTGGACCCGGTAGATGGCGCCACGATAGGATTTCAGAATTTTTTTCTTCAATTTTTTGTAATGTAAAAAGGTATACCTATCTAACGAATCCAAGCCAATGTCTGGACAGGACACCGTCTTTTGAGTCCACTAGTCTATACTATTATAAAGCTGTAACAGAGTTGTGTCTTTACATTTAAGATATTTGAGAAAAAATGACTGTAATAGGCGTGTCTAAACACAAAACAATTTTTTTTAGAAGATTTGTCTGTTTGTATGTTCACGCATCACACAAAAACTACTGAACGGATTTTGATGTAACTTTTTTATTTGAAAGGCCTTGATTAGACTTAAAAACTGGTATACATTTTATCCCGCTATTATATCGGGAACCTGAGATATAACCGAAAAACTAGCTTTTGGCTGCGGCGAAGCCGTTACGTGGGACTTAAACATAGCTGGCGAGTCGTAGGTGTGTAATACACCTCTGCCTACCCCTTCGGGGAATACAGGCGTGATGCTATGCTATGAAAACGTCTCCAGACTGACACCAGTAGCATTATCCAATTGAACACTGTTTGTGTTTGTGTTGAACCAATTACCGGCATTTCGCTCGAACTATAAGGCTTTGTAGTGTCACTTACCTGTCAAAAGATTAGCAGCTAAGGTCCATATACAGCAAAAAGGAACTAATAACACAGTAATATCTGGTTTATTTATTGCTTTCACGTCGTTCGTAACTATTATTTGAAAAATTTTAACCATTTCAAACAACTGTTGCCCCAAACGACAGTGCGGTAAGGAACATTATTTATTCCCGCCTTAACGAAAACAGGTATCTCTTTTGTGATAATTTATTATATTGTGGAGTTTTTTTTTTGTAACATGTACCTAGATACTACAAAATGTTATAAGAATTTGGTAAATCTCAAAACAATACAAATTCAAATAGATATATAACCCTATTCAATTAACTTAGAGTACTACCAAAAACGTTTTTACACAGAAAAGGAGTATAAAGGATTGCAAATGAGTTCCGCCCTCTTCCTCTTAATTATAAAGATTGTTTGTCCGAATTCCGAGGGGCCACCTTACGTTCCAAAAGCTAAACAAAATCACTATACCTTACGTTCTAAAAGCTATTATAAATAAAGGCACTGAAACAAATTGAGGAACTATATACTTTTCGAAAGCAAATTTTGGAGGTAGAAATTTCTAGTGTTAATTTAATTTGTTCTCTAGCGAGTTATCTTAACAATTTTTTATACATCATGGGTGGCAAACAATCATATAGCTCACCTGGTGGTAAGCGGTTACCGTAGCCTATAGACGCCAGCAACAGCAGTGGCATCACTCGCATGTTGCCATCTCCAAAGAAAGGGATCGAAGGTGAAGATGAACGGTAATAAGGAGAGGATACGATGGATATTAAGGAGAGGATAGCAAGGATAATAAGATTTCTTCTTAGGAATAGGGAGCAGATTTGGGCCTCCGGCACTCTCACTCACCATTGGGAACGCAACGGTAGGCGCACCTACCATTGTTTCACGCCGATCTACTGTGAGAGGTTGGCACTTTTCTGTTTGGGCCGGTCCATTCATGCTGAGAAAAGTAAGGCTCTGTTACTAGATAATTATTAAGTATTCAATATTACACTTATTATAATCATTATTGTGGTGACGGATTAAGAATACAAGTGTGATCACCCCATCCTTTCCCACGGGTGTCGTATGAGGCGACTAAGGGAAGTAAGCAATTATCATCCATTGCATGACTGGTGGTAGGGCTGGGTACCAAGTGGGAGACCGGCCATGAAGCACATCGTTGCGTTTTAGCTGTAGCAGGAGATAGCCGTTTATATTTCATTTCATCTGTGAAATTTATTGGTGAGCAGCGGCTTGACAATACTCTCAGTATAGTCGAGTCCATGGGCGACGGTTACCATTTACCATCAGCCACTACATGCAATAAAAAAAAAAGTATTATTACAAGTATAGCTTCACTTAATTAATAGCAGTAGTCATTTGTTATTAAGCATTTTTGTTTTAACTACTTAAAGTAACAGAGGTTAGTCAAGGCCCATCTGATACTCCGATAAGTGGTAACTGAAGCTCATGGATTTAGGAGTACTAAGAATAATGCCAAACTGCTCACCCTTCCATTTCACGTACGGGTAATGAATGAATGTACGACTATCTGCCGCCAAAACCAAAACACGCTGAGTTTTCTCACAGTCGGTCACACAGAAGATGGTGGTACTGACTCGCCTGGGCCAGATAACAAGTGAATGCTCCCACTTAACATCAAACCCTACCACCAGTAATGCAATTAATAGTCACCACATACGAGACCCGCGGGAAATAATGGGGTGGTGACACTAATATGCTTAGTTCGTAACCACATGGACTAACCTACCAAAATGGAGGTTTGTTATGAAAACTTAATAATTAGAGTTTCTTTTTTTGACGTGATAACATCTTATAACTCGATGAACGCCGGCCGCACGCATGAAAAAGTGTCACGTTCCGCCCAGAGTTGCTAAATCATAAAAATAGGTGGCGGCATTTAAAGTAATCTGACTACGTGGTTCATCTGCGGTTCGTAAGATGGCGAGAGTTGCTAAATCATAAAAATAGGTGGCGGTATTTAATCTGGCTACGTGGTTCATCTGTGGTTCGTAAGATGACGACCGATGCATTGTTTCTCTTCAGAAAACATAGGTATATGACGTTATCACGTAATTATCGTCCGTAAACCGACTTTACAGACAACCATATATTTTTTACACACAGACAACCATATATTTTTTACATTAAATTTCTCTATTGACAAATAACTATTCCACGAGAACTATCTGTTACCCAGGATAAAAAAAGTAGCATATAACCTTTACTGAACTCCAGTCTATATGTATACAACACAACATGTTGATCGGTTTAGTAGTTACGGCGTAAAATCGTGACAAACAAACAAACACACTTTCACACTTATAATATTAGTAAGGATACCTATACAATAAATAATGTAAACAAAAGTGTTTTCCAAAATAACGTCAACTGTTTTCGTAAGTTTGGCAATTTCAAAGTCCCAGTGGCTTCAGGCGTATGTGAGCACTTAAGCAACTTTGATTTTAGTATAAAGAAAAACGTCCCAACTTTACCTTAATGGACATCTTCAACTAGTTTTCCTGAACTTTTGGAAGTAGCTGACATAGCTTATATATTAGAGAATATTATCTGTTATTCGTAATAGCGCTTTGGTGTTGATGAAGTGAGTAAATAATTAAATCAGTACTCTTATGCTGACGACGATAGAAAATATTCAATGTAAACCACAGTGGTCTTATGGATTAAAAAAGAGTTTTTTGAAGTGCTGTATAGTTTTAGAGTAAAATTAAATATGCGGCAGAGATACTGCAAACACATTTTACCAGCTTAATTTTACTTACTTATTTTGCTGTTATAATACACACATACACAATCAGAAGCACCGCTATGTACATTTTTACATTATCGTAGATACTACATTAAAATACAAATATAGAACCTGTTTAACCCTAGAAAGATAATCATTATTTTGATGTGCGTAAAAGATAATTATGCGTAAAATTGAAGCATTTTTTTTTTGGCTATAAGGTCGGCATATATTTATTATATTGAATAAAATATCCGTTATTATATTTTAACACACATATACAAATAATAAAAACCACAGATAATTTATTTATATTTGTTATTTATATATAAAAAAACCTAAACTCAAACTTCTTCTATAAATTAACAAAACTTGTGAACATTAGTTTTTACATCATAAAACAATTTTTTTACTGAAATATTTATTTTTTTCATTATAAAAAGAATATTAGGATATTTTACATTAATTAAGAACATTAATGTTACATAAAAGTAAGTCAGAAACAGCTTTGGCAAATATCAATATTATGCTCTCGGCAAATAACGTTTTTGCATTTTTTTTCATGATGCATTTGCTTTTCGCCTTATCGCTGTACTTTGCCCGACTGAGGGAATATCGGGGGTGTGGGCAGCAGCACTCACTAGAGTATTAACAACATCCACTGCGATTGCCAACCCGCCTGCCAAGCGTGGTGATTACGGCATTATCCCCCATGACGGGACCGCTCGTTGTGGCGTTCTCTTGGGGAGGCCTGTGCCCAGTAGTGGACGTTGAAAGGCTGATGGATGGAAACATCTCTTCAAAGTAGGAGCTTCTAAACGCTTGTGTATAAACGCTGATGAGTAGCAGTCCCATGCTAACAGCAACAACAAACAGATGGAAGCATAAGACGCGTCATATATTACAGTACATACGCGTCGGTCCTATTTGAGATCTAATAATATTCAGCCCTAAAACACGACTATGGCTCGTGGGTTTCGAAGTTGACCAGCCTCTAATAGTCCTTTGTAGCAAAGCTAAGATTCTATCAGAAGCCGATGAATAGGCTGGTTGTTTGATAGTACTTTGTTGTTCCAATACTTCTTTTCCGCTTGGCGTCAGATGATTTTTCTCGTGTTTCATCTATAAAACCTTCTTCAATGTCACTCTGCACGCCATCTTCACTTTCGTGGTCTGATACTTCACTATCGGTGTCCTCACAGGGAAGTTCGTCATCGCTTTGTAAAAGAGCGGCCAGAATACTGTCTTAGTATTGATATTTTAGTGTCGATATCTATAAAAAAACAGTAATATAAAATAAGATATCAAGTATAAAAAGATGACACCCCAAAAAAAATATCATATAAATTGAAGTCTTAAAAGTCACGTAAAAGATAATCATGCGTCATTTTGACTCACATAGGCATCATATTTCAAAATCGGTGGCACTTACCTCAAGAACACATACGCCTCACGGTAGCTCCTAGCGACGAATGAGATGTCCTAAACGCACAGCGACGGATTCGCGCTATTTAGAAAGATAGAGCAATATTTCTAAAACACATGCGTCAATTTTACGCAGACTATCTTTCTAGGGTTAAACCATAACAGAATTTTAAGTTATAATTGATACTATGCATGTATAAGTTAAGTAGTTACTTTAAATTGTAATATATTTCTAAATAAGGCTTTTCAGTATGGCCAGATATACATAGTAATTGGAATCTATATTAAGTATCTTTCAGCGATAGTCTTATAACCTAGCAGTAAAACCTAGGCAGTCCTAGACAGTGTAGTAGTCGGTATCTAAACCACTACACAGATAGTGTAGTAGTTTAGATACCGACCTTCCATGCCGAGTGCTGTGGATTCGATTCTCAATAGGACAACTTTTTGTGTGATCCACAAATGGTTGTTCTGAATCTGGGTGTATCTTGTGTCCGTTTAATTATATATATAAGCCCCCCGCGATACAAGGATTGTTCTTTAGTGCAGGGTGTTGGTATTTAAAAAAAACAACACCCTGAATATTTAAAAAAAATTGTATTAAATATGATCGCTAGCTCGAGGCTCACGCAAGACACACATCCCCGAATATTCAAGATTTTCAGTTATTGTATTTATTTGGTTAGTTCAGCGGGCTGTTCTCCGCAACTCCACGTCTAAACTCGTGTTTTTGTATTTATTTATTTTTACATTATCACTTGGTAAAAGATCGTGAGGAAATCTGCACGCCTGATAGATTTTCTCGATGGCATGTGAAGTCTCCCCGCACTAGTTCAGCGTGGCGGATCACGGCTTAAATGTCACTTAACTCTGATCAGAAACCCGCGCCCAATAGTGGTACAGAAATGAGTTGAAAAGAAAATTTCATAAATCCATAAGTAACAAAAATGCAAATTATTGGTAACGTGAATAGTCTTCAAACACTTTTAGTAAAAAACTATATAAATGAAACACCTATATACTACACATTTACCCTAAAACTGTATTTTCTGTAAAAAAACTGTCACGAGGTACCAGGCGCCCAATGTAGCGAGGAAATATCGTAGCGGAGATGCAGTAGATAATACGCTATGATTTATGAAACTGAAGTTCAGCGTGGCAGTCAGTAGCGCGTCAGGCTTCGACATTGGCGCACCGCTTGTACGTTCAAGGCGCTCGTTGTCGTGTTTCTTTCGTGTGTTGTGTAGTGAATTTTTAATATAAGTGTACTTGTACATGTTTATACAAAGGTCGGTACACAGACAATTTTAATGTCATTTTATTAAAAATATTTCAAAATTATACTACCACTTTGATTAATTAACATATTAATGGTATCCAATAATATATATGTAATAATTTTGTTTACAAAACAAGTAAAGTAATGATAATGTATTATATAAATCTTCTCTATTAAATAGGCAAACAATCGGCATTAATATTACCCATATCAACTTCCCTCTGAAACCACATGGGGCGGAGTAACGTTGGATGTAAAGATAGATATGTGATAACATTACATATGAGAGCTACCTCTTTATAGCCCTTTTAAAATAATGTTACGGACTTAATAATTTATATTTGTAATGCTGGTGGAGTATAAGACACATTTAAAAGTAAAAAACATCTTAGGTAAACCTGATTATACGGTTGCTACTTTAATATTTAATGGATAAGGATAAATAATACCGTATCGTTTATGAGTAAAATGGAAAAATATTTTTGATTAATGATTGAAAAAATTATTTTGTTGTTATAAGTACGGTTCTTATTTTAAAATTATAAACCTGTTGTTTAAACATTATAAACATATATTAAATTTTATAGACAACCAATATTACTTTTTAAATCAACTAAGAATCTTACAACATCTAATGTTATTCGATAATCTTCTTCTGTTTTTCTATTTATCAATCTATGCGATACTATTGTGAAGTATATAGACATTATAATATATTTGTTGAAGCCTTAAATAACGTAACATGTTGTCTCCAAATTTTGTCATATTTTTAAAAGACCGGAGCGAAGCATATTCTCAGGAAAACTCTCATAATTGGGACAGGGACAATATTGTCATAACAAAATACCTTATAAGTAAGTATATGGAACACTTCGGTGACTGATATTAATTACATTGGGATGAGGTTATTATTGATTTTGTGATTATTACTCTTATATTTTAATTTGATGTGTAACATTACCCGTCTATGTTTATACTTATAAATGTATTATTCCTGTAGGCGTAGTCATTTTGATGAATACGTAATGATGTTTAAAATGTAGTAATACAATATTAGCGTTGGTAACTATAATTTGAATGAATCTAAGATAGATACTGCAACAAAGTGCTGTGTACGTAATACGTGTTATATTTTAAATTGTATATATGGTGTAGCTAGATCATAGAATTGATCACTAAATTATGCGGCTAACCACTTCACGAACCGAAAGCTTACAAAATCTAAGCTAAGTTCATGAAATGGTCGCCCACAACATGAAGTGACCAATTATATGTAGGCACGCTTATATACATTTCTACAAACACACGACTCAGTACAAAATAAATAGCACTAAAGTCCAAGAAAGCACATGATAAAATTATTAGTGTTAACTAAATAATCAACAATTAGGTACTATTATTATAAATGTGAAAGTGATTTTGTTTGTTTGCTATGCATTTACGTTGTAACTACTGAACCAATGATCATGAAACTTTGCATACATATAGTGTGGAACCTAGAAAATTACATAGGCATGGGTTTTATCCCGGATAAGTGACTCTTTCTCGTGATAGCTCTTTTTACATTTAGATAATTAGTGTAACGTAAAGTGATGTTTTTATAGTCTGAAGTACATTATGGACGATGTCGTGGGCAGAAACTAGTAACTAAATAAATGCTCCTAGATTCTATATTTCATCAGCATTGCATTGGATTATTATTAATTTATTATATTAAAAATGTATAGGCCTTAACACGTTAACCTGTGAATCATTCATTAAAACGAACTAGGTGCCTTATATTGTAATATATAGCCGAGTTCGTCTGACCCTACATTTTATTTTAGGAAGGCACAACAATTACCATAAGTGCTGTAATTCAGAAACCGTAGACCATAAAATGAAGATAATGTGAAATAAAATAAGCAGGCCTTGTTTCTCAGATAGATGCCTATTGAAAAATGTTACAAAGCACTACTAAATAATTTTATAGAAAATTTAATTTTGATATTTTTTTAAATATTCTATAAATAAATTTTCATAATAATATACCTATAATCACTAGCTTTTGCATGTGGCTCTGCCGCAGATAAATGCCAGTTTTAGGTATAATCTCAGGTTCCCCTCAGTTTTTAATTGTAACAAAAAAGATTCACCAAAATTCGTTCAATAGCTATTGCATGACGTGTGAACAAACAAACAGATAAAAATTTAAAAAATATTGATAGTCGTAAATTAAATATGAAGCATGGTAAAAAGAGCTTAATATGCAACACGGTTAAATAACAAGTAACTGGAAGTACACGATTTTAAGTTAGCACTTCTATAGGAAAAAAAACATCAGAAGATTTTACTATTTGCAACATCAGCATGCGAAACTAGCGACTGAAACTAAAGCTTACTATATAAATCTATTTGGGGAACCACTAGATACTCCTAACAGATTCCAAGCGTAGATTATTTCTGTAGCATTTGTTGCTGCCCTGAAAAACCTAGAATGCACTCTAAAACTCTAACATTAGTAGGTATCAGGATTAAGTAAGTTGAATTAATAATAAAAGGCGAGCTAGATATAGTTTCAGTATTTTTAAAGAGAAAAGCTGATTATATAATTTGGACTTCAGAGCCAAAGGTACCTACTGACTTCACCTTATTTTACAATATCCTTTTTTTTTCAATACTACTTCCATCCATCCATCCATCAGCCTTTCATCGTCCACTGCTGAACATATGCCTTCCCAAAATGGGGGTTTTACCATAATCGCCACGGTTGGCAGGCGGGTTGGTAATCGCAGTGGACGTTTTTAGTACACAGGGGAACGCTGCTGCCCGGTCCCCCCGTAATTCCATAATCGGCTTTTACGACTCCCATAGGAAGTGACGGGGTGGAGATATTCTTGGTGCCGGCCCCACACTGCAGGGTGCCGGCCCCACACGGCAGATAGGCAATACTATTTATTACTAGGTAACCCAACACTCTTTTCTTCAAATTATATTATTATGTACGTTACATACAAAAACGTAACTAGGTACGAATACGAGTTACAGATAATCTATATCATTATAAGGCTATTGCATACATCTTTCACTTCCTCAATATTCATAATTATTTTCATACACACACGCCGGTTTCGAAAACTCCCGACTCCACCTTCCTTCAATACAAAACCGATTTAGTCTAGGTAGGCGAGTCTTGGTCTCCCCCTGTACCTACATCCTTCCACTTTCGCATTGTATATCTTCTCAACCAGTCGATCGCCGGGCATTTTTTCCACATGTCCGAACCATCGAAAACTATAAAATATCGTTAACGAAAATCATATACCTATACAGACCATACACAGCGACATAGACATATATGGTATTTAATAATTTATATAAGTATACTTCATTGTCGTTACTCTAACAGTAATATATATTTTTTCGCACTTAACCTCCGACGTTCATAGTACCGGTCATATTTCACTGGCGGCTAATAAAAAGTTTATTTCATGAAGGCATTAAAACCATTAATAGTTTGAGATATTAGCTTTTACACGCGAGCATGAAGATATACGAGGTGATGAATATTATGTGACGCGTTATAATTACATTGTCTAATTAGAACTAATTTATTATAACAAGCATTATAAAATATTAGCGCAGCCAAAAGTTAGTTTTTAGGTTATAATTATTTTAGTTTCCCAGTATAGAAGCGGGATAAATTATAGACCAGTTTTTAAGCTTTATAATAGTCAGGAGGATAGATGAGCTTATGCCAGGCAATTCTCAAGTGGATAAGTCCAAAGTTCCTTACATTTTCCGAGATAAAAAGTATGTGTTCATCGAAGTATCTTTGTGTAATTTTTCACCAAAATCTGTCCAGTCGTTATTGCGTGATTGAGTAACAATCATCCAAACGAACAAAATTTCACATTAGTATTATGAGCAGGATAAATTGTTCATTGCCCCGAAAGTTAACAAAAATTTTTTCCTCTTAAAAAAACGTTCGCTAGTCTAAGTAAACATTTTAAGAAAAAGGAAAATTCTTAATGTACAAATTATAATTTGTGAATAAGGAACACAACTACATTGGATGAATGCATGTAAATGCATTGCCGATAGATGGCGTTCGTCGTTAAGACAAATGTGATGAGGAAATTCGGTATTTATTGAAATAGTACGATAGCTTAGTGGATTAGAGCACTTCCCCGGAAAGGAAGGGACGCAGGTTCGATTCCCGCTCGTACTTAAATACTTTTATTCCTTATTCACAAATTATAATTTTACTTTAAGAGTAGCTGAGCATGTCAAGTGTTAAAATATAGATCAAAAGGAAAATTATTTAAATAAATATGCATACATAAAAATGTTTTCCATGGCGCACCAAATGTGAACTGAATCGGGCTAGCACGGTTAACTATTATCTGATACCATCTTGTTTAAACAGAAAGTTCATGCCCAATAGTAAGACAATAATAAATTTCTGGTTGTTACAAGCAATAATATTCATATTATATGAATTAAAAATAATATAAAATAATAAAGCTAGTTTTCTAAGTTTTTAATCTCCCACATTGGTAACGCTGCTTTATTTGCTTATTTCGGAATGGTATGGGATGATGTCACTATTTATTCTTAGGCCATCACTACACGAATTGCAGTAATAATAGTTTCCAAAAACAATTTTTTGAAAATGTAATATCAAAAGTATTTCCATAAATTAATGAAAAATTAAAATGAGATAAAATCATCTCTCATAGTAAAAGTATCTAAAAATCCAATTTATACACCCAAAACAGCAAATTAAGTGGCTATAAATTAAATACCAAGGCGCATACATACCTATATACGTTTAGTTAGTACAATTTTACAACATAGCCTATAAAGCAGCCGAGAGTAAAACCGACATTTTTATGTGTTCTCCATCATGATTTATTAGTACAACAAACATACCATATAATATTCTAAATCAAGCTAAAAAATTCGAGAAGTTAAGCTGACTATGCAACACAAACAATGCGGTAACGAAATCTTAAAAATTGTTATTAGGATTTAAATCTTAACAATAATATCATATATGTGATCATAGAGATTTAAACAATTAAATCTCTATGATCACGCTGTGGAAGTTATTATGAGACAAACAAACTATTTTATAATGTTAGTGACCTTGGGATCCAAAAAGCACCACTGAAGGAATGTAACATAGTTCCAGTGGCCTGCCAATAAAGGCGGAGAGACGGCATGCGGCGGGTTTATTTAGTGGGTGAGGGCCCCCACACTACTCTGTTTGTTGCCCCGAACGACGGGGTGTGCGATTAGGAACATTATTTCCAACCTTAACAAAAAAAAAATAGGGATCCAAAAAGCAATAAGCTTTTTGTAGTACTTACTTGTAAATACATTTTTGTTTGTTTTTTTTTCTACCGTAGCCCTTGACGCTAGGAACAACGCCATCTCCAAGGAATGGGATAAGAGGTGGATAGGCACAGGATAATAAGGAGAGCATAGGTAGGATAGTAAGGAGAGATGTTCTTCTGTGAGAGGGTGATATGCTGGGATAAGCAAGTAGAGCCATGCTTTAGAACATATTTAAAGGTATAAAAACTTAACGATCCGTGAATGTGCAAAATTTTTATATTGGAAATCTAGCCTGTTATTATTACACTGAATAAATAATGAAACAATTTTGAAATATAATCGTTATTTGTGCATTTCCGGCGTCATAATCCTGTACAGTAGTCACAACGTATAACTTAAAATTACCTAAAGTAAATTTACTTAAAAAGATCACTGGATCATATTATTTATCACATTCATTATTTTTATTACATAAATAAAATTAAAGCAAGATATTAGGATGTAAAGGTTAAGGGGGTAATATAATATTTTTTCCTATAGTTACTTATAAAACATAAAAAAATAACCGTGTGGTTGTGTTAAATATCTAAAACGTCTAAGAAATGCATTACTATGGAAACCTGTTTTGTGGTTAGTTAAAAGAAAACTAGCACACGAGCCTCGATTTAGATTTCGTCACCTTTTCAATACACATATTGTCCAGTACTTTAATAGGAAATTTCGTCATGCTAGTTTATAAAGTAAAAAAAAAATCTATATTTTACTTTGAACATAATTAAGTAATATTTAGCGACCGTTAAAATATATATTTCATTAGTCAATAACAATAAATAAAACGAGTTCAAACCAACTCATTGAGATGAAAATGGTCAAGCAGCGTGCATATGTTTGACGTTTATTTGGTTTCCCCACATTACCTAGGTTTACGGCATAATTTGATACAAAGCGTACATTTGAACTGATTAATTAATGCTGCAACTGTTAACTATGTAAATAGTGATCGTAAACCACCCAGCCTGCATTAGGTGCTGTGTGCCGATACACACAGCTGCCATAGTCTGACAATAAGTTCTCTAACATTGAGTTTATGTTGGATATCTCACACATATAAAAACCATCAACAACGGTATCTTAGGTATATATAATATAAAAAATAATCAAATTGAATTTTGCTTATTTTTAATTTATTAACACGGGTTGTCAATCCAGCCGGGATTAGGTACTACACACAATTACCAAAGATTGCTAATCCGCGCGTCTCACAGATAGAGGAAAATGCGATAATTGATAAATAGAATGTAAAATAATAAAAAAAAATCTCAAATGTGATGCAACTATGCAATGTGGCAGAAACCACAAACGGAAAATGATTCATTTTGTGCCAAAAGGTTCTAGAATGCCTCGTGGAAAGGCGAAACACGTGTTGAAGGAGGGTCATAGCAAAATCGTGTGAGGGATAAAGCAAATGTGCTGCCTGGACGTGATTATTTTAAAATTGAGAACTGCTTAATAGTTGCCGACATTATTGTAAAAGATATAATCTGTATTTAATACATACAAAAAATAGGTACCGTATTTTGTACTAACAGACACATAAATAATCAATTTTTCCACGCAAAAGCTTATCTCTTTTTCTGTACTCTGGGCTATAGAGACATCAAAAAAAGTTTGAGATCACCAGCAAAAAATGCTGTATTTTTTTAAATTTCACCCTATAAAAGAAAAGTTGCTTGATATCTTTTTTAAAAGAAAATTTGATTAATTATTTATTAAAATTTGATTACTCTTATTTTACTATTAAAATTTGATTTGAAAATTTTAATGCAATTGTGACTAAGAAATAAATGAAAGAAAACGACGACATAAGAAATATTATTAAGAATTTATTACGGAATTGTTTTTATTTAGTACAAGATAACGCCTCTCCTAACTCAAACACAAGCAGCAATCCTCCTGGGCATGCTGAGAATCAATTTATTCAGGATTTCTTGCGGTAACGTGTCCCATTCTTCAATAGCAGCTTCCCTGATCTCTGGCTCTGTCTGGGGAGGTGGCTGACGGTTCCAAACAGCTCGCTTTAGAGCATCCCAAGCGTGCTCGATCGGGTTCAAGTCGGACGAACCGGCAGGCCAGTTTAACCTGGCAATGTCGTGATCACGGAGAGCAGCATGGTCTCGTTGAGCTTGATGGGCGGGTGCTTTATCATCAACCAATACGAATTGGTAGCCATGTTTTGTTCTAAATGGTCTGACGATTCCTTCGATAATAACATTTTGATACAAAGCTGCAGTTATCGAGTCCAGATACGGTATTAACGGCGTTCTAGCTCCAATCATTATTCCGCTCCAAAAGGACACCAATTTCCTGCCTGGTTGAACAGTACCAGTGGCAGTTCTTTGTCTGTCTACATCCCCACGTCTTCTCCAGACACGTCTGTTGTCTGGACGAGTGCTTATTCTTGTTTCGTCAACCAAGAAGCAATTTTCCAAATATTTTCCTCGTCATCATCTTCATTTTGGCGGAGCCTAGCCCACTGCAATCTGCGTTGCTCTCGCTGCCGTGAGTTCAGAGGTGCTCGCCAGGATCTTCTTGTTTGTAATCCAGCCTGGCGTAAGCAATTCCTGATGGTCTGAGTGCTTACTTCTAGTCCAGTGGCAGCCCGCAACTCAGCTCTTATTTTATTGGCATTGATTGTTGGGTCGCGAGCAGTCAGCAGTCTGATGTAATGTTTCTGGGCAGCAGTAAGAACAGTTGGGTGACCACTGCGAGGTTGATCAGTAAAGTTATTCATGCCACGATACCTCCGCAACATGTTCACGACACAGGATTGGGATACAGCAACTCGACAAGCTATTTCTCTCATAGAATATCCTTCTTGCCCCAAAGTAACAATTCTTGCTCGTAAAGCTTCAGGCATCATCAATGTCTGTATTAGGCCATATAAGCGTGTCTGAACAAAAAAACATTTATTTTTTATTTTTGTATGATTTTTTATTGTTTGTTCACGTATCACGCAAAAAATATTTGAACGGATTTTGATGCAACTTTTTATTTAATAGCTCTTAAATAGCATAAAAATAATGATAAATACATATTTAAGATGGTCTGTGTAGTCACCATACTGCGTGTGTCTGCATAATTACGGCAGTTTTTTATCTTAGATATTTGAATGAGTCGATGTTAGTAAGTTAATAATAATGACCATTGTTTATAATATGTTTGTTATAACCTTACTTTTTAATGACACTATTTTATGGAGTAGGTACCGATTTACAACCTATTGATTTATGACAAAAATTATCTGAGGCTCCTCGAGCACAGGGAAAAAATCTTTAACATTGTCGTTCAAAACGATTTCTACGGACCATAAACAGATTTATTATTTTTCGGTTGTTATATTTTAAACCCGTACCGTAAAATTAGACTTACACGTGTTTCCAACTGGGGGTTGTTTTTATATGAAGATTAAACTATGTTGCACGCTTTTACTGTGTTTTAGGGTTCCATACCTCAAAAGGAAAAAACGGAACCCTTATTTGATTACTTGCGTGTCTATTTGTCTGTAAGTCCGTCTGTCACAGCTAATTTGCTCCGAAACTACTGGACCGATTGAATTTAAATTTGTATTTATCGGTGATCCAAACACAATAAATAAAATAATTTTAAGCATGAGTGGCCTCTTTAAGAGGCTAAAATAAAAAAAAAAACATAAAAAAGTTATGCAAACTATATCTGTGACATAATATATGTTTTTATAATTTTAAGATAAAATAATAGGCGAAAATTGACCGTTTCCCTCTGTATCACAGAAACTTATTTATAACAAATATTTAAAAAGCTTATGGAACTTAAATAGCCATATATGGAACCCTCTCCACGCGAGTTTAACTCGCACTTACGAAAAATTAAAAAATATGCTTGAATCTTGTCGACATAAGCGTAATCAAAGATTGCATTTCTTTTTATAGGGAAAAACAATTGTTTTTGACATGTTTTTTATATTTTTTTTGATCAAATATCACATTTTTAAATGAAGAATCATAGAAATAAAATATCATACTTTAATATTATAAATGTGAATGTAAGTTTGTTTGTTACGCTTTCACGTGAAAACTACTTAACCGATCATCATGAAACTTTGTACACATATTCTCGGAGGTATTAGAAGTAACATAGGATACTTTTTATTAAAAAAATACGAAAAATAAAAAAAATTGTTTGTCACAAAATCTCAAAATCTAGCAACTTCAACGCCATCTAGCATTTCAGTATTGAAGTTCCAACCCCGGGTACTGTAATACCGTTGCACTGTATTACCGACAATTTCAAGGGTTGCTTTATTTATTTTTATGAAATTACTCACGGACGAAGTCGCGGGTAACAGCTATGTGTGTATAAAGAGAATTATGAATGTTGACGAAGCGAGAGATGTATGAAAGGATAGAGCCTCGTGGCACTCTGTTTTCTCTGCCTACCCCGCAAGGGAGATGGCGCGATGATAAGTAATAGTAGTTGTAGTGGGACGTGAGGTCGTTTTCTTTTTAAAAAAAATAATGTAATAGTCATTTATTTACGCGAGCGAAGCCGCGGGAAACAGCTAGTACATAATAATAGGCTTTATAGCCACAAAATATTTCGTCTTTTTTGATGTGTGTACATATACAGGGTCTGTCTTAAATAATGGATAACCCTTTAACTGGGGGTAGCCAATATTTGAATTGTTTTTTTTTCTTAATAAATCCGAAGCGAACGGCTATCCGTTTGGAAGTACAGTATGTCGCAAAAGCAATAAACGCGATCGTAGAACAACATACGCTAATGAAATTTATAATCTATAAAGGCTGATCCGGGCGTTGTTTTATAAAGTGTAATAATCATAAAACCTCACATCTCTACTGGTGGGGCGGCATATTTAATAATCTGAACTGCTGTGCTAAGCTTATTACTCTTAGAGAACATTTGAATTGTATATAAAATTTCCATGGGCGATAATTTTGGGTAAAAATAATCTATGTAAGTACCTAGTCTTACATTTTAGCTTACTTATTTTAACTTATTTATTTTATTAATTTAAAGTAAATTCCAATAAAATGCGGAAATAATAATATTCACAATTCAAAACACTATACCACTTATCCAATAACCTTAAAAAAATCAAAAGGCCACTCATGCTTAAAATTATTTTATTTATTGTGTTTGGATCACCGATAAATACAATTTTTAAATTCAATCGGTCCAGTAGTTTCGGAGCAAATTAGCTGTGACAGACGGACTGACAGACAAATAGAGACGCAAGTAATCCAATAAGGGTTCCGTTTTTTCCTTTTGAGGTATGGAACCCTAAAACACAGTAAAAGCGTGCAACATAGTTAATTCTTCATATAAAAACAACCCCCAGTTGGAAACACGTGTAAGTCTCATTTTACGGTACGGGTTTAAAATATAACAACCGAAAAACAATAAATCTGTTTATGATCCGTAGAAATCGTTTTGAATGACAATGTTAAAGATTTTTTTCCTGTGCTCGCGGAGCCTCAGATAATTTTTGTCATAACTCAATAGGCTGTAAATCGGTACCTACTCCATAAAATAGTGTCATTAAAAAGTAAGGTTATAACAAACATATTATAAACAATGGTCATTATTATTAACTTACTAACATCGACTCATTCAAATATCTAAGATAAAAAACTGCCGTAATTATGCAGACACACGCAGTATGGTGACTACACAGACCATCTTAAATATGTATTTATCATTATTTTTATGCTATTTAAGAGCTATTAAATAAAAAGTTGCATCAAAATCCGTTCAAATATTTTTTGCGTGATACGTGAACAAACAATAAAAAATCATACAAAAATCTAAAAAAAATGTTTTTTTGTTCAGACACGCTTATATAGCCTATTACAGACATTTTTTCTCAAATATTTTAAATGTACAGACACAGCTCTGTTACAGCTTTATAATATTTAGGATAATAAATCTGTAGCTGAGAGGTAAACAATAATAATCGACAATTCCAAAACTTTTCAGGACGAGCATTTAAATGTCTAGAGCGGGATATTTCGTTGTTAAATGCTAATAGCTTAGAATGTTTTTAATTAATTACAATTGTGGTAATGTTTTTATAAATAATTGGACTAATAGTATGATATTATGAAATTAGAAAAACGAAAACAATAGTATTTATGTATAATTCTGGACTAATTATTCTTTACCACCAATGCTATACAGATCCGTTTATTGTATTCAAGTCATAATAATAATAAGTCACATACAAATCGCGTAGGATTTACTTTAAAAAAATATTTACTTATACATATTTACGAATGCCGTGTGGGGCCGGCACCAAAAATAGCTCCACCCCGTTTCTTCCTATGGGAGTCGTAAAAGCCGACTAAGGGATTACCGGGGGAACGGGCAGCAGCGTTCCCCTGTGTACTAAAAACATCCACTGCGATCGCCAACCCGCCTGCCAAGCGTGGCGATTATGTTAAAACCCCCATTTTGGGGCGGCCTATGTCCAGCAGTGGACGATGAAAGGCTGATGGATGGATGGATGGATGACATATTTACGAAAAAGGCGATGTTTTGCCGTCATGCAACTGATTGTTTTTTTTTCTATATAAAAATGTATTGTCATCTGATCCGGATATGTAAGATTCATCAGAATTATTCAAATTGTTTGCTAAATAAGAAATGGGCAATATTTTGATGGTAAGCTGGTATGCCTGTCATAGTTTTAGAGGGACCTGGATAATCATTACTGTGAGATGGTTATGAAACCCTGAGAATCGTTTTGCAAGATTTAAGTTCGTGTAGGTAGGATTGCAGAGTATGTATGATTAACAAACTGGATTTATTTTCCCATATTTTTCTAAACTAATATCCATTCACTTATTACGGAGAAAATAGCGTATAGACTAATATACAAACAGACATGGTGTCATATTACACGAATACTTGGCTATTTGTTTTTAATGTGTGTAATAGTCCGAGATAACTAGTCTAAACTTAATTTATAGCTGGACTATAACTTTTTACAAATTTAAAATTGACACACTTTTCTCAAAACAAATTTAAACTTGTGTGCTCTAACATTTGTAAACTGATATCCGTTAAAAAACGTATTTAAAAAAAAGTGGACTTATTATTCTTTACCTCTCAGCTACAGAAATACGGTAGGTAAACAAACAAACAGCTCACCTGGCAGCACCATCGGTAAGCAGTTACCGCTGTCTATAGACGCTATCATCGCCACTTTTGCTTCCCCAAGTGCAAGGAAAAAGAGATGGAGAGAAAGGATAATAAGGCAAGGATGGAGGATAAGGAGAGGATTTAAGCCTCCAGCACCCTCACTCACCATAACTCACCATAAAAAAACACAGCTGTAGAAACAACACCCATTTTTGTTTCACGCTGATCTGTGAGAGGGTAGTACTTCTTCCCCATCGAGCCCGGAAAAACAAGGCTATACCATTAAAGTTTTTTTTATTTCTCAATATAAGCTTAATTGAGGTATATAAAAGGAGAGAATAAATTAGAAAAAAAATCTTTTTAAGTATCCAAAATTTGGTTACAATAAACGGTCAATTTGTATTCGTGTTCGTGAGTCCCCAAACTCTTTATTATCTTTGGCTTATATTAAAACTTTCAGTTGAGAAGAAACACATACCAATTTGGAGCAACGCTCAAACTGATCATCTATGCAACCTTTTACCCTTATTGGAACGACCACTACTACGATAAAAGTTTGCTTGTTTATTTTGAAACATACAAGACTTTGATTTTTTCTTTCTTTCTTGAGTTATCCATCTCGCTCTATCTAGTTTATTCAGTTCTTGATATTAATTTTGCTCAAAGGCTTCTTGAACAAGACCGATTTTGCTCCGCACCTCTTTGAGAGTATACTTGTAAATCCTTTTTTTCAGGCAATAGTAAAAGCTTTACTTTTTCATACTTCGTTTTAAAATCGGGCATGGTAAACGGAAAATATAAATACAATTATTACAATATATTCCAGAAAATACATATAAATTGAAATTACTGAATTTGGGACAAATATTCTTATTCTTACTTCATTACTAATATTATAAATGCGAGAGTGAGTTTGATAGTTTATTTGCTTGTTTATATTGCGTTTACTCTATAACTACTAAACCTCTAACTAAGCTACTTTTCATCGCAAAAAAATTAATGATTCCAGTGGAATAGCTGTTGCCGTGTGGGGCCGGCTTTAGAATTGTCCCACCCCTCTCCACCCATGGGAGTCGTAAGAGCCGACTGAGGGAATAGCGGAGGAGTGGGCAGCAGCACTCCTTCGAGTATTAACAACATCCACTGCGATCGCCAACCCGCCTGCCAAGCGTGGCGATTACGGCACTATCCCCCATTCTTGGGGAGGCCTATGTCCAACAGTGGACGTTAAAAGGCCGATGGATGGATGGAATAGCTATTTTTATAACATATAGATAATGTGTTGTAGAATAATTCATTTCTATTCTGAAGCTCACGGGGACGGAGTCGCGGGCAGAAGCTAAGTATTTCATATGTCTAACAGAAATTATAATTTTTAGTTATGTTTTGTTCATTTAGTTCTTGTTCTTGTCTTAGCACTGGTCTTAAAAAATTGCAAGCCCTGACCGATTATCCTCATCACTAATCGCATTAGTAATTTTATGATATCACTAGCTGACATAATGACGTTTAAACTAGTAAGATATACATGCATTACATACTTACATAGATTTTAGTAGGCCTTTGACCGCGGTTTTCCTTCAGGCAAATTCTAGATTTATTTGGTTTTATGTAATATCTCAGGTTCCTGATATACCTACTAACAAGTTATGAATTTTAATCAAGAGATATCATCAAAAATGGTTAATCAAAATCTGTTTAGCAGTTTTAGCGTAATGCGCAAACAAACAAACAGACATTAAAAATATTTTGGGCTCTGGGATGCCACATATATGCTTGGCTTATCAATCGAGATGACACACACTTAAGCCAAACTTCAGCATGTGCATATTTTAATCTATTTGCCATTAGCTCCATGCTTTGAACTGCCAGAAAATCTCCGTAACTAGTTTAAACAAACAAGTTTAAAACTTTGAAGAAAACCACGGTAAATTCGATGCCCCACCTAGACTGCAAATTTGATAGGGACAGGCGCCTTTAATTCATAAATTAATTAAACTTGGCCGGGCTTCCGAAGACAAACTTCGCTGTCATTGGAAATGATAAGCGGGCTTCATTAGGATTCACGGGGTCGACTGACCCGGCCTAACGAGTCGGTCACTACAGATTTGTCTCTATAATACCCCGGTATTTTCGTGTTTATTTACAAAATTAGTCGCTGGTAAATAGTGTAGTGAACCTAAAATATTACAAGATTCAATTTAATTCGTTACAGGAATACTTAAACATTTAAGCGTTATAGGTACTCAAATTTAAGCCAAAAAAACTCTTATATCCAAATGCTGTTCGTGGGTTGATGCACACACTACATACAGTTCCACAAATCGCATAAAACCTCTACACCGACCTAGATAAAAATTATCCAATGTCATCTATGCTTACATAGTAAAAAAATACTTTCCCAAAGAGCCTAGAGATAAATAATGCGATGTAAAAAGTCAGAAGAATATAAGTACTACATATTAATAATTTGTCATCAAAATACGTATATCACTGTCCTCTACTTGCACGTTTTATTCAACCAATAGTACTTACAGCTCGATACGTTTAATTATTACACGAAGCTACCGAGTGATAATAAAAGCACAAAGGCACGGCGCCATAAATTTTTAATGCTTTCACGAAACGCTGTTAATTTAGTCTCTTTGAAACTAAATCTATGAGTTGAGATTTTCTTGTACAACACCAACCACTGGTGATAATTTACTAATAGGCAAAATAATATTAGTCTATTTCTTATCATTTAAAGCACTTGATACGAAATATTTGAGTAATGCACGTATTGTACCTATTATTGTAACACACAGCTATAATATTATGAGAAAGTTTCATAAAAGTTTCGTATAAATTGGCTCGAATATGACGATGATTGTTGAATGTGTGAGTTTCATTGACGTTAACTGATACAATTATAAAAAACAATGTTATTATTATGTGCAAAAGCTAGTTAAGATAAAAAAAACTAACCACAAACGACATGTCTATCGGGCACGGGTTTCAAATGGTGAGAGGGATTAGGCTATAATTCACATCGTTGACACAGTGCCAGTTTGGCAGACTTCAGAAGCCGTCGAGAAAATCTCTCAGGCATGTAGGGTATAATCACGATGTTGTTCTATACCGAGCAGTGAGAGATTGTAGACAAATACACACATAATTCCAAGAAATCTCGAAAAGTCAGAGATGTGTGCCGTACGAGATCTGGACCTTGTAGTACATTGTGTATTTATTTATTATATATTTGACTTACAACTATATACATCGACCATAATTATGGTGCTTATTTATCATCACGACATCCCCCCTGCGGGATAAGCAGAGAGAACAGAATGCCAAAAAGCTTTATTACATACATCTCTTGCTTCCTCAACTTTCCCTCTCATACACGCTCACCGGTTTCGAAGACTCCTGACTTCACCTTCTTTCAATACATGACCTAGAGTCTCGGTCTTCCACTGTACCTACAGTCTTCCACTTTTGCATTGTATATCTTCTTAACCACCAACCGTCGTTCGCAGTTTTCTACATGTCCGAACTATCGAAGCATTCCCTTTCGCATCTTTACACCAATACTCTCTTTCATACCTGCTCATCATCATACGTCATCGTTACGATGTTCCATATGAAAAACTCGGAAATTCTAAACATAAAATATTATGTAATACATGAAAATTGAAACCCTTCTAGAATTTACTGCTCTCACTAACTTGCAAGTAAATCGTGAGCTCTAAATTTGATTGCTCAATCTGAAGTCTCTGTCGCACTTGCTATACCCTGTCAAATAAATTCTTAGCCGATCGACATTTAACGACTTAGTATGCTAACGTTTTATCGGTACTCAAATTGAAGGTAAGGTAACTCCTGGCTATGGGTGTGAATTAATAATATTTGTTTTATTACTTAATACGGGATTTAAAAGCCATCTGGAAGTTAATAAAATTTACATTGTTATAATTTGGAGAAATCATTTCCATAATATAAACAATTATTAGTGATATAATTAGTTATTCACTCATTTTCTCTAGCGGTAGAGCCCAGCTTATCTCAGCATGAATGGGCTGGCTTGATCGGGGAAGTACCACCCTCTCACAGAAGATCAGTGTGACACAACGGTTGGGCGAAGTCCTTCCATATACTCTCCTTATTATCCTTCTTATCCTCTCTTTACTATCCTTTCTATACTATCATCTTCCTATCCACCTCCTACCCATTTCCTTGGAGATAGCAATGCGCGAGTGATACCTCTGGTGTTACAAAGAGCAAAAAAATTCGTACTTAAACTAAGTATGTACCTTCTCATGTAAAAATATTTAGATACAGCTCCTGTAAGACCATCTTATTGAAAGTTTACGAAATTAAAATATATTAATGCTGATTGTTGCTTATCACATATAGGTAAATACCAAATATATAAAATAATGACGTAGATCGAATAACATCGATAAAATATAATTTCTCCATTGTCCTTTACAGATATGCTCCTAGTAGAACTTTATATAGTTTTGGTGTAACAGACGATAACGCAGTATATTTTGTACAAGAACTAGTTACAATGAGAGTTGTAAAGTGAGAACATGGCTTCGTACAGTCACCAGGAGACCCAGTCCAGTCCAGCAAAGGAGGTTCCACGGTAAGACTTAGTTTTTTTTATACATAGGAGCGTAGCAAACAAGCTTACGGCGCACCTGATGATGAGCGGTAACCATAGCCGCTAGCAACACCAATGGCATCAATCGCGTTTTGCCAACCTCAGGAAAAGAAAGAAAGAAAGAAAGGTTTATTGCAACAAACAAAAGCACATTAACATATTAATTTAAAAAACGAACAATAAAAAGGTACAACAAGAAATCAACAAACATTCTACAAAAAAAAAGGAAAAGGGGTAGGAGGTGGAAGTGCGCCGTAAGATTAATTAAGAGGAGATGAGGAAGGTGTTTGAGAGCCCCGTAGATGCACTTCTCTATATTTTCTTTATATGTAGAAGAAACAAACAGACAAAAAATCTAAAAATATAGTATTTAACGCCTAAATAGTCTATTACATTAAACTAATTTTTACTCAAACATCTTAAATGTACAGACATAGCTCTGTTACAGATCTATAATAATATAGATTTTATGAAAACTTTAATACTTAGGTAAAACATAGAAATAATATAATAAACAAAATACTTGATTACCATATACAACTAATAGAGAAATCGTAACAAAATCATTCAATAAGTTTATCTGTTTTGTTGATAAATAACCCTGTGTGTGGTATTTAAATCATTTTGATATATGAGTGACTTGTTTAATTAGTTATCATGGAATGATAAAGAAAGTGACCAACAGTGCTGGATTCACAATAACTACTGCAGTTATGTAAACTTTTATTATAATATTTTTTGTATTGTGAACTTGTTTGTGGCCTTTCATTAAAAAAAAAATGATGTAAAACGGAACAAGTTTTAGTTTACGTGTTTTAATATAATTAACTATATTTTACTGAATAATAAACATAGATTTTTTTGCTAATATCTATAATTCTCATGCCCTCTATGTCGTTAGTAGAGAAAGAACAATTTTTCTTGACATTTCTCTAAGATTTAAATTTGTACTAATTTCACATACATATATGCATTACAGTAGGTTTTTGGTTTCATAACAGGGATGTTATTATTTTAAAAGTAGAGAGACAGTTGTTTCTTATTCGATTATCGGTGCGAGGTTTTTGTAATGCATACATTTTCAAATTCTCATATCAACTTTTAATTTTTTTACAATTATGAGGATAATCATTCACAAATTATATTATTCCATCCATCAGCCTTTCGACGTCTACTGCAGGACATAGGCCTCCCCAAGACAACGCCACAACATGTGTTTCGCTCATATGGGGGATAGTGCCGTAATCGCCATGCTTGGCGGGCGGGTTGGCGATCGCAGTGGATGTTGTTAATACTCGAGGGAGTGCTGCTGCCCAACCCTCGGTATTCCCTCAGTCAGCTCTTACGACTCTCATGGGTGGAGAGGGGTGGAACAATTCTAAAACCGGCCCCACACGGCGTATATTATTACTGCAGGAAAAAATCGCGAGGAAAACTGAAATGCCTCTGAGATTTCCGCGATAGCTTGTGTAATCTGCCAACCCATACTAGACCAGCGTGGTGGGGTATGGGTTTCACTCTGAGAGACCCGTGCCTCGAATAAAGTATCTATCTATATTAGTGACGGCAAACTTGAATATCCAAATACCTTCGACGTGTCGTATTTTTTATGTTTTACTGGACTACATCAACTCTAATTATATAAGTCAATATAGTGAAAAAAAGTATAAGGTTCTTTGGAAATACTCTCCACATCCATCAGTCTTTTGACGTCCATTCCTGGACACAGGTCTCCCCAAGAAAGCGCTACAACAAACCTGGTCCTATGCTGACTGTTTCCAACGACTTTTTGCGCTGCGCCACAGGATGCACCATCAGATACGTGGTCGCCACTCATGAACCATTATTCGACGATTGTGATTGGTCAGCTTTGTATTCAAAAGGGTGATTATGTTTAAATAAAAACTACACAAAAATTGTTGGAGAAAGCGCATTCGAATTTTCAGTGTAAATGCACCAATTCGATGACGCCTGCACCCGGTACACATCCGGGTACCGGTACACATGATTGTTACGTTTAGTTCAAATTTGTTTTTGCAAGATATATTGAAAAGTGTGTTAATCTCTGAGCAATAATTTTGTTATTTTTTTGTATGATGGAACATAAATCTCTCGATTTATCATTATATTATTCAATCTAATTATTGATTTATTCAATCCTAACATTCAAATGTCTATGTTAGTATTAAACGTTATGATTATGATGTTCCGTATCACTAAATTATATAATTTCATTACCACATAAATTTAACAAAACGTAGGGATAGTGGAAAAAAACAATAATGTAATGGAATCTTTTAAAACAGTTTAACACACACTGCTTTCTTCAAAGATGAGTTAATATAATCCCTTGTTATCTAATACATCCTTTTCCTTTTTATTTAACTGTTAATAACTGTTATGGATTTAATTAGTTATCCATCCATCCATGCATCAGCCTTTCAACGTCCACTACTGGACATAGGCCTCCCCAAGAGAACGCCACAACGAGCGGTCCCGTTATGGGTGATAATGCCGTAATCGCCACGCTTGGCAGGCGGGTTGGCGATCACAGTGGATGTTGTTAATACTCGAGGGAGTGCTGCTGCCCACTCCCCCGATATTCCCTCAGTCAGCTCTTATGACTCCCGTGGGTAGAGAGGGGTGGGACAATTCTAAAGCCGGCCCCACACGGCCTAATTGGTTATATTTTATAAATATAGCAAAAAATGTAAGCTAATAAACATGACATCTCGAATTGATTCAATTTCCACTCTTAACGAATAAATTGATCTAACAGCTGTTTCTTTAAATCACCATCGTTTATTTTACAACATTAATTGATGAATGAATATACAGATCTCGTAACCACAATTTCAAATAACACTTTTGCAAGCTATCATCGCTAACGTATCGAGAACCAACAGTTGTGGCCGCCTATTTTAGTTCGTAGCCGGATGTAAAATCGATACAATGGGCATACAATAAGATCAGACATTTCGTGTATAGTCTGTTCAGCTATTCAATGAAAATGTTTATTATTTTTTCTTCTTTTTTTCACGCTGAGTGTTTACTTTACAGTGGTAGTGGTGAGTTTGTTTATCCTATTTTAGGTGTAAAATAGTTGCTTATTTAGTTAATGTTACAGTGATTAAATATCTAAATCATTATTATGCATCTTTAGGTATAATTGAAATGACCACCGAAGGAATGTAACATAGTTCCAGTGGCCCGCCAATAAAGGCGGAGACGGCACACGGCGGGTTTCTTTAGTGGATGCAGGCCCCACACTACCCTGTTCGTTGCCCCGAATGACGGGATGTGCGGTTAGATACATTTTTTCCCGCCTTAACAAAAAAATGATATAATTGAAATTGAGTAAACATGAAATTATTTTGCTATTTATTTATTTATTTATTTATTTAACCTTCATGCACACTATACGTACAAAGGCGGACTTAATGCTAAAAGCATTCTCTACCAGTCAACCTTTAGGTCATGCAGAAAAAGAAGTAGGTAGGTCAAAAGGGACAAATATATCTATATAAATACGTAAGCGATATATAAATATACGCATTACACACTAAATACATACTATATACTTATAAATATAACACATATATATATATATATATAAATATAAATAGATACATATACATACAAATATTACATGAAAAAAAAAAAAAAAAAAAAAAAAAAACGTACCTGTGAGGGTCTAGACTGATTCATCCGTTGTCAAAAGATCAATGTATAGCTTCCGAACATTTAATTTAAACACATTCCGATTTGAGGACATCCTGATTTCAAGAGGGAGAGCATTCCAAAGCAGTATAGATTGGATATAGAAGGAAGAGTGAACAAGACTAGAAGTATGTGAAGGGCAGGATAGTAGAAGATTATGTGAAGACCGAAGATTTTTGTTATGACAAGAATAAAGAAATTTTAAGTTATCAGTCAGATAATGGGGGGCATTGGGAGAATTCAGTAGAGAGTAAAGCATCGTTAGCGTATGTAAGCTACGTCGCTGTCGAATGCGTAGCCAGCTTAGCTCTCGACGAAATTTAGAGACATGATCATATATACGAAGGTTGTAAACAAACCGAATGCAATTATTGAGAAGTCGGTCTAGCTTATTGAGTAGATCTGCATTCAGGTCGAGATAGCACACATCACCATAGTCGATAATTGGAAAGATTAAAGTTTGCACGAGCATTTTCTTTGTTTTGCAAGGCAGGAAATTTTTAAGCCGATATAGAGAGCGTAGGGAACCAGTAACTTTTCTGCTAACATTTGTAACCTGAGTTCGCCAATCTAATGTTGCGTCAATATGTAGACCAAGGTTTTTAACAGAAACAGTTACGGGAATAATAGTACCATCAAAAATTACAGGTGGCACAGATGACCCATCGATTCTATTTGTTATCCGAGAACTACCTATTATAATGGCCTGGCATTTAGATGGATTCACACTAAGGCCAAACCGGTCAGACCATTGTTTTAGTGAAGCCAAGTCCCGGTTGATGGCATGAATTGCTGTCGAAAGGTCATCGATACCCGTTTGTGTATAGAGTTGCAGATCATCGGCGTAAAGATGATACGCACATTGAAATTCTTGAGTGACCGTATTGATAAATAATGAAAACAGAAGAGGAGAAAGTATACCGCCTTGAGGAACACCGCAGTCAAGAATACGCCAATTAGAAGTGACTTCCTCCTTGCGAACTGACTGCCGGCGACCCCGAAGATAAGAGGAGAACCAACCCAGTGCCTCAGGTGAGATCAAAAGATGGGAGAGGATAGAGAGAAGGATATCATGATTAATCGTATTAAAAGCATTTGAAAAGTCCACCAAGACCATCAATGTTACTTTAGTCTTTTCAATTCCCGACCTTACGTCACCAGTTACTTTTAATAAGGCTGAAATTGTGCTGTGCCCAGGTCTAAAACCCGATTGAAACGAAGAGAGAATGTTATTATGTTGGACAAAACTAGACAGTTGTTTGAGGACACATTTTTCCAAAATTTTGGATAAGAAGGGAAGGATAGATATAGGGCGAAAATGAGAAACAAGTGTAGGATTAGGAATCTTAGGCAAAGGACAGACAAAAGCCATACGCCAGAGGGAAGGAAAAGAGCCAGAAGAGAGCGAAAAATTTAGAATATGAGCTAAGGGCAATAAAAATTGATCCAAAGCGGCGACCATCATGCGACGGCTGATGTTGTCATATCCCATGGCCTTGGACTTTAAAGAAAGAATTGTTTTTTTAACCTCACCTGGAGCAATCGGGGAAAACTGAAATTGATTATAGTTGGGACGTGGTAAACTCCCTACATAGTTAATAGTACTATGTTTGGTTGTAACATGGAGAGTATCCATAGTCGTAAAATGACTGTTAATATCGTCTAAAGTAATTGTTTTAGGCAACTCTGAGTGACGTGATTTGCCGATCCCTAGACTCCCTAAAAACTTCCAAACACCAGCAGGAGAAGTGGAAGAAATACTATCAAGGATATGTCGGCGTTTAGCATTGCGTATCATCTGATTGCAACGATTCCTAACTTTCTTAAACCTTGTCCAATTACCGTCACAACGATTTAGCTTAAAGTTACGAAACGCACGATCCCTACGTCTCATTTCGGTTCGAATCTCATCTGACATCCATGGTGCCGGAAGTCGCTTCAGCTTAACTCTTCTGATTGGCGCATGAACATCGTAAAGATTGACGACTGCATTGTTAAAAATGCTCACCTTCTCATCAACCGTAGTAGCCGCCATCAAGGGCTTCCAATCAATGCTAATAGCATCCAGCTGTAGTTGATTGATATCCATCCGCTCGAAACAACGCAAGTGTGCAACCTTGGGCTGAAGCTTGGGAGGTTTCAGGATGTAAGATAGGTAAAGAAGGTCGTGACGGGAGAAGCCAGGGGCAGGATGTTGGCCGTGGGAGGATACAAAAGAAGGACTGGAGGTAAGGATTATGTCTAACCAGGTGTCTTCCCCATAAAGATTGTGGTGAGTTGGTGATAGAGGTAGGACATGAAGGCTGGCAGACTCAAGGATATTAAGTAGTTTTAGGCAGCGGCGGGATTGGGATAGGAGGTCAGTATTAAAATCTCCCATGATGACGTGATGAGCATACTCAGACCCTATTGGCTCTATAACTGATTCGAATTCAGTGAAGTAATCAACAGAGGGTGGACAATATACGACTCCAAGAGCAATTTTGGCTCCTCTGACCCAGACCTCTAAGAAAAGGAACTCCGCAGAAGATGAGTTATTGTGGGACGAAGATAATTTAATAATTTTGAAAGGTAGGTTACTACGAAGATAGATAGCAACGCCACCACCACGCTTGTCGACCCTATCATTTCTAATTAAAACGAAGCCAGGAAGAGAATAAAACGATGATAGCAGATTAGGTTTGAGCCAGCTCTCGGAAATCAGGATGGCATGAATATAATCGTTGGAAAAGGTATCTAAAAGTTCGCTGTAATGGCTAGGTAAACTTTGCGCATTAATATGGCAAACATTTAGTAGATTCTTAGCACGCTTAAGATTATTACGTAAAGCTTCACCAAGAGTGTCACCTACTGAACAGAAACTATCATCAGAAGACAAATCAGTACTCTGAGCAGAAAGAAAAGAGTTTTCAACGCTGGATGACATATAAATAATAATAAAATAAATATGACTATAAGTATAATATCCAAGAGCAAAATTAATTACTAAATAGAGAAAAATAATAAAATAAAAGAAACACAAAATTAATTACTTGGGACTACGTCCTTATTCTGCACCACCCGCCAACCAACAGACAGATAAACTTTAAAACAATAAGAATAACAATTTATGAATAAACGATCAATAGCAAAAAAAAAAAAGTACTGTTCAAATATAGAGGAAACAAAAAGAAAAAATATAGAATATACCAACATTACAGACAACGACAATACAGTTATTTCGTTTAGGCTGAAGGCACTGCCAAAGCCGTATAATAAATTAAAATATAAATATGATGTTATGTCAATGTCAAAATTGACAACTGTCAGCAAAGCATAGGTAAGGTACCTTGTTTTGCATCTTTATTGTTTGGCGAAATAATTGTGCTCACACTGCCACAACAAAAGCCAACAAATAAATTAATCAAGAAGATTGCGAGTAGTGACAACTGTGACAAGGTATCCGTGTAATAGCTATGGTAACCAACCAGCCAACACAAAACAAAACATTTATATATAATTACCTAGCACTGCTTAGCATACCTAATGTAGTAGTAGTAACAAATGTTACAATACGTTTATATGACAAATATAGCCCAGTGGTAATTTTACCATAACCTATATACATCAATTATAAACCTTTGTAGTTAACAAAAATAAAGAACACAAGCAGGCAAAATATAAATAGTGAAATATAAATGAATGAAATATGTATGACCTAGTGTGAATATCGTGATATTAAATAGCGAGTTGAAACCTGCTGACAAGACAAAATCCGATTATACATCAATTCAAGTTGTTGTAAGTGAAGTGTATGTAAAGGCTACCTTTACTTATATTGAGTTATGAGATAGAGAAGAAAAAAAAAATGTAAATGAATTATTCTTACTTATACCCAGACATGGCTTTGAATTAGTTGCCCTACATATGTCCATAGTAATGCAATATTAGATATACTTAGGTAATAAAATTGTATCTTTTGTTTCAAAATTAAGTTACACAAAAAGAAATAGAGGTAGTATTAATCAAAAACATATAATTAGTTTACTTTTGTACCATCACTACTTTTGGATACTTGACCAGGAGGGGGTTAAGTTCTTCCATGGTAGTGACCTTATAACGACTACCAGATGCGGTTTTTATTACTATAATCCCATCCTGAGTCCAGCAACCCCTCATACCAAAATGCATCCTGGCCTTACTGAAGATTGACTGTCGAGCTCTAGTTAGGAATTCTTTTACTGTTATTGAAGAACCCTTCAGCTTAGTTTTTGCACGCCAAACTGTAGCCTTAAAGTCAGTAGTATGGAATCTAACGAGTATTGACCTATTAGTGCCTTTTTTCAAACTGCCTAAGCGATGACAATTCTTTATTGCAGAATTAGTTACAGCCTTTAAACCCAAATTGCATTGGAGTATGTTTGTGACAGTGGTTGAGCAATCTTCCTTCTCAGCTTCTGCAACCCCGGAGAAAATGAGAACTTTGCGACGCTGTCTTGTTTCCATGGAATCAATAGCCTGTGAGCACTCAGCAATTTGCTTCCTAAGTAAACTGAGCATGTTGTACATAAGCTCTCTGAAACTCCTGAACTCCTCAGCAATTCTGGCTACTGTGTCCTTAGCTGCATTGCTATTCTGCAACTGTGATTGCAGTTCGTCCATTTTTTTAATAAAACACTCTTCGAGGCTTCTTTGGGCAGATTGGATGTCAGCAATTTGGGCCATATTGATGTATATGTAAATTAAACACTCAACACCAAGTCATACACAAGTCAACCGGCAGGTGGTGCAATATATAACTCAGGGTGTCACATATAGGGCCACCCACAGAACTACACTATTAACTGTTTGTATAACACTTATTTACAATTAATTACGGCTTAAATATTGTGTATAAATATAATTTCAAAAGTGCTATCTTAAAATGCGTATTAACTTATTTATCGCCTACCCACGAAATATTAATATTATTTATCTATTAGAATAGAGAAAATCAATACCAAAAATAGTGCTAACTTCGATAGAAAAGTATTTATAAGGTCATGGCAAGTAAAATATACTTAATAATTATTAGGTTTACATAAACTTCTTAAATAATTATATGAAAGAAATAGTTTTCTTATAATTACAGACATTTGCTGTTAAGAGTGACAGTAGATATTCATTGGTTGTCACTAGACTCTAATAAGACTACTCGTGAACTTAGAATATATATTCTAACACTATGGGAATACTATGTATTTACTTAAAACGAACAATAACTACGTTTAAAAATCTCAATACTGAGTACGTTAAAAATCTTGGTAGTAATAGCCTTGCTGATCCCAGCATGAATCGCTTAATCCGGTACGTACCACACTCTCACAGAAGATCGGCGTAAAACAATGGTAGGTACTCCTGACGTTGTGTTTCGTATGGTGAGAAAGCGTGCGGGATGCTCCAACCCCCTCCCTATCTTCTTTCCTTAGTACCATAGAAGTTGGCGACGCGGGAGTGATGCCTCTGGTGTTACTAGCGTCTATAGGCTACTAATAATAGTTTTGGCTAGCTTATGAAAATATGAAAGGAATATCTAAATACATAGCTAACCCGGTATTCCAGGGGTGTTTAAGTACTGACCACTGAAGGAATGTAATACGGTTCCGATGGCCCGCCAATAAAGGCGGAGAGACGCCACACGGCGGGTTTCTTTAGTGGGTGAGGGGCCCACACTACCCTGTTCGTTGCCCCAAACGACGGGGTATGCGGTTAGGAACATTTTTTCTCGCCTTGAAAAAAAAAGAAAGAAAAAAAGGGCGTTTAAGTGAAGATATTATAAGCAATATAGATACGCATAGACAAATCAAACCATATCTAGATCTACTTACACCTAAACTTCACCGATCTAATCTAATATTATCGCAAGCAAACAACTTTGTAACAGGTGACTAAAAGGTCTAATAATCTTTTACTAAATTTATTTATTTTATTCAATATTATTCACATGACAATTTTAAAGCATACAAATTTTAATTTTATATTTTGATTTAATAGCAATTAAAATTACTTTAAAATATGCTACACAAAAATAAAAATTTACAAATAATAATTTGAAAATTTGCGGGTTAAAAATAGATATAACTTAAAGAGAATATTTTATAAAATACTAAGTCCTTTAAAGTAAATCTTAACAATAAAGAAAGTATTTATTCAAGTTCCGGTAGTCTCCTTAGGGAAAGAGCCACATAATACGCTTTACGGAGTAACGTCCTCGCGCTCCCTTGACGATGTCGTCGCGTCGTCGTCTCACTTTTAAACTTCCGACTGTATGTAGACTATGTTTTTAAATTGATCAATCTAAAAAGTAAAGAGACTTGTTTATTTAGAAGACATTTTCTTAGTAAATCTACAGTACCTATACAATGAGATTTAGATAGATACCTATTTCAACGGTCCTACGTTGCAAAAGTAATTTATAAGCTAGGTACTTAAATAGATTTCCTTAAAGGAAATGTATATCTATCTTAAAGCAGGTGTTTTTTTTAGAGATTTTTTGCATTTGGTGGTTTTATTATTATGATTTCAACATAATTATATTCATATTTATATGGTACCTGAGAACGTGAAGACGCACACAATCAGTGTGCTTCTACTCTTGAGATGGGTGGTATAGTCATCCCAAAAGTATAGCAAGAATTAACTGACTCATTATAATTGGGCAGAGAGCATAACTATTAGAATTAGAAAAGAAATTAGAAATAAATTCATTCTCTGCTAACTAATAACTATACATACATACTCGTGCTCGACAGTGAAGATTGTATCTTTTTATCGCCCATAGCCTAAATAGAGAATGACACAAATATATTATTATTATTGGCTGTGAGTTAAATTTTACTATAGTGCCTATATAAGACAGTGTTAGCCAGCCGATCAGAAAAATATAAGAAGACCTAACTACTACTTACGTTATAGGTATTACGGGGCTTATAATATATGAATTAATACAAAATCAAGAATTACGAATGTTTTTAAATAATCACATCGATAAGCTATCAATGAAGTAAGATATCGTGGTGCAATTATCTACATTCCATTTTCAAATTTCCTTCTCATTAAACTCTTAAACTGCAATATTTACCTCAATTACCATAAAAGTCATATAAACTAAAAGTTTCCAAACAAAAGAGGTTTTTAATCAAATAGTATAAAGTTTTGATCCTCGACCCGCCGCACTAACTCATTCGCATCAATAATCACACCATAACTCATACAAATTTACCCCATTTGGAAAATAATGGCTAGCTCATATCAAGCAAATATTTTATAGCAAACTTTTTGCTATAAATAACGTAAACGTATATTTTAAAACTGAATAGTTTATATGAATCTCCTCTCTGTACATGGCTGTAATTATAAAACTGTAAAATTAATCTTTTTTTTTTACTACTAACAGTCACAGATTAGCTGAGGCACAGGTGTAAGTAAAGTAGTGTAATGAGTACCGTGAAAATTCACCACTCATCTCAAGAGACGAGTGGGAGGGTCTTAAAGGAATCAAAGATAAAGTTGACACCTACGCGTTCAGGCAACTAAACAAGTTAAAATCTCACTTAGAGGGAGGAAGTTAGATTTTGAACGGAACAATCGGTGTGATTTTATATAGAATATTCCTTTTTTATACATGGTAATAACACAAAAACACAAAAAGTTTGCTGCTTATAATTTGCACACTTGGTAAAACAACGTGAGCGTACCCTATAGAATAGTAATACTGAAGTCATAATAATGTCGTTATGATCACTTTTAAAATGGAAATTTACTGCCTGGCGGCATTTATGACTATTATACTCTAATGGTGTTTTTTTATAAGTGTATCCATTATGTATATATCTTGTATTATATATATAATAAGGGATATCCCTTATCTTGTTAATAACCTTTATTGCTATTAACAGTTTATGAAGATTAGGTAGCATTCTTTTGAGGATAGTGTTATTTTTATATACATAGTATATTGTATATTAGTAATACATAAAACACAAACTTAAAAAGCAAAGTATTTAATTAATAGAAACCAAATTATTAGAATGATTTGCTCTGATAATAACTGTATAAAATTATCTACTTAAAATTATATTCGATGATATAAAGCTAGTAAAATAGCATTCCACATTTATTAAAATTCTTTGTAAATTCACCTAAAATTAAACTATTGGATCGTTTCGATACAGCAATACATTCTGTTCACGCGAAATGTAAATTTTGTATTACTGGCGCGGCGGCGATAAAATATTTCATAAAATAGATTGACTTATAAATCTTACAAGCCTTAGAGTGGATTCGACCAAACTCGAATATATACAAGAATAACTATACCGAGAATAATCTATTCCACGATTTTATTCTCTTAGGGCGGCTTTAACCGAACTTGAGTATATACAAGATTAACTATCATCCATCCATCCATCTTTTAAAGTCCACTGCTGGACATAGGCCTCCCCAAGAATAGATAGTGCCGTAATCGCCACGCTTGGCAGGCGGGTTGGCGATCGCAGTGGATGTAGTTAATACTCGAAGGAGTGCTGCTGCCTACTCCCACGGTATTCCCTCAGTCGGCTCTTACGACTCCCATGGGTGGAGAGGGGTGGAACAGTTCTAAAGCCGGCCCCACACGGCAAGATTAACTATACTGAGAATAATCTATTTTACGACTTTATTCTCTAGATAATCAACGGTCGTTTTTCCACGCAATCTGAGGTATAGCTATACTTGGAATAGCTATTCACGAATAGCGAAGTGAATGTAATACCCAGCACAAAGAAGTTGTTCTACAAACGGGACGGTGTATAGCTTAACTCGTCTCAACTCCTATTTGTGGTATTATAGCGTGGAAAAGTAGCTGTCATTGCATTTAAAAGTTTCGAATTAAAATGACAGCACAAAAAAGATGACGCCATTTTTTATTTTTGGATTAACTGCTTATTCGATGCTTATCGGTGGTATAGTGTGACTATCCCCGAATAGACTCGCTATTCTCCGAATTGTTGTTGGAAAACGTAAAATTGATTTATTCTCGAGTAAGTAGCGATTTATTCTAGGAATAAAATTTATTATTGTTTGGTCGAATCCGCCCTTAGTCTCCTTATTACAATACTTGGTATTACGAATTTCATTGTATTGTCATTTTTAAATTTAGATATTAAGTTGAAATTAATTAAACTTCATCATGATTGTGTTGTATATTTTGTGATTATTCTTGATCGGAAGTTATTAAAAAATAAACCTATGCCATAATTCCAAGAAAAGGAAAAATATGATAATTGATTAAATTAAAATATAATTAAGATAAAATCTGTAAAAAATTGATTTATGTACTATAATTGGAATATATACACTGTATAATCATTGTTCCCTACAAGAAAAAGAAGAAAAACTATTGTTATGTTTTTCAATGGCTTCGATTATTTTAATTATAATACAATTTTAATTGTAATACTAAGTCGTATTCACTACCCAGTCTATTACTTAGAATACTTGTACTATAAAACAAATACTTCAGCAGAATCCTGGTAGTGTGTTTCAAGTAGATATATACAATATTAGAGGTAGGCAAACGTTCCAGCTATGAGAGTTGCTTTACATAATTTTCTAAATAGGAAGGGGAACAAAATGTTAAACAATACACATTAATTTTGACATATTTTAAAAACAAAGTGAAAAAAATGTGAAATCGAAAATAACAGTCACGAGCAGGATTTGAACCTGCATCTCCTGGATACCGTCCAACGATATTTTCGATTTCACATTTTTCACTTTGTGTTTAATGTATAGTGCTAAGCATGTCAAATGCTAAAAATATATATAAAAATATCTAAATATTTATAGGTTTGCGTCATTATTAGTTAAAAATCTTAATTGTAAAATTAAGTTTACCTGGTCGGTATAATGTATGAAAATACTTCCGACAGATGGCGCAGGCGTCACCCAAAGACGTTAAGTATGAATGTGTTATCGAAATTAGCAGTCAGGAGCAATTGTCACGATGGCTGAATTGGCAAAGCATCTGGACGGTATCCAGGAGATGCAGGTTCAAATCCTGTTCGTGACTGTTATTTTCGATTTCACATTTTTCACTTTGTGTTTAATGTATAGTGCTAAGCATGTCAAATGCTAAAAATATATATAAAAATATCTAAATATTTGACATATTTTATTTATGCTCGTATCTCTGATACACAAATCAGTACGAATACAACCTCCTTTGTTTCTCTATTTTAAAATAATAATATCATAAAACAATTATAAGTCATAGACCATGCACGTTAATACTTAATACCTCAGTATTACGAGTTAACTTTTCGTGACGCCGTCCTTTATGTTCTACGAGTATGTGCAGAGAGTTCTTTTGTAGTAAATTATGTAAGCTTTCAGTGTGCAACAATCATGACTGTTATCAATATTATTTATTAAATGTAATAAAATTTTATCAAACATAATAATATAATACTTACATGCTTCAAAACCATTACAAAATTTCATAGCAATTAGTAAATAAAAGTATTGTGTCCTAGTTTTATAAGACTAACATTAATTAGTTTTCAGCACGATATAATATATATTTTGGAGATATTTTAATGTTGAGTATTAAGTACAGACAACAATATAGGTATAGGTATATCTATACTATTATAAAGCTGTAACAGAGCTGCGTCTGTACATTTAAGGTATTTGGCAAAAAACGACTGTAAAAGGCTATATAGACGTGCCTAAACACAAAAATATTTTTTTTAGAATTTTTGTCTGTTTGTTTGTTCGCGCATAACGCAAAAACTACTGAACGGATTTTGATGCAACTTTTTTATATCAATCAATCAATCAATCAGCCTATTGCAATCCACTGCTGGATATAGACCTCTTCTAACACGCGCCATTGCACACGGTCCTCCGCTTTCCGCATCCAGTCTGTTCCAGCGACCTTTTTGAGGTCGTCGGTCCACCTAGCTGGGGACCGTCCTACCTTACGCTTACCAAGTCGCGGTCTCCACTCTAGGAGCAAAAGTAAGAGTTTTTTATATGAGAGCTCTCAATTAGACTTAAAAACTGGTATACATTTTATCCCGCTACTATATCTGGAACTTGAGTTATAAGTTAAAAACTAGCTTTTGGCTGCGGCGAAGCCGCGGGCAAAGGCTAGTTACATACATAATTATGCTTATAAGATTGACGTAATTCAAAACGAAAGTGTTTGAAAAAATTTTTAGTCGCAATTCTTATGTTAATCATAAAATATTTAATATATAAAGGGGTAAATATTTAATATAACATAAGTATAATAGAATTCGGATATCTTTTAACATCTGTAAACAACTGACACTCGCATGTACATACAACACCAAGTTTTTTACGGTTGAAAAGCTGAATCTACTGCTACTAATTGTATCGCTTAAATATTTTGATCTGTATTTAGCACTTGACATGCTCAGCTACTTTTTAATATCCCGATCCCAGTAAAAGTCTCTTTTTCCACTTTCACAAAAACTTATTTTTCACAAAAATGTGTATCGCTTAGATTCATAAATGTAAAAGTGTTTTACAACAAAAGTATTTATTATATAGACTTGTCCTGAGGATCTTAGCGCGATTACATGACGTTAGATACCTACTCATATAGTTAAATTTTCTGGATAAATCGTGTGAACTTATTAAAAAAAAACACCAAATTAATAAAATAAAAAATAAATATAAATACCTCCAAGGTTATTGAATCCCACCAAATAAAGACTATTTAGATTGATTTTATATACATATAGTATCCTAGTAGTATAGATAGTATGCTGCGTACACCTTGTGCACTATAATAGCGTACCACAAAGCCATAATAATCATGTTCTAACAGCACATAATTATCTACTTATTAATAGAAGTATATTTTATTACGCACCTATTTTTTTAATTAACAACAGCATTATGCTGTAGAAATATTAAAAGTACAACGCTGAGCTTTCATCAATGAAGACTTTCTGATATTATTCAAAAAGTTTTGCTAACTCAATCGCACAGGACAGACAATGCGTCATTACAAACTGCTCACGTTTATGGTAAATAATATTCATAGTAAATTCTTCTGTCGGATATCCGCATATTGCAACATAAATCTTCAAAAGTTCACCTCATTTCAAGTCGAGTCACGGTCGCAACAAACGTGTCAAATATGGCGTTTTCTGAAAATTTTTGAGGCAAAGGCTCGAGATTGTCATTTATATCACGTATCAGATGACACGTATGTCATACTTTCTTTATGATAACAAACTTGGGTGTCCTAATATGCCTAAAGGCATGAGATATGAGCCTTTGAATTGCGTAATATGTGAGTTAAATGAATGTGTCAGAGATTTTCGTTTGGTTTCTTTCTTGTTATCTATATTAGTAAGCTGTGGGAATACTTTTTAATTATATTGATCCAACCAACTGATGTATGTTGTATGCGGATTTAATTTATTAAATAAAATGATAGCTTAGTCACGCTGGAGATTAAGTTTTCGATACTTTTTGATCTGTTGACAATGCGTGTTGCAGTCTAATCAAATTTGCATGTAATAAAATATACATATAGATGGTCATACGCTGCAATGTATAGCCACCTGAATTGCAATCATAAAGCGAGGGATGTATGGGGATGTGAGGGATGTGTCATGCCTTAGCAGCTCAGCTCAGGCACCTTAGAACAAGATATCCGTTGTCACTGCAGAATGAAAGAAACAACTCCTCAGATTGACTTTGATTAATAGTTAAACACAATTATAATAATTAAACAAAAAATTATATCAAGTTTGAGTAAAACTAATGTATGAAGTAGCATATTTCTTATTGGTCATGTTATTCTTTGAAATTATAAGCAAACCGTTAAGTAATAACTACGATATTAAATTCGACTTCTACCGTACTCCCTGCTCTCATTGATAGCAATTTTGTAAGACATACAAATCATTCAACCATACTTCCTCAAATAAATTAAGAATGCTATTAAGAAATTTAAATAGTCTGTTTTATTTATAAACCCTCAGTTTTCAGTCACTGACTATGCAATTAACCAAAATAACAAATTGAATGATTGATCGTGTATTTACGCTTAATGATGTTGGATAGTATTTTCGGAGCTATAAAAATCAACCCTTTTTGAGTAATTATGATTAATGTACTGGTTCATTTGCCTTATATAAATTGTCGTTAACTATAAGTTCCCCTTATAGCTACATTCATTGTTAAACATTTAAGATATAATTTAAAGTATTAAGATTAGCTACGGCAATGTTAAATCGAGTTTTTTAAATGTTGAAATACTATAATTTCATTGTTTAAACCTTCTGGGCCTGAAAGAAGTATGAAGCAAGTAAGTATAATTGAATCTAAATATTAATGTAGGTATATATCAATTTAAAATATAAATAATACACATTATTAACTTTCTACTTCTAGTTTTTCTCGTTTTGTGATAGAAGTGCCATTCCTAACTTATTTTGATCAAATAACTTGTCCGTTTACTAGCGGTCTGAGTCACCACATTTAAAGAACCTATTTAGTCAATAATTTATGTATTGTATCTAAAATATATCATATCTAATATTTCACAGTAAGAGAAGGAAATATTCAAATAATCCCTTCTGGCCAACGTGGCATAGCTTTAAATCGCGGAAAAAGCTCTAGTTCAACGGTGGCACATTACCAAGTGGCAAGTATAGAGAAGATAATTCTGCAATTATTTAACATAAATAGTATTTATTGATACTACTATGAATTGAGATAAATCAATTTTCAACTTAAAAACAACTTAAACTAGCGAAATATAAATATTGTTGTACAATTTATTATCAGTGATGATGATGATGATGCGCTCGTTGTTACCTATATAAAAACTGTTTAAATTAAGAATACACAATTGTGTTTAGGAATGTATATGATCTTACTTAAATTTATAGCATTCATTTTACATTAATTTTATAAAATATTTACTACTTTTAACTGCATGCATGAGTGTAATGATACTATTCAGAAAGAACGAGAGAAAAAGAGAAGTCAATGAGTTTTATAGAAGAGATTTTAGTATTATTGCCACACAACATGCCTATGTTGATACGTTGCAGACGTTGCGGCTGTTCGCACGTCGAAATAACACTAAAAGAAATGAGTGCTGCGAAGCGTAGCACTCATTTATAGTGGACACTTTTAGTGCCTAATTGTAGATATTCCCTTTTTTATAAATCAATGGTTTAGAGCAATTCAATTTATACGATTCATTAATCTATCGACTACTTGCTTCTAAATAGAAACAAATTTATTTTTTCATACACGTTACTGTTCCACTATTATAAACGAGTCTTCTTTCAAAGTAAGAGGGATTTATGCCGTCTACCATGTGGGTTGGCAGATTTCTCAAGCCAAGAAAATCTCTTATATATCGCATGCATATTATCTCACGATGTTTTACTTCACCGAACCGTGATCATATTTATATACAATTCACATAATTTTGAAAAATTTCGATAGCTCTAGAGTTATTTCCTGTGTGAGGACCTTGAAATGAGGATTTAATTCGACATCACTATCTTGGCAACCTTTAGATTATTAATCAAATATAAAAAAAACATCAAACCAAAGTGTTCCCACTAGCACTACAAATTAAATAAATTGTTTATCAAAAATAAAATAATCTCAAATTGGATTATGCTTATAACATAAGCATTTGGAATAGAACTGTTAGAAACTATTCAAAATAGATATTTGACAAAGTTATCTAGACACCGAATAAACGGCAAGGAACTATTGAAGCACCGTTTCATCTAATAGTCTAAAATAAGAAGCTACTGTCAGGCTTGCACGCTCCGTTGACGCTCCCCGCAATATCCGCATTTCGTATTCCTACGCGGAAATATTTCCGCTTTTCCGGATCTATGAAATTGGTGGTACCGTCCAATGCTGACAAAGATTACTGTCGTTTATGTGTGTAATGATATCTTCCTCTCATATCTGTGTATGCATACAAACTTCAAACTTTTTATTTCTTGTATAAGTAATTCTAAAATAATTTGCCAATCTTCATAAGCTGCATTATTTACAAGTATTAAAGTATTAAGACAAAACCTTAACACAAAGTGTGAATATAAAAATAGACAAAAACTTAGGTAATATCAGACACCGATCTTGTTTTTTGAGGTCACCAATTGTCATTTAGTAGCGTCATAGAGGCCAGTAGGCCCTCATTCCATATAAATACTGGTAATCAGCTAAAACCAAACAAATCGGAAGCCGACCTCTATGAAGGAAAGAATGATGGAAAGAAGAGATTCCTCTATGATGGAAAGAACCAAAATAGTTTTTCAATTTTAACATAAGAAGCATGCACGTCTATTTATTTTAATTACTAATTGTTTGTTTTGTAAGTTTAGTTGAATTAAAAACTGTCTCTATGGTGCAGCGGTGAGTCAGCGACTGCTGATCATGAGGTCTCGGGTTCAATCGCCGGGTCGAGCAAGGTTATTGAGCTTTTTCGTAAATAAAAAATGTGAGTAGCGTCCGGAGTTTGGAAATGCGCTCGGTAGACGGCAATAGGCTCGCCCCCTATTGGGACTTAAACTACCTAGGGAACCGTGGGTATGTAATGCACCTCTCCCTAATACAGGTGTGATGCTATGTTTAACAATTAAATGTAGATCATTAAATTGTTTTATACTGGGATGTAAATATTTCAATTGATTCTAATGATGTCATTATATTCACTAAAATTACTGGACTATTTATTAAATAATAAATACAGATCTTTTCACAATTCAACAATATAAAGAGCTTTTCAATAAATAAGTCACAAAAACAAGCGACGATTTCCCTGAAAGCCTCTCTAGTATTGTTTACTGGTAACATAAAACATCAGCTCATCTCAGCGTGGACTTGTATTTGGGTCAACTGAAAAATTCGCGTCACGTTCACCCATTTGTTCCGATGTATTGCCCAGCTGATGTGCGGAACACCTGGCTAGTTTGGACAGCGCCATTAGTTCCGCAGTTTTATGGGGTTTGTTTTTATATTGAATTTGATCAGTAAATCCAATGTGTGCTGAGAACATTTATTATCTAGTCTCTGGGGTATGTGCGATGAAATATTGCGGATATTACGAGTAGTAAAGGCTAAAACGTGGACCTTTATTATTAACTTGTATTATAAATAAAAAATATAATTTCTATTAAGTAGAGCTTCTTTTTCTATATGCTACGAAAATTAAATGTGATTTACATTCTTTCATTATCGTAAACTAATATTGTAATGTGATAATTTCTATTTCAAATAACATACTACTGGCGTATATGTTAAAACTATACCAATATCCTATCCTTGGCCAAGGTTGTGTTATCAGACCTAAAAGGATTTCACGATTCATGTCAATCTATTATAATCGTAATATTATAATAAACAATTACTTTATATTCTTTATATCGAAAGCCGCTGAATTTTTGCAGCTAAGTTTTTAAAAAGCAATTTACATGTGGGCACCCTTAGTACGTCCCAGACGTGATCCAATCTCAGCGAATGATTGATATGTCAAGCTCCGTCGGACATCCCGCGGAAACAATTTTTTATCTCCGAGTTTTGACAGTCCGACTGTGCACTGCCAGGTTATTTATGAATGAAGATGTCTCAATCTTTTCTTCGTGTTTTATTAAAATAATTTAATGCTAATGACACAATCTAGTTTATTAATGACAAGTTCTCTGAGTTGTTTATTACACGGAAACCTACGTAATAGTGAAAGAAGAATATTAAGTGATATTTTTTGTTAATTTTACAGAAATTCATGATTTTTATGTGATTGCTGTGCATACACCTCATTGTGCATAATACACCTCTGCCTACCTCAATGGGGAATACAGACATGAGACTCTGAATGCTGTGCATAATCCTTAAAACCATGAATAAATAGAGGAAGATAACATTTGCATCACTATCACCGGTTACATAATGACAAACTGAATATACGTGTCTATATAACTAAGTACTTGGGCTGGCTTAACATTTAATGTTTTAAGCCCCAAAACAAATAAAAATACAAAAAAAAGACTATGTACTTTGAACAGAATCAAAGTTTAAGAAGGTCTAGTCAATGAGTGTACATTGAATATCCATTCATCCATCCATCAGCCTTCAACGTCCACTGCTGGACATAGGCCTCCTCTAAAGAACGCCACGAACAGTCCTGCACGTGCTCATTTTTGGGGGATAGTGCCGTAATCGCCACGCTTGGCAGGTGGGTTGGCGATCGCAGTGGATGTTATTTATACTCAAGGGAGTGCTGCTGCCCACGCTCCCGGTATTCCTCCGTAACATCCCAAAGGAAGTGTCAGTTGAGGAGGTTAAGCAGTCCTTAACCCAATAAGACCTGCCTGTACACGAAGTGCACAGAATGTATAAGGGTCGGGCCCGTGAACCATACGACTTGGTGATGGTAACATTAGACCTCACCAAGGAAGGCAAGGCCATTTATAAAATGACCTTAGTCTGTAGCCTATCTGGTATAAGGATCGAGCCACCCAACAAGAAGGGCAACGTCTCACAGTGCCATAGATGTCAACTCTATGGTCACTCCGCCCGGCATTGCTATGCCCGCCTCAAGTGTCTAGAGGACCACTCAACGTCCGATTTCTCTCGTTCTAAGGACCGCACTCTGTGCACAGAGCCCCCCTCCTGCGTCCTATGCGGTGAGAAGGGTCACCCGGCGAACTACCGGGGCTGCCTCCGTGTCCCCCGGCTACCCGTCAGGCGCCCACTTGTCCTCACACCACGAGGACTGCCACAGGGAAGCGCACCCATCCTGCGTCCCGCACCCCCACCCCTCCGCAATGCTTGGCTACGCCCAGCGAACCAGACAAAGTTCCCAGCTCTGCCAAACAATAAGCCCGTAGGGACGCCAACCGTTGTGCAAACCAAGCCCACCGTGGGCTAACATAAGCCCACTCAAGGCAAAGCACTGACATCAGCTGTAGGCGTAGGCCCAGCGGGTAGGACGCCCCAGGGTACAGATTCGGATCTGGCCCTGGTGCATAGATTCGCCTCACTCGTAGATTTTAGCGAGGTTAGGGAAGTCGCGGCTGAACTCCGCGCTAACTAGGGCAATAGTCTTGCCTTACTTAACACTACCGCACGGTTCTCGACCGTCATCGAGAAATTAAACACTTTTACTGTTTAATGGATTCGCACACCTCAGGCAGGGTCAAACCATACACACTCATGTTAGGGTTTTTCAACGCCAATGGCCTGTCCCAGCAGAGGAACGGGGTAGCCACGTTTCTACAAGACCAACTACTGGACCTATTTCTAGTACAGAAGACATCAAACCCTTTCCCCGAGGATTGCAAACTATAACGTAGTACGTAACGATAGGGTAAACTCACCGCTAGGTGGCACACTCATATATTATAAAAGGTCACTGCACTGCACGCCTATGGATCCGCCCCCACTGGAGTACATTGAAGCTTCGGTCTGTAGAGTAGCCCTCACAGGCCATCAGCCTATAGTCATAGTATCCGCCTACATCCGGCCCGGAAGTAGCAATTCGACGCAGCTCATTACCAGGGACTTGAAAGCCCTGCTAGACATGGGTAGCGCCGTCATCATTGCCGGCGACCTCAACGCTAAAAACACCTCATGGAATTGCCACGTTACTAGTACGCGGAGCAGGGCTCTCGAGTCACTGGCTGAGCGACTAGGGTTCGATATCATAGCGCCTTTGGAGCCAACTCACTACCCGGCCTGTGTCGATTACGGGCCCGATGTACTAGATATAGCTCTTTTAAAAAACGTAAATCTACGTTTGCGTTTGGTAGAAGTGCTACATGAGTTAGACTCTGTCCACCATCCTGTGATCTTAGATCTCGCCTCCCCCTCACCTGGCCCCTCTGGCCAACACGACAAAATGATAACGGTGACAGACTGGGGACGACTGGAGAGAACTCCGGTCGTCGTCGTCTGTACACCGACCAAGTCCCCCCTATTATTAGTACTGTAGAGGACACGGTGGCTGCGGTTGACTGTCTCACAAGCCACGTACAATCGTTAATTAACGATTGTTCTGGGCAGGTACCAGACACGAGAAATTGTCGATGGCGCCTACTCGATGACGTCCGTGCAACTGTCCCGCACTTTCAAAAACGACAGTGTGTCTACCATGCCTCTGCTTAACAGACTCAACCTTCCACCCGCCTTCGAGGACGAGGAGAAGTCCGAGTGCCTAGCCGAAAGTCTGGAGCGACAATGTACGCCGAGTACATTACACGTAGATGCAACACACCACGCCTTCATTGATAGGGAAGTGGAGTCGAGGGCCTCTCCCACGGCCCCACCGGTAGACACCTTAGGTAGGGACCTAGTGGATCAGCCACCTCCAGTTACCACCACCGAACTGGAGTCTGTTATCAAAAATCTTCATAGGAAGATAGCCCCCGGTTTGGACGGAATATCTAATAGGGTCATTAAACTCTTCCCCCAGACATTATTAGTCCTTCTGACTTGTATATATAACACAGCGCTCAACAATAACATCTTTCCCCCTCAGTGGAAAGAGGCCGTGGTAATTGGAATCCACAAACCCGGCAAAAAGCGATCTGAACCATCTAGTTATAGACCGATAAGTCTGCTTAAAGGTTAAGGTAAGATTTACGAGCGACTAGTTTTGTGTAGGCTGAAAGCATACGCCGATGCTAATAACCTCACCCTCACCACCAATTCGGCTTCAGAACCAAGCACTCCAGTGTACAACAAATCCACCGCATCGTAGAGTATATCTACTCTAAAATGCAACAAAACAACCTTTTCACAGGTGCACTCTTCTTCGATGTAGCGAAAGCATTCGACAAAGTCTGGCACAACGGCCTAGTATACAAACTACTCAACTTAGGAGTACCGCGGTATCTCGTACTCATCATACGAGACTTTCTATCTAACCGCAGTTTCCGCTATAGAGTGGAAGGGACCCTATCCTCCCCCCACCCCCTACTCGCCGGGGTCCCAAAGGGCTCCGTCCTCTCACCGATCCTCTTCTCGCTGTACACCAGCGACATGCCTCAGCATCGGCAAGACAGCACTTTTTGCAGACAATACAACTATTTATTATGCAGGGTTTAACCCACAATGCCTAGTACCTAATCACAGTGCCTAGGAAACTCCAATCCGCGGCCACTGCCCTCAGTACGTGGTTTAGCAAGTGGAGAATAGAGATCAACCCCGAGAAGAGCCAGGCGGTCATGTTTCATAGGAGACTACCCCGACTGTATCCCCCGGAGAAGATCAAACAGATTAGCATCTTTGGTAAACCTATTCCTTGGAGTAGGCGAGCCAAGTACTTAGGTGTAATTCTAGATAACAGACTCACATTCGCCCGTCACATTCAGGTGGTACGTTCGCGCGCAGCTTTTGTCATGGGATGTTTGCACTATCTGTTAAACTCTAGGTCAAAACTCTCACTTAGTAATAAGGTCAGACTCTACAGGCAGTGTACGCCCTGTCATGATGTACGCCAGTGTAGTATTTTCACACGCCAAGGCACACAGGATCCATAGATTACAAACATTACAGAATAGATTCATGCGCAGAGCTACGGGTGCACCGTGGTTCATACGCAATGTCGACCTCCACATAGACTTGCAATTGCCAACCATCAAGCAATTTATGAAACGGTGTTCACGTAGTTTCTTTGACTCCGCCATTACTCACGCCAACCCTCTAATGGTTGAGTCGGCTAGTTACAACCCCTCTAATATATCGCGCGTATGCAGACCGCGAAATAGCCTCAACGAAGTCGACGACGACATAACTCACGCTCAGATCAGAGCATACACAGCGCGCAGCTAATACAAGTAATTACCCACGGTTTCGTCCCCGCCGACGGGGGCGAAAGACGTGTCGCGGTCAAATCATAAACGTGGGAAATCCCACTTTGCCAGCAACAGCCCGAGCCGAGGTCCTTACCCCACAGGGGGTGCCCTCGGGTAGCGTTGCTTAAATGTTGGGTTTAGAGCCCTCTGCGCTCACTAATTGTCCGGGTAAGGTTGTCATAGCTGACTGAGGACAGTCGGCTCTTACGACTCCCATGGGTGGAGAGGGGTGGGGTAATTCTAAAGCCATTACAGCATTACATTGACTAGACCTTCTTAAACCTTCTTAAACACACAACGAATAAACCGGTATGTTGCTTTTGAATAAGTATTTTATATTTTAATAGTATAATAAACAGCAAATAAATAAAAGATAGTAATAAGATACATGATGGTAAGTAAATAGTATAATATGTATACATATTTACTTTTAGCATTGGACGTCACTTTAAATATGAATTTAATCGTCAATTAAGTTGCTTTTGGATTAACTTGTGAGATTATAAAAATTTGATACGAGTCAATCGAAGTTCTTTTGACATCAAGTTTCTTTTGAATTCATCAGTTACGATTGCCGGAGGTTTTCATCTACGGATAATCTGGTAACCCCGATGGTGTACGGCTACGGGCGGGGCTTCGTTAATATGCGCCTCGAGCGAGCCGCCGCGACTTATTCGCCAGCGCCCGGAACTTTTTAACAAATTTCTCCAACTTCAGATGGAAAATGAATGTTGAATTCTTGAGAGATTTGAATTTGAATTTTTGGGTTACGGGAAACAGCGTATCTGATCGTTATTATTATGCTATTATTCTACCCTAATTAAGCAAAAGTTGTTTTTTTTTTATTAATGTATCCATAATTTTAAAAAGAAAAGAGACCTGCAAAGTTTGGGCTTCCCTAGCCTTATAATAGTATAAAATGATAATATACTTTTTAATTTGAAGAGAAGGTAGATACTGTTCGTAATTAAGAAATCGAAATTAGGATAGGATAGAATAGGTTATACTTTAGTATACATCAAAATATATACACAATACAATATCTCAGTAATTGATCATCAGCAGTGATAGCCTTTTTTTTATTTTTTTGTTAAGGCGGGAAAAAAAATCCTAACCGCACATCCCGTCGGTCGGGGTAACGAACAAGGTAGTGTGAGGCCTTCACCCACTACAGAAACCCGCCGTGTGCCATCTCTCCGCCTTTATTGGCTCACTGAACTCGAACTATGTTACATACCTTCGGTGGTAGCAGTGATAGCCTGGCGGTAGAAAGAACTAAGAACTGCAACGACGAGTCGTATCGAGTTCGATCTCCAGTCCAAGCCTCTAACTTTACAAGATTTTTCGAAGTTATGTGTGTATTTGTATACAATTTATCACTGCTTGGTAAAGGAAAATATCGTGAAGAATTTCAAGATTTCGAGGATCTGGTAATACGCATTACCAAGGTGAAGTATGGTCTAATCTCTCTCACCATTAGAGGAGAACCATGCCCAGTAGTGGAATAGAAAATGGTTGAAAAATTCTGAGTAATTGATAAGGAAACTAAAATTACATTAAACACAAAGTGAAAAATGTGAAATCGAAAATAACAGTCAGGAGCAGGATTTGAACCTGCATCTTCTGGATACCGTCCAGATGCTTTACCAATTCAGCCATCCTGACAATTGCTCCTGACTGCTAATTTCGATAACACATCATACTTAACGTCTTTGGGTGACGCCTGCGCCATCTGTCGGACGTATTTTCATACATTATACCGACCAGGTAAACTTAATTTTACAATTAAGATTTTACCTAATAATGACGCAAACCCTCTAAATATTTAGATATTTTTATATATATTTTTAGCATTTGACATGCTTAGCACTATACTATTATTTTCGATTTCACATTTTTCACTTTGTGTTTAATGTATAGTGCTAAGCATGTCAAATGCTAAAAATATATATAAAAATATCTAAAAACTAAAATTAATTATAAATATACACTGGAGACTGGACAATAGTAAACGTAAAGCTATTACACTTACCTACGCACAACGTACGACATTTTCACACAACGTCCTCTGGTGAAGCTTAACGCTTGTGCTATGGGTACCAAATTACGGATATAATACATATACTACTTTTTTTGTAAATACGTACATATATAATATATAGAAAACACCCAGACGCAGTACAAATATCTGTGTTCATAAACATAGCATCACGTATGTATTCCCCGAAGGGGTAGGCAGAGGTGTATTACACACACCCACGATTCGCCAGCTATGTTTAAGTACCACGTAATAGGGGGCGAGCCTATTGCCGTCTACCGGGCACGTTTCCAAACTCTGGGCTGCTACTCATCACACAAATAATTGTCCTAAGTGGGTATCGAACCCACGACCACGTGCATGGAAGTCGGTTACACTACCGACTACGAGGCTCGTCGTGTTAAAGCCTATACTCAAAAGAGAATCCTCATTTTCCGATTTTTTCGACAGTAGGTACCTACATAAATATCATGAAATAGATGAACCATATAAATTTTCTAGACCGCAATTCATTATTAGACTGCAAACTTTCTTCTGGGTCTTATAATCTACTTTGTGCCCTAACCTTAGAGCCATTATTAAACAAGGAATTATAATTAAAAGCCATCTCAGAATTAATACTTCATAATTATTTGGGATTTCTAGTTTGTTATAATTACTAGTTAATTCTAAAAATTAACATTAGTCAATATTTAAAACAACATTTCTTATTGATTATTAAGAGTTATATCTTAAATTAAGATATGTTGTTAGATGATTTTTTACTTACTAATACTTCTTCTAAAAGGCTATTGACAGTGCAAATCGCTTGATGAACCAATAGTCGTTGGGTTAGAAATGTGCTCAAGGGGCAATTACGTATGGAATGGCACACCGTAGGATAATCTAACATCAGCTATTATATTTATTATTTTATTAGGGCGCGTTGAGAACTATAGCCCGATTCTCTTTATTACCGCAATCAAACCCGCACCCAACTGTGGAACAATATAGAATTATTCGAAAACAATAATAATAATTTAAAAAATAAAGCTAAGTCAGAACCACATCCATTTCTCAAACATCTGAGTAGTATAAATGACAAGTAGGCTGGGGTGAGATGCGATTTACATAATGTAATCAACAAGGAACGAGATCGGATGATTTGAGCTTTTTACCGCCTTCAGCTATCGCAACTGGAAAATTTTAACTCACAGTATTACGTACCTTTTATGCTGCGTTAACTCACAAATTAATACATTTTCTAAGTATTCAATACAATATAGTTTATCAATTATATAAGCTTATTGTTTATACTGTGTGTCATTTAAACATTTTATTATTAACTACAAGTATTTATACGAATTACCCCTACCTATTTCTTCTACCTGTTTCGTATTATTATAATTGATCTAAGCAATATTGATTTGAAAACATCATAAGTTGACAATTATATTACAACAATTTTAATTGAAAACGTAAAAGATCATTTATATCATTAGTTAGTCATGTAATACCGAAGAGAGACTCTCAGAGAGTCTATTTTTGTTCCTAATGAAGATTTTACTGTTGCTAGATCAGAACGGGTAGGTAAGTACCTACCCACCCATCTTGCCTGTTTTCACTAGTCTGGAATCATTTATAATAAATAAATAATAAATTCCGCTCCAATTACTGATCGGATTTCAATTTTAAGAAGTACTAGCCTTTGCCAGCGGCTTTGCCGCAGCCAAAAGCTAGTTTTTCGGTTATATCTCAGGTTCCCGATATAGAAGTGGGATAACATATATACCAGTTTTTAAGTCCAATCAAGGCCTTTCAAATAAAAAAAGTTGCATCAAAATCCGTTCAGTAGTTTTTGTGTGATGCGCGAACAAACAAACAGACAAACAGATAAACAGACAAACAGACAAAAATTCTAAAATAAATTGTTTTGTGTTTAGGCACGCCTATATAGCCTATTACAGTTATTTTTTCTCAAATATCTTAAAGGTACAGACATAGCTATGTTACAGTTTTATAATAGTACCTATAGATTAGCTAACGTGTGACAATTTTTTTTAATGCATGTAGTGGCGGACGAGCCACGGCCCATCTGTAAATGGTAACCGTCGCTCATGGACTCAACTATACCGAGAGTATTGTCAAGCCGCTGCTCACCATTTCATTTCACCGATATAAAATGAAAAATAAACGGCTATCTCCTGCTACACCCAAAACGCAACGATGTGCTTCATGGCCGGTCACACGGGACATGGTGGTACCAACCCGCTCGGGCCTGCTACCAAGTGAGTACTCCCACTTGGTACTTAGCCCTACCACCAGTCATGCAATGGATGATAATTGCTTACTTACCTTAGTCGCCTCATACGACACCCGTGGGAAAGAATGGGGTGGTGACTCTTGTATTCTAAGTCCGTCACCACACAGAACAGGAAAAAGAAAAATGAAAAAAATATATGAACTATTACTATCAGATGCTAATCATCGTCTGAGATTATAATCCATAAAACAAGCAATAGAAAATACAAAAAGACATATACTTTTTTAAAGTCAACATCCTGCACTAAGCAATAATCCTTGTATCGCAGGGGGCTTCATCCAACCATCCATCCATCAGCAACAATTTCATGGACACAAAACACACCCAGACACCATTTCTCGATGACACAACACTTGTCCTTTATGGAAATCGAACCCACACTCGGGCTGGGAGTCTGATATCTTAACTACTCCTCCATGTGTGCTAAAGTCAGGTTCGCAATTATCCGTTTAATTGTTATGGTAAATAATAAATCTATAAAAAAACATCTTTCAGTTCACTGGTTTGAAAAATAGAATGAGAATAGAATATCGTTGCGAATGCATCCGCTGTGGTATAGAAGTATTATTCAAAAGCTGTTTAAAAATTCATTCCTTCAGAGATGAAATTATTTGTAATAAAAATTTTATTCATTTTACGTTGAAATTTTTGTTAAACCTGTTACAATGTATAATTAAATGGTAAACCAACTGTAGCAAAGGTTTAATACCAAATCATGAAAATCAATAAAGCGCTCACATTCTCTTATGGCAGAAGAAATATCTCGCGTAGCTCACATATTTCACAAATTGTAGAACTATTTACACATATAAAATTGGCTACAATAATGTGGTTATAATTTAATATTCGGTTATATAATTAGACTTTCTCTGTGTCTTTAAATCTACTCACATCTATTTCAGAATAATCTTGACGCTGGAATGTTATGTGCTATCATACAAGGGTCTTTTGTATGGTATGCTGCCTCACCAGTTAAACATCATAAATAGAAAAAAAAACAAAGAGACCGTTCCTACTCCTAATTTTTAAAACCCTTTTCAAATAACTCTTTTTCTTGCTTATTAAAAATCAATTTACACCGTAATCTTATTCATTCTAATTTCACATAACGTATGTTATATATAGACTATAGACATTCGTCTACTAATCAGGATAAAACATCGCATAAACTTTAAGATCTAACCAGAACCTCTTTGTATTCATAGGATGTAAACTTACCCCAGGTGCGACTCCTTTTACCTTTCCACCCCTTTAGACCACGCTGAGCCCACTTCTTCCAGTTCCTTTGAAAAAAAAATTGTATTTTTAAAATTACTACCCGCCTTTATTATATGGCGCTAAAGTGGGCCGTTTAGTATGCAGTTGATGAATTTTTTAATTTTTCTTGTAATAATGATGATGATACACAGACAAACTTTTCCCTAATCAAGACATAAAATAATACTAGTAGGTTTTTTTTTCTTTAGTGTAATATTTTTTTTTATTTTTACATTTATTTTACGCACTTGACATGCTCACCCATTTATCAGAACAGAAAGTGCGAAAATGCTATTTGTTTTTTTTTTACTGTTACAGACGCTCTGTCAGCTGAACAATCGTGACAATTACTCGCATTTTTACATTTTGATTCTGGTGAATATGCTTTCTATAATATTGCGAATTCTGGTGAATATGCTTTCAATAATATTGCAAAGTGCGTTTGTTTGTCTGTTAAGCTTTCACGCCGCAACTGCTCAGCCAATCATAACTAAATTTCGTTCTGAACCTAGATAAGGATGCCCTTATCTAGGTTAATGTAGATTTTATGCCGGAAAGACGCCGGTCGAATCTAGTGTTATTAAAAATAATAATCTAATACATAAGTACTACTAAAGCTAATAATTTACGTACATAGTAATTCGGTCGGTTCGGTAGTAACTATTTAGTAATCTGTGACATGGATACATATATATAGAAAGGATCCTAAATTAGTGAGCTGCAATTCGGCATACAAGCCCAACTCTAATTACATAATTTTACTGAATTATAGCAAAAACATTGTTGGTAACTTTGGCCATTTTCGCAGATCTCATGGCCTCAAGCAGTATCTTGTTCGTTTTATCTACAGTTGTACTTTAGAGATTTAACATCCCCATCTTTGTGTCTTTTCTATTATTAATCTTTAAAAAAGTCGCGAAAATAAGGGCCCAGATGTACGTGGAGCCGGGATGCCTTTTACGCTTGACGAGAATTTTAATTAAGATTTTTAGCACTCCATTGCGGGTAGAAAGATGTTTAGACTACATTCTTTTGATAATAAGTATACGGGAATGGCCGCCTAAGAGATTAATGGCAATCATCTTTGCAATTCCACATTCTGTTCTTTCGAAGGAAATAATATTGTAGATTTGTGCAAAAAAATAATATTATTCGATGTTTATATAATATTGTTATTATATGTTTTAACAGCTTGAGTTTATGTCGTTTTAGAGGTTGCATAGTACATGTACTGCAATTACAATATAAAAAAAACTGGCCAAGTGCGAGTCGGACTCGTGCACAAAGGGTTCCGTACCTACTAGGTAAACAACATTACACTATTTTGTTGTATAGGAGCTCCTTAAATATAAATTTTATTTTCACTTAATTATTTATTTTTAAAGTCAATATTCTGTAAACATTTAAAGCGTCTATCTGTTGCTGTTATCAATAGCGAGCAAAAAAGGGCAATTAAATCACCTTTGTTGTATGGGAGCCCCCTTAATTATTTTTTTATTTTATTTTAGCGCATCAGAAATATGTACATCATTTGTGAAAATTTCAACTGTCTAGCTATCGCCGTTCTTGAGGTACAGCCTGGTGACAGACGGACGGACAGACAGACAGACAGACAGCGAAGTCTTAGTAATAGGCTCCCGTTTTGACCCTTCGGGTACGGAATCCTAAAAATCAATAATTATCGGCTCAATAGGTACAGGATGAAAGCGTAAAAACCAAACACACTTTTTAATATTCCTGAAGATGATTTATTCTAGTAAAGAACAAATATCCTTTGTTACAATACAAACTTAAAAAAAAAAATACGTATCTACAAATATATTAATGCTATAAACAAATGATTTCTAAAATAGCCTGCCACGAATTTAAATACTCTGACGCAGCGATGCTGTCAGACAATCGTTACGAACAAACACATATAAGTCACGACACCCAGCGATTTATATCGCTTTTTGATGTCTACGGTTATGTAGGGTAACTTATAATATAGAACTATGTTTGCGTAATGATAAACGGCGTTGATTTATATCGCATCGTGTCAATTAATTATCGCTCTCAGATCTCTGAATTGACGTAAATACCCGTTTGTTAACTTTAATTACATAGATTAAAAACAAATAATATTATACTTATAAATGAAGAAATAAGGGTGTAAAAAGTCACCTGTGTTCTAGGAGTAGTGTTCTAGGAGGTAATTCTAAAAGTAGAACACAGAAAATACTAGAGAAAGAAATAATTCATGGTGGCATTTGGTACCTGGTAGATTCAGCTATTTAAGAGACTCATATCACGGTCTTGTTCATTTCGAACCTCTGAATGTGTGTGTGTGTGTGTGTGTGTGTTTGTGTGTGTATGTGTGGTTTGTGTGCATCTTTTTGGGTGTGTGTGTATTGGTTGTAGGTTAATATAGCCTATTGCCTTTCCACTCGTGAATGTAGCAATAATCGTAATAATCGTACCATACGGCATCTTCAACACCTAATAAAAACTTGAAAAGATTACAGTTTGTAAACAATAAACTTGAAGCAACAATTTAAGCGCGTATTAAGTTTTATGAAAACATCTGCCTCCTAAATATTTTTTCAACGCATTCCATCCATCCATCCATCGTAATGGGACATAATGCCGTAATGGCCACGCTTGACAAGCGGGTTGGCGATCGTAGTGGATGTTATTGATACTCGAGGGAGTGCCGCTGCCCAATCCCCCGGTATTCCCTCAGTCGGCTCTTACGACTCCCGTGGGTAGAGAGGGGTGGGACGATTCTAAAGCCGGCCCCACACGGCCAACGCATTACAAACATAAAACTGTTCCATTAAATAAAATTAAAGCAGTTTCCTGTAACAACAATTTACCATTAGCTAACTTTAAACATTGAATATTGATCTAAATCTAAGGTGCAGATCTATTTTATAACATATTTCTTACAAATGTAATAATATTAAATAATAAATAAAGCAGAAATTTCACAGAGAATTCTCCAAAATCCCGTAATCCACAATTACCCCCACATCTCCCTCAAACCTACCTTATTACAAACTTGTAACTTAAAGAAAATATACTGCTTGTAACTGTCGCATGTGTAATGAAATAAAATAGTGTCTACCAAGATATTAATTACAGCATAACACGACATTAACATTGCTTAGGGACTTTGCTCTGGAGGGGAGTTAATGTACGATAGACAAGAAACAGTAGTACAACTTTTGTTAAGTAGCGATGCGTGTCGTTTTCACTTAGGTACTGTCGGCATTATATTGCAAAACTTTTGGCATGTTTTGAGGTTAACTACTAATTCATTAATGTGCACATCGCGAACGAAATTAGTATCTACCTACGTGGTAAATAAAAATATATTCGAGATGTGAAATTGTTGAAATTAGGACGAGTTCTTGCTCCAAACTGTTGTAATGAATATTAATTTAATAAGAAATTGCTGTATACCTTACATAATTAGGGATATCGCCACACTTTTCATGCTTATTATTCTGTCAATTTATTACGAAAAAACATGTTATTGGTTAGGTATATATACTATTTCTTATACCTCGTATGTAACTTTGAACTAAAAAAAATAATTAGGAGTGTTACTGGTCATACCAATGCTACCCAAAGTTCATAATAAATTGTACTTCTGGATTGTATTTTGCTGTGCACAAAGCTAGGTTGACAAGTTGTTGGTTATAAGATAGAAATTAACTTTGTTAGCAAAAATATATAAGGGTGAATTTTAGAAATGTGTTCAGTAACTAGATACGATAATTACTCTAATAAGGCAGTTATCACAATGCAAGTGAATTTAGGGCACGTCTGTGCTTCTAGATTGTTAGTTGCCTCACTAAGATTTTTAGGAAGTAAATATATAAACATGAAAATTTAAAACTAATTGTGGTTTCTGTGTTATTGATTGATGATTACGTAAATATGTTTAACATTTACTTATACTATAATTTATTATCAATTATTTTCTTTGGGTATAAACCCAAAGAAAATCGAATAGTCGAAAAAAATACGCAAATTGATTTTTAATCTAGACAGCGACTTGTCCCATGACAATACTGCGGTAGTAATTAATCAATAATGTGTCATCCACGGAGTCGCGACTAGAAGAGCAATTGGAATGGAAAAGTTTAAAAGTCGTGTAAGCGAGTTTTACCCATAATAATTCTATTCTCATTCACAATTAAATGTTATTCATATTAGTGTATTATGCAAAATGTCTTCATTTTGGGGAGTAAGAATATATAAGATTAAAAACTGATCAAGGCAAATAAGAATGTAGTAATTCGAATCTTAAACAATAATTTGACTAGATCATTTTTTTTCCCGCCTTAACAAAAAGAATAAAAGTAACAAGCAAGCAAGTAACATAAAAGTACCTATCTATATATAAAGTTTATATTTCGAAAAAGGACAAAAAGCTCGCTTATGGCACATCTAATTCTTTACTTCAAACAAAAGCGAAACAAAAACATTTTTTATTTAAAATCTTCAAAGACTTATTGGATTTTAGATATGTCACGATGAGCGCTTTCGTCAGATATCTGTCAGGCGTGGAGTTAATGTAGCAAGAAACGAATCTAATGCAAAGAGCGGACTGACACGATGAGACGACGTCTTGTTAATGTGCTGTGGTATGTAATTTACCATGAATAGCCAGAAAATGGATACATCCACGTGAACTTAAAGTATTGGTATTTCATTTATTTGTTAATTGAGTGTAGTATTATTTGATTTAAATACGACATCCTTGGAAGAAAATAGGGTGATGAGATATGTTCTGTTCTAAGACTGACACCAGTAGATTGAGCTGTGGCCAGGCATGTAAATGTGTGATTTTAAATAATATTCGTACGATGATTTGACAGCTATAGCCTTTTACCAAATTTACGGATAGATACAGTGCACAGTATAAGTAAGCTAACGTACACTTTGCCAACATTATACAGCATGTTATGTATTTGGCAAGGAGATCATTGTAAAGAGGTTACATACTGAAACTGCTGGTAAGAAATGGTTTAAAGTGTCAATCATTAGGTCGCTCACAGCTCCGAAAACGTTGCAGAAACTTGGCATGGAGCTAGGACATTAAAGTTGTCTTGAGCTCTCCTCCACAAGCGCTACACGCTAATGTATTAATAACATTCTTTTAAATTTCGATTGCAGTTTGGCATTTCACAAACTCTTATTCCACATAATACTTAAATGGGCTCAGATTAAACGTAGTGATCAGACTTGAAAGTTGATATATTTAATATCAACTCGTTGATCATACAGAATTTATTTAAGCTATTACCGCACAAAGAGAGGTACCTAACTCATACGGAGGAGCGCGATCATGTTGATATTAAATATTCTGCAACTGCTCTCATCCAGCAAATTAAGCTAGAAGGAACCACCGTTGACGTGTAAATAACGTGATGAGTCCATTTTGATTTAGTGACTCATTTGTTTATATTTCTAAAAGTATGGAAATTGCACGCCTATTCATTGAACGTATTTTAGTGTCATAGAAAATATGTATTGCAAACCGGTTTCCTTAAAAACTATAAAAATAATGGCATTGAAAACATGGAATGAGGTTTTGTGTGTTATTACCCTGTAACATGAGAGGGTACCTAAAGGTGCATATAAAGTTTTAAATTGGAAAATACCGACCACACAAAAGCGATCAGCCATCAATATCGAAGCAAATAAATACTTGCATACTTTCCCCATTCATTTTTCGATCTTTAAAAAACATTTAGAACAAATTATAAAATGAGGTGTTTAAGGAGTTGAAATGTTATTTTATTGCTTATAGTAGCAGATAAACCACAGGCTACCCGATGGTAAACGGTAATCGCTGCTCATGGACTCAAATATACTGACACGTCGCTACTCACCATTTCATTTCACGGGTGTAAAATGAAAGAATGCTCGGCTGTATCCCGCTACAACCAAAACACGCAATGGTGCTTCACTTTCCGTCACATATCAAGTGAGTACTCCTATTGCCTACCACCTAATAATGCAATAGGTGATAACTGCATATTTATCATAGTCGCCTCGTTCGACACCCGCTGAAAAAAAAGGAGTGATGGCACACATTAGCAATAGGATCCTCCTCGAGAAGTAAATCTGATGCATAGTGGTAATTATTTAATCTCACCTTTTTAAGCTAATGACTGATCTGTTGTAAAGTACTTACATAAATACAAAACTATATGATCCATAAATAAATAGGATGATATTATTTAGCGGAATATGAAAATAAAACAAGTTTTATATATTTATTCAGTACTAAAGGACTGTAAAGTTGTTTATTTTGTGACTGCTACCATAATACGTCAAAATAGATCTAAGATTCGAACCCGAAACCTCATGATAAGGAATGGATTCTTATACAACTAGGGTAAAACTGCAATCGATTATATAAAATAATGGGTAAATCACATATAATAAACATTAAGTTACCTACATGTTACATCAAGTATTCGTATACTCTTATGCACTAGTGAGGATAGTAAATATTTATCTTATATAAACATCGACCATAGACCCATAATTGAAACTATTTCTCTTGCTAAATTTTTATTAAAATATTTATTAAAAATGTTCAATTTCTAAAGCTGAATACTATTCATGTTTCTTAAAGGGACGCTTCTATTGAGGGAGCAAGAGACTTTACTTTCGTAGCAGACAGAAATCTTAAAATAAAATACACCGTTGACGTTTAATAAGGAATTTGTAATCACAGGCAGAATTTCAAAACGATTGAAGACAAATGAAAGTCTTGTTACAAATGAATAAGAAGAAGCAATGTGGTACAAGATTTTAGTGTAGCGATTAATAATAATTTGTGAAACAAGATAGTTTTTTTATAGGGCAAACAAGCATACGGCCCCACCTGATGGTAAGCGGTTACCGTAGTTTATAGACGTAGCAACACCAGAGGCATCACTTGCGCATCTCCAAGGAAAGGGATAAGAGGTGGATAGGAAGTATATTAAAGAGAAGATAGTTAAGATACTGAGGAGAAGATAGGAAGGATTATAAGGAGAGAATAGAGAGGGGGTATCCACCATAAGAAACACAATGGTAAGTACCCCTACCGTTGTTTCACGGTGATCGTTTGTGAGAGGGCAGTACTTCCCCAATCAAGCCTGCCCATTCATGCATCATAAGCATGGCAGTATATTTGATAGGCATATTATCTCTTAAAATCCGAATATTTAAAGAATCTTTCGGGATATCTAAAGTTGTAATACGCGCCTAATTATTCAACGGTATTTCGTTATCCATGATTATATTATTATTACTTACAATTTCTAAATCAATTCTTGCATGCGCTTATGTACACCTTGTTAACATGTTTTATTTTTAAACGTCTTAACTTAAAAATAATCTGTATAGATTAAAATTATTAAATACTAGTGTCGGTTACTACAATATCACTAGCCTTTGCTTATAAATACGACATAAATAAGAAAATATAACCAACTTTATATATTACTCGGCTACGGTGAAACCAAGAAGCTTATTATTTAGATTTTAACACGTATGTGTGTATATTCGTCTGTTCCCGTACAACTTCTATACTACTTATCATAGCTAGTCAAATAAGGTATCGTTAGAAGCGACGTGATTATTCGATGGCTATAAGCTACGTGACGTCACACTAAATTTAGTATAGCGCCATCTAGAGGATATAAAATTAGCTATAAAAACTTTTGACATACATGTCATAGATTGGTTCATGTAAGCTTTGATTATATAGACAAGTACCTAGGTATATAATCAAAACATATATGTTTCTTTTTACTTACTAAGCCGCTTGTGGCAGTATAATTTAATGTAGAAAAGCATACTAGCCATTCTTCCATACTAGCTCTCTTTAAAAATGCTATGCTGACAATATACTTCTAGTAAATATTTTGTGTGCTTGTAACACTTTTGTGTTTGATACAAGCAGTCTAGGGGACTAATTTAAACGTCTCGCATTATTCCCCATAATACCATAGCGCATAATGCCATGAATTGTTCGTCTCCAGCTATCGAAACTTCAATATTTCAGGCCGGAACAATACCTGTCGGAAACACACACAACTCAATTATGTTCGGCCTACCGTCACTAATGCCCATGAAAAAATTGGACAGACTTTAAAACGCCATTTTGGTGCGTTTTGTTTTTTTATTGATTTATTTTGATGGTTTGGTATTGTGTGAAGAAGTGTTGGTTTGGAAATTGATACTTTTGAATTTTGATCATAGTAGGTAACTACTTATATTTGTGCACCGATTCACATTAGCTATGTGCCCACGGGATATTATAGTGAACGAGTGTGCACTCTGTTTTCCCTCATTGGAATGGTGGGAGAGCAGATGCTTTCTGACACCCGGGGTAAAAACACGCCAACATCCTGACTCCGAACTGTTATTGAGCATTTTTTGACGGGATAACCATAAACTTTTGTTGGTCCGACCCGGGATTCGAACACGAGACTTCATGATCGTATACTACACTACTGGTACACCACTGAGGCAGTAATATAATATATACAACCCTTTGCTTGCAGCTCAGTCATTATTATCAAAAGCGTCATTATTAGGTAAAATCTTAATTGTAAAATTAAGTTTACCTGGTCGGTATAATGTATGAAAATACTTCCGACAGATGGTGCAGGCGTCACCCAAAGACGTTAAGTATGAATGTGTTATCGAGATTAGCAGTCAGGAGCAAGGGTCACGATGGCTGAATTGGCAAAGCATCTGGACGGTATCCAGGAGATGCAGGTTCGAATCCTGCTCGTGACTGTTATTTTCGATTTCACATTTTACACTTTGTGTTTAATGTATGTTGCTAAGCATGTCAAATGCTAAAAATATATATAAACATATCTAAATATTTATAGGGCTTGCGTCATTATTAGGTAAAATCTTAATTGTAAAATTAAGTTTACCTAGTCGGTATAATGTATGAAAATACTTCCGACAGATGGTGCAGGCGTCACCCAAAGACGTTAAGTATGAATGTGTTATCGAGATTAGCAGTCAGGAGCAAGGGTCACGATGGCTGAATTGGCAAAGCATCTGGACGGTATCCAGGAGATGTAGGTTCGAATCCTGCTCGTGACTGTTATTTTCGATTTCACATTTTTCACTTTGTGTTTAAAGAACTATCAAATAAAAAAGTTGCATCAAAGTCCGTTCAGTAGTTCTTGCGTAATGCGTGAACGAACAAACATACAAACAGATAAACCGACAAACAGGCAAACAGACAAAAAATCTAAAAAAAAATGTTTTGTGTTCAGACACGCCTACCTATTTAGTCTAATGCAATCCTTTTTCTCAACACAGCTCTGTTACAGCTTTATAATAGTTAGGATTAGGATTAATTTAACAATAATACAAACATATTTTTTGAAAAGTCAGTAGCACGCTATCAGCTTCGCAAACAATAGCCGCAATAAGCGTTGCATCTCATTTCCCATTAGACTGCAATGTTTGCGCTGTATACACATTTGTTGACTCCCGATAAAAGACCATAGATCCCTATCTAAACCAGTGGTTGCACTAATCTGTTTTCAGAAGTGTTAGTGATTCTACACCTTACATGCAAAACACTGCGGTTTTAAATAGGCGATTGTCTTTTATCCTTCAAGGCTCATTTAACTCTTAGGCACTAGAGTTTTTGAATGAAATTATATTTAACCACTTCTTTCAACACCCGTGGAACCATTCAAATTAAGAATTGATATTTTATTAGCTTTTTTAGGTTTTATTCCAGTTTCTATACATGGGCTAAAACATATACCAGTTTTTAAAGCTAATCAAATGCTATAAAAAAAATTTACATCAAAATCGGTTCAGTAGTTGCTTGTTGTGAAACAAATGAAGGAGAGATACAAAGAGAACAGACATACGGATAAACAGATACAGATTCAAGAAAATTTAGCTATTATTAAATGTACGACGAATATCGGTTAGGTTACTTCTTAGTAAGAATACTTTCCATTAAAACTACAGACATTCCCAGACCTGAACATTCGAAATGCAAATAACATGAGATAATTACATACTTTCTTATCATCACGCAATCTTTCTTGTGGGGTAGAGAGAGAGAGAGAACAGAGTGCTTAAAGACTCTTTTCTTCCATACATCTCTCGCTTCTTCAACATTCATAATTATCTTCATATACGCTCGCCGGTTCAGAAACACCTGACTCCACCTTTCTTCAACACATGACCGATTTGGTCTAGGTAGGTAAGTCTTGGTCTCCCCCTGCAGCTACATCCACCCACTTTCGCATTGTATATCTTCTCCACCAATCGCTCGTCCGGCATTCTTTCCACATGTCCGCAATTAATCCAAATAAATACTTTAAATTTTACTTTTACATAAATACGTAAAAAATTAGGTGTTACATAGCGACCGGAAGGTCCCATACATTAGTAGTATGACAGTCGCACATATCTCGCGGTGCGACAACGAATGCGACAAAGAGACGCGCATTTGCATTCCTATTAATGCAGACGGTGTTGTGTTGTCGCCCGCAGCGCTGCGACGTGTTGACAAACGGTGGATTACGAGTGTTTGCCTTTTCGTCCTCGACTACATATCATATTGCCGATTAAAGAATCTCTAAACTCCAATAGTGTATTGCAAAATATCATCATGTTATGCACCACTTTATCGAAGTTTAACTAGTGCATCTGGATTGCAGGATTATCTAAATGGAAATAAATTGTATCAAATCTACACAAAGTGTGAAAATGTGAAATCGAAAATAACAGTCACGAGCAGAATTTGAACCTACATCTTCTAGATACCGTCCACATGACTTGCCAATTCAGCCATCGTGACAATTGCTCGGGACTGTGAATTTCGATAACATATTCATTCTTAACGGTTTGGGTGACGCCTGTATCAAATCTGCTGAAGTCTTATGGCTTTATAACTGTTAACCCACAGAACTCTAAATAATAAGACAAGATTGAATTGAGCAATAGAAAAGGATCACCATACATATGATAGTTGGAATTGAAAGCCACAACGCTCTAAGATAGGGACAAACATTTTATACAATATCTATTAACACGAAAGTGTGAAAATATGAAATTTTGTTAAGGTGGGAAAAAAATTACCTAACCGCACACCCCGTTGTCGTCGGGGCCTATCCACCCGCAGCCTCAGCTAGGGTGGCATCAGACGTAGGCAGAAGTGTATTTTACACACCCAGGGTTCGCCAGCTATGTTTAGCTCCTACGTAGTAGGGGGTTAGTCTGTTGTCGTCTACCGGGCACATTTACAAACTCCAGGCTGCTACTGAGAAAATTTCTTTATAGGAAAAAGCTCAATAACATTGCCCGACCCGGGGATTGAACCCAAGACCTCATGATCAGCAGTCGCACACACCACTGCTGCACCTCCGGGCAGCAACTGACTAAAGTAAGCTTATAGCCCTCAGATTTAAATTCCATCCATCAGCCTTTCATCGTCTACTGCTGGACATAAGCCTCCTCAAGAGAACGCCACAGCGAACGGTCCTGTGCCGCCTGCATCCAACGAATACCTGCGACTTTGATCAGGTCATCGGTCCACCTGGTGGGTGGTCGTCGTACGCTGCGCCGTCCGATACGCGGTCGCCACTCGAGAACCTTTCTTCCCCAACGGTTGTTGGTTCGTCGAGCAATGTGGGCAGATTTAAATTAGTGTGAATTTAAAAAAAAGCGTCGTCTACCCATGCTTTTTTGAGAAAATAAGAATTAACAAATAAGTCAATTTGAACTTAATATTTAAAAAAATGAGGTGTGATAGCCTAGAGAAGTGGAATATGACCGTGTATTGTGGGTAAAAAATTAAAAAAACATTACAAAAGTATATCTGAGCACACGTCATTACGCTAGGCCAAGTACCAAGGAATATAATATGGTTCCGTTGGCACACCAATAAAGGCGGAGAGACGGCAAACGGCGGGTTTCTTTAGCGGGTGAGGGCCCCACATTACCCTGAATGACGGGGTGTGCGGTTAGGAACATTTTCTCCCGCCTTAACAAAAAAAAAGGCCAAGTACCAGTAAAACATGAGACTAAACACAGTGCATATCTTATCATAACATTGACAGTAACAAGAAAACATATTGCATCATCATTGACAGTTGATTTGACATTGTGACATAAACTATTATCATGAACAACGGGCACTCATTGCACTTATATCTACCGCAATGAATACAAACAAATATTTATATTATTCTTATTTATTACTAAGTACATTAGACGTATGATACTTTCTCGTGTTAGTTTTTCCAGCAATCATTCATAAAATTTTAAGGTGTTGTTTTTTCCAAAAACATAGAGATGTTATAGGACCGATTACAACATACAGCATACAGCATCCAGCGAGAAATCTTAACGGGGATTATTCATAACTTGCAGTTTTTTTATTCTGTATTTTTTCTCAGTGTTATGTCTTGCAATAGTTACTCGCAAAAAACATAGGATTATAATATAATATATTTTTAATCAATAGTTAATAAGATGGGTTTCCACTCCGTCAAAAGTAATAGAAGTTAACGTAAAGGCTCATTGCATGAACGAGAATCATAATATTTATATGTATATTAAAACTAAAATGTCGTTGAATGTCCTCAAAATATTTACTTAAGTAAATAAAATGTTTTAAAAATGCACGTTCGTACGATAGCTTACCTATTCAGGAACAGAAATATACATGTACTTAGTACACGTGCGTTCTGAAAAAATGTTTCACGGTTAACTCCTTCAATTTAATCATCAATTAATTCCTTTTAAGTACCATATTACTATCAAATCTGTCCGAAAATAGATATAAAATAAACAGAAGTCTTTATTTTTACTTTCTACCCAAAATGTTTCATCTCCTCTACTAATCATTGACACACTGTAGTGTAATGTTAATAAATTATTGTTGTATTAGATTAATGTTGAGAATATAATTTAATGTGTAAGTTTAATCATTAGATCTATATAATATATGAAATATGAGAACTACTCATTTTTAATCACCCTTTCAAATTGACGTGTTAAAACTATAAATATAGACAGTTTGAAGAACCAACAAAACAACAATTTCGAGCCCGATTTGTTGCGATTATCTAACTAGTTAATCAAGATTAACGCAGCCCCAACTCGCAACTGACGGTAAAATAAATTAATATCATTACGGGACGAATGAACCACTTTAAACGTCCAATTTTGTTTACATAAAATCCAAACCAGTACACGCTAAGTTTACATTTATATTTAGGATAATGTTTATAAATATGACTAATATTGCATGTATTATTATTATTAAACTAGATATTATTGTAACTAGATATTTGAGAAAAAAAAAGCTGTGATAAGCAACCTAGGCGACTTTAAACAATATTTTTAAATTCTTGTTTGTTTGTTTGTTCATTACGCAAAAGCTACTAGACGGTATTTGATGAAACTTTGTGTTCGATTGGTCTTACTTAAAACTGTCTTAATATTAAACGTTGTATAACCTCTAAATAGTTATTCAGTGTTTTGTCTTTGTCACTAATATGACAGTTTGACTGAATTAATATTTTTTATTAACGATGCCAACAATATTACCTTTTATTTTTAACACTTACACATCAGGTCTATTGTGGGCTCAGCTGTCATAACGGCTGATTTTAGACTTTACTATCGAACACATTGTCATGTACTATATTAATGCTGAATAGTAACAATGTCTCACAAGTAATTGGTAAAGGGTCTTAATCTAAAATATTTTTTTAAACACCTCATAAGCTTTCATTTATACCATCTCATGCTCAGGAATTCGATACTAGTAAAAACTATACATGTTACAAATATAGCTACAAACTTTTCAGTATCGTAAAATATAGCATTGTCAATAAAAAAGTATGTTCAATAAAATATGTACATTCATTTTGATTGTGTTGTAAAATGGCATCATATCGTAGAGAACACTTATTTTGAATTTTTTTCAGAATGTCAACGTAAATTTATATCAAACATATTTTGTAAACATCGAATAAAATATCTGCATTCGAGAAGGATGTACTTGTATTTTTATGTAAGACACAACAATAGATAACGTAATAGTAAATGTTGTACACAATAAATTTGAATAATTATTACAAAATCATTTTAGGAGATACTATATAAGTGTAGGTAATTAAATAATAATTCTATTTTACTACTAAATTAATATACAAAAATTGCAGAAATTAATATAAATCCATTTACTTGTTTTATCAAAAATTGAGCTCAAATCCCCTTAGCTATATTATATTTCCGTATGGTGACGGACCAATAATACAAGTTTCACCACCCCTTCTTTCCCACGGGTAGACACCCGGTACAAGGTGACTAAGGGAAATAAGCAATTGTAACCCATTGCATTACTGGTGGTAGGGCTGGGTGCCAAGTGGGAGTACTCACTTGTTATCAGGCCCGAGCAGGTTGGTACCACCATCTCCTGTGTGACCGGCCATGAAGCACATCGGTGTGTTTTGGTTGTAGCAGGAGATAGCCGTTAATTCGTTTATTTCAAATATGTGAAATGAAATAGTGAGCAGCGGCTTGACAGTACTCTCGGTATAGTTGATCAGGTGGGCCCTGGCTCGTCTGCCACCATAAGCAATAAAAAATAGAAGCTATATTAAAATACTAAAAAACTGACGCGCCATTTAATTTGTCCTGAAGTGTATTTACTACGTCATCGCATCCCTTTTTAATCACCACCATGTAAAATAGTTTTCATAGTTGTTTTCACGGATATTGCTGGCTGTTAGAATGTGTGCATATTTCGTGGAACGATGTAGTTAAAAAGCGTTTGAGTAACAGCCAGATTTTTTATAACGGAATTATTTTCCAGAGACTGCAGGTAAATGTATTTTTTATTATAATGACAAAATTTTATCATGAACTCTAAAGCTAAATAAAGATAAAAGTTATTATAAATATTTTAAAATAATCATACTAAAACTTTTAAAATTTATTATTTATTCAGTATACAGATAAATATGACCTACAAAAATATAGGACTTTTAATAACAGATTTGAAGTCCTCGTAGACGAAGATACAGACAGAAGAATAAATTTAGCATTAGTTTAGTATATCAATTACCTATACCAATTTCAATGACAAATCAAATTTCATGAGAAAACTGTTAGATATACTTTGATGTCGTTGAGGAGACCAAAGACTGTAATACCTTCCTCATTCCCCTTTCTATCATCCATTCGCTTCAATCCTATACTTTTCCTTAGAGTAGTGCGTTATGCTCCCCATGTGGCAATGGTCTATCAACTATGCTAACCGCTACCGTAGTCAGCACCACTTGTGTATCGTTCTTGTAGTAGGAGGCTGACAATCAAAGGAAAAGAAGAAAACCGTTAATAAGATGTTGTTAAGTTATTTCTTGCTTATTTTTTCTTTAATAAGACAACACCCTGCACTAAGGAATAATCCTTGTATCGCGGGGTACTTTACACACATACATTTTCATGGACACAAAGTACACCCAGACTCAGAACAACCATTTGTGGATCACACAAAGACTTTTCCTGTGCGGGAATCGAACCCACAAGTGTTGTGAGGCTGGTATTTAAACCACTCCGCCATCTGAGCATACCGGATTTATAAATACGAGTAGCATCCGAAAATAGTTCACGGCATAATAATTTGGTTTATATGTCAGAAAACTGAATTTATCCATCAGTTAAATATTTACTTTCTAATGCGAATAATTATTTACTAAATTAATTCGATATTAATACAGTGAAAAGCGCACATCCACAAAATGTTTATGCATCGTCGTAATAACCAAATTGTATTTTCAGTAACCAAATTACTTATTTTACTATCAATTTCATCAGTTGTAACTTTATTTGTGGTTTGTAGTTATTCACAATATTGCAGCCATATTCTGAATTATAATAAACGCAATATTATAAAAGTACTAAAAGATTAAACCTCCCTCTTTTTTTTCTCTTGCAGTTAAAATGCAACACGTCCCATTTCCATTTTTTTTTATTCCCATGGCCACGTTCCTGCTCCAACATCAGATCAGCTTCGTGTCATAATAATGTTGCGGTATTCTTTGGTTTTCGTATTCATAGACAATTTCAGCTCTATCGGAAACCCTGAATTTCAGCTCTATCGGAAACCCTGAATATATATATATGATAGACAAATGAAACCACTAATAACAATTACTAGCCTTTGCCAGCGGCTCCAAAAGCTTGTTTTAGGTTCCAGTTGTAGTAGCGGGATAAAACACACACAAGTTTTTGAGTCTAATCAAAAGTTATTAAAGGAAAAAGTTCCATCAATACTTTTTCAATACAACACGACAATATTCCCGTGCGATAAGTTTCAGCCACAAAACCGCGCGTCAAAAATATTATTATAATTTACATAGAAATAAAAACCGCTTGTGCGTTGCATTGAAATGCGTTGTTTTATTGCGACATGCCGCGTTTTGTTTAGGGGTGTTTTAACGCCATGTACATGATTTTTTCGCCTTCAATGATATAACTCATGCGGTTCCATATGTGCATTTGTATAATACGAATATTCGACATTACTCACTCGATATTCAGAAAATACCAAAAGTATTTGCACAATTTCGTATTGAATGTTAAGCAATAATAAAATATATAAAGTAAATACATATATAATTAAACACAAAGTGAAAAATGTGAAGTCGAAAATAACAGTCATGAGGAGGATTTTCGATTTCACATTTTTCACTTTGTGTTTAATGTATAGTGCTAAGCATGTCAAATGCTAAAAATATATATAAAAATATCTAAAATACGTATAAAATTATAAAAATACTCATAATATATCTAAAGCCAATGTATTAGCTCATACCTTAAAGCCTTTCCATCAAAATGCTTAGTACAAAACATTTGTAAAAACATCTGAAATATAGAGAAATTGCTGAGCGTGCGTTGTAAATTATGTAAATGTACTTACAAGACATTTCTCCTAAACTAGCATATAAAAGCCAAAGGACTAAATTTACTATTTAACATCTAAAATAGGCTTACTGTATTACATGAAAGTATTATTGGAGGATACAATTTCAAATTCATTGATCTTAAACTATAAAGTTTTAACTAAACTAGCCATACACAATTAGTTTTAGGTTATATCTCCGATCTTCAATATAGTAGCGAGACAAAACTTACACCAGTTTTTCTGTCTACTCGAGAGCTATCAAATAAAAAAGCTGCAATCCATTCAGTAATTTTTGCGTGATTTGCGAAAAAAACAGAAAAACGGACAAAAATTCTAAAAAAATATTTTTGTGTTCAGATGTGACTAATACAGTCATTATTTCTCAAATATCTTAAATGTACAGGCATAGCTGTGTTACAGTTTTATAATAGTTAGGAAGAAAATAGAGTCAATGCATAGCTAACACATATTTTAATAAAACTTGAAAATTCATTCAATCAACAGGGATATTCTAAAAGCGTGTGTTTCAATCTATGTCTTCACTTCGAACATGTTATGTAATAAGCTTCGTTATACATGTATATAATAAGCTCACTCTATTGTTTAAATTGCGGTTAGGACGTTTGTGAGTTTCCTACTGTATTGGATACGTGTATGGCATCAACATTGCTCTTGTGTAGTATTGAGCGAGATTTTATTTGATATTATTTAAAGTGTAGCTTTTTTCATATTATGATTTTTATCTCGTGTTTTATATACAATAAATTACGAGGGGTATATCTTGTGAAAATTTTGATAATGGTTTTTTTTTTGACAATTTACATACCCTATAAATCCTTAACTGCATGTTTTTTTGATTTTATTAGTATATATATACTTGAAAAAATATACGATTATACCACAGAGTAAAGAATATAAGTAACTCACATTCTTATATATCCAATAATGAATGTCGAAATGTGATGGATAAATCCTTACCTTTACTTAATATTGGTATGTAAGGATTTTATATTCTCATGTGTAAAAAAATTACCAAAACTTACTTACTTAGCTCTTTTTTTATATAAATATTACCAATCCTTTGTAAAATATTATAACTTAACTATGAATTAATAAAATAAATTCTAATCGACTAATTGTGATAATCATAAACAAAAACAAAATAGTATATGAATCATTCGTATGACGTATATTTTTACTAGAAACACATATTATTTTTAGTATTTCTTATAAATTAAAGCAATTGAAATAATCACATAACCAAATTTTTTAACCAAAAACACAGTACAGTAGTAATAGTGAATTTACTGTTACCGTACTCAATAAAAATATTCAGAACATCGTTGTTAATTATGTGATTCATTTGTTACAATAACGACATGTAATGTGAGATAAAGCAGCGACACATCTGCTTCAGTTAATCCTGGTCTGGTCGGCCCACAATCTGACAGTGACCAGAGTCACTATATACTGACGAATACAAACATACAAGACATATAAACAGGGAATTGTGGTTTCTTAAACCAGGCACTGAAACTGTGAAGGGCTTAAAGTTGACTTGTACTCGCAAATATTTATATTAAAAACGAATTCTAAATTTTAAATACAATTTTAAATAATTGTAATAAAAATAATGTAATCATAATAGAAGTGGGTTCAAGATTGGCTTAGAAAGTAATTAATCCAAATTACATTGTTTTTTTTTCAACCCTTTTTCTGTCCCACTATTGGGCAAGAGTCTCATCTTATGGTGAGAGAGATTTGGCCATAGTCTAGTCCACCACACTGGCCCTGTGCGCGTTGGCAGACTACACAAGCCATCGGGAAAATCTCTCAGCTATACAGGTTTTCTCACGATGGTTGTCTTCCTCCTGGTGTGCTGTACGAGGCCTGAACCTTGGACTGGGGATCCAACTCTACACCACTGTCTTTGCAGTCCTTGGTTTCACCGCTAGGCTATCACTATTATTGTTACGTTATATACATTTAACTTTATTTCAACATCATAGTATAAAATTATTTTCAAGATAATGTCAAAAAGGTTCTCTTTGGTGTTTCTGCAGCCCCTCCTATTGTTACTCGACTAACGGACACAACGTATGCTTGCCAACCCTATATTGTCGAGAATTGGGGTACAAAAGGAATATGGTATTTCTCATTTCCTCCCAATACTCGAATTCCTCGAGAATAAAAATAAATGTTATGCGTATTTGTATTCGTTTCCTGTAACGCAGTATATTTTTTCGAGACGTTTCTATTAGCTTTTCCGTTAGGAACTCCGTTATATTTGTTTTATGCATATTTACGTGGTGTAAAGTCAACCTTTAAATTGATCATACTTGCTTTGTTGTCATGTGTAACAATAATTATAATCACAATATTAAGTATCTTATCACTACATTTTTTAATCTAAAACTTCTTATTAATATACTCAATCTATATTTTTATTGCAAGTAAACAAAATTAGTGCTAAAATATTTTGTTTCATCTTGAATTTTATTTATTTTTGACTTTGTGTTTAATTTTCCTTTTATCTTAGTGGTATTACTTATTTTCTTTAGTCATTTAGTTAGCTCCTACAAAGATTGGGGAATGGCCAAGTTGTTTATACTATGCCTATGTTTAGGTACATAAAATCTCAACAATTCTACTAATACAACTATATCAAAATATGTTCTTTCTACTCGTAAATGATAGGATTTAGGTACCTTCATCTTTCGCACAACATATATTTGCTAGTCGTACCCAATGATATTTTTAAGTAGGTAATATAACATCATTGTTCGTACTTAAATTAATTTACCTATATGATTAGTAAAGTTAATTATGTTTTCTTTTAGTGTTATAAAATATTTTGTCCTCTCATCACATTATCAATAACATTTAATAATATTAATTTATATCGTATAAACTACCTATCTATGCAGTTCCCTCTACTAAAGTAATTATAAATATTCATTTCAAATATTTATAAATATAATTAAGAAGAAAAAACTTTAAAACACAGATTCTTACAAAAATGAATTATAACTTTTCACATTTAAACTTAAACGCCAACCAAAAATCACTAACGCCACTCCTAAAGTGCACAATAATATTTTTACGCTTACTCCTTTATAAATCATGTTTTATTTTAATATGAACCTTGTTATATATTATGCTTATGAAAAGAACGTGTAAATCTGGTGCACGTGTCGCATACTAAATCTCTCGCGAATAAAAAGGGGGCGAACAACTTCCCGTAAAGTATGTGCAAACTCCACTTTATGGTGACATAAGGTTAGAAGCACGACAACTATATATATATATGAGTAGGTAAATATATGTACCTAAATGGTAGATAAGGCGATATTACAGCGTAGTTGCACACCTGTACCTATGTATTTTTTTAGATAAAGCTTTACATCTTCAAGAAAAAAATTTTTTGAACCATTTTAAAACGCCCTAAATAAGCAACTAAAAAAATATATAATAAATTCACTTGTGACAAGAATATTTTAAAACTTTGAATTTATTTTTAACTGCCTCGGTGGTGTTGCGGTAGTGTATGCGAATGCTAATCATGAGGTCTCGGGTTCGATCCCCGGGTCGGGCAATGTTATTGAGCTTTTTCCTAACAAGAAAAATTCTCAGTAGCAGCCCGGAGTTTGGAAATGTGCCCGGTAGACGTCAATAGGCTCGCTTCCTATTACGTGGGACTTAAACATAGCTGGCGAGTCGTGGGTGTGTAATACACCTCTGCCTACCCCTTCGGGGAATACAGGCGTGATGCTATGTTTTTTTTTTAATTTATTTTTACTGGGTATTTACTTTTGGAAGCTATAATGCTAAAATATTTTTATTTCATACTTTTAAAATAAAAATTAAAATAAAAAGAAAATTTAAAATTTTTACAGATATTTTAAGAGTATATTACCCAGGATAACTCAATTGCCATATTCGTTATTAGGAGTTTCATTATGCTTTTGTAATCCAAAAACTGTCAAAAACAGCCTTGATCATATACGAGCTTAGGTATCTATCTTATTTTGCATGCCAAAAACTCATCACTAGGTATATATATATAAAACCTATGCTAGTGTTTTAGTCTAATCCGGAGATATCAAATAAAATAAGTTGCATCAAAACCCGTACATAAGGTATTGTGCAAACAATCAAACAGACAAAAAATTAAAAAAAGAAATGTATCGTGTTCAGAGACGTCAAATACTAATACAGTTATTTTTCCTCAAATATCTTAAGTAAAAGAAAATATCTCTTAACTGTTTTCAAAATATTTCCTTTTATGACTTAACAACATTATGGATATTATTTGTTAAAATACTATTATCTGTCCCCTGCTACTTCCAATAATAGGTACAATAGTTAACGGATCATTAGCCTTACGTGAACAATCAACAATATAAGCTCCAGTATTTATATGTAATACGAATATCGTATCCACCCTTTGCCAAAAGTTTACCATCGGGCAGACAATGCAAACATCATCGTAGACATGCTTAGGGTTGGTCTTCTCAGCCGTATGTAGTGGCCAAGTGACAGACTTAAGCAGAAACTATATTATAACTAGCACAGTTTCTTAGTGGTAACCTGATTTAGTTATATCCGTAATGTTTATTATTTTAGGAGTTGTAAAATCTACTGTGTGGTGACGGACTAAGAATACAAGTGTCACCACTCCATCCTTTCCCGCGAGTGTCGTACAAAGCTATTAAGGGAAGTAAGCAATTATCACCCATTGCATTAGTGGTGGTAGGTCTGGGTACCAAGTGAGAGTACTCGCTTGCTATCGGGCCTGCGTGACTGGTCATGAATCACGTCAATGTGTTTTGGTTGTAGCAGAAGATAGCCATTTATTCTTTCATTTCATATCTTAGCAATGAAATAGTGTGCAGCGGCTTGACAATACTCTTGGTACAGTTGAGTCCATGACCGACAGTTACTACTTACCATCAGGTGGGCTCGTCTGCCATCATTAGCAATAAAAAAAACTAGACGTCGCGGGACGTCTACCAGATGTGAAAACATCGACATTATTTTGTAGAAATAAAATGATCATAACTTAACAAAGTAAGACCTTAAGACGAATCAAACGAGTAAGTATAAACTCGATGGGTTTGGGTCGTTTCATTACAGAGTTACTGTGGCCATCTTACAGCTTCATCATCAGACCCTGGATACCACCTAGAGATAAAGTACTTGTCAAGACGTATCAAACGAGCCCAAACTCGATGGGGTTGCGCCGTTTTATTATAGAGTTCCTATGTCCACCTTCCAGCTCCATCATCTGATCAGATCCATGTCGTCATAATATTGCATTGTCACGTAATATACATATGCCTGTAAAATTTCAACACAATCGGAAACTTTATACTGTGTCAAATTTAACTTGCAAGATTTCAATGGGACAAATAAAATAAAAGCGTCGCCACGCTAACAGCTGATTTTACTCTCCCTCCACATTAGATGTTTCACATCAAAAATAGAGAAAATAAGACATCAGATATAGAGATTTGGTCAGCTATTTCAGCATTGTCTTCCAGTATGTATTGCATTTGAAGGAATGGGGAATACTTCTACTTCAAGCTAATGCTTTGGTGACTACAGTTCGAAGAAAAATAACAGTATCTATATAATGTTATATAAAAACAAAGTATTTTTGCTTATCTATCAATATCTATACTCTATACTATTATAAAGCTGTAACAGAGCTGTGTCTGTACATTTAAGATATTTGAGAAAAAATGACTGTATTAGGCTATTATAAGCGTGTCTAAACACAAAAGGATTTTTTTTAGATTTCTTTTGTTTGTTTGTTTATCTGTTTGTCTGTTTGTTTGTTCGCTACTGAATGGATTTTGATGCAACTTTTTTATGTGGTAGCTCTTGATTAGACTCAAGAACTGGTAAATTTTATCCACACACACATTTTATCCCGCTACTATATCGGGAACCTGAGATATAGCCTAAAACTAGCTTTTGGCTGCGGGGAAGCCGCGGGCAAAGGCTGGTAATATATAAAAGTCAATTGCTGTTCGTTAATCTGAAACTCAAACTCAAAACTGGCTTGACCTGGCCGAAACTCAAAACTGGCTTGACCTGGCCGAAACTCAAAACTGGCTTGACCGAGTTGATAAATTGGTTTTTGTTTTATTTGATATAATACAGGGGTGCATTAAAAGTAAAAAGGGGGAACTCTATTAGTAAACAGAAAAATTAAAAAAAAAGCAACATTGGTAACTATATGGGTATTTGGCTAACAGATGATAAAATGACAGCTACTGTCATTCTTTCTAATTCATTTGCAAGTTTAATTTCATAAATTATCAAAATCTTAAAAATCCAAATCTTAGATGATGCAGGATTAATAATTAATTGCTGATAAAATAAATTCACCGGATTATCTAGTGTTTCTGTATATTTAAATCGATGCTTATATCTATAAAAATGAACCTCTATTTCATCACATCACCCGTGAACGAATGGAACACTTTCGCTAATTCTTTTTTTGTTGTATTTATTATTGTCAAAAGAAAGTTCTTATGAAAGAAAAAAAATGAGAAAGTTGAGCGGATCATTAGAAAATTTAAACAAAACTTAATGACAATATTAATTTCTGAATAATATTTTTTTATTAATTTTACACCAATTTAAATTCAATATTCATAGTTAAGACAGGACAAGGTCTGTCGGATCAGCTAGTTTTTATATAACAGTGTCTCGGTGTTTTCACAAATCCAATAATACAGCTTTGTAACGCCTTTAATTTTGTCACCCATCAATTCAATAAAATCATCTAGGTATTTATTGCCTGCACACATTTTCATCCCATCGAGCAATATTACTTAAATATTAATAAAAACATCATATAATGTATTCAATCGTTTATTGTACTGATATAGCGTGAACAAAAACATTGTTCCGTTCTCAATTAACACCTTTTTGTAACTCTTAAAACGTGAAAACATTCAACAAAGTCCCGAACACTAAAAAATTCTTCCAACTCGTACCAAACCCAAATGTTGGAAAAAAGGTCCGGCTCCTGACAAAAGGAGCATCTCCCACACGCAACAATGCTATGATCTCTCTAATGAAGAGTTTTGTACACAAAGGGCCGCCCAACTCTTTTATTAATACCTCATGTTACGAGCTTGCCTTCTAGATATGTATTTATATAAGTACATAATTATAATATGTATTTATTTTTTATAAGTAAGCTTTTCTATAGAAGTAGCAATTCGAATGTTTGTTTGAAGCAGTAATGGCTTCGTCATAAGAAAAATAGTGGAAAATAAATATCGAATTCAACTCCTAGAGTGTCACGATTTTCATTACCTCTTTCTGACATTTTGAAATTATATAGTTGTGAACTAAATCTAGTCTAGTCTAGTCCTTAAATCTCTATAAATCTTCGTCCAATAGTAGGACAGTAACATATCATTGATAACGATTATTTTTGGAAAACAAAGTTTAGTTTTTACTTGTGACTCGATAAGGTCCTTCTAGAGGTTAGCGATGTGGACTTATTGTATGGCTTACTAGAAATAAACAATTGTCGTAGAAAAATTATGGGCGTTTAAGGTACTTGCTCAAATCTTACTAACTGATGTTTTTCCACTGAATTGTTTCAAGTAAATAGCTTCAATTATAAAAAAAATATAAATCACAAGTACACCATGGTTACATGGACATGAATTTTAAAAAATACTTAGCTAATAAATAATATAAAGTACGAAAATGTGAAATTGAAAATAACATTCACGAGCAGGATTTGAATCTGCATCTCCTGGAATACCGTGCTTTGCGAAGTCAGCTATCATGACATGCTAATTTCGATAACACTTTCCTTCTTAATACCTTGGGTGACGCCTGCGCCATCTGTCGGATGTATTCGCATACATTATTCCGTCTAGGTAAGCTCAATATTTTACAATTAAGATTCGTTGTACTTTTATATATTTTTTAAGCATTTGCTGCCTACGATATAAATTTAGATAAAGTGCAAGACTTAAAGATTTTATAACTATCTAAGCAGTATTTTTCCTTGGTAATCAACAAAGGAAAAATTCTAAGATGAGGGCTTGTTGTATAAAACAGAGATGATAGTGACGAATAAACTTACAACGGTCTATTATAACAGTACCATCTAATACTTGATATACCTTTTTTATTTTTTTTAACTCATTGAGCATGTTGCTCACCACATATGACTCAATCAAAACTAAAATATTTTTGACATGTAGCAAAAAAAAATTTCGTACGTTTCATTCATTTGACGTAGCACATACGTTGCTAACATTACAGGCGTCGTTTGCAATTTTTCACATAAAACATTCATGTCCGGATGTTGCGTGAGTGAATGCATCACAAGGGGTATACTACGAACTTCCACTGTACCGCTATGTAGTGGTTTAATACGAAGTTTCTGTGACGGTATGCAATATGGCGTTGTTATTTACGCTTATTGATGTGTATAGATAAGAATTGTGATATCATACAAAATAAAGTTATTATAATGTTAAACACAAAGTGAAAAATGTGAAATCGAAAATAACAGTCAGGAGTAAAATTAAGTTTACCTGGTCGGTATAATGTATGAAAATACTTCTGACAGATGGCGCAGGCGTCACCCAAAGACGTTAAGTATGATGTGTTATCGAAATTAGCAGTCAGGAGTAACTGTCAGGATGGCTGAATTGGTAAAGCATCTGGACGGTATCCAGGAGATGCAGGTTCATATCCTGCTCCTGACTGTTATTTTCGATTTCACATTTTTCACTTTGTGTTTAATGTATAGTGCTAAACATGTCAAATGCTAAAAATATCTAAATATTTATTATAATGTATTGTACTGAGATGATGTAATCAATCGGGTTCATCAGTACCCTGTGGTTCAAACTGTATGTGAACAATCAGGAAACTTGTCGTCAGTAAATGTAGAGAAATGGATAGCCGTACTTACATATTGTTGAAAAAAAAAGCATAATAGTAGGAGGAAATTGAAAAAAAATACATAAGTATTTATGGATCAGTCTGTTTTTGTATTTAAAAATAAACTGATATATTTATTATAATACATAATAATAAACTTTTTGATCTGTATTTTAGCATTTGACATGCTCAGCTACTTTAAAGTACAAATTATTTGTGCATGTGGAAAAAGAGAACTTTAGTGCCAGCGGGACGTAGTTTCGGATCCTGCTCGCAAAAAAAATGTTCAAAGTTCTATTTTTCCACATTCACAAATAATAAACCTCCCAATATTCTCCTCCACTATTTCTGATAGAATAAATATCATCATGCAAAAATGTTTGTATAAGTTATGAACATTGTTTATAATATGGAAAAAATATATCGAGCGCGTTAAGATTTATCGCGTATTTTAACTCCAAAAAAATCCGACGTGCGATCTATTACATTGTCTATCATATATATAATATAGCTTAAATCTAATTGCAAAATCTATTAATGTTTTGCACGTCTTTAAAACTAAATGTTTTGGCGACGTTGCGTGCGAATTCCAGTAGCTAATACAATTCAAATCTCACTTTGAGACCTTAGTAATGTTTCACAAATGCATAATATTTCATAGACTCGAATTATTGAGTTCTGTTTGAGTATTCTGTCAAACAGAACTCAATAATCGAATTGAGCAGGATCTGAATCAGTTGAGTATCAAATACTTAAACAATGTCTGCCATTGTGTGCAGTTTAAATAATAACCTTTGTGTGCAGACCAAGGAAAAATCAACCGTACCCGTCTCTCCACCTGAAAAGCGCGCTTGAACACTGTTTGATAGTTCTAAATGCTACCCTTATATTTATTACCATCATTTTACCAAACAATGCTAGCTTCACAAACTTAATATTGTTATCCAACAAACAAGATACAACTCTATAATAAAGGTCGTGAGTCTCCTTTTGATCAAAATACAGTTACATGGGCGCAAAAATACTTTTTTCATGTTTGGCCGGCTGCCACAGTTGCAAGGCTAAAAAATAAAAAGCAACTCAGTTGAAATGTTTTGGATTCGGCGTCTCTTAGCCTAAAAGCTACTGGACAGTATTTTAGGTTTTACTCACTTTATCATGTGTAATGTTATTTTATAATAATAAATCCTGATAATATTTTAGATGTGTTTGTACGTTTAAATGTTTGTATGCTTGTTACTTTTATTTTTGTCAACCCTTTTTCTATCCCACTATAGAGTATGGGTCTCCTCTCATGGTGAGAGAGATTAGGCCATAGTCTACAATGCGGGTTGTCAAACTTCACAAGCCGTCGAGAAAATCTCTCAGGCATGCAGGTTTCCTCACGATGTTTTCCTTCACCGACCAGTGATAAATTGTAAACATATACACACATAATTTCGAAACATCTCGAAAAGATAGAGGTGCGCCGTACGAAGGGTTGAACCTTGAACTCTGGATCGAACTCGACACCACTGTCTTTGCAGTCCTTTGTTTTTACCGCTAGGCTATCACTACTATCATATACTAGTTACTTAAATATACAAAAACGGATTTGATGACATTCGTCATAATAGGGTTAAACGACGAGTGATACTGGGGGACACAGCTAGTTATATATAATTGTGAAATAGAAAAAGATCACAAAGTGCGAGACATGAGCCCAAGATGTAATCTGTTCAACTGCTATTGCATTTGGCACAATAGATTTGTAATAAATTGGTTATAGTACTCAATTTTCCTTCAGTTACCGCACCCTATTGACTGCAATAGAGTACGGTAACCAAGATTACCTTGTATCTCATGCGTTTGTCACCAAAGCGAAAGGGATAAGAGGTGGAGAGGAAAGATGACAACAGATGACAAGTGGGTTTAAATTTAAATTCAAAATATTTATTGCGTATTAAATTTATATATACATGGAAAGTGTGGGGCCGGCTTTAGAATTGTCCCACCTCCCCCTCTACCCACGGGAGTCGTAAGAACCGACTGAGAGAATACCGAAGGATTGGGCAGCAGCACTCTCTCGAGTATTAACAACATCCACTGCGATCGCCAACCCGCCTGCCAAGCATGGCGATTACAACATTATCCCCCTTTTCTTGGGGAGGCCTATGTCCAGCAGTGGACGTTGAAAGGCTGATGGGTGGATGGATACATGGAAAGAAAAAGTATAGTACTTATGACTGTTCGGGCCTTAATGCACTCTAGCCAAAAACAAAAGCTATTTTTAACCTAAATATTGTTACTTACATTCACTCCGTTAGGATTTTTATTATAAAACAACAGGAACAAATTCGTAAAGAAGTGGGTAGGTAATGTAATTTTTTGCTTATCTTATCGCGTCCAAAATATACTGTCCTTACACTGAATTTATAGGAGCCGGACGACACAGCCCCATACAGAATGGGGCACCACATAATATAACTACGATTCAAATCACGAACATAAAACGGTTTTTGCCGCCATTCAGGCGTACTATGACATAATGAATTAAAAATGTAAGTAATGCGTAAAATATTTTATTAGTATTAATTGTGTGATTTCAAGTGTAAAGGTCACGCGATGCGTGTTGACGCAGTTGTAAAATTAGCGTATAAAATGAGTGCACTTCGACCTAAGGAAATAGTATGATACGGAATCAGATCATGAGGCAAATGTACGTATGTTAACACTGAATACATTCACGCAGATGTCGAATAAGGCGATTAAAAGGAGTTTTATTTATATTGCTTAGGCCGCAGACGGGCCACAGCCCACCTGATGCTAAGCGGACTGGTAAAGTTAAAACATCCTCACTTGGTACGAGTGGGAATCGATCGGATATCTTCTTCTTCCTTCTACAATAAAGGCATATTTATGATGCCACTACAAGAAACAAATTCACTAATTGGTTAACGGATTTGGCTAAAAAGGAAAATTCTTAATTGTTGCCGGACTCACACGCCAAATTACCTTAAAAGTGTTTCAATAATTGTAAATGAAGATAGAATAGAAGATAAAATAGAAAATAGAAGATATATAAAATAGAATACAAGAAAGTATTGGGAATGGATGATTTGTTTATGGTTCCCAATTCAAATATTTGTTTTATTTTTTTCACAACTGTTATCCATTTTGGCGCGGAGTTTGATTTGCGCCTGTTATTTATATTAAATACAGTGCTGTTTTTAGTTATATCATATCTAGTGTATTGCGAATTTCATAATGGACAAAAACATCGAACAAAGAGTTTGTCTTAAATTTTGCATCGCCAATGGAATTTCGTGTTCGGAGTCACTGAAAATGTTACAGAAGGTTTACGGTGAATCGACTTTATCAAAAACACGTGCTTATGAGTTAGTTTAGTCAAAGCGTTTAAAAGCGGTCGAGATATGATGGAAGATTTGCCTCGCTCTGGTACGCGTCTGCAACTGAAGTTAACATTGCAAAAGTGAAGGAAATAGTGATTGAAAATCCTCATTCAACTTTGAGAGAAATAGCCGCCGAATTTTCTGTGTCTCACGAGTCAATCCGTACCATTTTAAATAATCACTTGGGTATGAAACATGTTTCCGCTCGGCTAGTCCCAAAAGACCTGAATTTTCTTCAAAAACTCAATCGCATGAGAGTCGCTGAGGACATGCTAGAACGAGTCAATTCCGACCCAACATTCATGAAACGCATTGTTACTGGTGACGATACGTGGGTTTACGAGTTTGACATGCAAACTAGTCAACAAGCTTCGGAGTAGCGACTTCCAACTGAACCGAAACTGAAAAAACCACGCCAAAGTCGATCAAAAGTCAAAGTCATGTTGACTGTTTTCTTTGACTATCGCGGTGGTGTGCACTCGGGATTCTTGCCAGAAGGTCAAACGGTAAATAAAGAATATTATTAAAGCGTTATGCGGCGTTTAAGAGAGCAAATTCGACGAAAAAGGCCAGATTTGTGGAAAGAAAATTCTTCGATTTTGCACCACGATAATGCGCCTTCGCACAAGGCCATCATTGTGAATGAATTTTTGTCCAACACTCAACAAATACCATCGAGCAACCACCATATTCACCAGATATGGCTCCAGCCGACTTCTTTCTTTTTCCTAAACTCAAATTACCCCTTCGTGGCACCCGTTTTCAATCGGTAGAAGACATAAAGGAGAATTCAAGGCGAGAACTGAACCCAATTCCGGAAACAGCGTTTAAAAAATGTTTTGATGATTGGATTATTCGTTGGCGTAAGTCTATCGTTTCTGAAGGAGCATACTTTGAAGGTGATAAAATAAATTTAGATGAATAACAAAAATGTTGTGTATTAATGATCTATTCCCGGTACTTTCTTGACAGAGTAGTAAATAGAATAGAAGATATAAAGATCGAGACAATAAGATTTATCAAAATAACAGCTTGTTTAAATGCAGGTAGAATGCCCAAAACGGGCCTCGTGGTGTAGTCGGTAGTGTAAACGACTTCCGTGTACGAGGTCGATTCGATGGGGGATTCGGGGGTTCGATTCCCACTCAGGACAATTTTTTGTGTGATGAACACAGATATTTGTACTTCGTCTGGGTGTTTTCTATCTATTATGTGTATGTATTTACAATAAAAAAAGTAGTATATGTATTATATCCGTAATCTGGTACCCATAGCACAAGCTTTGGGCTTGGTTTGGGACCAGAGGACGTTGTGTGAAAAGTGTCCGTGAATATTTATTTATTTAAATAAAAAATAACTTTTGGACTACTTCATCGTAACAAATACCACCAGCTAGCAAATAGATTATAATATAATATAAGTAGGTAGGTAATAAGTAGTATAAAATGATATAATTATTTTTTTAAATGTAAAGTAATCTGCTCCTTAAAACGTAAAGTATGTATTTTGAAAGAATGTAACATATGAGTAACTTACTAGATTATACCAGCGACGTCGTCTGCGTGAACTTCAAAGTATAAATAGATCACTCTACCGCACATTAATTATCTCTACGTAAAAATAACTATCCCAAGGGAACCATTCATTTCTACGCGATGAAAAGTAGCCTTTATCATTTTCTGTGCTCCATACTCTATGTAGGAAAAAAATCATTGGTTTGGTAATTACAGCGTGAAAGCGTAACAGACAAATAGCCAAACAAACTCACTTTCGTATTTATAATGTTAGTAAGGATACTAGATACAAATACAAAACTGAAGAATAAATAAAAAAAACGCCTTCAAAAGACACCCAGGAACTACAAAAACAATAGAATATTGGTATTTACATACGATTTCCGTGTTAGACTCCTAATTATGTGTTTGAAGTCATCATTAAAGTAAACATTTTTTTAGATTTTTGCTCTACCGATTTTGATAAAATTTAAATGGGACCACTTCTGAAGTAGCACCTACCAAAAAAAACATTGAAATCAATTCATAATTGGCGGAATAATCGCGTAACAAACATACAAAAAAAACATACAGTAGAATTGAGAACCTCCTTCTTTTGGAAGTCGGTTGAAGAATAATAACGAGGAAAAATTTAATGTTTGGTCGGCAAATAATAAAGCAACATGACAGCCTAAGTCTAAGCCCATAGGCTTATTCATGCTCCGAGGGACATTCTATCAAATGTCAAGTGGCGACCTTTTCGGAATTGTTTCCATCGTGACCGTCGTCCCGTGAAATCAACGGTATCTTTGCAATATAAACATCCTTTGGCATAGAAAGATTTGTCTTTCTAATGTCGCTTTTAGCAGACTGTTTCGAAATATATAACGCAAAAATAAAGAAAAACCTATACCAGAAGAAAATAAACATTGTCTGCGTTTGTGATATGATATGCGAGAATTTTACTCTATCCACCTTTTGCTTTTGCCCTGTATCCAGATTTTGTATAATTAACGTTACTTCTTTTGCCTCTAAATGTCCACAACGAATGACCGATGAAAGCGTACAATCTACCAGTGTCGTTAATGAGAAGTGATGGACATGAATCATTAGTTTGAAATAGAACGTAATCGATTTTGAAAGGAGTAGCCACACTCTCACAATTCGTTTGTTTGAATAAATTGAGAATTACCTCGCAGATTTTGCAGTAATTAATTTGGTGCCGCCTTTGCTAGACTATGTTCCACGCGGACTCTATGTTCGATGATTTGGGTGCTTAAGTTTGTCGAAAATCTAAAATAAAACGTCTATATATCTTCTCTATAACGTATTTTGCTCAAAGTTGTTGATTGTTGGTTTACATTAAGTATCAATTATATCAGAATTAATTTACTCTACTGAGTTAAAGTCTCCCAGGAAGTGTAATTTGGTACGACGGAAATCCTTTTGTTAAATTTAAATGAAGATTGTCGTTTGAGAAACATTACAAAGTACTCAATTTGATAGGATAAACTTTACTTATTGACGCTGCAAATTTTTTTATCAATTAGACTCGAGAAGGTTCTAAATTTTACTGTCAATTACATTACAAACAGCGTAGCAAATGACTGACTAAGGAGAATCTTACCTAAATATCTTTATGAAGTTCTTCTGTAGGTACGTGTTTAGACAGTGAAGTCCGCCTAAACGACTAGACCAATTTCGATGTTTTTTGTGTATTAGAGTGGGTTGCTTAAATTCACTGGATTGCTTATATTTACAATTTATATGGTAGGTGGCGCTATGCTCGTGTTCCAGGACTATTATTTTCATTTTTGATAGTTTTTTTTTCATTATTTTATTATATCAGGACATATAACCACGACGCGGTCGCGTGGATCCCCTAAACAAAATTCAAATATGGAATAACATTCAACGTTCAGGCAGGTCAACGACTGCTGTATTCATTAATTATCTAAGTTTATATATATATATATATATATATATCAATAGAAAATATTGTTCATAATAACTGGAAACGTTGGCAACTCTCAGAGTCACGAGAATACCTGAGAATACTTGCCGACTTATTATCCGATAGCAGTTAGATAATTTATCCATTATATTTTCTAAAGCACTAGACGTCCATAGTAATAGGTGTAGGTACATGAAGTTATCTAAACAATCCGTTAGAAGAATTTTAATAGTCGAGAACAATAAAGCATTGGAAGGCACGCGACTACATCACGCTAGGCAGCTGTATAAAGCCTATATGTAGTTGGTACATTTATTCTTCTATAATATTATTAATTGGGAATAATTTGAATGTGTAGCCTATTAAGGAGACATGCCACGCAAAGGTCTCAAGAATGATCCCAACCGGCGTACAAAATCAAAGGGATTTCCTAATTATGTTAGATATAAATCATAAATTATCGCTTGCTCCGTACATCCACTCGCCGGTCATGATTATTTATGACATTTATTATCCAGAGTCAGTACTGGTAGTAATAGCCTAGCGGTAAAACCAAGGATTGCAAAGGCAGTGGTATCGCGTCGATCATCGGCCCGAGATAATCGCATGGCATACGACTTTTTTTTCGAAATTATGTATTTATTTACGACTTGTGAAGCCTGTCAACCCGCACTGGACCAGCATGGATGGTCAAAGCCTAAATCTCTCTCATTCTGAGAGATTTCTAATGGGTTGAAAAAGAGTAAGTACTAAATACCCTGACCATGTCTAACCTTTAAATATAGTCCCTAAAATATTGATATTCTACCAAAGAACAAAGTTAGAAATGGAATAAAAACTCACCAAGAGACTATGCAAAAGTTTGATTACGTATTTAACGTGATAGCAATGAGATTATCATAAATTCTATCCACATATTCTCATAAGAAATACTTTAAGTGCAAATGATTAAGAAGCTATGCTAAAGTATCCTAAATATTTCATTATCATACATTCACTATTTTTCCAATAGCTAAACTTGAAGAATTTTCAATTTTAAGCCTCTTTGAGACGCGTGTTACGCTGATGGCATTAAAATAAAATACGGTCGTTGTCGTCAGTCGACACGTAAACGCCATCCATCACTCGCCTGTGGAACCCCCTTTACAGTTCGATGTAGACGTGCCAAAAAAGTCCTGCAAATGGAGCCAAAATTTTTAAATTTGGATCTCATGTTTATTGAGACATCCATCAAGGAATCTCTTTTGGTAATTCCAATGTGTCCGCAAAATAATATTGGATTTCACCCGTCGTTTATTATTGGTTGTGTACAAAATGGAGGATTCCATCTTCAATTGAAAAAGTGTATTTTTGCTTTACTTATTTATCCATATAGTGATGGTATTTAACTTAGAATATTAAGAATTAGAATGAGAGTGACCGACATAGCCCGCCGGGTTGCCATGCTGAAGTGGCAATGGGCAGGCCACATCGCTCGACGAACCGACAACCGTTGGGGAAGAAAGGTTCTCGAGTGGTGACCACGTATCGGACGGCGCAGCGTAGGACGGCCCTCCACCAGATGGACCGACGATCTGATCAAAGCTGCGGGGGCTCTCCGCAGCTTTGATTATTGGATGCGCTCGGCACAGGACCGTTCGTTGTGGCGTTCTCTTGGGGAGGCCTATGTCCAGCAGTGTACGTTGAAAGGCTGATGGATGGATGATGATGGATGAATTAAGAATGAAGTCCTTCACAAATGATATAAAATATTAGAATATACTTGTAATAATTACTTAGCATACAAATTCTCAGTTAAGTAATTTTAGATTTATTACGTAACATTTAAAAACTATATAAATACTAGCTTCTACTCGCGATTTCTTCTATGTGATCTTCAGAAAAGACACATTTGTTACTAATACAATACGTGTGATAGTGAATTTGTTTGTTAATGCGTTTACACCTTAATTACTTGACCGATAACCATAACATTCTTAAGTCTTTATTTTCCCAAAATAAAAAGTAATCTACACCCTTTTATGGGCTGCGGATTACATGTATACAAACTTTCATAATAATTAGTCAAGTAGTGTTGTATATAAGCGTAAAAACGGATAAACAAATCCACATTTACGTGTTTAATATTATTAAGGATTATTTCAAAGTACACTTTAATATTTAAGAGTAAATTATCATCTATAAAAGAACGATGACATACACTAATTAGAACTTTTTGATTTATTTATATTTTTAAGTACTTACTCTTCTCAAATAGTTTGTCTACATCCATATGCGTCGGCACAGCTTTAATATTGACGTCGTGGCGAACTTTTGAAAAATGTAAAAAGGTCAGGCGAGGCGTCACGTACAACACATTTATTTCCGACTTCTTCACTTTTCGACTATTTTTGAAATTGACGAGGACCCTTATAAATGGTCTTTGCTTTTTTTCAATTACGTCTGAGTAATTGAAAAATGTATTTGATGTGAAATACTTTAAATTATAATTTCATTAAAAAGATTAAGATGATGTTTACAAGTTCTACAACTTAAATATATTTTTTCATAATAATTAAATAATATCTGAGAGACAATTTTACAATTTTATAAACATTATTGTTCTTGTTACTAGGACAACAGCGACAAAATGCAGCAATGGTTCTCCACATCGCGAAAGACGACGCCGGGACGAGGACGCGACGACAGCTGGAGGATTCAGTGCTGCATTACATCGGATACCACCACCTCCACCACCGGCCCTGTTACGGAGGTTGGGGGTTAAGGAACCAACAGGAGTGGGAAAGGTAAGGATTAGGATATTATAACTTCAGACGCCTAAATTAACACAAAGTGATAGTGTAAGATGGCTGAATTGGCAAAGTATCTGGACGGTATCCAGGAGATGCAGGTTCAAATCCTGCTCGTGACTCCTGCTGTTATTTACGATTTCACATTTTCATTTTTTTCTCCGTGTGGTGACGGACTAAGAATACAAGTGTAGCCACCCCATTCTTTCCCATGGATATCGTATGAGGCGACTAAGGTAAGTAAGTAATTATCATTCATTGCATGACTGGTGGTAGGGCTGGGTACCAAGTGAGAGTACTTCCTTGTCATCGGGCCCGAGCGGGTTGGTACCACCATCTCCCGTGTGACCGGCCATGAAGCACATCGTTGCGTTTTGGCTGTAGCAGATAGCCGTTTATTCTTTCATTTCAACCGTTCTAATATGAAAAATTATATAAAATGATTTTGATTTGTTGCTGAAACGTTATTTTTATTCTATGTGGGTGACAAACAAGCATACCCACACCGGGGCCACCTGATGGTAAGCGGTTACCGTAGCCTAGGTACGTTACCAACACCAGAGGCATCACTCGCGAGTCGCCTTCTCTAAGGAAATGGATAGTAGGTGGGTAGGCTTGATAATAAGGAGAAGATAAGAAGTATAATAAGGAGAGTATAGGAAGGATAATAAGAACAGTATAGGGAGAGGGTCTGGACCTCCGGCGTTCATTCACCATACGGAACACAGCAGGTGTACCTACCGTTGTTTCACGCTGATCTTCTTCTGAGAGGATGGTACTTTCCCAATCAAGCCGGCCCATTAATGCTAGGATAAGCAAGGCTCTACCACCGAAGGAATGTAACATAGTTCCAGTGGCCCGTCAATAAAGGCGGAGAGACGGCATACGGCGGGTTTCTTTATTAGGTGCAGGCCCCACACTACCCTGTTCGTTGCCCTGAACGACGGGGTATGCGGTTAGGAACACTTTTTCCCGCTTTAACAAAAAAAAAAAGGATAAGCAAGGCTCTACCAATAGAAAAAAATCCAAAGGAAGGATATACTAATAGTTTTAAATACAGACATTCTTATATATTACTTTTAAAATACATATCAGCCACCATATCTTCTTACTTATATAGAAACAGAAAAATCGAACACAATCCTTGTGCACCCGTTTTAAAGTTATATTCGCAATAACAACAGTGCAAGTCTGCAGGAGTCACGGAGCAATGATTTAAGAGCGCTTTAAGCAACACTCTAATTGGGTACGTCTAATGAGACAACTGATGATCTTTAGGAACCTAATGAGCTCCTTAACGATGCAGTCGCTTTAAAACGAGATCAGACGTTTACTAAATTATGTTTAGCAAATTGCTGTGATACATTGTATTTTTTTTTTTATTTAGTAATGTTTATTGTAAATTCTTGTACAAATACTTACATTTACTGTACTTACATTATTTTTACTGTTATTACATTATACTTACATTATTCGGCCATAAATTTCAAAATGTATCTGTTTTAATGAATTAAACATATCATATTCCTTAAAATGGAATATGATAATATCTACTATTAATATATTTTTTATTTTTTATGGTTGCCGCAAATGCGGTTAGATACTAATTGATACATATAATGGCAGTTCCTATTTGCAGTTTTAACAGGCTACTATAATCCTATATAATATATATGATTCAACAAAAATTAAAGTACAATACAGTATGTAGTTTTCTTGTAAAACACAGTGGGTATCAAAATTATCAATAATACACCTGTACCCGCCTGACAAACTAGGGGTCGCGGACGACTGAGGGGTGGCAACCTATTTTTTTACTCTGTCTCGTATCTCCTTTCAAATTAGGTTTCATTCTTAAAATAACCTAAGATAACATATTATATGAAAGTTGCTATATATCTTACTTACACATAAACTTAAAAAAAATATAGCAATTTTGATTTAAATTTAAACCCATTGTGGTTGTACACCTATTACAAATAATATTAATACCTTTACCTATATTGTAATTAAACCTTTTAATTGTAAAAACAGAGAGTTGTAAGTCGTTACATCTTGGTAAAGATTCTAATCCTTAGCAACGCATAAATATAGAAAGGAGAAAATAATTTTCATTGTATTATTATAATTAGGTATTCTTATAAAGGAAAAACAAAGTGTTCCTATAAAAAAATATATTATTACTAGTCTACTTCAATCTATACTTCTGATTATTTAAGTGTGACAAGTCTTGGCCACCATACCATGTTACTTCTTTTAACAACTATAGGTGATAAATATAACTTTTTTTCGTTAAAGCAGAAAAAAATTGTGTTAAACCGCACACCCCCTAGTTTAGGGCAACGAACAAGGTAGTAGGAGGGCCTCACCCACAAAATAAACCCGCCGCGTGCCTTCTCTCCGCCTGTACTAGCGGACTACTGGACTACTTTTTCATACTGATGAAATTACGATCTCAATCGTATATTTAATATCGCATATTGTTTAAAAATTGCTTAGATGGATTACAATGTTTTTACATACGTATAGTACAATAAATTCAAGTTATTCTTATCAAAACACATTATTCATAGAGAGTAAATAGAAAATACCTTGTGAAAAATTCCCGTGGATGTCTTTATGTAACGGGAACAACATGCCGTATTCGTAGATGCCGATAAAAGAGGTCGTTAGCTAGGCCCTTAAGAGATAATGCGTGGCCCGATTTGTGTCACATTAATGCGTGTCTTAAATAGCTTATACAGCTATCAAAGAATTAACCTTACAATGTTGATAATGGACATAATGACTTCATAAAACGTAATGTAGTCGTACAAAGTAGATGATAACATTTTATACAATTACTAGACTATGCTTGTGTGGACTTTAGAAAATGGTCAATTCAAACGACACTCTACGCCACATTAATAGAATGAATACGAACTATCCATAAAGAAACACTAATTAACTCAAATAGATGGTCTGTTAGTAAAAATAAACTTAATACTAGAGGTAATATTACTAAAAATATAATCATAAATTGTGAGCTAAACATGCACCTGCAAAGATAAATTTATTATACCAGAGTTTATAAAATAGATTGTCAAGGTCAGTGCCTGCCTGGTTATCTCCTGATGTCTTCACATCATCATAAATACAGAATATCTATAACAATAGCTAAATTTTCGAACAAAAAGTTTCTTTAATAAAATTGCTAAAACGTTGAATACTAACAGTTTTTCATCTTATTATTCTAATTATATGTAGATTCATAGCGGACGAGCCTACCTACTACGTACTTATTAAAATAAAAAAATCGTAATGATGCTTTATGGCTGTTTTGGTTTGCTCTATTCACGGTTCATTCAAGTAATAGACTAAATCACAACCCTACCTAATTCTGTGCGAGTCATTTAAAAGTAAAGTAAGTCGACCTTACCACTGCAAAAAAAGACGAAATCTACAAACAAAAGCTTACATGGCCAGTGTGGCGTAATGGACCAATTTTTCTCCGAATATACAGAAAAATCTCATCCAACAGTGGAATTTATTCTGTAAAAGAGATTGTCATTTAATCAGTAACGATTAAAAAAACGATAAAGTATATAATCTGATTTAACGTATTGTATACCAAAGAAAAGCAAAGAAAATTATTTTGTTTTAATTTTATCAAACTTTGCTGGTATTGCCCGATCTAAAATATCGATGCTCGATTGCAATGAGGAACGTGCTTGCCAAGCAGACCGCTAATGCCATAAGACAACCAGCTAACGAAGCACACTGAGGGAATACCAACTGGAATCCCCGACATAGACTACGTATATGTACGTATTGTGGTTTATATATTGACGGGCTTCGTGGCGTAGTCGGTAGTGTAACCGACTTCCGTGCATGAGGTCGTGGGTTCGATTCCCACTCGGGACAATTATTTGTGTGATGAACACAGATATTTGTACTGCGTCTGGGTGTTTTCTATCTATTATATGTATGTATTTACAAAAAAAAAGTAGTATATGTATTATATCCGTAGTCTGGTACCCATAGCACAAGCGTTAAGCTTAGTTTGGGACCAGAGGACGTTGTGTGAAAAATGTCCGTAAATATTTATTTATTTATATATACTCCTAATATCATTATGGTACAATAATGAAATTTAAAATTATACAGATGTTTTAAATCTATAAGAACTAATTAATTAAATTAAAGGGTCTGTTATTAATGTCTAAATAACAGCTTTTTACTAAAAATATGAAACCGCATACGTTACCTATAACAAAATACTAAGTTTTAAAGTTTTTGGTCTGTCTGCCTGTTTGTTTGTTCTGACTAATCTCCGGAATGGCTGGACTAATTTAGACTGGACTATCACTGGCAGATAGCTGACGTTATAAAGATTAACTCTCTGGTCGTTAAGACAAATGTTATAAGGAGATTCGGATGATCGAAAGATCTGTACTATAGCTCAATGGCTTAGAGCACTTCCCCGATTGGAAAAGACACGAGTTCAATTCCCGCTAGTACAAAAAATCTCTTTTTCCTTATTCACAAATAATTTGCACTTTAAAAAGTGGCGGAGCATGTCAAATGCTAAGAAATATAGATCAAAAAAGAGTTACTTTTATTTAGGAAAAATAATTAAGGTTCTGGATAAAAGAAAATAACAATATCTATAATTAAGTACCATAGAGTGAAATATTTATATTATAGTGAACTAATTCTGGTGTCAACGCAGACAAACTCACGAACAGCAATTAGTTGTCATTATTTTTATGTACTCACATAAAAAATTCTTAAAGCGGTTCTCCTGAACATATAGCTGACTTGAGTTTCTTAGTTAATGCCCAAATACACACATTCTCAAACATAAAGAAAGAAACGGTTCATGTAGAGCGAAATTTGCAATTCAAGGAGTCACGTAAGCGGGATGGTAGAATGCAAGGGCAGAACAAATAGTGTTGCCGTCGCATCGCCAGGGTTAAAACGATAAGCCGCTCCACTTTTGACATTTAGTGAGGTGGGTAACGCGATGGTTTTTGTAAAAGGACTGAAATTGGTAGTGGCTTTATACTACGGGTGAATTTTGTGCGTGATAAAACGTCGGTTAACTTAGTGATTGCATAGGTATGTATATAAAAATAAAACTCAAAAATGACTCGACCGAGTTGAATAACAGTTTTTTGTGTGGTTTAAAAGATAAAAAAATAGGGAAAATTTATAAAAATAAATGAAAATTTAAAGAAATCTAACTTGGTAATTTTGGAATCGCGTTTTTGGGTTATGGAACGGACAATAGACAACATAAATGATTTTAAATAACAAAACATCTCCTTCTAAAGATACCTAGCAACTAAACAAAATAATTGGTATTTACATACGATTTCCCTGCTAGACACCTACTGATATGTTTGAAGCCGGTGTCAAAAATTATGTTAATGTTATTATATAGTATATATACCTACGAATTGCTTTTGTTTTTATATGAGTTTAAGTATTGTTTTTGTTATTTTTGGACTAGGCACCAACTCAAAGTGTTTTTTTTATAAAATAGGTGCGTAGGTTAGAGTAGGTGGTATATGATGGGGAGGCCTTTCTTGGGTGCATCTCGTATCGGAAAGCGTTGAGTGCAGGTATCTAAAAAACAAAGATGAGCGCCTAAAGCACTATAGAGAAAGAAATAGAGCACAGCGTCTCGGAGAATCTTCCGAAGACCGTGAAAGAGGGTTGGCGTACACATAGATGGTACGCCAAGTAAACGTCCTGGCTCCAATAAGACAAAGAGGTTTCGAAGTAAACTAAAAAATTACATAAATTTATAATTTTTTTTAAGTTTTTGTTGATTTTTAAAAACCGATCGCCCGATTTTGATAAATTTTTAATGGCCTCTACAACCTCTGAAGTAGAACCTTTTAAAAAAAATACTGAATTCGATTTAAAATTAGCGGACTAATCGCGTAACAAATATACAAAAAAAACATACAAATTAATTGAGAACCTCCTCCTTATGAAGTGGGTTGAAAATTACATTAATTTGAATTACAAGAAAATTGCAATTAAGAATCTATCTAAATACGTTGATAAAATAAATTTAGGTGATACTAAATTCACCGGGTTACTAGTTATTATATATTTTTGTTTTTTGTTGATGCCTAGCTTTTACTCGTACTACATAAAGCATTTAAATAATATTTAGTATGACTGTATAGATAAGTCACAAGACACAGTAGATAAACTTTATTAAACCATAACAAAATTGTGATATCTACATCGTAAAACATGTAAATATTAAAAAAAAACTATTTATGGATATAGTGATGCATATAGAAAATATTTAAATGAATTTGTATTGAGTAATGATAAAATTAAAATAAAGGAAAACACTCTTCCATTGATATAGGCCGCGCATAATTTTGTAACATAAATATGGCCAATAAGTAAATTCAACGTTTAAAATGTAGGTATTTAGCCAAGGAGCTTAACAATCATCAGTCATGTTTTCCTTTATCATTATAAAACATAATACGATTTGACATTTTATACCACTTTTACAAACACCAGCAACCAATATTCACATATAGTCGAGAGTTATAAATAAAGGCAACTAACATGTGTGCTTTCATAGTTATGTGTCAAAACAATCTCGTACGTCACTAGCGCGTAATGATATTGGTCTGTCTCTGTGGACCTTAAGACCGAAAGCGGCAGCGTGAGGGCTATATAAGCTGAGAATTTGCGTTTGGTTTACCAGATTTTGATATCGTATTCATATTTTATAATATTTATTTTCCTATGTATCACAAAATGTGTGTTTTAGACCGTTTACACACTTAAGTCGTCACTTTAACGCACTCCTTGCCACCAACTCTAATATCGATATTATGCATGACGATTGGATAACTGAAAATCATAGTTTTGATATATTGTGAAAAAATAGACCAGTGGGATAGAGGCAACATTGACAACTTGAAACTGTATGTAACAATCACTCATTCATAATTTTTATTTTTTCGTAAATTTAATTATGTCGGATAATATTAGTTAATTATTATGTTATCCTGGTACTATAATATTGTGTGAGATGAATGTAAATGGTTCCCCGTTTTCATTTAAATAAAAAATAATAAAAACTAAGTCGGTAAACTTTAACATAAATGTAAGTTTTCAAAATCCGCGCTAAGCGGTACATTTCTATAAACTAAAACATTGTCGATTGAAGGAGGTTTTCTAAGCTTGATAATTGCAGTCACCTTATATACAGCCTAATTTCTTTTATACAAATGCAAAATGCAGCTCCTCTTTAGAGATAAAAATTAAAACAAACATTTTCTGTCATATCCAGTAAAATGCACTAGCACTGTAAACTAACATCCCCCACCATTCAGTCTGTCAATTTGTACCGGCCAGTGCGACCGACGGCCTCTGCCCGTGGGATTAAACTCCTTATTGATTATTGGACCCTTTTTTATACGAGATGGTGCAAGTTAGAAGTGATAATGATATTCTCATGTAGTCTGTGAGCAATACATGTCAATTTATATTTTATCAGCCTTTGCCAGCAGCTTCGCCGCAGCCAAAAGCTAGTTTTTCGGTTATATCTCAGGTTCCCGATATAGTAGCGGGATAAAATGTCTACCAGTTTTTAAGTCAAATCAAGGCCTTTCAAATAAAAAAGTTACATCAAAATCCAGCTAGTAATTCTTTTAAATAAATTCTAAAAAAAAATCTAGTTTAAATAATTTTCTAGTTTTTCGGTTATATCTCAGGTTATAGTAGTGGGATAAAATATATACCAGTTTTTAAGTATAATCAAGGCCTTTCAAATAAAAAAAGTTGCATCAAAATCCGTTCAGTAGTTTTTGGGTGATGCGCGAACAAACAAACAGAAACAGATAAAAATTCTAAAAAAAATTGTTCTGTGTTTAGACACGCCTATATAGCCTATTACAGTCATTTTTTCTCAAATAACTTAAATGTACAGACACAGCTCTGTTACAGTTTTATAATAGTATAGATATGGAAAACTAGTTTTAAGTTTTCCATATCATATACATTAAATTGGACGCAAACTTATTAATTTGAGAGCGAATTACAGGATTTCGCTTTTAGAAATAGACTATAAAATGTTTTATTTAGTGAACACACATATAAAACACTGGAAAAATGTATTACTTAAGATATTAAATGCTGCAACCATCTATCACGTTAATATATAAAATTATGCTTACCTAAAGAAATATGAACTAAGATTCTTTCTCGCCATTATTATAGTAATTATAAAAGGATCAATATCGTACTGGTTACATAAACAATTATAATTTCTGCTTGCTCGCACCAGGTAACTGTTCTTCTGCCTATAGTCTGTTAATACAATCTGAACATATAGCGAAATGTAGTAACGTAGCATAGTATATATTTTTTTTTCTAGTGAAATCCGTCTGTAAAATTAAACCTGCTTGCCTTGAAAATAAATGTTTATGTTGTTAATTAATGTTATCGTTGAATTTGTATGTTGACATATATTTTTCTCGCAAAATAATAGATGATCGATTTATGATATTATGTAGAGACACACACAAATTACTGTATTAGGCTATTTAGGCGTACCACCGAAGGAATGTAACATAGTTCCAGTGGTCCGCCAATAAAGGCGGAGAGACGGCACACGGCGGGTTTATTTAGTGGGTGAGGGCCCGACACTACCCTGTTTGTTGCCCCGAACAACGGGGTGTGCGGTTAGGTACATTTTTTCCCGCCTAAACAAAAAAAAAAATGCTATTTAGGCGTGTCTGGACCCAAAACTTTTTGTTAGAAATAATGTCTGTGTTTAGTAGTTTTTTTCTGATAGCTCTCAATTAGAAAACAAACTTACTTAAGACTTGTTATTTAATTTCATATGGTTACTATTTTGGGAACCTGAAATATAAGCAAAACAAACTAGCCTTAGCGGCTAGATAGCTAGTTATTGTTGTATGCGAAAAAAACTCAAATCGCCTGTATTTTGCACCAAAAACCTCGTCAACTATGAATGATTTAATACGTATAGGGTTTTCTATTGCTTCAAACCACAAACCTACTTACTTTGATGTGCGCGTGATACCCAAACATATCAATTTGGGATATATACCACTATGGAATGAAAATGCCGAACAAACCGTTTTATGGTGACCCTATATATGAAGGGTATTGGGAAATTACCTGTTTGAGAAAATCAGTTAATAGTTCTTGTAATATTGGAGATTGATTTGGTTAGTAGTAACATTGTTGTGATATATAAAATGGAGATACTACTTTGAAGTATGTCGTATGTATATCTAGGATTCCCTTTTTGTTCATTAACATAATACTGTAGTTCCTTATTTATGGTTAATGTTTAGTACATATTAGATGCATAGGTACTACTTCAAATACAAAATAATCTAACAACCACTTATAACTGGCTAGACAGGTAGATACTTAGGTTGGGGCCACCACTATGGTCTAGAAAAAGTAAGGGTCTTGCATTCGCATCAGAGCGATACTTTTAGATTTTATTATCAGGGATGACTTGTCCACTAAATAAACCCGCCGTGTGCCGTCTCTCCGCCTGTATTAGCGGACCACTTGAACTGGAGTCTTGAAATAGACTTCAATGGTACATCTACCTTTACCTGCCTGTTCGTTGGGATCTTACGATCTAAGACCATGTATGGGACTGTAGTTTGAACGAGACACTGATAGCCGCAATGCTGCCGTTATGCGGCAACTTCATTGAGTGATGACCATCGGGGTCATTAGGGAATACCGTACGATTTATATTCCTATAAATTACATTCTATAACACATTTAGGGAATTAAATGTTATAACAAATTTATATTGAAAGCATCTTGTTTTAATACACCAAGCGCCTCGATAAACAAAATTCGTCACATCATAAACATCCACATTTTTTGCATATGAAATAACATTTTTGTGCAAGAGATTTTCATATAATAAAAACAATATGGGTCATGTCACTTCTAATATAAAGGAATATATCCGAGCTGTTTTATTGTGCGTATGTAAATTCCTTTTGTGAGACCTCCACTGGGACCCACGAGCTTGATGAACGTTACGCATGTATTTTCTTTGTATATCACACTAGCTTCTGCCCGCGACATCATTCACGTGGAATTCAGAATATAAGTACGTATCTCAACATCATACTTATGATCTCTATGCAAAATTACTATGCGACAGGAACTATGCATTTTTTTCAAGATAATAAGTAGCTTATACCTATCCTTTTCTGAGTTCTGAGCTATATAAATTCTAAACTTCATCATAATTCATTGAGTAGTTATGGCGTCAACACATAACAAATAAATAAACAAACAAATGCACTTTCGTATTTGTAATAGGTATTACTAGTAAGAAGTAAATAATGGGACGAAAAGCAGATAGAAACGCTTCCATACATTTTTGGACTCGGGTGTTAACAAGATGAAAGATGCACCATTTGAAAGCTTACATCTAAACATTTCATTATCTAAAATTTCGTGAGATTTGGCATTCTAGGAGCCGATATATGGAAGATTATATAAAAGTGAGGTTAAGTATTAAAGTACACCCACTAAGTGTTATCATAACATTTAAAAGCCCAGAAACACGTTATATAAATAAACTCGCAGGATGTATAATACTATAGAGATGATAGTTAAGATAACTTAAATAGATTAGTAAATAGATCTACTTCGCCTTTGATAGGTAGTCAGGTTCTGGTGCTGGAACCTTGCTTATCTCATCATGAATGGCTTGATCGGGAATGTAGCAACCTCTTACAGATCAGCGTGAAAAAACGGTAGGTAATCCTACAGTTGTATATCGTATGGTGAGTGAGAGCGCCAGAACTTCCTACCTCGGGAGACCTCCTACCCCTTTCCATCGAGATGGCGACGCGTGGACAATGCCTCTGGTGTTGCGAAAGTCTAGGCTTCCGTAACCACTTATCATCAGATGGGCCGTATGCTCGTTTGCTCCCCACGTAGTATAAAAATGGTAGTTAGGTAGCTTCTAAGGTACATTTGCCAAATAATTAGGTAGGTATTTAAGATATCGTTATTTACTCAAATAACTTTAAGCGTCTTATATAATAAACTTTCCCACTGCTGGACACAAGCTTTGAAATTGAAGTAAAGAACCAATTTTTATTTTATTTTATTTATTTAAATAACAAGTATGTAGTATGTATGTAACACCAATACAATAACAATTATGTAGCTACCTATAGGTACTTTACATATACAATTTATAGACCTTACATAATTATATAGGCGTACAGCAGCAGACAAGCAGGTTCACCGCTTGTGTCCCGCCTATGTGCTTTTCTAAACAAGTGAAATAAAAATGAGAATTATATAACTACATAGGTAGTATAGATACATAATACTTACGTATTCATTAGAAAATAAAGGTAAGCAGGTAAATAAACAATACAAGTACTCGATTGATTAGAACATAATTATAATAGGTAGGTACCATTCTATATGGTGGAACTATAAGGTTATATTTGGTTATTTCCAAGAAAACACATTTTTTATACAGGTATGTTTTAATCCTCTTCAATTATTGAGTTGAGGTGTAGTTGTAGGCACACGTTGAGGTGTAGACACAGGTTGAGGCACAACTTCAAGCATATTAAAAATTCTTATTTCCCGTGGAGAATTATTTTACAGTCGGTGAGTGATATGTTGTAAAGCCAATGAACGTCCACACCAGATACAAACACTGGACTAACCTGCTGCTCTTTGTTCTATGCGTCGTCTTCCTAAGACTACTTCTTGCAAGTCCCAGCACGCCTGACATAAATGGTCATTGCTGTTTACCTAAAACACAAGAAATATTTTATAAATCAATAATAAAAAGGTCACAAGTCAGGTCTAGGAGTTGTGATGTGCCAAGAGAAGAACACTGAGATTTGACGGCTTATTCAATAAGATTGATAAATAAATAAACATTTAGTACTTACAGGTTGAGGTGCACATCATTCACGGATCACAGACAGTATTGCTTGGTCATGTAAAACTCGTTTTCCTATTGTATTACAGCGACGAGTCGCTATATTACAATTAATGCAACGATCCATATTGTCAATATCCAATCTCCATCCATCCATCCATCAGCCTCTTAACGTCCACTGCTGGACATAGGCCTCCCCAAGAATGGGGGATAGTGCCGTAATCGCCACGCTGGGCAGGCGGGTTGGCGATCGCAGTGGATTTTGTTAATACTCGAAGGAGTGCTGCTGCCCACTCCTCCGATGTTCCCTCAGTCGGCTCTTACGACTCCCATGGGTGGAGAGGGGTGGGACAATTCTAAAGCCGGCCCCACACGGCAAATATATCCAATCTATAGGCGTAGTATCGTTTTCCAAAATAACAAGGCCAGGGCCGTCGTATAGGCACAATTTTCAGTATCCAGCATTGAGTGGTATATTCCTTGATCCAGCAGTAACAAAGCTAGGGTCAAAAAATAAACCAAAATAAGCAATCAATAGATAGAAGTTGAACTGTTAAAGTGTAGTCATAGCCATAGATTGTAGTGTTGCCGTATGTTGCAGAAAGGAGGTTTCACTAGTGCATCGATATATTATGTCAATCGATATGTTAACATAAAAAATGTTCTATATTATTTTTCCGGGAATAGTATCTTTATAGTAATTTATTCTTTCGAAGAAATTATTAATAATAAAAGTAAACATATAGTTTTATTTTCATTTTTATTTTTTAATACAAATGACCAATAATTCGATAGTATTGATTAAAGTAATCGATTTCTATAATTATTTCCTTTTTTAATATATATTTCGCATTCCAGAATGAAAAATAAGCTAGCTTTTTGTATTTTACATTAGAAAAATATGGCAAATTTTTTAAAGAATATTTGAACTTGTTAACTTCAGGCCCAAAAATCTCATTCTCCTTTAATTGATAGAGCTATATTGTAAGCATTACAAATTAACTTTTAAAATAAAATAACTCTAACACATTTTTTCATTACTATGTAAGTGCTAATCGCTCGCTACCCATGGACTTAAAAATACTAAGAACAATGCCAAGCCGCTGCTCACCGTTTTATTTGAGAGATGGGAAATTAATTAATAAAATGTACGTATACTGTACGTATCTACAAACTTAGCTGTAGCGACATCTATCTCGCCACATACAAACTAAGAACTGACGTATCTTACATCGCGATATTAAAAGTTATCCGAGCGATTACATATATACAAGAACCCGACAAACAACCGTCGGGCAGTTGCCCACCAGACACATCACCCGTCTGGTCGGAGGATCCTCCCTTTTCAATGAAGGATGAGGAACCTTACACCCTGTTCCTCTTACCCCCAAATAGCGATCAATTACCGGTTAGCGACCGTCCATTATTACCGAAAGTCGTTCTGCATACGCAATGACGTCAGACTTAGTTTATTATATAAACATGTACATAATATATAATCAAGCTACAAAGCGTCGGGGTAATCAGGTTAAAACTCTACGTGGTTGGTTCGGTGAGCTACGTACGTACGCACAGATAATACGATTGGCCTGGGGCAAAACATGCCCATGGGGTAGAAGCCGTAATTTGCGTAATTTTCTAGTTTGGTGTTAATAGTGTTAGTCTAGCGAACGAATTATATCTTAGACCAATATCTAATTTATTAACGTCATCTGTTCCAGTTCTACTGCTCCTTATATCTGATGGTCATTATAACCCTTCCAACCATGACTTGTACTGTCATGATGGTACGCCATCTTTTCCTATTGCATCCTATTCGTTAGAGTCAATGTGGTGCGAATCTGGTCGTGATCTCTTTCCTTAAGTAGTCAAATATACTAGTATTTTTAAAGTATATTCGTCTTTCCTTTTTTTTGTTAGGGCGAGAAAAAACCAAGCGCACATCCCGTCATTCAAAGCAACGAACAAGGTAGTGTGGGGCGCTCACCCACTATATAAACCCGCCGTGTGGCGTCTCTCTGCCTGTAGGAACTGTGTATTTCAGTGGTCATCTAAAAAAGTAATAAACTTTAAATAATAAAACATATACATTATTACATTCTACCCGCGACTCCGTCCGCGTGGATTTCAGAATATAAAAACGATCTCTATGTATAAATAGAGATTATACATAGAGCTATCTCTCGGGAACCAATTATTTTTCTGAGATAAAATGTAGCGTCGATTGGTTCAGTAGTTAAGTCATGAAAACGTAACAAACAAACTCACATTCACATTTATAATATTAGTAAACCACTCTTTTTCTATACTAATACTTCAGAATTGACTCAACATAATTAAATATACGAATGGTAAACAAAATACGGAACAATCAACACGTAATTCGTTTTTTTTTTTTTTAGTATAATAGCGAAAATACACAGATTCGTAACAAACGTTCAAACTCCTATATATCCGCACACTGAGTTAACTAACCCGTATTTTTACTCAATTATACAAGCCTTTGTGGCCGCTTGTTTGAATAAAGGAATTGCTGGATAATTAGAGGAGCAATATCATAAAGTTCTGGTATAGCAAAATTTTATAATAGGCAATACATTATAGATTCGAGTATGTATTTAAATTATCAAGTAGTAAGTTAGGGTAGGGTGGGTAAGGATTCTGTCTCTGTTAATCCCAAATCCCAGGGATGTCGTTGTCTACCACCGAAGGAATGTGACATAGTTCCAGTGGCCCGCCAAGAAAGGCGGAGAGGCGGCACATGGCGGGTTTCTTTAGTGGGTGAAGGCCCCACACTACCCTGTTCGTTGCCCCGAACGACGGGGTGTGCGGTTAGGAACATTTTTTCCCGCCTTAACAAAAAAAAAAAAAAAAAGGGATGTCGTTGTCTGTTTCATCAAGACCTGAGCGTTCTCAGTGTGTTCTTCCTTTTCTGCCTTAATAATTGAATATATACTGCCAAAAGAAAAGGAAAATAGGAATCCTATATTCCTTATCTCGTTGATCGATGACGTATAAAGTCTGCAAACATTCTCACATCACGGCAGTAGACTTGGGATTAACACATCTGTGTCCAACTGGGGAATAGTAATCGATTGTTAATAACACTAAGTAATCGATTGTTTTAACAAATATATTTTTCTTCACTCGTCGTGTACATGGAAATACATTCGAGAAAAACATACTAGCGATTACATACACAGTGGTTATAAATAAAAAGGTCACGCCATTATCTGCAGTCGATCATTATAACGTAGCTGATCTCTGGATAAACACGCTTAATACGCTAATAGAGTATTCGGCACGAGAACGTTTTTATCAAATTATCTTGCAGTTTGGATCTGAGCCAACTGACTTATAAACCCAGGGCTACACTATAAAGAGCTCGCGATATATTCGAAATTTTTTATTTTAAAAAAATTTTGTTATTCTTTTTCACATATCTATATACACGGAAGTGCTGATATTATGTTACTAGTTTCAACCACCACACGAACCCTTAATCTTAATCTTAACAAAGCATAATCTACCTCCCGCCTCAAATCACACATGAAAGGACAACATAAGATACTGAAGGGATTTGACTAGTTGCATCGGTAGACAAACGAGGCTAGGAGTACGTACAGCCAAGCCACTGCCTCAACATGAATATCCTCTAAGAATAAATCCTCTGCAAAAGACAAATTCTGCATAGAGAATCTTATCTATTCCTCTATAGCGGAGGATCTATTCCAAAAAAGAAGTGGGGTTTATAATATTGAAAAAAACGCTATGAAAAAACATTATCAAATACAAAAACAAAACATTATGGCTTTGAATTAAACGTATATCCTTTGAGCTTTCTATAAGATCCAGCATAGAGGTTCTTATCTGTTCCTCCATAGCGTAGGATATATTCCAAAGAAAAGTGGGGTTTATAATATTTAAAAAAAAAATATGTAAAGACATTATCAGAATCCAAAAACAACACATTACGGTAATGAATTAAAAATCAAACGTAAATAAGCTTTAAGCTTTCTACAAGATCCCGCATAGAGCATCTTATCTGTTCTTCCATCACGGAGGATCTATTATAAAGAAAAATTGGGTTTTATAATATTAAAATAAAATTATGAAAAAACATTATTAAATAAAAAACAAAACACTATGGCAGCGAATTAAGAATTAAACGTTAATCCTTTGAGCTTTCTATAAGATCCTGCATAGAGGATCTTATCTGTTCCTCCATAGTGGAGGATCTATTCCAAAGAAAAAGTGGGGTTTATAATATTAAAAAAAAAAACATTATTGAAAACACAGTATCAGAATCCAAAAACAAAACATTATGGCACTGAATTAAGAATTAAACTTAAATCCTTTGAGCTTGCAGTGCAAACGGGGACTACGATAATGCAGCTTCTGCGTTATAGTGCAGATGTGGAACAATGTTAGACTGCGCGGTATCGAAACCATTAAATATTATGTATACTTTGGATGTACAAGAATATCGTGTAGTGAATAAATCGCTTCTATTATTTGCTGTTGTTGTTTAGGGAATAGAAATGGTATACAGTTCACATGTTTATTATAAATTTGTTATTTTTTTAAACCTTTAACTGTCCCAAACCATCCTTCAACCTGTCTTGATAATTTGTAAAAAAAACATCATCCATCCATCCATCAGCCTTTCAACGTCCACTGCTGGGCATAGGCCTCCCCAAGCGAACGCCACAATGAGCGGTCCTGTGCCGACCGCATCCAACGGCTCCCCGCAGCTTTGACCAGATCGTCGGTCCATCAAAAAAAACACAATTTGGAAAAATCTACAAAAGCCAGAGGTGTGTGCCCTGTGAGGTCTGGACCTTAGACTGGGTATCGAACTCGACACCACTGTGTTAGTAGTCTTTTGTTTTACCGCTAAGCTATCATTTCTTTAAGCGTGAGTGTCTTTCTTTATTATGTACTTTCTTAATTTTTTATCTTTTTGTGAATTCTCACGGCCGTGTGGTGCCGGCTTTAGAATTGTCCCACCCCTCTCCACCCATGGGAGTCGTAAGAGCCGACTGGGAGTGGGCAGCAGCACTCCCTCGAGTATTAACAACATCCACTGCGATCGCAAACCCGCCTGCCAAGCGTGGCGATTACGGCACTATCCCCCATTCCTTGGGGAGGCCTATGTCCAGCAGTGGACGTCGAAAGGCTGATGGATGGATGGATGGAATTCTCACGATACAGTCCATGCCTAGTGTAAGGACCATAAGTATACATATTTTTTTAAAAACACCATCCAAAGCTATTGATCTAAAAAAAATTAAAAGTGTAATTTTTGCTTCTAGTGTTTTTACTTAAAATCTTCTCAATGTTATATCATGTTTTCTTGATCTTAATTGCGTGATCAGAAAATTATCAACAACATCGCTTTTTATTGAGTACAATGTTTTTCAATAAGGAAGTAATTCTAATCAAATGTGGTTACACCAACAAGGAGGAGCAGTAGGTATACAACATTACGCCTCCATAATTTTATTTGGTTAGCAAGTGTAGTACAGTCCAGCTAAATAATGTTGGTACAGTCCAGCTAAATAATGTTGGCCATTAGCAAGTCGTATGCTCGCTTAAACTCTCGGAGCTATATTTAGTATTTATTATACGGAGATGAGCCAGGAAGCATTTCACTTGACTACTTGGTCTTGACTACTGTATTAGTTTATATAAATAGGTCATTTAATTACAAGAAATACATAACAATTGCTGAGAAAGTGAAATGAAATGGATATTACCACTTCAATTGTTCTTCGTATCAACTTAGAATGTAGATACATTTCCCACCTAGTTATTGAAAAAGGCTAACGCTCATTATTCGATCGTTATGGGTTGGTAAGAAAATAAAATAAAAAATAATACAATATTCAGACGGTTTTAACATTTCCTTGTTCCAATGTAATATTAACTCTCTCTCTCTCTTATAAGAAAGTAATAACAAAATTATAAATTGAGAGCAACAATTCATAGCTGTTTAATTATGGTTAGTTCTCTTTGTTTGTTTTGTAATAGTTAAAGTTTGTGTAGTAGGTACTCAGTCAGCATGTATAGAGCAGGAGCGTTATACATTCCCTTTTGGTGGTAATAATATAAATTTATCATATAGCCTTTACCCGCTACTCCGCTGCAGACAATAACTAGTTTTAGGCTATATCTTAGATTCTTGACATAGTAGCGGAATAAAGTGTGTTTCAGTTTTTATTAACAGCTACCAAATACAATCATCGCATAAAAATCCATTCAATAATTCGCGTGATGTACGAACAAAAACACTGACAAAACGTGTAAAAAAAAGTTTTGTGTTCAGACACGTCTCAAATATCTTAAATCTACAGACATAGCTCTGTTACAGCTTTATAATAATTAAGATAAATATAAAAATGAATGTTGGTATAAATAAGTGTAAACTCCGACCCGCCGAGCGCTTCTCCAATCATTGTGAAAATTGCCACATATATGTGATTTATCATGGAAAAGGTCGTTATTCTTTCTATTTTAATGTGACTCACCACCACGTTGCACTGCAGTGCATTATTTTAATACTATTTAACCGATCGCCCTGAAAATCGGTATGAATAGATCATTGAACATGAGAAATATCTTTGCGATATCTATTTTAGTATGATTTGCCATCGTCAGATGTCTGCCGATTTCTGATCGTAAGCTTATGTAAAGTAATACTTTTATTTTTCTTATTATAGCAGTTATTTGAACAAACTATGGTTTGATATCACTATAGAGATTTTTCAATTATTTTAAGGCTGATGCGGCCGGTATCTTGTATAAACAATACTATATAGAAAACCCATTTGCCTCAAACAAATGATGATAGTAATCATTTACAAGAGATAATAAAACTTAGCAATAACGCGCATTGCAATAGTATATTGGACGCGAATGAGTTGGAAGTGCGCTAGCATTCACGCTTCTGCATTTAAACAAACAATACGTCGTGACCCCACCCAGGGTAGTTTGTCATTCGTATTTCAAGCCGTTGTTGTTTTACGTCTGCACCGCTACGCTTTTTACCATTCGATATTATTACATCGAACAAACATGAGTTAACTCAATGAATTTTTCTGAATCACCTTCTTACAAACTGGCTTTTCCACAATGCTTTTCAGCCGTATTTTTTTTTATATTTTTGACAATACAACAAAGACTTTTGTGACAAGAAAAAAATTCTTAAAAAAAAAACAATTATTCCTCCAGCTCGTGACTGTTATTTTCGATTTCACATTTTAACACTTTGTGTTAATTTATATGGCTAAGCATGTCAAATGCTCAAAATAAAATATAACAATATCTAAACAATTTCATTATTCAGCTAAAATCATGCAAAGAATCTCTATTTTAGATTTTAAAAAAACTCTAGTCTTACTTATTTATTCCCGAGGGGTAAGCATAGGTGTAATAATACAAAGTAGGTTCTTTATTTGTCTGCCCACCATATTTACATCCATGCGGCAATATTCCTGATGGGAAACTCCTTGTGTAAAAGAGGAGGCCTCATAGTTAGAAGTTGTGCAAAGAGTTGCTAGACTGACGCACAATAAATTATTTTAGTAGAAAGTACATACAATTTGTAACAGACTAACAGAAACTGTGATTAAAAAAACAAATAAGAATATTCTTGTGTACCTTTACGAATAGACTATATATCTACTACAACATAAGATTCAAAACCAGCCCTTAAATGCCTTACTACATATGAATGTACTGACATTGGGCTACGTTGTCTGCAAGATCCAAAGATTTATGCGTTTCACGCCTAAGGCGTTGGTTTATAAGGGTTAACTTTATAAGGGTTAAGTCAAACACACTCAATCTGAATTGACCATAAAAATAGTATTCTTGGAGATTATGCTGAGTTATGAGCTTTTGAATATAATCTAGTACAATATGGAACTAAAAGGCACTTCTTTTATGTATTTTTTCCCTTCTCGTATGGTAAATATAGGGCACGCGCCGGCGGCGAATCGGGTCCGCGAAGGAGGACTCCTCCCGGGCCCTCTCCGCCACCTCCTTCCGCGAGATGGCAGCCTCGCAGAAGGCGGCGACCGCGGTCCAGGCCCTGTCACTGCCAACCATCGCTCGCGCAACGGCCGGCAGCGACAGGTCCACGCCTATGACTGCAGCGAGTTCCCGGCGCCGCACATCACAGGCCGGGCACGACTCGAGCGTGTGCTGCACCGAGTCCTCGTCGCAGTCGCAGTGGTGACAGCCTGGGGTCGTCTCCTTCCTAGCGATCGTGTGAAGGTATTTTCCGAAGCAACCATGCCCCGACAAAACCTGCACCAACCGGAAGGTGAGGACCCCGTGCTGCCGCCCTGCCCATTCTTCCAAAATCAGCTGGAGCGCCCCAACGGTCCAGAGACCAGCCCGGGGCGTCTCCAGCCGAGACCTCCACTTTAGGACGGTGGCGCAGCGGGCATCTTCCCGCCACGATGCGATTGCGCTCGGCGAGGGGCGGCTGCCTCCCGCTCTCGCCGTCGACGCCCGCCGATAAAAGTCGGCGAGCACTTCCGCCTCCAGATTCCACGGGGAGGTTCCGGCCAACGCGCAGGCTGCATCGCACGAGACCGTGCGGTACCCGCGTATTGCCCTGATCGCTACGACCCTCTGTGGACGCCACAGAAGGGCCCTATTGCGAGCGGCCAGGGACTCCGCCCACACGGGCGTGCCGTACAGTGCCATTGACCGTACTACCCCCGTGTAGAGTCGTCGACACGCGAGACTCGGTCCGCCCAAATTCGGCATCAGTTGCCCGAGGGCGGACGACGGTTTGATGTGGGCCTGGATTGGAAAGCCCACACCATTGACCGTTATCGAGGTGCTGGCGGGTGGGCCACATCAGGGCCCATGGAAGAGTAGGGCCTCCGACTTTTCAAGGGCCACCCTAAGCCCCAACGCCTTGATCCGCCTGACCACCTCCGCGGTACCTGAGGTGGCCAGCGTTGCCGCCTCCTCGAGGGTCCCGCCCCGGGCTGTAACGATCGTATCGTCTGCGTAGCAAATTACGCCCAGCCCGGGGGGGAGCTGGCCACGGGAGACCCAGTCGTAGCCGATGTCCCACAGGAGCGGCCCTAGAACCGAACCCTGTGGAATGCCGCACGACATAGCTCTCCTTACAACGTCCCCTTCCCGGTCCATGAAGAGGACGCTGCGGCCGTCGAGGTAGTCCGCCACCAGCCGCCTTAGGTAGAGGGGCACTCCATGGTACCGGAGTGCCTCCTTGATGCAGCCGAATGGCAGACTATTAAAAGTGTTGGCGATGTCGAGTGACACCGCCAACAGCACTTCCCTCGAGGTGACGGCCTCCGCAGCCGCGGCCTTCAAGCGCAGAATGGCGTCAACCGTAAACCGACCCGCCCGAAATCCGAACTGGGCATTGGACAGGTCGGGGCCGACCGCACCTATGTGCTGGGCGATACGGGCAGAGACTATCCGCTCGAGGAGTTTGCCCGCCTCGTCCAGCAACACGATGGGCCTGAAGGCCGCAACTGTATTCGGAGACCGTCCCGGCTTCGGCAGGAGCATGAGCTTCCCCTCCTTCCAGCAGTCAGGGAACCGTCCGGACACCAGGCAAGCGTCGAACAGTCAGTGAGGCGGGGCTCTAGGTGGTCGATGACCAGGGCCAGCACTCAGGCAGGAACCCCGTCCGGCCCAGGGGCGGCGCTTCTCCACATACGCGCTGCCGCCGCCCCCATTTCCGTTGTCGTCACGGGCGGTACTTCCCCGTCGTCGGCCACCCGGTCGTCATCTGGCGGAGCCATGACCGGGGGCGTGTGCACCGCCCGTCGCGGAAAAGTGGGAGTTCTGTCCGCCGCGTGCCCCCTGCTGGCATTCTGAAGGGTCCGGGAGACCTCTATCTAAATGTACCTGTGGTCAGATAGGGTCTCGACCTCCTCCAGAACTCGCCAGCTCCTTACACGTGCGGCGACACTGGGGCTAGTGAACGAAAGGTCCAATATCGACCCGGCCGCACGCACGCACCCTCGGTTTAGCAACACGAGGTCCGCCGCTGACGCCCACTCTTGGACCGCCGCACCTCGGGCGTCCGTCCTTGGGGACCCCCACGGCGTTGATTTGGCGTTAAAGTCTCCCAGCATGAGCACAGGGCTCGGTGCCATACGCCGTATCGAGGTCTCCAGGCTGTGCAGGAAGACCTCGAAAGCCGCCAGACTACGATTGGGGGAGAAGTACACAAGTAGATCTATATTTTAGCACTTGACATGCTCAGCTACTCTTAAAGTACAAATTAAAGTACAAATTGAAGAGCTCTAATCCACTGAGCTACAGTACTATCTTTTAGACATATCCAATCTCCTTATCACATTTGTCTTAACGACCAACGCCCTCTATCGGAACGCATTTGCATGCATTAATCCAATATAGTAAGTTTAATTTTGCAATTAAAATTCATACTATTTGATGGCGTGATTTTTTAAACATTTTGATCTATATTTTAGCACTTAACATGCTCAGCTACTCCTAAAGTACAAATTACTGTTACATTACTGATTGGGTATGTCTAAAAGATAGTACTGTAGCTCAGTGGATTAGAGCACTTCCCCGGATAGGAAGGGACGCAGGTTCGATTCCCGCCTGTACTAAATACTCTTTTTCCTTATTCACAAACTATAATTTTTACTTTAGGGTTAAGCTACTCTATTCAGAGAAAAGAACTGATCTCCAACTACATCCAAAATTAAACTATACGCCATAAGCTGGATGCACTACTAAGACACATTTACTTGGAAAATTACTTGATCAACCTTACCCACTAACAATGGCAAATATACTGTACGTTCTTAAAAAAGGTATGTAGATCTCATTCTCGTATTCCTCAAATATTTATAAATTTTTAAAGAGCAAAAATTTCAATGTATGATAGATTATTTTCTATAGAAAAAATTAAGCATAATATTGTACTAAAATCCCTTTTAATAAATAATTTGAATACACTGGCAACACTAATAGCATCATTACAAATTAAGAACAAAACAATCAAATTGGCAAACAGTTTTATTTAAATGCAAAAACATTGGCAAGGTCATGGTGCTCCGACGACATCCTCGGCTCGTTAATCAATTTATCCGCTTGTTTCCACTCAAATTAACGCCCGCTTCTTCCGTTTTTGAATGTATGGCGCTTAAACTAGCGTTTAACAAATTTATTAGTGTTTTTAATAATTGTTAGCTATAAAAACTGTCAACTAACAGTTCATTTAATAGTATAAAATATTAGTTAGTCACGCTTTGTTTTACATGCAACATTTGATACATTTTGTTTGCAATTATTTTTATATAAGTATCATACGACCCAGATATAATATGATACCATGAAGGTGGCCCAATGATTTAACAGAAATGAAGATATCGGCTACTTAAATACCATCATGCGTCACAAATTAATGATTGTTTTTTTAATGCGTATGGTGTCAGACATGCCACGGCCCACCTGATGGTAAACGGTAACCATCGCTTATGGACTTAACTATACCGAGAGTATTGTCACGTCGCTCGTATTGTCGTCTCTGTTGTTGTGGTGTTCTTTCATTTCACAGATATGAAGTGAAAGAACTACAACAAAACACACTTTAATTTAGTTTGCGTATTTATCTGGTGGTGCTGGTTTATTACATTTTAATGCGCGTTACACTACACGGCATAAGTATACAATTTGGAACAATTCTTAGGTTCGAAAACTGAGCCCTGCAAAAGTTTTATTTTATACTACGATATCAGCGGTAAGTTGAAATAATGGCACACACTTCCAGTGATCCGTCAGTACAGGTGGAAAGACGGCACACGGCGGGTTTATTTAGTAAGCATTAAGCTTCACACTACCCTGTCCGTTACCCGGAACGTCGGGTTATGTGGTTAGGTACATTAATCCCGTCTTAACAAAAATAAGGATGGCAAACAAGCATACAGTTCGCTTGATGATAAGTGGTTACTGTAGCCTATAGTCGCTAAAAACATCATAGGCGTCACTGGTGCGTTGCCAAATTCAGGAAAGGGGAACGGGGTGAGGTTGTGACGATGAAAAAATATGGTAGAGAAGAAATGAGAAGGTGGACAGTAAGAATAATAGGACGGTGATGAGCAGGGGGTTTGGGCCTCTTACTCATCGTACGTAACAACAGCAGAAGGCCGTCACAACTGTTGCTTCACGATAATCGATAATTCTGCTCTGTATTAGTAGTATCCATCCATCCATCAGCCTTTTAACGTCCACTGCTGGACATAGGCCTCCCCAGGAATGGGGGATAGTGCCGTAATCGCCACGCTTGGCAGGTGGGTTGGCGATCGCAGTGGATGTTGTTAATACTCGAAGGAGTGCTGCTGCCACTCCCGCGATATTGCCTCAGTTGGCTCTTACGACTTCCATGGGTGGAGAGGGGTGGGACAATTCTACAGCCGGCCCCACACGGCAAATTAGTAGTATTGATTATACTTATCTTTAGTTTTAGTTCTACGACGTAGCATGTCTACGCCAATAGCTTATCTTGTACCTCAAATTATTAAGTGTAACAATCATAGTAACCAACTCGTGCATATCTTCATAATAGATATACATTTTCTCAGATTTGTATTCGTTTTGTAGTTTACGCAAACACAATATTGATCTATCTAACGATGTCTACTATTGGGCATAGGGTACCGCAAAAGAGCGTCACAACAGGGGTACCGTGATGATAATATCTGCATACAACGGCTCTCTACGTGTTTGATCAGATTGTATCAGATCATGCCTATTAAACTATATTACACAAAATAAATAAATTATTATTCCACAGAAAATCGTTGGATTTCTACCCTACTGGCCTTTCATTAAACCCTCCCCAATCGGTCACCCTTTCCGCCTGTGTTTCTTTTTTATTTTAATTAACTGTTGATTGATTCGTCCTTTGAAATTATATTTTGTTGAAATTAAATCACGTTGCTCTTTAATTGAGTCTTTGTAAGTTTTGGGTTTCAAGGCAACTGAAGGATTTTTGGATAAATTTAGAGAGTTTCTTAGGGAATCGAGTGTTAAGTAATAGTTTTAAATTGTGTTGTGGATACTGAATACGTTTAATGAAATACTCAAGCAAAAGCAAGCAAGCAAATACTACCATTTCACTGCCCATATTTTAATTATTGACTTAACAACAATTTTAAATTGAGCTCATGATATAAAGCATCAATTTCGTCGAAATTTGCCTTAATTTTCATAAAAAACTTATTTTCATAGTTACAGTTTTATTATAGACTACTATATGTATGTATTTGAATTTCTTTAGTAATTATGCGTATTAATTTAAACGCAGTTCATGGTACAAATCTACCTTTTGATAAGCTTATTATCGTCGCAAATGTCCATGAAATTAATTAGTCTCGCGCTGTGGGTTACCCGCAATGGCCCATTGACTACTAACATAGTATAGAACAAAGGTAAAGTGAAAGCGATTTACTGATGCAAACTAACATAAAATAATTAAGTGGAGTTAAGACTTTCGTAAAGAAGTATTATTATTTTCATATACTTTTTCCTTTAATAGAAGTCTCTTTTACGTCAAGTCGTAAATTATAATTTCAATGTGCAGCCTAAATAACTATGTAATGCTTAAACACAAAGTGAAAAATGTGAAATCGAAAATAACAGTCACGAGCAGGATTTGAACCTGCATCTCCTGGATACCGTCTATTCGTCTTTTCGATTTCACATTTGTCACTTTGTGTTTAATGTATAGTACTAAGCATGTCAAATGCTAAAAATATATATAAAAATATCTAAATATGTAATGCTTACTTTTGGAAGAACAACATAATGATCGCTTATCTGAACACAAACCACCTACATTTAAATATCTGTTCAAAATTCCACAATCGCTGTATTCTTTCACTTTTTAGACCTTATGAACCTATGTACAGTAACTGTGAAATTCGTGTGGATATTAAGCTTTTAAATCAATGTGTTATGGAGAAAAAGCGCCAGTCCGTTGTAAACGGTGCATCGGCACGACATGCACGGAATTAAATGTAATTGCCCTTTTACTTATGGTAATCGAAAAAAGGCGATTTGTATAATCAGTTTCTAAGAAAAATAATATTCAAAACATCACGTGCGATTTAAACATAAGAAAAACAATTTTGTCTATGTTTATTTATCAAAAATAACTGTCTAAATACTTTATTGAAGAAAATTTAAATACGTTATGAGCTTAGAATACATTGTTACAAGACTTGTGTTAATTATTCACTTTAATTTAAATACATTATGTTACTTATTGAGTTACAAAAGTATAAGTACTGAATTCTATAATGAAGGCAATGTTGATTTAAGTCTCTTTGTTTTACTCCACGTAGAGTACACACCCCTGGTCCACAAACTTTTTTTTTATAAAAATGGTTTTCAGTTACTTATTTATAAAATTACATAGCATCACGCCTGTATTCCCCTTAAGGGTAGGCAGAGGTGTATTTACACACCCACGACTCGCCAGCTATGTTTGAGTCCCACGTAATAGGGGGCGAGCCTATTGACGTCTACCGGGCACATTTCCGAACTCCGGGCTGCTACTTAGATTTTCTTATTTTTTTAGGAAAAAGCTCAACAACATTGCCCGACCCGGGGATCGAACCCGAGATCTCATGATTAGCAGTTGTATACACTACCGCTACACCACCGAGGCAGTTAATTATATTTAGTTATTTATTTTATTTTTAATCTTAAGGAAAACATTGAGATGCCTAACAAATTTTCTTGATGGCTTGTTAGGTCTCTGATGACTGCTTCTGCGGTGCAGCGGTAGTGTGAGCATATGCTGATCGTCTCGGGTTCGATCCCCGGGTCGGGCGATGCTATTGAGCTTTATCGTAAGAAAAATTCTCAGTTGCAGTCCGGCGTTTGGAAATGTGCCCGGTAGACGGCAATAGGCTGGCCCCCTACTACGTGGGACTTAAACATAGCTGGGGAATCGTGGGTGTGTAATACACCTCTGCCTACCCTTTCGGGAAATACAGGCATGATGCTATGTCTTGTTAGGTCTGCCAGTTCACACTAAACCAGCGTGTTGGGCTACGGCACCGTAAATTACGGTCTTAAATCCCTCTTACTCTAAGAGGAGACCCGTACCCAAATGTGGGAAATTAATGTGTTGGTTATTTTTTTGTTTGTCGTTTATTTGTTATTCGGAACAATACCAAGAAGCAACACCAGAAACATTACTCGCGCGTCACCAACTCCAAGAAAAGGTATTGGAGGTAGAAAGGAAATGTAATAGGGAGATAATGAGAAGGAGTTTATACCTCCGGTATTCTCACTTAACAGTAGTAGTCCCTACAGTAAGTTCTTTCACGCTGATCTCCTAAAAGGGTGGTACCTACTTCCCCGTTCGAGCCGGCCCATTGAAGCTGAAAAAGCAAGGTTATATATCACTACAAATTATTGCTTGATTTAAAACAAATATTGTAATATTGTAAATTATAATATACGCCTGTTTTTATGGTATGGGTGAAACTTTTAAATTTTCCAGAGTCGCAATAATTCACAAAAATAAAACTGCGCAAACACTTTATTATTCAACACTCTTTCATTAACCATGTTTATGGCGACGGGAACATTTTATATTTATTAAAAAGCATAATCATGCAATATATAATCCGTTTTAAGGGGTAAATAACATAAAATATTATGTATTATATTTACAGGTGAAGTGCGTATTTTAAACGTAATAAATTACGTAGAATGTTTTCAGTTCCCCCAATTTTCGGTTCAAACGAAACTTTCCACGACTGCGTTTGTGTTAAATCCATATATTTTTCCTCAAAATCATATATTATAAATTAGTTCTGCATTAGTATAAAACCGTATTTCTTTCCTGAAAACGGTTATTTCAAAAGCGATATCTGCAACATGAGCACTACTAGTATTTTCTATATACACAAGTAAAATAAATGATTAATCCAGACATAGAAGAACGCCTGTATCCCTGAAGGGGTAGGCAGAGGTGTATTACACACCCACAGCTTACCTGCTATGTTAAAGTACCACGTAATAAGGGGCGAGCCTCATATCCAAAGTCCAGGCAGCTACTGAGCTATTCTTTTCGAAAAAGCCCAATAATAGTGGCTTACCCGGAGACTGAACTCTAGATCTCATGATCAGCAATCGCCCACACTACCGCTGCACCATCGAGGCAGTTGAGTGAAGTTTATTTTTTTTTAATTCAGATATCAAATATTCAAATTATAAAAGTGCCTTTATACGTACGTAAGTTGTGTAGCACATTGATCTCTTTCGTTTGTACCCTACAAACAGACAGCGCCTAGTATGTTAAGTCCACGAACAGTAGATACCATTTATCTTGTCCTACAAGTCTTATCTCTCACTCACTCGTCTTCCTCCGTAATCTATAAAAAAAATTTAATAACATATGGTACGTAACAACTACACTACTTACACCATTTTGGTTCCTTTTTGTACTTCATTGGGGGAGTGCTTCTGTGTCTGTTCACTATTAATTCAATTAAAGCAATAAATAGTTTGAAGTCGGTGCAATGTATTATAATAATAGTATATATATTATGTGATATAGAATATTTTTAAACGCAATAGTGTCGTAGCTCAACGCTACAGGACTGTACAGGAACACGCTTCTAAAGGCATTACGGGACTTACGACATCTTGGTGGCGTGGTTGACGTGGGGTTTAAATAGTTCTACGTGTTTTTATATTTACAATTTGTTGATGAATCATTGATTTAAAGATATTTGTGTGTGTGATTAAGTTTAGAGTTGTATGTGAGATCACTTTTTTCACATCTGATTACCGTCCTACTGTTGAGCACGAGTCTCTATTTGGACTGATTAACGACCATCCACCACGATGGCTCAGTGCGGGTTAGCAAAGTTCATGAGGCGAAAAAATCTCTCAAGCATGCTTCACTGTCAGCTTTTTTTTTGTTAAGGCGTGAAAAAAAAAACCTAACAGCACACCCCGTCGTTCGGGGCAACGAACAGGGTAGTGTGGTGCCCTTACCCACTAAATAAACCCGCCGTGTGCCGTCTCTCCGCCTTTATTAGCGGGCCACTGGAACTATGTTACATTACTTCAGTGGTATGCATCACTGTCACCTACATCCTTTCAACACTAGGGTTAAAAATACAGGGTTAATTGTGATGGTACTACATGAATTAAAATTTCGCAATGTTTGATAGGTAAATAAAAAATATGAATTATGTTCTGTTCGTTTAGATTAAATGGTTTGCAGTTTATCGGCAGTTATGGTAAAACAGATACATAAAAAAAACTGTTTTTCGTAATCTACAAGTATACGTTTAAGAGATCACCTGTGAATCATGCAACATTTTTTTCTATTCATGATTCATCCTGACGCATTGTCCCTTTGAAATGGAAACTAGCATTATTTCAACGTAGAACACTTACAGAACTTTTATGATATGTGCATTTTAATCTGTGCATAATATCCGACATAAAACTGCTCTTTTCAGCTCCTGTATCTCGTAAAAAGGGCCATTAAACACGCGTGAATATTTCGCTATTGTGTTGCTCCCCTCAGAATCATAGGTATATAGGACCAGATTCTAATCTGCATTGGATTATATTGGTAGACTACAATGCTGATCTAATATTAGAATTCAGAACTTTACGCATAATGTTATCATGGTGATTCAGGATGTTTTTCGTCATGTGTCAGTGATAATTTATGAAAATATGTGTGTTGGTACCTATTATATATATCTTAATTTATGTTTTACACTCCATTTTCGTGGCCACACGCAGCGACCCGGCGACACAGACATAGCTCGGAAGCAGTATCGATTGCGTCGACCCCAACGTAATTGCCTGCCCTTTCTTCTTATTGACAGCCTGCGTTCCAGAATCATCTCGCACAATTCCAATTTTAAAATAGGAAGATTACTTGTGTTTTTTTTTTTTATTTTAACCACTAAATGGTACATAACATGTTCTCGTATATCTACAATCTCACTAAGTTACACACTAGGTTATAACATTTATCACATTCCACATTGGGTACAGATCTAGAAGGTTCTAAGAAATGTATCTCAATATATTAAAGAATACTTACAGCACTAAAGCTGAAGCTAAACAGACGGAGTACCACCTTGTCATAGGAGATCGGTGTAAAGCGACGGTAAGTATTCTACTGCTATATTTTGTATGTTGAGTCAGAGCACCGGAAACTAAAAACCTCTCCTCATCCTCTACCTATTTTCCTTACTGGACAGCCTGCCCCTTCATCTCCTCTCTAACATACTTTCTCTCTACCTTCCCTCCCTTTCTTTGGGGTTGCCAATGCCTCTGGTGTTGCCAGTGTCTATAAGCTACGGTATGATTTATACCATGAAGCAGACCGTGTGCTAGTTTACCACCCTCAATATATGTAAAGCTATAACATGTATATTTAAGGTATTCAAGAAAAAAATACTGTGTGGCCATTTAGGCGTGTCTACCCACAATTTTATTTTTTAAAAATTCTGTTAGTCAACTTGTTTGTTCACACATCACGTAAAAAGTACTGAACGGATTTCGATGAAACTTTTTTTAATTCCTCTTGTTTAGACATAAATTAGTATACGTATCCAGCTACTATATCGGGCAGCTGAGATATTACCTAAAAACTAACCCTTACTTGCGAATATACTTATAGAATTTATAAGTGATAAAAAATACTGCTGATGACAATAACGCGAAACAATAACAAAACCATTTAAACCATATGCCACTAAAAGTGCTCGCCCAAAAGAGAAACGGCGCCACAAGTTGTACGAATCGCACATTATTAGTTTCACAGAACTGTGAACTTTTAGCGCACTACACTGTTTAACTGTGGCAATACATTGACTTAGACTTACTAGATCAGGTATTGGTATTTCGCTCTTAATATTTCTTTCCATAGCTTTTATTTTTATATAATAAGAAACACACAACTTTATATTAACACTAGCCTTTGCCCGCGGCTTCGCCGCAGCCAAAAGGTTTTAGGTTGTATCTTAGGTTTCCGATATAGTAGCGGGATAAAATGTATATCAGTTGTTAAGTCTAATTAAGAGCTATCAAACAAAAAAAGTTGCTTCAAAATCCGTTCAGTAGTTTTTGCGTGATACGCGAACAAACAAACAGATAAACAGACAAAATCTCTAAAAAAATTGTTTTGTGTTTAGACACGCCTATATAGCCTAATTCAGTATTTTCTCAAATATCTTAAAGTACATTTACAGATACATATCTCTGTTTCAGCTTTATAATAATATATAGATTTAAAGTAGTAAGTAAAAGTAGCGAAGACAATACTAATATCAATAGTGATATCTTCGCGGTAAAACCAAGGACTGCAAATACAGTGATATCGAGTTCGATAACAAGTCCAAGGTTCAGACCTCATACGCGCCACACACCTCTGACTTTTCGAGATTTTTCGGAATTATGGATGTATTTCTTTACAATTTATCACTGCGAGGAGATGCCTAAGAGATTTTCTCGACGACTTGTGAAGTATCCTAACCTGCATTGGTATAGCTTGGTGGAATATGGCCTAATCCCTCTCACCATGAGAGCTCTCCTGTGTCCTGTATGACATAAAAAGGGTTAAAAAACATAATTATCGATATTAAAATATTACTGACATAAATGTTGTGGAGTGAAAGATAACCCGCCATTACATAGCGGTTAAAGCACATGGGCCAGAAATTGTCGAGTCCGATCTTATAGTATTTTTACAAAATTTATTCCAGTTAGTAACCAACCATGTCAATTTAAACATTTGAGAAAGTAACATGAAATAACTTGTTTAAAAATATTTTTTATTGCTAATGGTGGTAGGTGAGCAAATGGTCCGCCTCATTGTAAGTGGTATCCATTACTCATGGACTTTGACAACACCAGGGGTATAGCCAAGCCGTCGCCTAACGCAAGGAAAGTATTCTTCTCAACCTCGTTTAAAGAAGGACATGACATACCGCTGGGGAAACTCCCCAGCAAGTAGGTGATGCCTGAGCATATACACGTACGTAGTAGAAATATGAATATTACACATGTTTATAACTAAGAAAGAAATTAAAATTTTTTAAGATATATTAGAATATAGACCACACCGCGTCTGTCTACCTGTCTGAACGCAATAACCTTAAAAACTGCGGAAAGGATTTTCGTTAGATTATTAAATAATATATTGTGAAAATGGGCTGAAGTATGACGATGATTATTATTGGAGATGTCAGAAAAATCACACCGACGATAACTACGTGACCTGAGTGTTGGTTTAACAGAGCTATAAAAAAACACCTATTATGGGTAAAAGCTAGTTACGAAAATGAGTTACAATTTATTAATGTGCATAAAATATCAAATTAAATACAATTTGTTACCGAATGTTTTAAGGATACGATCCCGTTGAAATATTTTTACTTATACTTTGGCTCAAATATAATATTTTTAAGCATGTATACGTATCATTAATAACATATAGTTTGTTTGCAATATCCATTCCAGGAGTTATTAAGCCACTTGGCGCTTGTACAAGTAGGTACAGTCGCGTCCACAATGCTCTCGTGGGAATATAGCTGGGCTTTATTAAAGTGTAGAATAGTAAATTTAAATAAAAGATAGTACCATGTTACTGTCTGACGCTGTAATCCAACTAAAAGGTAACATCGCGCGTAATGCTATTTTAAAGTTCGTTCCTATGTTTAAGTCTCGGATTTAATTTAAGTGAAAGTATTCATATATTTTGTGACTTCTGTAAATATATTACGAATGTAAGTATATAGTAGATATATGTAAGATAAAATCTTGTACTATATCATATTAAAATATACCTATGCGAAAGCTTATGAAGACGATAGGGTGTTGGCGCGCTTCACGCAAATACACAAACACGCCAATACCCACAGCAACTAAGCGTTGCAAAAAAAACTAAAGAATGTATTTCAAAGCTTATCTTGCATATCACTTTATAAAAAATAAATTTTAGAATATCGGCTATTTTACCTTACAGGCCGATACTGAGACATTCCACGATAGGTTAACACTCGCTCATTACAAAACCTACTGGTAAGGTTTTGTAATGAGCGAGTGAGTGAAGAAAATACTTACCTATATTCATTTTAAGTTTGTAACTAAAAGATGTTCATTTTTATTACTGGCATACTCGTAAATATACATAAAAGTTGTGTTAATGCTAATTTACATACTTATGTGTACTACACAGGATTTCTGCTTAAACAATGCTAGCTTACACATTAAAATTAACATCCAGCTTAAGATAGTAACTGTTATAGCGTGATAAAAACTTACCGATGTAATGTAAGAACTTAAGCAATTTGTTCAACAATAATTCCTTTAGGCAGATACATTGGTCAACCCGTCATTAGCATCATGGACAGTGGCTTTAAATGACCCGACCCTTGAATAAACTATGGCACTGGTTATAATCGTAGTTACGGTGCTATGTGCAATCTATTGGGCTTGTATTATAAGACATCTCAATCAATATAAATACATATTATATAAAAAATAGATAAATATTATATGTACTGGTTTGTAACAACAAAATAAAGAGTTAACGTAAAGTAATTATTGCATGAAAATTGTTTGTAAATGTATACACAGGGACATATTTAATTACTTATTCCGGAAAATAAACAAATTTTTAAAACTCTTTTTATGATACGGCAACCCGGAAGCATTTGTCTTGCTGCAACTGACAATCGCTGATGCTTTCTTGGAGCTTTAATAAGTCATCAATTGCATCGACTAAAGTGGTTACATGTGGTTAAACTAAACAAACAACTTATTTGTCCACTGTTCAACAATAGTATCATATGTATCGACACAAACAGCCGTTCTTCGCTAGAAATATTGGACCACGTGTAACCCCCATTTCGTGGCGTCGTACACTCGCACGCAAAACTCTAATATACTTAATGCAAATGTGACTTTTTATTTTCCGTGTTCATAATAAACAATGTGCTTAACTGTTTAACGGTACTTAGAAATGAATTAACAGATTGTAAATGATAAAATACGTTTGACTAAAATGCTAAGAGGTTTGCATTTTATAATTATGAATGATTAAAGTTACCCATTGCTTACTAATAGCCTCATATAAGTCATATTGTACTAATTAGTAATACGGGGGACAACACAAACTCAGTTGGTACGCGAATATAATATAGGTACACCTATACTCAGTGCATCTATTTCTGGGGCACAAAAATATTTGTCGTGTCTGGGATTGGAACCACAGCATAAGACGTGGAAGAATAATGTCTAAACGTTTATATCTTTGCAACTAGGCAGAATTCTAAGTTTAGGTATTTAATTTACTATTCGATTTTAAATTGCGTATTTATCTTTAAACTAGGCAACTTAGGATCATATTCATAGATACTAACACAGCTTTATAGCACTGATTTAAATAAAATACTGTTCTGTCCGTTTTCAACAAAGCACATAAAAAAATTGTTAGAGTGACAAAATATCAGCTTAAACAGTATTTTGAATCAGTTATATGTTATATGAATAAGGGGGTAAATGGATAGGTATATAATATGGTAAATAAATATTAAGAATAATAATTACTTACTTAAATATATTTAAACGAAACAGCAACTCAAACACTTACAATTTCATAAACAAATCAACTTCAACAATCAACAGTCAGTCTACTAGAACAAACATTGAACTAATAACGAACTTGGAGTTTAAATTCAGAACTTGTTTAATTTGTGGCGTTGAAGAACTGTCCCCCTACCGCTTAGTCACGTAATCGCTCTCAACGAACAGGGGTGCTTCTGCAATGACGACATTGGAAAATAAATGGTGTAAACTTTTTTCGAATTCCAATAAAAAAAAATATGGAAATAGTTTTAAACTTTATTGTATCACAATTACGTAGGTATTCACAAACTGGTTCCCAGTAGTTAAATAAAATCGACCGTTTTATTAACCGTATGAATAGTATATATTAATAATAAAGAACAAATTATTTGTGAAAAGATAAAAAGTTTTTTTTTAATTCCCACTTCAACGGATTGCAAGGGACGCAGGTTCAAATCCTGCTCGCAGTAAATCTCTCTTTTTCCACTTTCACAAATTATTTGTTCTTTAAAGTAGCTAAGCATCCCATCCATCCATCCAACAGCCTTTCTACGTCCACTGCTCGACACAGGCCTCCCCAAATTGGGGGTATAGTGCCGTAATCGCCACGCTTGGTAGGCGGGTTGGCGATCGCAGTGGATGTTGTTAATACTCGAGGGAGTGCTGCTGCCCACTCCCCCCGATATTCCCTCAGTCGGCTCCCACGACTCCCATGGGTGGAGAGGGGTGGAAAAATTCTAAAGCCGGTCCCACACGGCCAAAGCATACCAAGTGTTTACAAATCACAGTATTAACACTTTTAATTACTAATATTTTTGTACTAAATATATTGTAATAGATGTTATAACTACCTATTATATTAAGCGATTCAATTATTTTACGTGCCTTAGAAGAATATATAATAATTCAAACTAGGGTTATGTGTGTAATAGTGTGGTGGCGGACTAAGAATACAAGTGTCACCACCCACTCCTTTAGTAGAAGTAAGCAATTATCACCCATTGCATAACTGGTGGTAGGACTGGGTACTAAGTGAGAGCACTCACTTGCTATCGGGCCCAAACGGGTCGGTACCACCGTCTCCTGTGTGAGCGGTCATGAAGCACGTCATTTTTTTTGGCTGTAGTAGAAGATAGCCGTTTTTCTTTCATTTCATATCTGAAATGAAACTTTGCGCAGCGGCTTGACAATACTCTCGTTACCATCAGATGGGCCGTGGTTCATCTGCCATCAATAGCAATAAAAAAAAGTTAAATTAATATTATTAATATTTTAACTACATATCACGAACTGTTGTTGTTTATAAATATGTTGATTTCATCGTGTTAATAATTCTAAATTATTTAATCGACAACAACTATCCAAATCGTTCTCCTGGTAACTTTTACAAAGTCCTTATTGCAAAAACAACCGTAAATCTTAATTCTTTGTCAAATAAAAACACAGTAAGTCAGCACGCAACACCCCAATCCTAAATGAGTTTAACGTTCTGTTAAGTAGAAACATTTTTTCTTAAATAATTCTAACGCTACCATGATTGTCTAGCCAACTGCTCGCGATTCTCAAAGTTTTACATAGACCCTCCATAGTCTTCTGAACACCTTTCAAGTACTTCTAACGCATAATGAGCACTTACGCCCCCTTACTCCCTAAACGTTAGTACAGAGCAGTTTTCTAAATCTCATATTTAAAACGTGGACTTATTTATATACGATTATTTTAAACACAAAGTGAAAAATGTGAAATCGAAAATAACAGTCAGGAGCAGGATTTGCTCCAGACTGTTATTTTCGATTTCACATTTTTCACTTTGTGTTTAATGTATAGTGCTAAGCATGTCAAATACTAAAAATATATATAAAAAATATCTAAATATATACGATTAGTTTATATCTAACTGATTTTTTAAACATTTTTGATCTATATTTTTAGCATTTGACATGCTCAGCTACTTTTAAAGCACAAATTATTTGTGAATGAGGAAAAAGATAACTTTAGTTTGTAGTATTGGTCGTAAAGACAAATGTGATGAGGAGATTGGGATGGTCGAAAGGTCGGTGTGGTAGCTCAATGGCTTAGAGCACTTCCCTGGATTGGAAGGGACGCGGGTTCGATGCCCGCTCGCACTAAAGATCTCTTTTTCCTCATCACCAATAATTTGTTTGTTTAAACACAAGCGCAATATACTCGACATTTAGAAAGAGTGCTAGCACTTATTGCATGAATTATTATACATTTTGGAGTATATTATATATATATTGAGTATATCTATAATAACATGAACATGATCATATATGCGCCCATCTTCTGCTATCTACGAGTATATTTGTGTAAAATCCCTAGACGCAAAAAATCAACTACGCTACGCGCTGGAGGGTACTACCATCAAACATGACCAAAGAACTGACGGTATTCCTTAAATATATCGATTGTTATTTGGACACGTGTTGCCTTTGTGCGAAACATCTTTAAAACCGTTTGGCTATGAATGAGAAGTAAATGTACGATAATATGACATTGAAACAAAGCCTTACTTGTCTCAAAGCTGCGATTCAAACAGTACACACATTATGACGTTCAAAAGGAAAATTATCGCAACGACGTAGAAACTAGTACCTTGCTCCTTGCTCTTTGCTCCGTGTGGTGACGGACTAAGAATACAAGTGTCACCACCCCCATTCTTTCCCACTGGTGTTGTACGAGGCGACTAAGGGAAGTAAGCAGTTATTACCCATTGCATTACTGGTTACCACCAGTACTTTCATGTCTGAAACGAAATGGTGAGCAGCGGCTTGACAATACTCCAGGTATATTTGATGAGCGACGGTTACCATTTACCATCAGGTGGGCCGTGACGCGTCTGCCACCAAAAGCAATAAAAAAAACCCCTTACTGATAAAAGTATTTAGAAAAACATTTAAATCTTCTGTCACGGTATTCTAAGAATATTTTCTAAACATGGCTACTTGCATTACGACAATATTCACACTATCAAACTAGCTAATACAACCACAGTTCCTTTGCAAGTTATAGTAATCCAATTTACAATAAGTTCGAGCAAACTTAGTCCAAGTTGCTAGACTTAGTGATTTAAATTTACAACTTCGTCCAGCCTAGTACACACTTGCAATTTTAACGATCACCAACAAACTTTAAATCAGATTTTGCTTTTTAGATGAAGGCAATAAGTAAGTTCGCGTTAGTGACGCTCTTTAAGACCTAAGTTTAAAGTTAGACTTTCATGTAAATTCTTTGTGCCAAAAACTATTATGGCTACATTTGCTTAGTACTTACTATATATCTTGAAGTTTTATGTTGATCATTATTTTTATAATCAAAGAAAAGAAGGGGGAAATGTATCACAATGATCTCGTACTATATATTGATACTTTTAAATCAGATTAGATTTTAAACTAGATTTAGATAACTATAGAAAACTTTTTGAACTAAGGAATAAGTACATCACTTTAAATGGCACGTTCATTTTAAGTAAAAATATCTATCCCACGGAAACCATTAATTTTTCTCACATCCTACTACTAATACCTATTATAAATGAGAAAATGAGTTTGATTGTTTGTTTGTTTTTACAATTTCACACATAGCATCACGTCTTTATTACATAACACTTCATTAGGCATAGGGGTAGGCAGAGGTCCCAACACTACCCTGTTCGTTGCCCCAAATGACGGGGTGTGCGGTTAGGAAAAATTTTTCCGCCTTAACAAAAAAAAAATAAAAAAGAGGGTACTCCCACGGTTCGCCAACTATGTTTAAGTCCCACGTAATAGGGGGCGAGCCTATTGCCGTCTACCGGGCTCATTTCCAAACTCCGGGGCCGGGCTGCTACTGAGAATTTTTCTTTTTACGAAAAAGCTCAATAACACTGCCCGATCCGGGGATCGAATCCGAGACCTCATGATCAACAGCCGCATTACCATTACCGCTGCACCACAGGGGCAGTTAAAATTAAGCACCGTTAGCACTGTAAATACCGAACTTACCATAATTAAATTTCACATACATAAACCAGGAGCCCAGAAAAATGGATGGTTGCTGTAGCATAGATACTTTTACGTAAAGTATAACGAACCAAGTCCATGCGACCGTAGTCGCGGGAAAAATCTAGTTTACTATAAAAAAGCCATTAAATCCGTCCCGAAGAGACATTACAATTTTACTGTTCGTTTCACCTGTGAGAATTAACGAACGACTTTAAAGATATCTCCCGCTGAGTGTCTATATAATTTAGGGTAGTCATACTTTTATTCGAACTCCTTTTACGAGGACATTGCGGCCGAACCTCCCCTTAAATTTACAACCATGGAAACGACGACATCGGAGTATATCATTGTGATTCACTACAATTACTCCAAACACAATTTAGAGTTTGCATTCTGGGTTAGATATTAATTAAATAGATTAATAAGAAGTATTGTCATTTTTGAAAGAAGCATGTTTATCTTCACTAATTTCTCAAGAATTTTTGAAGAACTACAAGTCTCTTGTACGTTATTTTGATCTATCCATCAGATTTAGTTAGCGTAAAAAATAATTAAAATGTGTTATAAATAAACCTTTCTTGGAGAATTAATCTTTCCGTGTGGTGACGGAGTAAGAATACAAGTGTCACCACCCCATTCTCTCCCACGGGGGTCGTATGAGGCGACTAAGGGAAGTAAGCAATTATCATCCATTGCATGACTGGTGGTAGGGCTGGGTACCGAGTGGGAGTTATCACTTGGTATCGGGTCCGAGCGGGTTTGTACCACCATCTCCAGTGTGACCGGCCATGAAACAAATCGTTGCGTTTGGGCTGTAGCAGGAGATAGCCGTTTATTCTTTCATTTCATATTGATGAAATGAAATGGGGAGCAGCGGCTTGATATACTCTCAGTATAGTTGAGTCCATGAGCGACGGTTACCATTTACCATCAGATGGGCAGTGGCTCGTCTGCCACTACAAGCAATAAAAAAAATTAACTAAACGAATTCAAAGTGGAAAAATGGCTAAGCGTGCTATATATAAATAATAGTTTATGTGAACAACACTTGAAGTTCATGTTTGTAATGTGTCTGTTTGACACGGTCATTTAATAGATTACTTTCCTAAGTAGTTAGATAAGTTCTTTTAGAGGCCTCGTAACAAAAATATTAGATTTTTAATATTGTATTATTCTAATGTGTTACCATAACATAAAAATAGAGGCTATTTAAAAAAAATGTAATAACAGTGAAAACCATGTTAAAATGCGTTTTCTAGGTTTAAGAAAAAGCGAGAAAGAGGCAGACGCTTCTAGCAATTTTACTTCATACTATTGTATAGATAAAACTCATAAAACACTTTTATATGTATAGGTAAGTATATAAAGTTAGTGAAAATATTTATAAGAGGTGATCCATTTCGAGGTTCCCTACTTTTTTAAAGAAAACAACAGAAAATTCAAATTTAATGGAGAATGTTTATTATCATTTGAAAGAATATCCTTTGGCATTTATTTTTTGAAGATTATGTCTATCAAATGTTGGCCGTTGCTACGTCGCAGATGGTCCATCCGTTGAGTCCAATTTTCGATGACTCGTTCGAGCATTTCGACTGGTAACAACAAAGTAATGAGGCCCATTTCTGTCTCAATGGGTGTGTAAACAAACAAAATTGCCGCATTTGGGACGAAGAGCAACCTGAAGAGATTCAAGAACTGCCACTTCATCCAGAAAAAACAACGGCTTGGTGTGGTTTGTGGGCCGGTGGAATCATCGGTCCATATTTCTTTAAAAATGATACCGGTGCAAACGTAACCGTCAATGGCGACTGTTATCGTGCCATGATAACCGACTATTTGATGCCTGAAATTGAAGCTCGTGATCGTCGAGCGTGGCGACATTTGGTTTCAGCAAGACGGCGTCACTTCCCACACATCGCATCAATCAATGGATTTATTGAGAGAACATTTCGGTGAGCACATCATTTCACGTTTTGGGCCCGATCGATTGACCACCAAGATTGTGTGATATCACACCGTTAGACTTTTTCCTGTGGGGACATGTAAAGTCTAAAGTTTATGCGGACAAACCCGCTTCGATTCAGGCCTTGGAGGAAAACATCACGCGTGTCATTCGCCAGTTACCAGTCGAAATGCTCGAACGAGTCATCGAAAATTGGACTCAACGGATGGACCATCTGCGACGTAGCAACGGCCAACATTTGATAGATATAACATTCTCCATTAAATTTGAATTTTCTGTTTTTTTCTTTAAAAGAGTAGGGAACCTCGAAATGAATCACCTCTTATATTCGGGTGTTTGTCATTCTATCACGGCTAAACTACTGAGTGAATTTGAATGAAATTTTGTTGTTAAATAATGGGATATTGGATTAACTCATAGGATACTTTATACCTCAAAAAAAAAATCTCGCAGGATATATATTTTTCGTAAATGACACAACAGCTAAATGAATTTCTACGCAATTGTTGTCGGATAAATTAAGTTATGGGATATACCTAAACGACTAAGAGGGCGTAATTTTGAAGTCTACACAGACGAAGTCGCGGGTAAAAGCCATTTAATAATAATAAGTCAAAATTGAGCAACAGAGAACAATGGACTTCCATAAAGCTGAGGCAATAAATGCAGCTCCTTTTTATAATAACCTAAGAGTTCTTAGCTAGGTACAGTATACAAACGTCTTATAAGGCCTTTACAGTTGATTATACAGTACCTATTCATCTCGTCGTATATAAATATCAGGGAAACAATTAATACATTGTTCTTATGTTCTTATCTCATTTGATTAGTGCATAAACAAAACGTGATGTGTCGTTGCATTTATTTCATAAATGGTGCTTTATTACTTCAGTTCATTGGATGAACGGATCGCTGAGTATTTTTGCTCTAGTCTATCTTGCTTAGTTGCACACATCCATAGTATTATAAAGCTGTAATAGAGATGTTTGTTTGCCGTGTGGGGCCGGCTTTAGAATTGTCCCACCCCTCTCCACCCATGGGAGTCGTAAGAGCCGACTAAGGGAATACCGGGGGAGTGGGTAGCAGCACTCCTTCGAGTATTAACAACATCCACTGCGATCGCCAACCCGCCTGCCAAGCGTGGCGATTACGGCACTATCTATCACTATCACTATATTCTTGGGGAGGCCTATGTCCAGCAGTGGACTTTAAAATGCTGATGGATGAATAGAGATGTATAGAGGCGCGACTGAACACAAAACAATTTTTTTAGATTTTTGTCTCTGTCTATTTATCTGTTTGTTCGTTTGCGCATCACGCAAATACTGCTAAACGGATTTTGATGCAACTTTTTATTTGATAGTTTTCGATTAGACTTAAAAACTGGTATAAATTTTATCCCCCTAATATAATAAGCTAAAAATTAGCTTTTGGCAGCGGCCGAGCCGCTAGCAAAGGCTAGTGATTTTATCTATTGATCAAAGTCTAATTTCAAAGGTGTCAGACTAAGAATACTAGTGCCACCACCCAATTCTTTCCCTTGGGTGTCATATTCGGGGTTTGGTACCAAGTAAGAGTATTCACATATTACTGGAACCCAGCAAGTTGGTACCACCATCCGGCGGGCTATTGAAGTAATCCAACACAGTACCAGTGGTCTGTCAACACAGGCGGAGAGACGGCACACGGCGGGTTTCTTTATTGGGTGAAGGCCCCACACTACCCTGTTCATTGCCCCGAACAATAGGGCGTGCGGTTAGGTACATTTTTCCCCGCCTAAACAAAAAAAAAGGTTGGTACCCACCATGTGGTGTGTGCGTCGGTGTGTTTGGTTATCAAATTCTTCTCCATAATTCTCAACTACTAAGTAAAAAAGGTTAAATGTTCAATGTGTTTTATTTATAGAAAGAGTGATATGGCAGGACAATATCACCATGTTTATTTTCCAAATGAAATCAAATAGAAATAACATGTGTTTACTCACGTTGATAAAAACAAAGCTGCAAAAAGACCTGCTGCGGTTGATACATTTTTCTTTGAAAAATATTACCCTTGTGTGTAATAAGAAAACACAAATTTCGATTGTACACTGCGAGTATAAAACCATTCTGTTTGTAGAACATTGTGCAGATGGGGTAAGCAATGTTTGGTTTAAATCTGAGCCCCCTCTTCTGATAATTTTCACCTGCCTCGGATCCCCACGGGGTCCTACGACTCTTCAATTTATGTGTGCGATAGTACCTGTAGTAAGAATACATTAGGAGTTAAGTTTAATGGAAGGCGCTTATCTAATATCCTTTTTTAACAAGAAATTCTGCTGCGTCCGATGAATATGTATTAGACTTGACCACTCTCTATCGGGAATTCGCAACACATTGTACAATAAATGCCTTGCATTTTGGATATCTTCGCTGCAAATCAATATTACATTGTTTTCAATTATAATTGCAAGGACAGCTTACACTGAAAATATTTTTAATTATTCATGTAAACGATGCTTTGTAGAAATATATAGGCATTGTTGTGGTTTTATGAGTTCACGATTTTAGATTACAGTATTATTTGGATATTAGAATATAATCTAAATAATACTGGATCCTTCATCCACTCAATATTATCATAACTACCAAAAAATAACCTTACAAATATCTTGACACATCCAGCATAATCTTCATCTACCATAAATATAGAAGGAGGGTTGGAGAGTGTCGTTTACAATATTACGATGTTAACCGCCAAAGGCATTTACATAATTCATTCCATCGTGATCTGTGGCTCCATGATTTGGGCACTCCGCCACCGTATGCTTAACGTAGGAATCAGAAATAGATGGGTTAGGGGAAAATGTCTCGAAGGCCCTGTGTTCTATATTAATAATTTAGAGTTATAACATTTTTTTCAGTAGGTATTTCGCAAATAAGAACTATCTCATGAGAAACCAACATCACGTCTATGCAAGGCAAATAGTTCTCGTACAACTAATGTAAACTTATGATTAAACTTTGGAATTTAAAAAAATCGTTTACTAATTAGGTTATCCAAATGTCAGATAAACTCACTACAGCATAGCTATATTTATTTTGAAACAACATTAAAACAAATCCTTTATACCTACAAAAGTTGACCATTGACTTGATAATTGAGTCTTGGGGTCCACAAGAAAATACGCATACTTATTATGTAGCGCATGATGTTGAGCAATCAGTAAAAGTCAGTGATAGCCTAGCGGTAAAACCAAGGACTACAAAGACGTGGTATCGAGTTCGAGCCCCAGTTCAAGGTTCACTCGTACGGTACATACCTCTGACTTTTCGAAATTATGTGTGTATTAGTTTACAATTTATCAATTCTCGGTGAAGGAAAATATGAAGCAACCTACTTGAGAGATTTCCTCGATGGCTTGTGAAGTCTGCCAACCCGCACTGGGCCAGCGTGGTGGACTACGGCCTAATCCCTCTAACCATGAGAGGAGACCCGTGCTCAATAGTAGGATAGCAAAAAATAAATAAAAAATATATGGTTGTCTGTAAAGTCGGTTTACGGACGATAATTTTACGTGATAACGTCATATATGTTTTCTAAGAGTTTCACAAACAATGCATTGGTCACCATACATTTTTTCGGAACGTGAGACTTTTTGTTGCGTGTAGCCGGCGTTCAACGATTTATAAGACGTTATCACGTCAAAAATTTGTAAAACTAATTCTTTATTCCTTTAGCTCAAAATAAGAAACGATTGTTAAGAACAAATATTTTCCGATAACATCTGGCAACTTTATACCGTTAAGATATTAGTATCTAAAGCGTAAATACTCACGTATATGTATACGAAATACGAGTTTATATCCACCACACGCCTGATCATAAACAGCCAACCATGCTGTCACTCGAACTCACTTAACGCCTGCACATACATTATTCAGAGAAGTTAATGTAGAACTGCTCGCAAACTGTCATGGCTACGGTAAAAATATCAGTAGACATAACGAGATAGTGTTTACCTACTACAGAGATTTGTGAATCTCTGTTGTAGAGATGATGATGTTATAATGATATAATTTAAGCGTATTAAATGAACAGACATTATGTAATACGACGACTATTTAAAATTACTGTTATAAGGTGATTTTTATTTCAATACAAATCAAATATACAATATGAACATATTTTATCATCATTTAAATATCTAGCTACCTCGGTAGTGTAGCGGTAGATGCGACTGCTAATCATGAGGTCTCGGGTTCGATCCCCGGGTCGGGCAATGTTATTTAGCTTTTTCCTAATAAGAAAAATTCTGAGTAGCAGCCCGGAGTTTGGAAATGTGCCGGGTAGACGTCAATAGGCTCGCCCCCTATTACGTGGGACTTAAACATAGCTGGTGAATCGTGGGTGTTTAATACACCTCTGCCTACCCCTTCCGGGAATACAGGCGTGATGCTATGTTTTTTTTTAAACATCTAAACCCTCGCAAGTACATTTGTCAATGCCAATTGCACAATTGAAACAATGTTAGGTACTATAACAGTTGTGTTCCGTATGATAAGTGAGAGCGCCAGAGGCCTGAGCCCTCCATTATCCTTTCTCTATGTATTACCCGTCGGTTCTTACTACTACGGTAGTTTTGTAAACTGTCAAGGAAAATGTGGACGTAATAGGAGTGTGTGACAAACCATTGAAGGAATGTAACATGGTTCCAGTGGTAAGTTCCTGTGGAATATGGCTCAACGTTCAACAACCTTTCTCTCTAGATTCTAAACAGATGATTTCTAATGGTAGAGCCTTGGCTATCCTAGCACGAATGGGCCGGCTCAATCAGGGAAATGCCATCCTCTCACAGAAGATCGGCGTGAAAGAACGATAAGTACTCCTACCGTCGTGTTTCGTATGGTGAGTTATAGCGCCGGAGGCTCAAATTCCCTTCCTATCCTCTCCTTAGTATCCTTCCTATTCTCTCCTTAGTATCCTTCCTATTCTCTCCTTATTATCCTTCCTATTCTCTCCTTATTATCCTTCCTATTCTCTCCTTATTATCCTTCCTATCCTCTCCTTATTATTCTTCCTATTCTCTCCTTATTATCCTTCCTATCCTCTCCTTATTATTCTTCCTATTCTCTCCTTATTATCCTTCCTATCCTCTCCTTATTATTCTTCCTATTCTCTCCTTATTATCCTTCCTATTCTCTCCTTAGTATCCTTCCTATTCTCTCCTTATTATCCTTCCTATTCTCTCCTTATTATCCTTCCTATCCTCTCCTTATTATTCTTCCTATCCTCTCCTTATTCTCCCTTTCCTTCGAGATGGCGACGTGCGAATGATGCTTCTGGTGCTGCTAGCGTCTATAGGTTATGGTAACCACTTACCATCAAGTGGGCGTATGCTTGTTTGCCGACCAGTATAAAAAGATGAAGTCGTGGGCTGAAGCTACTAGGTATCTTCCATCCATCCATCGGAGCTATTCTTGGTGGCGGCCCCACACGGCCAATCTAGGTATATTATTAATTCATAAAATTATATGAGTACCTATATACTCCATCAATTTAATGCACTGTATACTAACACATTTTTTATACTCCGTTACTCGTGTTTGCTGTATATTTTACGGTGTTGTCGCGACACCGCCTGATTGATTGCGCAACTCGTAAAGGAACTTTATATGATTTATATCCCTTATTACTAGTTATTTTTATTGTCGTACAGTATAAGCATACATGAAAAAGTTCTATATCTAAAGAAAACGTATACATAGACTATTAAGGTTTTTTATTTATACTCTGTGGACGGCAAACAAGCATACAGCCGACCTGATGGTAAGCGGTTACCGTAGCCTATAGATGCTAGCAGCACCAGAGGCATCGCTTGCGCGTCGCCATCTCTTTGGAAAGGAATAGTATATGGAGAGGTAGGATATTAGAGGATACTAAGGAGAGGCCAGTAGGGACAATATGGAGGGTATAGGAAGGATAACAAAGAAAGAATAGGAAGGCTAATAAGGAGAGGATAGGTAGGAGGTTTGGGCGTCCGTCGCTCTCACTCATCATCATTAACGGCGATCTTCTGTGAGAGGGTGGTACTTCCTCTATCGAGACTACTAGTCTATATAAAGAAATCCACTATAAAGTTTACAGTAGAAAAAACAACAGACATATTTTAAACATTTAAAAAAATATGTAGATCAAAAACACATCTAAAAAAACGTTAAAATCAGTTAGATAGTTTCGGAGCTCATAGGGAGCAACAACGTGACACGAGAATTATTTATATATAATAAATTATTAAATTTGCGTAACATATTCTCAGCTGACGTACAATTTCATCTTTTAAAATCTCATGCCATCCTTTTTCCGAGAAAGCCATCAAATCATCCTGTTATATAGGGTCTGAGACGTCTCTGAATGTGTCTCAAAAAATCCCCTTTACTATTATATATGTCAGGATATACAAATGAATGTCACGTCTCATAACAACTGGCATCATTTTTATCAGTTTACGCCAGTCACAGGGTTTATGACGCGAATTTCTCAGCTTAACACATAGAAGGCGTGGAAACGTATTACGGTTCATTATCCAAGTTTAATTTTCTGCATGGTCGCGCGCGCAGCGTCACGATTGGTGCGTCCGCCTCAACGCGCTGCTTTCCAAATTTAAATTCCCTGCGAATATTACCGGAAATATATGAGTTATCTATTTCAAGTATCTAAAACAAGTATCGTCTTATCTTAATTTTGAATTGCAGATAATTTATAAATCTAAATACCATTAAAGTAATAAAGTACATAACCAATACATACACAGGGTTCATATACGTAATTAAGACTATTTATATGTCTGCGTATTACTAAATTGCACATACAAATATTTTTGTTTCACCGTTTTAAGGTAAAGGAAGCAAACATAGAGAAACTTTGCTCCTATCTCCCTAACTAAGTTGTTGTGATTATCTCTAAAAGTATAATATATTTATATTAATACTAAATTTGTAGATCTTAAATCGGCTATATATTATGGTATCAGTATATTTTGTCGCATTCAATAGAAACACTAGCTTTTCTTGGTAATAGAAGTATGTGAAATTCTTAAATATTCTAATTGAAAAGCCGTCTCATTAAAAATAATATTAAAACCACCAACCTCCTTAAATTATAGGGGCATTTTAGTTTTGATTCATTAGAGTCAGTGGAAACGCACACCGAACTTCTTCGGCGTACCGCCCTGAGGCCAAACCACAAATATATGGCAAGGAGCAAACTTTATTTCCCCATCTTACAGAATCTCTCGTAAAATTGTAGCAGATATGAACTATATAGTCACAAATATTTAACTTTTAAATAAATTGCCTGTAATAGGGAAACTTGAACACCCGATTACTTGTGAATTTCCGAATATGTAAATACTTTTAGGAGATAAATTTGTGAACGCTTTATTTTTCTTTCTCATTCCATCCCACTGTTAGGCACTGTCTTATGTGTGAGAGGGGATTTAGGCCGTAATACACAACGCTGGCCCAGTGCACTTTAGTAGACTTCACAAGCTGTCAAGAAAATCTGTCAAAAAAAAGGCATGCAGATTTCCTGTGATACTTCATCGAGATCAAAATCATTATAGGTACACATCATACCATGTAAGTATATGCGGATATAAAATAACGACTTGTTTTGTGTTAAAGATCTGTAAAAAACAACCTGGCTATTTGTCCATTTGCACAGATTATACAAGAGCTCCATTACAAATGTATACAAACAAATCATTTGCATGAATTATCCCTCAAAATAAAACCTTATCATAAGGCAAATGAGTTTCCTCTTACAAGAAAAAAGATGGCGACTTTCCGTGTTGCCATTTTTGTTGACAAGAAGATTCGTTATTTTCCCTTGGAAATTCAAGGGCTGTTTGTCATTGCCTTCCCCAGAATAATATTACATCTCCATATTATTATTGCAACAGATTTATGTTGTTCTAAAATAATGAGCATCTAGACATAGGTGATTTATATTGTTTTATTTTAGTAAACAAATTATTTTTTGTAACGCTACGGTACAGAGGTCAGCAAACCGAAGTCTTTAATAAATTATGTTCTTGACCATACTAATTAATGTTTGGTTATTATTTTTAATCTATATTTTTAACACTTGACATGCTCAGCTACTTTTTAAAGTACAAATTATTATTTATTTTGTGAATGAGGAAATAGAGAACTTTAGTACGAGCGGGATTCGAACCTGCGTCCCTTCCTATCAGGGGAAATGCTCTAATCCACTGAGCTATCGTACTACCCTGCGGTCATACCCAATTTCCTCATCACATTTGTATTAACGACCAACGCCATCTACCGGAACGCATTTACGTGCTATAGTAAGTTTAATTTTGCAATTAAAATTCATACTATTTCGTTGGCGTGATTTTTTAAATATTTTGATCTATATTTTTAGCACTTGACATGCTCAGTTACTTTTTAAAGTAATAATAACTTTTTAAACTGCCATGTGGGGTCGGCTTTATAATTTTCCCAACCCTCTCCGCCCATGGGAGTCGTAAGAGCCGACTGAGGGAATAAGTACCGGGGGAGTGGGCAGCAGCACTCCTTCGAGTATTAAAAACATCCACTGCGATCGCCAACCCGCCTGCCAAGCGTGGCGATTACGGCACTATCCCACATTCTTGGGGAGGCCTATGTCCAGCAGTGGACGTTAAAAGGCTGATGGATGGATGGATGGAACTTTTTAAAGTAGTAATTTGTACTTTAAAATATTTGGTTATTATGTTAGCAAACGAATATCGTTACAATTTGTAAACTGTGGAATTGTTTGTGAATGCCATCATAAAAAAAAATACTACTGTTGTTTTACGCTGATCGCCTGTGAGAGAGTGGTAACTCCACCTATCGAGCCTTTTTTTTTTGGTGGAATCCGGCGTTCGCCCCGGCTTCGGCAGGAGTACCAGCCTTCCCTCCTTCCAGCAGTCAGGGAACCGTCCGCATGCCAGGCACGCGTCGAACAGTCCCCTGAGGCGAGGCTCCAAGTGGTCCAGAGCCACCACCTATCGAGCTCGCCATTCATGCTAGAATAAGCTAGGTTCTACCATTAGAACATTTTCATGTCACTATATCATGCAATGAATTTGAAACGCAACATAAATCCATTGATATCATGTAATGGGTCTTCCCTAAACCAATGAAAAATAACCTTAGAAACAAACGCATCAACTCAATGTGTGCAGTTGTGCGATACCACTCGCACAGTGACGGTACGTCAAACTAAGCTCTCAGGAGTTCAACCTCCAACAACAATGCTCCGATACAATTAATACAATCCAAAATCTTATCTTAAATATTATCTTTTTTCTATATTTTTAAACACTTGAAATGCTTGAAAAGTGCGAATATGTCAAATAGAATCGCATTTTGTGTTCATCTTCTATCCATTCCATTATAAAGCTGTAACGTAGCTGCGTCTCTACCCTTCAGATATTTTATTAGAAAAAAGCTGCTAAAGCTTAAAAGTACTTAAAGGAACTGAACACAAAATATTATTTTTAGAATTCATGTCTGTGGGTTTGTTTATTTGTTCGCACATTAGGCAAAAAGTACTGCGTGGGTATTGATAAAACTTTATTATTTAATTTTGATGTTTGACAACTTGATTATACTTGGTACGTTATATCCTGGTATCTAATATATTTATTTATATTGGGAATCTGAAATATAACTTAAAACTAGCTTTATTCTGCGGCTGCGCCAAAATAATACAGTCTATAATTAACAAGCATCTAGGATCTCAAGGCCGCCTAGTACGCCAGACTATTACTAAAATAATCTCTTCAATGTTTGGCGTTAAGCACTGACTGGTGGTGATCCTGCTAGCATTTACGGTGATATTATTGCTCTGAGAATTTCAAACTAAGCACCTTAATGTGTGTTTATTTGACTTATCACAACATAAATTATGTAAATAACTATAGTGATAGATATAATACTTTAAAATATTACTTACTTACTTATCATCACGCCGTCTCTCCTACGGGGTACGCAGAGAGAACAGAGTGCCAAAAGGCTCTATTTTTGCATACATCTCTCGCTTCCTCAAAGTTCATAATTCTTTTCATACACGCTCGCCGGTTTCGGAGCCTCCTGCCTCCGTCTTTCTTCAATACAATATGACCAGGTCTAGGTAGATGAGTTTTTGTCTCGCCCTGTAGCTACATCCTACGACTTTCACTTTAAATATTAAATCGAATAATACTGGAATAGATACTTAACAATCACATTGAAACTTGTAATTAATCGAGTTAGTAACCAAAATGAGCAGATGCACTAATAACAATTATTACAGAATGACCTATAAGATAACCATCAATATTAACTATCCAATAAAGGCGGACACACACTATGTGACAGCAGCGATACACGCCGACCGTCAGTCAAGCGGCTTACAGGATTTAGACGGTCTGCTGCAGGCAGAATCAAACGCTCCATTGAATTCGAATCCTTACTCTAATTGAAATTTCAAAACGTTTTTGACAGTTCCCGGTTGGGCATCTGCAAATTTGGTGATAAAGGGGATGCAATTATATGAAATATAATTTAAATTTTTATGCGCTGGTGTATAATTTCTGTAGAATTAAAAATTGATTAATTTCGTAATTGTTTTCTTTTTTACATAAATATAGTAAGTATAACAATACCTATCTTGCAGTACTATATCGAAATTATATTTTGGTGGAACTTTTACATAGAACCTGCTTGAAATTATTTAACATAGTTTTTAGGGCTCCATACGGAAGAAAAAAGAACCCGTATCCGATCATTCATGCGTCTGTTCTTCTGCGTATCTGTGTATTCGTACCTACATAAATATTGAGGAAGATATCATAAAATAATGTAATTCCTTACTTATAGTAGTTAATGAAGATAAAGACCGAAGTATTTATGAGATGACACTATTTATCTCTACTTGTTGGCCAGAATTAAAATTTTCTTTAGATTTTGTTTAGACCCGATTCCAAAGTAAAAATAAGGCATTCAATATGTCTCTACCACAGGCAGGGAAATGCAGTTAAAGTATTTGAACAACCTATTTCCGTACATTCCTGACATATGGAACCCAATATTTTCACGCGAGTTATACTTGAACTTGTCAATTTTCAAACCTGAAAATATTACCCTACTACTATTGTAATTACAATTACAAGTTTGTGACATTGTTTCTTATTGTAATTCAGTCTACTGTCACTGATATCTTAATTGATAACCATCAATCACGCTTTAATGAATGAATGGATTTGGGTGAAATTATTTTTAATTACTCAGTTTTTAATTTCTCTATGGACCCGATTTTGAACCACGCAGTTTCATTTACGGACAAAATCTACTTACTCACTTATCATCACGCCATCTCGCTTGCGGGATAGGCAGAGAGAGAGAACAGTGCCAAGAGGCTCTATTCTTGCATACATCTGTCGCGCTTCGTCAACATTCATAATAATTCTCTTCATACACGCTCGCTGGTTTCGGAGACTCCTGACTCCACCTTTCTTGAATACATGACTGATTTGGTCTAGGTAGGAGAGTGTCGGTCTCCTCCTGTATCTATATCCTTCCACTTTCGCATTGTATATCTTCTTAACCAGTCGATCGAACAAAGCATTCAGAACGGTTCAAGCAACCCTGATACATTAAACACAAAGTGAAAAATGTGAAATCGAAAATAACAGTCACGAGCAGGTATCGAACCTGCATCTCCTGGATACCGTCCAGATGCTTTGCCAATTCAGCCATCGTGACCCTTGCTCCTGACTGCTAATTTCGACAGCACATTCATACTTAACGTCTTTGGGTGACGCCTGCATCATCTGTCGGAAGTATTTTCATACATTATACCGACCAGGTAAACTTAATTTTATAATTAAGATTTTACCTAATAATAACGCAAACCCTATAAATATCACCAAAAACGTTAAGTATGAATGTGCTATCGAAATTAGCAGTCAGGAGCAAGGGTCACGATGGCTGAATTGGCAAAGCATCTGGACGGTATCCAGGAGATGCAGGTTCGAATCCTGCTCGTGACTGTTATTTTCGATTTCACATTTTTCACTTTGTGTTTAATGTATGTTGCTAAGCATGTCAAATGCTAAAAATATATATAAAAATATCTAAACCCTGATACACTCTAAACTAATTGTGTAATGGTATCCACCGATCATTAATTAAGGAAACCATGCGCGTATTGAGTTGCCAACAATGAGCGTTACGTGAGCGATAGGATGTTGCTAATTTATCTACCTTTTATCTCCATTACAAAAGTATTCACTTACTCTATATTTAGTGTGTTTTACACTCCATAAATGATTTATGGTTCCAATATAGGTACCTAATAGTTTTTTTTTTGTGGAAAGATGTGAAAGAAAATGCTCCGATGGTTCGGACATGTGGAAAGAATGTCGTACGAACGTCTGGTTAAGAAGATATACAATGCGAAAGTGAAAGGATGTAGGTACAGGGAGAGACTGACTCACCTACCTGGACCAAATCGGTCATGTATTGCAGAAAGGTGGAGTCAGGAGTCTCCGAAACCGGCGAGCGTGTATGAAGAGGATTATGAATGTTGAGGAAGCAAGAGATGTATGCAAGAATAGAGCCTTTTGGCACTCTGTTCTCTCTACCTACCCCGCAAGGGAGACGGCGTGATAATAAGTATAGTAAGTATAATAGTTTTGAAGTTCTACATCCCATATTAGAAAATCGGAGACGCCTCAAACAACGCAGGTGTAATTAATATCAAACTAATTACATGTCGTGATAAGCAAACTTAAGTTACTTACATAACTAATCCTGATTCGCTTAAGTATGTAATACGTAGCTACACGGCGTTGTACTGTAAGTGATAAAATACAAGCGGTGTACATGATGAGATATTTTATTACGTGTGTTTTATAGGTGTTTAGATTTTATGAGACTAGTTATTTCACTCTCTTTGAATAATCACAGTTAGTAGTTAGTATGGAACCGTACTAATACTATAAATGCGAAACGCTTTTGTTTGTTTTTTACTTAAATTATTATCATGAAACGAATAATTGTGGCATATAATTCGATATGTATACTCGTACGTATTGAAATAAAATTATTTTTGCGGAATCTGTCGCGTTTACTTGATTTTTACAGCAGTCATGGCCACGGGTGACGTAGAATTCGATTTCTAAGTTGTTACTTTTCTAATGTCATGGTAGGGCTGGGTACCAAGTGGGAGTACCCGCTTGGTATCAGGCCCGAGCGGGTTGGTATCACCATCTCCCGTGAGACCGGCCGTGAAGCACATTGGTGTGTTTTGGTTGTAACAGGAGATCCGTTAATTCTTTCATATCTGTGAAATGAATTGGTGAGTAGCGGCTTGACAATACTCTCGGTATAGTGAAGCCCATGAATTACGGTTACCATTTACCACCAGGTTGGCCGTGGCCTGTCTGTCATCATACAAAATAATAAAAAAATCTCAGAGCAAGATCCAGTTACGATTTTTCGTCATGATTCTGACAATCTATAACGACTAAGGCTACATAATTATCATTTTACAATTGAGAGTCACTGCTTAACGTGCTCTCCGAAACATAATCAGAGTAAAACATCCTTAGAAATATGACAATATATTTTAGTAATTATAAATTTCATTATCTACAAATGTCTTTGTGCTCAATGGTCTCGATACAAAACTAAAGAGCCTTACGTAAACCATTTAGCATTGCTCGTCGTCTTTTGTTTGTTCTCGAATAGAAGTCAAAGCCTTGTCTAGCTATGGTTCGTTAGTCACAGATTTAGTAGCTCTCTTGCACTAGTACCTTACAGTAACATGCGTACACGTAACAAATCTATGTTCATGCGAAATATCGATAGGATTTGTACAGTCGATCCTATATGTACTAATAGTACAAAGTTAGGAAATGTTGGGAACCACAAATAATTACGTAGTACCTATATTGATTAGTTAACTGCCTCTGTGGTGCAGCGGTAGTATAAGCGACTGCTGATCATGAAGTATTGGGTTCAATCCCCGGGTCGGACAATGTTCTTTCGTTAAAAGAAAAATTCTCAGTAGCAGCCGGAGTTTGAATGTGCTCGGTAGACGGCAATAGCATAGTAAAAGGAAACAAGTACGGTAACTCAGACCCCAGGTGCGCGGTAATTACCTACGCATGCAGAGCTGGTCACTGTTAGTTTACTCAATCGTCAACGATACAGAGCTAGTTTTTATATACAAAAATAAAATAAATAATCTAAGTTAAGCCTAAGTTGTCTAAGTTGCCTAAGTTTCAAGGCAAAACATCAGGGATTCATAATACGAAGTTTCTTAATTATATGTTTTTATGGCTAGAATGGAAGCTGGGTATGTTTTATTTTCAATAATATCATGTTTTAGTGTTGTGATTTGAGAAGATTCTGTCTATATGTCATCCAAATACAATACAGTATTTTCTTTTCCGATATATAGCCATCTTTAAACTTGAATAAATAAATACCGAGCGGTAGCGGCGACCAACGAAGCCTGGGCGCACGGCAATGCGTACGAAACGACGGCGCAGCCTAGACGGGCACACCTTTTTTTTTTTGTTAAGGCGGGAAAAAATATTCCTAACCGCACACCCCGTCGTTCTGTGCAACGAGCAGGGTAGTGTGGAGCCTGCACCCACTAAATAAACCCGCCGTGTGCCGTCTCTCCGCCTTTATTGGCGGGCCACTGGAACTATGTTACATTCCTTCTATGGTCCGCCAGCGGCTTACCCTTTCAGGTACCCTCTACTGAGCGACGCATCCGCGCACGGAGCGTCGCATCTTCTCGGGAGGCCTTGCGGGTGGCGGACGTTCCCCGGTCCATCCAGCCGCAGCCTCAGCTAGGGCGGTTCGGGTCTGCAGAAGAATCCTCTTCCCTGGCTCTCTCCGCCGCAAGACGGACATACCTTTAGCATTTTTAATTTTTGTTATTGTGTGCGTGCAGCGACTTGCACGCACACATGCAAACCGCGCTCGGTTCATTTGTATGAAGACTTACTTGTTTCCTTATACTATGGCAATAGGCTCACCCCCTATTACGTGGGACGAGACATAGCTGGCGAACTGTGGGTGTGTGATACACCTCTGCGGACCCCTTCAGGGAATACAGGCGTGATGCTATGTACGTATGTAATGATTAATTCTTAAGATAAAATAACGTCACAGTCATTCACAAAAATAATCTCTATACATTAAACACAATGTGAAAAATGTGAAATCGGAAATAACAGTCACGAGCAGGATTTGGACCTGCATCTCCTGGATACCGTCCAGATGCTTTTGCCAATTCAGCCATTGTGACAATTGCTCCTGACTGCTAATTTCGATAACACATTCATATTTAACGTCTTTTGGATGACGCCTGCGTCATCTGTCGGAAGTATTTTCATACATTATACCGACCAGGTAAACTTAATTTTACAATTAAGATTTTTACCTAATAATGACGCAAACCCTAATATTTAGATATTTTATATATATTTTTAGCATTTGACATGCTTAGCACTATACATTAAACACAAAGTGAAAAATGTGAAATCGAAAATAACAGTCACGAGCAGGATTTGAACCTGCATCTCCTGGATAGCGACCAGATGCTTTTGCCAATTCAGCAAAGCCATCCTTTGTTGTAATATAGACCGAATGTATGTATGCCAAATTTCATGATGATAGATTCAGATTTACGGCATCAAGGAATGCCGCCCGAGAATCAAGTGCCGATCAAATGTTATCAGTACTGAAAAAAAATCTAGTGTGTATCTTAATTCATTTATCGGTAATATAATTTACCACGATAAAAATACTCTGAGTTAATCCGGGCTATCATTGCTTCATCTATCTGTGCTTCTCTAGAATAGTTTAATCGTTTTAGTTTGATTATATTTATTAGGTACCTAACACAAGCTTTGACCACTGAAGTAATGTCACACAGTTACAGTAGTCTGCCAATACAGGCGGAAAGACGCCAAATGGCGGGTATTTAGTGGGTGAGGGCCCCACACTACCCTGCTCGTTGCACAGAACGACGGGGTGTGTGGTTAGGCACATTTTTTCCCGCCTTAACAAAAAAAAGGTACACAAACTAATATTTAGGAGAAAAGAACTAAAATAAGATAAGACATAAGATTAATTGATATTATACACTGAATTACCTATAACCATAGATATAGTATATACGTCATATAGCAGTACTATATCTATGCTTATAACAGTGGTAATGCGCTATTCCTGCCTAGATATGATAAAAATTTAGTAGAAATAGTTTCTCTACTGTTGCGTTCATTCCTACGATATTAATGTCATCTTTATTTCACAGGTCAAAGTGATGCTACGTGTTGGTGCCTCTGGGGAAGGCCCCTTTACTAGTGGTACTCAGACCTTCTCCATGGATAAACGTAAAAAGCAAGTTAGCTTGTGTGAGGCAGCACCGTCGGCTTGTGCACCAGAAGACAGGAAAGTTGGAGTAGCAGCACCAAAAATGTTTGCCTTCGATGCTATATTCTCACAAGACGATTCACAGGTGACTATATAAATGGTTATAAATTATTATGTTGTAATATAAGAAGAAGAATAGTAAACACAGCTCATCTTGCTAAAACTACTGAATGCATTTTGATGCAGTTTTTTTGTATGATAGCTCTTGATTAGACTTAAAATCTGGTACACATTTTATTCCGTTACTATAGCACGAATTTCAGAATACCCGAAAAATTAGCTTTAGTCTGTGGCGGAGTGGCGCCTTAGCCAAGCAAGTAACTGATAAAATTTTAAATCAGCAAACTACAAGCTGCAGCAGCTTTTAATGACAAAATAAGAATGCGGTATATCACCACCCTATTCTCTATCACGAGAATCATAGAATACTTTGGAAAATCCAAAACTGCACGCCTCATAATCTTCATTTTTCACAATAAAATTGATAATTTTTGATAAATAACTAATAATGTATTGGCCTTACTAAGTAGTTTTCAATAAATCACATAGATAACGCTAATTTCAAAAAGTACTAATGTGGGTTTCATGTCTTATACGCCATCTAGCGCTAATTTTAAGAAATACTTCTATATTTGTCTACCCAAAGAGTAAAGCAATACTACAGGAAAAGAGAGCCCTCTTACGGACCCAATTTGAAGCTAATTTTGAAGCACCATCTGGATTTCCGCTCCGCAATTCGCGCTTGTAGCGAATGTATCTATATCTATATAGCTATATACTATACATTGCAATTGCATTAATTGCATAGATTTCATATAATTTTAATATAATTACTTCACAATTCACATTTATCCAAAAAGCCGACAAAAAGGCATAATCGACATCGCTAGTTTCTCATACGAGGAAAATATAATCGCGGTAATGTTGTGGCTGTATCTTATAAACAGCAACTGCAAATAATGATAGCGGCTTTTAAAATTGCCACTAGCGACATCTACGGCCATATCTCTTACGTATGTCAATATTTCTTACTTTGATATCATTGTAATGTAATAAATTTTGGAGCGGTGATAAAGGTGGCGCTTTCGTAAGGAACTTGCCTGTAATAAAGGGAACTGTCCCCTCGTGCCCGCGCCACTATTTCAGTGTCGTAAAAATTGTGGAATGTAAAATATGTTTTTTTCGTCTTTTATAACGTTAGTGTGTTATTATTTACGTGTGTTTAGTATTTTTAATTATTGTTATGGATGAAATAGTTATTATACTTGACAAATATCATCAGTTCGTCAAGCAAAGGTAAGAAGTTTCTTTTAACAAAAAACAATGTACCGGCCGGGCGAACGGCGTTCTGTTGACGATAGTAAAACCACCGGTGGCTGGCTATGCGTACGTAAAAAGGTAGTTCTCATGAAAGGCGCTGGTTTTATTGTCGCATCGAGCGTAAATATTCAGTATTTTTTTGTTTATTTAATAACAATTAAACCACATCGAATTAGTGTGTGTGTGTGTGTGTAGATATTATTTTAGAAGTGCAATATATGATAAAGAGAGACATTTTAAGTTTGAAAAATCAATTGTTCCGTGAAAAACGGGAGTAGAACCCACCTCAACGCTTCGCTTATGAGGCGTGCAAAATAACCCAGGAAGTAAACAAATATATATATATTTTTTTTATCTATATTTTAGCACTTGACATGCTCGGCTACTCTTAAAGTACAAATTATAATTTGTGAATAAGGAAAAAGAGTATTTTAGTACGAGTGGGAATCGAGCCTGCGTCCCTTCCTTTCCGGGGAAGTGCTGTAATCCATTGAGCTATCGTACCATTTCTAGAAATACCGAATTTCCTCATCACATTTGTCTAAATTATGTTAAATATTTTTTTTTATACACAAATGGCGCTAGTGTTAGGCACCTAGTTAGCAGTAATGATTCTAACTATATCTATCATTAAAGAACAAATTATTTGTGAAAGAGGAAAAAGACAACTTTACTGAGAGCGGGATACGAACCTGGAACCGGTCTAGAGCACTTCCCCGGATTGTAAGAGACGCAGGTTCAAATCCCACTCGCAGTAAAGTTCTCTTTTTCTACTTGCACAAATAATTAAATTTGTTCTTTAAAGTAGCTGAGCATGTCAAGTACTAAAATACAGATCAAAATTATCAATAAAAGTATATCTAATTTTCATTTTTTAGTGCGAGCTGTATTCGAACCTGGGTCCCTTCCAATCCGGGGAAGTGCTATAGACCGCTAAGCCTATATATAGCACTGACCAACTGCCATTCCCAATCTCCACATCACATTTGTCTTTACGACCCGCGCCACCTATCGGATGCATTTACATGCATTCATCCCATACAAATCAGTTAATTTTACAATTAAAATTCATACTATTTGATTTAAAATATAAGTATTAAACAAAAAATAAATCAATACTACTCTTAAAAATATATATACAAAGCGTATATAAATATTCCCGCGATCATATTTTAACTATATAAAATCGCTTATTTCAAAAATGTATGTGCACTCACAAGCAACAGTCGCATAGTTCTATATCCAAATTTCATGCACCAAAAATGTCTCCATCGGAGCGAGCCCTGAGTTTTCATGTTTAAATTGTTAAACGGCGTGCACTGTGCGCATAACGCCAACTTTCACGTTCCCTTTTACAACAATTTTCACGTTTTTACTTTGAACTCGTATAGAAATTGTTAGCAGTTTTAACGAGATTCTGAACCTAATAAGGTTTCCTGGTAAGTGCTTACTGTCTTTGTACTTTCTTGTTAAAATTCAAATAGCATTTCTTTTACTTTCTCAGAATAGAATCTTTGTATAAAATATTTTTTTCAAATTAAATGGAAATCTATTTCTTAATATCACATCATCCCTTTTGATTAGATGTGTATTCCATACATAAGTATTTATGTATAAAGAAGTTATGATGATCTTAGAAATTTTAGATTTAAAGCTTGAAGCATAAAACAAATAAAAATAAACATATTCATGCTTTTAGATAAGCAAAAATTGAGAATTCAAGATATTACAGAGATATGATCTTGGCTTGTATGCTCCATACATGACATGTTCGTTTAAGAAATACGTTAATTGAATAATCAGTTTGCTTACATCTTTCATTTAATACTGTCTCTGCAAATCAACATCGCACGAGCATCACAAAATACCTTCTTCAAAACACAGTAACAAATTCAAACACAATGGCATTATAAGCTGCTAATGCCCGCAGCACTAGATAAAGGAGATTAGAGCATATTAATGGGATTCGTAGGCATTTGGGGAGTTCTGTGAATATGTGCATACACTGTGTACTTGTACGATTTACTCGTGAATGTTAGCATTTACTTTTAAGAGTATTGTGTTTAATATACAGTGGAATGAAAAGCGTTTGTTGGAACATCACTCATCGCCATCATTCAATATTTATCTACTGTTGCATATGGCTATTCCAAGGTACGCTACTCTACCCTTTCGTGCCACTACATCCACTACACTTCATATGTAATCGCTCCACTCAGTTACAGGATGTCCTACACTACGCTTACTTACGTACGTATCTCTAATTAAACATTTATTTTATTGCTGACGGTGGCACAGTAGCAAGCGACCCACCTGATGGTAAGTGGTAACTGTTGCTCAAGGACTTTGACCTCCAAGGGTACCGCCAAGCCGCCATCTACTGTGAATAAAACTCAAGTTTGTAAGAAATAAAAATTCAGTAAAATGGAAAATGATTATAGTTTAATATACCAGTGGCGGTTAAACAGACAGATCTCCAAGGCTGTGCGGCACGATATTCGCCAATTTAATATTAGCCTTATTAAAGAGGCGATAGAGCGGAACCAAGGCTTGAAAGTGTTCGCAAGAGATCTGTCTGTTGGCCAAAGTCAGTTGACTAACCTGAGGACCAACAACGGCACTGTCATTTCTTCTCAAGATGAGATCTTGGGAGAGGTCCAGCAGTTCTATGGGCAGTTGTACAGATCCCAGAGCCCTGCTGTTGACTTGTTCCAAGACCCCAGATCCAAGCTACCTCGGCACTTTACCGAAGATATCCCGGACGTCAGCTTGTACGAGATCAGAATGGCTCTCAAACAACTAAAGAACGGAAAGGCACCGGGAGACGACGGAATCACCACAGAGCTTCTGAGAGCAGGCGGAAAGCCGGTCTTAAAAGCTCTTCAGAGGCTGTTCAGTTCCGTCGTTCTCGGGGGCGACGTTCCAGAGTTGTGGACCAGAAGCGTGGTGGTACTGTTCTTCAAGAAAGGTGACAGAACCCTCTTGAAGAACTATATACCCATCTCGCTCTTGAGCCACGTCTATAAGTTGTTTTCGAGGGTCATTACAAATCGACTCACGCGCAGGTTTGACGACTTCCAGCCTCCCGAACAAGCCGGTTTCCGAAAAGGCTATAGTACCATAGACTACATCCACACGCTGCGCCAGATTATACAGAAAACCGAGGAATACAATCGGCCTCTGTGTCTGGCGTTTGTGGACTATGAGAAAGCCTTTGATTCGATCGAAACTTGGGCGGTGCTGCAGTCCCTTCAGCGGTGCCAAATTGACAATCGGTACATCCATATCATAGAAACGCCACCATGTCAGTCCGTATTCAGGATAGGAGTACGAAACCGATCCAACTGCAGAGAGGTGTTAGACAGGGAGACGTTATGTCCCCGAAACTCTTCACCGCTGCATTGGAAGATGTTTTCAAGCTCTTGGACTGGACCGGATTCGGCATCAACATCAATGGCGAATACATCACTCACCTTCGATATGCCGACGACATCGTAGTCATGGCAGAATCGCTGGAGGACCTTGGCACCATGCTCGATGATCTCAGCAGGGTTTCCCGACTAGTGGGTCTCAAAATGAACATGGACAAGACGAAAGTCATGTCTAATGTCCATGTCATTTCAGCACCGGTCCTAGTCGGGAGTGCGCTTCTCGAAGTTGTCGACCATTATGTCTACCTGGGACAAACAGTCCTGTTAGGTAGGCACAACTTCGAGAAAGAGGTCAATCGACGAATCCAACTCGGCTGGGCAGCGTTCGGGAAGCTAAGGAAGATCTTCTCGTCCAATATTCCGCAGTGTCTGAAAACGAAGGTCTACGACCAGTGTGTGTTACCAGTGATGACATACGGAACAGAGACGTGGTCTCTGAATGTTGGCCTCATATTAAGGCTCAAAGTCGCTCAGCGGGCCATGGAGCGGGCTATGCTTGGTATTTCCCTACGTGATCGAATCCGTAATACCTGTAGGAGAACGAGAGTGACCAACATAGCCCGCCGGGTTGCCATGCTGAAGTGGCAACGGGCAGGCCACATCGCTCGACGAACCGATAACCGTTGGGGACGAAAGGTTGTCGAGTGGCGACCACGTATCGGATCGATCTGGCCAAACCTGCGGGGAGCCGTTGGATGCGGTCGGCACAGGACCGCTCGTTGTGGCGTTCTCTTGGGGAGGCCTATGTCCAGCAGTGGACGTTGAAAGGCTGATGAATGGATGGATGGAACTAAAAAACGGCTCCACGGATTACGTCATTGGATACATAATAGGTCTTTATATAAATCTTATAGTCCAAGATCCCAGATCGAATTTTTTAAGATTGAAAAGTGTTATATAAATTTACCTGCACTCGCTAATCTAGGCTCATAGCCGATTTCCTTTATGATCATACCACGTCGGTATCACTTTTTGAAAGCACAACTATCAACAAAATTTTTCAATAGAGGTGATTTTTGAAGAAGCATGAGATTTTTATATTTAAATAAAATACTGAAGGGATTAATGAACGATGGAATTGTGTGCAAGTTTTTCCTAATAGGAACATTCCGATTCAAGATTTAGAATTATGAATCTTACCTTTATTTATCTTAGAATCATGTGATTCAATGATGTAGTTCAATGATTGTTCGTATCTCAAGGGAGTAAAATAGGCGAAGTAAAATCTCATTATTGTTTTACTTTTGGTTTGTTAAATTTGATTCTAAAGAATAGGATGTCTAAATTTTGTGATACTCCATATCGTTTATTAGTGATCCGTGCAATAACTCAGCCGTGGACGGTACACCGGCTTACAGGCTTAGTGACATCACACACAGCAATTATGGTCGTAATCTACCTTTATGACGTAGTAACATGGTGTTCACGATATAAACAACAGTATTATTTTTGATACTGTCACAGTATACACACATATTATGAGGTAATTTCGTAGGAAGGGTTTAAGCTATGAAATAAGATAACACGTAGGTACCTACTAAGGTAAAACACATAATATATGATAAATTATGAAAGAGAAGTTATATATATATTATATTTCCATATTTAGGATGGATGAAAACTCAACATTTTCGCGAGAATATAACTAAAACGTAATTAGTACTACTAACTAGTATTACTATTTCAACAACTTTTTATATAAGTAGTCAACTAGCCTTTGCCCGTGGCTCCGCCGCAGCCAAAAGTTAGTTTTTAGGTTATATTTATCTAAGGTTCCCGATATAGTAGCGGGATAAAATGTATAACAGTTTTTAAGTCTAATCAAGAGCTATCAAATAAAAAAAGTTGCATCAGAATCCGTTCAGTAGTTTTTGCGTGATGCACAAATGAACAAACAGATATACAGACAAACATACAAAAATCTAAAAAAACCGGCCAAGTGCGAGTCGGACTCGCGCACGAAGGGTTCCGTACCATTGACTAGGTAAACAACATTACACTATTGTAACTCTCAGTAACCATGGTGGTTGGCTGTTACCAAATTTTGCAAGTAAAATTTGACTCATTTCGTGGTTTTCAACTAAGACTTAGATGCGCATAACGAAACAGTTTTAAATGTAAGGAATTATGTTACCATTAGAGTCATTCAAGGTAACTGTGCGCAGTGGGTAAACGTGCGCAATCCCATATTATTTATTTTTAAAGTTAATACATAACCAAATATTCTGTAAACATTTCAAGCGTCTACCTGTTGCCGTTATCAATAGCGAGCAAAAAAGGGCAAAATAATCACGTTTGTTGTATGGGAGCCTGCCTTAAATATTGTTTTGGTTTTAAAGTTCAAATTATTTGTGAATAAAGAAAAAAAGATTTTTAGTAGGGGCGGGAATCGAACCACGCATCTTTTCCAATCCGGGGAAGTGCTCTAAACCACTGAGCTACCCTACTGACCTTTCGATCATCCCAAATTCTTAATCACATTTGTCTTACGAAGCTCAGTGGTTAGAGCACTTCCCTGGATTGGAAAAGATGCGTGGTTCGATTCCCGCCCCTACTAAAAATCTCATTTTCTTTATTCACAAATAACTTGTACTTTAAAAAGTAGTGGAGCATGTCAATTGCTAAAAGAAATAGATCTAAAATGTTTGTTTTGTTTTTGTTACCTATTTGTTGTTAAAGCGGCAATAGAAATACATCATTTGTGAAAATTTCAACTGTCTAGCTATCGCCGTTCTTGAGACGTCTGATCCGTCCATCTGTTACCAGGTACAGCCTGGTAATAGACGGACGGACAGACAGACGTTGTATGGGAGCCCCCCTTAAATATTATTATTTTTTTGTTTTTAGTATTTGTTGTTATAGCGGCAACAGAAATACATCATTTGTGAAAATTTCAACTGTTTAGCTATCACCGTTCTTGAGATAAAGCCTGGTGACAGACGGACGGTCAGACAGACAGGCAGACAGCGAAGTCTTAGTAATAGGGACCCGTTTTGACCCTTCGGGTACGGAACCCAAAAAAATGGTTTGCTTTCAGACACGCCTATATAGCCTTATACAGATTTTTTTTCTCAAATATCTTAAATATACACAGCTCTGTTACAGCTTTGTAATCAAAGTCAAAATATATGTTACGTAATGCTTATAGCGTTAACCGTATTATTTACGAATATATATTATGTACTATTCGCCAAGGGTGCAAATGACTAAAGAGTAAACACAGAAATCAAATCACCATATCAGACAATACTCGTAGTTATGTTCGATTAAATAGAGTTTAGAGTACTAATTCTATAAGCCTACAACTGATTGTGGGCAACCGTTCAGATATCGTATGCAGTAACAGTATATCGCAAAACGATTATGTTCACTGATCTGTGAGTCATCGTGAGGTTACACAAGCTTCAGTCAGTCCGTATATGTATGCACTTGCTCCGGGACTATAAATTAAGATGCCGAATCTGACTGATTTATTGAATACTTTGTTATTAAAGTTGGTTTATTTATTTCACTTTAAAAAAGCACAAATATTTACACAAATAGTAATTTTAAATAGAAAAATAAATATCTTTGATCAATGTTGGTATTGTTGATCGAAGAGTTATATGAATGTTTCCGAACCAAGACGATGGGTTGCCTTATCTCGCAGATATTTTAAAAATATATTAAAGATATATTGAAGTATTATAGCGTAATATATTATAGATACAAATTTTTACAACTTCACAATTTATAATCTTATAGATCATTTAGCATGCCAAGATCTTAATAATAAATATCAAATTAAATATAGCCACTAGCAAGTTCATTAAAAGCGCTCTCAAATTAAGGCTAAGCATTTTCAATTAATGAAAGGTAACAATCATTAAAATTTTCATTGAAAACCGTCTCATTATATTTATATTGAGTGGTCATATATTATATCTTTTGCTAAGGGATAGGATAATTTGTATAAGTCTTAAGATAAAATAAATCTTGCTAAATCCGAATTCAATTAAATTCTCCTAAAAGTTATACAAATAAATAAAACTGAAGTGTCTATTTCTAATGTCTAAATAACAGGCTAACCGCATAAGAGTATATAAGTTATTTATTAAAAAATAGCTTTTTTCAGTTTTAGTCTCTCTGATCGTGTGTTCCAGCTAATCTCCGGAACAATACAATATTCACGATACACAATACACAATAACAACAGTAGATGAGTAGAATGACATGACATGACAGATGTAAAATGTTTTGCCAATATTTTGAATCATAATTGCTACTCTTAATTAGAAATAATATCAGTTTTCACCAAATAATTATAAAAAATATTCTTAAATAGTCATATTACTGTTCTCACGAAATTATTTAAGAAATAACTACGTAATATTGTTTTGGAATATAATAGTACCAAAGTTTTTAATGTTGTCAATTCAGCGTAGTGGCAATATCCTATTTGATTGTCAACAGATAACAATAATCCACCAATAACCATTACGATAATGTAAAAATTCAAAATAATAGCTTTTTAAACTATAATCTTTTTTGAAGTTCTACCAAGAAAATAAAACCACTGACGGATTTTATAAATTATTAGTTTAATTTTAAATATTGAAAACATTATGGCCGCCACAGGCCGTAAATGGTACATGTCCTTTGTCGGGTTTCGTACGGTGAGATAGTAGTGAAAACTAGCTTATTTTTAGTTAATTTGTTAATTTGCTGGTTAAATCCCAGGGAGGGAGCATGAGTTGAAGCATAAAAAGGTCTATGGCTAGCAGACGATGATGTAAAAAAAGACGTGATGACCTTTTTTCTAGGCAGGCAAAAATGTACCTAACCGCACACCCCGTCGTTGGGGGCAACGAACAGGCTAGTGTAGGGCCCTCAACCACAAAATTATCCCGCCGTGTGCCGTCCCTCCGCCTTTGCTGGCGGGCCTCTGGAACTATGTTACATTTCTTCTGTGGTAAGCAGTGATCGACTGCAATGACAGTGGTATTGAGTTCGATCCCCACTCCAAGGTTCAGACCTCACACGGCACACACCTCAAAATTTTATGAATTTTAGAGATTTTTCGAAATAATGTGTGTATTTGTTCACAAATTATCCCAGCTTGGTGAGGAAAACCTGGTGGGGAAACCTGCATGCCTTTTTTTTTTTTGTTAAGGCGGGAAAAAAGTTCCTAACCGCACACCATATAGTTCGGGGCAACGACCAGGGTAGTGTGGGGCCTGCACCCGCCGTGTGCCGTCTCTCCGCCTTTATTGGCGGTCCACTGGAACTATGTTACATTCCTTCGGCGGTCCGCCGGCGGCTTACGCTTTAGCGGCGGAGTACCCTCTACTGAGCGACGCATCCGCACACGGAGCGTCGCAACATCGCGGGAGGCCTTGCGGGTGGCGGACGTTCCCCGGTCCATCCACCCGCAGCCTCAGCTAGGGTGGCATGAGGCGCAAGTACCTGCGCCTGCGCCGCCCCGGTCGCTGGCGGCGGTTAGGGTCAGCGGAAGAATCCTCTTCCCTGGCCCTCTCCGCCGCTTCCTTCCGCAAGATGACCTACTCGCAGAAGGCAGCGAACGCGGCCCAATTCCTGTCGCTGCTAAGCATCGCTCTGATGACGCTCGGCAGTGAGAGGTCCCCCCCTATTGCCGCGACGAGTTCACGGCGCTGCTCGGCCCAAGCCGGGTACGACTCGAGCATGTGCTGCGCCGTGTCCTCGTCGCAGCCGCAATGGTGACAGCCCGGAGTCGCTTCCCTCCTTGCGACTATGTGCAGATATCTGCCGAAGCAACCGTGCCCCGACAGCACCTGCACCAGTTGGAAGGTAAGGACTCCGTGCCGTCGCCCTGCCCACTCATCCAGCACTGGCTGGAGCACCCCTACGGTCCGAAGACCGGCCCGGGGTGCCTCCAGCCGCGCCTTCCAGCTGGCCATGGCAACTCGGCGGGCGTCGCCCTGCCATCTGGCCACCACGCTGGGTGGGAGACGTCCACCCCCCTCCCGCTCTTGCGACGCCCGCCGATACACCTACGCGAGCACCTCCGCCTCCAAGTCCCATGGAGGGACTCCGGCTAACGCGCAGGCCGCCTCCGTCGACACCGTGCGGTATCTACGTATGACCCTGGACGCGACGACTCTATGTGGCCTCCACAGAAGAGCCCTGTTCAGTGCGTCCAGGGACTCCGCCCACACAGGTGCGCCGTACAGCGCTATCGACCGGATCACCTTCGCATAAAGCCGTCGGCACGCATTGTTGGGTCCACCCATATTCGGCAGGAGCCGTGCAAGGGCGGACGCCGCACCGATGAGCCTCGGGGACAGTTGACGGAAGTGCTCGCAAAAGCTCCACCGCCCGTCCAGCACCAGGCTAGATACTTAATCTGGGCCTGCACCCCAATTTGGTCACAAGTCGTAACTGATGTCCCACAGGAGCGGCCCTAGAACCGAACCCTGCGGGACACCACGACATGGGTCTCCTCACAACGTCCCCTATGCGGCTCTCATAGAGAACGCTGCGGCCCTAAAGATAGTCTGCCACTAGCCGCCTCAGGTATGCAGGCATCCCGTGATACCGGAGCGTGACGTACTTATATTATCTGGAATTAATTCCGAGGTCCACGCAAACGAAGTCGCGGACAGCAGCTTATTTAATAGTTTACAACTATGTTACTACCACAATATTATGTAAAATAACTTGTTTTTTTTTTGGAAAATATTTTGGTTAATAATTAATAGCAAGAATTTAGACTAGTTTTACTGTTATCCAAACATTTTTTTTAATGTAGTAATACATATAGCTATACTATTATAAAGCTGTAACAGAGCTGTGTCTGTACATTTAATATATTTGAGAAAAAATGACTGTATTAGGCTATATAAGCTGTCTAAACACAAAATGATTTTTTTTAGAATATTTGTGTGTTTGTATGTTTATCTGTTTGTCTGTTTATTTGTACGAGCATCACGCAAAAACTACTAAACGGATTTTGTTGCAACTTTTTTTGTTTGATAGCTCTTGATTAGACTTAACAACTGGTATACATTTTATCCCGCTACTATATCGGGAACTTGAGATATTACCTAAAAACTAACTTTTTGGCTGCGGCGGAGCCGCGGGCAATGGCTAGTATCTTATAAATTAATAACATGTCTGCAAGCAACTATGCTTACGAGTATAATATTCAAGCTGCATAACGAGAGATGGATTTTAACTACAAATCAAAAGATTCGCTCATGAAATCGCGATATCTCACTCTAATTCCAATTCGTAGTCACCCTCTAATCCAAGTGTTACACCTTAAGTCCTTGTAATTATCTATTCAAGCGGAAAGAATACCCCTAGACACTCCAGGTAAGCTTACTTCAGGCACGATAAATGCCAGATTTGACTGAAATATTTATGTTAATAGGGAACACTTTTGGTTAAGGGGAACTCTGACTTGAGGGTGACTAGCGGTCCATAGTGTGGGATAAATATTAAAGTTTGGCAGCCGTGTGAACTTTTTTAAATCTATACAATTATAAAGCTGTAACAGAGCTGTGACTGTACATTTAAGATATTTGAGAAATAAATACCGTATTAAGCTATATTATTATAGGCGTGACTAAACACAAATATTTTTTTTAGAATATTTGTCTATTTGTCTGTTTATCTGTTTGTTTGTTCGCGCATCACGCAAAAACTACTAAACGGATTTTGATGCAACTATTTTTATTTGATAGCAAGAGCTATCAAGATAATATAATCAAGAGATTAGATACATTTTATCCGGCTACTATATCGGATACCTGAGTTATTACCTGAACACTAGCTTTTGGCTGCGGCGGAGCCGCGGGCAAAGGCTAGTCTAGGATAAAAGTGTTTTTAGACTGTTCTGTCACAAACTTGTTAATATTTATGGAATTGAGTTTGTACTCGTATTTAGAGAGTTATTGCTGGCACACAGCATAATTATAAAATAAATGCATGGCATAGAAAAAAAAAGATCTAAACTAAAGAGATTTTCAGCAATCATCTGAATGTCGGCTTCATGGTTCGCCACCAGTTACGTCTCGTTCCCACGGGGGCAAAAAGTGAAAAGCTTAAAGCCGTCTTATGACAAGGGACAATTTATTATCTATGTATACCTCTCTGAAAACCAGACATGTACGATTATGTATGATAACAACGTCGGTAGATATTATAACTACTGTTTAGTTAATACTATTTAGCTAAAAAGATTTTCATCGTTATGCTTATACACAATACCATTATCAACTGCTATTTCGTCTCAAAATTAGTTGAAAGTCTGTAATGCTGATTGCAAGCTTTCGTCTTCAAAACCATTAATTATATTTCTACGTGATGATATATGAAAAATCCTATATTTTCAGCAATTTAGAATATGTACTTCTATTATTTTATTAAAAGTGTATGTTTTATTGGCAGACGGAGATATGCTCCAGCGCGCTGACAGACGTGATACATGCTGTGATCAACGGAACAGACGGTTGCCTATTCTGCTTTGGACACGCGGGACTTGGTATGTACATTATCGTTATACCTATATATTCATATCGTTTAATTATTTGTCACAATGCTTTCCACTTTCTGAAGCATCAAAGAGAAAAATTAACGTACTTCCGGGGCTCAGTCGATAAAACCGTATAAATTAAATATTATACAAGGATTCACAAAATAATGAGGTATCGGGGTTGAATAAGGCAATATTATACATATAAATAGTTAATTATTATACATATAAATAGTTAATTAATAAAGTGCCGTGTGGGGCCGGCTTTAGAATTGTCCCACCCCTCTCTACCCACGGGAGTCGTAAGAGCCGACTGAGGGATACCGAGGGAGTGGGCAGCAGCACTCCCTCGAGTATTAACAACATCCACTGCGATCGCCAACCCGCCTGCCAAGCGTGGCGATTACGGCATTATCCCCCATGACGGGACCGCTCGTTGTGGCGTCCTCTTGGGGAGGCCTAAGTCCAGCAGTGGAAAGGCTGATGGATGGATGGATGGAAATAGTTAATATTAACGCGATGAGCGCTACCTGTAGATAACAATGCGGTACAAAATCGTTTGGCGTAAACACAAACGATGTAGAATAATGAAGTCAATTCTTTTCACAACCCATGGCCTTAACTGTCCCCCTCTTGGACACGGGTCACCTCTCGAAATGAGATACCTTAGCCCACCACGCTGGAACAGTGTGGCTTTGCAGACTTTACAAGGCATCGATAAAATTATCTCAAGTATGTAGTTTTCCAGACGATGTTAGCTATGACCGGGCTGTGGTAATTTGTCATAAACTCATAACTTAAAAAAATATATAGCCAGATTATCAATTATTATTAATTTGATTAAAATAATTTAATGTTTCCTTAATATTGCATGTCAAAAAAAATATTACCCTATTCTAAATATTAAAGTATTCACTGTACACATTATGAACTCAATTTCAAAGTGCATCTCACTGTAATAATACACAATATTTACATCTAAATGGCAGTATCGTCAGTGCTCTTAATTGAAAATTTAATAAATATCAAGCCTTCCCTCTCTCTCGCCCTTATGAGACCTGTGGCATTAAAACTATAATAGATATCAATTTAATTAAAATTTTGAAGTACTGCCGGCATATCCAGGTGATAAGGAGCTATTTCTAGAATTAGTCAAGGCTTCTACGGTGGCTAAAAATGAAAAGCACTTGGAACGAACTTCCAAATGACGATCATTTAGTTCGTATCTCACTCGAGGTGATCTTTTCCTATAATACATTTTAATCTAATAGATAGCCCAACATATCAAATCCATATAATTATAATAAATAGTAACTGGGATTTCTGGTTTACTCTATAAATATTATTTCAAGGCGGACAAACTATTTAATTATGAAGATCTTGGAACAGTAATAAATAAGACATGTATTTTGTTCTATTGTTATCTAAACAAAATACTATTCATGTATGATATTTAAAATGTTTTATTTATGAATGCATCATAATTTATGCAAGGATGACAACAGTTACTAAAAACTAATATAGTTTATTGGCACTGCAATTTTAACACTTCCTAAGTAATTCTAAATGTCAATAGATAACGTATTTTATTACTAATTTATTATTTAGTATTGGCGAAATACTCATCAATCGCTAAGCGAAGTGAAATAATAAGCGTTAAGTATAGATATATCTATGTATAATCTCGTAGAAAAACATAATAAGGACCCCAGCTAACCACTAAGAATTACTGGTGATTTTGTGAAACAAATTAAAATATTTTAACTAGGTACTATTATTTGTATAAACATAGCATCACGCCTGTATTCTTTGTAGGGGTAAGCAGTAGTGGTTTGTAGTGGGTATGTATTACACACCCACGGTTCGCCAGTTATGTTTAAGTCCCACGTAATAAGGAGCGAGCCATATGCCGTTTACCGGGTACATTTCCAAACTCTTGGACTGTTACTGGGATTTTGTCTTTTTACGAAAAAGCTCAATAACACTGCCGAACCCGAGACCTCATTATCAGCAGTCGGCTTTTATTTTCTATTATTTGTATAACAACTTATTTGTCAGCGCTGACCAGTGAAGAGTAGGACAGACATTTATAACTCAATATTTAACTGCCTCAGTGGTCCAGGGGTAGTGTACACGACTACGGATCATGATGTCCCGGGTTCGGCTTGGGATGGACAAAAAGTTCCATCAAGAAATTCTCAATAGTAGCTCGAAATTAGGAAGTTATCTCAGACCCGTGTCTCTCAAAGTGCATAAATCTGTGAGTACTGCACCTGCTCTCGCTGCGGTCGTATCGAGATACCGTCAGTACACTTGTGTTTGCGCACACAGTCATGCACTTTAATATGTCTAAATTAGTTGGTTTGTGACCATTACCACTGGCTGCCATCACTGCAAATCTGTCTGGAGACCATTATATTTATAATATTATGCAATATAAAGTATTGTCCAATTGCAAACAGCGAAAAAAGTTTCTATAGACACTATTTAATAATACTAACAAAGTTAAAACCATATTAACAAAACGTTAGTAAGTTTTGATAAGACATGAAATCAATTTAACGAATTAAAGAAGCTTATCCTAACGGATAATTCCGCCAAACAATGGGTAGAAGAGCTTATATTTTCATTAACAACAGCCAGGTTCTTATAAAAGGCAATTTACCCGTACCCATAGATTATTTCAAATGCAAATACCTCCAAAAGTTTGGGGAGATGCGGCAATGTTGGCACTAAAGCCAAGCTTAGAATTCGTATTTTGGGATCGAGAGGAGCCAACTGAGTGAATAATTTGAACCTCGTTTTAATTATTGAAGGATTTTGGGCCACAACGTGGGTATTATACAGCTACCTGTAGTTCAAAGTAATTCCACATTTTTATTTTAGAGCAATTGCTTAAAAGTTTAAAGAGATAGTATACATAGTCTTTGTCGTCTTATAATTTACAAGAACTATGACATCGCTGGTATTTTGTCACATTCAGCTCGGTGATCTAGCGGTAGTGCATGTTACTGCAGATCACGAGGTTTGGTTCCCGGGTGGAATCAGCAAAAAACTATTACCGTAAGGGCACTACAACTGATTCTGGAGGAATGAGCGGGGTGAAAGCATGGAGTCTTAACCTTCCGACTGGTGCAGAAGTGTGTGAGGCGGCGTGGGCGCGAATATGTGTGCCTAATGCCACACTTGCCGAGGCCGCGGGCGGTTGAATCGGGAATTGTATTTAGTTCGATATGATTATCATTTGCTTTGTGAATTAGTCCATTTTTATGTCAAGAACTATTAAACATAATTAGACATAGACCTAATAATAATAACAGATCCATAAGGAGGATTTTTTTAATGTAAAAATTTGACATGCAATTAAAGGTTAGAAATATAGTGTTTCCTCGGATAATGAATATTTAAAACGCATTAGTTAAAGGCGAAGAATAAATGCTTAGTACGTAAATTGTAATTATACGTGTACGTAAAAGTATATGTTAACTTAGATCTGAAGGAATCAGCGAGCATAATATATTTTTAAAGGCATAATTTTTCTATCATTTTGCCTTTGTCTTCAGGTAAATCCTACACAATGTTGGGGCGACCGGACTCAACTACTTCACTTGGAGTCATTCCATGCGCAATCACATGGCTTTTTAGAGGAATTGCAGAGCAGAGACACAAGTGCGGTACTCGATTCTCCGTAAGAGTATCAGCTGTGGAGCTATGTACGAATACAAATCAAATCAGGGATCTCTTGGCACCTTATCAGAATGGTAAGTTATTTCTAAATACACAATTTATTATTACTATATTTAATATTTATCTATGGTTCTAACATGTTTTAGGGCAATATAATATTTTTTCTTGAGTTTTATTAACTGTTGGCAAATTATAAAGATTTTTAATTAGAAAAAAAAATACAATCCTGCTGTTATAATATACGACACTCTTTTGCAAATATTTATAGTACTAACATATACGGGTCTTTTTTGCGTATAATATAGGTAAATTTTAACCACCTTTAGCCCAACGTTTCAGCCGTGATCACGGTACGACTTACTCGCTGGCTCTTTTGCAAATTCGTTTGGATTTGCAAATGGCTATGGGTTCGAGTTCCATGCGTAGTTACCATTTTTCTATTTCATAATTATGTTTGCTATGTAAAAGAGCAAATGAAGTGCTTAAATATAAGCAATTTTATTGAGAACTGTTTACATTAATATAACATCCTGTTTATTCTTTCTGCAGATACTGAACAATCACCTGGAGTATATCTCCGAGACGATCCACTCTTCGGAACTCACCTTCAGAACCAGTCTGAGTTGCGAGCACACAGTGCAGAGAAAGCAGCTTATTACTTAGATGCTGCGCTGGCTACCAGAGGCACAAGGGAAGAGGGAAAAGACAGCCATCTTCTCTATACTCTACATGTATACCAATATAGTGTTGGAGGAAAAGGTGCAGGTAATTAATAAGATTGTGATTAAAAAATATATTTTAGAGGTCTCAGAGAGCGAACCTTAAATTCAGGTACAAAATAAACCAGGTACATAATTAATTTAACACATAACTGTACTCTTTTACAACGTATGTGATTTCCTCTCAGTAAGGCAAATTTATAGGCATATTGCAAGCAACACTACCCTAAGCATATTATGAAGCCATATATCTCATAAAAAGTTAGTAAACACAATATACATAATATAAGATATTTGTTTCTGTACTTCTTTGTCTACTTTAATAATGGTGTACAATAAAGTATATAATAAATAAATAAACGTTCAAAGACGAGATTTGTTAAATTGACACACACAGAACTGCTTTTCCTGATCGTTATTTTTGGATATTAAGCACGAGACCCGCATCAACAGACAACTAAATATTTATAACTCCCAATTACCTATATGTTTTGCAAGAAGGTTATCATAAAATTGTTAAAATCTCTTAACTACGACGAGACCGAAAAATGCTAATGATGCACACACCCACACATTTGAACTTTACTGCAAGCACTTCTTATCCATTTTCACATATAATTTGTTCTTTAAGTATCTGAGTATGTCAAGTGCTACAATACTGATCAAAATAAATAAAATATTTTATTTATTACAGTTGCTGGGGGCCGCAGTCGCCTGCATCTAATAGACCTAGGCAATTCTGAAAGAGGAAAAACAAATGGTGGAATACCTCTTTCTGGTTTAGGAAATATACTGCTTGCAATATTCAACGGACAACGGCATCTCCCATACAGAGACCACAACCTCACGCACGTTTTGAAAGAATGTTTAGGATCGTTAACATGTCATACTGCAATGATTGTACATGTGTCACCTAATGGTCAAAATTATTCTGATACCTTAACAACGTTACAATTAGCGTCACGAATACATAGGCTTCGTAGGCGTAAAATTAAATATTCGTCAAATAATAATGCTGGATCTGGAGGGAGCTCTGGTGAGGATGCATCAAAACCAAGTAGCAGTGAACCTGATCCCTCGAGTAGTGACCTTTCAGCTGATACAGTCATCTATGTCGGTCCTATGGATGATGCTACGGATGGAGAACATCCGCCTGTATATATACCACATATAAATTCTGGCGACAACAGGTGTGTCATGAGTAAAGCATTGCGTGGATCAGCCGCAGAACATAAACATAAGTCTTCACTGTCAAAGGTTATTGAAGAGAAAAGTCCTGTCCATAAATTATATGCTTCGCCTAAAGCATCACCCTTAAAAACTTTACAAAATGTTCATACTCCTAAAGTATCACCTGTACATTCTACAGCTACAAAGTCAACGCCAATAAAAAAAATAGGTGCAAAGCATATTTCTGATGATGTTAAAAGTACCAGTGACGAGCAGTGGATTGATGGTCCAAGAATATCGAAGTCTAAATTAGTTGAGGCACGTCATATTATAAAAGAAACTCAAAACAAGAAACGTGAAACGTGGATAGATGGTCCAATGCAAGAAACCAAAGGTCCACAATCGCAAACGCAATTTGAACCTGCTCCAGTACCGTCTAATGTCATTCCACTTCAAATTGGTATTCTTGGTTCACATGGCAATGAAAGTCTGGGATATGGATATATGGATAATCATAAGAAAAACATGATTAGAAAATGGGTTGAAAATCAAACATCACAAATTCATAAATCTAGACATAATTCACCTAGTCACAGAACACAACATAAAGATTCACCCCAAAGAATCCTTGATGAATCTGATACTTCTCACAGAATGGAGCATTTAATGAAAGATACTGTGAAACGGGTACATGTAGAAGAATCTACTATAAGAACTGGATTAAAAGCAAGTACGAAAGGAATGACAATTGAAGAAGAAAATATTGGGCCACCTGACCAGAGCTCTTCTCAGAGAAAAAATTCAAAACAGCCTAAAAATGATATAGACGAAGATGATGATAGTGAGGAATTAGCAGAAATACCACCTGCTTTGCCAATAATGCAACCGAGTAGCCTCAGCAGTAGAGAAGTGTCTATGGAAAGCCTTGATAGTAAATATAAAGAAAGATTAAGGATGGATGATGAATTAGTTTCAAATCACAGCAGAGATATTGACCCGCGTGGAATGAGTCATGGACTGAATGATGATGAAGATGAAATTTTAGAAATAATTGAGGTAGAAGAGCCTTTGGAGCCTGTTCCAATGCAGGATTGTTGTCTTCAAGTGACAGAAGAAGACATAGCATTCTGTATGGGGTTAGAAAATCCTTTGCCAGAAATAGACCAAGAAGATGATGATCATCCATTAAGGATACTTAGTCAAGAAAATCTTACAGTGGCATCAACTTTCACAGATACATATTCCTTGTACAGTGAAGTAGAACGACAAATTAGAAATGAAGCGTATCTTAGACAAACAATAGGGTTTTATGCAGATACTTACGGCGGAGATCATGGACTGGACTTAAACCCCCGCGAAAGCTTACCTTCGTCACGGTCAAGACTTGATGATCTTTTAGGCTTATCTGAATTAAATGGATCTAGACGTATGCTTAATAATACAGATATTTCTATGACAAGGATAGCCCCACAATTTCAATCACTTTCCCTATCTAATGTTCGTGACACTGAAGAATACGGCGGTGATGGTTCTGTTTACAGTGAACCAGCTTATAGACCAAGTGATAAAATATGTAACAGCTGCAAAAGAACTATGTCTAGACCAGGTAGTGCAGTAGGAGAGTGTGATGCATATCAAGGTTTAGAAGTACAGAATGACTGCTACGGTCCTTTTGAAAGATACCGGGGAAACGATATAACGGATGCTCGCATTGCATCTCTCAGGCATCCAGATGGAGCATCCGATCCTAATTTAAGAGAAGAAAGCAGGATGCCTGGAAATGGAGCACCATCTTTTAAAGAATTAAAATCAAATCTGCATTTAGAAGTCACTCCACCTGTAGTTACTAATGAACCTCGAATGGAAAAAAGTGATAAGGGTATAGCAAGAGTAGTAGCTAGTTCGAAGCCTGATGGATATGATAGTGGTCATGAATCTACACCGCGAACTGGTAAACACAGTCCAGCCACGACATCAAGGCGTGCTGAATCAGGTTACGATTCAGTTCCGCGAGATTCAGATGCGTCCTCGCTAGATTCATATCCAACTCGCCGAGCAGCCGTGGCTCGAGCTCATGCTAAAAAGCACACTACAGCCAAATACAAACAGCACAGTGATCGATCCTTTTGTTCATGGCTTCGAAATCCCTTTACCTGCAAATATGTAGACACAGATCCAGAAATCAGTGATTTTTAAAACAAGTGCAACAGGAGACATATGGAAATGTAAAGTTTAAATAGTTATATTATTAAGCTACGTTACCGAATTTATTCTGGAGACTGCTTTTGTACTCTAGTACCCGTATTTATAAAATAAATGCTTGAACACTGTCAGGTTACCACTGTATTTTTCTAGATTTTACGAATGCTTCTAGCGCCGCTCTATATTAATTTAGATAATTATGATACTATTGTAAATACAAATATCATGTGAGGATTGCTATAACTTGTTAGCGATTGTCTTCAGCTCATTTTTGTACTTTTATACTATCTAGGCAACTTCATCCCAGTGTAAAGTAAAATTTCAGAAAGTTGAATTGACTTTTGTACTAAAATTTATATAGAGTTCAAAAGTAGAAAGTCTTCCTCTGTCTTCCCTTGTCTGTGACAATTCCATATCGAGAAAAATATTTTCTGTATCTGCACTGGCACAGAATTCATTGTCGTTATGTTATTAAAGGTCTTTGTTCCAATCGCTTCTTGAAAATGTATGTAATCGGCCTCTTCTTATTTCCTTCAATTCATATCAATGTACCTAATCTGAATATTACTTAAGAACAAAATATTGTACATATATTTATAGCAATAAAACACCAGTGAATGGGACAAAGCCTACATATATATCGATGTGAATAACTAACCTAGTTATTAAGACTGTTATCATTTCTTTGGTCATATTTATATAGCTTTAACTTTTTAATATATTGTAATAGTGTATGGGAGAACAGAGCTAGGGGTACAATTGTTGTACTAGCTTCACTGCAATCGTCAGCTTTATCGAATGTTGGTGAATAAGTTAACGCTTTATTGTCAATGTTTTGTTATTGTACTATTAATATTTAAAATATTTATCCTAAATTCTACTTTACAATTAATAATTGTTCGATTTCGAATTCTTTGAGTTTTATTACATACAGAAAGAAAAAAACATTTTAATTCGCCCCCATTCATTAATTCATCCCCAGTATTGAAACTTTCCATTTATCTATGAGAAATTATAGTAAAACATATCTTTAACATATTAACTGACATAAAATCCAATCAGCGCTAACCCCTTAAGTTCTTGACCCAACTTCTACAGAAAGTTAACAAAACGTATACCACCACGTTTAAAAAACGCTTAATTCTCCATAATTATTACTTTTTCTTGTTTCATGGTGTTGTTAGACGAATAACCACAACTGTCCAGTAAAAAATATATTATGGTTGTGCTGCCCATTTTCTAACTTTTTAATGTTGTAAATATACGTCATCATAGTCTAACGTTTAACATTGACATCTTAACAAAAACAAACCCACGATTCGTTTACGTTCTGCTCCGTAATCGTTTATAACCTAGTAAAAAGATCCTCCAAATAGAAAGCGGTACATTCGAGCACTTAAACAAAAAAAAAACATGAATAAATAATGTGATAGCGTGCTCTCTCGTACCCTACCGATGGGAATTTCAAAATCTTTTGGGGATATGAACTTTTTTCCCTCTTCAAAAAGTAGAACAACTTTCCCCTGTTAAGACGCAGCCCTATTATCTTTCATTTCTCCAGTAATTTAACATTCTCGGCGCGCCCTACCAAAATCAAGCTATCAAATGAGACGTCTACCCTCTTTTGCGAGGTGACAACTTTTTCCTACAAAATCTCCCAATATAATTTGTTTAAGTGGCAGCTGGTTAGCTCATAACGCTTATCATGCTCTAAGAGGATTTTAGCGTTCTGACATTGGTCGGGAATGTTATATTCTGATCGCTTATGCAATCAATTATATTTTCATGTCGATTTTGTACAAAATTGGCGGGGCTGAAAATCTCACTTTTTAATGTCTGGAAGTGCTTTTCATGCAAAATGAGGAAGATGAAACTATTGAGCTGGAAAAACAAAGAGGGTGTAGAATATTGTAAAATAAATTATATTTTAGATATTGTGATCTGGGAAATTCGCGATTCTATATTATATAATTAAATATTTTATCACCAAAATTTGCCAAAGCTCAAACTTAGCTACTACAATATTTTGTAATTAAAAGAAACCTAATTGATATATTCATCAAATAGTTTTTAATATATTTTCTAAGAAAACTTTCAGTTCTGAGGAAGAACATAGAATTGTTTAGTTTGTTAAAATAAATTATGGATAAATATAAAAAATATAACATTATTATACAAGAAAAAATTTGAATTAAAATTTGACGAAACCATTCAGGTTTCAAACTAAGCGGACTTTGATCAACCACTTCTTCAACAAGAACCGCAATTATCGATCAAGGAAGTAAAATTACTCGCTGTATAAGAAGAAAAACTTGAAACTAAGTCCTACAGTAAAGCTATTTTCTGGGCAGTGTGTTACAGTGGACCTCCCCCCCCCTCAGTGTGGAGGAGGATTGTGCCCAACAGTGGAGTGTACATTTGGAGCTGGGATAAGCAAAGCTAGAGAAAAGAACCTACTATTTTCTGAAATTAAACTATTTTATAAATCAAATTATAAGACAAAAAGTAGTTTAAATTCTACTGGAATGCATAAAACATTTTTACGTTCGTAGTAAATAAAGCCATTGCTCTAAAATTTCAAGATTGGGTAATTTTAAATAACTTCATTACAATTTCAATGGTCGCCCAACACCTGTACTTAATGTATGTAGTAGGTACATTCGTGATAAGCTGTGATCAAAATGATTTATCGGTATACAGAGACACAAATCCCTCCAGCAACACAACAGAGGCCCTTTGTAACTAAAAGAACATTCTATTATTTAATATAACATGATAACATAATAAGAACAAAATGCGGATAAAAATAATAGCACACAACAAAAGCTACATGCGGCGACCGGCGAGTCGAACGTGGACGTGAGATGAACACAAATTTGCCAACATATCATTAATTTCACACTGTATTATATACCTTATAATATCTGTTATAAAGCGTATTGTATCTTGAAGGTTTTCCAAAGACAGCACCCGAAACATTGAGACGTGACACAGAGAAATAATAACAAACCAGATCAGTATCGGGGGTAAAATGATGAATCAACTTATCCGGATCCAAAAAATTTTAGGTGTTACATTTGACAAGTCACTTTCTATTACAATTTAGTATCATTATTATGCTGAAAACAGAGACATATAAAGATAGCATGTTGTAACAAAACTTACCCGTTGTCCTGGATGAACGACAAACACGGAATTACGACGCGACACGAGAATATCAAATAAACCTTGTATGTGCTTATGGCTTACGTGGTCGCCTAATATGAATGCTACGAAACCCGACAAAGTGCGGACTTGTTTTTTGCGCAACAAGACGCGACGCAGTGTGAAGTGACAATTTGATGACGTGCATTTTCATTACATGCCATGGTTAAACCAATAATGAACTGAGATTGCCGCGTTTGTCGCCCCCGAATAGCTACAAAATAAGACACACGTCGCTTAAAGTATCAGTCGCATTACGTCGCGTCGCTAAGTATCGCATACCGTCGCTCACCTAGGACAACGGGTTAGCATTCATTTACATCCTTATATAGTTGTATTCAAAAATCTTGATAACTGTCGATCACAAACGTCCTTGTACTAAAATATTGAATTCAGATTAGCTAAAGTTTAAATACTAAAAGGTCTGAATTCGTCCGTTGTCCACACCAAAAAGCGAAGCGAAATTGATTGAATAGTTAACATAAGCGACGTCCGGCTTTCTATAGGCGCCAAACAAAAATTCAAACTTGTATTTAGAATTGAAATAGGCGTTTTGACGTTATGGAGCTATAGTAGAAAATGGCCCAAGTATAATACGGGTCATGCCTTTGGAGCAAGCATGTATTGTATTACGAGTTTTGTTTTCTTCAAAAAGCTCATATGGGATACATTGGTGTGCGACGTTGGACGTGCCCGGAATGTGCAGGGGCGCTTACCAAACGATGTACGCGTTTCACAAAGTCCATATAAATTCTAGAGCCTCCTTGAATAGATACGCTTTGTTTATGTACAATAACTTTTGGCATAGGTCTTGGGTCGCGATATTTAGCAACTAAAGACTAGTTTTATTAGAAAATTTTATTTAAAAATAATGCTTCATTCTCATTTTTTGGTATGGTACTGAATAAATATCTAGATCATATTAAATCTAAACCACACGACACATTCTGATTTTTAAGCAATTACTAGACATTCTGAAACAAAACGACGAAATTTATCGCATTTACGTTACTCATCCTCATCCGACTTTGCGAGTAATTCAGAGTTTCATACACTAAATTGGAAAAATATTAATTTTATTTTAATCGTAACCAATACTGAAAACTACTTTCTGCCTGCAACTTCGTCTGCGTGGACTTCAATATTCACGTACATTTAAGATTTTATGCATATTAATTTGTTGAAAATAAAGATGAAGAAAATTAAGAATGTAAAATTCACTTTAGCTATAAAATTAATATTTCTCTGAATTATTTCACTAACTAATCACTATCATATTCTAAGTTTATGCTATAGTCGATAAGTCTGTATCACAAAAATAACTCTTACATGTTCATGTTATAATTTTTCCCGATAAAAATTATCCTATATTATGTTTAATTATCTTATATTATGTTAGTCGAGTGTCTAACTCAACATAACATAGATAATGTACGCACCCAATTCATCCTTTCAATCATTTAGCCGTGTGGGGCCGGCTTTAGAATTGTCCCACACATCTCCACCCATGGGAGTCGTAATAGCCGACTGAGGGATCCGGGGGAGTGGGCAGCAGCACTCCTTGGAGTATTAACAATATCCACTGCGATCGCCAACCCGCCTGCCAAGCGTGGCGATTACGTCACTATCCCCCATTCTTGGGAAGGCCTATGTCCAGCAGTGGACGTTAAAAGGCTGATGGATGGATGGATGAATCATTTAGGCGATTCACGTGTTTTTTTTATTTGGGCCTAACCTTACTTACAAGCTATTAAACCTTACAATACCGTTATTACTTTGAGTAGCAAAAGCAACTCAGATGACAATCACTTCATAATAAAATATATTCTCGTAAATAAATGGCCCGACTTAAGAGCATCCCCAAATACAATTGGCAAGAATAAAGGATAAGCATTAAACACAAAGTGAAAAATGTGAAATCGAAAAAAACAGTCAGGAGCAGGATTTGAACCTGCATCTTCTGGATACCGTCTGGATACCGTAAGGGTTTGCGTCATTATTAGGTAAAATCTTAATTGTAAAATTAAGTTTACCTGGTCGGTATAATGTATGAAAATACGTCCGACAGATGGCGCAGGCGTCACCCAAAGACGTTAAGTATGATGTGTTATCGAAATTAGCAGTCAGGAGCAATTGTCAGGATGGCTGAATTGGTAAAGCATCTGGACGGTATCCAGAAGATGCAGGTTCAAATCCTGCTCCTGACTGTTATTTTCGATTTCACATTTTTCACTTTGTGTTTAATGTATAGTGCTAAGCATGTCAAATGCTAAAAATATATATAAAAATATCTAAAAAGGATAAGTATTGCTGCTGGATCACCTTAAATGGATCGGCAGCACATCCGCTGCTGATTATATTTGAGATTTTTCTCTTTAGTCAATGAAGACGAGCGGTGAATGAACTCAAGCCAGTTTTTGAAGTGAAAACTTCTTTTAGCACGGTACGCATATTTTTAGATGAGATAAAATCTCTGGACTCGCGACACCGTTACGAGACGCAGCTATAGTGTGTGCATTGGAAATTAAATTTGACACACTCTCCGGTTTCCGATTAAGCTGAAATTTTACACCCATATGTATATCGCGTAACAATGCAATATTATGATGACATGGAGCTGATCTGATGATGGAGCTGGAAGGTGGACCTAGGAACTCCGTAATGAAACGGCACAACCCTATCGAGTTTGGGCTTGTATGATTCGTCTTGACGAGTACTTTGTCTCTAGGTGGTATCCAGGGTCTGAGGATGAAGCTGGAAGGTGGCCACAGTAACTCTTATAATGAAACGACGCAACCCCATCGAGTATGGACTCGTTTGATTCGTTTTGATGAGTCCCTACCTACCTACTTTATCTTTAGATGGTATCCAGGGTCTGACGATGGAGCTGGAAGGTGCCCATGCGAAACTGTAATTAAATGGCGCAACTCCATCGAGTTAGGGCCCGTTTGAAATGTCTTGACTAGTACTCTAGTCCTAGATGATATCCAGGGTCTGATGATGGAGCAGGAAGGTGGCCACAGTAACTCTGTAATGAAATGACACAACCCCATCGAGTTTGGAATCGTTTGATTCGTCTTGACGAGTACTTTGTCTCTAGATGGTATCCAGGGTATGATATGGCGCTGGAAGGAGGCCACAGTAACTATGTAATGAAACGACCTGAACCCATCGAGTTTATATTCGTTTAATTCGTCTTAAGGAGTACTTAGTCAAGTTACGATAATTTTATTTTTTTAATGCCTGAATGAATAATTTTGATTTACAAGTTTTAATTATAATCGAACAATTAATTTGGATATCTAAAAATAACAACTGTTTGTTTATAGTCTTAAGTTTTCACTTTTGTCGGCAGTCCTTAGACTGCTTTGTTTTTTTTATATTAAAGACAACACCCTGCACTAAGCAATAATCTTAGTATCGTGGAGGACCTTACACAGTTTCACGGACACAAAGTACACCCAGACTTAAAACAGCCATTTGTGGATCACACAAAGAGTTGTCCTCTGTGGGAATTGAACCCACAACACTCGGTTCAGTATCGAAACCACTCCGCCATCTGTTATATCAGAGAGTATCAACTCCAGTATAATATGATTTACGTAATGAACGATCACAGGTCCAAACATGGAAAATCACAAAATTGAAATGTTATACAATCTCGATTCCTAATAAAATGAGAGTTAAAGGAGGCAGAAAATATATCCATAGAAGCAGAAAAATATCAGGTACATTAGCTTTATCAGAAGTTAGAATCTGGTATATTTTTCAAGGCGTCAAATCTGCGCGTTTCACCGCCATGTCGCAAATCGAATTTGTCTCCTCCAAGTTGAGCCGAATCAATCTGCATTATCCTTACGATGCCTTCGGGTAAAGTAGAGATATACGAGATAAGAGCTAGAGAGAAATGAGCTAGATTCAATTAAAGAATTACAATAATATTATAACAAATCCGTGTAACCAATAAATTGCAAGCATTTTCTACTACATTTTAGTGTTTTTATAAAACAATATTTTTAATTATGCAACGGTGTGTGATGACCACGGTTAATGCAATTTACCTGTAACTTAAAGATAGTTATTTTGATATGTGATATAAAACCATCCAACAACAAAAGTACTTAGAAATTTCATATTCAATCACACAAAAATAGCTAAACGTTTTGAATAATATATGGCACAACCATATTTTATATCTGCGTATATTAATCTCTAAAATCTACTTAAAATAACATAGATTACGCTATTAACACTCGATACACGATTATAATCGTATACCTACAGTAAATTTATAATTGTGCGTGTAATTGTAGATTCCACCTGGCCAGTGCCTACCATCATATTCAAAACGTCCGTATTCGCATTAGAGAAAAAATATCTGTTGTACAAAAAACTCTCACTTTATGTATTCAGAGTACTACCGTCCACGAAATAAGGTTGCTATGCAATTATGGTAACAAATGGAACTTTAATTAAATGTTTGTATTATGAAGACACATTAGAAGTAAACTATACCAAAATTAGCAAACCTTTCAATATGACATTAATAAGTATCATAAGTTTAAATTTCAACTCGCTAGGTCCTTTGAATCACACCAATAACAAAGACGTGTCGAAAAGCGAACCAAGCCGCAACGATTTCTCAGGCTTTGAGTGCGTTCTCAACTTAGAGCGGACGCACTTTATGTATGTATACTTACAGGGGGCGCTCGCCACACAATCTCTTGAGACGGTAATAAAAAAAACTGAGTTCAAACCACTAGATAGTAGGTAATCCGATATCTCCATAGAAAATCACCGAGGCAAGCAGTCAAGAAATCAACTTTGCTGAGTACCACACGTGTGTTGACCTCTTAAACTTGAGTACCGAATTATATGTAAAGAGGACAAGAATGATGATGGTTTTCGTGCGGAGGTTCCGCACGAAAACCATTCATTTTATCGAAATGAAAGTACTTAGCCTATGTCCGTAGCTCCAGAGGCAATGCATGCTAAATGTTACGATTATTTTTCTTCAGTAGTTACATCGTGAAAGCGTAACAAACTAACTCACTTTCGCAATTATAATATTAAGAATTTTAACTGTCAATAAATTTAAAGCAATTTCTTGTACTTGCAATTTAGTGAGTCTGTAGAATAATATTACTTTCTGTACGATAAAATAAAATTGTGTCGTAAGACTACGCTAGATGACACGGTCTTTCAATTCTAACTTATCAGTATTGTCTCCTAAATTTAATGACATGATTTTATTCCATAAGTATTCGCTATTTTATCACTAAATTGTCAATTTAACGTTTGACTGTGCCACATAACTACTTTACTGCAACTAAGTTACTGTGTTGAAATTATCACTGAATGAATGAGCAAAGAAGTACAATTAAAAAGAAATACAAATATGTTTTCACACCGTTGGCTACCCTAAAATATATAGTCGATTTTCTTGCAGCTTGGTGGGCTACCTCCAATTAACGGGTTATCCATTTTAAGGGTTATCATTTTCACATTTACTACAGACCCTGTATATTACATTCTGAATTCAGTAAAGTACAAACTACGTGCATCATTCTCATATTAAAATCTACGCTGTGTATTTAACTGGATACTAAGTAATCATTACAAAATACTTAGATACCTGAATAGATGTTTAACAGTAATAAACAACAATATTCAGCAAAATCCATGTTTACACGCTTTAATGCTAAACCCAGAGATAACGTGCTATAAACTTGAATTGTATTAATAAAATATTTGTATTGCTAATAAAGTACAGATTTGCCATAAAACAGCTTTAATTCTGCTTAAGAGCACTAACAGCATTAACTTTCTCTATTACAGGAAATTGATTCACATTTTATAAAGGATTAACATTGGTATAACTACTTGCGACACTCAGCGGAAATTGATCATTATTCTAAATAGGATATTTACGACGAACTAAGTACTCAAATATGCACTGAAACCCAGGAGCCACTTGAAATTTACATTGTCTTGATGGATGTAGAATTTTCTCCTAAATACCTATTTCAACTTACTTACTTATCATCTCGCCATCTCCCTTGCGGGGTAGGCAGAGAGAACAGATAACCAAGAGGCTCTATTCTTGCATACATCTCTCGCTTCCTCAACATTCATAATTCTCATCATACGCGCTCGCCGCTTTCGGAGACTCTCTCTCTCTCTGACCCCACCTTCCTTCAATACATGACCGATTTGGTCTAGGTAAGTGAGTCTGGGTCTCCCCCTGTAGCTACATCCTTCCACTTTCGCATTGTTTATCTTCTTAACCAGTCGCTCGTTCGGCATTCATTCCACATGGTAGGTATCCAAAAGCATTATTTTCGGTATTTCGTTCCAAGAACCAAGAAGCCAACATACATAGTACTCAAAGTATTTCTTAACATTTTACTTAATACCGTACCTTCTATTAGAAAAGGACAGAAGAACACTGTAGAAAAATGCATGCCTGAGAAATTTCACGACGATAGATTACACAAGGGGTGGGACAACTCTAAAGCTGGCCCCACACGGCCAATATTAATAGTATAGATAGATAAATCAAAGTTGTGAAACTAGCGATCTTTGCATAGTATATTGTTGATAAGTAAGCATACTACCTACATCATGGATATTTACAAGGTTTTGGGGTAAACACATGTTACAAACAAGCTAATTCATAGATACCTGTTTTCTTTTTTCAATAATTACCTAATTTAATTCCTACTAGTAGATAAGTTTAATATGATCGGAGTTCAGGCTGATTAGGTATACCACTGCTCGGGCATAGAAGTGGACAGTTGTACGTAATAATTAACGTAATTATGAAAATCACTTCACTTCACACGCAATGATCAATATGACAACCTTCCCTTAAATTACAGTGATACAAACTGTCTCACTAAACATCACAAAAACGCCTTTGAATTATTTTGATAAACCTAAAACTTGATTTCCTTTTTGTAGAAAATAAACCACCACCAATTAAAAGTAGTGTACCGTAAAGATTAACTCAAATCTCCTGTAATTCTTATAAACGAGGACACGTGCCTAACAGATTTACCACGAGACTCTTGATCCGGATAAATTATCCACTAATACCTACGGTGACGTGCTTGTGCAACTTTGCTATAATTATTTGTGTAGGCGTTACTCTTAGCTATCTATCTATACTATAAAGCTGTAACATAGCTGTGTCTGTACATTTAAGATATTTGAGAAAAAATACTGTAATAGGCTATATAGGCGTGTCTAAACACAAAACATTTTTTTTTTAATTTTTGTCTGTTTGTCTGTTTGTTTGTTCGCGCATCACACAAAAACTACTGAACGGATTTTGATGCAACTTTTTTTATTTGAAAGGCCTTGATTAGTCTTAAAAACTGGTATACATTTTATCCCGCTACTTTATCGGGAACCTGAGATATAACCGAAAAACTAGCTTTTGGCTGCGGCGAAGCCGCTGGCAAAGGCTGGTAGGTACTATTATAAACCTGTAACAGAGCTGTGTCTGTACATTCAAGATATTTGAAAAAAAAATGACTTTAATAGGCTATATAGGCGTGTCTAAGCCCAAAACAATTTTTTTTAGATTTTTTGTCTGTTTGTCTGTTTATCTGTTTGTCTGTTTGTTTGTTCGCGCATCACGCAAAAACTACTGGACGGATTTTGATGCAACTTTTTTTATTTGAAAGGCCTTAATTAGACTTTAAGCCTGGTATACATTTTATCCCGCTACTATATCGGGAACCTGAGATATAACCGAAAAATTAGCTTTTGGCTGCGGCGAAGCCGCGGGCAAAGGCTAGTAATTTTTATTAATATAATATTGAATGCTGACAATTCATGTGTATAATTTAAGTAACAGTCTCAGGTATAAGAACCCTACCTATGCAAATATAGAAAACTATCTACTTAACACTACGTTTTGTGGTATTTCGTGGTACTATATCGCATTTGTTTTTCACATACTACTAAATAATGTCCCAGTTGGGCAATGAGAGGTGATCGAAAGTGAGGAATTTTATTTTATTGTTACCTACCTATTATAATTTTCTTAATGAATTATATTTAATATTGCCCACAAAAATAGATCTGGTTTGATTGGGTCTGAGAGTCTCAACAACATATTATGGTTATTTTACATACCTACCTATCTAATTATTATTTTATGTATCTACTCGTACATTCCTACATTACAGGAGTTTTAATAGCGTGTATATTTTTTTTCACTTAGGTAATTTTATTGATATTTTTCAGCTCGGTTATCCGCTGGTAGTTAATATTCAATAGGCATGGTATACATTTTAAATGTTGTGTCCAAATAATCCATCCCCTTATCCTCTCCTTATTATCCTTCCTCATTCCTTTCCACCTTCTATACCCATCTTTGGAGTTGGCGAAGCATGAACTATGCCTCTGGCGTTGCAAGTCTCTATAGGCTATGCTCACCGCTTACCATCAGGTGGGCCGTATGCTTGTTTGCCACCCGTGTAGTATAAATAAAAAATATGCATTAATTTTGAGCTAGGCGGTCCCGATATAATGCTCGGTCTGAGCTGAGCATTAAACTCGATACCACTGTCTGTGCTCGCCTTATCAACACATATTTTGGTATTTTTGGAATTTTAACAGTCAGTCAGTTCAACGAAACAAGCAGGAGGCCCAATGAACTCACTATGAGACTCACGTGCGCGATATTTCGGCCCATTAACCGTGTCTGTGACGGGACATATCGACTGGTGGCGCATAAAATATGTTGCAGTAAACCCATAAATAAGCCTGCAGTGAGTTATAATGTATTGATCAGTCTGGCCAAATGACACGAATTGATGATACCTATAATTATAATATATAGAATACTAGCCTTTGCCAGTGACTTCGCCGCAGCCAAAAGCTAGTTTTTCAGTTATATCTCAGGTTCCCGATATAGCAGCGGGATAAAGTGTATACCCTTTTTTAAGTCTAATCAAGGCCTTTGAAATAAAAAAGTTGCATCAAAATCTGTCCAGTAGTTTTTGCGTGATGCGCGAACAAACAAACAGACAAACAGATAAACAGACAAACAGACAAAAATTCTAAAAAAAAATGTTTTGAGTTTAGACTCGCCTATATAGCCTATTATAGCCATTTTTTCTCAAATATTTTCAATGTACAGACACAGCTATGTTACAGTTTTATTATAGTATAGTTATAGTACTTTTGTATGATTACTGCGTAAAATCTGTGGAGTTAGGCTGACTGACCGCATTCGTAACGACTACGTAAAAGAGAGACTAGATATGAAAGAGATTATCGGTGTAAAGATGCGAAAGGGAATACTCCGATGGTTCGGATATGTGGAAAGAATGCCGGACGAGCGATTGGTTATGAAGATATACAATTCGAAAGTAGAAGGATGTAGCTACAGGGAAGGACCAAGACTCACCTACCAAATCGGTCATGTATTGAAGGAAGGTGGAGTCAGAATTTTTTGAGACTGGCGAGCGATAGAAATATTTCTTTTGTCTAATTCTATTTTATTTTACTGTGGTCTACTTATATTCGTCCTATATATACGTGTCTTGTGATAAATCTGATTTAAAATATATATTCTTTGAGTAAGTACATGTAAAGTTAATTGCAAAGGATTTCCTTTATTGGTATTAATTTTTATACAAGTACTATCCTTTGCCCGCGGCTCTGGCGCAACCAAAAGCTAGTTTTAAGTTATATCTCAGGTTCCCTATAGTAGCGGGATAAAATGTATACCATTTTTTAAGCCTAATCAAGAGCAATCAAATAAAAAAGTTGCATCAAAATCCGTTCAGTAGTTTTTGTGTGATCCGCGAACGAACAAACAGACGAAAAGATAATAAACAGACAAACAGATAAAAAACCTAAAAAAAAATTGTTTTGAGTTCAGACATGCTTATATATCATAATACATATTTTTTTTAAATATCTTAAATGTACAGACACAGCTTTGTTACAGCTTTATAATAGTATAGATACGGATAATAATACATAATATGTATCCATAATACCAACTTTTCTGTTACCCGTTGTCCTAGGTGAGCTACGCGACGTGACGCGACGCGATGCGACGTATTGCGGCTAATACTTTAACCGCTTTGCGTCGCATTCAAATTAGGCGACAACGTAGGCCATAAGTACATACAACCTCTTTTCGTGACGCGTCGCACCGCGTAGTATTGACGCGTTTTTCGTGCACCTAGGACAACGGGTTAGATAAATACTGTCCGCGACTGCGTCTGCGTGGACATCTGAATTGGGTCAATATAAAATATATCACTCTACGGCAAATTCAAAATTTTAACGCTAAAATAGCCATCCAACAGTACAATACTAACACCCTTCATTTTACCGGGAAAAAAGTTACCTATGTCCTTTTCTTGGCTCCTAGTGCTCTACAAAATTTCATAATGATCGATTGAGTACTCACGGCATAAAAATATAACAAATAAATAAACTTTAATTGCACATATTTGTTTGCTAGCATAGACAAATTTAAATCGGCAGTTTCATTATATTCGGTCAGCTTATAAATTTTATATCTGCCTAATGTACAAAGATCTCGATCACTTTCTTTGACATCTAAAAAATAACCCCTCTAGCAAACTTGAGCCATCCCTCGTCGTTGTAATTGTATTAAGTTATCACTGTCTTCAATAAAATTTACAGTAACCATTGCGTATAAAGAAGTTTTCATATAAAATATTATGAATAATAAAATGGTTAAATCAGAGCAAGCTTCGCAATACTTTCTCAATTTAACAAAAAAATATGTGCTCCTAAGTATTTGTATCATAAATGTACTAGTGCAGTAGAGTTTGATAGATAACATTCCCATTAAAGGGGTAAATCTAGGCATTGATGCAGCTTAATACGAGAAAAAGAATACCTAAAAAAACTAAATGCCTAAACTAATCCTATTGAAAAAGACTTATACACAACAGTGAGACATTAAATAGGCTATATGCGGGTATAAGTACTCATATATTAAGTAAGTATTCCTTTATCTATAAGCGCGCTAAATGGGCAAGAGTACTCGTAGGTATCTATAAATTATATAATAGCAGTTTATACTTCAGCAGAATTTTAATTAATGTATTTATATGCAAAGCAACATATTCTTTGCGTACGAGAAACAAATCTCATCGTAAAGGTAATATCTATACAAACAGTAACAGATGCTCCAATCTATATTTTTCAAAATCATAAACTATCATATTCTACGCACATGTGTATACAGTGTATATAAAAACTGACAGTTTGCAATTTAAATAATATATACAGCCGCGTTTATGTTTCAAATCCGAGCTTACGGTTTGTAGTGTGGAATACGCACAGAGAGGCGATAAAATTTATTGTCACCCATACGACATCTGGTGCCTTCCCCCTAGTTAAGACGCAAGTGAAGAAATCCGGGCAACAAAACATTACATCTATACTTGATTTTATGATATTTGATTAATTTTTGCATGTTTCATGAACCGTTAGTCTCTGGTCAATACAATGTAATTACTAAGGTAGAGTTCAACGTTTAACTCAAGAAATATTAGTTTGAGAACGTAACATAAGCTCATGTTCTTTGAAGTCAAGTAATTATTTTAGGTATAAAACATAGTTGTCCCTCGTAAGAATAGATAACGTTATTTTTATTAATCCCACACATTCAGGCAGACCAGATTGCCTACGAATGTGAAGCAGTCTCTCTTTATTGGTAAAGTTTAACTTACATGTACTGTATAGTAAAGTATATTATAAAGAATAATTAAGAAATAAAATAATAGAATCATGCTATATTTATCTAAAATACGTTATTAATATGAATATGAATTATTTTTGAACTAATTCTCTGATCTACGATGAATTGGTTAAAATAAACCGCTTAAGTTCATCACTTACATAACAAACGGAAGATGAACGCAAACTGTTTCCTGTACGTACTCAACAACGAAAAGAATAAAACCTTCACAATCTCATTGTGTACACGTAAATTCAGTTAAAGTTACCCTCGCCGATATAACATACATAAAGCCTTGAGAACTTTGTTTTTTAAACGCCATGTAGGCAGTATTTAAGTCTTGCAAAGAGTGTATGAATGAAACGTTCAACGTGTTCCTTAGACCCCAAATAGTTGTTCTGAAACTGAATATAGGTACTATAAACCTGTATATTTCCTGAAAAACATGAAATTAGCATGAACATCACTTTTAATATCACAAAAGAGTAACTAAGAATTAAATAGACTGATGTATATTTAATTATCTAGTCAGTGAGGAATTGTATACGTTCCAAACGACGGGGTGTAAGGTTAGGTATATTTTTCCCCGCCATAACAAAAAAAAGCTTGTGTTCGCCATCCTATCCTCGGCTGTTATTCACAAAACAAACTGAACAAACAAGCCCCTGTTAAGGAAAAAACTTCTTAAAACTTAACAAATATGACCAACGTTAATACAATAAATAATAATATACGTATTTATATAATAATATTATACAATAAATTCCCGTACAATGTGGAATAGTGGGTGAGACGTCAACGGCATAAAGTCCTGTAAAGAATAGGCAGAAAAGAAAAGCCGTAGCCGTAGTTTTAACATGAAAATAATACAATAAAAAACAGCAGTAGTCCAACATATATTTTTTTTGTATTAAAAGCTGTTGTTCAATCTCTCTGTAGGAAAAAAGCTCTTTATTACAAAACTATTCTATATATTTGCAAATAAATATTTCTGCATCTTAGAACCCTATTTATTTATGTATTTTAAAAGAATATAGGCAAAATAGTAGACATCGCGATACCACTTTTGTAACTATGGTGGACTGCGAGTAGCCGAATTGTGAATGCTATATGGGCACAGTCAATTCATACTAATAATAAAATTTACTAAACGCAAACCAGATAAGACGTTACTTCCCTCAATGGGTTTTAAATATGAGAAAGGCTAGTTCAAGAATTCTATGAACAAAGTATAAACATAATTATTCCATTTACAGAGATTATCGCACGAATAAATCTATATTTATTTTAAGAACAAATTATTTGTGAATGTGGAAAAAGAGAAGTTTAGTGCAAGCGGGATTCGAACCTGCATCCCGTCCAATCCGGGGAAGTGCTCTAGACCTCTAAGCCATCGCACTGACCGACGGCCATTCCCAATCTCCACATCACATTTTGTCTTTACACCGTCCATTGGAAGGTACGCAGGTTCGAATCCCGCTCGCACTAAACTTCTCTTTTTCCATATTCACGAATAAATTGTCCTTTAAAGTAGTTGAGCACACATCAAAATATTTTTATTTACCTCACCGGGTTAACGAGTCAGAGCCTTGCTACGGCAAGATCTCTGACTGGGGAACAAACTTCATAGCTCTCACTGGGTACCGCTCCCTAACATTAATTCTAAAGCAAAATACATGTCTGTAGTCATAAATATGTATTGCTTTCTAATGTTATTTACCAATTTAACACGCAAAAAATAAGCAGAGCTCTGTCTCCTTAAACAGAGAAATTACCTACATTTTTATTTCATTACAGAAATACATCAAAACAAAAGAAAGCCTACATCTTCAAGAGAAAAACCATCTTTCCAAGATGACGGCATCTCAAATTTTATGTTTGAATACCGTAAACCCTGCGTAAAAAGATAAGGAAAAAAGAAATAATTTATTTCAATACACTTTGCATATTAATTGATTTTCTAGCGACGTAAAAAGGGGAAACACACAAATCTCAAACGGAATCACAATTTCGCAGATAGATTAATTTAAATGTCGGAAAAATAATTTCAGCGCTTGTTTTTATAAGTCGGCCAGAAGCATCTTGGATAGTAATCAGCTCAATCATAATCAGTGATAGAGAATCAAAATGCAGATTTTTTTCAGCATAGTGATGTGAGTCAATATCAATTGTTCTTAATCAGCTTTTGCTAGACATTAATGTCACAAGCAGCATCTGTATTCTTTTTTTTAACTACTCTATATTCGATTTTTAAGAGCTGAAGTTGTTTAGTTCGGATTGTTTTTTAAAGAGTTGTCTTGTGTGTGAATCGAACTCATAAATCAATCGAACTTTCATAATATTTGGCTGCAGAATTTATAGCCCTACCAACCCTTATCACAAAGATGAGTAATTATTATTATTTATTTATAACCTAGATACATTCCGCTGTTAGAGGTGAGCTTCCTCCAAATGAGCCAAATGGGATTGGTAGTCTACTAATAGTAAAGTTTGACAAAAAAAAAGTTATTTCAAACTATCAGCTTCACAATTTCCTTTTCTCGCAGTAATATGATTTGACTCTTATCTATTCGAGAACAGAAATAAGTTAGTTGTATTATGTGTATTCGTAATACATCAACACGCGAATATAATGTTCTTCGGAAAAAGTTAAGTCGTTCAATAAATTTGTTTAAGTAATTAAATGATCAACAAGTACCTACACTAAAACATAGATCAATCAAGTCTTCATACAAATTAATGGCGTAAATAAAAACAACAATTATGTCTAACAACACATTGATTAAAAGTAATACTATTGAAAACCTACAATCCATATTAAAAATCTTCACAAACAATTAATTAACAATTCTTAACTTTACAAACAGACAAAACTATGCACGCACGCCTAATCAACCTGCCGCCCACAAAAAGCGCGGTCATTCCCCCAACAGTTAAAATTAAAACTAATTAACTTTTACTTCTGCTTACCCCTGAGCCGCTGGCGTATAATTAAACCGAAACAAAACTCAACTTTATACTGCCCCAAGGAGTTGAGTGCTCAGCTCCTACGTTTTTTACGCATTAACTTGCTGGTATATGCACACCAACTTTATGTTGACCCGAGCCTGGTAATACTAGAACAAAATTTACATTTAGTAAGTACGATAACATAGTAATATAATCTGAATATTAGTGAAAATGTTTTAACGTTTAGATGTTTGGTTTTTCTCACTCAATCCCACCTCATATAGATCAAACAGAAATGGTACGCTATAAATTCATAATATTTTTAATACTCGATAAAGAGTTCCTGTGACATATGCCTTTTTTTTTTGTTAAGGTGGGAAAATATTTACCTAACCACACACGCCGTCGTTCGGGGCAACGAACGGTATAGTGTGGGGCTCTCACCTGCTAAATAAACCCGCCGTGTGCCATCTCTCCGCATGAACTGGTGGACCACTGGAGCTGTGTAACATTACTTTAATGGTGCTGTGATATATGCCTAAACGATTTTATAGACTTACTAGCTCACCCGCCGAATTTCGTACCGCCATATTTTTTTTCGTGAATATTTTGCAATGACAATTATTAAAGTACTAATGTCGCTATTAAAAAATAGAGGTTGGCAGTAGAAGAGTAAAAATTTAGGGATGCATGTATTTTTTAAAGCCGAATCATAAAAAAATTAAATAAAAAATGTTGTCTATAAAATAAATAAAAAGTTGGGGTGGACCACTCTTATCACTTAGTGGTGTGAAACATAGTTTACATCCTATTCTCAGACCTACTCAATATACGCATAAAATTTCATAATAATCGGCCAAGCCGTTTCGGAGGGGAATGGCGACAAACACAGTGACACGAGAATTTTATATATTAGAGATGTTGATATCCACCCAGATGGAATCACGGGTAGAAGCTAGTAAGGTTGTAAATATAAATTTAATATTCGATATACTCTATTGGATATGCCTGAGGAGTGTCACTTAATATTGTATTGTACAATATTTTTTGATAATCAGCTAACGTCCCGTTTGTGATACGTTTAGGAAGATGCTGAAGGATTTGAAAGACCCAAACTGTACTTACTTATCATCACGGTATTTCGCTTGCGGGGTAGGCAGAGAGAACCGAGTGCCAAAAGGCTCTGTTCTTGCATACATCTCTCGCTTCCTAAACATTCATAATTCTCTTCATACACGCTCGCCGGTTTCGGAGACTCCTGACTCTACCTTCCTTCAATACATGTCAGATTTGGTCTAGGTAGGTGAGTCTCGGTCTCCTCCTTTACCAAAATCCTTCCACTTTCGCATTGTATACCTTCTTAAGCAGTCGCTTGTCCGGCATTATTTCCACATGTCCGAACCATCGGAGCATTCCCTTTCGCATATTTATACCAATACTCTCTTTACTGTGTTATAATTATTATTATTTGACTGCAGACATAGCCGAGTGCTTTAGATGCCGACCTCCCGCCTGAGTGTCGTAGGTTCGATTTCCCTTAGATTAATGTTAATCTAAACAAGCAAGATAGACTCATTTAATAACCTATCAAAATCCAAAATTGATGCAGATTGATTAGAGATTTGATTAGATAATCACTGATAAAATTAATTATAGGTGATACGAAGTTCACCGGGATATCTAGTATTATAATACAAATACAAGATACAAGATCGTATATTTGTTTAAAATATGAGTACACACAGAGCATGCAAGATCTTACAATACATATAGGTACAATCATGCTTTGCCTTTTCGGCGTACAAATATATTATAATAGGTAAATAGTATTAATTAAATTAACAGTATAGTAGTCAAGTCATTATATTATTAGCATCAAAATAAAACAAACTAATTATGTACCTATCATTAATTGCAATTAGGTACAATATCATTATGTGAATTGATTTTATTTATTAGTCGTATCATTTGTTCAAATATATTTCTTTGTAATATTAGTTACAATTCGTCTGTTAAAAATTCGTCAATACTGTAATAAGCTTTTTCTAATAAAAGACGTTTTATTATTTTTTAGTCTTAAGGCAGAATATTCTATACAATGTTTGCAATTTATTAAATATCAGTGGCGCCATACAAAATATGCTCTTTCGTAAAAAAATATACCACAGAACTTAGTACCAATATTCAGAGTTATATGAAATATAGATTATGCTCATTTTGCAAAGTAGACTTATGCATCTAACGGTTATGTACCTACTTATTGGTGCGTTTAATACCTAAGTATGTTGGTAACGACTGCATTGCACTGCGCTCTAATCTTACTAGTCTATTGATTTCACATTTAGATACAGTGAAGTAGCATCTGCTGCCAAACAGAACCCATTGTGCACTTATATCTCGCAAAGGGCACCTTCTTCCCTTTAAAATTGCCTTTGTACGTGACAGGAACGGGAATCAGTTCAGCCATTATTTTAATAGTATCTTTTGTTTTTCTCTTTATTCTCAACATAAAATTAAGGTGGAAACATTTTATGAAGTCGAATCTTATAATGAGTCCAATTTCAAATGAAAATAAAATTGTTAGCTTGATTTTGTATTAGGTATCTACCTATCGTTAGATAATTGATGAGGGATAAATATTTATTATGTTTTAGATATGTTATGTCAAAAGATTTAATAAGTGTTTAATTGCAGTGAACACAACTAAAAGTTACATCAGTTTTTTAGTAGCAGAATATTACTTATGTTATTTCGGCTACATTCTTAGATAAATATGACTACGGTACTTTTATGTACTTATATCAAATTTTATTTTCATAAATTTGTTTTTTTCTAGTGGAGAGTCTTGCTTGTGCAATCATGAAGGGACCGGCTCTATATATAGTAGATACCCTTAGGTACAGTTGTATTTCATATGCTGAGTAACAGGACTGGAGGCCCAAACAACCCCTTGTTATCCTTCCTTATCCTCTCCTTATTATCTTTCCTCTCCACATCCTATCCCTTTCTTTGAAGTTGGCAACACGCAAGTGACGCCACTGGTATGCTAGCGTCTATAGGCTACGGTGACCACTTACCATCAGGTGGGCCGTAAGCTTGCTTGCGTCCCGTGCAGTATGAAAAAAATATTTTCACAAATCTTTAAAATAACAGCATGTTTATAGGGTAGCGTCATTATTTGGTATAATTCTTAATTATAATAATAAGCTTATATGTTCGGTGGTCGGGAAAATCTCGTATGTAAATCCGACAGATAACGCGAGTGTTATCGAAGACGGTAAGAAAGGATCGTGATAAGGAAATGCACAATTGGAGAGTGGTTATTATTTTCTACTCAAGATTTTCGCACTTTATGTTTTGATTCTGAATTTATTGGTAAAGTCTTGCTTAAACACAAAGTGAAAAATGTGAAATTTTAAATTTCACATTTTTCACTTTGTGAAAATTTAAATTTCACATTTTTCACTTTGTGTTTAATGTATAGTGCTAAGCATGTCAAATGCTAAAAATATATATAAAATATATCTAAATAAAGTCTTGCTTGTCTGCCCAGCTGTCCCAGCACTAACACCTTCTCACATAAGATCAGCGTGAAACAGCGGTAAGTACTCCTCCTATGTGTTGTGATTCTTATGAGAGTGGCGGACGCCCAAACTACCTCCCCTTAATACTCTACCTCCCCACCTCCTATACCTTTCCTTAGTGTTGGCATAGCGCAAGTGATGCTGGTATTACCATGTTTATAGACTACAGTAATCGTTTACGGTCAGGAGGGCCTGGGTATGCTTGATAGTCAACCGCGTAGAATCAAAAAATGCCTGAGCACGTCAACTGTTTAAAATATATAGAACACATAAAAAAACATATTGCAATATAAACTTCTAGAATTATTATACAGATATTTAATTTGAGAAAATATGTGTTGGCATTAGTCAGACACATGGACCGTATAATCTTTATAACTTTACATAGTTCCACAATATACCTTAATAAGTTATTTCAAACAACATTTAGCGTATTCCCTACGGGCAATAATCGTAGTACACTCAGATTACACACACATACACACGTTAGATAAGCTGCTATTAACTTGGGCACATTATTAATATTTTACTAGATAGAAGCAAGTTGCTGTAGTTTTAAGCATTTTATTTTTAAATTTTAGAGCCATTGCGAATAGCTACAAGAGTTACATACTCTAGTGGTAAAATCAAGGACTGCAAAGACAGTGGTATCGATCTCTAGTCCGAGGTCTAGACCTCGCAAGGCACACGCCTCTAACCTCGATTATAGAATATATTTATGTATTTGTTTACAAATTATCACTTCTCAACAAAACTAAACATCATGAGGAAAACTGAATGTTTGAGAGATTTTCTCGATGCCTTATCAAGTTTTCCAACCCATTCTGCCTCAGCATCAAGCCTAAATCCATAATCTCAATAATAAGAGAATCCCTGTGCTCAACAGTGGGGCAGTAATCGACTGAGAAAAAAGATACATTTTATGTTTTTATTGAGAATATTAGATTAGATTAGTTTATGATACTTAGGGAAATCATAATAGGTATAAATACTTTGGAAAATCCAAAACTGCACGCCTCATAATCTTCATTTTTCACAATAAAATTGATTATTTGATAAGTAACTAATAATGTATTGTTCTTACTAAGTAGTGTTCAATAAATCACATAGATAGCGCTAATTTTAAAAAGTACTAATGTGGGTTTCATGTCTTATACGCCATCTAGCGCTAATTTTAAGAAGTAGTTCTATATTGGTCTACCTCTCAGTCATTTTACAAGGCGCCCTCTGGCAATTAGTAAGAACAACAATCCATGAGTTTAGGTTTACATATATAACTGCATAAGTGCATATAATACAAACATGTAAAATTGAATAATTTATTAAACTGTAAACTAAAACAATTTAAGACAACAAAAAGACATGGCTAGTTCCTTACAACACAAAGTGAAAAATGTGAAATCGAAGCAAGAAGAATTAGCAGTCAGGAGCAATTTTCAGGATGGCTAAACTGGTAAAGCATCTGGACGGTATCCAGAAGATGCTGGTTCAAATCCTGCTCCTGACTGTTATTTTCGATTTCACATTTTTCACTTTGTGTTTAAAAAACTGTTTGAAAAAAATCTGGCTTGGACGTCCGTGAGTTGGGTAATGTATGTTAACACGATAACGACCAAAATACTTTACTAATCGAGTCTTTTTTTTCGTTTACGAATTATTATGACTAGGAATAGAGCCCTATTACTTTTCACGTTCTGATTCGATGTGGTTTAATTGTAATTAGTGAAATTCGTTCACTTTGTGTTGAATGTATAGTGCTAAGCATGTCAAATGCTAAAAATATATATAAAAATATCTAAATATTTAAAGGGTTTGCGTCATTATTAGGTAAAATCTTAATTGTAAAATTAAGTTTACCTGGTCGGTATAATGTATGAAAATACTTCCGACAGATGGCGCAGGCGTCACCCAAAGACGTTAGGTATGATGTGTTATCGAAATTAGCAGTCAGGAGCAATTGTCAGGATGGCTGAATTGGTAAAGCATCTGGACGGTATCCAGAAGATGCAGGTTCAAATCCTGCTCCTGACTGTTATTTTCGATTTCTCATTTTTTCACTTTGTGTTTAATGTATAGTGCTAAGCATGTCAAATGCTAAAAATATATATAAAAATATCTAAACAGTTTTTTAACTAGTTTAAATAACAAAAATTGCATCAAAAATATCACGAGTGTTAAAAATAGTATTTGTTCTTTATATGTGTGTGTAGATATTATTTTACAAGTGCAATATATGATAAATAGAGACATTTTAAATTTGAAAAATCAGTTGTGCCGTGTAAACCGGGAGTAGAATACACCTCAACGCTTCGCTTATGAGGCGTGTAATATAGTGCTAACGATACTATAGTTAATAGTTTCTGCTTTTTACTCTTCTTCTAAAATAAATTGAAGGCAAGAAAGAAGTGAACTCAAGAAGCATTTATTATTTAAACCTATATTCATTTTTTTTTGTTCAGGCGGGAAAAAATATGCCTAGCCCTACCTAAACCCTCCGTGAAACAGTTTTTTTTTTTTTTTTTAGTTGGGCAAAAATGTCCTACCACACAACCCGCTGCCCGGGGAGACAACGCCCTTGCTACGGCGGATCACGGGTACCACGTCGTTTCAACCGCGATGCGCAGGCGGCAGCCCCTTCGGGCACCCTCTCTTGTGCGACGCCCCGCGCACTTGGGCGTCACACCTTCGCCGTAGGCTTCCGCGGACGGCAGGGTGCTCCCCGATCCCACCGTCCGCAGCCTCGGCTAGGGCGGCATCAGGCGCAGAAAACCGCACCCACGCCGCCCCGTGCGCCGGCGGCGAATCGGCTCCGCGAAGGAGGATTCCTCTCGGGCCCTCTCCGCCACCTCCTTCCTCGAGATGACAGCCTCGCAGAAGGTGGTGACCGCGGTCCAGGCCCTCTCACTGCCATCGCTCGCGCAACGGCCGGCAGCGACAGGTCCACGCCTATGACTGCAGCGAGTTCCCAGCGCTGCACATCCCAGGCCAGGCACGACTCGAGCGTGTACTGCACCGAGTCCTCGCCGCAGTCGCAGTGGTGACAACCTGGGGTCGCCCCCATTTCCGTCGTCATCACGAGCGGTACCTCGCCGCTGCCACCCGGTCGTCATCTGGCGGAGCCATGACCGGGGGCGTGTGCACCGCCCGTGAAGGGAATAGTCCCTCAACCACCTCATCTCCTACCTTTTTGCGACCTTGGCGCGACAGATAGCCAGCTTAAACGTGGCGCGCGCACTGCTGTACGCCGCATACAGCCGGCCCTCCCGCTCTTCATCGCGGATTCAGCGACGTCGGCTGCGGGTGTAGGACCTCCAGGCACGAATACAGGCTGCACGGAGGTCCGCCAGCTCTTGGGACCACCAGTTGACCCCCTTCCGGCGAGGCGGGCATCGCACGCGGGGCATGGACGCATCGCAGATCTGCGTAAGCATGCCGCGAATGCGGCCAGCCTCGGCGCCCACGTCAGGGGGGGAGGCAGCCAAGATTGAAAAATGGCCGCCTCCACCAGCAGGTCCCGGTCGAGCCTACCCACAGCCCATCGCGGAAAAGCGGGAGTTCTGTCCGCCGCGTGACCCCTACTGGCGTCCTAAAGGGTCCGGGAGACCTCTATCTGAATGTATCTGTGGTCAGATAGGGGTCTCGACCTCCTCCAAAACTCGCCAGCTCCTTACGCGTGCGGCAACACTGGGGCTAGCGAACGAAAGGTTCACTATTGACCCACCCCAGCGCCGCACGCACTTTAGGGCGAACCCTCGGTTTAGCAACACGAGGTCCGCCGCTACGGCCCACTCTTGGACCGCCGCACCTCGGGCGACCGTCCTAGGCGACCTCTACGCCGTTGGTTTGGCGTTAAAGTCCCCCAGCACGAGCACAGGGCTCGGTGCCATACGCCGTATCGAGGTCTCCAGACTGTGCAGGAAGACCTCGAAAGCCGCCAACCCGCCGTGAAACCTATGTTAACCTGAAAATATATTTAAAATATAAACAAGCAATAGTGAATTTAGTACTTAAAAAACAACAACGAGGGGCGTTTGAAATTGAGATTTATTTTCAGACGGGAGAAACAACAATCTTTACATCTTTTTTTGCGAGTATAATCATTTATTTTTAATAACTTTTTATAAACTACTTGCTTTAACTTGCTTATTTAGTACATATGTTTCTAATACTTCCCTTATTTGGTGTACTTAAAATGTAAGCCAACTTAATGCAACTTTAACAGTTCAAAAGAAAATCTTCCTTAGAATAATGCTTCGAGAGCTAGAGAAAAAAGTTATAAATCCTTGTCGGCGTAAAATCGATATACGCAAATCACTGATAACAGGGGGGCCTCTAAACTTTTACCGTTTATTTCCTCGGTCCCGTACCTCCCCCATCTTATCGCCTCCGATCTACAAATCCAATTTCCGAAAATAGGGATCGATCCGACAAATCATCTGGCCAACTCTATTATACCCCATTCAGAAGGGATATCTCGAGATGACTTGCTTAGTGGAAACCGTTAGTGGACACTAACAGGGGAAAAATATCTCCGATTTAAGATATTCGTTATTGATTTTATAGTAATCTAATATTCTCAACAGTAGACATTTAGCTTGATTATTTCTAGTTGAGATACGAGCTGTAATATAATATAAAATGTATCTATAAAAACTATTTAGAAATACTGTTTTATAACTTCTCAGCGTAACTATTTAATATCGTACATAGCATCACGCCTATATTCCCCGAAGAGGTAGGCAGAGGTTTATTACACACCCACGGTTTACCTGCTATCTTTAAGTCCCGCGTAATAGGGGGCTAGCTATTGCCGTCTACCCGACATTTCCAAACTCCGGGCTGCAACTGAGAATTTTTCTTTTTACGAAAAAAGCTCAATAGCCTTACCCGGGGATCTAACTCGAGTAATTAAGATGTGAAATTCTAATGAGGATAACAAGTGCAAAAATAAAGAAAGAAATTAACGTCTTTGTACATTCACATTTACATTCACGTTTATAATAGGTACTTATGTAACCATTTATTTTTAGAAGTGGATGCCAGCGAGATACAGGTGTCAGCTTAGCAACTTGTTAAAATAGCTATCAAAATCGTTTGCTTTTGATTCAGAAGTTCACCTGAATAAATACTAAAAAGATTTATAGTGGCAATTTGAAGGTTTCCTTCGAATTACGTAGGACTTCCTCATCAGATCATGACTAACAATGAAACTACCTCAGAACTTCCGCTACTAGTACTTATCATCACGCCATCTCCCTTGCGTGCCAAAAGGCTCTATTCTTGCATCCATCTCTCGCTTCCTCAACATACATAATTCTTTCCATACACGCTCGCCGGTTTCGGAGACTCCTGACGCCACCTTCCTTTAATACATGACCGATTTGGTCTAAGTGAGTCTCGGTTTCCCCCTGTACCTATATCCTAAGAACGTCAAAAAATAATTCAAAACCAGTCCACAATGCCGAACGTGTATAGTATTTATCTATTTTTTTTTTTCAATTATATTGCTTATAGTTATATCAGACTTATGTCATATAAATATCAAGCATGATGATCATAATATGATCAACTGCGATCATACCACAATACCACATAGAGTTTGTGACCCATTTCAAATTCACCAACAAATTTCCAAACTTAAATAAGAGGGGATCCATTTCGGGGTTCCCTAGTTTTTTAAAGAAAAAAACACAGAAAATTCAAATTTAATGGAAAGAACATTATTAGGCATTAATTTTTTGAAGATTATGTCTATCAAATGTTGGCCGTTGCTACGTCGCAGATGGTCCGATCCGTTGAGTCCAATTTTCGATGACTCGTTCGAGCATTTCGACTGGTAACAACAAAGTAATGAGGCCCATTTCTGGCTCAATGGGTATGTAAACAAACAAAATTGCCCCATTTGGGACAAAGAGCAGCCTGAAGGGATTCAAGAACTGCCACTTCACCCAGAAATAACAACGGTTTGGTGTGGTTTGTGGGCCGGTGGAATCATCGGTCCATATTTCTTTAAAAATGATGCCGGTGTGAACGTAACCGTCAATGGCGACCGTTATCGTGCCACGATAACCGACTATTTGATGCCTGAAATTGAAGCTCGTGATCTCGGCGACATTTGGTTTCAGCAAGACGGCGCCACTTCCCACACATCGCATCAATCAATGGATTTATTGAGAGAACATTTCGGTGAGCACATAATTTCACGTTTTGGGCCGGTCGATTGGCCACCAAGATCGTGTGATATCACACCGTAAGACTTTTTCCTGTGGGGATATGTAAAGTCTAAAGTTTATGCGGACAAACCCGCTTCGATTCAGGCCTTGGAGGAAAACATCACGCGTGTCATTCGCCAGTTATCAGTCGAAATGTTCGAACGAGTCATCGAAAATTGGACTCAACGGATGGACCATCTATGACGTAGCAACGGCCAACATTTGATAGACATCATTTTCAAAAAATAAATGCCAAATAATGTTCTTTCAAATGATAATAAACATTCTCCATTAAATTTGAATTTTCTGTTTTTTTCTTTAAAAAATTAGGGAACCTCGAATGGATCACCTCTTACTTAAATAATTTATAATTAACACACCCCTAACCTTGCACTCGTCATATGAACACGGTGTCACATTAACGATGCCTATAATTACAAAGGATTGCAATGGGGTCGTTAAGAATATAAATGACAGATATATACTACGTACCCCGTCGGGTGTATTATTAAGTTCGTTATGGTACAAGTAATGGATATGCGTATTTAAATGGACCTCCTTCGTGACAAATAGTTACCTACACGTTCTCATAAAAGATAATCTCTTGCATATAATGTATACCCATAAACCAATGAAACAGCCAGCATAAATCTCTATTATCAAAAATTAATAATAAAATTCAGAAAACCTCACGATGTAGGCACTGCGATTATTTCTCAAATATAATAAGATTTACTATTAATTCTGAGTTGTAGAAGGTTTTCGAAAAAGAACTTTACAAGGCTTCACTACTAACTTTTCAAATCATTACTAATTAACGTCTATGTAGATGACATTTTACGATGACACAATCAATCCCATTTTCATGAGCATTCTTATAAAATACTAACTGACCCAGCGAACTTCGTACTGCCATATATTTTTTCATGAATAAATATTGCAATTATAAATTGAGATATAAAGTATCCTATCTAAGAGATCGAGGTGGAACAAAACACACATTTAAAAAAAAATTGTTAAAATTGGTTCAGTCGTTTCGGAGTTAATCCCGGACAAACATCGTGACACTGGAATTATATATAATAGATAAATTTACTATCCCGGTAGTGTATTATAAAATGCAGTATACAGTGCCATAATATTTACTAGGAATAAATCACTTTACGTAAGTTAGCAAAGTGATAACAAACATTTACGAGTGACGACTAGGTTGGTGGACTGTAGTTGTCATAAAGTGGTACCTACATCGAATCGCAGCCTTGGAATATGCTGGATGGGCCCAAATATAGAAGAAAAGCGATAAATCAAAAACACATTATTTTTTATTGCCATAGTGGCAGATGCCGTTTGCCGTGTGGGGCCAGCTTTAGAATTGTCCCAACCATGGGAGTCGTAAGAGCCGACTGAGGGAACACCGGGGGAGTGGGCAGCAGCACTCCCTCGAGTATTATCAACATCCACTACGATCGCCAACCCGCCTGCCAAGCGTGGCGATTATGGCACTATCCCTCATTCTTGGGGAGGCCTATGTCCAGCAGTGGACGTTAAAAGGCTGATGGATGGATGGATGGCAGATGAACAACAGTCTACCTCCTGATGGTAAGTGGTAACCGTCGCCCATGGATTAAGTAATATTAGGAATATAGCCAAGAATATTGCTGCTCACCGTTTCATTTCACGTACGGAAAATAAATGAATTGGCGACTATCTCTTGCTGCAACCAAACCAATCCTCGGTTGGTCACAAAGAAGACGATAGTACCAACTAGATCGCGCCTGATAACAACTGAGTACTTCTATTTAGTATCCAACCCTACCACTGATCAACACAACTGACATCCAACTGATTAATTTCCTTAGTCACGACGTACGACACCGGTGGGAAAGAATAGTGAATTCTTAGCTCCTCACAACACGGACAAACTAAGTACTTATGCTAAAATAACTTATAGTTAAACTACAAGTTTTTTTATATATACGAATAGAACAAAAGGTAAGCAGGTAGTTGAGCTATAAAGTAGAAAATAATGACTAACGTACAACAGAAACTAAAAACATTGTAGAAAAAAACACTTGTGTAAAAAGAATGAAATTATTTTTATTTTATATTGATTTTTAGCATTTCACATAATCAGCATTTTTACTAAAAACCAACGTATTTTTGCCTATCCTGCATCAGACCAGCTAAACTATCGGAGAATCCGGCTAAAACTCCCAGTTTCTACCTTACAAATGTATGCCAATACATCCGGTAGATGGTGCAGGTCTTATAAGACTAATATGTGAGATGGCAGATGAGAGTTTTAGCAATTTTTTACGATAGCTTACCGGTCTACACTAGCCCCCCGGATAAGGAAAGATGCAAGTTTGAATCTTTATTTCTTGCAACTTTTTCAAAAATTTGATTCTGCAATAAATTTAGGTCTATTATGCACATTATATTCGATATATTTATACCGCCAAACCCTACACATGCACCACACTTGTATATTTGCATATTATACTTACCTCCCAACCTTATTGAGCCCGATTGAACCTTGGCCAAATGTCGCAGTACCTGGATTCAACACATACCAAATTTCCTAGATCCCTTCCCACACGTTACACTAACATAATGTCTCGCTCAGAGATTTCGCTGAAACTATTTGAGGGCTCAAATTATACTGGAGATTTGGAAGTAAATCATAATCTCGGAATAGGGGTCCGGATGCTGATGTTGGGGTCGTATAAGAGAGTCTAAGCGATATTTGGTGTGGTTTGGTTAGAATTTTAATACCAAAGGTTCGTTTATATGTCTCGTTATCATAATAGCCACATGATGAAGTATAATAAACTATTTTAATCAGAGAACTACATTACACCGATAATCTCCATCTCAAAATGGCAAAATGAATTTTAAATTTAGAACAAAAGCGAACCAGGATCGATCCTTGCATCCTCATTTAATAATAGCAGGCACAATGCTGGGAGACTTATTCTGGAGAGATTTTTTGCTATTGAATTAGTTAGTTCTTTTCTGTGTGTAATGTCTTTAACAATTTGTCATAACAAATATATCAATGAATATAAGCTGAGATACGGTTTTTCCCTTAACGGTGGATGGCCTGCCCATTGCGACTCCAGCATGCTGACCCAGTAAGCTATGTCAGTCACTCCTATTCTGCTACGGATTTCCGTATTATGAAATCAATCACGTAAAGAGATCTCGAGCATAGCGCGCTTCGCTCACGCGAAGTGACTGAGTTTTTTTAATGAGGCCAACATAATACACACTGGTCGTGGTCCTTCGTTTTCAGACAATGTGGAATAATTAATAATTTAATAATTTTAAATTATATAAAGACTTGGTACTTGGTGGTGGCGCACTAAAAGTTCTCTTTTTCCACATTTCACAAATAATATATTTTTTTATATCTATAACGTGACTAGCCTTTGCCCGTGGCTCCGCCGCAGCTGAAAGCTAGATTTTAGGTTTATCTCAGGTTATAATGTTTGCTAGTTTGTAAGTCTAATCAAGGGCTATCAAATAAAAAAAGTTACATCACAATCCGTTACGTAGTTTTTGCGTGATGGGCGAACGAACAAACAGACACACAGGCAAAAATCTAAAAAAAATGTTTTGTGTTCAGACACTCCTATATATAGCCTAATACAGACATTTTTTCTCAAATATCTTATATGTACAGACACAGGTCTGTTACAGCTTTTATAATAGTTAGGGTTAATAGATGCAGCACTATAGCGTTTAATAACTAAGTAATGAATGTATCAATTGCTAATGTCTAAACATTAAGAAAGAAAGTGTATCGAAATTCGCAGTCCTGAGCAATTGACATGAATGACATGATGGCTGAATTGGCAAAGCATCTGGGACGGCATTCCAGGAAATGCAAGTTCAAATCCTGCTCGTGACTTGTTATTTTCGCTTCACAATTTCGCACTTTGTGTTAATTTGTATGGCTATGCATGTAAAATGCTTAAAAAATATATAAAAATTTTTGTTGTACGTTTTCCATGTCATTATATAAATAAATATGGATGAATATATATTATATTATAGGCATTCTAGTCACACTGTAGCGAACAGAATACCCCCGCTGTAACACGCCAACAGTAATCCAAATGTCAATTAACAACACTTAGTGCTACTTCCAGCGTTAATGTACATTTATATACACCACCAGATTTGAAACTGTCATTATTATTAATAACAATAACACTGTATTTATGTAGAGAAATTTGTAAATAAATCAAGTTTAAACTATTTAGATATTTTTATATATATTTTTAGCATTTGACATGCTTAGCAACATACATTAAACACAAAGTGAAAAATGTGACATTGAAAATAACAGTCACGAGCAGGATTCGAACCTGCATCTCCTGGATACCGTCCAGATGCTTTGCCAATTCAGCCATCGTGACCCTTGCTCCCGACTGCTAATCTCGATAACACATTCATACTTAACGTCTTTGGGTGACGCTTGCACCATCTGTCGGAAGTATTTTCATACATTATACCGACCAGGTAAACTTAATTTTACAATTAAGATTTTTACCTAATAATGACGCAAACCCTATAAATATTTAGATATTTTTATATATATATTTAGCATTTGACATGCTTAGCACTATGCATTAAACACAAAGTGAAAAATGTGAAATCGAAAATAACAGTCAGGTGCAGGATTTGAACCTGCATCTCCTGGATACCGTCCAGATGCTTTACCAATTCAGCCATCCTGACAATTGCTCCTGACTGCTAATTTCGATAACACACTTTGTGTTTAATGTATAGTGCTAACCATGTCAAATGCTAAAAATATATATAAAAATATCTAAATATTTAATTGTCAGGATGGCTAAATTGGCAAAGCATCTGGACGGTATCCAGGAGATGCAGGTTCGAATCCTGCTCCTGACTGTTATTTTCGATTTCACATTTTTCACTTTGTGTTTAATAAACAGTCTAGCCATTCTGGAGATTTTATTAACTCACGATTTCATGTTTTTTTTCAAAGAAGCGTAATTATTTTTCCAAAATAAAAGTACACTTAGTTATGCGCTGTTACAACAGCTATCTGCTAGTGAAAGTCCCGTCCAAATCGGTCTAGCCGTTCCAGAGATTAGCCGGAACAAACAGTCACACAGACAGACAAAAACTTTAAAAATTGGTATTTTGGTATAGGTAGCGTATATACTCTCTTATATGTATACATTTAGTAAAACCTGTTATTTAGACATTACAAATAGACACTTCAATTTTATTATATGTAATAGAAGATATCTGTAACAGACCTGTGTATATAAATACATTTTAGATATAAGTTTTTTCGGAGGCTGTACATTTTTAATCTGTGTGGTGACGGACCACTCCACTCATTCTTTTCCGCGGGTGTCGTGCGAGACGTATGAGGGAAGTTAGCAATTATCACACATTGCATTACTGGTGGTAGGTTTGGATACCAAGTGGGAGTACTCACTTGTTAACAGGCCCGAGCGGGTTGGTATCACCTTCTCCCTTTTGAACGGCCATGAAGCAGCCCTAAGTTATATATTTTATTATTTTGTTATTTCATATCCCTAAAATTAAATGGTAGCAGTAGCTTGACAGTAAGTTGAGTCCATGAGCAGCCGTTACCACTTTCCATCATTTGGGCATTAGCTCATCTGACACCATAAGCAATAAAAAAATAGGAAAATCTACTATAATAGACTATTTAGACGTGTCTAAACTCGCTGAACCAATTTTAATATCACATTTCTTTTTCGCTTTAGACTTAAAAACTGGTATTCATTTTATCCGGTTTCTGTAATCGGGAATTTGATAATGTTAAACAAAATAGGCTACGTTATTTATGTAAATCTGATCTAAATGAAATACAATGTTACTACTTGGGCAATTAACGTGATTTTAGGGCAGTTTGTTCTTTTCTTTTTATTGAACCGCTATTTAAGTACGTATTTGGAATAATAACCTAAGTAAGTAAGACTTTCGTATTGCTTATAAGAAAAGGTTGTTCCATTATAAGTACCAATACCTAGGTAGGTACAGCAAAACATCTTACAACGGTTACATGAAAATATATTTTTTTTGTAATATCTCTGGTTCTCGAAATAGTAGCGGGATAAAATGTATACCAGTTTTTAAGTATAATCGAGATCTATCAAATGAAAAAAGTTCCATCCAAATCCGTTTTGTAGTTTTTGCGTGATGCGCGAACAAACAAATAGATAAACAGACAAACAGACAAAAATTCAAAAAAAAATTGTTTTGCGTTTAGACACGCCTATATAGTCTATTACAGTGATTTTTTCTCAAATATCTTAAATGTACAGACACAGCTCTGTTACAGTTTTATAATAGTATAGATGTGTGAATGTACTCTACTAACAGTCCTCAGATAGTAAGACACTTCTCTCACGTAACACCACTGCAAAGACAGGGATATAGAGTTCGATTTCAAGTCTAAACCTGCTCTTGCAACTTTTTGAAATCATCACTCTCTGGTGAAGGAAAACATTTTGGGTAAATCTGCCTGAGTGATATCCTGAATGTCTTGTGAGATCTGCCAATCCGCAGTAGGCCAACAGTATACTATAGTCTGAATCGTTGTAAAAAAATCTACCACATTAGCGTATATGATAGGCGTGATATCCTTATATATTTCCACTATGGATACAGGTCTCTATAATACAGCTCACCAGTAGTAGCTGGGTATTTTTGTCCCTTATCTATAACTAGCAGTGCCCGCGGAATCCGTTCCGCGTTAGAAATATTTTTGTCCCGGCCCGTTTGTCCCGCGTACTCCAGTTAAAATATAATAAATAAAATACTCCAGGTTAAAAGTTCGGGATAAATAAAAAATATGATGATGAAGATTTTTCCTTATTATTTTGGTTTTTAGTTTTTTTTATTGCTTTTGTATGTTTTGTGTTTTTATGTTACTGTTTTTTGTTGTTATTTTTATTACTTGATGTTAATATACACTATTTACATCATGTTTACTTCTTTTAATTGTTCAAAACTTATCGATATATTATATTAGTAGTAATGTTGTCATTTGGTACTAAAATATATTGTCTTTCAGGAGTTCCAACCCGAGATAAGCCAACATATAACTGAAAGCTAAAAGTATATGTCAGAAAAACAGTGCTTTCTCAGGTCAATGCCCACCAGCAGAGGCGGCTCGTCCTAAAGAGCGCTGGTGCAGTACACACCCACACAATAACATATTTTTATTATATAATAAAATATCTTTTTTGATCTGTATGTACATCATATTATCACCTACATGATTATACTTCACTGTATTTTTAACATAACAGTTCACTAGAAATATATTACTTTGTACTTGGTGTCAGTCAAATTAAACCGTGGAGCGCTAGCGATTGCGCTCCTATGGGAAATAGTTCAGTACAAACACCAGTACTGAATTCAATGAGTGCGAAAGAGAAAACCTTCTATAGTCCGGCGCGTGAAACAAAAGATTTTGTATGAGAAATTAGGCAATTCAGGAGCGCCGCTCCTACGCAAGGTTTCAAGCTCGCGTACCTGTGCGTCGCGTGCATGCCCTGTTGCCAATTTTATGTAAACAAACATTACGCCCTCATATTAATATTATTTTATATTTAATCTTAGATTACGCCATTAATATTTAGATATTTTTATATATATTTTTAACATTTGACATGCTTAGCACTATACATTAAACACAAAGTGAAAAATGTGAAATCGAAAATAACAGTCAGGAGCAGGATTTGAACCTGCATCTCCTGGATACCGTCCAGATGCTTTACTAATTCAGCCATCCTGACAATTGCTCCTGACTGCTAATTTCGATAACACATCATACTTAACGTCTTTGGGTGACGCCTGCGCCATCTGTCGGAAGTATTTTCATACATTATACCGACCAAGTAAACTTAATTTTACAATTAAGATTTTACCTAATAATGACGCAAACCCTTTAAATATTTAGATATTTTTATATATATTTTTAGCATTTGACATGCTTAGCACTATACATTAAACACAAAGTGAAAAATGTGAAATCGAAAATAACAGTCAGGAGCAGGATTTGAACCTGCATCTTCTGGATACCGTCCAGATGCTTTACCAATTCAGCCATCCTGACAATTGCTCCTGACTGCTAATTTCGATAACACATCATACTTAACGTCTTTGGGTGACGCCTGCGCCATCTGTCGGAAGTATTTTCATACATTATACCGACCAGGTAAACTTAATTTTACAATTAAGATTTTACCTAATAATGACGCAAACCCTTTAAATATTTAGATATTTTTATATATATTTTTAGCATTTGACATGCTTAGCACTATACATAAAACACAAAGTGAAAAATGTGAAATCGAAAATAACAGTCAGGAGCAGGATTTGAACCTGCATCTCCTGGATACCGTCCAGATGCTTTACCAATTCAGCCATCCTGACAATTGCTCCTGACTGCTAATTTTGATAACACATCATACTTAACGTCTTTGGGTGACGCCTGCGCCATCTGTCGGAAGTATTTTCATACATTATACCGACCAGGTAAACTTAATTTTACAATTAAGATTTTACCTAATAATGACGCAAACCCTTTAAATATTTAGATATTTTTGTTTATATTTTTAGCATTTGACATGCTTAGCACTATACATTAAACACAAAGTGAAAAATGTGAAATCGAAAATAACAGTCAGGAGCAGGATTTGAACCTGCATCTTCTGGATACCGTCCGGTATAATGTATGAAAATACTTCCGACAGATGGTGCAGGCGTCACCCAAAGACGTTAAGTATGATGTGTTATCGAAATTAGCAGTCAGGAGCAATTGTCAGGATGGCTGAATTGGTAAAGCATCTGGACGGTATCCAGAAGATGCAGGTTCAAATCCTGCTCCTGACTGTTATTTTCGATTTCACATTTTTCACTTTGTGTTTAATGTATAGTGCTAAGCATGTCAAATGTTAAAAATATATATAAAAATATCTAAATATTTAAAGGGTTTGCGTCATTATTAGGTAAAATCTTAATTGTAAAATTAAGTTTACCTGGTCGGTATAATGTATGAAAATACTTCCGACAGATGGCGCAGGCGTCACCCAAAGACGTTAAGTATGATGTGTTATCGAAATTAGCAGTCAGGAGCAATTGTCAGGATGGCTGAATTGGTAAAGCATCTGGACGGTATCCAGAAGATGTAGGTTCAAATCCTGCTCCTATCTGTTATTTCGATTTCACATTTTTTCACTTTGTGTTTAATGTATATTACGCCATTAATTTTTGTGCTAACTTGGTCGGTAATTAGTAATTAATCAATTTTGTTTTAAATGTTTTGTAAATCAGTTTGTGTCTGTTGTACTGTTATTTCCTGTTTAAAATGGAACAATCTTAAAATAATAATAACACAAGGGAACAATACCTACAGTTAAAAAAAATAAAAACATTTTCGCGCAATATGGCGCAAGATCGCCTAAATGCATGGTGTATGATAAGCATGGAACATTAATTTATACATAGACATTCTTTCTGTATTTTTTTTTTGTGAACACACAATATAGTCACGAGCCGCCTCTGCCCACCAGAGAAAATGTTTGACCCTGGGACTTATTAATAGTGAGGGCAAAAGAGACCTTGACGGGTAACCTTTTAAACGGTATAGGTAAATCAGTCGGAATCATGGGTATCCGCAGAATATAAGCAAGTTGTCCCACTGCTGGCCCTGTGAGAATGGTAGCCACGATTATATTCTCCCGCAACTCTTCTATGAGCAGCCTTGTGCCATTATACATGTTGGGGGTCTAAAGTTCCTTAAAAGCATGATAGGAATGCCAACTTTTAGCATAAGGTAACGTGGGGAGGTAAGCCAGAAGGACTCAAAGAATTTAAACATTCTTGAGGATAGTGCACTGTATCCTCAATATTACACACCGTGTCAATGGACTTATAGTGATTGACTTGACTGGGAATTTTTCCTAAAATTATTTTATTTATCTCATTCACTGAATCGTTTCTGGGTGAAACTATTTCCCTAGAACATAGCCAATGATAATCTCTTTCCATTAAACTTCCAAGACCAGGATATATTGCGTCTATCAGATATTCTAACCTGTGTAATATGTGACCTAACCGATTGTCAAGTTTAATGTCATCCCTACTGTTGGTGTTAGGACAGCAAATTTTTCCTTCTCCAAGATTCAGTAATTGATGCAGAAAGTCGTTATCGTAGTTGTCGCTCTAGTGGGCTCTCATGTTTGTTCGTAAATTGAGAGTTTCAACGGAACTCCATAAGCATGTTGATTTTAAGCATGCCCTGATGACATCGGCGCGGGTTCCTTTTGTTACTACTGGCAGCGTTTGCCGAAAATTGCCCGCAAAAACAAAAGTAACACCACCCATATCAGCGTCTGAGTTTCTGATGTCTTTTAGCGTACGGTTCACGGCTTCAATATGAGCTGTATGACTCATGGTACATTCGTCCCATTTAATTAAGGATGATACCTTGTAAACGGCCGGGGCGGCGCGCACCGCACGTTTTTATTTTGCTAATATCTTTGAAGATATTTGTTTAAGACAACTAGAGAGAACAAGACTGTATAGAGTAAAAGGCACAGATATTCTACATTGAATTTCCGTTCTAAAAACATATTTATAAAGATATATGTATATTAATACCATATGTTAGCCCATATATAAGCTTCACAAAAATTATTTTTAATTCACAATTTTAACAGTAAAAGCAGTTATTGTGAGTTATCCGTAGGAGATAGGCATATGCTATTGCGGACTTTTTTACAAATTTTGATACGTTCTTTAATATTGTAGTACAATGTTTTGTTCTATCCTCAATAGTTTCCGCAGCGCACGCGATGAAAGCAATTTTTTTTACAACTTGGATTACATTATTCAAGTTTAAGTAAAGCGTAAATAATTTTGGAAATTATTATAGCCTATGACACTCCACAATAACGTAGCTTTCTATTGGTGAAATAATTTTGAAAATCGGTTCAGTAGATCCAGAGATTACCCCTTACAACGTCACAAACTCACAAACGTTACCTCTTTATAATAATAGTATAGATATGCCACACATATTAAACCAACAAAACCTACTCCCCAGGTCTCTGTTCTGGAATCTGTACCTGTATCGATTAGAGCTAGTGAATAATGCAGGCAAGTCATAGCGTCCGGCGTCTGTCCGCCGCCGCCGGTCAATTAGTCGCGTAACACTCCTACTAACGATGCTATTCTATTGTTTTAATGTTTTTTCTTCTTTATTCGGTAGTTAAGTTACGTGTGTAGTGTGTTTAGTATAAACAACAAATAACAGACATTGCAACAGAAGATGCTGACTAATATTTGAAGTACAAATTTTAATTTATGAACAAGGAAAATAGTATTTTAGTACAGGCGGGATAACAGTACAGGTGGGTAATATTTGAAAATAGAATAAAAGGTCCGGAGGACACTTGTATCCCTCGGACAGACAGAAAATTGAAGTAATAACTTCACTTCAAATTTAAATTCAGAGTCAAATTGGCTACTTCTATAGTTGCAATGCCATGCACATACTATGCACACGCCGTTTTGTTTCCAATGCTTGAAAGGAAATTGTGAGTTTTGAGAGAGAGAGAGAGTTCATTTGCGGAGAATATCACATACCATCAAGTCGGCCATGGATCGTCTGCCACCATAAGCTATATTATTGATGTAATAACATCTAAGTTTTGGACATAACATTCGAAAAAAATCTGAGGATCTACTTATAATTTAAACTAACTGGCGTGGCCTAGAGATTTTGATAAAAAACACAACAGCATCTAATTACTTGATATTTAAATATACTTTTTGCTAAGGCGGGAAAAAATGTACCTTACCACACGCCCCGTCTTTCGGGGCAACGAACAGGGATGTCTGGGGCTCACCCACTAAATAAAATCGCCGTGTCTCTCCGCCTGTAGGTGTGTGGTAAATCTGGAACTGGAAGACAGTAGTAAAAAAACCACCGCGGCGGCGGTTTAGCCTTTCGTCCTCGGGTACCTTCCTCGAGCTCCGGGCACCGGAGCGTCACACCTTCGAGGGACGCATTGTGGGTGGTCATATTTCTCGGTCCTTTCACCCACGGTCTCAGCTAGGGCAGTATCAGGCCCAGGTACTGGCACCTGCGCCACCTTAATCACTGGCGGCGGGTCAGCGAGGGGATTTATATCTCTGGACCTCTCCTTCGGTTCTTTCTATGAGTTAATATTGACACCTATACATAGAATCATTTGAGCAAAACTTTCGGCATGGCCTGGTACAGTCATAGCGTCATGGCTCACACTTATGGTTTCATCTGAAAATCAGTGCTGTAGAACCTTAGTGCTGCTGCACTTGCTGCATGCTGAGATGAAACCAATTTTGGTCTTCTATGTTCTTTTACTTGTTAATAATCTGTGTGTGTTTAGTTATAATATTTTAGAAACTTAAATATATATTTTTCATTCTTTCTTTTTTAATATAAAAGCATCGTATTTTTTCAACTAAATTATGCATTGTTCGGTGTCCTTTCTCTTTCCAATCAATCTAAATAAAGTATCTTATTATTAAACACAAAGTGGAAAATGTAAATCAAAAATAACAGTCACGAGCAAGATTTGAACCTGCATCTCCTGGATACCGTCCAGATGCTTTACCAATTCAACCATCGTGACAAATGCTCTCGACTGCTAAATTAATTATCGTCGGGAACCTGTTATAACCTAAAAACTAGCTTAAATGTAGCAATAAAATAACGGTATAGCCTTTTAGTAGTAGTAGTAGTCATTATACGAGGTCACTACATGTCCCGGCTGACAATGGCAAGTCAGCCGGGATCTGACATAGAAGAATGTTGGAGAGTATTGAAAGATAGTATGGTAGATACAGCGAAAGAAGTATGTGGATGCTCAAAGAAGCATAGGAAAGTGAAATGTGATGCATGGTGGGATACGGAAGTAGCAGCTTACGTAGACCAAAAGAAGAAAGCGTGGCTGCACTATGTATCTTCTTTGAACCTGAGTGCAAGTATGAAAGAACAGAAGAAAGAAATATACCGGCAACGTAAGAATGACACCAAAGCCTTAGTGAAAGAGAAGCGTGATAGAGAAAATATGAGTGCAGAAGAAAGGCTGACCAAAAACTTCGAGAGCAACACCAAACCTTTCTAGAGGGAGGTAATGAAATCTCGGAGTGGTTAGTCAGCTTTCAGAATGAATAAAATAAGGCCTAAGGGTGGAGACATTCTTACGCAAACACAAGATGTGTTAAGCCGATGGAGTGAATATTTTGGAGATATGTATGCGGATGTTCAGGGTGATGCTCGTGCCACATGTGGTCTAACAAATCAGCATTCGGTACCGGCATCCTATGATGACATTAGCATGGATGAAGTTAAATGGGCGATTAGAAAATCAGAAAAAAAAAAGATAAGAAAAATGGTAAGGCAGCGAGTATTGATATGGTGTCTGCTGAGATGATCAAGCTTGGAGGCTCATGTGTCTGGGAATCCTTCCTGATGCTTCTCAATTTATGTTGGAGCTCAGGAATGGTTCCCAAGGACTGGAGAAGCGCAGTCATCGTGCCCTTGTTTAAAAACAAGGGTTCACATTATGACTGTGCAAACTACAGAGCCATACGCTTGACCAGTTTGGCAGCCAAAGTGTATGGTAATATTATTGAAAGGAGAATGAGGATGGTGTCTGATGAATTTTTGTGTGAGGCACAAGGAGGTTTCAGCTGTGGAAGGGGATGCATGGATCAAGTGTTTTCAACTTTGGGACATTTTGCCGGAGTATGGTATTAACGGTAGGCTGCAACAAGCGGTGCAGTCCAACTACATGGACTGCAGAGCTTGTGTGCGGCTGGATGATGGAATGTCACCCTGGTTTGACGTCAATATCGGCGTTAAACAGGGCTGCGTTCTATCAGCCATACTGTTTATCATATATCTGGATAAATGTCTACAAAGGTTAAATGAAATGAATGTGGGAGTTCAAATGGGCGACTCAGTGGTTAACTCGCTGCTATATGCAGACGATGCGGTCCTATTAGCGCAGTCTGCGACTGACCTGCAAACCCTAGTCGACGTAATGGCAGAAGATTGAAAGAAAACCTACGTGTGAATGTGAGCAAAACCAAAGTAATGGTTTTTGAAAGAGAAGAAGCTAGAACAGATGTTAGAGTAGCAATAGGAAATGGTATGCTAGAACAAGTGGATGAATTTGTATATCTTGGATGTGGATTCAGTCGGGATGGAAGGTACACCACTGATGTAGAGAGAAGAGTAAATGCGGGAAATAGAGTGAACGGAGTATTGGGACAACTTCTCGGCAGCCACCACCTCAGCCAGAAGGCACGTGTCGTAATACACAACGCAGTGCTTGTCCCAACGTTATTATATGGAAGCGAGAGTTGGGTATGTAAAAAGGAGCATGAGAGCAAAATCAATGCGGTCGAAATGCGATCTCTGCGAAGAATCTGTGGAGTGAGGCTGACTAACCGCATTCGTAACAATGACGTAAGAGAGCGAGTAGGTATGAAAGAAAGTATTGGTGTAGATGCGAAAGGGAATGCTCCGATGATTCGGACAAGTGGAAAGAATGCGGGACTAGTGACTGGCTAAGAAGATATACATTGCGAAAGTGGAAGGATGTAGGTACAGGGGGAGACCGAGACTTACCTACCTAGACCAAATTGGTCATGTATTGAAGGAAGGTGGAGTCAGGAGTCTCCGAAACCGGCGAGCGTGTATGAAGAGAGTTATGAATGTTGAGGAAGCGAGAGATATATGCAAGAATAGAGCCTCTTGGCACTCTGTTCTCTCTGCCTACCCTGCAAGGGAAATGGCGTGATGATAAGTTAGTTACTACATTGATATACTAAAATAAAGTATTTTATTCGATTTGCCTATTTATCTGAATAGGCCAGTGTTTGTGCTCGCATATGTTTATCCATTAACATCAACTTAACAATTATATGGGATACTTAGCTCTCCATTTTTTTCTTTTTTGTTAAGGCGGGAAAAAATTATACTAACCGCACACCCCGTCGTTCGGGGCAACGAACCGGGTAGTCTGGGACCTTCACCCACTAAAGAAACCCGCCGTGTGCCATCTCTCCGCCTTTAATGGCGGGCCACTGGAACTATGTTACATTCCTTCGGTGGTCCGCCGGCGGCTTACTCTTTCGGGTACCCTCTACTGAGCGACGCATCCACACACGGAGCGTCGCGCCTTCGCGGGTGGCCTTGCGGGTGTTCCCCGGTCCATCCAACCCCAGCCTCAGCGAGGGTGGCATGAGGCGCAGGTACCTGCGCCTCCGCCGCCCCGGTCGCTGGCGGCGGTTTGGGTCAGCGGAAGAATCCTCCTCCCTAGCCCTCTCCACCGCTTCCTTCCGCGAGATAACCTCCTCGCAGAAGACAGCGACCGCGGCCCAATTCCTCTCGATGCCAAGCATCGCTCTGATGACCCTTGGCAGCGAGAGGTCCCCCCCTATTTCCGCGACGAGTTCACGGCACTGCTCGGCCCAAGCCGGGCACGAGTCGAGCGTGTGCCGCGCCGTGTCCTCGTCACAGCCGCAGTGATAACAGCCCGGAGTCGCTCCCCTCCTTGCGACTATGTGCAGATATCTGCCGAAGCAATCTGCACCAGTCAGAAGGTAAGGACTCCGTGCCGTCACCCCGCCCACTCCTCCAGCACCGGCTGGAGCGCCCTACGGTCCAAAGACCGGCCCGGGGCACCTCCAATCACGCCCTCTATCTGGCCACGGAAGCTCGGCGGGCGTCGCCCTGCCACCTGGCCACCTCCCTGGGTAGGGGGCGTCCACCCCCCTCCCGCTCTTGCGACGCCCGCCGATATACCTCGGCGAGCACCTCCGCCTCCAAGTCCCACGGGGGGATTCCGGCCAACGCGCAGGCCGCCTCCGTCGACACCGTGCGGTATCCACGTATGACAACAGGGCTCTTCTGTGGAGACCACAGAGAGTCGTTGCGTCCGGTTCGCCGTACAAAACCATCGACTGGACATACTTAGCTCTCCTGACATTATTTGCAGTAAAGCATAGAACAACTTATATACTGAGAGTACGAACTGCAGTAAAGGGATGCAATATTTATACAACAGCAGATAACAATTAACCACAATAATACCTACATGACATAATATTATAACTTATGGCGAATTTTAGCATTTAACTTGCCCAGGTATTTTACTACTATTTTACTTTGTCAAAGTGGGGAAAGGGAGATGTTTTACGAAGCCAGCCATATCTCTTTGCGATATGGTGAGGGTCATCATTTACTATCATTGTTAATTGTATAAGAAGCTTACAATATTGTACCAAAATGTACACAAACACATCCGGTAGAAGGCGAAGCCCTTCCCGAAGAATTCTAGGACAAAATGTGACATTGGGGACACACAACATTGGGGAGAAGCTGTAAAGTATTTCCCGGCGCAAGTTTAAATCCTGCTCGTGGTAAATCTCTCTTTATCCACTTTCACAAAAAACTTGTTCATGTTATGATAATTTGGTTTCATGAAAATCATTTTCGCTTAAAACTAGATATCATTGACAGGCTGAGATCTTTTGACAAATGAAGTAATGTAATATAGTTCCAGTGGCTCGCCAACACAGGTGGAGAGACGGCATACGGCGGGTTTATTTAGTGGGTGAAGGCCCCACTTGGCTGTGTGGGGCCGGCTTTAGAATTGTCCCACCCCCTTCTACCCACGGGAGTCGTAAGAGCCGACTGAGGGAATACCGGGGGAATGGGCAGCAGTACTCCCTCGAGTATTAACAACATCCACTGCGATCGCCAACCCGCCTGCCAAGCGTGGCGATTACGGCATTATCCCCCATGACGGGACCGCTCGTTGTGGCGTTCTCTTGGGGAGACCTATGTCCAGCAGTGGACGATGAAAGGCTGATGGATGGATGGAAGGCCCCGCACTACCCTGTTCGTTGGCCTGAGCGACGGGGTGTGTGGTTAGGTACATTTATTCCCGCTTTAACAAAAAAAAAGAAAATGCTGATATCTTTTAGAAAAAGTTTAACTAGCTTCTAGTCTTCATTAATGACTAGTACCTACACTCTCAAACTCTAGATCTATTAATGAAATAATTAGGTACTAATTGTTTTATCCGCCAACTCCAAGGAAATGGGTAGAATGTGGGCAGGAAGGATAATAAGCAGAGGATAAAGAGGAGGTTTAGGTTTCCGGCACTCTTAGTTATCATACGCAACACAATAGTAGAAGTACCTACCTAACATTGTTTTACGCTGATCTGTGAGAGAGTGGTACTTTCCCAATCAAGTCAGCCCGCTCATGCTAGGAAAAGCAATTCTGTACATATATATTGTATTCAACTGCTCAAACATAAATTATATGACGTATTCACGAAAGCGTGACATGATTGTCTCATCACGTCAATACACACTACGTGTCACACTTATTGATCGCACGTATGCAGCGTGACAGCCTTTGTTGCGCAAATACCTTTGATAAGTTCGTAATAACTTGAATTTCATTAAAATGATACGTTCTTATTCTAAAATACTAGGTTTTTGTTCTAGACCACCGGAATGTAACATAGTTCCAGTGGCCCGCAAATAAAGGCGGAGAGACGGCACACGGCCGGTTTCTTTAATGAGTGAAGGCCCCACACTACCCTGTTCGTTGTTCCGAACGACGGGGTGTGCGGTTAAGAACATTTTTTCTCACCTTAACAAAAAAATATATTCTAGAAATTGTTTTCATAATTCAGAATTTAGGTCTTGCACATTTATAATACAATGTTTTCCATTCTACCGCAATGGTGGGTTAATATAAATTTAGCTTGTTCATTATAATAGTATTGTATATGAAAGCGAATTTTTTCGTTTGACGTATACGTTTTGCATATACTGGATTGCAGAGAAGGAATATGCTACTGTTTATCCCGGAATAATGGAGGCTTGCTGTGGGGTGGCTAATTTTATATAGATTTATATTAGAAGTAGCTAGTTTTTAACCTAACGTGACTGGGTTGTGGTCATAAGCTAGTACATAAACTATAGTAAGAAATTTAGCTCAGAATTTCTGTATTAACCTATTTCTTTCATTTTACTGTTTAGTTGTGGAAATAATAAACACACACAAACACTTAAAGTACCTTTGAAATTCATAACTTTGAAAAGTAAATATGAAAATTTAACAATTTTGGCCGTTCCGTGTGTTTATAAGAATGACTGAATGAGTATACAGCATATTCAACACATCCCGCCGCAGCACAGAAAGAAAGCCAAGCCTTTATGAATTAAACATCTCAGTTATTAACAAATTTGGGTAAAGACTTGGGTAATGGAGAGATTTTGTACAAGTTATTGTTGAATTGATGAGGCACACCAATTAATTTTTCATCTCTGTGCGGTTCTTTGTTGGTTCGACCCTAGTTAACAATTCTGTATGTTACAAAATTCGACATACGCCAGGTTGACGTCAATCTGGGTTACAAGAGTGAATAATAGATGTAGTTGAAACATTTTGTTTTCTCTTCACAATTTACTGAAATATGTCTATTTTTCCATAGACAGATTTATGAAGAAGATATTTTTTTGGTTATATCATCGGTTCCACATACCTATAGTCTATACTATTATAAAACTGTAACAGAGCTGTGTCTGTACATTTAAGATATTTGAGAAAAAATTACTATAATATGCTATGTAGGCATGTTTAAACACTAAACATTTTTTTTAGAATTTTTGTCTGTTTGTCTGTCTGTTTGTTCGCGCATCACACAAAAAGTACTAAACGGATTTTGATGCATTTTGTTATTTGAAAGGCCTTTATTAGACTTAAAAACTGGTATACATTTTATTTCGGTACTATATCGGGAACCTGAGATATAGCCGAAAAACTAGAAAATTATTTAAACTAGAATGTTTTTTAGAATTTATTTAAAAGAACTACTAGATGGATTTTGATGCAACTTTTTTTATTTGAAATGCCTTGATTTGGCTTAAGTAAAAACTGGTAGACATTTTATCCCGATACTATATCGGGAACCTGATATATAATCGGATAACTAGCTTTTGGCTGCGGCGAAGCCGCTGGCAAAGGCTATATAGTAGCGAATAAAAATGTATGGCAGTTCTGAAACCTAATCAAGATATAATATCACATGATATCTATCACACGAAATAGTTTCATCATAGTCAGTTCGCTAGCTTTTGCGTGAACAAACAGACAAAAATTATATACAAATATTTTAAGTTCAGACAGAATATCTCAATACAGTATTTTTTACATATAATATATTATTCCTTAGGTTTGTAACAGTTAGTATAATAAAGCTGTAAGCTGTAACAGAGCTACCAGGCGAATTATTAAGGTACTTGGAATCCAACGATATTTTTTTTATATACATTCATTGTTGGAATCAATATACGAAAAATATGTTATACAAGAATATTTTATTTTTCTATTCAGTCTCCCTCTAAGGTCACGTGTCGTGATGACAGATAGTTGTGCAGAAAGGTGTCGTGGCTTGTATATTAGAGATGTTCACTTATAGGACGGCACGATTAACTGTCGTCCACGATTTGTTTTTCTGTGACTACATATTATCGAGACAATGGGATCTAGCCGACAGTCGTAAAACAATAAAAAGACACGTTCTAATCGGGAAATCGGCAAATCGTGTGTCGTTGTTATAAGTACCTATCGTAGCCACGACAAAAATATCGTCACGATCTAATTATAACGGCTAGATACGTCAGTCGTTCAACAAAAAATTTCGACGACACAATGACGACAAATTTCGTTATATGGAATCAGCTAGAGACGAAAGTTGTCCAATGATAAATTGATCGTCCCGACATAGTGGGAACGCGGCCTATACATTTAGAATAACGCGTTTCTAACTTTTTTATTCCTTCCGAAACAATTTATTTCTCGACTCTCGAAAAACTCCTCCATTACCGCATCATCATCGTATATAAATAAGTTCCACGAATATTTGGGAACAAGTGAAAATCAAGGTATTAGGGCTAAATTAAGAGTCTCTGAACACAAAAGATTATTTAGAATTTGTTTGTTGTTTACTTCTTTGTTTATCTCTTTGTTTGTTCACACAACACGCAAAACCTACTCAACCGATTTTGATGAAACTTTCTTGTTGATGTGAAACATCTAATGCGGAGGGAGGGTAAAATCGGCTGTTAGCGTAGCGACGCTTTTATTTTACTTGTTCCGTTCAAATCTTGCAAGTTAAATTTGACATACTTCCCGGTTTCCTATTGAGCTGAAATTTTACACGCATATGTATATCGCATGACAATGCAATATTATGATGACATGGAGCTGATCTGATGATGGAGCTGGAAGGTGGACATAGGAACTCCATAATGAAACGGCGCAACCCTATCGAGTTTGGACTCGAGCACTTTGTCTTTAGATGGTATCCAAGGTCTGATGATGAAGCTGGAAGGTGGCCATAGGACTCCATAATGAAACGGCGCAACCCTATCGAGTTTGGACTCGTTTGATTCGTCTTGACGAGTACTTTGTCTTTAGATATCCAGGGTCTGATGATGGAGCTGGAAGGTGGCCATAGGAACTCCATTATAAAACGACATAACCCCATCGAGTTTGGGCTCGTGTGATTCGTCTTGATGAGTACTTTGCCTCTAAATGGTATCCAGGATATCTGATGATGGAGCTGGAAGGTAGCCACAGTAAATCTGTAATGAAACGACATAACCCTATCGAGTTTATACTCGTTTGATTCGTCTTGAGGAGTAATTACTTTGTCAAGTTATGGTCATTTTATTTCTACAAAACAATTTCGATGTTTTCACATCTGGTAGACGTCCCGCGACGTCTAGTTTTTTTCTAGCTCTTGATTAGTACTTTTATAACCTAAAAAAGGCTGTAAAGTTCATTCAAAATCTCAAAAATCTATAATATATAGGTAGGTACACATACTAGCTCACCCGGCGAACTTCGTACCGCCATATTTTTTTGCGAATGCCAAATGTATAACATGTACTCGCATTACAATTCACTAATAAGGCCAATATTTTTTTAATTTCTAAGAGAATAAAACGATCGCGTCTTGGAAGACTAAGAACTCCTTCAAATACAATTCTGCAGGGAAAGGTTACTAAGTACATACCTAATATTTTAAAACGCATTTCTCATTCACTAATAAAGTTAAAAAAATTCAATAACTTAAACGCTCCAAACACTCCTAACCTGCAAAAAATCACATAAAACGTCACGTCACGTACAAGTACATTACACATAGAAAGGCTCTACGTGAGTGGGTACTGTCAGTACTTCAACAATCCTCTATCAAAAAATCGGAAGTCAATGGACGTAAATTAGATTTGTTAGTGAATCGCTTGTCACTGTTACACATCATGTACTTAGTATGTTGGACGTAACTGTTTGAGGGTTAAAAATATATGTTTAACAAAATATATATTATTTAACCATCGCTTCGCTGTGTTCCCGGTCCATTACTATGACTATGAGCTGCGCTAACCCATTACCACCAGATGGGCTGTGCCTCGTGAATACTTAAATATACGTGTATAATTTGTTATGTATAAATATACTATTAATTAGTCAATGTAAACAAACTCATCAACTGTACATAATGTTTATTGATTTAATAGCGAAAAACTAGTCGTTTGGCCAGCGGCCTAATTACCCGGTTTATCGCTAATTGCTGCCGCCGCTGGGCACTGTTGTACAGTACACAAAATTCATTGTCAATTCTACGTATTATAAGTACATAATATTATTACATTACTTTCAATTTGCAAGTATATTAATTTATAGTAGGTTTTTAATGCTCACAGTAGCAGATAAACCAACCACCCAGAATTGTCACCTTATTTTTTCTCAATTTAAATTTCTAGTAGTAGATCCTTGCTATTCCCAGCATGAATGGGCTGGCTCGATTAGGGCAGTACCATCCTCTCACAGAAGATCAGCGTGAAGCAATGGTAGGTACTTTGGCAGTTGCCGTTTCTCTCCTCAGTATTCTGCCTATCATCTCCTTTATTATCCTTCCTATACTCTTCTTAGTATCTATCCTATCCTGCCCACCTCCTATGCCTTTCCTAGTGAGGCTATGGTAACCGCTTACCATCAAGTAGGCTGTGTGTATCTAGTTTGCCATTCACGTAGTATAAACAAAAACACTGTTGGGAACCTGAGCTATAGCCATAAAACCAGCTTTTGCCTGCGATGGAGCTGCGGACCAAACCTAGTTTAATGTAAACTACTGCTCTTCTTTTAATATTAACTCTAAAGCTCAATATAAATCTCATTAAAATGTCCAAGTTGGAACGTCGCGTCATACTTATACCGGCTAATATTTAAAAGTTTAAAATGAACCTGGGCGTACTCAGTGCATGATTAAATTGAGTTCACAGAGCTGAAGACAGTAAAGATTTTAATAAATATTTAATAAGAGGAAGTACCCTCAAAGAAGTTTTAGTTAAAATAAGTCGTACACGTAAAGTAGAAACTTTACCTGCACTTTAAAGTTTTTATGTACAAAATATCCTGCTAATATTATAAATGGCAACGTTTGTATATGTTGGATGTTTGAATGTATGTTATTACACGAATAATATAATATTCACACGAAAACGGCTGAACATCTTTCGATGATATTTGGCATATTGATGGCAGACTTTTCATCCCGAAATACACTAGTACATACATAGTACATTATTTTATCGGTATGATAACTAATTAATAATGCTCGTCTAATATCTATGTTTATAAGTATGCCTTTATAAAACAATTTGCAGTGCATTATTCTCGCATAAACTCGAAAAATGGCTAGATTGATTTTAATTAAAGTTTTGTCGTACACAAACACAAACACACAGTTTGTGGGGTCCCAGATGTTTTAGTTTTCATAACTGGACTCGCTAGGTATGCGCTGCGAACGTGTACCTAGATTTTAATTATCAATAATATAATTTCTGACATTTTCTTTTTTTTTTTATTTTATGATTGTTCGCATATCAGAATTTGAAATATCGAAAATAATTATGTGCCTGCTAACAGCAAGCCGACGTTCTAGGTAAGATAACCCACCCAGATCAGCTAGTTCATGAATAAAAAACAAAAAGACAAATTATAAAGGTATAACAGCATTAGACGCCAATTCTGATTTCTACCACTAGACTATATATTTACCTTTTATTTTTTATAATCGTTTTTTATTTACTTTTACATTGAGTTTTAATCTCAACACGCTATAACAGGCTTCACGACTGTCAAGAAGTAAAACCAACTTAAAGGACAAACAATGTACCTTGATGTCGCGGTAAGGAAAGTTTTTTGAAAAAATGTCCTATTAAATCATATTAAATTATGTTAAAATACTTAGTTTATATTATAAGAGGTGTAAATATTCTGTGGAGAACAATAAAGAGGCTAAAACAATAAAAAGTTAAGAATGAATTCAGCCACCTCTTGTTTTAAAGTGGGAAAAATTTTGTGTGGGCCCTCACCCACATAAGTAACCACCCGTGTACCGCCTCTCCGCCTGTGTTGACGGACCACTGGTACTGTGTATAAGGATTACTTCAGTGACCCGCCGGCTCCTATATATCCTGCAAGTAAAGGAAAACCATCCTAACATACATCAACACATCGCCCTTCAAAGGTCTTCTATTCTTGTCAAAGAAGCTCCTGTCCAATGGCGGTAGGTATATCATTAAGGTGTAAAGAAGAGAATAAAAACATAAGACGAAACTGCATCTATTTTAATCTTTCGCGGTAGAATGTAAAGCGATTAAGAGTTATCATTTATAACCAATTAAAATTATCCATTCAAATTAAATACGTTGTTTCTTATTGCTAATAGCAGTAAGGTACAGGAGGTACGGCTTACCTAATATTAAGTGGTAAACTTGAGTTTCGTACAGCTAATGAAATGAAAAAAGACAAAAGATCCCCAAATACGTCATAGAAAGGAATATAAACATTATCGTATTACTATATTTATGGTATCGACTGTCTTCTCCTTAGACGAAGAATAATATAGACTCGTTACTATTTTGACATTAAGGATGAAGAAAAGGATGCACATACTAGGTTTTACCAAGAGTGAGAGAGACACAGGTATAAGTATTTATCCTTATCGCGTATGCGTTAGTTGTATTTGGACCCAATGAACTGGGTCTAAACAATAAGGTGGCCAACCGTCCCCATCATCAGTATGTAAGCTTGTTTGTGTATTGACGTAAAAAAAACCTTTATTAATCACGTTATATACGCTAATATTACATGTTCTAATACATTTTAAGCAAAATATAAGCATAACGCAATTTCTTTTGTCCTGTCATTCTTTTATCCGGCTAAAACAGGTAGTACATTTTTAGTCAACAAAGTTATAATCATAGTTATCTTTTAAAATTATTCCGGTTATCTATTGTTATATCGACACTGCATACGCTGATAGCTTGTCTATAATATCCTTCGTCTAAGGTCTTCTCCGACAAATAAAACGCATTCAAATGCGGCACTAATCTTTAAAATACTTAGTGAATGGTTATACAAACTCATTTGATATCGGCGACAAATAAAAACTTTTGCTTGATACGAAACTCTACCACTAGTGAATACTTTGCAATAGAGTAAGGATTTACATATTTTGTGTCATTATCTCCTCTAGCCTTATCCCAATTTTTTTTGGGGCTTACGATCTCATCGTTCAGCTGACCTCCACGACTCAACTAAGGGGATAACTGGCGACCTTAGAACACCGGCGTCAAATTTTTTAATTCAGGATGTAACGGTTTACAGGATGCTATTTGACAGCTAGGTCCGACCGCTTAAACGCCTTTCGAAGTACGAAGGAGGTCAGGTGTCCACTAATAGTTGTTACTTTTTGGTCACCCATCTAATTGCCAGCCGAGAGAAAGTTACTTAACCCTACCTATCGTTCGAATTCCAAGTTATATGTATACGAAAAATCCCCAAACTCCTATTAATATACGCTTTAAATATTATGACGATAACAACGTAATATAAATATTCACACAAAAATAAAAAACTGTTTATGGTATTTCATGAACAAAACTGTTTTCGATCTATATTTTTATCATTTGACATGCTTAGCTACTTGTTAAAGTACAAATTATTTGTGAATGAGGAAAAAGAAAACTTTAGTGCGAGCGGGAATTGAACCCACGTCCCTTTTAATCCGGAGAAGTGCTCTAAGCCACTGAGTTACCGTACCGACCTTGCGGACATCCCAGTCTCCTCATCACATTTGTCTTTACGACCAACGCCATTTATCGGAATGCATTTACATGCATTATTATCGATTCCCGCTCGCACAAAATTTCTCTATTTCCTCATTCACAAACAATTTGTGCTTTAAAAACTGTTTTCCATAAAAATATAAACGTTTTTCTTCTCAACGTTATACTAAAAGCCACTTTCTGATTGACGTTTTAATGGACCGATGTATTTTATTCTGAAGCTGTTCAGTTACTCCGACAGACATCGTCCTTTCGGTAAAAGAATTTACGGACACTAATGCAAAATAGATAGTGTATCTTTTATATTCACAGTTTATTTTTGTTGGAACTGACTTTTTTATCCTGGCAACATATTTACGAGTAATTATAAACCACGCCATGTTAAAGCATTACCCAATAAAGAAAGAAACATAATATGGCTTTTCCTTTCCTTCTAATAAGGAGAGTAAAAACCATTTTATGTTATTTTCGACTATCTCTTACCACAATTCCTCATTCTATTAATCTTTGCATTTAAATGCTAAGTTAGATAACTTCCGAGCTTCCAGCATTTGACGAATATCATACTAAAAGAAAACAAAAAGTGTAAGGTTTAATTATTATAATGGCAACGACCGGAATTAGTTGACTCATATTTTTATTTTTTAAGCGCCAAGAGTTCTGGAGCCCCTTAACCCCTCCTCCACCCCTCTATAAAACGCTTCTTCTCCACTTCCTATATTTTTAATAGATGTGATTCTGTAAAGGATGTTCCTGGTATTTCCAACATAACATACATAAATTATATAGAAAAGAAGTGACAAAGATTTAACGTAACTTTGAACAATAGTTAACCCGATAGTAAGTAAAATATATGAATTCCGTAATCAAATCAAAATTAAATACTGTTGAATCATAAGAAAAGAAATTTATTTAATAGCGTTATTGAACAGCAGAGCTGCATGCAGCCGCGTATTGGTTTCTTTCTTAGTCTTAGCCATGGCCGAGAATCTTATATTACGGTAGTATATATTAAATCTAGGGTCTCAACTGAGTCCGGTCGATGGCGCTGTACGGCGCACCCGTATGGGCGGAGTCCCTGGACGCACTGAACAGGGCTCTTCTGTGGAGGCCACAGAGAGTCGTCGCGTCCAGGGTCATACGTGGGTACCGCACGGTGTCGACAGAGGCGGCCTGCGCGTTGGCCGGAACCCCCCCGTGGGACTTGGAGGCGGAGGTGCTTGCCGAGGTGTATCGGCGGGCGTCGCAAGAGCGGGAGGGGGGTGCACGTCCCCCACCAAGCGTGGTGGCCAGATGGCAAGGTGACGTTCGCCGAGCTGCCATGGCCAGCTGGAGGGCACGGCTGGAGGCGCCCCGGGCCGGTCTTCGGACCGTAGGGGCGCTCCAGGCGGTGCTGGAAGAGTGGGCAGGGCGACGGCACGGAGTCCTTACCTTCCGACTGGTGCAGGTGCTGTCGGGGCACGGCTGCTTCGGCAGATATCTGCACATAGTCGCAAGGAGGGAAGCGACTCCGGGCTGTCACCATTGCGGCTGCGACGAGGACACGGCGCAGCACACGCTCGAGTCGTGCCCGACTTGGGCCGAGCAGCGCCGTGAACTCGTCGCGGCAATAGGGGGGGACCTCTCGCTGCCGAGCGTCGTCAGAGCGATGCTTGGCAGCGACAGGAATTGGGCCGCAGTCGCTGCCTTCTGCGAGGAGGTTATCTCGCGGAAGGAAGCGGCGGAGAGGGCCAGGGAGGCTGATCCTTCCGCAGACCCAAACCGCCGCCAGCGACTGGGGCGGCGCAGGCGCGAGTATTTGCGCCTAATGCCGCCCTAGCTAGGGCTGCGGGTGGAGGGACCGGGGAACGTCCGCCACCCGCAAGGCCTCCCGCGAAGGTGCGACGCTCCATGCGTCGCTAAGTTGAGGGTACCCGAAAAGGTAAGCCGCCGGCGGACCACTGAAGGAATGTAATATAGTTCCGGTGGCCCGCCAATAAAGGCGGAGAGATGGCACACGGCGGGTTTTCTTTAGTGGGTGAGGGCCCCACACTACCCTGTTCGTTGCCCCGAACGACGGGGTGTGCGGTTAGGAACATTTTTTCCCGCCTTAAAAAAAAAAAAAAAAAAAAAATGGTCTCAACTGAGAAGCTAGACTGTAACTATTCAGTCGATTTTTTTGCCGAGAATAGTCAAAACCAATACCGAGTCGGTCTGACATCAAAAAACAATCATAGTGAAAATAGAAAAACATTAGATTATAATTTTAAAATAAAAAATAAATCTTGAGCTTTATTCATGTATCTTTTGCTAACATATTGTAATATGCCTCCACGGCATTCTTGTGCCCACATACATGAGCAGTTCGGTATTCTATATTAGATCAACTGGTTTGAGTAGGGTCTGAATTGACTTTCAGCTGGCCCCTTGTAAGAATGAAAGGCATTGTAAGCACGTTTTGTTGTGTAACTTGTTATAGTACCTCTTACAAAGCGATTATAATTCTAGACAGAATGACTAATGTTGAGATTAGACTTACAATGTTCTGCACAATTTTTCTGGGACTTTCAAAATTAGATGGTCTACTAACAAATGCAGCTAATATCACCGCAAAATTAAAAAAAAACATAATCCTTACACTGATGCTAGTGTTTGGTCCCTAGTGAATGTAGCTTCGTAGCCATCCCTTCCCCTTCCTGTGAGGAGAGGAAGTATCCTCTCTTTCTTATGGGCTTGCAACGTGCGAATATTGCCTCTGGTATTACTACCCTGTATAGGCCATCATTAATGTTAACCATAAAACCAAGGACTGCAAAGACATTGGTATCGAATTCAATCCCTAGTCCAAGGTCAAGACCTCGAACGGCACTCAGCTCTTACATATCTAGATTTTTCGAAATTATGTATGTATTTGAATACAATTTATCACTGCTAGGTGAAAACGAAGATGATGAGAAAATATCGTGCATGAAAACATCGCGAGGCAACCTGCATCACTGAGAGATTTTCTCGAAGGTTTGTGAAATCTGCCAACACTGGGCCAGCGTGTTCGACTATGGCCTAAAAATCTTTCTTACCATTAGAGGAGATCCATGCCCAATAGTGGGACAAAAAAAAGGTTGAAAAAAAAATAGGCCATCTGGTGAGGCGTTTACTTTTTTACCACCCTGGAAGTTTTTTCCACTCTATAAAAATAAAGTAGTGTGATTACACTATATAGTATTTGTAGCTATGTATTTATACAAAAGATAGAACTACCTACACAGTTGGAACAATACGATTCTATAAATAGCATAAAATAAAGCTGCCGTCTGACACTGCCTGTTTCTCCGCCTACTTTTTCTAAAGCACACAACAGATTTTGAAACCAGTCTCTCTGTCGAACATATTTTTTAAGTAGGTTCGTAAGATTAACCTTATTTGTAGATCAATTCAACAGTCCAAAGGTTTTCTTTATTAGAAACTAGCTGATACTAGCGACTTGGCTACATTGCTAGACATGCAGAGCTTTTAAAAGTCGTTCTTTCTCAAAACTTAATAACTTTATATTAAACTAGTAGTACCCGCGGACTCCGTTCCGCGTTAGAAATATTTTTGCCCTGGCCCGTTTGTCCCGCGTAATACTTCAGGTTAAAAGTTCGGGATAAATAAAAATTATCACGATTAAGATTTTTTTTATTTTGTTTTTTTTATTGTTTTTTGTTTTTTTTTCTTATTGGTTTTTGTATGTTTTGTTTTTTATGTTACTGTTTTTTGTTGTTATTTTTATTACTTGATGTTAATATACACTATTTATATTATTTACATCATGTTTACTTATTTTAATTGTTCAAAACTTCTCGATATACTATATTAGTAGTAATGTTATCATTTGGTAATAAAATATATTGTCCTTCAGGAGTTCCAACCCGAGATAAGCCAACATATAACTGCCCATGGGAAAAACAGTGCTTTCTCAGGTCAATGCCCACCAGAGAAAATGTTTGAACCTGGGACTTATTAATAGTGAGGGCAAAAGAGACCTTGACGGGATACTGTAACCTTTTAAACGGTATAGGTAAATCAGTCGGAATCATGGGTATCCGCGGAATATAAGCAAGTTGTCCCACTGCTGGCCCTGTGAGAATGGTCGCCACTATTATATTCTCCCGCAACTCTTTTATGAGCAGCCTTGTGCAGCATGTTGGGGTGTCTAGAGTTCTTTAAAAGCATGATAGGAATGCCAACTTCTAGCATAAGGTAGTGGGGAGGTAAGCCAGAAGGACTCAAAGAATTTAAAAATTCTTGAGAATAGTGCACTATACCCTCATTATTACACACCGTGTCAATGGACTTGTGTTTGACTTGACCGGGAATTTTTCCTAAAATTATTTTATTTATCTCATTCACTGAATCGTTTCTGGGTGAGACAATTGCCCTAGAACAAAGCCAATGATAATCTCTTTCCATTAAACTTTCAAGATCGGGATATATTGCGTCTATCAGATCTTCTAACCTGTGTAATATGCGATGGTCAAGTTTAATGTCATCCCTACTGTTGGTGTTAGGACAGAAAATTTTTCCTTCTCCAAGATTCAGTAGTTGATGCGGAAAGTCGTTATCGTAGTTGTCGCTCAAGTGGGCTCTCATGTTTGTTTGTACTCCTTTCAACGGAACTCCATAAGCATGATGATTTTAAGCATGCCCTGATGACATCGGTGCGTGTTCCTTTTATTATTACTGGCAGCGTTTGCCGAAAATCGCCCGCAAAAACTAAAGTAGTAGATGTATACTGATTACTGATGTATGATACTGCCTATAACGCCACGCAATGGCCGGGACGGCGCGCACCGGACGTTTTTATTTTGCTAATATCTTTGAAGATATTTATTTAAACTGTTTAGAGTAAAGGGCACAAATATTCTACATTGAATTTGCATTCTAAAAAACATATTTATAAAGATATAAATTAATACCATATGGGCTAAATAGGCTTCACAAAAATACTTTTAATCCACAATTTTAACAGTAAAAGCAGTTATTGTGAGTTATCCGTAGGAGATATGCATATGCTATCGCGGACTTTTTTACTGATTTTGATACGTTATTTAATATTGTAGTACATTGTTTTGTTCTGTCCTCAATAGTTTCCACAGCGCACGTGATGAAAGCAATTTTTTTACAACTTGGATTACATTATTCAAGTTTAAGTAAAGATGCGTAATTAATTTTGGAAATTATTATAGCCTATGACCTTCCACAATAACGTAGCTTTCAGCTTTTATTATTTCACCAATAGTGAAATAATAAAAGCTCATCATCAAATGTGCAAATAAAATATATGATGGCATGCATAAAAGTAACTATTTATATTTTATTTAACTCTGATAACTGTATTGTAATTCATCGACAAAGGATCTTACTATATTATGATATAGTACCAATAACCAATCTATAAAGAAATAAATACTTATTCAAACTCTTTCCAGCGTTTCGCCTCATGTTCTTTCTGAAGTTTTAAAAAGGGACTCAATCTTTCAAAAAGGACTGTTATCTAAATCAAATACCTTTGGCCAAAACAGATCCTATGTCGTTTTTTTTAAAGGAATTTAGTTAAATGGGTAAAAAGGGTGCAGTTTGAAGGCGCTATTGTAGCAAATACAACCTTCAATCTTTCCAGTTTGGGTGCTGGTTTTTGTTAAGTTTTCCAACTTATATTTGATATTCCAAATTCTAAATTTAAGTGTTTCGTTCAGTGCTACATATCTCTCGCATTCCTATTTGTCGCATTCCTATTGGTAGGAAGTTGTTTTTCACAAAAATAAATATAATTACGACGCACAAATATATAATGGATTTCTTAAAAGAATTACAAAGTAAAGTTTGACTATTTGATTGTTTAATAACTGAACGAAATTTTTTGTTGTTATTAGGTCTGCTAATTATAACAGTAGGTACTAATAGTATTAGCACATTAACTGGTTTAGAAATAATCATATTTCCACATAATATGAAGTTCATTACTGTTATTTATATCATACTATCGACAGGTTTAAAATCATTATATCCCCGAAGGAACTAAATGTAGGCCTTTTTTTTTGTTAAGACGGGAAAAAATGTTCCTAACCGCACACCCCGTCGTTCGGGGCAACGATAGGCCTAAATCATGATAAAATAATAGCGACAATATAGCCTTCAATATAAGCCTAGCAAAAAAAAATTATAAAGTTCAAATTATTTGTGAATAAGCAAATAGAGATATTTTCCAATGAAAATGTTTAAAAAAAATAATAGTTAAATTAACAACATCCACTGCGATCGCCAACCCGCCTGCCAAGCGTGACGATTACGGCACTATCCCCCATTCACGGGGAGGCCTATGTCCAGCAGTGGACTTTAAAAGGCTGATGGATGGATGGTTGAAATTCTACATATTTCGCTACCAACATTTTCAAAACCATAGTTAACTAACGTTTAAACTACCAAAGTACATATCCCAAGTTTGTTATTTAAACTAGCAAAGTACATATCCCAAGCATTTTAAAGGCAACACCAATGCACTTTTAAAGGATTTCATTCAAATCTCTGATTGAATCGTCAGGCTTAAAGTGGCGCTCAATAGTTCCCCAAAGTTCTGTTCTCGGCTAGCAGAAGATTTCTCCCTACTGTTTTTATTATGTAAATAAGACCGCACTAGCATCGAGTGCACAGTTTAACCCCAAGTGCTATTACGCCTTAGGAGAGTGATAGAGGCAATGTGTGAGCCTTTTATAAAAAGTTTTATAACAACTATCCTAAAATGTATTGACTTTTCAAAGTTAATTTTTCCTTTTTTGAATTATACTACTAGTTATTGGCAGCAATAAAGAAGAAACGTAAGTACATGTATTGATACTTACTTTGATACGCATATAATATTTCAAATTGAAATGTGTTCTTAGAATATTTATTTATACGGAGGCAATGCTGCATATAAAGTAAGGTTTGCAGAACTAGACAAGTGCTTTGCCAGGAGATTACCTCAACCACGTAATGCACTTAGCTAAGGGTAAATGCAGTAATGTGAATGGCGGCTCTATCGTACATCTGAGTCGCTGTTAAATAAACAAATATGACAAATAATAAAATAACAATATGAATTCAGTTTTAGGAGTTCAGTGCCAAACAAAACAGAAAAATGATATATAAATAATTGTTCCATAATGGATAAAATTATTTTAGACTGAATCTATGTACTTCTTACTTTTTTTTCAATTATTATTAACTAGCTGTGCCCCGCAGTTTTACCAGCTATATAAATCTGATTATTTATAAATAATTTGTTATCGCACTTGCGGTTAATTGTTTTAAATAATGCAAAACAATTTTAATTATGATTTAGTAAATAAAGACTTGAAAATATATCGCTTTGGCAAATACTGTCATTGTGGAGCTGTAGAATCAAACATAGTCTTTATAGAATACAATAAACACTTACAATGACACTAATGTAGATAAATAAGTTATTCAATAAATTCTAGATTATTTTTTGAATATAGCCTCGAATCAAAAATAAACAATATTGAAGCAAGCTCTATTTCTTGAGCTCTGCAACCGAGTTAGGTCGTTTACGTAATAAATGGATTTCTATAAATGACTGCGACACAACGACTCGTAGGGCTGACGTTAGGAGTTTTTCTCAAATGTATCGAGATAACGTTTATCGCAGCTTTGACATCCATGTTTATGTGAATGGAACATAATATTAGAGAGAAAGCACAAACGCAAGCTATCGTAAACGTAATCCTGTCACTAAAATTATTATTTTTATATAACCTACCTATACCTATAACAAAATAAAATTAATTCATAATTTATAAATAGTCAGTTATTGAGACAAGGATTCGCATTTTTTAAGTTAATAAGAGGTCATATAAGAGGTTTAATACAGCATCAATAAACCAATACATTAATCATTTACGAAGTTCTAGACCCACACAAGCCATCAATTATTTACCCACAAACTTTGACAGTTCATATAAGTGTTGGCAACTATGTATCGGTGTACTTCGCACCGTTGTCACGTGTGTGGTTCCCAATCACCCCGGATCGGATTTCAGGAGCCATTACGGCATTGGGTGGCTACGTCGAGATAGTTGAAATCGTTTACGTTTTATTCAAGTCTACTTAAGTTAAGTCGTCATTGTTGTGAAATATGATGCGATTGAGACGTGATAGGATTTTTAATGTTATGTTTTTGGATTATATTCGATTTAAATGCATAAATACATTGCGTAGTAGGACGGAGCCAGTCGACTAGAGATATCAGTGTGAGTTGCATAAAAACTGTGAGTACTTTGACAAATTCATCTTAGAAAAATTCAATGAACGGAACGTACCTTTAATTGTATTTCTTTATAACTGTTGTGTACATTCATAGTACTAAGACATGGAGTCTAGGATTAATTTGCAATATGATTTGCAAAAGCGAATTGAGAAAAGCTTAGTTAATTTCAAGAAGTCACCTAGAGAGAGATTAACTAAAGATTATATAGAGAGCAAATTGGAGTCATTAGAGTCGATGTGGAATCAATATTTGAATAATTATTCCAATATAGTCAGCAGTTCCGATGTAAAGTTATTAGCAACATCAATATATATGGTAGATGATTTGTTTAGTCACACGGAAGAATATTATATAGTCCAAGATTGCTACCATACCAACGACAATAACTTCAACTGTAAATAATGAATCTAGCTCAAAACATAATAATGTCAAATTGCCAAAAATAATTATTCCTAAGTTTTCAGGTGACTATAGTCAGTGAAGATTTGTTTGTTTCACTTGTACATACTTCGGATATTGACAATGCCCAAAAGATGCAATATCTAAAGGGTCTTCTAACTGGTGAAGCAGAACAACTAGTCAGAAATATAAATATTGCCTCTGATAATTACGATAGATGTTGGTCAATGCTCGAAGAAAGGTATAATAATAAAAGATTCATTATAAATTGTGTTCTTAAAAGGCTGTTTAATCAAAAAGTTATATTATCTGAATCATCAATGTCGCCTAAGGTATGATAGATACAACAACCGAATTTCTTGGTTTGCTGACTAATTTGGGTGTTGATGTGTCCACTTGGGACATTCTTGTAATTTATATGCTCACATCAAAGATTGACCCCGAGTCCAGAAAACAATGGGAGCTTAAAGTTGCAAGTGAGTCTACTCAAGACTTGCCCACTATGAAGCAATTCAAAGATTTTATTACAAGTCGTTACCGTGCTTTAGAATCAATGGACTCAGGAACAAGTCTTAACAAACGTTCGTCGTTTGTTCCAAAATCTAGGGTATATCATGTAGCAAAATTGGGTTTAAATATTGTATGTAATTTTTGTAAGGAAAACCATCGCTTAGCTAACTGCAAACAGCTTGCCAACGCAGAGATACAGGCTCGGCGTAATTTTGTCAAAAAATTAAAATATGTTTTAATTGTTTGGGTGGTAGTCATTCCGCCAAGTTTTGTTTGTCGAAAATTTCATGTAGGGTGTGTCATCGTAGGCATCATTCGTTGCTCCATCCAAATGGTTCCGGGGAATTAAGTTCTTTGGTGGGTGGTGCAGGTACGGGTTCATCAACGAGTGAAGCTGGTGAAGGATCAACAGAAGAGAGTGGAGCAAACTCTGCTCCAGTAGTTTGCTTCTCTTCTAGTGGCATAGCAATGCGTAGTCAGGTACTACTTGCGACAGCGCTCGTACGAGCTGAAAACATAAACGGGGATAAATATACGATCAGTTATTGCTTGATCAAGGTGCTCAAGCGTCCTTTATTACGGAAGCAACAGCTCAGTACTTAGGTCTCAAGAGGATCTCTGTTACAGGGAATATTTCAGGATTGGAAGGGAATCAAAACATTTCAGTAAAAGGGAAGACTACATTGAAGTTTAGTTCAATTTATAATCCTGCAATTAAAATAACAGTAGAGATTTATATTCTAAAATCAATAACTACTCTTCTTTCAAGTCGGCAATTGGTAAAACCTGACTGGGTATGTGACATACAATTGGCTGATCCACAATACAACATACCGAACAAAATAAATGTTTTGTTGGGTTCTGATGTCTATGGGCAAATAATCCAGGAGGGGATTATAAGGGGACCAGATAACAATTTAGTAGCGCAGAGTACATCATTGGGGTGGATTCTTTCAGGTGTAGCTATGGATTTACACCAACCTACAGGAAATGTTGTTGTAATGCATTCCTATGTGGAGGATAACGAGTTGTTAAATAGGTTTTGGGAATTAGAAGCCGATCCGAAGCCTAATAAACGGAATATACTTAGTGAATCACGATGCGAGGAGTTCTTCAATGAAACTACCACGAAGGATGCAGATGGTCGCTATTTGGTAAGATTGCCAATTAAGAACAACGAATTGGATCTAAAAATAGAAAACAGTAAGAAAGTAGCGGAAAAGAGATTACATTTTTTGATAAATAAACTAGAAAAAAATGTAAATATGAGGGTGAGTTATAAGCAAATTATAGATGAATATTTAATGTTAGATCACATGGAAATTGTGCCAGAGAGTGCGATTAATAATCCAAAAGCAGTGTACTTACCTCATTTCGCAATATTGCGGCTTGATAAGGAAACTACTAAGGTAAGAGTTGTTTTTGATGCCTCTTGCAAAGCTGAAAATGGTGTATCTTTAAATGATCGGTTAATGGTTGGGCCAAAGCTGCAACCTGAGTTAAGACATTTACTAATAAAATGGAGGATGAATCGTATTTGTTTATCTGCGGATATCATAAAAATGTATAGGCAAATAAAAGTGGCAAAAGAGAACTTTGATTTCCAACGCATACTCTGGAAAGAAAACTCAAAAAAGATGTGAAGAATTACAGACTTACGAAAGTCACCTTTGGAACAGCATCAGCTCCATATCTTGCAGTGAAAGTACTGCAACAAGTTGCTAAGGATGAAGGAGCAGCTTATCCGATGGCAGCAAAAAGAGTCATAGAAGACTTTTATATGGATGACCTGTTAACTGGATGTGATACAGTGGACCAAGGAGTAGAAATTTATGAACAGATGAATGCATTGTTAGAAAAAGGTGGGTTCAAGCTACAAAAATGGTCTAGCAATAGTAACGAGTTATTGGACAGGATCGTAAGTAGCAGGGACAGAATAGGTAAGAAGGAAAGAAAGGAAGAGCATTTAATGTTAAAGATGATCTAATGAAACTATTAGGACTTACCTGGAACAGGAAGATGGACACCTTTCAATACACGGTGACAGTGCAGCAGCCTCAGGAACCTATGGAATCTGTAACAAAAAGAAAAATATTATCAGACATAGCTCGGTTATTTGATCCACTTGGTTGGTTAGCACCAAGTGTAATACTTGCTAAAATCATGATTCAAAAGCTGTGGTTATCGGGATTAAAATGGGATGAAGCAGTAACAATTAATATATTAAAAGAGTGGCTTACCTATCGCAGAGAACTTACGGAACTTTCCAAGTTACACATTAATCGTTGGTGTCACACAACTTCGAATAACACTTTAATGGAATTGCACGGGTTCTGCGATGCCTCCAAGCTAGCATACGCTGCTGTTGTTTATTTGAGGGTCTAGGATAAAAACGGGATTGTTCATGTATCAATTATAACTGCTAAATCTAAGGTAGCACCAATAAAGCAAATCTCTATACCAAGGTTGGAACTCTGTGGAGCAGTACTTGTCACGAAGCTTTTAGTTGAAGTTGCAGAAGTTCTTAGGTTACCTAAACAATGTATACACGCATGGACTAATTCAACAGTAGTACTTTCGTGGCTCAACAGTCGTCCTAGTCGTTGGCAGATGTTTGTAGCGAATCGAGTTTCTGAGATTCTAACAACTCTGGAAGCTAATCAATGGTCACATGTGCAATCAAAATTAAACCCTGCTGACTGTGCGTCAAGAGGTCTCAGACCTTCAGAATTAGTAAGTAGCAAGTTATGGTTTAAAGGTCCAGCATTTTTGCATGAAAGTGAAGTTAGATTTAATAGACTGAAAAATATAGAAACAGATTTAGAAGAAATAAAAGTTAATTTAGTTGCTGAGAAGAAAGATATAATTTGGGGTAAAATTTCAACCTTAACAACATTGATTAGAATAATAGTATATATGAGATGGGTGTTATCATGGAGAAAGAATAGAGAATATACAACAGGAATTTTAACGCCAGAAGAGGCACGGGAAGTAATGGATACTTGTCTTAGAAAATGCCAAGCAGAGAGTTTCAGTAATGAGTTGAAGATAATAAAAGGATTTTAGAAAATTGAGAGGTCGATTAAAGTCTTTAAATCCATATTAGACAGAGAGGAAATTCTAAGAGTAGGAGGGAGACTGGAAGAAGCACTGCTGAGTGAAGAGAGGAAACTTCCTTTGTTATTTCCAAAAAAGTCGGATTAACCAAATTAGTGATAGCAGATGCGCATGCTAAGACGCTACACGGGGGAGCTCAACTAATGCTATCTTACCTAAGGTCTAGATATTGTATACTTTTTTTTTTTGTTAACGCTGTAGAAATTCATTTACGCATCCCCTCCATCAGTGACAGATGGATGGATGGTATGTAGGACTCACCAGGCGCGCAGATCTTAGTTGCATCCGGAATACCCTCTAAAACCACAGCGGCCCCTTCCACGCCTATTAGCGGGGCGCCGGAGGGTCGTCTTATGACATTCTACTCCGACACCCCAGGCGGATGGCCAGCTGGTCACGCCCTGTCGTCATCAAGGTGGTGGGAGGAGGTGGGCGTAGCGACGCCTTCTCCCCCCTGCCGCCGCCGGCGCCGCAGCCTCCTTCCATGAAATTATAGCCTCACAGAAGGAGGCCATGGACGACCAGCACCTGTCACTGCCAAGCATCTGGGAGATTACGGCTGGCAGCGACAGGTCTCTTCCAATTACCACCGACAGGACGCGGCGCTGGGGCCCCCAGGCAGGGCATTCCACCAGAGCGTGACGCGCGTCATCGACTAGCGCACCACACTCATGACATCCGGGGGCCGCTTCTCTGCCAATACGGTGCAGGTACTTACCGAAGCACCCATGTCCGGTAAGTACCTGCGTCAGCCTAAAGCTGAGGCTACCGTGCCTTCGATTTAGCCTGCGATGGAGGTGCGGCGCAACCGCCTCTACAGTCCCCCGTCCTGCTCCGGGGGACTCCAACTCTTCCCTCCACCGCCGGATCATCGCCCTTCAGGCCGCTTGGTGTGCTCTGCCCAGATTCCTTACGGAGACTTCCTCGCCCCTGGCCCGCACCGCAGCACGGAACCAGTAAGCCTCTGCCAGCGCCTCGGCTTGGAGATGCCAAGGCGGGTCGTCTGCTAGCAGCGTCGCCGCAGCCCATGACACCGTACGGTACCCTCTTATGACCCTCACCGCTATGACCCTCTGCAGACGTCGCAAAAGGGCCCTGTTAGACGCGGTGAGGGCATCCGCCCAGATTGGGGCACCATACAGTGCCATAGACCGCAGTATACCGCTATACAGGCGGCGGCAGGACGATCCCGGACCTCCAATATTTGGCAGAAGCCTACCCAATGCCGCGCCAGATTTGATGAGCCTAGGGGCGAGCTGGGCAAAGTGCGGCCCGAATCCCCACTTACTATCGATGTGCAGGGAGATATTGTATACTAGTACAACTCATGTACGAGCTTGCGTTAAATGGATCCGGTATTCAGCAAAGGCACAAGGGCACATACTACACAAAGCTACACTTTCACGTTGGTAAACCTTTGCTTGCGATACCTGACCACAACTTGTAAGTCAGGAAACATATATTATGTAGCCTTCGTCGATGGCAGCTAACGCACAAAAAGTTGCAACATTTTTGGCGACGCTGGTCACATGAATATTTGACCACATTTCTGCACCGGTATAAGTAGGCTTCACAATCACCGGAACCTGAGTTAGGAGATATAGTGCTTGTGAAAGAGGATGATTTGTCACCATCTAAATGGCTATTAGGTAGAATTGTTTCTAAACATGTGGGTACTGATGGTATAACTCGAGTAGTATCGCTGTGTACTAAAGCAACTGTCATAAAAAAACCTATTTCTAAAATTTGTGTCTTGCCAAAGTCTAGTGATTGTAGTGTTTAATATACTAAATTTAAGATCAAATTTGTCAGTTTGCTCTTAGTGGGCGGAATGTATAACTAGGATTTATCTACATGTCACAATAGATGGCGTAGAGTAAAAAGCTGTATCGCGCTGTTAAGATTTGTTACTAAACAATATAAATAGTTTAAATTTCTCTCGTTCAGTGACAGTGTTGTTTTACTCGTGAAGATTTACCAAGGAACAAGTTCATCTCTGAATCCCTCTCCCGGGACTAATTGTTAAACACTACCCTGTTCGTTGCCCACGTGTGCCTACAGTTAAGTACATTTTTTCCCGCCTTAAAAAAAAAAGGCCTCCTACTGATCTTGCTCATGGAAATAGGATTTGACAATAGGATCAATTTCTAGGTCAGTCATCTGGAGATTTAAGCTTCATTTAATATTTCACATAATATTATGCAAAAATTTACTCGTATTTATTTATATATCGTCCTTATTTATACACTTACCGATCGTTAGTTTAATTATGACGAAATACCTAAAATATGGTTGGTATATGCTGTCTTACCTATAATACCAGTCCAGGAGTAAAGTCATAAAGTTTTAGTGGTCCAGTGGCTCAATACAGGCGAAGACGCAGGACGGCACACGGCGGATTTATTTAGTGGGTGAGGGCCACACTCGCTCGTTGCCCTGAAAGACAAGTTGTTCGATTAGGTACATTTTTCTCGTCTTAACAAAAAAAAAGACATAGATACCTACGCCTCTGCAATAGCGGCGACCTTTACCCAACCTACCACCAATAAGCAAGATGTCTGCGAGATTCGAAATAACAAATATACCTGTATTGTAGCCAGATCATAAAGTTAGCCACTTGATGATGTACCGACAATTTCATGAAACCTAACCTAATAAAAACTAACCATTTCATGAAATGATCAACCACAACATGAAGTGACCAATTCTAAGATGTGGCCACAACATATCAACCATTAAAACATCATAAATAAAAACAAATCCCTGACTATAAATGGCCACGCAAAGCTGCCTTTAAGTCGCGTAGTCTATTGTCCTATTCCAGTCATCCGAAGATAGAAGGCTTTATTTATGGAACTCTTTATATATAATTCAATCGGTTTAGTTGGTTCCGTGTGACCTGCCAGCTGCGTGTTCCGAGCCCAATCTGTTCAGATTTGATACATTCCTTATCGTCCCTAGTTTTATTTTTAGTTGTTCTGGAAAAACAAATGTATATTGTACTAGCTTCTTAGCAATATGGAGTCTGACTATTACGCATTTCGCTCTAATTTCACACGAGTAATAAGTAATAAAGAAAATCTAATACTACAAACCTATTTATACTCTTATGTAGAAAAAAACAAGGATTATCTAGCAAAACATTAACTATTGTAAATTATATGCGATAAAGCCTGCCTACCATTGATCTACAAATTAAGGATATACAATTGTGTTTAGAAATCGTGGCAAAAGTTGTGTATATAATCTTACTTGAATGTATAGCATACATTTCTCATTAATTTTATAAAATAGTAACGACTTTTAACTGCGTGCGTGAGTATAATGACACTATCCAGAAAGAGCGAGAGAAAAAATCAATCAATAAATTTTTCAAAAGAGATTTAAGGAGAATATATAGAAGGAACACAGACTTTAATTATACGTAATATGGTTTGTTTTCAACCAGGAGAAAATTACATACTTCATCCATCCATCCATCAGCCTTTCAATTACATACTTAAACTAATTATATAACAAAAGCAAAATAAGATAAACCTACTAATATAAAAAGACAATAAATTATAGCCCTACAAGAAATACCTATAATATTTTCATAAAAACATTTTAGTGAATTAAAATCTTGACAATCAGCATTTAGAAAATACTGAAACGTAAAAGGTTTGGGGGGCTTATTATTTCAGTGGGGACATTAGACGCAAGGAATATTACCAGGGGGCAATTTATTAGGGACATTCCACCCGCCTTATCTTCGATATTAAAGATTTCATTAAATCATAGCAGGCAATAAAACAGTTTGATACCGCATTCATGCCGCTACCGAGTCGGGTGACCAGCTTAATGACGTGTACATTTTGACCCTTACGTGTGGCGTAGAATAAAGGAGAAGTGAAAAATTAAGCATAACGGGTATATATTTTATTTTTAGTAAGCTTGCATAAACATACTTATGATAGAAATATTAGATAGGGTAAACTGTATAATGATTGGCACTCTAGGCATATTTAAGATTGATATATATATATATATATAGCAATTTTGCATTTTGCTATATATTATTTACCTAAAAACTAAGTATAAAAATAAATAATAAATAATCTATATTAATTGATAATAAGGGTCTATTAGATAGACTTTTTTTCTGCAAGCAATCTTACTATTGCAGATTATGAAAAAAAGTAAAACAGATGTTTTTCGCTATACCTGTTCTTAATATTTGCATTTAAAATCCAAAGTGCCAATGACTAAGGGGGTGCCATCGATACTATAGTTTACCCTAATACCTACCACTAAACGTATGTTTAAAAATATATGATTTATACAAACAAAAAATCAAAAATATAGCGCCACATTTGTACAATATTCAATGTGTTCTGTGTTCTAAGATTGAATATCTTAAAAGAACAATTTGTTTATGAAAGTGAAAAAAGAGAGATAGAAATAGAGAACCTCTCCAATCCGGGGAAGCTATCAACCCATAGCTCTTAAGTCTAGAACCGTGAAAATTCTTTCGTCGTAAAAATTCTTCCGGGTTTCTTTGATGCATGTAAGCATTGAAAGGCTTTTTTTACGCAAATCCTGTCCAAAATTGAGTTATTACTATAATACGAGCGAAGCCGCGGGTAATGCGCTAGTATAATATATTACCGTATATTAGAACGTATGTATTATTACTCAATGATGTTATGTCTTAATATGTATTATTATTATAACATTAATATTATGTAATGACACCATTAGGCAATTCAATTATACAATCAGATGTTACTACATAAATTAATTAACAAATTATCGCACTAAGATCACGATATTTTTCTATTTTACCAATAATTATTGTAATAAATGTTAGCAAAATTGCAACAAATCAAGCAACAACTATCGCGTTATACTAAAAAAATATATTACTACCCTTGAACAAACACCGTATTTTTTAATTAAATATAGTCACGAATCAGAATTTAAATATTATTGAATTCATAAAACAGACAGGTGTTCTGTAATACATCTCAGGTCAGATAAGTAAGTCAAGTACAACTGAAGTAATATCACATAGTTCCAGTGGCCTGCCAATCAAGGCGGAGAGACGGCACACGGCGGGTTTATTTAGTGGGTGAGGGCCCCACACTAGCCTATCTGTTGCCCCGAATGACAGGGTGTGTGGTTAGTTAATTCTTTTTTCGCCTTTACAAAAAAAAAGGCAGATAACAAGTAAGTACTCCCACTTGGTACCCAACGCTACCACTAGTAATGCAATGGATTTTTAGACCCACAGTCAGAAAATGTACCGCATTTAAATCATCTAATCCTTTAATGAATACGGAATTCCACACGCGTCAACTAATTATACCTAATAACCCCAAAAAAGTGATTTTCATATTTTATTTCTATTCGTTTATTCACGCATCACGTAAACTAGATTTTGCAGATGGATTTTCATGAAACTTGTTTTCTTTCCTCTTGATTAGTATTAAAAGCTGAATCTCCCCGTATGTAATTAATAATAAATAAATAAAATAAGTAAATAATAATGTATTAACTGAATTTATCATTTATGGTATTAGTCAGGTTTATTGGTATATATGTATATATAGATAAGCTTATCCACACAGTTTCAACATTTTAAATAAAAAAGAACTACGTATGCCTAAAATAAATGTAGTTTTTTAAATTAAATATTCTCAATCTTAATATAATTTACTAACATATAAAATATCTGACCCCCGCTCAAATCTCTTAACTTATACTGCTTAGTGAAATAGTTACAACTTGAGATATTCAAGTAAAATTTGCGATTGGTACATGTGACGCACGTACGTTTTACTACTTTGACGCAAGGCTCAAAATACATTGCAATTTATAGTTCAAGGGATCATATTTAATTTATTACTGAGATGGCTAGTTGGGCAGTGCTAAAATTATGATCGCATTTCAAAGGGCCATTAAACAGAAATATAAAGTTTTAATACTTATCTATTTTAAACATTTTTATCTGTATTTTAGCACTCGATATGCTCAGCTACTTAAAAGAACAAATTATTTGTGAATGTGGACAAAGAGAAGTTTTAGTTCGAGTGGGATTTGTACCTGCATCCCTTCCAATCCGGAGAAATGCTCTAGACTGCTAAGCCATCGCACCGACCGACAGACACCCCCAATCTCCACATTCATTGGAAGGGCAGGTTCGAATCCCGCTCGCACTAAAAGTTGTATTTTTCCACATGAATAAATCTTCATAGGAATCATTTTCACATGTGGATAAACTCTAAGAGAAACAATTCTATATCGTGCGTTATAATTTTATCACAAAACCAAATTTAAAATAACAATTTTTGAAAATGTCTTTAAATTCCTAATGTGTTTGACCACAAAATGAAGTGAATTTTCAAAGAATAAATGTACCAAGAGGGAATGTAATATGAGGAGAGATATGTTTATTTTGAAAAAGATAAAATTTGGGTCAACCTTCTTACGGTCCTTTAAAAACGGATAAGTAATGAAATTTCACCTCGTCGAGCGCGACATGAAATTGTTATTTATTTATTTTCCGAAAGGTATTATATTTTATAGGATATTTTTACTTTGTTATTATGTTAAAGTAATGGGATCTTTTCTCCTTAAAATGCAAGTTTATTTCACGTTCCATTGATCTTTTCGATAAATAAAATTTGTATGAAAAAGTGATAGTGTTTATTTTTTCATAGAATCCTTGCTACTATTATAAATGCGAAAGTGAATTTGTTGTTTTGTTTATTGATTGGTTTTCACACTTGTACTTACTGGCCCAATCATTATGATTTTTAAAATTTGCATAAGTTTAGTATGGAGCTCAGAATATCCCGGAAAAAATGGATGATTCTTGTGGGAAAGCTATTTCTACATAATGTCGCAAAAAGGCTCGACTGGCCGTGTATGGTGGAGTGTTAGTTCCAACTTTAATGTACGCAAGTGGAAATTGAGTGTGCCAGAAAAAGAATCAAGGTATAAATGCAGCGATGATGCGAGCTTTAAGAAGTATCTATGTGTGATGTAACAATGAAATATAAACTAAGAAACGTAGTGAGAGAACTTATTTTATACACACTGGGTATAAAATACGATATAATGACAAAGATAAACTCTAAGAGAAACAATTCTATATCGTGCGTTATAATTTTATCACAAAACCAAATTTAATGGGGCCGGCTTTAGAATTGTCCTACCCCTCTCTACCCACGGGAGTCGTAAGAGCCGACTGAGGGAATACCAGCACTCCCTCGAGTATTAACAACATCTACTGCGATCGCCAACCCGCCTGCCAAGCGTGGCGATTACGGCACTATCCCCATTTCTTGGGGAGGCCTATGTCCAGCAGTGGATGTTGAAATTCTGATGGATGAATGGATGGACAAAGATGTAGAAAAGCATGTTAAGATGGTCGGGCACTTAGGATGGATGAAAGAAGGTTGACAAAAAGATATATAATATTATGATGAGTGTGAATGGTTTAGTTGGGAGGGGAGACGAGGGGGGTCGTCAAACGTTTCCTGACTAAATTAGAGGTAATCTGGAGAAAGACTAAATCGAAGTACCCAGTGACTTGCAGTATTAAAAGTGTAATAAGATTTATAAGCATTTGATATTCTTAGCCATATAAATTAAAACAAAGTGCGAAAATGTAAAGTTGAAAATAATAGTCACGAGCAGGATTTGAACATAAAAACATAGCATCACGCCTGTATTCCCGGAAGGGGTAGGCAGAGGTGTATTAGGTAGGCAGAGGTGTATAACACACCTACGATGCGCCAGCTATGTTTAAGTCCCACGTAATAGGGGGCGAGCCTATTGCCGTCTACCGGGAAAATTTCCAAACTCCGGAATGAGAATTTTTTTTTTCGAAAAACCTTCCTCTCTTGTTCAGCGGTAGTGTAAGCGACTGTTGATTATGAGGTCTCGCATTCGATCCCCGGGTCGGGCAATGTTATTGAACCTGCATCTCCTGGAAAAGCGTTTCAGATACTTTTCCAATTCAGCAACCGTGACATCCGCTCGGGAGAGTAAAAGATTTTCCTCCCACTCAGGTCTCCATTCGATAGGGTGGAAATGTGTTTTCCCAGCCTATCCCTCTGGGAAACAGGCGTGAGTATGTAGATAATATATGTGCAGTAGAGTGAGGTATTTATATTCTAAAGTCAACGCGGACGAAGTTGTAGACAGAATCTTATATTAGAATATCCTTACTAATATGTATGATAAATGAGAAATTGCGTTTGTTTGTTTGTTGTGCTTTCACGCCATAACTGTTCAAACGATTATCATGGAATTTACCATGAGTACATATAGTCTAGGACCCAAAAAAGACTAAGCCTAGTGTTCAGTATTAGGATCATTCCGTTATAAAAATCATATATTACTTAGACACTTCTATCATATATATAATTATCATATTTTATTTACTTCTAGAAAAGTTTTATACGTTCATATTAAATATTTATCTCACAGTGAACAATAAAACGAATAAGTAAGTTAGTCACGTTAGAGATACTTTCTACATTAATTAATACTGGCCATAATCCTAATTCCCCGCGGGACCGTTAGTTGAAGGCGGGACTCGAACCCGCTGCTGTGTAATAATTATCAATATACTCTGGGGGTGTAGCCCCAGCAAGATTATTACAGAAGAATATTTTTGTTTTATACATAGAATTAACATTCAAACAATAAGTCGTTCACAACAGTCAATATTCAGCATTACTTTATTCAGATGTATAAGTAAAAATACCTATATGTTTTTTTTATCTATATTTTTTAACATTTGACATGCTCTGCTACTTTTAAAGTACACATTATTTGTGAATAAGGAAAAAGAGATTTTTTGTACGAGCGGGAATCGAATCCGCGTCTTTTCCAATCCGAGGAATTGCTCTAAGCCACTGAGCTATCGTACAGATCTTTCGATAATCCCAATCTCCTCATCACATTTGTCTTTACGACCAACGCCATCTATTGGAATGTATTTTCAAAGAGAGGATTAATGCATGTAAATATTATTCCTTATTCACAAATAATGTATACCTATATGTATTAGGTTTTATTTCTACTTACAAAAACAACATACAACGTGCCATAACACAGCTAGAGAAAAATAATCTTTGAGGGTTTTATGACGTATGCATCTGTGATATGATACGCCCCCATACCTCGATGTGATTGACACGTACCCTTGTAATTTATTTTATCAATTTATGGTTTATGTTTTGATGAAGCTTCACGCAACAACAGACAATTGGTAGACAATATTTAGCCTTTGTCAATTTTTTACAAGATAGACAATAAATTTGAGGTCTTGGAAACGTTCTGATCATCTTGTTAGCATAGAGATGAGATTTGATAAAGCTTCTGTAACGATTGACGACAATAGAATTGATGAGTTTGACACACTGCGATCGTCTAACAACCATAGATGATGTAAAGTACTCTCAACATAGGGATAGTACTTAGACAAAGAATATTAAAGACTCGCTACTATTTTGACAATAAGTATGAAGAAAAGGATGCACATATTAGGTTTTAGCAAGAGTGAGAGAGACACATGTATAAGTATTTTATCCTTTTCTCGTATGCATTATTTGCATTTGGACCTAATCAACTGGGTCCCAACAATAAGATGGCCAACCGTCCCCATCATCGTAAGCTTGTTTTTGTATTGACGTATAAAAAAACCTTCAATAATCACGTTATATACGCTAATATTACATGTTCTAATACATTTTAAGCAAAATATAAGCATATCTGCAATCTCTTTTGTCCTGTCATTCTTGTATCCGGCTAAAACAGGTAGTACATTTTTAGTCAACAAAGTTATAATCATAGATATCTTTTAATTATTCTGGTTATCATATGTCAAACAATTGCTATCTCGAGACTGCATATGCTTATAGCTTGTCTATAATATTATTTGTGTAAGGGATAGTAGAACATTTAAAAACACGATAAATTATATAAAATTCTATTTATTTCATAGATCTACAACTTTAAAATAAGTTAAATGTAATGTACACATTTATGGACCGAACGCAAGCGCAAACGAATATCATGTCATCAACACTTTACTAACCCTTTCTATCTCGCGCATAGTAAAAAGGTTTTCTATTTACATTTTACAACTTTGCCGGACAGCGGACTGTACAGTTTGCGATCTAACTCGGTGAATATAAAGGTGGGACATTAAACGAGAAATTAAAGGCAATTTCATGTGGAACTTCGCACGTGTTGGCGGATTATAATGTGTTGCAAAGCATTATGGCGTATCTATCACAAGTACTGTAAAAGCATATAATATTATTTATTATAGACTGGAGTCTAATATTTGCCTATTCTGCTTGCTCAATATAGCTAATCGTATAGCTTTCCTTGTAGAATTAGTAAAGGACATTGCATTTTAGAATAGAGATATCTTTTCATTTTAAGGTTTCGAAGACGTTGATATTTCGACTGTGCATTAAAATTGCTCAAACACCGATTCAAATTCAAAAATATATTTATTTTATAGGCTTATTATATAGCACTTATAATCTTCAAAGTTACTAATAACTATGATGCTAGTCGAAGATTGTAAAATGTTCGTGGTCCTGGTGATTAATGTGAACAGACAGAGTAGCATTCACATCAGTAAAGCAGCTGGCACATCTAGTTGTACATATATCTTACCGGGCTTGATCCCTCGTGTGGCTTTCTCTCTTTTCAGTTTTCCTTAACACATATATGATGTAAATATTTTAGTAGAGCTTTGTAGAAAAACCAAAGTATATGTGTGTATAGCACGTACTATAGCGTGTGTTTTATTTTGGCTTAGTAGGTAAGTAGAACTCCCAGAGGCGTCGATACACTATGTGTATGTAGGACGCTATGGGATGAATTTATAACTGCTTATAGAGAAAATAATTTTCTCTTTAAGATGTAGGTATCTATATCTACATACATGGCTGGTGTTTTTCTCGTGTAGATTAAACACTACGAGCTGAGCATGTTATAATATGACATATATATTAGGAAAGCAAAATAAAATATATAAAAATTATATAGGTCCTAATCTACGAGACATGTTGGCCTACCATCTACACAAATCCAATATAATATACTTGTACTTTTATTTTTGTGAATTTATGACTGACACATTGATATTTAATATTTGATCTGATGTAAAAATAATGTTATATAAATGCAAAATAAATAAATCGTTATAGAATCAGAAAAATTCAAAACATCACACTATTATTTCAAAATGATAAATATCTACTAAATTGAAACGGTTAGTAGTATAGATCATCTTATCCTACCTTACGTCTCTGTGCCTTGGCAACTGCTGCGCGTCAGCAGCGCTACATTCGTATAGTCTCTTTGTATAAGTATGCTAAATTGACCGGCAAAATTACTAGTACTGTTTTTTGTAAGCTAAGTCCTTAAGGAACCTACATTTTGTACATTGGTATTGGTATTGGTTCGGCGGGCTGTTCTCCGCAACTCCACGTCTGAGCGCGTGTTTTGCGTGTGGGTGGGTGTGGATCCTTCACTCGATCCACCCCAGCTCCCGGAAGAACGCCAGCAGCCCCTTGGTGTTGCTGGTGATCTCCCGGAGAGAACTTGAGCTACCGAAGAATTTGGTTCTGTATGTGGTGACCTCCAAGCGGTACTGCAAACATGGACCGCCGTCACCTCCTCTTGCAGGCACGCTCTGCAAAGTGGGCTGTCTGTGATTCCTAACACAAATAAATGTTTGTTAAAGGATCCGTGACCAGTGACTATCCGCAGTTTCTGCTTAGTTAGCCGAAGTAACTGTTTAGTGATTTGGCTGTCTAACAGCGGTAATGCTTCCTTGGCCTGTCCACACTCACCATGACTCGACCAGTGGAGTTGATGATGGTCCCTAGTTCTTTTCCTTACCAGAGTCCGAAGCTTGGCAAAGGGCAAAGCTATGATGGGTTCCGGTCCGACAGCAGCCATGTCAGAACCTCTTCTAGCCAGCTCATCTGCTGCATCATTGCCTCTGAAGCCACTGTGTCCCTTGATCCATTGTAGGGTATCTTATTGAAGTTGCCTACCTGATTTAATTTTTGGTAGCATTCGTGTATTAGTCCAGATGTGACCGTATGGCTATTTAGCGCCTGGAGCACTGCCATACTGTCTGAGAGTGTTCGAAGATTACTACCCTTTATCTCTCTGGATGTGATTGCAGATGCTGCTAGGGTGATACCCAAACATTCTTCTTGAATTACCGTGTTATGCCTACCTAGGGACGTAGCTATATGTATATTGGGATCTTCTGAGAAGACTCCGGCTCCAGTGTCTGTACCTGTTTTTGATCAGTCTGTGAAGACACAGAGTTCGCTGGGCCTTAGTCCCTCGTAGTAACCGTCTTCATACAGTTGGATCTTGTATTTTTTATTAAACATAAATTGTTTTGGTATACGGTCACTTACCGCTGTGATGATAGGGAGCTCCTCGGTGAGCTCTTCCAGTAAGGCCGTATGTTGTGTCTTACAATACATCCACAAACCTAAGGTTTTGAGTCGAGTGAGACCGGTGGTAGATTTAACATGGCCTTCATTGCCGCTGTGGGAGTTGTCCTCATGCAACCTGTCATTGCCATGCAGGCTAACCGTTGTACGCGCTGTAGATAATTTGCTGTTGTGCTCAGTCTGGTCCTCGGCCACCAACCTACAGCACCATAAGTGAGCATGGGGCGTATTATTGTGGTGTGTAACCATAGAATGATTTTTGGGCTCAGACCCCATTTTTTCCAAATCATTCTCCAGCATTGCCAGAAGGTTATGCTTACCTGATTTATTTTATTGTCTAAGTGGCTACTCCAATTTAATTTGCTATCAAGTGTGAGGCCTAAATATTTGACCTCATTTGATGAATAGTTTAGGAAGGCTATAGTTTCCTAGGTTTCGCTTTCTCGTGAACATTATTAGCCCGGTCTTAGCGGGGTTCACCGTTAGCTCGTATTCATTACACCAAGATTTTTTTGTAAATTGTTTAAAAGAATAACTAATGGTAAAATCTAGAAATATTTAATACAAATTCCAATTAACCGTACAATACAACTGAGGGAATCTGATTAAATTCACACAATAGGCAAGTTAAATACACCAAACGATCAGTATCGTAACCTCGGCCGCGCCACTCAATGCGAAGGTATTTTCAATTACTCTCGAATCCTTCCATTTTCCATTTGCAAGGAATTTTATTAACGTTGTCTCCCTCTACCGGCCCTTTTTTAATAATGTAGGACAGAGACAGAGGGCTGATTTGAGTCATCTCATGAGGCTGGGTTAATTTCCATTCGCCCCGAGCGACGTCTCGCGTTCACCTTTCATACGCAAATTGAAAAGATAACCCAAACTATTTGCTTACTATTTGGTCGTAGACGACATTTCATCCGCCATTTAAGTTACTTTTATACATTTTATAGAAGATTATAATATGTATTAAAAGGCTAATATGTCTCTGGAAATAAATTATAATAAAAGTTTTATGAGTAAATATTGCCAATATATTATTATACTGAAAGGTCTCCAATGTCAATAGTGTTGTAAACTGCAAGCGAATCTTTGAGTCAAACACATAAATATATCTTTAGATATTTTTATATATATATTTTTAGCATTTGACATGCTTAGCACTATACATTAAACACAAAGTGAAAAATGTGAAATCCAAAATAACAGTCACGAGCAGGATTTCAACCTGCATCTCCTGGATACCGTCCAGATGCTTTGCCAGTTCAGCCATCGTGACAATTGCTCCTGACTGCTAATTTCGATATCACATTCATACTTAACGTCTTTTGGTTACGCCTGTGCCATCTGTCGGAAGTATTTTCATACATTATACCGACCAGGTAAACATAATTTTACAAATAAGATTTTTACCTAATAATGACACAAACCCTATAAATATTTAGATATTTTTATATATATTTTTAGCATTTGACATGCTTAGCACTATACGAGTACATTAAACACAAAGTGAAAAATGTGAAATCGAAAATGGTGACGCCTGTGCCGACAGATGGCACAGGCGTCACCAAAAGACGTTAAGTATGAATGTGATATCGAAATTAGCAGTCAGGAGCAATTGTCACGATGGCTGAATTGGCAAAGCATCTGGACGGTATCTAGGAGATGCAGGTTCAAATCCTGCTCGTGACTGTTATTTTAGATTTCACATTTTTCACTTTGTGTTTAACATAAATATATTTTTTACATATGTCATAACCTCAAGACTGACTGACCGCACAGATAGCGGAGTAAAGTGTTGTGGGTTCGATTCCTACACAGGAAAACTCTTTGTGTGATCTACAAATGGTTATTCTGCGTCTGGATGTACTTTGTTTCCGTGAAATTGTATGTTTGTAAAGACCCCCGCGATACAAGGCTTATTCCTTAGTGCAGGGTGTTTGCCGTGTGGGGCCGGCACCAAGAATAGCTCCACCCCGTCTCTTCCTATGGGAGTCGTAAAAGCCGACTAAGGGATTACCGGGGAACCGGGCAGCAGCGTTCCCCTGTGTACTAAAAACATCCACTGCGATTGCCAACCCGCCTGCCAAGCGTGGCGATTATGATAAAACCCCCCATTTTGGGGAGGCCTATGTCCAGCAGTGGACGATGAAAGGCTGTTAGCTAGCGCACTACCTTTCGGTCATACCCAATCTCCTCATTACATTTGTGTTAACGACCAACGCCGCCTATCGGAACGCATTTACATGCATTAATCCAATATAGTAAGTCATACTATTTGATGGCGTGATTTTTTAAACATTTTGATCCGTATTTTTAGCACTTGACATGCTCAGTTACTTTAAAGTAGGTACAAACTATTATTTGTGAATGAGGAAAAAGAGAACTTTAGTGTGAGCGGGAAAAAAAAGATCTCTTTTTCCTCATTCACAAATAATAATTTATACTTTAAAGTAGCTGAGCGTGTCAAGTGCTAAAAATACAGATCAAAAGATTACGATTTGTTGAATGTGTGCGCTCTTTGTTCCTTTAGCCTTAGATAGGATAGAAAAAAAATGGCGGTGTTTTACCCAATTAGTTACAAGTTTTTCCTAGCTGTTTTGAGAAATTCTTTAAGACAAACGTCAGTAATTCTTGTTAGCCCGAGCCGGGATACAAACTCGATACCTCATCATCAGCAGTCGAATACGCTACTGCTAGACTAATTGGATGTGGGTATCGTAAAATGTAACGATAAGCCATACCTTGAAATAAGGCTCTAAAACTACCATAAATACACAGAAATTAAATCGTCTTCCTTACCCAATACCCAAAAGAAAATGATTATTAATTACCTCTTCATAACTTGCTACATTTTAGGAAAATACGCCTCTGTTAACATGTAATTATTTCAGTTCATTAAAAGTTAATTATTTCCATAATATGTGTACTGGTTAGCTTTCTCTGTATACAAAGTAAAAGTAATGTAAAAGTATGTTCATAGCAAAACAAAAAGTCCGCATAGGAGACGTTGTGAGGAGACATATGTCGTGAGGTGCTCGGTCCTAGGGCCGCTCTTGTGGAACATCGGTTACGACTAGGTGTTGCATTATCGGCTTTTCCCCGTGCTGGCGGTCGCCTACTATGAGGATGACACGCTAATCGCGGCTTCAACTTCAAGGAGGTGACATTCTTGGCCATCTTGGAGATGGCCAAGAAGATCAAGGTGCTGGGGCTTAGGGTAGCTCTGGATAAGTCGAAGGCCCTACTATTCCATGGGCCCCGACGTCGACCGTCAGAACCAGTGCCTCGGTCACGGTGAATGGGGTCCAAATCGGGATCCACACCCCGACCAAATAGGTAAGTATCTGGGCCTGGTACTGGATGGACAGGGGCGATTATGCTAAGCAAATCCGCTAGTTGTCGCCAAGGCTCTTTGGTGTTGCATCTGCCTTCACTCGGGTCATCCTGAATAAGCACTGTTGCTTAGATAGGGTACCCGAAAGGATAAACCTCTGACAGACCATTGAGGTAATTTCATACAGTTCCAGGGGTCCACTAATACTGGTGGACCGACGGCACACGGTGGGTTTATATTGGGCGAGGGCCCCACACTACCCTGTTCTATGCCCCAAACAACGGGATGTACGGTTAAATACATTTTTTTCTGCCTTATCGAAAGCTATCTACTATTATTAGGTATAAGTAACCTAGTTTCACGTAATTAGATTATGATTCACACATATCTATTTAATTAAATTATATCGGTATTGGCGGTAGTGTATGCGACTGCTAATCATGAGGTCTCGGGTTCGATCCCCTGGTCGGGCAATGTTATTGAGCTTTTTCCTAAAAAGAAAAATTCTCAGTAGCAGCCCGGAGTTTGGAAATGTGCCCGGTAGACGTCAATAAGCTCGCCTCCTATTACGTGGGACTTAAACATGGCTGGCGAGTCGTGGGTGTGTAATACACTTTTGCCTACCCCTTCGGGGAATACAGGCGTGATGCTATGTTTTTTTCTATGTTTAAATTATATCCGCAAAATATTTCCTTGTAGATACCTAGTACTTATTTAATTAAAAATATTTGTAGTGTTTGTAAAAGTATATATTATTATGTTAACTATATTTCGAAACGATTTAGGGAATCGTCGCATACATTTTGTGGCTACACAGCATAGCGTCTTTCAATTCTTTAAATCTTCTGTACTATTCGTAATTTCAGTACTAGGTATACATTTTAACAATATCGTTGTATAACCGAATTAAACACAAAAAAATAGCTTACAATTTTCAGGCAAACAAAACAACTATAATTTTACAGTGACCATCTCGCCGATAGCATCTGCGTTCAGCTTTGCCCGTGGATACCCATTGTACGCGTAAAGAAACAGGATCAGTTTGACGAATAATTATTCAGTAGGTACAATGAATCTAATTCCGACAGTTACCTATAGGTATACGTCAGATTGGACAGCATTATTAGGTAATTATATTCCACTCAATTGAATATCGTATTGTAAGATGTTTTAAAATATTTTAAAAGCCGGATAGTAACGACAAAAATTTATACATATAAAGCTGAGAGTTACGAGTATGCGCCAGAAGTTCGTCAGCCAGAACCATCAGTGAATAATAAGTCTGTCTCAGTAATAGTACTTACAACTTGTTAAAGTACTGATAAAGAGAGTATCTATAGCATCGTTGACAAGAGTACTTGTTACGTCACACGCACCGCTCTGACATCAAGGTACTTGGCGGTGACAGAGAAATGAAGAGGTGCTTGAGAGTTACAATTACAGGGATAATTTGTAATTTACTTAGTTTATGTTACGTACTATGAGCATATAATGTCATCATTCTATTCTATGTAGTCCGCTAGTGTCGTAATAACAACTGAGGGAATAAAGCAGTGGGCCTAGCCAAGTTGCGTTATATGATCGCTAACTCAATAGAAAACTATTAAAATGTATAGATATTTGACATTTCTAACGTTAAGTCACATGACTTAGTGTTATAGTTTTCTATAGCGTTAGCGTTTATAGAATGCAACTTGGCTAGGCCAACAGATAACATTGCAAGGAGTTGAGGATATGTGTAATGAGAGCTGAATAGGTAGAAACCAACATCGCATCCATTTTAAAAAACATTTTCATAACATAGTTATTGATCTATTATTGTCACTGAAGACATGAAGAAGGACTGTGTTTAGATATTTTTATATATATGTTTAGCATTTGACATGCTTAGCACTATACGAAGGACTGTGTTCTCGAGATTAGTAGTCTCGAGTGGATGTCACGGTGGCTGAATTGGCAAAGCATCTGGGACGGTTTTTCCAGGAGAAACAGGTTCAAATCCTGCTAGTGAGTGTTATTTTCGATTACACATTTGCGCAATTTGTGTTAATTTATATAGCTAAGCATCTCAAATGCTTAAAAAATATATTAAAACAAGATTCTGCCAGTGAATCCGTACGGTTGAACTTCCTAATATAAATACATCACTATACGGCACACTAGAAAATAAAATTAAATCTTTATAAAAGCTATCCCAGGGGAACCATGCATTATTTCGGGATAAAAGTCGCCTATGTTCGGGACTATATGTATCTACTTATGCAAAATCATGACGATCGGTTCGATAGTTATAGTTTGAAAGCGTAACAAAGAAACAAACATACTTTTGCATTTATAATATTAGTAAAGAAGTAAAGATAACAAAGATTATTGCCAGAATTATTAACCAATTCACAAATATTGGTACTTGTATAAAACAGAAAGGTTTTATCCAGTATGTCTGTCATTGAATTTACCTATTTATATTTTAAGAAGAATGGAGAGGCGATGACAGAAAAATAAAATAAAAATAAAGAAAGAAAAAATGTTTATTGTGACGAAACAAAACAGAAAGAGAATATAGTATATATTATAAACAAATTACAAAAAAAAATATTTCGTTACAAAATGTCATCAACTCAGCATGAATGAAATAGAGCACATATTAATGATTTTTATATTTTTTTTATTATTCTGTTTATTAGCCCAAAATTACTGAATAATAGGAATATAAGGTTTATTTTATTTTAATCGAATGTCAGGAGAAAATCATAACAGTATACCTAAATATTATTACTAAAGTCCTAATGGACAAAGTCGCGTGCAACAGCTAGTGCCATATAAATCAAAAAACTTTAATTCCTCAATAAATATTGTAAAAGTATACTAAGCAAAATTCACTTAAAATTTTATAAAAACACAATATTCCCGCCACATAAATATTTTTGACAATATCTCATATCCCACTATATAAAAATAAGTTTATACACGCTTACACACACACAGTCTAAATTTACTCATGTGGTCTAAACAATGCAACTGTATCAAATTCTTCAAACTGACTTTCAAACAAAACAAACCATTGAGACCGCGAAGCCAAAAGGTCATCGACATAATCATTACGGCAAGCACCTCTGGTCTTTAGGCAGAAGCACTGACCAACAGTAAAACTTAATGTTATGCCGGAGCCTTTCCAATTAAATACGTCTTAGTATTTTAATCCACATCTGAGTAGCTTCTTGAGAAATGGGATCGTACCGTGAGACGTCCATTTATTACTATTTTACTTTCACGAAGGAGACATCCCCTTTGCTTTAAAAAAATAACATAGGCAACCCTCGTGGCTCACAAAAGTGAAAATTTAAAAGAAAAAATACATTCCTAACTCATAATAAGCTCATAATAGTTTTTATATACTTAATTAACTATCTTAATAGATCTCATAGTACTTTATTAATTTACAAACTCGCATTACGGATGGACAGGATTTAGTACCAGTATTTGTTTCGTAGTATTTGTTTCGTAGATTGATATGAATCTTGGATAATCAAATATATGACAAAATAAATATCGTTTGAACGGATTTAACCAAATCGGCTGCAGACGAATTCATTGAAACATAAAAATGTTTCAGCTGTAGTCTTAAATAATTTAGTAACAAATACTTATTTTAATCTTCATAAAAATTTTTTAGTAGTTTAGTTTTTCCTTCATCGGGACTTTGAGTTTTTATTTAAATCATAAAATGTGAAATGTGGACATTATATTCCTTAACATATCAATTGTACCTACATGTAAGTGTGATCGCCTCATCGCCTTTATATAGCATATCCTAAATACCAATTATTTATTGCTTTTTAGTTCCTGGGTGCACTGGAAGGCGGTTTTCTTTTCGTTTTAAAGTTTTATTTTGCAATTAAAATTCATACTATTTGATGCCGCGATTTTTTTAAACATTTTTGATGTATATTTTTTAGCATTTGACATGCTCCGCAGAGATTTTTTGTACGAGCGGGAATCGAACCCGCGTCTTTTCCAATCCAGGGAAGTACTCTAGGCCACTGAGCTATCGTACAGATCTTTCGATCATCCCAATCTCCTCATCACATTTGTCTTTACGTGATGAGGAGATATCTCTTTTTAGAAGAGAGAAATCTCTTTTTCCTTATTCACAAATAATTTGTACTTAAAAAGTAGCGGAGCATGTCAAATGCTAAAAATATACATCAAAAATCTTTGTAATTTCTTACTAGTTTTGCGTTTATTGTCAGTTAGGACAATCATTTTTTTACAAATACAGATTATTTATTATTTAAAATCACTCTTAAACTAGTACACGCACTGAAAATAATAAAGAATTGAATTGATGTGAAAGATTCAGAAGTAGGAATTTTACTCACAGATCCAAAAAACAAACAAGTACTCATTGATGGTCTAGTATTGGTGGCTAATAATTATAATTTACTTACAACTAGTATAATATGTATACCTACATACCGTAGGTATATCATAAATCGCAATATTTGCTCCAACGCGCCCATCCTGATGAACTACATAGTCCTAAACAAATACTAACAATAAACTAACTTGTAAAACAAAAGTTTACCTGAGCCAGTACTGCCTTTTACACGTTTATTTGCTCACAAAGTGTTTTTCATCTGATGTGAGTAAATTCTGAAACTGTAATTAAGAATTCGGAATCGAAGCGAGTAAATACAGTTTTAATTGTTTGCATGATTTAAATTTAAACATCTCTTTGATGTAAAGCTTACATTAACATGATAGAGAGATGGCCGCTTATTACATAGAAATTTTACATTAAAGGATTTGCTAAACAACGAGTGGTGTGGGATCGCGAACCAAACCTGGAAGGCACGGGGCGAGCCGAATGTACTAAACCATCTGCTCTGTGTGACGTTGCCTTTAACTTGTACTTTACAACTACTGTCGCCATTCTCTTCCGTTCGCTGTTTGGCGCAACCATAAAATTTCACGCGCCAAACATAGATTTTTTTTTACCCTCTACGTATTAATCACACACGTTCATGCCTATCCATGACAGATAGTCATCCATTAATCCATTTACTGAACAATGAAATAAAATAGCAGCAGCTCAGCAGCTTTTCAGTATTATTGTTGCTGAGTCCACGAGCATTACCACTTAACATCAGGTGGGTCGTCGAGTGGAAAATTCTCTGCAAATTTACGACGCCTATTATCATTTTTAACCGATTTCAAAAAAAGGAGGAGGTTATCAATTCGGATATTTATATTTTTTTATGTATGTTCGGGCATAACTCCGTCATATTTTGACAGATTTGCAAAATTCTTTTTTTGTCTGAAAGGGGTTTATTTCGAAATGGTCCCATTTAAATTTTATCGAAATCAGTTCAGTAGCTTTTAAAAAATCAACAAAAATCTAAAAAAATTGTATACATCGATGATATTTTTTCGTTGTCTGTTTTTTTTTTCGTTTAGGGAGGCCTCCCCACCGTGTACGATCTACTTTAAGATATTTTATAAAAAATCACTAAAAAGCACAAATTAAAACATTTTTTTTAAAAAAAGGAAACCGCCTTTAAGTGCACCCAGGAACTAAAAAGCAATAAATAATTGCTATTTAGATACGATTTCCGTGCTAGACACCTACTGATGTGTTTGAAACCGGTACCAAGTCCAAAAGTAGCAAAAACAATTCATAATAAATACTTAAATAACATTAAAAACATTTTTGACACCGGCTTCAAACACATCAGTAGGTGTCTAGCACGGAAATCGTATCTAAATAGCAATTATTTATTGCTTTTTAGTTCCTGGGTGCACTTGAAGGCGATTTCCTTTTTTTCAAAAATGTTTTACTAACTGAAATTTCGACGATTGAATTCTTAAAACACCCGTCTATAAGAACTTGACTTATTGACAGTTGTCAATTGTTGCCCCAAACGGATAGATACCACCACCATTTTATGTGTTTTATCCTGCCTTAAAGTTTATGATTCTTTGATAGGCTAGATCCTTCTTTTTTATGCCATGTAGTGGCAGACGAGCCACGGTCCATCTGATGGTAAATGGTAACCGTCGCCTATGGACTCGACTATACCGAGAATATTGTCAAGCCGCTGCTCACCAATTCATTTCACAGATATGAAATGAAATATAAACGGCTATCTCCTGCTACAGCCAAAACGCAACGATGTGCTTCATGGCCGGTCACACGGGAGATGGTGGTACCAACCCGCTCGGTCCCGATACCAAGTGAGAACTCCCACTTGTTACCCAGCCCTACCACCAGCCATGCAATGGATGATAATTGCTTACTTCCTTTAGTCGCCTCATACGACACCCGTGGGAAAGAATGGGGTGGTGACACTTGTATTCTTAGTCCGTCACGACACGGACATACGGGGTTCACCAAACCACTGAAGTAATGTCACACATTTCCAGTGATCCACCAGTACAGGCGGAGAGACGGCACACGGCGGGTGTATTTAGTGGGTGAAGGCCCCACACTACCCTGTTCGGTGCCCCGAACGACGTGGTGTGTGTGTGTGTTTTATTTCAACTGTTTATCTATTTTATGTAATTGTGTAGGTATTAAATAGATTAAAACAAACTTATATGTATATTGTGTTTATCAGATAGGTGCCTATGTTGCTGTTTAGTATTGTACATAAATAACTGTAGGGCATGTTACGTCTTAATTCCTGTCCATGTATGGTTGCCTGGAAGAGATCGCTCTGAGCGATAAGGCCGCCAATTGAAAAACTTGCACAGTTAAGCCTTTAACTTTGTTTGTGACAATATTTAAAGTTTTCAATAAAGAGTTATCTATCTATCTATCTACATTTTTCCCGCCTTAATAAAGTTAATTGATCTATCCTACCCCAGCTCCAATTCCGAGTATGATAGGCTATTTAGTTAACTTAAAAATATTATTTTTCTTCCTGAGAAACCACATGTTCATAGTTATATGTTCATGTTCCCATTCATAGTTTTACTATATTTTTTTCAAGTATGTATAAGTTTTTAATTTTATCCAGTTCAGTTCAGTTCGGGAGTCATTTGGAGGACAAAGCCAAATTGGCAAGTAAAAAACTAGGCGTCCTGAACAGAACCAAGCGGTACTTCACACCGAGGCAACGACTTGTGCTATAAAGCACAGGTCCGCCCTCATATGGAGTACTGCTCACATCTCTGGGTAGGTGTGCCTAAGTACCATCTCGACCCACTTGACTCCCTGCAAAGGCGTGCTATTCGAATTGTCGATGATCCCGATCTCACGGAGGGTCTGGAGTCATTGGAGCGGCGGAAAGACTTCGGGTCCCTCTGTGTGTTCTACCGGCTCTACAATGGGGAGTGCTCGGAGGAGCTGTTTGAGGTGGTACCGACATCACCATTTTACCACCGAACCACGAGACGTCGCGGTAGGGTTCATCCACACCACCTGGAAACGATTTTGTCAAAGACAGTTCGTTTTCAGCGTTCTTTTCTACCACGTACGTGTAAGCTCTGAAATGACCTACCTGCTACGGTGTTTCCCCGGCGCTACGACATGTCCCTCTTTAAACGAGGTTTGAAAGGAGCACCTAACTTGCGGTAGGCGGCGTCTTGGCTGTGCCCCTGGTGTTGCTAAAGTCCATGAGCGGCGGTTACCACTTACCATCAGGTGGGCCGCTTGCTCGTCTGCCACCGTAGGCAATAAAAAAAAATCTACGTAATGCTAGACTGCTACTCTAACTATAATACTAACGCAAACATAGTATCGTGTAAGAGACGATCTTTCATTACTTCGCTAATCTATACACAAATATGATGCTAATCATTTCATTTGAATACATAAAGTATGTATAGGTCAACAAATAGATGGAAGCTCGTGTTGATCTGAAGTTCCAATTCTAAAAAGAGGATAAAGTTAATATGCACTACCTACCTATTCAGGAGTGCTCTGAGGAATTGTTTGAGTTGGTACCAACATCGCCGTTTCACCACCGGACCACGAGGCGCCGTAGTAGAGTTCATCCAAACCACCTGGAGACGATCTCGTCCAAGAGGGTCAGTTTTCAGCGTTCCTTTCTATCGCGTAGGTACGTAAGATCTGAAATGAAATACCTTTTACGCTGTTTTCCCAGCATTACGACTTTTCCCTCTTTAAACGATCTTTAGAAAGAGCACTTTACTTACGGTAGGCGGTGGTTTAGCTGTACCCCTGGTGTTGCCAAAGTCTATGAGCGGCGATTTCCACTTACCATCAGGTGAACCGTTTGCTCATCTGCCACTATTGACAAGTAAAAAAAAACCTACCTATTCTTAAGAAAATCTTGACTTTTCTATTATTTTATATAGCTATTAAAATATTTCCTTAAACTTCTTACAGCTTACGCCCTGAAATTCTGAACGAATTATTTACAGCCTTAGAATGTTCAAGTTACTGCTCATACAATAGTCTCACACAAGCTGCTTCCACACATACGCTATAACATTCTCATCGTCCCAAATATCTGTTCAACAACATAGCTCCATAGAGTAGAACACTATAAACAGTTTTACGAGCCCGTAGGCACAACGCAGATTACGGCCGCCATCAAAAGTCCCCTTAAATTATTATCTCCGCACATTGTCGACCACATTCACCACCTTATGTATAATTTAAGAAGCCATGTTTTACTATTTCGTAAATTAATGTCAAAGATAATTTTTAAGTGCAGAACTTGTTGGAACCTAAGATAGATGTTATGATCATGAGCAATCAATTCATGGACACCAACTCAAACCTATGTGTGAAAGTTCTAGTACCTGCTCTACCTAATAATATGGTTAATGAATTTGAATTTGAACTTCATCAACATTAAATCATGATGATATAGATATGAACTGATCTAAACTATTATCTCACCAACTACACTAAGCGCTAGCTACGCTGATATCTATTCCCGTAAAGAACAAGTATTATATTATCTACAAACAATTACTATTATTGATATTTGGTGCAAAGACTATCCCTGAAACGAGGTAGAGTCTAAAAAAAACAATTCCTACAATCCATAACTTTAGTGAAGTTAATAATTTTCGTTGCTGTTGAAGAAATCTAATAATATTTTAACTAGATATCTAATAATATAGACCGATTCGTGACACCTCACAACATCGCTAAATTGTTAACATTAACTTTTGCTGTATTTGTTTAGGTTTTTACATATATTTATCTACTAGCCTTTGCCAAAAGCTACTACTTCGGTTATATCTCAGGTTCCCGATATAGTAGCGGGATAAAATGTCTACCAGTTTTTAAGTCAAATCAAGGCCTTTCAAATAAAAAAACTTGCATCAAAATCCGTTCAGTAGTTTTTGTGTGATGCGCGAACAAACAAACAGACAAAAATATAAACACACAAACACAAAAATTCTAAAAAAAATGTTTTGTGTTTAGACACGCCTATATAGCCTATTACAGTAATTTTTTCTCAAATATCTTAAATGTACAGACACAGCTCTGTTACAGTTTTATAATAGTATAAGAAGACATATAGCTACATCTAAAGTGTTATAATTTTACTGGTTCAACAGTAGAAAACCGACCTCAGCGTTTATCGTTTATTTGCTAGGTCATAGACCTTAATATCTGCCAATTACTGCCGGCTGCAGATAGTATTTGTGTAAATATCAAGATATATTTGTAGTACTTAGCAGTTGTACCTACGCAGACTAATTCTTATTCTCTTACTAACATGCATTTATAGGTAATGCGAAATTGCGTTTGTTTGCTACGCTTTGACGCCATATCTACTCCACCGATCATAATGAAATTTAGCGTACACACCTTTCAAAACCCAGAAAAGGATATAAGCTACTTTGTTTCTCGAAAAGTTAGATATTATAGCAGTTTTTGTACCGTAGAGTAATTATATTATGAAGTACACGCAGACGGATTCGCGTGCAAAATCTAGTAGAACATATGTTATATTAATGTTTAGCCATTTATTTAGTTATTTTGATCTGTATTTTAGCTCTTGACATGCTCAGCTACTTTAAAGTACAAATTATTTGTGAATGAGCAAAAAAAACTTTATTGCGAGCGGGAAACGAACCTGCGTGCCTTCCAAACCGTGGAAGTGTTCTAAGCCGCTGAGTTACCGCACTGACCTTCGGCCATACCGCCCCATTCCTACTCGCACTAATGTTATATTTTTCCTCATTCACAAATAATTTGTAATTTATTTAGTTTTTATTTCTTTTTCAGAATTGATTACGTGTCCTACTTTAGGGCACAGGGCACTCGGGAGTGTAAAAGACTTACGAGACATGGGACCAGAGTACCAGACCGATCCGGCAGACTTGACCAAATCGGCCAAAATTTACGAACGCCGGAGGCCCAAACATCCTCCCTATCCTAGACTCGACACAAATTAAGTTGATTTCCTCTTTTTTAGGATTTAAACTGAACAATACTAATTTGTTTTTGAGGACTTTGTATAATAAAATCTGTTTATTGCAAAGTTACACAAGCACATTATATACCTACCTACATCCACGTGTCCAGAGTCCAGAGTGTAACTTTGTAAATACAAAATGTAATTTTTTATTACTATCTGTATAAATAGAGAGCGTTGTGGAATAATGAGGAATAAAATAAATGCATGATTTTAATCTCCACGGTTCGCACAGTGTCGTAAACGCTTTACGAGCGGCCACTTAGGCGCGGGCGCAATGGGCGCATGGGGGCGACAGATTGACTGACAATTTGTGGGCATAGTTTATAGAAGTCTTAAGAGCAAACTCAGTAAAACTTGGTGACGTGTATTGGATAAGGTATAAGCTTTAACAAAATTAAATCCACTACCAGCATAATTCCCTTTACAATTATAAGAACATGTAGTTTTACATTATAACTAGCCTTTGCTTGCGTATCTCAGGTTCCCGATATAGTAGCGGGATAAAATGTACCTATACCAGTTGTTAAGTCTAATCGAGATCTATCAAATAGAAAAAGTTGCATCAAAATCCGTTTAGTAAATGTACAGACACGGCTCTGTTACAGCTTTATAATAGTATAGATAATAATAACACCTTCTTCTTTTTTTTTTCAAGAAACAAGACTCATAGTTTTGTTAGTAACAACTTGCTTATAATTATGTTAGTACATACATTTATAACTAGGTACCGCAGAACAACCAGACTCGGGGTTCCGACTGACCCCCACAGCAGTGACTAATAAAATCGCAGTCTAGTCTACCCGCTATCTTATTTAAGATACTGTTGAGGCTGACCCGAACTCTACGAACCAAAGATGCGCAATGCTTAGGCCTGACTGCAAAGAGGCAGTCCACATTCGCAGTCGCGAACATCCCTAATGCGCTGCAGTAGCGAGGCAACCCCATCAGCATCCTAAAGGCATTATTGTATTGGACTCGAAGGGCGATGTATTTTTTAGCCCACAGACTGTAGGTTTAAAAAGAGGTGCAGTAAATTCTAAACTATAAAATAAGTACCTGACTTAAAATATTATTTAATATCTGATATTTGCTTAAACAGTTATGAATATTAATGCTTAAAATTGTTGACTATAGATATGGCAATCATGTTCAGTGTAGTAAAATTTACTGCAATATGCACGGTTACTAATACTGTTTGGCAATAACCACTTCAGAATAGTGAACTCTTCTTAGCGTCTGACATTAAATAAATATTTTTATACCCAAACCTTTAATTAGATGAATATTTTTTGTTTGTTAGTTAGAATTCGCTTTAATCTTACACCTTGCGTCGTCCACCGCGACCGCAACAACGCCGCGCATCAAACGGCCGCTGTTTTGTCCAACCCTTTGCTAATGCGATTTGTGTTTTATGACTTACGTAACGCTCCGCACTCAGGAATTTGGATATCACAATGAAGTGCGCCTGAACGAGGCCCCTTGGCTACGACTTCTTACGAAACTGGCGCTCCAGATATAATGTCTTCCCAGGGTACTATTTCTAAAATAATGAAGCATCCTTAGCAAGTGACTATAGTGAATAGTTTTACTAAATTTTTAATTTTTGGTGTAATACGAGGGTGGCAAATAAGCATACGCCCCGCGTGGTGGTAAACGGCTTACATAGACTGTAGACTCCGGCAACGCCAAAGGCTCTCGCGTGCACTCCAGTTCCAGAGAAAGGGATAGATGAAGAGAAAGTAATAAGTATGAAAAGGGGGCCCGGCATTCTCACTCACTGTACGAATTTCAAGAGCAGGAATAACTTTTTGTTTGGCGAGAAAAAATGTAAGTACCTAACCGCACACCACGTCGTTCGGGGCAACGAACATGCGAGTTCACGGTGCTGCTCGGCCCAACACGGACCCGACTCGAGCGTGTGCCGCGTCGTATCCTCGTCGCAGCCGCAATGGTGACAGCCCGGAGTCCCTTCCGTCTTTGCGACTATGTGCAGATATCTGCAGAAACAATCGTGCCTCGACAGCACCTGCACCAGTCGGAAGGTAAGAACTCCGTGCTCGTTCATGCTGGGAAAAGCAAGGCTGTTATTTTTAGTTAGCAGTTAACATAATTATTACATTTCTATCCAATAATAATGTCAAGTTTAACCTAGGTAATATAGGTACCTTGAACTTGAAATGACTCCCGAAATCGACCTTACTGGAATTTAAAATGTTCCATATAATTAAATGTAACATAATATACGTCTGTAATCTGTAATACCGGACAAGCGATAACGATACGAAAAACTGGAAATTCCATTACAATTTCAAATTTGAAATATTTTTTATCTGTTCTTTTCCTGCAAATTCTCACAGTATTATCAATTACATATGATAGCGGTATCCTGCTAATTGCGTTGTTAAAATTATACACGAATCTTAGAACCCAATACATATTGCAGAAGACTCTTTAATTAATCACTTTTAATCTTACCTTTTATTGTACAAAAAACAAAATTTATTTATACTTCCACTGATACCATATCTTATATAAGCTATATTATAATAAAAAAAAAGATATTTTTAATTTAATTTAATTATTATTTTAAATAATATGTACCTAGTTTTATCAATAAAACAGAGTATTAAAGTATTAAATTAATCAAATTTTGTAGCAATAATTTAATGATGTCGTTCTACTTCTATGATAATATAAGAATCAATTTAAAAATAAAATAAGAAACGCTAGAAAGTAAATTTAGTTACAACGTCAGGATAGCAAAAATATAAATACGTAATCCTAATGTAATTATTCATATAAATGTTGTATAAATGGAAATTACGAAATAGTATCTGTTTTTCGAAATATAATACAATACCATTATTTTTAAGCTTGTAAGTTATTATGTTGAATGATGCAATAAATAAAAAAGCTTTATTATTATTATTATTATTTTAATCTTATCTGCAAATGAGTCCAAAAAACATGAAAGAAAGTGTATTATTTGATGCAATTGAAAATTACACCAATGGTTTTATTTTATTTCGAGTTTTCCTTCTGTTGCCTCGTGTAGCACCTGTATAAAAATATTTATTATTTCTATTTGTTCATTGCACAAATGAAAATAAAAGTACACCATATTTTCATTCTCTCTTTCTTAGTAACATAACTATTTAAGTATTTACCGCGTAAATAAAACTGGCTCCGTGGTGGCTAGGGCTGCGCCTCGGGAGTTTATATTAATTAAGTGGCTCGCAGTCACGTACGCCACAAAGTAGATTATATACGGACATCCCTGGAACCGTTCATTATAGTGACTTGCTGACTTTCCTTATCGTTATATACGTCAATGTGGACAATACTTACATAAAGTATATCGTTTATTTTTATAACAATTTATAAATAATTAATTTCTTCTATTGGATTATTCGCTTCTTGGCAGCTCGTACATATATGACTTGGCATAGTAAGTACTTATGAGTTTCATTCTAACTTAAACTAATAATTTTAGAGAATTATTTGGTATGAATATTATCAGTTGAACTATTGATTGAGAACTTTTATCGTTAGCTCTCTTTATTAGTTGGACTCATGCAACTTAGTGGACACGGATCAGTAAACATTTTTTAATAAATACGTAGACTAGATGATCTTTTATAGTGGGGCCGGCGCCAAGAATAGCTCCACCCCGTCTCTTCCTATGGGAATCGTAAAAGCCGACTAAGGGATTACCGGGGGACTGGGCAGCAGCGTTCCCCTGTGTACTAAAAACATCCACTGCGATCGCCAACCCGCCTACCAAGCATGACGATTATGGTAAAACCCCCATTTTGGGGAGGCCTATGTCCAGCAGTGGACGATGAAAGGCTGATGGATGGATGGATGGAAGATAACGGTAATTTATGGCCCTATACAGGTAAAATGTCTATTAATCTAACAATAAATTTCATTCCATTCAAAAAATAACAATATATAGATAGAAAACACCTACATTATAAATTACTTTACACTTTGAACGATACAAGATAGTCCATCGTAAAAAAAAACTAAAAGTCGAATTTTACCTTTAACGGAAATAATAAGTAAAATAAATAAATAATAAATAAATAAAATAAATAATAATAATAAGACCACGGCAATCATTATTGTCTCTGGTAACAAATAATTCCAAAACAACTTGTTTATTCACCATACTAATCCGAATCATCAGAACTAAAATGTGGTAATATAATTGATATTTTTACACTTGTAAACATTATTTTAATAGTTTAACGTTAAAAATAATCTTCTACTAGAATAAAAATGAATAAATTTCATTATCAATGGTATTCCGTCCTAGTTGCAGATACCGTAAATAAGGACCCCGGTCCACGTTCCACAAGGTAAAAGCCACAAAGAGTATCGTTAGCAATACCGCGACTGAACGGAAGTCGGAAATCATTCGGCAACCGGAAGTGCCAGGAGACGTTCCCAAAAACTACCCGCAAGCCTCCCCTCAATTCAATTAATCTCAACAAAAAGCGATAAATAATTTCGAAGGAAAGTCTTTGTTTTTAAGAAAAATGCAGCAATCTTTTAGACGTTTTTGGGAACTTCCACCGGCGACTGTTTTGTGAATCATTTCTTTTCGAGGTAGAAACGGTTCTTTAAATATCATATAAATGTTTGAGGACAAAGAACGATTTTAAACTATCAGATTCTATTTTACGATTATTTTATACGTTAAGTACGTAAAATTTTTATTTGTAAGGGTCATGGAAAGATTACTTTCAACTATTATTATATTTTATTTAACATAAAATAACTACTTACGACTTCAAAAAAATATACTATAGGTAAAAGTCATACTATTTTGACCAATGTAGCATATATAAAATAAATTTAAAAAAAAAATTCACGTAGATTTTCACACAACGTCCCCCAAACTAAGCTTAATGCTTGTGCTATGGGTACCAGATTACGGATATAATACATATACTACTCTTTTTTTGTAAATACATACATATCATAGATAGAAAACACCCAGACGCAGTACAAATACCTGTGTTTATCACACAAATAATTGTCCTTAGTGGGAATCGAACCGACGACCTCGTGCACGGAAGTCGGTTACACTACCGACTACGCCACGAGGGCTGTCGTCGTATCATTGAACAGTAAAGTATAGGATTAGTTATGTAGACGATTTCGTGTTTCTTAATTAATTACTTATGGTGGCAGGTCTACCGGCCTACTGCCTGATGGTTAGTGGCAACCGCCGCTCATAGACTCAACTATACCAGAAGCCGCTCCCACAATGGATTTCAACCACTTTACTTGATAGGTTAGGGAATGTATAGATCTTCTTCTACAACGAAAATTTAAATGCTTTATGATTGTTTATAACAAAGAAGGTGGTACCTACCAGCTCGGGTCTAAAAACAAGTGAGAGCAATCTCTTTGAATCAAAAATGGTTATGTATAATTACATCTTCATTAAAGTTTTTCCACTATTATCCACTTCTAAAAATACCAGATCAGATATAGTTTGGAAGTTGTCTTTTTACAAAATCAATATTCTTATGTTCCTAACAATAGGCTTGTATACTGGGAACATTTCGTAATATTGTTAATAATATAAATGCACCGATTAACATAGCATAGCATCACGCCTGTATTCCCTGAAGGGGTAGGCAGAGGTGTATTACACACCCACGGTTCACTAGTTATGTTTAAGTCCCACGTAATAGGGGGCGAGCCTATTGCCGTCTACCGGGCACATTTCCAAACTCCGGACCTCATGATCAGCGGTCGGTCACAGTACCGCTTCACCATCAATGCAGTTGTGAGTTGCCAATGCAATGCACCAATTAATATCATTAAATGTAAAAACGCAAATTGTTAGTTTGCTCAATTATTCGTAACTTTTGTAATCTGCACCTAAAGAAGTTTTATTTGAAATATATTTTAAAATATAGGTACCTGCTTACCTACAAATAATAGCAACAACGAAAACTTCTGCGGATTTAAGAAGCTTAATTTCAAGGTCTGCATCTCAAAGTTAGGGATAACACACAAACACGCGGGCGGGTAAGGCTTCTCGGTAGCTTTTAAAAGCTTTTCTTCTTGCTACGGCCCACCAAAGCTCTCTCGCTCTTTCCACTTCGCTTCCCGTTAGATTTAGGTCTCGACTGGCTTCCAGTGGAAGCGAGTCATGGAAGCTAGTGATTTCTTCAAAACACCACTACTAGTTGTTTTAGTGAAGAAAAATAATACCTTAACCAAATAATTTAATAACAAATTAATTTAACGAACAAATTATTTGTGAAAGTGGAAAAAGAGAGCTATACTGTGTCTGGTATTCTAACCTGCGTCCCTTCCAATCCGGGGAAGTGCTCTAGACCGCTAAAACATCGCAGTCACTGACGGCAATTCCCACTCCACTTCACAATTGTTTTTAGATGTTTTTACGTTTCTCGTCACCTATATGTATATTTTTATACTTCCATTAATCGTCTTGCTCGTATTCGTTGTTACATTTTAAAACTAGGCTAAAATAATTGTCAACTATACTCCTTATTCTCGTCCTAATTCTCCTCGCTGTCCACCTCATCATCTCTTCTCTATCATCCTCCCTGTCCGCCTCCTGTCTCTAACGTTGGGGTTGGCATGATGCGAGTGATGCCTTAATATTGCTAGCATCCATAGACTACGGTAATCAGACCATCACGCAGGCTGTGTGCTTGATTACCATCCTAATATTATAAAAAAAACAGCCGTCACGGGACGTCTGGCAGATGTGAAACAACAAAATTATTTTTTAGAAATGATGTGTATAAAAGAATAGCTTTTAAAAGGAAATAAATATAGCACAATTAATAATAGTGTAGTGGTGATGGTACATGGATGCAATCTTTGGGGCTCCCTCAGGGGAAGGGTGAGTATAAAGGTGAAAATGAGTATAAAAGGATAGCTTATGAAAGAAAATTAATATATTTATTATAAATATAATATTCCGATTTTTTAAAAGAAAAAAATGATGGTTTATTTAATATTAACTTAATATAATAATAAACATTTATATGAATTTAACTTAACTAACTTATCATCACGCCATCTCCCTTGCGTTGTAGGCAGAGAGAACACAGTGCCAAAAGGCACTATTCTTGATAAACGTTTTTGTGATCTGTGCACTTGACATGCTCAGCTAAGAACAAATTTATTATTTTTTTCTTTAACTATAAACGTATTTTAAAGAGGTACCTACAATCCAATCCATCAGGCTTTCGACGTCCACTGCTGGACAGAGGCCTCCCCAAGAGGGGATAGTGCCTTAATCGCCACGCTTGGCAGGCGGGTTGGTGATCGCAGTGGATTCTGTGTGCTGCTCCCTCGGTATTCCCTCAGTCGGCTCTTACGACCCATGGATGGAGAGGGGTGAGACAATTCTAAAGCTGGCCTCACACGGCCTAAAGTGGTACCTAATTTATCGTAATTATTACACTAGCACTACGGGACACTCTGTGTTAAATAATATATAGTTTATACATCATTTTAGTCATAATAGGTGAAATATTATAAAAATATAAGTGTGATGAATTCTCTGAGGCTCCCTCGGGGGAGGGGGGAGGTCCGGGTTGTGCAGCGGTAGTAATTAAGTGTAAGTACACGCTGTTGTCACAGATGGCGTTAAAAACAAAAATAAAAGCGTCGCCACGCTAACAGCCGATTTTACCCTTCCTTCGCATTAGATGTTTCACATCAAAATTCATATCTATTGTTATTCAACATCTTTTACCAACAACTTTTTCGAACCGTTGAAACAATATATCATCCATGGACGTCTAACATCTAAGTCCACCCGTAATCATGAATTCGAAACGTCGGGATAGTAGAAAATTAAGTAAACGTGATAGATGCCGTAAACGTAGTTTTATTTCATAATAAATACAAAAGACAAGACGAATATTTATGTTTTACTCCAGACTGGTTTTGGTCACAAAGATATTGAGCCACAAACCGATAGTAGAGGTTTCCTACTCAGAACTGAACATTTTTCATCATTTACTAAGCAATAAGCGCTTTAGTTTTTACTTTGGCCGCCAACGAACAATATATTTTTGTTAATAGTTTATTAGACACTTCACTTGTATACCTATACCTACATCTCATAATATATCGACTTATTAAATTAAGCTTTACCGATACCAATTTAGACATTACCTACTATTTTATGGCATAACGGTTTTTGTGAACCTGATGGTAAGCGGTTACCGTAGCCTATAGACGCTAGCAACACCAGAGGCATCATTCGCGCGTCACCATCTCCAAGAAAGGGGATAGGAGGCGAATAGGAACGATATTAAGGAGAGGATCGAGCCGGCCCATTCATGCTGACATAAACAAGGCTCTACCACTAAAAGACTTATTACTTATATTGCTAAAGCTATCGTTTCTAAAGGTGCTACGGAAGTCTACACAACCACTGACGTAAGAACATTTTTTTCCCGCCTTAACGAAAAGAAACGGTAGCCTACACATCTTCCCGCGTAAACAAAAAAAAAGGAGAGACGGCACACGGCGGGTTTATTTAGTGGGTGAGGGCCCCACACAACCCTGTTCGTTGCCCCGAACGATGGGGTGTGCGGTTAGAACATTTTTTCCAAACTTAACAAAAAAAAAGGGTATTCTACACATTCTAACTTATGTATGGCTTGAGAGCCGAATAGCCGTCATTGATATTTTTTTAAATAGGTACCTAACGTATCTAGTGAGTGACGTATTTGGAACAGGAAATAAATTAAATTTTATAAGATCATATTAAACAATTTATAGAACATAAAAAAGACATCAAGCCAAAGATACGTATAGGAATGCCCGCCCTCATTCTTCGCATAAAAATAATATATGGTATGCATGAACCTATCTGTGTATACATTTGTATCTTCAATTGGCCGCGAAGTATGTAAACTGCATCTATCTTTTAGCAAAGCAAGCTTAATTTAACACACTTATTTCAGAATCAGAGGCAAGTTGCCAAGAGTGTGAATTCAATGGGGTCAGCGACCTGCCCATTGTGAATTAAATATCTGTAGATATTTTAGCGCAAATTATCTGTAAGGTCAACGTTCACAGATAATACATATACTTACCGACGATATTGTATTATAGTAAGATTGAGACAAGAGGGACTATACAAAAATTATAATTACAATATTTTCAGTTAATTTTTTTATTGCTTATGGTATCAGACGAGCCACGGTCCACCTTATGGTAAGCCTTCCGCTAATGGACTCTGTAATACTTAGAATACTACCAAGCCGCTGCTTACCATTTCCTTTCTCGGATGGGAAATTAATAAATGGATAGCGTCCCCCGCTATAACCAAAACACACCGATGTGTTTCATGGTTGTTCACACTGGAGATGGTGGTACCATCGCTCGGGCCAGATAACAAGTAAGTACTCCCACTTGGTACTTAACTCTACTAGTACTAATGCAACTGGTTCTAGTGGTATAGAGAAGAGTCTTCCTTGTCCCAGCATGAGCTTGGGCCAGCTTGATCAAGGAAGTACCACCCTCTCACAAAAGATCAGCGTGAAACAATAGTAGAAGCACCTACCGTTGTGTTTCATACGGCGAGTGAGCCTATGCCCAGCAATGGACGTCAAAAGGCTGATGGATGGATGGATGGATACCTTATACCTATAACAGTTCACCTGTCATTATTCAGTTTATTAGGTATTACAATTATTATGTCATTAAGACTATATATATATATATATATATATATATATATATATATATATATATATATATATATATATATATATATATATATATATAGAATATAAACTACTCAATCTTCCGAATTCCGTAATTTCGAATCTATCGCGTTATGTATTATATCCATAATCTGGTACCCATATCACAAGTATTAGCTGTGTAGCTTAGTTTGGGATCAGAGGACGTTGTGTGAAATTTCCGTGACTATTTATTTATTTATTTTAATATCGCGCAGTAGTTACCGTTTTTGGTTTATTTATTGATGCCATAGCACATGGTAAAATACCAGTGTACCTACCATTCACTCACTCATGACGAGATCTCGAAAACGATACCTACACCCAATTGACTTGAGCGTATGCTAAGTTAATTATTTTCTTAATCTTAATTGTATCCATATATTAGGTAAGTTAAATGTGTGTAGTAGTGTAAGTACTGCAGATGTGCCTGCAATTCACCTAAAAATTATAGTCAAGGGCAGAATTTGAACCAACGTCTCCTCACCAAAGACATTAAGAAGGAATGTGTTGCCGAAATTAATAGTCCCGGGCAGATGTCACGATGTCTTTGTTGGCTAATTGTTTGGAATGGCTATCCAGGAGAAGTAAGCTCGCATGGTAATAGTTAAAAGACGGAATAATTACCTATAAAGAACGGATATTAAGCAAGTCCTAAAGCCTATTGTTTTCTCTGGGATAACAATAACATAACTCAACGAGGAAGAAGTCCCAAGGTTTTCCTTTCTAACTCATTATTAGTATATTTTGTTCAGTAGTAGATAAGTAGTATTTTTTTACTTTCCCAAGTAAACAATCTAAAAATAAAACAGTTTCATCGAAATTGTTCTAAACTGTTCTTTATTGATAAAGAACTTTATTGCCGCAAACTATAACGACATCATAATTGAGCAACAATGTTGACTAGTCTTAACAAAAATAACTTTAGCTATTATCTAAACATATAATTTTACATGCTTCTCTAATAAATATGTGGTCAATTTATACCTAACTAGCCTTTGCCCGCGGCTCCGCCGCAATCAAAAGCTGTTTTTAGGTAATATCTCCAGTTCCCGATGTAGTTAGTGGGATAACACTTATACCAGTTTTTAAGTCTAATCAAAGAACTATCAAACAAAAAGCTTCATCAAAATCGGTAAGTGTTTGCGTTATGTGCGAACAATACAAATAGGAAAATTAAAAATTGTTTGATGTCCAGAATTTTTTTTTTTATTGCATGTAGTAGCAGACGAGCTACGGCCCATCTGATGGTAAATGGTAACCGTCGCTCATGGACTCAACTATACCGAGAGTACTGTCAAGTGCTGCTCATCATTTCATTTCATTTCAGAGATACGAAATGAAAGAATAAACGGCTATCTCCTGCTACAGCCAAAACGCAGCGATGTGCTTCATGGCCAGTCATACGGGAGATGGTGCTACCAACCCGCTCGGGCCCAATACCAAGTGAGTACTCCCACTTGGTACCCAGCCCTACCACCAGTAAATATCCTAATACAGTATTTTTTCATAGACATTTAAATGTACATACACAGCTCTGTTACAGCTTTATAAACAACTCTTGTTTTAAGGATCTCTACATTTTACTAGCCTGGGCTAGATTAAAGAATATATTACTTTGAATTAAGTACGCCTTTGAACTATAGGTGTAATTGAACATTTTTTGTTATATTTATCTTCTAACAGATAGGTTTGCGTGTTCATTTCAAAAAAGGACCCTTTGTCAAGGCACCTCAGTTACGAGGACTAACTCATCCAGTCTCGAAAGATTGAAAACCTACATACATAGCATCACGCCTGCATTCTCCGACGTGGTAGGCAGAGATTTATTACACACCCACAGTTCGCCAGCTATGTTTAAGTCCCATGTAATAGGGGGCGAGCCTACTGCCGTCTACCGGATATATTTCCAAACTCCGGGCTGCTACTGAGAATTTTACTTTTTACGAAAAAGTTCAATAACAATGCCCGTCCCGGGGATCGAACCCGAGATCTCGTGATCAGCAGTCGCTCACACTAACGCTACGCCACCGAGACTTCAACAAACTTTTTGTGATTATAGATGCGACAAGCTACGTTACCACGGTGATGAGATCAATATGCGCTATTTTGAGGTCTGATTTTTCAAACATAATAAGCAATATTTGAACGGGACAAGTAAAATAAAAGCGTCGCCACGTTAACAGCCGATTTTACTCTCCCTCCGCATTAGATGTTTCACATCAAAAAGTTGCATCAAAATCCGTTCAGTAGCTTTTTCGTGATGCACGAACAAACAAACAATAGGCAGACAAAAAATCTAAAAAAAATCGTTTTGTGTTTAGACACGCCTATATAGCCTAATAAAGTATTATTTTCCCAAATATATTAAATGTGTAGACACAGCTCCATTACAGCTTTATAATAGTAGATGAGGATAGTTACGAAGAACATTACCCTTGAATATCCGGATATAAATTCTCTCTCCTTTCACTCCTTTGGATTTTGAGGTCAAATCTTTTCGTAGAATAAAATACGACCAACATAATAGCATAAGACAGTATCGACTACGAGCATACATCATAATATCATATATAAGTATACCTATGTAACATAATTATATCATACATCCATTTTTGTTTTATGTTAAGGCGTGAAATAATTTACCTAACCACACACCCCGTCGTTCGGGGCTATATGAACAGGGTAGTGTGGGACCCACACTCACTAAATAATCCCACCGCGTGTCGTCTCTCCGCCTGCACTGGCGGACCACTGGAACTGTGTGACATTACTTCATTTGTATACATCATACACCCTAAGAGAAGATACACGCCTAACAGTGAACACGACGGTGGCGTCGTATCATGTGTCTTCTCTAGCTCCACAGGTACAGTGGTTTATGTGTGGATAATTCTAGACCTCTAGTACTGCGCCGTGATCTTACACCAATATTGGAGGGAAAATTATTTAGAGTTTACTGAAAGCTGAAATAGTGTATTGTAATTTGACTTAAAGATTGAGAATGGTACTATTTTTCTAGTTTAGTTTTAGAAATAGATATGATACTTAGTTAAATATATATATATATATATATATATATATATATATATATAATACCTACTTACACAGACCACTTTAGTTTCTTTGAAGATGGAAAGAAAAAGTAAACATCGTCTTAACGTAAACGTCTGTCTTAAAAAAGTATATAAATAGGCAATTAGGTTTTTGCAACAATGTGTGCATTTAAAATGTAGGTAGGTATATCTAAGCGTTAAACATAAAACATAATCATAAAGCATCGATATCAGGCGTTACTTCTGGATATTTTAACCTACCCACAACACAGAACAGTTAAATTTGCTATAATTAGTACTTATTAATATTTTAAGATTAGCCTTTATATAACAAAAGAAAATAAACATAATTAAATTATAATGTTTATTAAATTATAATTTTTATTGAATAATAAGACTAATAACATTATTAAATTGTTGCCAACCTATAATGAGTTCAGTAGCACTAAAATAACTATAAGTAATTAATTAATGAAATTAATTGAAACTGCAGAACTTAAAATATGTGTTTAAAATATGTAGATACTAGTGTCGTGTTACGATCTTTAGAGATACAAAAATATTAATGAATGAAGTAGTATTCGGATAGATGATAATAGTTAAGGTTAAATGGGAACAAACAAACAAACAGTGCATTACAAACTTGTGACAGATAACAACATTCCTGGCCTACAGACTATACGAAAACTAATTCACTAGCAGTTATCTAATTCATTTTTGTATTAAGGTTTTTAAATTAATATTAACCATATGGTACCTATATGTGTTAATGTTGTGAACATGGAAAAACAGATATCTCCGAGCAGGAACCTAACCCCCCTTTCTCACACGAAAAAACTCGCAAAGATCTGAACCTTGGACTGCGGATCAAACTATACTACTGTCTCTATACTCGTTAGTTTAACCACTAGACTATCACTCCTGGTGAACTATATAGGTACGAAAGTGGACGTTCACTATCACGACACGGGTGTACTTTTTTTAGGTACGTATCCACAGAATTCATAGAGAAGATTAATGGGGACCAGTGGAACAGCTAGAGTGACGAATCCTAAAACAAAATAAACAAAAGTACGAAATCATTAACAAATCTCACAAATACAATTAATGAAGCCATTTGCACCAATTAGTCTCTATTTATCCCGACATTTCCCGAACCAGAATCCACGCGTTCGTGGAACTTACGAAACAAAGCTTATTTTATTTTAGTTATGCTACAAAATATAGTTGTCATTAACTCGCCCGTTCATTCCAGTAATTCCAGTATTGTGTGCAGAGTAGTAAGATGTGGACGTGCGCGGGAGTGCTCGCGCTTGTCGCCTGCGCGTGCGCAGTGACGCGTGATCAGTTCTACCCCTATGGACCAGGACTCGACCAAGAAGTGCCCAGGGGCAACGAAGAGACCTCCCCAGAACTGATACTTAAAATACCTATCAAGTTCTACGGAGAGGTTTATGAAAGCGTATTTGTGAGTAATTTATTGAGAAATAAATTTGAAATTATTTATTCCTGTATATTCTTTATTGGCAACGGTGGCAGATAATACATCGCATATTTGGTGATGAGGTATAACCGCCCTCATACACATCGACATAACTAGGTACTTCATGACTGGTTAAAAAGAAAAGAACGACAACTATTCAGCTTTAGCAATAAGGAACTGTTCAAAAATACATTCTCAAAATAGAGGGTATCGCTTGATGTTATAATATGTGACAATTGGGGACGTCTTAGACGTGACACTAGCAGTTTATTTCATTTTATTAATCGCAATGGATCCTGTATAAGAAACGAGGAGGACGACGCTAAGTGAGAACTCTCACAGAATAAAAAAAAAACTTTGCCATCAGTTTGGACTAAGAGCGTGTGACTACCCCATTCTTTCCCAGGGGTGTCCTACGAGGTGACGAAGGTAAGTACGCAGTTATCACTCACTGCAGTACTGGTTGGGTATCGAGTGGGAGTTACTTATTTGTTATTAGGACCGAGCGGGTCGATACCACCGCCTGCCAAGTAACTGATCGTAAACGATTTTTTTTATTTCCCATCAACGAAATGAAAAGGTGAGCGTCGCAGTATTATTTAGTTGAGGTGAGTTGTGTTTTAAAAATTTATTTCTCTGTCCTCTACAAGAAAATACTATTGTGTTTATGTTCAAATGGTCGTAGTAGTACATTGTTTTCATCACAACAAAATCGTAAATCACGATGAGAAAAACGTGAAGATCTTTTTCTCGGTGACATCTAAACCAACCGGGCTGCACTAAGCTAAATTTTAAGGAAATCCTTACAAACAGTGGCTACGGATTATGACGATATAATATGTCTTACTTAATATTGTTTTGACAAAATAAAGGAGTTACTATTGTAACTCTAGAACCGGCAATAGTGTTTACAGAGTAATTTAATAAATTGTAGTACCTATAATAGTGTCTCGCGTTAAACAACTTGGCGCTGTTAGTCTATTAATGAGTGACGTGACCTTTTAGTACAAATATTTAGCTTGTAACTAAAATAACTAGGTATTACTTTCTTATTTTACTACTACTAAACTATTTTAAATTAGTTAACAAAACTATCCCTATTTTACAATCTCTAGTTAAAGCTCTTGATTTTAATATGTTTAAGCTGATAACAAAAATATCAAGGAATGCGAATAAAAACAGTATCTCATGCTGTTAAATTATTATTAATAGTTTAATTATTTAATTGCCTCGTAAAGATGATTCTAAATTGTATTTTAGTCCAGAGGTTGATACAACACTTAATAATATTGAAATAAGTATGTAATGTTTGTTAAAGCAAGTGTTTCTTCAAAATGCACTCTAATGGGAAACATAGACTGAAATGGGTATAGGCGATGTAGCAGCAAAATGACTACTAAAACTATTAGATACACCGTTAAAGCATATTTCTGTATAATTTATAAGACTAATAAATAGAACATTGCCCTCGGCCCATGTCACACGCAAGACAATGATAATGCACGCATTACAGTCTATTTCATTGATGAGTATTGTTAACCTATTGAATTAGTATAACGTCATAAGTTCAAAATGTTACATTCTAAATGCACATTACTTATTCTTCGTTTGTCGCTCAATAAGCGTGTATTTTTAATATGAACTAGATCTTGCCCGCGACTCCGCGACATCAGTTACTTTATTCAGAATATAAATTCATCACTCTACAAGTCTACAGCATACTAAATAGTTTTTTAAAAATAGCTATCTCACGGAAACCGGCTATATTTATGGGATGAAAAGTAGTAACTTTTTGAGGCTCCAGACCTTAGATTAAATTATATATCTAGATGGACTGTCCCTCTTATAAACGTCATAAAAATCGGGCGGGAATCATTATGCTAGTGTGCGTGACAGCTGTCATTACGCTTGTGCAATTTATGTTTGTGTGCGTGCGTAATGATACCAGTTTCAGTAGTACTATTAAATTATGGGAAAATTATATTATCATAGATTCAAGACATTCTTATACTACAAAATATTTCATAGATATATAGTCAATTATCTCTTTCTGTTTACTCTCATAATCTTAATACTCGTATATTATAAAAAAAAATATACTATATTATAACCTCTTCTTTAATGAGAATACTACTATAACCCACGATAATTATTAATTTAAAAATGTAAACAATCTTCATCATTAAAATAAATAATAATATTACATATAGTAATATTGTAATTAATTCCGAAAATGACACCATAGTTTCATTGTTAGCAAGATGAAGGTGTTTAATCTCACTTACAAAATGGTATGAGTCTTTTATGAACGCATCTGTGTGTCCTCGGAGCTGTGAGAGAACTTTTGCCAGTAACTGAGCGACTTTATAAGTAGGTGAGTTGATCTGGCTTACGATAGGTCGTAGTGGTGCGTTCGGTTTGTGTATCTTAGGCAACCCATACAATTTAGGTGATTTTGCACAAGGTGGTACCAGGGTATTTACATCTATATTCAATGCTTCGGAGTGCTGGTTAAGTAACTTTTTCATATTATTTAGTGTACAGTTGGTCGGGTCAGTTTTAACCTTTTCATAAGTAGACTCATCCGATAAAAGGTGTTCAATTTTGGCATTATAATCTGACGTGTCAATCACCACAGTAGCGTTACACTTATCTGCGTGCAGGATGATGATGTCTGGTCTGTTGCGTAGGTTCTTCAACGCCAAATATTGTGATTTGGACAAATTTGGTTTCGGCCGTTTACTTTGACGTATGAAATGAAAGTAAAGAAAGTTTTACATGCTAATAAGCTGCAGGTTCCACGCTGCCGTCACAGAAACCGAGTGAAGCCACCCACAGTTGAGCGTCTCCCTGCAGTCCTGCCCTATGTTAACGGAGTCACTGACAAGATTGGCTACATTCTCAAGAAAGCTTCAATTAAAACCTACTATAAGCCACTCAAAAGAATTAGTCTATTTTTACCACCTGTCAAGTGCCATATACCCTTACAGGATGCAGGAGTATACAAGCTGGATTGTGATTGTGGTCTCTCCTACATTGGGCAAACAAAGAGATCCATAAGAACTCGGATCAAAGAACACATAGCTGACGTGAAGCACCGTCGCTATACAAAGTCTGCAATTTGTGAGCACACACAGGACCACACCCGCCATTACATCAGGTTTGATAAACCTCAAATCCTCGCAAAAGAACATCGATATCGTCCTAGAATGATACATGAGGCTATTGAAATTAAGAAACATCCCAATTTCAATAGAGAAGACGGCTGGGTCTTACCATCAAGCTGGAATCCTGTGATAGGCCTCACCAAACATAATACAAGAAGGCACACCACAAGATTGCAAGACACAGTTAGCGCTTATTGTGTAGATAAAACCCACAGTAGTGATTAGTTAGTATTTCCGCATAAATTTAATAATCCATAACAAGTTGTTGCCTACTGAGTTTTCTAGCCGGATCTTTCTCAGTCAGGCCGCGTTCCGATACGGTGGTAGCTTTTTAGTCTTAGCTTCTATTAAAATCAATATATTTAATAATAGAAACTAATAATCAATATTGTCTTCTTAATAGTAGTTTTGATTACTTAAATAATTTTAATTGGTAGTTTGTGGTAGAATTTTTAAGCACTAAATATAAACAAAAATTTTAAAACTTAAAGGAGTATTATACTAATTTTATTACACTAGCTCAAAATCTCATACATTGTAAGCATAAATCTTAGAGTAGATATTTTTAATTGTGCTTCTAAACGAATATTATGTGGGTTGCATTAAATTTGTAAAATCATATTCCTGTGGGTAGATGAAACCGCTGAAACAACATATCAGCTTTGGACATCTACCATCTAAGTCCACCCGTGATCATGAATGCTGTAAAGTATTCGAAACGTCGGGATAGTATAAAAATCAAGTAAACGCGATAGATTCTGTAAACGTAGTTTTATTTAGCCAGTTATTGTATGAAATAATGTTACTATCCGATGATAAGAAATATTTTTAGTGCTCATTTTCCGATTTTTGTAGTTTCGGCACACTATTCATACACACGTTGACATTTTAAATGACACACTAATGCTCCAGAATACGACCTTGTCAAGTGACGTCACGATTGACACTAACAGCCTTAGAACAGCATTGGGATGAAAAGTTCACCCCAATTTTTTTTGACGCGTTTACAACGCCGTGGCTCCATCTATAAATATAATTAATCTAAGCTCCAGACTATATGTATGCAAATTTCATGATGAGTTCAGTAGTTACAACATGCAATCGTAACAAACAAATAAACAAACAAAACAACTCACTTTCGCATTTTTATGATACTAGTAAGGATCAATTCGGTACCAATAAATAAAATCCGGATCACAATATATATTGGAATGAATGGAGTTGGAATTACTAGAAAATACAATAATAGACATGAAACAACAATGCATTAGCAAAATATACATTGTAAATTACGGACGGAAATGTAAGTGCAGTATCAGGCTGATAGCGATAGCGGTCATTGACTGGCTGGATTTTTCAAAACCTTTATAGTGGTAGAAAAAATTTAAATCCATAATTTATATAAATCTTTTATAAAATAAAAATAAGCTAATGGGAAACCAATAAATAAATAGCTATGCGGAGATCTTGTGTTTAATCCCGGTGCATATTTCCAAGCTTGTCAGTCATGTACTCGTCCGTATTTAGTTTTTAATAGGTATTACCAAATAAACCAATAAGCATAGCAATCACTCAATAGAAGAATTTACATGCTGCTGGTCAAGACAAGTTATCTCTTCTAATATATAAAATTCAGTGTCACAGTGTTTGTCGTCTTCTCCTCCGAAACGGCTTAACCGATTTTTATGAAATTATGTGTGTATATTCAGTAGGTCTGAGAATAGGATGTACACTATTTTTCATATCCCTAAGTGAAAAGTGTCGTCCATCCCAAAAAAAATTTTTTAATTTTTTGGACCTGAGTTTTTTATTTTAGTTTTTTTTATGATTTGGCATTAAAACATACATACAAACCTAAATTTTAACCCTTCCACTGCCAACCCCTATTTTTATTAGCAATATTAGTACTTTAATAATTTTCATTGCAAAATATTAATGAAAAAAAAAATATGGCGGCACGAAGTTCGCCGGGTGAGCTAGTAGTAATCGATAAAAATGATGGCCTAAGAGGATCATGAAAAACGTGTGAAGTACAGGAATATGCCGTGATTTTCTAATATTTCTTCTGTGTTTATTTCCTATATTTTCTTCACTTGCTGTCGAGGAAACTTCTAAGATTGTGTGCAGTTTTTCACCTAATTTTCTCATCTTTCCATCAGTATTAAAGCTGGACAAAAATCACCCCAAGCGCACAATACAATGAGCGGTCCTGACAAAATGATAATAAGTAAACCTACTAATATTATAAATGGGAAAGTGTATGTACCTACATGTTTAAATGTTTGTTTATTAATCATGGCCTTAACGAATTTGGATGACATTTATTGGGTAGATCGATGAGGCACTGGATTAACATAGATATAGGACTTTTGGCCGTGTGGTGCCGGCTTTAGAATTGTCCCACCTCCCACCCCTCTCTACCCATGGGAGTCGTAAGAGCCGACTGAGGGAATACCGAGGGAGTGGGCAGCAGCACTCCTTCGAGTATTAACAGCATCCATTGCGATCGCCAACCCGCCTGCCAAGCTTGGCGATTACGGCACTATCCCCCATTCATGGGGAGGCCTATGTCCAGCAGTGGACTTTAAAAGGCTGATGTATGGATGGATGGATAGGACTTTTATTCAGAAAACTTGAAAAATTGCCGTAGATATGATACGTATTTTTTGCATACTGACCTATTGAATAAGTAGATTTTAACGATATTTGGAAGCAAACAAATTAATACTTGAACAAATACCTACATGAAATAATTTGTATCTCGATAAGGATTTCTTGTAGGATACACCTAAACGAATTATGGATTTGAATTACAAGGTAAACGCAGACGAACACATGGGCAGAAACTAGTAACATATAATTAGTTGATCTAAATACAATATCGGTTTTTTTAAATACGTAGGTAAATATTAACTTAATACTTCTGAGTTAGTAATTACAATCTTAACTAACAGGCTTATCACTGGTCATAAACATAATAATTACTATAATATACACGTATACCTACTTAAGTAGGTACTAACAATTTTTTTTAATAAAAATAATGATAGTATAGGTAGTTATTAATTGCTTCAAAAATAGATACAAATATCTAGGAGTATACCTATTTAAGAAATTAAACTTTATCGCAACAAGTTCATTACATATCGAGACCTCTAGTTGAATTTACCTAAATGGTTTTTTATCGTAATATAGGGTCAGTAGCTTGTTTATTTTAAACGTCTAATCAAATTAGATAAATTACAATTATGTACTATGTCCCGCTAAATACAATGTAGTTATTATTTCTTACATATTATTTAATACGATGTTTCCAGCTAACAGCATATATCACAAGTATCTTCTCAAAATGCATGACCTGCTATAACCTAGTCTGACGTATAAAATAATATATATTTTTTTTTATTACAGATAAACAAATTTGGAGTTTTAACATTTAGAGCAGACATACCATATTTCCTCAACATAGAGTTTCCTCTGCCGTATCCATCCATAGCTGCATTTTATACAAACATAGATACCACGAACGAAGGAGCAGTCTACTACAGAGAAACGAATGAATCTCACGTATTGTCTAAAGCAGAAGAGAGTGTTCAAAACAATTTTCACGAATACTACGATTTTAAACCTACTAGCGTCTTTATCGCTACTTGGATTGACGTTACTTACTCAACCAACGGATCCTCCAATACACCGAAAAACAGTTTCCAAGTTGCCGTTATTAGCAATGGTACAGAAAGTTTTACCGAACTTTTGTACCCCGAGCGAGATATCCAATGGTTCCAAAAGGAATCCCAATCTAGGAGCGTTCCCGATGCAAAGGCTCAAGCCGGTTTCATCTCTGAGGATGGACGTATGTACCTGCTACGTGGATCTGGTAGCCACCAAATCAGAAATGTTGTATCGTATGTATTTATTTATAGCGTTCATATTATTTATCGATTCAGAGAAATCAAACTGGTGTTTTCATAACGAGTTGTGCGCTTCTTTTATTTCAGATGGTCCAATACTCATGAACCTGGAAAGTACGTTTTCCGCATTGGAGATATACCTTTTGACGGTAATATAGCTGCCCCTGATAATTATAATCTAAAAGAAATTGAACTAGAAGAAGAATCCAAGACATGTAGACAAACTGGACCCAGCGTTTGTCACACAGAAGCAAGATGTAGAGACTACCCCGCTGGGCTCTGCTGTCTATGCAAAGAAGGATTTTATGGAAATGGAAAATCATGTATTAAAGACGATGTGCCACTCAGAGTTCACGGCAAAATTAATGGTGTCTTAAACAATGTTAATCTTAATGATGTCGATATACAAGCATACGTTGTGGTTGGTGAGGGCAGAACTTATACAGCTTTATCACTCGTCCCAGGAGGGCTGGGAAGTAGTCTGCAACTTCTAAATGTACTCGGTGGTGTTGTCGGTTGGCTGTTTGCTAAGCCATCGGGATTTGCCAAAAATGGTTACCAATTGACAGGTTCATTGTTTAATCACAGCGCAAACATATGGTTCCCTGTGACAGGTGATAGAGTTTCGATCAATCAAGAATATTTGGGACATGATGTTTTTGATCAAATTACTTTAGACACTGATATAAGAGGCACTATACCCGTAGTCCTCTCTGGAACACAACTAGAAATAACAGACTATGAAGAACAGTATACTCTTCACGGGCGTGGTTTAATACAATCAGACTCAAGTAGGACATTTACAAATAAAATAACTGGTGAAAAGATTGAACAAAGGATCACTCAAACGATGCGATACAGTGCTTGTCTTTTTTCACCCGAATTTCCTGAAGAGACAATACCATCGACTCTTAGAGTAAGCAGAAACTATCTAGGTTTTGAAAGTCGGGAGAATATAGTTAGATATGGAATGACTAATAAAATATTTCCTCTTGGTAAGGAGGACCCTTGTATAAAAGGCCGCAGCAGTTGTGGCCCACATAGTACTTGTGTTGCTCAAGAAGACTCATTCACATGTGTGTGCCAAACCGGTTTTACAAGCCTTTATCAGAATAATGAAGTTGTTTGTATAGATATAGATGAATGCGAAGCTGGCACCCACAACTGTGATAGAAATGCTGATTGTTATAATCATGCTGGTGGATTCCAATGCAGATGTCGTACAGGATACACAGGAAATGGTATCAATTGTAAGTCCCTTTATACATGTACAGATAAAAAATGCGACCCTAATGCTCAGTGCATAGAGATTCCTGAACAGGAAGCTAAGTGTACGTGTAACTCTGGATTCTATGGAGATGGACAAGTATGTTATCTGTCTCAAGGATACCTGCCTACAAATAATGAAGCAGATTATAATGATACTTTCGTACTACAAAACTGTGACACACATAGCTGTTTCTGTCCACCGGGATATTCAGATTATAGAGATGATTTAAGCAATCAATTGTGTCGACGCAATGATTATAGTCCTCCAGCACATGGACTTTACGAAATGACCTACCCAACATCTACTCCACTTCCTCCACTTCCATATCAACCACCAACAGAATCATATTACCTTGGACAAAGTGACCGTCCATATAAACAAACCACTGAGCAATCTGAATATGGAGGACCTACTTATCCTTATGGTACTAACTATAATCCAGAGAAAAATATCCACCAACAAAATAACTTCGATGCAGATCAGAACTCCAATAACAACTACCAGTATCCGTATGATAACAATAATTCCCTGCAATATCCAGACAGTAGTTACCAGACGCAATATGAAAATAAGAATCAAGGTCCCCCAGTAAACCACTATAACCCTTCGTCTGATAATAATTATCAAATACCTTCGGATAATAACTACCAGCAACTACTAAACAACAGTGAAGAGCGAAATAATTACGATCAGAACGCAGATAACGAACACCAATACCCATACAATACTAATTCTCAACAATCCCCAGATAACATTTACCAACTGCCTTCTGTAAAAGAACCTCAAGGAACACTGCAAAGCAATCATGATCAATCATCAGAGAGTAACTATCAACAACCGCCAGAAAATAACTACCAACAACCATCGCGTGATTTTAATCAACAATCATGGGGAATTTATTATCCGACCCCGGTTAATAATTACGACCAACGAACAGATGAAAACTATCCTCAAACAACAGATAGTAATTATGAGCAACCACCACCTACTGTCTATCAACCTTCGTATTCACAGACTTCTTCGCGAACTGAATATCAACAACCTACTGATGACCCTTTAAGTAAGTTAATTTTTTATGTCTGAGACCCATGGCTAAATGTGCTCCTGGGTTTTTCTCTCATAGGAAATAAGCATACGGTCTGACTGATGGTAAGCGGCTACCGTTGTCTATAAACGCTAGAAACAGATGAGAAACATCACTAGCGTGCTACCAATGTTCTTGATATGAGGTGTAGAGAAAGTACGACAGAGAAGGAATGAGATGAGCGAAAAGGAAGGACGATAAAGAACGCTTTAGGCCTTCTACATAGATAGTAGCCTAATTTTCATGGAATAAGCTGCCATTAGAACTCTACTAAAACAATGTCATTACTATTTTAATAGTATTTAGATATTTTATTGTTACTAATAGTACTACTGTATTCGCAGTGCCTAATGTATTGATACAAAAAAAATACCACAATCAAGAAATCCTTAGTGGTAAAAATTATATATGATCACATTTTGTATACTTACCTATATGTTTTATCGTATTTTTTATTTATATTTACAGTCAAATGTGAAGAGGATGTTGACTGTCCACCCAACGCCGTTTGCTCCTACTTGATGCCTGATAGTACAAGTAACGTCGAAGGCAAACACTGTATATGTCCTGAGGGCTACGAAGGCGATGCATTCGAATGTATCGAACGAACCGAATCAAATTGCGCGTGTGGTGTAAGCGCGCAATGCATTACTACCAGACCTGGCGAGTACATCTGCGTGTGTGACCCAGGTTACCACGGTGACGGTTACAACTGCCGACCCAATTTCAGCTGCACGAACAATTCCGACTGCGAATTTAATGCAGAATGTAGACCAGATCCAAAGACTAATGAATATATTTGCCAGTGCATAAAGGGGTATATCAAAGACCAGAATGACGCTTGTATTCCTGACGCGCAACTATGTAATGGGGCCTCCTGCGCGGAGCATTCATCTTGTCTTTATGATTCTGAATTGGACCTGAATTATTGCCATTGTGATGATGGATACAGTGGAGATGGAATTTCTCAGTGCGTTCACGCCGGTCACACATGTGACATCACCAATGACTGTAACACTAATGCCATCTGCTCGCCTGTTGACAATACATATCAGTGCGTGTGTAGAGATGGCTTTAATGGTGATGGGTATAACTGCGTACCTGATGGGACATGCAAAAATGACCCTAATATGTGTGATCTGCACGCATCATGTATGAAGAGATACGATGTTTACGTTTGTGAATGCAATTCAGGATACAACGGTAATGGGAGTCATTGTGAATTAAATCCCAGACAGGCTGGTAACTTTTTGGTGGCCAGCGACGGAGCATCAGTATACAGAGTACCTTTTAGAGTGACAATGAGAGACTTTGCGACTCCAATCAATAGTGGGATATCCCAACTAGCTGTGGGCATTGCTGTGGATTGCAGTGTCGGTAGAATGTACTGGGGGGATGTAGTGAGTTTGGCTATAAAGACCTCACGCTATGATGGAAGAGACTCTAGCATATTCTTGTCAGATGGTAAGTTTACATTCATTAGCAAAATTGTTTAATTAGTGGTAAGTTATTGATTTAAAAGGAAGCACCGAAAATATATCTTTATGTTATTATTTACTTTTATAGGAGTCAAATCACCTGAAGGCATTTCTATTGATTGGCTCTCAAGAAATGTTTTCTGGACAGATTCAAAAAAGCTTACCATTGAAGTTGCTAATTTGGATACCAAAGCCAGGAAAGTGTTATTCACGCGCGACGGTATATCCAACCCTAGAGGCATTGTCGCACATCCTCAGAGAGGGTAAGTAAATATAATTTCCAATACATTTCCAAAACAAGGTTTTATATGTGTAGTTCAAAGGGAACTACAAATATTTGAGAGCTCCTACCTTTTTTTCACGCTGAACGTCTTTGATATTGATAAGCAAAGCTCAACCACTAGAAAAACAAGTTAGGAAAGAAATCGAAGAAATCCTGTCCAAAAGCAAAAGATATTATCTCGGGAAATTAATATAGCACCTAGAAGCATGTCCCATATTATAAAAGATGACTTAGGACTTAATAAGAGACGTACCATTTAAAATCAAAACAACTTCTTAAGCGGTACGCAAAGGGATGTCAAAGAAAAATATTATTTTCTGACGAAAAGTTTCTAACTATCAAGCAACATTTTAACAAACATAATGACCGAGTTTATATTCATAGCTTTATAAAAGCTTCTCAATTAGTCAGCAGAGTACAACGTGGGCTTTATCCGACTTCAGTGATGGTTCAGTAAGCGACTGCGCCATATCTGTAAAAAATGTGTCCAAACATCGGCACAGGTGTATAAAGATACGATTCTTGAATAGGCGGTTAAGCCTCAAAAACATCATGTACCAAAACCAAGAATAGTACTTTTAGCAAGAGTCGGCACCGGGACATAGGTACTACTCTCTCAAGAAAGTACCGGGAAAAGATCAATAATACACAATTTTTTTGTTATTTATCCAAATTTATTTTATCATCTTTAAAGTATGCTCCTTCAGAAACGATAGACTTACGCCAACGAATAATCCAATCATCAAACATTTTTTAAGCGCTGTTTCCGGAATTGAGTTCTGTTCTCGCCGCGAATTCTCCTTTATGTCTTCTACCTATTGAAAACGGGTGCCACGAAGTGGTATTTTGAGTTTAGGATAAAGAAAGAAGTCGGCTGGAGCCATATCTGATGAATATAGTGGTTGCTCGATGGTATTTGTTGAGTGTTTGGACAAAAATTCATTCACAATGATGGCCTTGTGCGGAGGCACATTATCGTAGTGCACAACACCGCGATAGTCAAAGAAAACAGTCAACATGACTTTGACTTTTGATCGACTTTGGCGTGATTTTTTCGGTTTCGGTTCAGTTGGAAGTCGCCACTCCGAAGCTTGTTGACTAGTTTGCATGTCAAACTCGTAAACCCACGTCTCGTCACCAGTAACAATGCGTTTCATGAATGTTGGGTCGCAATTGACTCGTTCTAGCATGTCCTCAGCGACTCTCATGCGATTGAGTTCTTTTAGGACTAGCCGAGCGGAAACATCTTTCATAGTGATTATTTAAAATGGTACGGATCGACTCGTGAGAAACAGAAAGCTCGGCGGCTATCTCTCTCAAAGTTGAATGAGGATTTTCAGTCACTATTTCCTTCACTTTTGCAATGTTAACTTCAGTTGCAGACGTTGATGGCCTACCAGAGCGAGGCAAATCTTCCATCACATCTCGACCGCTTTTTAACGCTTTGTACCACTCATAAGCACGTGTTTGTGATAAAGTCGATTCACCGTAAGCCTTCTGTAACATTTTCAGTGACTCCGAACACGAAATTCCATTAGCGATGCAAAATTTAAGACAAACTCTTTGTTCGATGTTTTTGTCCATTATGAAATTCGTAATACACACTAGATATGATATAACTAAAAACAGCACTGTATTTAATATAAATAACAGATGCAACTCAAACTCCGCGCCAAAATGGATAACAGTTGTGCCATGGTTGTGCCAATATAACAACAAAAAAAACAAAAAATTTAATTTGGGTCCATAAACAAATCATCCATTCCCAATACTTTCTTGAATGAATGTAAAGCTCGAATTATACAAGGTTGGTTGGTAACGAACGTTTCTGACTTCATCAAAAGCTGAAGACTGGTCCTCATCTAGTCCCGATCATAATCCACTAGATTATGATTTCCAGCCAGTTTTAAAGAGTACGACATGCTCTAAACGCCATAATAATTTGGAGTCCCTAAAGTAATCCATATAGGTAGCAGTGATAGCCCTGCGGTAAAACCAAGGACAGCAAAGACAGTGGTATCGAGTTCGATCCCGAGTCCAAGACTCGGACCTCGTACGGGGACACACCTGTGACATTCAGAGATTTTTCGAAATTGTGTGAATTTGTTTATAATTTATTTCCCAAGAAGAAAGTACGTTTTTCTACTAATGTGTACCTATGCAAATACCTCAAATGGCAGAGCGTCTGGAACGGTGATCTTAAAAACGTGGGTTCAAACCCCACTAGTAGTTGTTGAAATCACATTTTTTATTCTTTTTAATGCCCGAACTTGTCAAGTGCTCATAATATAGGCTATATAAAAATAACAACATATTCTTCAATTTTTATATTCCAGCAAAATATTCTGGTCAGATTGGAAGCGATTGGATCCGAAAATTGAATGGGCCAACATGGATGGTTCTCAACGCGGTGTGTTCCTAGATAAGAATGACGTCGCTTTGCCGAACTCACTGGCCATTGATTGGGTCCGTGACCGCCTCTGCTACGCTGACGCTGGTCTCCTTAGCATCAAATGTGTTTCCATCGATACGCGCGTGAAGGAGACCATTGCCAGTGACTGTCTGTATCCATTCGGGCTCACCATTCACGAAAACCAGTTTTACTGGACTGATTGGAAAACGTGAGTTCATTCAAATTATTGTTTCTAACATATTAAAAATTCACGCCAGGTACCTACTCCATTTCCAACGTTAAAATGCCTAATAAACCGTGAACTAGCACACATACTACGATGTAAGTACCTACTTAACTGTAGTCTTTCTTACTTGCCACTTGATCGGTCTTCCGCGCGCGAGGTCGTGGTTTCGATTCCCACTCAGGACAATTATTTGTGGGATGAATACAGATATTTGTACCTACTGCATCTGGGTGTTTTCTATCTATTATATGTGTGTGGCCGGCTTTAGAATTGTCCCACCCCTCTCCACCCATGGGAGTCGTAAGAGCCGATTGAGGGAATACCGGGGGGAGTGGGCAGCAGCACTTCCTCGAGTAACGTATTAACAACATCCACTGCGATTGCCAACCCGCCTGCCAAGCGTGGCGATTACGGCACTATACCCCCAATTTAGGGAGGCCTATGTCCAGCAGTGGACGTCGAAAGGCTGATGGATGGATGGATATGTATGTATTTACAAAAAAAGTTATATAGGTATGTATTATATCCATAATCTGGCACCCATAGCACAAGCGTTAAGCTTAGTTTGGGACCAGAGGACGTTGTGTCAAATGTCCGTGAATATTTATTTATTTATTTCTGAAGCGCGAGGTACCTACTACTGTCTTGCTAATTAAACTCATGTAGGTACGAGTACATTCGTACTCAATCCGCTTGTAGCGATTTCATTTGCCACTTCGTTATTGCGGATGCACTCGCCTCAGGCGCTCGTGTTAATTAGGTATTAGTGAATTCTTGACGATTTTAAGTGCTAAGTATAGAATAGGCCTTTAAAATAAATATATTTTTGAATTTTGACTCTCAAGACGATTGTGGTTTCTGCTAATGACTTATTTAGTTCACCTGTATTATTTATATTATCTCCAATATTTAATGAATATATAACATGTCGTTCGAAATCAGTCATTTAAATATTAATCATAGCCAAGTCAAGTAAGCCTCAGTAAAGTGGTGGTGCCTTTACTGGAAGCTTCTATGGAGTTTTGGAAGCAACACAAAAAACTATATTACACTGCTTTACATCACTTTCCAACACTTGCACAAATACTTAATTAGCAAAATACCCCACTCTTATTCCTGAATACTTGAAATAGCACGTGTATTGGAAAATAATGAAGAGCGACGACATGATTATTTCATGTTCCCAGCAAAACTCCCAATCGTTGATTTCCTTTTGCATCGATTAACAATTAGAAGAACTATTTTGCTTATAACTACTTCTAATTTAAAACAGGATATGTATAAATTTAAAAAGCTAAAATAGTTTATTGGTTCATAATTAAAAAATGGCATAAGTAACGCAACATGTTATAGTAGAACAGCTTAATATTTTATATAGATATACAAAAATAATGAAGTTAGAAAAAATCTAACAGAGAAAATTTCACACTAGACGAACTATTTTGCATAGGGGCTCATATAACAGTCAAGCCGTTGCTCACAATTTCGTTTCGCGGATATGAAATGAAAGAATGAAAGCTCTCGCTCGAAACTTCCGTTAGGTACAACCAAAACACACAGAGGTGACTTATGGCGACACAGCAACCAACCCGCTCGGCCCCGAAAACAAGTGATTAATTACTCCACACAATATCATATGGTTTCCAGCTCTAGCACCAGTGAAAAGACCTTTCCTTTAAAACTTAATTTTCTGGCTCCACAGATTAAAAATCGAATACATGGACTTGGATACATCAATCCGTGGACAGTTGCCAATAGCGACCGCTTCGAGACATCTTTATGGAGTGGCAGTAGCTCCTGGACAGTGTCCGCAAATCCAAAGTACATGCATGTATAGGAACGGTGGTTGTAGCTCGGAACAGCTTTGTTTACCTGATGGGAACTTTGGACGAACGTGTGTGGATGCGGACAGTTTGTTTACCCGTCGTTAAACTCTCTATTAGAGTTTTAAATTTAACTAAAATAAGAAATGTGAGAGTCAAGAAATTTTATTCTCTTACTATTTAGATACTACATATTTTTTTTCGAAATCCTTAGCTTTTTACTTACCTTTCTTTTTTTCACTCTTTATTTACCCCTTATCTCCAAAAATGTAGGTACCTTACAGATTTGTTTACTTAGAATCAGCTCCAAAATTTGAAACAACACCTATAGTTCTACGAACTAAATTGATAACATACAGTGCGATCCAGCCAAATTTCGAAACGCATACCTAATCAATTCACAAAAGATGAAATCGACTTGCCTTTGTAATATAATTGCATAATACGTGAATCATGACTGATAAATCACGTTCAATATTTCTTGGTCGAACTAAATTTAGCATTATATATTCTGTTTAATATTATATATTATAATATACTAATACATGTATATTAACCGCCTAAAACACGTGAATCGCATCCGCCAAAAACTGCAAATATGGACTGGGCATAAGTATATCTACTTACCCTCTGCATATTTAGTCGTGTCACATATCACCGAATTTTATTTAAAGAAAAGTTCTAATCGCATTCTAACCTATGTAATGATTGCATCAAATAATCTAATGAAATTATGACAACTATAATTATAACTAAAAATAATGTAATGAATATGACAACTTAATTACACAACTATAATTATATACTCGAACATGTTATAATAAAAAAATGCAATACTCGAATCTGTTACTTACCAATTGTTATAAGATTATTAAATCAATAAATAATATATTAAGTACCTTTAATAAGATCTTTAATGTACTTAGAACAATGTAATTTATTTTAATGCCAAAACAATAAAATTATTTATTTTTATGGTATATTCATTTTTTTATTTCAAACTTAGCAATTAAACATCAATAACATAGATTTTATATATAATGAAAATATTTCTATTACTCTGTAATATAAAATACGATACAGTTATTTTATATCATTTTAATTAAGTATAAATTAACTTAGTATATAATGGATTAACTCAGCTAATAATGGAATACCAAAATCATAGAAACTACAAATTATAAAAACTGTTTTGTAATATATAGTTTATACTATCAATTGTGTTATAGTTAAAAGCATTTACCACTTTTTAAAGAAAAGGTAAATGGATTACTAATTAAAAAAGAAATTAAGCCATTATTGAGTTTCTTTAGATACCTACCTGTAGATAGAAACCATTTTGCGTCGATCTCAGACTAACTAAAAAATATAGACGGAGCATTACGAACAAACCAGCGAAGCCGTGTAAAACTATGCCAACGCTCGCGCAAAACGCGCTCACGCACACAAATACTAACAAAACCATGCCAAAACGAAGTGTCATAAACCTCGAGTGTTACCAGAGTATGATTTAAAATTATCCCGAATGACTCGACGATTTCATACGTACGTTACGTACTGAATACGTCGTCAGTGCCTTAATATTCTCTATATGATTTGCTGTAAACTTACTTTATGCTTTTACTTCCTTTATGTTTTAAACATAAAACTTTTAAAAAATTACCCTAATTATTAGAGATGGGCCGAATGTGATTTTAACCGAATACGAACTTCGGCCGAACATTCAGTAATTACACAAAATTCAGCTTTTTTGTGTGCTTTCTCGGGAGTAACTTGTCGTGTTCTGTGTGTATTTTTTAATGAAAGACGACATCGTAAAACAATAAAAAATAGTCAGTGCAAGGGTGACGCATTATTTCAAATTATTCGGTTTATTGATTCATAGACTCCTGGATTGCGAAAAAACGATTCATTTTATACATTTTAATAAATTTATCTATAATAATTATAGTTTAACGTACCTACAACTGACCATGATTAAACTTATTTTACAGCTATGACAGATATGATTTCTCTTAATTTTATTAGAAACGTTACCCTTTTCATATACCGAATGTTCGGCATTTAAGACCGAACTTCGGCCGACTGCCGAAGTTCGGTCCAAGGCACCGATATTCGGTTAAACCGAATGTAAAACGAATTTCGGCCCATCCCTACTAATTATAGCGATTATTTCTTTCCGGTGACAACACTCGCGCACAAAAAGTGGCTTCATTTTTAGTTGGCAATGCGGTGTCTTTATTTTTAATTAGTCTGCGGCATCGATGTACCTACTAGTAAATCCATACTAAATATATAAGTAACCATTAAATCATTGTATAGCAGAAAAAACATCAAACTATTGTTATTTCAACTAAGAAATTAGTAACAGATTATTATCCTTTCAACTACTATTAAGGAAAAATTAAGTCCCTAAATTGTACATTTTATTGGGATGAAACTTTGGTCTGTAACACGTAAATATTATAAGTATCTAATGTTTTATATAATACGAAAAAATTTTAACGGGTGAATTGGGGTGAAAAATCATCCCACTAAATGTATTTAGAGGACGTCAAAAGCCGTTTAGCTAGCTGAAAGTATCTAATCTAATACACTTATTATATATACGCGACACATAACATAATAAGCAGTATTTAGGTTATATGAGATAATAACATATTATATCTAGAAAGGAACTAGCCCCATAAATCCTCAGTGCGACCAAACTTAAATACTAGTGAGCCAGCGAATATCAACGCGTTCTGCATGAAGAGACACACACCGGGATATGTTTGTTCCTTACCTGCAAAATAAACAAGCAAATATGATTATAGTAAACTATACTGTATAGTTACTAGTAACATAACATCAGACCTGTATTCCCCGAACGGGTAGGCAGAGGTGTATTACACACGTATTACCACGTTTCGCCACCTATGTTTAAGTCCCACGTAATAGGGGGCGAGCCTATTGCCGTCTACCGGGCACATTTCCAAACTCCGGGATGCCACTGAGATTTTTTCTTTTTACAAAAAACTCAATAACACTGCTGACCCGAGGATCGAACCCAAGACCTCATGATCAGCAGTCGCTCATACTACCGCTACACCACAGAGGCAGTTACTAGTTGTATTCGAAAAACATGAAAATATTATTATTTTTTTATGGTAAGTATATGAATATTATATTCATCATCATCTTTTTAGGCAGACATAAACTTTCTTAGAGAAGGGTTTCTATCTGTAAGCTTTTAGATGCCAGTGATTACTACCAGTGGATCACACCAAGCAAATGCCTATTTGACATTTGCGAACAAACAACTGGGACAACTGGTGATATCAGAACAAGATCGAAGCCCGGTTATCAGGATTTGGACGACGTTTAATGATTTTCAGGATGTTATCAGTTTTATGAGCTCTAGAAGCACGAAAAGTAATACCAATTTTTATATTTACACCAAATGAGTAATCGAAATGATATTAAACTTATCGCGAGTTGAGATTTGAACAAATATTCGACAATATAACGTTAATCGGCACATACATACACAGACTTACATTTCTGTTTCCCAGAGACAAAGAATTTCCACTTGCAACTACACCAAAAATGTGGTGGTGACACTTGTATTCTTAGTTCGTCACCACATGTATGGATGTTGAGAGGTATTCCCATAAATAACAGCAGAAAGGTAGTGCCACCTTAAATTTAGGTCAAGATAAAAATACTTACTTTTGTTCACATAGTTAGCGAAGAGAATCCAAACAGCAGCAATAAGAGAAGCAAATCCAACCACGAATCCAAGGAAGAGCCACAACCTTGAGCCACGAGGACCCATGCAGCCACCTGTATAAGTCTCACCACGCACCTAGACATAGGAACACATTCGCAATAAGTCTTAAATACACTAAAAAAATGATTTTTACATTTATTATGTACATGATTATGTCGTATTAAGTATTTGGTACAAAAAAAAACACGGATTTGTAATAACATCTTGCAACAAACATACAATACTAAGATCTATATCAATACAGTAACTAGGACTATATTTTTGATGTGAAACATCTAATGCGGAGGGAGGGTAAAATCGGCTGTTAGCGTGGCGACGCTTTTATTATACCTACTAGTCCCGTTCAAATCTTGCAAGTTAAATTTGATACACTTCCCGTTTTCCGATTGAGCTGAAATTTTACACGCATGTGTTTATCGCGTGACAATGCAATATTATGATGACATGGAGCTGATCTGATGATGGAACCGGAAGGTGGAAGAAACGGCGCAACCCCATCGAGTTTGGGCTGATTTGTCTTGACGAGTAATTTGCCTCTAGATGGCATCCAGAGGCTGATGATGAAGCTGGAAGGTGGCCACAGTAACTCTATAATGAAACGACGCAACCCCATTGAGTTTGGACACGTTTGATTCGTTTTGATGAGTACTTTGTCTTTAGATGGTATTCAGGGTCTGATGATGGAGCTGGCAGGTGGCCATGCGAAACTCTGTAATTAAATGGCGCAACTCCATCGAGTTAGGGCATGTTTGAAATGTCTTGGCTAGTACTTCAGTCTTATATGATATCTAGGGTCTGATGATGGAGCTGGAAGGTGGCCACAGTAACTCTGTAACGAATAGACGCAACCCCATAGAGTTTGGAATCGTTTGATTTGTCTTGACAAGTACTTTGTCTTTACATGGTATCCAGGGTCTGATGATGGAGCTAGAAAGTGATTATAGAAACTCCGTTATAAAACGACATAACTCCATCGAGTTTGAGCTCGTATGATTTGTCTTGACGAGTACTTTGTCTCTAGATGGTATCCAGGGTCTGACGATGGAGCTGGAAGGTGGTCACAGTAACTCTGTAATGAAACGACGCAACCCTATCGAGTTTATACTCGTTTGATTCGTCTTGAGGAGTACTTTGTCAAGTTATGATCATTTTATTTCTACAAAATAATTTCGATGTTTTCACATCTGGTAGACGTCCCGCAACGTCTAGTTTTTTTTATTTATATTGGTTGTAGTTTATGTTATGTATTGTGGTAGACATTTCTGCCTATACGGAATGCATGCCTCTCTCTAAAAACTCCCAACCCATTCAAATCATCCACAGTACATATATATTGCTATACTTGCTCAGTCCAAATGCACAGCAACAACATAAGCATAGAAACATAATTATTTAACTAATTTATATACGTGAAACTTTGAAGAGGCATGGACATATAAATGTTTTTATTAGGGATGGGCCGAAGTTCGTTTTACATTCGGTTTAACCGAATTTCGATGGCTTGAACCGAACTTCGGCATTCGGCCGAAGTTCAGTTTTAAATGCCGAACATTCGGTATAAGAAAAAGTTAAAGGTTTATACTAAAATTTAGAGAAATCACATCTGTCATAGCTGCAAAATAAATCACATATACCACTACTCGAAAGTCATTTAAGCATGGTCAGTTGTTTGTTAAACTATTAATATTATAGACTAGCCTTTGCCAGCGGCTTTGTCGCAGCCAAAAGCTAGTTTTTCGGTTATATCTCAGGTTCCCGATATATTAGCGGGATAAAATGTCTACCAGTTTTTAAGTCAAATCAAGGCCTTTCAAATAAAAAAAGTTGCATCAAAATCCATCTGGTAGTTCTTTTGAATAAATTCTAAAAAAAAATCTAGTTTAAATAATTTTCTAGCTTTTCGGTTATATCTCAGGTTCCCGATATAATAGCGGGATAAAATGTATACCAATTTTTAAGTCTAATCAAGGCCTTTCAAATAAACAAAGTTGCATCAAAATCCGTTCAGAAGTTTTTGTGTGATGCGCGACCAAATAAACAGACAAACAGACAAAAATTCTAAAAAAAATTGTTTTGTATTTAGATATATAGCCTATTACAGTCACTTTTTCCCAAATATCTTAAATGTAGAGACACTGCTCTGTTACAGCTTTATAATAGTATAGATAAATTAAAATGTATAAATGAATTAGTTTTTTTCACAATCCGAGAGTCTATGAATCAATACACCCAATAATGTGAAATAAGGTGTCACTGTGTGTGTGTGTCTGTTTTTTTTATTGCTTTACGGCGTTGTCTTTCATAAAAAATACACACAGAATATGACTTGTTACTCCCGAGAAAGCACACACCTCAGTTCGGCCGAACTTCGGCCGAATTTTGTATATTTAGCGAATGTTCGGCCGAAGTTCGTATTCGTTTAAATTACATTCGGCTCATCTCTAGTTTTTATAAGTTCATAGGAAGAGGTTCGTTATTCTGAAATAGTTTTAGGAAGAAATCTCACAATAGGTAATGTTAACAAAATTGATGCTTTGAACCCAGTCCCTCAATTATGGACCTTAAGAATTTTATATGCCCTGCAATATCCAACTATCAACAAGAATGTGCCAATATTGGCATTATTACATCATAATATCTTTGAAATCATTAGTCCTTACCTTATGTATCCAATAAACCTACATACCAAAATTGTTATATTTGTTTGTCTTTGACTATACATACTTGAACACAGTAACAAAGAATTACACAATATTTGAAAGTATTACTTAGTTCAGTATGAGTAATTATAAAGTTGCTAAATGGCATTCTTACATCCGTAGTTTATAGAAATATAAGTGCAGTTAATGATAACACCTCAAGGTCACAACATTTTAGTGACCTTGTAGTGTTGTAAAAATTAAAAATGATAATAAACATAATTTAAATCCCAATGAGTGCTCTAAAACACAGAAACTTATTTTTTTTATACTATGAATAATGCTGTCAAGTGTTTTTGTACCTATAACTTATGATGAATAGTATTAGAATAGTGAGAAAATATCCTCTATATATCCATAACAATAAATGAAGATGGAATGGCATACATATACTATTGCAACAATATACATAGCATCACACCTGTAACCCGGAAGGGGTCGGCAGAAGTGTTTGCAACAATATGGATTAAAATAGCACAAGTCCCTGGATGAATTGCAATAAAATTTTATTGATTGTCTTGGGTAACACATTTATTTAACCTATCACAGATATTAAGATCAGCCATTAGAACTAAACATAAATCAGAAACAGATTCTGCCACTATTCATGGGTTAATGAAGTTTACTAGAGCCATCTGACAAAATCATAGGTCTTCATAGTTGTATTTTAGATGACTCACCTGTGCATTTGATACAGAATTGACCATAATTAAAGATAATGTGGCCATCACTCCACACACGTGAGCAGCATTTGGCAAGCGATTGGCAAATTCAGGCACTGTCGCTGCATCTATTATGAACCACCAACCTGCAAAGAACTAATAGCAAAAATAATATTAACACAACTTTCTAATATTAAAATACACAAGTTCATATGATAATTATTCCAAATTATTACCATTAAAAAATTCTGAATTATTTACTAAAAAGACCTTTGGCTGTAATTTTTTACAACAACAGATGAGGAATGCAATGGCAATTTTTAGTAACAATCATCAGAATGGCTACCCTTCAGGTCTCACTCCCACGGGGGAGGGTCCAGTTTGTGGGTTGGATCATTTCTGTACAACACGGTCCAATTATTCAATTCCATTTAATGGCGTTGTTAGACATAAAGACACAACTTTGCCAATATCGCGTAGATATCGAATAGACCGTCATACGAAGGAGATTGTTCAGTGACAGGGTCCAAATATAGAAGATATTTACACTACCAAAGAGGTGAGATCATAAAGGGTATACAATATCAGTGTCAATGTTGTACAGTCACATACTAGGGGACAAAGACAACGACACTAACCAAATTATATACGTTTCGAGATCAGTATTAGTGAATGATTCATTAGATACAAACCAAGAGTCCTGATATCATGGACGCAATGATATTTCGCTTTTCACCACCTTCAAACCACACACAACTGGGCAAAGTTACATTTTCGAAACAATTCATCGTGGCAATTTATTGATTTATAAGAAAATAATAACGTAGCTTTTCAATATTACAAGTATAATCAATCTCTTAGATTTTACAACAAATAAATATTGATGAAATTGATGACTGAATGATTATCACAGAGTACTTTTTAACATGTAGGGAAATAATTATGATTAGCGTTTTGACAATGAGTGACAATGACACATGACAGACTTGACATATGATATTGATGACAAGGGCGCGTTCCTTGCCACACAATAATGCTCATTTGAGGAAATTGTACTTACACTGCCACAACAAGAGCCATTATACAAGATAAGATAAGATGCTCAAAACGATCACTAAGTCTGTTTCGTAGCTCAGTGTCACTAAGCCGTTCCCCTTGACGATTACAATCGTAGTGGTGGTCACAACAAAAACGTCATAGATGACGTCATTATTCTCACTCACGCCAAGCTCATAATAACCATCTAAAGATTTTAGTCGAAACGGCCATTTCCATTATAATTAGGATAGGAGGGGGATAAGAAGGATAATAACGAGAGGATAGGTAGGATACTAAAGAGAGGATAGGAAGGATAATAAGGAGAGGATAAGGAGGGTGTTTTGGCCTCCAGAGCTCTCACTCACCATATTGCCATTGTTGCACGCTAATCTCTGTGAGAGGGTGGTACTTCCCCGCATAGAGCAGGCCCATTGTCGGCACTTGCTGGGATAGCAAGGCTCTAGCATTTGAACCTATGACTGATGTGTGCTAGGTAGGTCAATGTCGGTCTTTTTTTTTATTGCTTTTAGTGCCAGACGAGCTACGGCCCATCTGATGGTAAATGGTAACCGTTGCTCATGGACTCAACTATACCGAGAGTATTGTCAAGCCGCTGCTTACCATTTCATTTCTCCGATATGAAATGAAAGAATAAACGGCTATCTCCTGCTACGACCAAAACGCAACGATATGCTTCGTTGCCGGTCACACGGGAGATGGTGGTACCAACCCACTCGGGCCCGATACCAAGTGAGTACCCCCACTTGGTACCCAGCCCTACCACCAGTCATGCAATGGATGATAATGGCTTACTTCCTTTAGTCGCCTCATACGACACCCGTGGGAAAGAATGGGGTGGTGACTCTTGTATTCTTAGTCCGTCACCCCACGGTCTCTCCCTGTACCTACATTCTTCCAACTTCACATTGTATCTTCTTAACCAATCGCTCGTCTGGCGTTCTTTCCACATGTCCGAACCATCGGAGCACTCCCTTTCGCATCTTTACACCAATAATACTCTATTTAAGACTTACTTGCTCTCTTATGTCGTCGTTACAAATGCGGTCAGTTAGCTTAACAGCACAGGCTTTTCGCAGAGATCGCATTTCGACCGAAAATTTTACTCTCATGCTTCTTTCTGCATATATTATCTGCTCAACGCTCGCTTTCATGTAATAATGTTGGAACAAGCACTTCTTTGTGTTGTATTATGGCACGCGCCTTTTGCCTGAGGTAGTAGCTGCTGAAAAGTTGTCCCAAGAGCCCGTTCACTCTATTTCTCGTATTTACTCCTCTCTCTATATCAGTGGTGTACGTTCCGTTGAATCCTTATCCAAGATACATAATCATCCGCTTGCTTTAGCACACCTATTGTGACTAACATCTGTTCTGCCTTCTCCTCTTTCAAAGAACATTATTTTGGTTTTGCTCACATTAATTTGTGACATTATGAACATTATTTTGGTTTTGCTCACACTCGAATTTCGTCGACTAGGGTTTGCAGGTCATTGGTAAGTCATCAAGAACATTTTACCACGACCATAAAAACCGCGGTCGTCAAGTGAAACGTGAATGTTGCAAGTGCCATGTGGAACGCACTTTTAGATTTTTGTCTCATTGTTTGTTCACACATTACGCAAAAACTAGTTAGCAGAATTTTCAAGCAAATTTTGAGATATAACCAAAACAACCTGCGGTGGAACTGCGGGCAAAGGCTAGTGTACCTATAATTACTATTAACTAACAAGAAATTATATATATCTATAGATGCTTATATTGTACAAGTAGTTATAAGTGGAAACTTATCAATGGCTTTTTGATGTCATTTAACCGCTTATTATAATACAGGTAGGTACCTAAGTAGCTGTTAGTTTCTCTAATAATAAATAAATAAATATTCAATGATGTCTCAGTGATCGTACGATTAAAACTGACAATGATCACTGATAAGTTCACACTGAACACCAAAAGTCAAACGGTCACACTAGATGAAGTTTACACCTTTGCTTGGAGGCGACGCGCAAGTGATGCCTCTGGTGTTGCTAGCGTCTGTAGCCTACGGTAAGCGCTTACCATTTGGTAGACCATATTTTGCTATCCACGCAGTATAAAACAATAGGTAGGGTAGGGTAATAATAGTAGGAGAGACGATATAATAGGCATTAGATATATAGTATAGATATCTCCGAAATGTTCGCCACTTCATTGGAGTAGATATTATGTCTTCAAGCTCTTGTACGCACCAAACCAGATACCTAATAACATCACTGGGGTAGACATCTTTGCATAATGAGATGTGATATCTTGGTCATGGCAGAATCTCTGGAAGACTTTAGAATTAGAACCATTCTCAAAGATCTCAGCAAGATTGTCTAACTAGTGGGTCTAAAAATTACCATTTTTATTTATTGCGTATAGTGGCAGACAAAGCCACGGTCCACCTGATGGTAAATGGTAACCGTCGCCTTATGAACTTAACTATACCGTGATTATTTTCAAGCCGCTGCTCGCCATTTCATTTCACAGATATAAAAAGAAAGAATAAACGGCTATCTCCTGCTACAACCAAAACACACCGATGGTCACAGGGAGATGGGGGTACGAACCCGCTTAGGCCCTATAGCAAATGAGTACTCCTACTTGGTACCCAGCCAGCCCTACCACCAGTCATGCATTGGGTGATAATTGATTACTTCCCTTAGACGCCTTGTACGACACCCGTAGAAAAAATGGGGTGGTAACACTTGTATTCTTAGTCCGTCACCAAAGACATTAAGACATGTCTACAGCTCATGTCATGAGTCAGTTCTAAAAATACCTACTAACAATACTGCTAAACTGATGCTAATTAATTCATTTCACAGATAGGAAACGAAGGAATGAACGGCATCTTCCAAAACAAATGGAGGTGCTTCAAGGTCGGTCACACAACAAACGGTGGTAGCTTCGCTACGCGCTCGAGCCATATAACAAATGAGTAGTTCCAGTTGGCACTCAACCCAGTAATGCAATGGGTGGAGAAATGCTTAGGTACCTACTTCTCTCCCGAGTATCACCGAGTACGACACCGCTTTATACACACACTTGTATTCTTAAGATGTCACCACACATATAAATAGCATACCTACTTCTAACGGGCCTCGTAGCGTACTCGGTAGTGTAACCGACTTTCGTGCATGAGATCGTGGGTTCGATTCCCACTAAGCATTTTTATTATCATTAATGACCTCTGCAAAACATTCATAAATAATGGTCATATAATTACCTTTGCGGACGACACGGCGCTTCTGTTCTACGGAGATACTTGGGAAGAAGTCTTCAATTATGCACAAATTGGTTTCAACAAAGTAACCACTTGGCTCCTTAATAATGAACTCACGCTTAATACAGATAAGACCAAATATATCACATTCTCTCCATCAAACATCCATCACACGCAAATCAATTCTTACTATATAAAAGCCCACTCATGCAATAATATCCACTCTTCCTGCTTATGTCCCAAACTACAAAATACAGACTCTATTAATTACCTGGGTGTTATTATTGATAAACATTTGAATTTTAATATGCATATTGAACTTCTATCCAAAAGACTACGAAAGCTCATCTACATATTTAAGAATCTACGACATGTGGCTGATGCGAAGGTCATAAAAATGGTTTATCTTGCTCTGTGCCAATCCGTTTTAACATATTGCATCACTGTGTGGGGTGGAGCATCTAAAACATTAATGATCAAAGTCGAACGCGCACAACGAGCAATTCTTAAAACAGCTCATTCCCTCCCTTTCTACTACCCCACATTGGAATTATACGATAAATGCCAGGTTCTTACAGTCCGCCAACTTTTTATCATGCACACTGTGTTACGTAAACATTCACTTGAGACATATAACCCCACCTTAAAAGAGCATAAGCGCAATAAATCCAAAATATGCGTAACTAAGTTATATAAACTTGGACTGTCACATCGTCAATACGGCTTCCTTGGATCTTATTTATATAACAAATTAAATTCTAAACTAAATATATACCCAATGACTAAATTAAAATGCAAGCTTTGTCTCACCTATTTTCTAATAAAACTTAACTACGATGACACTGAAAACCTCTTAGTCGTCCCAAAGTAAGTATAGCACCTACATACAAATACACACAAACACACGTATACACACTCCCCACACGCACCCCTACACACACCCAAATCACATACATGCACACACCACCACACACACACACTCACTCACACCGACACACATACAATTTTATTTTAATTTTTTTTTTCTTTGTTTATAAAACTTAAAATGTGTTGTAATCAAAGGTATCGACGCTAACACGCTGGTCTATGGGAGGGCCTGGTAATCTGTGTGACAGGGTTTCCTAGTGCAGATACCAGTCTCCCACAGAGGCTGGAATTATTAATTTATTATGTAAAATTAGTTGTTAAGAAACCTTTGTGGAAGAGAATAAATACATATATTATTATTATTATTATATTTGTGTGATGAACACAAATATTTGTACTGCGTCTGGGTGTTTTCTATCTATTATATGTAGCTATTTACAAAAAAAATATGTGTATTATATCCGTAGTCTGGCACCCATAGTACAAGCGTTTGGCAGAGGACATTGTCTAAAATGGCCGTGAACATTAAAAATATATATATTATTACATACTTTTTAGGTAATATAATTTTGTCGTGACCATATCTTATAATTGGTCATTTTATGTTGTACCCGCCCATTTCATTAAATAATGCGGGTAATGAAATGCCCACCACTGAAGTATCTAATGTACCACAGCTCCAGTGGCCCGCCAATACAGGGGGAGACGGCACACGGTGGGTTTATTTAGTGGGTGAGGGCTCCACACTACCAGGCGTACATCACTCGCTCAAGGCCCCGAGTTAAATGCCTACCGCCTACTAGACTTGTGTAGTTCACGAACTAAGAATTATTAGGAACTAGTTCCTGACACTGAACTAGAATGAACTATTCCGTAAGCTAGTTCGTATTCATTAAACACAAAGTGAAAAATGTGAAATCGAAAATAACAGTCAGGAGCAGGATTTGAACCTGCATCTTCTGGATACCGTCCAGATGCTTTACCAATTGAGCCATCCTGACAATTGCTCCTGACTGCTAATTTCGATAACACATCATACTTAACGTCTTTGGGTGACGCCTGCGCCATCTGTCGGAAGTATTTTCATACATTATACCGACCAGGTAAACTTAATTTTACAATTAAGATTTTACCTAATAATGACGCAAACCCTTTAAATATTTAGAATTTTTTATATATATTTTTAGCATTTGACATGCTTAGCACTATACATTAAACACAAAGTGAAAAACGTGAAATCGTCACCCAAAGACGTTAAGTATGATGTGTTATCGAAATTAGCAGTCAGGAGCAATTGTCAGGATGGCTCAATTGGTAAAGCATCTGGACGGTATCCAGAAGATGCAGGTTCAAATCCTGCTCCTGACTGTTATTTTCGATTTCACATTTTTCACTTTGTGTTTAATGTATAGTGCTAAGCATGTCAAATGCTAAAAATATATATAAAAAATTCTAAATATTTAAAGGGTTTGCGTCATTATTAGGTAAAATCTTAATTGTAAAATTAAGTTTACCTGGTCGGTATAATGTATGAAAATACTTCCGACAGATGGCGCAGGCGTCACCCAAAGACGTTAAGTATGATGTGTTATCGAAATTAGCAGTCAGGAGCAATTGTCAGGATGGCTCAATTGGTAAAGCATCTGGACGGTATCCAGAAGATGCAGGTTCAAATCCTGCTCCTGACTGTTATTTTCGATTTCACATTTTTCACTTTGTGTTTAATGTATAGTGCTAAGCATGTCAAATGCTAAAAATATATATAAAAAATTCTAAATATTTAAAGGGTTTGCGTTAACATTCACGGAGCACAGCATCTATAACGTGCTAAAATTAAACGAAACTTGGGTCAAAGCTACGTAGCTGTACATTCAAAGAAATTGGTCCCTGCACGTAATTAAGGCCGTGTGGGGCCGGCTTTAGAATTGTCCCACCCCTCTCCACCCATGGGAGTCGTAAGAGCCGACTGAGGGAATACCGGGGGAGTGGGCAGCAGCACTTCCTCGAGTATTAATAACATCCACTGCGATCGCCAACCCGCCTGCCAAGCGTGGCGATTACGGCAATATCCCCCAAAAAAATGAGCACCCAACAAAAAACGGCCCTCAGTCACGGCAGCTCCGCTATTCCGTGGCCTAACGGTAGCGGGCCCGGTAACGGCGGAGCAGGGGGTGCGAAGAATCTCCGGTCGCGGATAGGCTACCATAAACAACGACCTCTGGCCCTGGTAACGCACAACGTTCGGACACTTCGGACCGACGAGAGAATCACCGAGCTGGAAGAGGAATTGAGCAAGATCCACTGGGACATTATAGGGTTGTCAGAAGTCCGAAGAGAGGGTGAGGGCACGATAATCCTCTAGTCCGGGAACTTGCTCTTCCACCGGGAGGGCGACCACCAGTCCCAAGGGGGTGTCGGGTTTATCGTTCGCAGGTCTCTCGTAGGCAACGTGGAGAGGATTGAAAGTGTGTCGAGTAGGGTAGCGTACCTTATACTCAGAATAACCAAACGGTATTCGTTGAAGGTCATACAGGTTTACGCACCGACCTCGACACACTCCGATGACGAGGTGGAGGCCCTATATGAGGACATCTCGAAGGCCATCCACTTGTCTAAAACCTATTTCACGGTGGTTATGGGAGACTTTAACGCGAAACTAGGCAAAAGGACAGACGATGAGCTGAAGGTGGGGCACTATGGATTTGGGCAGAGGAACCACAGGGGCCAGATGCTGGCTGATTTTCTGGAGAAGGAAGGCCTCTTCATGATGAATTCCTTCTTCAGGAAGCAGCCCCAGCGAAAATGGACCTGGATTAGCCCTGATGGTTCAGTGAAAAACGAGATTGACTTCATCCTGTCGGACAAACGACACATATTCAATGATGTCTCAGTGATCAGCAGGATTAAAACTGGGAGTGATCACCGACTAGTCAGGGGCATCTTGAATATTAGAACAAAAGTCGAGAGATCGCGTTTGATGAAGTCTACGCTCCGACCAACACCTGCCCAATACCAGAACCCCGAGAGCTTTCAGCTCGAACTACAAAATCGCTTCCAATGTCTAGATGAGTGTGAATCAGCGAGCGATATGAACAGCAGTTTCGTGCAAACTGTCCACGCGGTCGGGTAGACTTACTTCAAGGCCCGTCGCGTCAGTAGGAACCGTAAACTCTCGGACCATACTCTCAAACTCATGGAGAGGAGAAAAGAAATGATAGTCCAGTCCTCAGCCGATTGGCCCTGCCTAAGGCGGTTAAACAGACAGATCTCCAAGGCTGTGCGGCACGATATTCGCCAATTTAATACTGCCCATATTAAAGAGGCGATAGAGCGGAACCAAGGCTCGAAAGTGTTCGCAAGAGATCTATCTGTTGGCCAAAGTCAGTTGACTAAACTGAGGACCAACAACGGCACTATCATTTCTTCTCGAGATGAGATCTTGGGAGAGGTCCAGCAGTTCTATGGACAGTTGTACAGATCCCAGAGCCCTGCTGTTGGCTTGGTCCAAGACCCCAGATCCAAGCTAACTCGGCACTTTACCGAAGATATCCCGGACGTCAGCCTGTACGAGATCAGAATGGCTCTCAAACAACTAAAGAACGGAAAGGCACCGGGAGACGACGGAATCACCACAGAGCTTCTGAGAGCAGGCGGAAAGCCGGTCTTAAAAGCTCTTCAGAGGCTGTTCAATTCCGTCGTTCTCGGGGGCGACGTTCCAGAGTCGTGGATCAGAAGCGTGGTGGTGCTGTTCTTCAAGAAAAGTGACAGAACCCTCTTGAAGAACTATAGACCCATCTCGCTCTTGAGCCACGTCTATAAGTTGTTTTCGAGGGTCATTACAAATCAACTCACGCGCAGGCTTGACGACTTCCAGCCTCCCGAACAAGCCGGTTTCCAAAAAGGCTATAGTACCATAGACTACATTCACACGCTACGCCAGATTATACAGAAAACCGAAGAATACAATCGGCCTCTGTGTCTGGCGTTTGTGGACTATGAGAAAGCCTTCGATTCGATCGAAACTTGGGCGGTGTTGCAGTCCCTTCAGCGGTGCCAAATTGACAATCGGTACATTGAAGTGCTGAAGTGCTTGTATAGAAACGCCACCATGTCAGTCCGCGTTCAGGACAAGAGTACGGGACCGATCCAACTGCAGAGAGGTGTTAGACAGGGAGACGTTATGTCCCCGAAACTCTTCACCGCTGCATTGGAAGATGTCTTCAAGCTCTTGGACTGGACCGGATTCGGCATCAACATCAATGGCGAATACATCACTCACCTTCGATATGCCGACGACATCGTAGTCATGGCAGAATCTCTGGAGGACCTTGGCACCATGCTCAATGATCTCAGCAGGGTTTCCCGACTAGTGGGTCTCAAAATGAACATGGACAAGACGAAAGTCATGTCTAATGTCCATGTCATTTCAGCACCGGTCCTAGTCGGGAGTGCGCTTCTCGAAGTTGTCGACCATTATGTCTACCTGGGACAAACAGTCCAGTTAGGTAGGCACAACTTCGAGAAAGAGGTCAATCGACTTATCCAACTTGGCTGGGCAGCGTTCAGGAAGCTAAGGAAGATCTTCTCGTCCAATATTCCGCAGTGTCTGAAAACGAAGGTCTACGACCAGTGTGTGTTACCAGTGATGACATACGGAACAGAGACGTGGTCTCTGAATGTTAGCCTCATATCAAGGCTCAAAGTCGCTCAGCGGGCCATGGAGCGGGCTATGCTTGGTATTTCCCTACGTGATCGAATCCGTAATACGGAGATCCGTAGGAGAACGAGAGTGACCGACATAGCCCGCCGGGTTGCCATGCTGAAGTGGCAATGGGCAGGCCACATCGCTCAACGAACCGATAACCGTTGGGGACGAAAGGTTCTCGAGTGGCGACCACGTATCGGACGGCGCAGCGTAGGACGGCTCCCCACCAGATGGACCGATGATCTGGTCAAAGCTGCGGGGAGCCGTTGGATGCGGTCGGCACAGGACCGCTCGTTATGGCGTTCTCTTGGGGAGGCCTACGTCCAGCAGTGGACGTTAAAAGGCTGATGGATGGATGGATGGATGGACGTAATTTAAAACCTTGTGGCCAAAACTGTAGGTTAAAATGCAGTGATTGCGTCGATGATTCCAAGATTCCAAGGGGTTGGAGATCTTTAATGCATTCTGGGCATTGAGGGATAGACAGTTTCAAATTGAATAATGTATATTTTTCCTACCAACATTACACCCGAATATAAGTATACCAATGCTTAACACCCGAACGATGCATTATATTTTTCAGTAGAAGATTAAAGAATAAGGGTATGCATAACGTTTTTTATTAATACTCTTGATATTTCACATAACATGATTTGAACCGTACCGGCGGAGATCAGAAACACGAGAGGCTTCATAAAGAATAACTAACGTGGCAAAAACAATAATCAGAAAACTGCACTGGTGTTGTAATTGGTCCGATATGTGAAATGAATGCAGGATGAGTGACTGTTTACGAAGATATACAATGCAAAAGTGAAAGGATGTAGGTACAGGAGGTGACCGAGACTCACCTACCTAGACCAAACTGGTAATTTGTTTAAAGACAGTGGAGTCAGCAGTCTCGGAAACCTGCGAGCGTGTATGAAGAGAATTATGGCACTCTGTTCTCTTTGTCTACCTCGCAAGGGTGATGGCGTAATGATAAGTAAGTAAGCAATTGGTGAGCTTCTATATAACTTCATCAACTCCATACCCCACGTTAAGTCACATTACTTAAGAACGTCTACTTCTAGAGAGTACATCAGCAGTGGCAAAAGCATTGCAGAACTTAAACATTTCGAAGCTTTGCAAAAGGAAAGGTATCGCCCGGTCGGACTCTATCATATGCTTTATGACATAATATTTAACACAGTTTAACCTTGGCTTTTATTAAACCAAAAAAGATCAATGCGATCTTTGTCTACAGATCCACAATTCTTCTGAACAACAATAGTAAGAACTAAGGGATAAATATGACACATATTTAGAAGAGAAGGAATTAGGCAGAGAAGATAAAATACGTCAGAAAGACCATCTATGAGTGCAATATTGTATGTTACTTTTTATATTGAATTTATTAAAGTATTATTGGGTGATCATAGTCCGGAGCGTGCTCGTCGCGATCCCTGCCAGCCTGTAATCCACAGGCTGCAATCCGGCTCGAATGCGTACCGCAGTGCGGGTTAGGACGTGCCCCAGAGGCGACGCGTACCGACCCGCCCCCGTCGGTACGAACAACGGTAGATGCGGCGATGGGGGCCGCCACCCATCACGCCTTACCCAGTTTGGCGAGTCGAGGGGAGCAGAGTGTCGAGTAGGTACGTGGAATGTAAGAGGTGGTGTGGAAGATAAGTTACACGAGCTGGTAACCGTCATGTCGGACAGACAGCTTGATGTGATCTGTATAACAGAGACCAAGCGAAAGGGTAGCGACGCCTGTGATCTTCCTGGTGGCGGGTTAGCTCTGTGTTCTGGTGTACCGCAGAGCGATCGGGCCAGCATGGGAGTGGGGGTGTTGCTGTACGCTCGCTTGGCCTCAGGTGTAAAAGACTACGGAATGTTTGATCCCAGAGTTCTATGGATCCGAATAAAACTAGGTGTCACCAGGGTCTTCATGGTCGCAGCTTATGCTCCCGTAGGCTCTTCGGTGGCATCGGATCTAGAGAAGTTCTGGGAAAATGTTAGGGAAGTTCTGGATTTGGCAGAAGCTAGTAAACGCGTGATCGTATGCGGAGACTTGAATGGATGGGTTGGGACCAAGCGTCCAGACTTCGAGGACGTGCTTGGTTCATTTGGTGATAAGAGAGTGAATGATGCAGGTAGGCTCATTGTGGATATATGTATGGAGAGAAACCTTATTGTGTCAAACACATTTTTTCAACATTAGGACATCCATATGTATACACGGAGAAGGAATGAACAGAGAAGTATGAGAGATTTAACTCTGGTAGACAGCCTCCGAAGCAGCAAATATGATTGCAGAAGCTGACCAAAAACTTCGAGAGCAAGACCAAACTTTTCTGGAGGGAGGTGAAGAAATCTCGGAGTGGTTGGTCAGCTTTCAGAATGAATAAATTAAGGTCTAAAGGTGGAGACATTCTTACGCAAACACAAGATGTGTTAAGCCGATGGAGTGAATATTTTGGAGATATGTATGTTCAGGGTTATGCTGGTGCCACATGTGGTCGCACAGATCAGCATTCAGTACCGGCATCTTCTGATGACATTAGTATGGATGAAGTTGAATGGGCGATTAGAATTAAACACAAAGTGAAAAATGTGAAATCGAAAATAACAGTCAGGAGCAGGATTTGAACCTGCATCTCCTGGATACCGTCCAGATGCTTTACCAATTCAGCCATCCTGACAATTACTCCTGACTGCTAATTTCGATAACACATTCATACTTAACGTCTTTGGGTGACGCCTGCACCATCTGTCGGAAGTATTTTCATACATTATACCGACCAGGTAAACTTAATTTTACAATTAAGATTTTACCTAATAATGACGCAAACCCTTTAAATATTTAGATATTTTTATATATATTTTTAGCATTTGACATGCTTAGCACTATACATTAAACACAAAGTGAAAAATGTGAAATCGAAAATAACAGTCAGGAGCAGGATTTGAACCTGCATCTCCTGGATACCGTCCAGATGCTTTACCAATTCAGCCATCCTGACAATTACTCCTGACTGCTAATTTCGATAACACATTCATACTTAACGTCTTTGGGTGACGCCTGCACCATCTGTCGGAAGTATTTTCATACATTATACCGACCAGGTAAACTTAATTTTACAATTAAGATTTTACCTAATAATGACGCAAACCCTTTAAATATTTAGATATTTTTATATATATTTTTAGCATTTGACATGCTTAGCACTATACATTAAACACAAAGTGAAAAATGTGAAATCGAAAATAACAGTCAGGAGCAGGATTTGAACCTGCATCTCCTGGATACCGTCCAGATGCTTTACCAATTCAGCCATCCTGACAATTACTCCTGACTGCTAATTTCGATAACACATTCATACTTAACGTCTTTGGGTGACGCCTGCGCCATCTGTCGGAAGTATTTTCATACATTATACCGACCAGGTAAACTTAATTTTACAATTAAGATTTTACCTAATAATGACGCAAACCCTTTAAATATTTAGATATTTTTATATATATTTTTAGCATTTGACATGCTTAGCACTATACATTAAACACAAAGTGAAAAATGTGAAATCGAAAATAACAGTCAGGAGCAGGATTTGAACCTGCATCTCCTGGATACCGTCCAGATGCTTTACCAATTCAGCCATCCTGACAATTACTCCTGACTGCTAATTTCGATAACACATTCATACTTAACGTCTTTGGGTGACGCCTGCACCATCTGTCGGAAGTATTTTCATACATTATACCGACCAGGTAAACTTAATTTTACAATTAAGATTTTACCTAATAATGACGCAAACCCTTTAAATATTTAGATATTTTTATATATATTTTTAGCATTTGACATGCTTAGCACTATACATTAAACACAAAGTGAAAAATGTGAAATCGAAAATAACAGTCAGGAGCAGGATTTGAACCTGCATCTCCTGGATACCGTCCAGATGCTTTACCAATTCAGCCATCCTGACAATTACTCCTGACTGCTAATTTCGATAACACATTCATACTTAACGTCTTTGGGTGACGCCTGCACCATCTGTCGGAAGTATTTTCATACATTATACCGACCAGGTAAACTTAATTTTACAATTAAGATTTTACCTAATAATGACGCAAACCCTTTAAATATTTAGATATTTTTATATATATTTTTAGCATTTGACATGCTTAGCACTATACATTAAACACAAAGTGAAAATACTGAAAATACTTCCGACAGATGGTGCAGGCGTCACCCAAAGACGTTAAGTATGAATGTGTTATCGAAATTAGCAGTCAGGAGTAATTGTCAGGATGGCTGAATTGGTAAAGCATCTGGACGGTATCCAGGAGATGCAGGTTCAAATCCTGCTCCTGACTGTTATTTTCGATTTCACATTTTTCACTTTGTGTTTAATGTATAGTGCTAAGCATGTCAAATGCTAAAAATATATATAAAAATATCTAAATGGGCGATTAGAAGTTTGAAAAATGGTAAGGCGGCGGGTATTGATATAGTGTCTGCTGAGATGATCAAGCTTGGAGGCTCATGTATCTGGAAATCCTTCCTGATGCTTCTCAATTTATGTTGGAGCTCAGGAATGGTTCCCAAGGACTGGAGAAGCGCAGTCATCGTGCCCTTGTTTAAAAACAAGGGTTCACGTTATGACTGTGCAAACTACAGAGCCATAAGCTTGACCAGTTTGGCAGCCAAAGTGTATGGTAAGATTATTGAAAGGAGAATGAGGATGGTGTCTGATGAATTTTTGTGTGAGGCACAAGGAGGTTTCAGGTGTGGACGAGGATGCATGGCTTAAGTGTTTTCTCTGCGCAACATTGTGGAGAAGCATCTGGCTGTAGGCCAGAGGGTTTTCTGCAGTTTTGTGGATTTGGAGAAAGCATTTGACACTTACGAAAGGAACTTTGGGACATTTTGCCGGAGTATGGTATTAGCGGTAGACTGCTACAAGCGGTGCAGTCCAACTACATGGACTGCAGAGCTTGTGTGCGGCTGGATGATGGAATGTCACCCTGCTTTGACGTCAATATCGGCGTTAAACAGGGCTGCGTTCTATCAGCCAGACTGTTTATCATATATCTGGATAAATGTCTACAAAGGTTGAATGAAATGAATGTGGGAGTTCAGATGGGCGACTCAGTGGTTAACTCGCTGCTATATGCAGACGATGCGGTCCTATTAGCGCAGTCTGCGACTGACCTGCAAACCCTAGTCGACGTAATGGCAGTAGATTTTAAGAAAAGGGGCCTACGTGTGAATGTGAGCAAAACCAAAGTAATGGTTTTTGAAAGAGAAGAAGCCAGAACAGATGTTAGAGTAGCAATAGGAAATGGTGTGCTAGAACAAGTGGATGAATTTGTATATCTTGGATGTGGATTCAGTCGGGATGGAAGGTACACCACTGATGTAGAGAGAAGAGTGAATGCGGGAAATAGAGTGAACGGAGCATTGGGACTACTTCTCGGCAGTCATCACCTCAGCCAGAAGGCATGTGTCACGATACACAACACACTTGTCCCAACGTTATTATATGGAAGCGAGAGTTGGTGTAAAAAGGAGCATGAGAGTAAAATCAATGCGGTTGAAATGCGATCGCTGCGGAGAATCTGTGGAGTGAGGCTGACAGACCGCATTTGTAACAATGACGTAAGAGAGCGAGTAGGTATGAAAAAGAGTATTGGTGTAAAGATGCGAAAGGGGATGCTCCGATGGTTCGGACATGTGGAAAGAATGCCGGACGTGCGACTGGCTAAGAAGATATATAATGTGAAAGTGGAAGGATGTAGGTACAGGGGGAGACCGAGACTTACCTACCTAGACCAAATTGGTCATGTATTGAAGGAAGGTGGAGTCAGGAGTCTCCGAAACCGGCGAGCGTGTATGAAGAGAGTTATGAATGTTGAGGAAGCGAGAGATGTATGCAAGAATAGAGCCTCTTGGCACTCTGTTCTCTCTGCCTACCCCGCAAGGGAAATGGCGTGATGATAAGTTAAGTTAAGTTAAAGTATTATTTTAACTTTAACTGATATTTTATAATAAAATGGAAACAATAAGTTCAGACTTGCGGTTTGTTTTTGTGATATAGAGTACTAAATATGATTAAAAACTAAACAATTATAGGCACATTAATAATATATCGGATCAAACTTAAATAGCTCCAAATTTGATTTCTGTGTTTTTGTACTATACGGGCCTAATTTAAACGTGTTTATATGAACTACTTGTAATATATGAAATTTATTTTAATTCAAATTATTTTTCATGGCTATTTATAGTGTAGTTATCAAAGAACATATCTGCAGAATTTCACAGTTATAACTCAAATAATAGGCATTTTATTCCAAAAATAAGCTGGAATGTGGGAATCCAGAATCTTTAAACGCGATTTCCCAAAAAACTACTTTTTCGTATAATGCCCTTGTATTACTAAGGGTGCTAATTTAGTATCAGTTTATACAGTCCTAAGTCTGCAAAGTATTAAGAGAAAACACATATTTGTTTGAAATAAAGTAGGTATGTAATTATAGTTCCTATTATACAATAAATTAATGCGACCCTTTAGTCACAAAATAGTTACACAGTTCATTTACGTCATCAAAGAGTTATAATAAAGATCAGTCTAGGTAACTAAAGACCTAATAAAACAAGAGAACTAGATGACCTAATGAAGGAACAGTAACAAGAGAACTAATTGAACTAGATGTCCGAACTAGTTCATTTGGAAAAAAGAACTAGTTCGGAGCGCTCCTTTTAGTGACCGAGCAAAGCCGAGCAAGAACAAATCTACCGCCTACCGCTTCGCGTACCGACCACGGTACAATTGAGCGAAGAGTGTCGCGCACGCGCCTAAGCGCTCGCGCTTGTAGTATTGATTAAAATAAATTATTTACGTGATTTAGGGTATTTCGACAATAAAATTTTATAACCGAAAATTCAGAGCTAAAACTCTAAACGTATATGATCAACAAAAAAAAACAATTTATAAAAAAATAATCCGACTTGAAAATAACATTTAAAATGATATAAAAAGTAATCATATAGAATCACTAGAAAAATAAATTTTAAGTTTTATAAACGACAGCTTTGTTGCTGTCGGTGGAGTCAGGAGTCTCCGAAACCGGCGAGCGGAAACCGGAGAGTGTATGAAGAGAATTATAAACATTGAGGAAGCGAGAGATGTATGCAAGAATAGAGCCTTTTGTCACTCTGTTCTCTCTGCCTACCCCGCAAGGGAGATAGCGTGATGATAAGTAAGTAAATAAAATCATCATAGGTGCAACCCTAGCGCATTCGTTGAATAACGCGGTTGCCCGAGGATCACGCGGCGGGCAAAACAATCTCAACTGTATTTCTGTGAACATAAGGTACATTTCTTCTCGCTACGAACAACTGGTATTATTATTAAGATTTTGTAGGCTATTATAGAGAGACTGGACAAGTTTTAATGGAAGTGATGGTTCTGTCCGTAGGACTAGTACTTATTCTGTGACACTACCCTGTTCATTGCGCCGAACGACGGGGTGTGCAGTTACATTTTTTCTCGCCATAACAAAAAAGAAACATAATTATGGTGTCATGAAATGGCCAATTCTATGATCTGGCTTAGTTTTATTTTCAATCTAACACTCTAATGTCATAGGTATATCTTAACCTATAATACTTACTTAATTTTAAGATCAGTATCGGATGTAAATTGTCTGATAAAGTAATCAGGTATTATTGCTCTTTAAGAATAAATTATCATTAATGAAGAAAACTATTCGTGAATATATACTTGTTACGTAAGTAGGTATGAAAATAAGCGATAAGTACAACATAGTTACCCCACTTTTTATATTATTAAACACTTTGATATTATCAAACCAAAAAAAGGTAAAACATTTTGTAATCTTCTCTTAGCTTGTAATAATTTAATTAAGTAATATGTGTAACTGTTACAACTATTGATAAGGTTTTTAGTATATAATTAGGACTCTGTTAATATCGCACTTTATAAAATAGCAACTATGTTTGGTAAAGGATTGTTCGCCGTTTGTATTGTAGCCATGGTTTCAAGGGTAGGTATTTCATTAACACCGTAAATTATCTTTTACATAAATATCTTTTATACTTACCTTATAAAAATTAATTTATTGTTTTACCTGCAGCTTGTCATACTAGCAAAATAATTTTACAGGCGGTGCTATCTCAATGCATAGGATCACCAACAATTCCAGGCGAAGTTTTCCTACCGGCAAATTTGGCGTATGACGGATTAGCGCCTGTTATGGGCCGTATAGTTGGTGGAAATTTAGTAGTGGACACCTCAGCCCATGATCCTTCAGGAGTATCTATAGTATCAGAGAATCTTATAATCGAAGGTACTGTACTCGTTTCAGGCAATTTACCTTTCTTAGGTACAGTTTCTTTAGAAGGTGTAGTGCCAGCGGCGGGCACCAGTGCCGTAGCTTATGAATGTGGTACTGGCAATTTAGGTATTATTAGTGAAGCGCCTATTTCTAAGGTGCTACCTAACGGACCAGGTTTTGGTCGGTTTTGTAAATAGAATACTTAGATAATTTTTTTTTTTTTAAGATGTTTTTGATATTTTTAAGGTATTTTTGATATATATGTTATAATACAATTATGCTAAAATGTATGCACTGTTTTGTTCTTTATCCCTCTCTGGTAGAGTCCACTCTCTACATATAGAGAGCAAACTGTCAGTAAGCCGCGTCCCTATGCTATCCCAGTAGAAACTTTGGCAGACGAGCCAACGGCAGAATAGGATGATGTATTTTAAATCAGTTACTTCTATGATTATAATTGTATAGTCAGCATGGTGGACTACGACCTAAATCCTCACTAAGAATGTCCTCTCAAGGAGATCCTTGGCACTGGGCAAGTCACTACTGAGTGAGACAGTAAAAGGATTGAAAAAATAGGTTATAATTTGCCACTAGGCTAGACAATACATTAATTCAGTAAAATAATATTCAACGTTCACTATGTCTATTTCTAGTACGTATACCTATTTGGCAATTTTCTTTATTATAAAATACCTATATAAAAAGAAATTAAAAATTTTACAAAAAAAGGAAACATTTATGTAATAAGTTTTATTACGAAAAAGGTTATAAATTACACAGTCACGATAAAAATATTGCGTGAAGTTGTACTAAATATTAAAAATGATGATATAATTGATCACAGAGCGAAGTTTCTTCACATATCACGTCAGTTGCTACGTGATCACAGATTGATCAGAGATTTGTATAATTGACGCACATAGTGGTGATATATAATCTCAAGCGCGGTAACAATAACCCTCGTTCTGGTAACACCACTGGGGCTCTAAAGATTCGGCCTGAATACCCATACGAACTAGGCGTTCACTGAAACAAAAACAACCATTTTAGTTCCATTTGAAATGTTTTTACTATTTCTAAAGTGGGCGATCGACGTACGAGCAAAACCACATCTTTAACCATAGATAAAGAATCTATATTTATCTAAGTCTTTAACAATACCTATAACGCTAAGTCACGTGACTTAACGTTAAGAGATGTCAAATTTCCATACATTTTAATAGTTTTCTATTAGCGTTAGCGATCATAGAATGCAACTTGGTTAGACCCACTGATCAGTGAATGAAAACAACGCGGGGAAACTTGCAAGCCTTAAAAAATCTCGGCAGCTTGTGTCTGGCAACCCGTACCTACTGGACCAGCAGCCTAAATCCCTCTGAGAGGAGATTCATACCTAACAGTGGTTAATTGGTTGACAAAAAAATAGAGATCTTGTAAATTATTTTGAATGATTAAGAGCCACTGATGACCCTTAGTACAGCAGACAGGATATTGATACGTTAGAGGTCAAGAACGACTCGTGAATATCGTAGAGTATGTACTCATTCAGCTTTGTCATATCATAAGTAGAAGAGCTAACACTCCATACTAAACCAGTAAAATGTTTTGTATTTCAAAAATCATACTTAATTTATTTCGTTCGTCATAATGGCCGCTTAAAATTTAAAAACATAATAATTTCGACTTGAGCAGTCAACATCCGTATGGGTAACTTACAAGGCTAAACCACAGTGGGGAAGCGCGGCGTTCAATGGAGCGACATGGATAAATTAATATAGAGAAAGCTCTATTAAACCGCGGCTCCTTCAACGCTACGTGCAGCTAGTCGCTTAGAATAAGAATATTAATAACACTGCTACGCTACAGCAACATGCCAACTAAAACTGAATGAAATAAAGCTGCAGCACATACCGGACGTGCAACATCCGCTGCTCGGCCTCGCGCCAGTCCTGCGAGGGCTCGGCCCACAGCCGCTCGGCCAGCGCCGCCGCGCGCGGCCACAGCCGGGCGTCCAGCGTCGACGAGTCTGCCTGTTCCGACCACAGCGCCGCTTCTCCTCCTAGAGGCACAAAAGGATGCCATTCCAACATAATTCTCTACGACTTATTTGAGGTGCATACTTAAAGCCAGTTTAAATTTAACAATGTAATGTAGTTATGGACTAGCATCAAGGTTTGGTTTGGTCTTCGAAAGTGAGGAAAAATGAGATAACAATAAAATAGAGAGCAGTGATAGCCTGGCGGTAAAACCCAGGACTACAAAGACGGTGGCATTGAGTTTGATCCACAGTCCAATGTATGTGCACGGCACACACCTCTGACTTTTCGAGAATTTTCGAAAATATGTGTGTATTTTTTAACTGCTGCTGCGAACTCAGACTGGGCCAGCGTGGTGGGCTGCAGCCTAATCCCTCTCACTCTGAGAGGAAACCCGTGTAATAGTTAGACATTAATGAATTGAATAAAAATAATTAAATAAAAATTTGTGATAGAGCCTTGCTGTCTCAGCATAAATGAGCCGGCTCGATCGGGGAAGTACCACCCTCTCACGGTAAGGGCACTAGTCGACCTTTTATGGATGCGACTCTGATAAACACTTACCAAGCATGAGATGTTTTTTGGATCCCGCAATAAATGCTGGACTGTTCATATACACCTTCTGCCAACCGATGTAAGGGGAGCACCAGTTATTGCCTGTTATGAGAGTCAAGATTAATATTAAATGAACACACACCTGCACCTTTAAAAAGACAAATCGAAAATAACGTGAAATTTCCACTCCTTTTCGTGCCTTTCCTAATGTGATTTGTTCCGAGCTCAAGATATTAAGCTATTCAAGGAACTGTACGAGAATGGATGATGTCCCTGAGAATATCTGGCAGATCATCTGGAATGGAACGGTCTTAAATGGCGGATTCAAGCCTCGCTCATAGCTAACGTTTTCTATTCCATATTTCCATATTTACGCAAAACTACTTTTATTTTTGTTAAGTTGTTCGGGGCAACAAATTGGCGGGCCACTGGAACTGTGTTACATTACTTCAGAGGTCCGCTGGCGGCACGCAATACTACCTGGAGTAGTTAGTAAGTTCATAGAATATGCACCAATGTATAGTGTGTATATGTAGCGGACAGACAGTTTTCAACAGTTAAAATTAAACTGATGGACTGGGACTGTGAATTTCGATAACACATTTCTTAATGATGTGACTAATTTATCAAATATGACGTACCTTCGCCTACCCAAGCGCCGTAACCGCAATCAAAGTAAAGGGCGTCGTAGTTAGACAAAATCAGTCTGTAACCTTTGCTTAATAGACCAGCGATCTGAGCATCGCTGCCTGTCGTCCATACCTAGAAAATAGAAGAATATATAAATATTTCATTTATAAAAAGACAATACAATATTTCTTGTATGAACCCTTCAATTTAATCAAATAACAGCAGTATGGCTCATATAAGTTAAACAGAGCCTTGTAGTAAAATAGAAGGATGATAACAATAAGGTATTGAGTTCGACCCTTAAGTAATATTAAGTCCAGGGCCCCATTATGGGATCACGAACAAACAAAGACTAAATGGCCTGTAAAATTTGTCAGCCAATTTATAGCATAAACTTTTTTAAAGACTTTTAAACTTTCGCGATTTGTACACATTATACACAAATATTAATGTATCGGGTCTTAATCGCGTATATAATGTTGAGGTTGAATACCTTAATTTCCCGACGTTTCGACCGTATTGCATCGGCCGTGGTCACGGGTTGACTCCCCGTTGAGTCAACCGTATTGCATCGGAAGTGGTCACGGGTTGACTCCCCGTTGAGTCAACCCGTGACCACGGCCGATGCAATACGGTCGAAACGTCGGGAAATTAAGGTATTCAACCTCAACATTATATACGCGATTAAGACCCGATATATTAATATTTGTGTATAATAAACTTTTCTGACAATAATATTAATAAAAATATTTCAATAATATTTACGTGACACAATAAAAATATATACTTACTTGGATAATATAATCATCTTTATCTAAGAATTGATCTATATGTGTAAACTCCGTCAGTGTACTGGTCCATAATACTAACGGCAATTTTGTTCCAAACGCCTGAAATTAATAGCAGTTAGGTATGTCCTGGATTCCAAAATACAAACAATATTTTGATATCATAATTTTCGCTGTGTGGTGATGGCCTAAGAATGCAAGTGTTACCACCCCATCCATCCCCGCGGGTGTCGTACAAGGCGACTAACTTCCCGTAAGCAATTATCAGCCATTGCATTACTGGTGGTAGGGCTGGGTAGGGAGTACTCACTTGCTATCGGGTCCGAACGGGTCAGTATCACCGTCTCCTGTGTGACCGGTCATGAAGCACGTCAGTGTGTTTTGGCTGTAGCAGAAGATAGCCGTTTATTCTTTCATTTCATATCTGAGAAATGAAATGGTATGCAGTGGGTTGACAATACTCTCAGTATACTTGAGTCCATGAGCGACGGTTACCACTTACCATCAGGTGGACCGTGGCTCGTCTGCCATCATCAGGGCCGGATTTAAACTTAATGCCGCTCCGGGGCATCGGAAAAAAATCCGCCCCTATACTGGAATTTTACTTAAACTTATAGATCATTTTTTTTTTAAATTCATTGATTGTTTAGATATTTTTATATATATTTTTGCATTTGACATGCTTAGCACTATGATGTGTTATCGAAATTAGCAGTCAGGAGCAAGTGTCAGGATGGCTGAATTGGTAAAGCATCTGGACGGAATCCAGAAGATGCAGGTTCAAATCCTGCTCCTGACTGTTATTTTCGATTTCACATTTTTCACTTTGTGTTCATTGATTGGTTAAAGTTTTGAAAAATGCAAAAAAAAGTCCGATTTATTTTCAATTTTTCAAAAAAAAAAGAAGTACTAATTAAATTTCTTTGATTCCAGAAAATAGAAAAATCGATTATTATTTTAAATCTCCCAGGAAATAAATTGATTAAATCATTTTGATTATTCATTTTTACCAAAAGTGCCAAAATTATAATTCACAAATAATGGATGAATTGAATTTCTTGTATTATCAATTAAACAGAAAATTTAATTAATAGAATTAATTAATTATATTGACCGTGGCCGTGTGGGGCCGGCTTTAGAATTTTCCCACCCCTCTCTACCCACGGGAGTCGTAAGAGCCGACTGAGGGAATACCGGGGGAGTGGGCAGCAGCACTCTCTCGAGTATTAACAACATCTACTGCGATCGCCAACCCGCCTGCCAAGCGTGGCGATTACGGCATTATCCCCCATGACGGGACCGCTCGTTGTGGCGTTCTCTTGGGGAGGCCTATATCCAGCAGTGGACGTTGAAAGGCTGATGGATGGATGGAATAATGAGCAATCTTGACAAGATTAAAAAAAAAATTTCACTTTCAAAATTTTGCTGCCTTAAAAAATTTGCCGCCCTGGGCACTTGCCCCGACTGCCCCTAGTGTAAATCCACCGCTGGCCATCATTAGCAATAAAAAAAACACTTGTAGCATTAGATTGTTGAATTACACCAGACAATATGATCAAATGAGGTAAAATTATTAGACTATAGTTATTACCATGTAATCTTGTGAGGTACAGATAGCTAAAAACATAATGTGCATTTCTCGAATACATACATGAATATTCCAAAGAGTGAGCAGGTATGTAGGTATATATGAAATCCCAAAAATGATGTACATTATGCCTGTGTTAAAGAGAGAACCAATATGACTGCACAGATGGCGGTATGGTTCAGATACCGGCCTCCCACCCGAGTTTTGTGGGTTCGATTCCCACACAGGACAACACTTTGAGTGATCCACAAATGGTTGTTCCGAGTCTGCGTGTACTTTGTGTTCGTGAAGATGTATGTTTGTAAACTTTTAAAGTCCCCCGCAATACAAGAATTATTCATTAATGCAGAGTGTTGTAAAAAAATCAAACACTTCCAATATAACGGTCAAAACCTTGATCAACAATGCAATGCTGATCGAAGGTCAAAACAGAAAAAAAACAACAGCATATTATTGTTTACCTTATAAGCTCTATCAGAAGCCTTATTCTGGAAATAGTTCCAGAGCTTTAGGAAGCTCGCCTTGTCGAGATTCCAGCGATTCTGAATCATAAAGTTCTGAATTTCCTGCGAGGAGTTCCAACACCTCTCACTCACTTCGTCCCCTCCCATATGGAATATGTCCGTGTTAAACACATCTGGAAAAGAAATAGCAGATAGAATCTCCAAAACTATACATATACGAGTAGTTTTGCAAGAGTGGTAGGTATTTACGTTTTGATACCTTTGTTTTTTGTTAAGGCCGGAAAAATGTACCTAACCGCACACCCCGTCGTTCGAGGCAACGAACAGGCTCACCCACTAAATAAACCCACCGTGTGCCATCTCTCAGCCTCTATTAGCAGACCACTGGAACTATGTGACATTACTTCAGTGGTACGTTTTCCCTAAGATATGATACCGACATTTACAACTTTTTAATCAGAATATCAACAATTCACTACTCACTCACTACACACACACACAATTTTCACGGGATAAAAATAAAAAAGGGAAACGAAGATTACCTGCCATGTCCCTGTAGATATCCTCCAGATGGTCATAGAGTTCTTCCTTGGTAGGGTTAAGTTGTCCACATGGCGGCTCCACACAATAGTGCTGCCATGGCTCAGCCTGAAAATAATACTTAGTGTAAAATACATTTTTGTACACAATCTATTTGATATTAATATAAAATTAACTAAACTTCTCTTTATTTCTGACCAGGATTTATTTACGGGTGTTTCATACATGTATAGCTATGGAGCCTACCTAAGTGTAAACGGTTATCGTTAAAAACGCTAACGACACAACGTTAATCGTGATCTTAATTTAAGTGGGAATTGTAGCCACAAGCACTTAGTGCATAGAGGCATGTTTTATTTTATTAAGGCGGGAAATTATTTACATAACCGCATACCCTGTCGTTCAGGGCAACGAACAGGGTAATGTGTGGCCCTCACCCACTAAATAAGAAGAAGTAGTACAGGAAATTGACGAAACTATGGGCAAGATAAAAACATGGTGAGCTCGTAATGTAACAACCTACATGGCGGAATTCTTCCCACCTGAGCCGGTTCCCTCCCCGTTCACGATTCAGTCCCATCCCTTACTGACGAGAGTATTGAGACTGACGTTATATACTTCGAACCGCCTTCTGTGGCAGCAGATGAAGAGGGCGCAGATAATAATGGTTCCTGGTTGATGCACAGGGAGAAATTCTTTGAAGAAACAGAATTGATACCTTAGGTCTGTTTGCAAATGTAACTCATTCCAAATGCATATAAATATTATTACATTACAAAAAAATAAACCCGCCGTATGCCGTCTCTCCGTCTGTATTGGCAGAGGCCTTAGCCATTATAATATTGTAAATAATATATTTAAGGTCATAGGTATCCACATTTTCCCCTCACTTTCTCTTCCCTTCTCTCTCCAATAATAATTTAAAGAAATACAAAGGTTATACATGATATAAACGACCACTTCTACATAATAACCAATAATCAATTATTATAACAGTAAATAATTAACATATTTACGGCGACCGCATTTTTACTAAAACACTGCGTAGTAACAACGGGAATGCTAGACTTCAAATTGATTATATATTATATGCATACGTTAAATACCAGTTATTTTATAGTTATAACTGTATATTTTACTATTTTACAAAAAAAATACATTTAAATAATTTGCAACTGATAAACCGTAGACAAAGAATCCTTTATTCGGGGATCAGACATAGCTACACACAGCTTGAATTTTTTTTGTATGATCACAGTAGCAATAGAACCACAGCATACTGGTCCCGTGTACCTACTCGTATATTTTACATACGAGTATATTAATATATGTTGCCCGCGTTTTCACCTGCGTGGAATCCTTGGTAACTACGGAACCAATCATAATGAAACTTTGCCTGTATATAGTCTGGATCCCAGGCAGTGCAGTAACTAAGACGGTGCCCAGGCACAGGGCACAGACCCTGGAGGGGCGCAAAAATGACCAGACCAGGACCACAAACAATACCTATTATTTATAGCGCAATACGGTACACCCGTATCACACTGTTGTGGGCAAATACTCATAATTAGGTATACAAAAACGTAGTTATTAGATGATAGATTTATTTTTATAAACATAAGATTTTATTGTCAGAATCAGGGTAAGATTAGAACATTTATTTTGTTAAGGGCGCAGTTATAGGGCGCATAAAAGGCTAGTTACAGCACTGATCCCATGATCTTTTTTATCCCGGAACAACAGATAGGTACTTCCTATGCAATTTTTGCAAAGAGATCATTAGTGTGCCGTGGAATGACGTATCTATATTCTAAACTACAATCAGCCCGCGACTTCGCCCGCGTAGACTTCAGTATATAAATAGCCACTCTATAGTAGTTTAATTATCTCTATGCAAAAGTTGCTAAGTATCCCAAACGAACCATTCGTTTTGCCGGGATAAAAAGCAGTAGTTTTCTTGATTTTTGACGATATGTATGAAGAATTTTATATTTATCGGTTGAGTATAGCATGTACCTAAGGTTACCAAGCAATCAAAATTAACTTTTGCATTTATAATATTACCAGCGGCCCGTCCCGGCTTCGCACGGTTGGACATTTATTTTTTAATCATTTCAGGATAAAGGTAGAGTATATGTATCTTTATGCAGAATACTTATATTCATAGTTATAGCTAGTTTTTCTTTCAAATTACTATTTATAGTAATAAATATCTATCTAGTAATAAATATAGCCTATGTCATTTGTATACATTAAAAAATACAAATGTTTCCTCTTTATAATATGAGAAATAAATATATGTTTATGTCTATGTTAATCAACGATAATGAGTAGTCCAATCGTTTTTGAATGTATCCGTTACAAACATACAAAAATACAAATCTGTCCTCTTTATAATATTATATCAATATATTATAGAAGTAAGGATTGTATTATTTTTCGTAGATTGGTTTCAAAACGAGCAAACGTCTTTCTTCCTTAATTTTTCAACAATATTTGAGTATTTTATACGTAGTAATTACATAGATCACCAGAGTTTAAAATTATATAATTTACCTTAAAACACACAGTGAGCCCAGTGTCTTGCCAACCTTCTCCGACATGCGCGGGCGCATCGAACTCTGGCAAAACACGTACTCCACGCACTAACGCGAACTCTACCAATTCTTCTATCGCCTTTTTTGTGTATACCTGCAATAATATAAGTAAACAAAAGTAAATAACATGTAATATAATTTTAAGAGGGTCCTCAAATCCAAATATATTAAAGTAGGTTTTTACCCTGCGGAGCACATACCTATCATAGGTAGTCGTATTATATTATATAATATAATATGTATATTATATAGATACAGTTATACATTCCTAAGACTCATTGCTCTGTTGTTAATCCAATCTACATAGAGTAGCATAACTACTTGAAGGATTTTGGCAAAAAATTACTTAATCAGATCTTACCATAGAAGGCGAATATGCACCGAGCTTGGTGAGGTCGGGTCTTCTAGTTGATTCGAACGGGAAACTCTGAGAGTCTGTTATGTGCCAATGCAATGTGTTCAGTTTGACTGCCGCCATCGCATCTGTAAATAACCAGCAAGTTGAGTATTACTTGTAAATTAGTTCAACATTTAGTGCGCGTGGCTAAACACCTCAAATGCTAAAAAAAAATATAAAAAAAATAATAACAAATTTAACCTTCATATCTTAAATTTTCTGCTAATATTATATATCAGAAGGTACGTTTGTTTGTTTGTTTATTTGATTCACTTTTACACTTATTAATCATAATGAAATTGCTCACATAATCTGGAGCACGTAAAAGCACATAGGCTACTTTTTGTCCCAAAATAAGACGGTTCCTGTGGTTAGCTATTTTTACAGAGATTTTTGTGTAGAGTGACGTGTTTATATCTTTTGATATTTTGATCTGTATTTTAGCACTTGACATGTTCAGCAACTTTAAACATTTCGCGTCAAGAACAAATTATTAGTTAAAATGGAGAAAGGGTACTTTACTGCAAGCAGAATTTTCCTCCCGTCACAGAATAAATACTAGTCCTACGGACAGAAACGTCACTTCCATTAAAACTTGTTCAAAATCTCTCTTTAATAGCCTACAAAATCTTAATAATAAGGTCAATGCGGCAAAGACCGTCTGTCGGGTAAGACCGTACAGTTAGAAATATGACGATATAAAATGAATATGACGAATAGTTAGACAGATGGCAGCCCATTGTACGCAACCGTCAAATAGTTCTAGTGTTGATAAATTTACATAAATGGCGTTATTTATGGCAGAGAGCGAAAAAATTACACTTGAAAATTAGTCGGCCTGTAAACTTGCATTTCAAATGAACCACTTGCTCAAAAAACATTTTTTTAAGGGATTTTTCAATGCTGTTACGCAGATCTGTGCAAGTAAGTTTATTAATTAACATTTGCTTTATCTAAATACCCTATTAGAATAGACAAAAACGTACCTTTTCACGATTTTAGATCTGACTAAAAAAATCTAATCTCAAAGTGAAGTAGTGGGAAAGTCCGTCTAGTCTTGACTCTTTTCAGACGTTGCAAACCTGTTTGACTCGAGCTAATTTTTAAACAACTATGTGCTACAACATTGCTGTAAATTTACATAAAAAACAAAAATAAATAATTAAGGGAAAGTCGGGTAGCTCCGGGACGGGTAACCCTGGCCATTTCAATTTCTAAGAAACTAAATGCGTTGCATTGTAAATGTGTGTCCTTTAGAGTAGAAAACAAACACAATTCAATTGTGTGTCAACGTGAGCGCCGAGAAAAGTTGTTATGAGGGAATGTTTTGTTCCCGGCAAAAAAATTTCGTCGCTCCTGTCAAAATTCATTGCAGGTTATCAAGTAGAATACGTAAGTGTGAATTACTTGTATATCGTTCAATGTTTTAGTGAATTTTATATATTTAAAAGTTCTAATAGTATTTCCAACAATTGTTCTATAATTTGAGAGATATGTTTTAAAATGTTACCGTAGAACATGGCAACTTTGCCCTAAAAATGAAAATATTTTTGAATTAGTTGGAATTATATTGTAAAATCTTAACGTTTTTGTAATACGTATAGACCATAAGCTTCCTTTATGTCATTTCTTAATAATTATTGTGAAATATATCCAGATACTTAATAGTAGTGTTTGAAAAATAATAATTATTGAGGGTGGGCCAAATATCATGACCATTTGGCAACTTTGCCAACTTGTAATATCTCCTTTATTAAACAAGAGAAGAAAAGGAAGAAGCAAGAGATAAAAATATTTTAGAAACGTTTTAATAAAGAAATAGGTATATGTAGTAAGGCATGAAATTATGAGAGGAATAAACATATTCGATGTCCTTCAAAATCAACCGGGCAAAGTCATAAAGCCTCGTAGAACATTTTTTTCACCGCAATGATCAATGTCCTAGGGCTGCCACCAATGAAGAAATGCTAAGTTTAAATCTTTACTAAATAAAAAAACTTTTGATACGGAATATTTTAATCGATACAATAAAATTACTCTTTAGCTTTAAATGTGCACAATGTGTAGAATTTTCTTCTAGGCGGCCTATCTAACAAAAACTGCAATGGCAATATTTCTAAATTGTACGCTAATCAATGATGTTTAGGGAGCAGGGTGGCAAAATTTCTATTTGATCGGTTCGTATGGAAGACATGATTAATATCGATGATTGTACCATAAAAACATTAAGGACTACGTCTGCCACCATAACAGGCCTGAGTTATCAATTGACAGCATCTTAAAAATGTGAAAAAAAAACGGTATGCTAAATCAATTGTTCGTGTCTGCCTCTTGGACTGATGGTCAGAAACATCTTCAAAACGAGGAACATCGAAGTGGCTGACGTCCAGCCCTCTGACTTTTTAAGTAATAATTTTATTAAATATTTTTTTATGATTTAAAAATTTGTATATGAAATGTTCACTTGGCAGATCCGAATTGTTCGATTAATGACGATATATAGAACCATAGAAAAATAGTCTGCCAACATGGTAGTGCTGCATTTTCAATCGACAGTGCTTCAAAAGTGTAAAGTAAAAATGTTTGCTAAATAATTTATTCGTGTCTGCCTTTTGGACTGATGGTCAGAATCTAATCAAATAATAAAAGAGGCTCCTCTTTATGTTTTTCCTCAAATTAATGTTTTTTTTTTAAATTGAAATAATATTTGGCGTCAAACGAAACCCATGATTCATTGGATATCCAAATCCGAGGGGGTCAGGCCAATTACCACGTGATTTGACGTGGAATGCCCCATAGAAAAACCCCAACTACCTGGGGCATTATACCGTTGTCACTCTCTTCTCTTTAAGATATAAAGAAAGAAAGAAAGACAAACTTTTGAAAAAAATGTATTTAAAATGGTCTGGCCTTGTAAAATCAGAGGTCTGGACGTCTGCCTCTTAGATGTTTATCGTTATAAGGATGATTTGACCTTCAGTCCAAGAAGCAGACGCGAATAAATTGTGGTAGAGCCTTGCTTGTCCCAGCACGAATGGGCCAGCTCGAAAGGGAAACCTCTCACAGAAGATCAGCGTTAAACAACGGCTGATACTAAAACTGTTTTATTTCGTGTGATGAATGAGAGTACCAGAGACCACATATTTTAAAATACACTCGGCTTTTGGCGGCAAATACAAATTCAATATTATTCATTTCGTATGTAATTACAACGACAAAAAAAAATAATTAACTTAATTATTGGAACGTATCTTAAAATGTTGTTAATATCGTTGCAAAAAGACTGCAATTTATATCGAAATTTAAGGGAAGAACCAGTGAAAGATTAAAATGGGGTAAAGTAAATTGAAAGAAGCAAGTGATGCAAAAACTGGGCCCATGAATATTGTGTTCATATAGATGCATCGAATTTTTATTGTAGTTGTGATGTTTGTAAGGACAAATAACGTTTGGGACACCATTGATTACTATGTCCGGGGTTACTTGCCGTTTCTTGAGACGCCAAAAAATAGACCAAATTTGTTCTCAGTATATTTCTTTAGAAAGTGTGATAATTGATTAGTGTTTTTTAATTAATATATTATAGCAGTCCTAATTTTATTTTAAGTGAACACAATAACAGAAATTTAGATCCTTTGTTTTTTATTTACAATTTACTCAAGTGTCCGGGACTACCCGATCTTCCCCTATTTATATATCATAAGCATAGTATTGCTATAGTTCCACATTATTTGATATTGACGCGTTTTAGTTCTTAGTGCCTAATATTGTGATTTATGTTAAATATCTACTTCAAATGAAAGGCTGTTTTACCAAAATATTACATTTTTAAAGTGATGAATTTTTATGTTTTTTACCCTTGAATGGCGAAATATGCCCGACTTACCCGACAAACGCTTCTTTATACAATATATGCCGTTTAGATCCTTCTATTTAACATTTGATGGCATACATTTAACTGCCTTTCATATATCTATTCATATGCTATGTCTATGTTCACGTAAACCGCTTCTTTATAGGTTTTTTCCCCAACAGACGGTCTTATACGACATAGCAGAAAAATCCGTCTGAATCAAGGTTTTTTAAAAACTGAGTTTGCTCATAAAGTAACGACTTTTATGTCAATTTAATAGTTTTTTCCAATAGTCAGTTAAATATTTCATCAAATAATATGGTGCTGCTTACTAAAAATATTCAAGAAATTAGCAAAATTTGTCATCGAATGAAAATTTTAATAAAGCATTCCGATCTTCGCTACATTGACCTTAATACTAATTGTTCGTAACGAGAAGAAATGTATCTTATATCCACAGATATACAGTTGAGATTGTTTTGCCCGCCGTATGATCCTCGGGTAACCGCGTGTTTCAACAAATGCGCTAGGGTTGCACCTATGCGGAAGAGATAGAATACGGGGACCACCGAAGGAATGTGACATAGTTCCAGTGGCCCGCCAAGAAAGGCGGAGACACGGCACACGGCGGGTTTCTTTAGTGGGTGAAGGCCCCACACTACCCTGTTCGTTGCCCCGAACGACGGGGTGTGCGGTTAGGAACATTTTTTCCAGCGTTAACAAAAAAAAAGGGTGGCACCTATGATGATTTTACTACATCACGCTATCTCCCTTGCGGGGTAGGCAGAGATAACAGAGTGACAAAGGCTCTGTTCTTGCATACATCTCTCGCTTCCTCAACATTCATAATTCTCTTCATACACTCTCCGTTTTCCGCTCACCGGTTTCGGAGACTCCTGACTCCACCGACAGCAGCAAAGCTGTCGTTTATAAAACATAAAAATTTATTTTTCTAGTAGATTCTATTTGATTACTTTTTATATCATTTTAAATGTTATTTTCAAGTCGGATTTTTTTTTGATAAATACCCTAAATCGCGTAAATAATTTTATTTTAATCAATACAACAAGCGCGAGCGCATAGGCGCGCGTGCGACAGTCTTCAGTCGGTTGTACCGTGGTCGGTACGCGAAACGGTAGGCATATAATTCGGGGCCTTGAGCGAGTGATGTACGCCTGCTCCCGTCCAATCCGGGGAAGTGCTCTAGACCGCTAAGCTATTGCAGTCGCCCAAAGACGATTCCAAATCTCTACTTCACATAATGTTTTTGTGTTTTCTACATTCAGTTGCAGCTGAGTAGATGTTATTTATTCTGCCTATGGCAGTCGTTAAGGCTACAGACACGAATCCTATTCCAGTCTTTTGAAACAAGTGCGAATAAATGTTACTTACCGATTGTTGCCTTGAGCGCATCGATGGTGATGAAATTCCTTGACGTGTCGAGGAGGATCCCTCGATAAGGATAAACTGGATTGTCTTTGATAGATACATCTCGCACGATCTATAAAAAATATTATTGGTAAATTTAAAAAAATAACATCACCTCAATCGTAACTTAGTGTTTTATACTCAACCTTATTGATTTATAAACCCAAAATAACAATTTGTTTGAAAACGACCTGTAAGGTTGTTTTATTCTTCTGCAAATTGGGTGGTCCCTTCAGTTATAGCGATATTGCTTCAGATTATGTATTCCTACAACTCCCCACCTGTTCCGATCTTTGATATCTCGTCATTGATCACAAACAAGACAGCAATATTTACCGTGATGTCAAAAATAGAATAAATACGAGATGGATGAAATGGCCACGAAGGCCCCTTGTGAGGAAAGGAAAAGTGCAGCGGAGATGAAAATGCCAAAATTCATCTATGTCACTCGATAGACAGAGAAAGGAGAGAATCAGATGAGGAGCATATAAGGGGAAGATTGAGAGTAGCACCGGTGTTAGAGAAGTTGAAGAGTATTAGGTTAGTGTGGTATGGTTTTTTTTTTGTTTTGTTTTACAAAAAGACAACACTCTGCACTAGGGATAATCTCTGTATCTCGGGGAACTTTACCTCTCACACAAGATCAGCTTGAAACAACGGTAGCTACTCATATTGTTGTGTTGTATAAGGTGAGTGAGAAACCCTTCCCATCCTCTCCTGTTTATCCTTCTTTTCCACCTCCTATCACTTTCCCTCGAGTTGGTGACGCGCGTTGGCCTATGTTCAGCAGTGGACTTCGTAAGGCTGATGGATGGATGGATGATGTTGACGCGCGAGTGATGCTTCTGAAGTTGATAGCGTCTAGGTACAGGTTATGGTAACCACTTACTATCAAGTAGCTCATTTGAATGAATAAAAAAATATGTTAACTAATCTATATACCTACTACTATAAAGCTGTAACACATTAACAGAGCTATACACTCTGCTAACAGAGTACAGACTACTCTGTACATTTAAGTTATTTGAGAAAAAAATAATGAAATTACTCATACTCTGAAAGTAGGCCTGAAGTTGCCTGAGGAGCGGGTTGAAAGTAATACTTTTCAGCCCTAGGGAGAATTACTTTCAATTGACAGCTGAGTAATTTAAAAAAATAAAACAGTTCTATTTTCTGTACAGCCAGTCAATTACAGTGCGATGTAAAATTGAAATAACATAAAGTTAAGTATTTATTAAAGAATTTGCTTTTTATATGACTTTATTTTAATATAGTTGCAACTAAATATCTTTAAAATAACGAAGATTTATATTTTTTCTATGATTAAAATGAAAAATAATGGCTGAATAGCTGGCAGGCCACAGAAAAAAAACATAATCGGCGGGAAAACGGCAATTCCAAATTAATTTTTTTAGTCTCCCATTTTTTCTTTAGCTAATTCATTATTTTTAGTTTTAGTTTCCTCGTATTCGCAATGAAAAGCAATGTTTACCTCGGGATAAAGACTTACGAGGGCTCCAATAGTTCGAGGGACTAAATTTTCTTTCATCCCTAGGTTAACAATGTACTATTATTAGGCTATATAAAACTAAACACAAAACAATATTTTTTAGATTTTTTATCTGTTTGTTCATTCGAGCATCACGTAAATACTACTGAACGGATTTTGATACAACTTTTTATTTGATAGCTATTGATTAGACTTAAAAACTGGTATACATTTTATCCCGCAACTATATCGGGAACCTGAGATATAACCTAAAAACCAGCCTTTGCCTTTTTTAGCTTAGCAAAGGTTTGTAGGTGCATACGTACTTAATACAGCAGTAGGGATGTCACAGCTGACGGAAACAAATCGATAAGCAATACCAGATAGTATAATCTAGTTCGTGGTTCATAATTATTAATTTAATTAACTCATATTTATATCCGTTTTTCCATATTGCCTTAGATGGTGTGACATAACTATAATAGGAACCATGATATATCGAAATAGATTTTTATATTTAGTTTGTTGACCTAAAGTTTAAAGCAACAAAGGAATGCCTTGATCCTAATGTTTGGAATTAATGCTGTGTCAACGAACGCGACCGGTTCGTTGGTATAAATATAAACTTGTTTGCTTCAGGTTAAGTTTAAAGACAAGCTTTTGGACGTAGGTCCATGGGATGGGACCTAAGGGTCGTCCATACTAGTAATTATTTATTATCGCCATTCATTACCTGAACAACAACCTTTTAAAATATCATGCTTTCTATAAATATGCTTAATTGTGTAGTAAGTTTCCTGAGCTGCTGCTGATGCGGCGCACTTGATGGAAAAGCATTTATATTATAGAACCTACAAGGTATTTCAAACTGTCGAAATATCTAAAACATCATGAAAAAACTAAGTGAGTCTAAGTACGGGAACTATATTTAGAATAGAATAACAATAGATTTTCTAGTGGTAGAGCCTTGATTATTAGGTAGTTACGCCTACCCTTGTGTTTCGTATGATGAGTGAGAGCGCCGGACCAAACCCCCTCCCTATCCTCTCCTTATTATCCTTCCTATCCCCTCCTTAGTATCCTACCTATCCTCTCCTTAATATCCTACCTAGCTATCCTCTCCTTATTATCCTTCCTATCCACTCCTATCCCTTTCCTTGGAGATAGCGACGCGCGAGTGATGTCGCTGCGCGTCTATAGGCTTACCATCAGGTGGACCGTAAGCTTTTTCGGCACCCATGTAGTATAAAAAAGTACTAGGAGATACTAGCAATATTATAGTTCGGACTCATTAGTTCGTATTATATGTATACCTACCTACTATTGCACGCCTCATAAGCACAGCGTTGAGGTGGGTACTACTTTCGCTTCACACAGAACAGCTGATTTTTCAAACTTAAAATGTCTCTGTTTATATATTGCACTTGTAAAATAATATATACACACACATATCAAGAAAAAATCACTCTGTTTAAAAAAGTTCGGTCTTAGACGTCCGTGTGTCTGTAGATATGTTCGGATAATGTATGTTAACACCATTATCCGTAACACGATAACGACCGAAATACTTTACTAACCGAGTCTTTTTTTTCTCTTACGCTTCAATATAATTACGAATAGAGCCCTATCACTTTTCACGGTCTGATTCGATGTGGTTTATTGTTATTAAATAAACAAAAAATATTGAATATTTATACAGTCATTTCGATGGTACAGTGGTACACTAAAACCAGCGCTATACCTTATTTCGTGAGAACTACTTCTATAAACTAATATAGTAGTACTTCTTAAAATTAGCGCTAGATGGCGTATAAGACATGAGAACCACATTAGTACTTTTTAAAATTAGCGCTATCTATGTGATTTATTGAAAACTACTTAGTAAGACCAATACATTATTTTTAGTTACTCATCAAATAATCAATTTTATAGTGAAAAATGAAGATTATGAGACGTGCACTTTTGGATTTTCCAATTTTTTTAATTTATTAGATGCAACTGTGTATAGTTTTAACAAATATGCAGTTAAAACAATAACACAGAAGCGAAGAATAGTTAGTTAACTTCAAATTAATGAAATAATCACTTTACTATCTGTGATAAAACGGATATTTCAACTGACCTTTATTTAGAACGACTAGTAGGAAGACCAAAGCTCAATATAACAAGAGTAAATCAAATATTTACTCAATAATCATGCAATTCTAACAGGCTAACAGGCGAACTAAAATACGAGTAGTTAGTTTATAAAAACGCCTACTTTTTACTGTTTCGAATTTGGATGGACACTGATATTCTATTTTTAGAGATAAACCTCATTGAACTAAAGACAAGAGACACTAGTGTCGTTGAACTCGTGATTGTTTTACATATTGGACATATGTATCGTGTAAATTACTTTATTAATAACTACTTCAAAATGTAGTTACAGCTATGCAATGAACGACGGCATGTAAGATTAAAAGAAAGTAGCCCATATATAGACACAAACGTGCAACGTTCGCATTTGCCTATTCGTACTACCTTCCCCAATTAAAAAAACAAATAGTAAATACTTACCAGCATGTGATTCCTGATGTCGTCGAACACAATCAGTTGTGAGAGCGTCTCAAGACCATGTCTAAGACCAAAAAAGGAGCCAGCATTGATAGTCGCATTGAGCGTGTCACTTGAAAATGGAGTCACGTGCAGCGTGTAACTCTCATCCATGTCCAGAGAGAACTCTGTATAAATAAATATATTAAAAGTATATTAACTTAATTGTGAAATGGAGAGATTACCACAGGAGGAACACTACCCAGAACCTTTGGAAATCGTTTTAACAGCTCTGCGCAAACTTTCTGAGCAACTCAACTCAGTTGAGCAGCCGCGGCTGTTAATACCCATAGTCCATAGTTCATCAACACACCACTGATGCGTTGATCATGTATAAAACTAAAGTCAGTAATAGAATTGCATTAAAAAAAATAAGAGAAAATGAACAAGCTGTAGTAAGCTGCCAACCTGGACCAGCGTAGTAGACTACGCCCTAAATCCCTCTCGCTCTGGGAGACCCGTGCCTGATAATGGGACAGTAATGGTATAAAAAAATCATAAGATCTTATTGTAAGAAGAGACAAAGCCGATAAATAAATCAAAACTCTATGTCCATTACCAACTATCTCGGTACCATTACAAACATATATGATAAGCCTATATATATATATATATATATATATATATGCTTACACTACCCTCCCTTGGTGCACGCACGCACTTGCACTTTAAATAAAACTAGGCATCGCCAGGTCGTTCTATCCATAGCTATTGTCATGCTAATGAGCAACTCTTGAATTTTAACATCCGTGATGTATTTAAATGCCGATTCAATGTTGTTATTGTCTATTACTTGCGAATATGTTGTACCGGTTTGGTGTGTTAGCTGGCTTATAAGTTTATAACACATTGTATAACATAAGGATAATGACCTCGACATTTGTGACAAAAATTTAAATAAAAGCCTCAGGTATCAATTACCACCGATATGGTACAGAACTAATTTTGCGATTCTCATTTAGAACATAGATTTTCCAGCGATAGTAATAGAGTAGTGCAACTATCATATTTTAGAATTTATATAGTTGAAGAAATAATAGGAAATGTTTTTTAAGGGGCCGTTTAAAATTACGTTTTCAAACAAGTGGGATAACACTTGGTGTGAGAATACGTGTTAAGGTTTTATAAGTGCAGCAGCGGTAAACTATTTTAAACTTTTTTAAATTTTCAAGGTAAGAAAGGAGGTTTTATGAAATAATTTAATTGTCGAAAAAATAGTGGTTAAATTTTGGAATTTGTAGTCCAAATGATTAATCTCCTTGGGTAATCGACCCCGACTAAAGGTTCGGTTCCCTTCGGAAAGAGTTAAATTACACGAAATCTGCAGTAGTTCCCCACAGACTGCTCAAACCATATTACGTGAAAAATTAGCGAAAATATTGATTTGTTACAGTTCTGATAAGGCCCTAAATTATTTTATTTAAATTGTTTTACTAATATCAACTGATATCTACAGAGAGCATTCTAAATCGGCAAATGCACATTGAAGAAGACTATATTAATTTTCGCTTTATATAAGTGAAATTACATACTTACATATAATAATTTTATCATGATGCAAGCCCCAAATTATAGGTACAATTAGTTGTACACCAATACATACCGAGCGATAGCTGTAATTATGCAGTAGATGTATGTCATGTATGCGCCATACTTTATACGCTTTACTATGAAACGACTAACAACAATTAATTTTCTGATAATGTTTGAAAATACCACTTCACTATGTGGGTAATTGTGTGTTAAAATTTTACCCAGTAAGTTCATAACTAGACATGGTAAAGCCAGTCATCTCTATCAACTACATTACACTGCTCATATACTTATGATTTATCTAAGAATTACACTTTTATTGTTTTTGTTCATGTTAAATGACTGGAAACTCTAAAAGTAAATTACGTATATTATTTAATAGATTCTCGACAAAAAGGTTATCTGTATCTGTCCTAATAAAAAGCTGTAACAAACCTGTATCTGAATATTTAAGATATTTGAGAAATAATGTCTGTATAAAGGCTATGTGGATGTCTCTTAACCGAAAACATTATTTTTTAGATTATAAATGTTGGTTCACAAAAACCGGGCTTTGCTGCAATTTTTTTTTGGTTTATGCTTTATCGGGAATCTAAAAACTAGTTTTTGACTGCGGCGGAGCCGCGGGAAGCAGTACAACTACTGCAACGACTTCTTCCTAACATCCCAAACTTTGTGGGGGTGTGCTTGCGATCTGTTCAGTCAATATTTACACGGAGTGACTGCCTATCTGATCTCCACAACCCAAATAAAGGGCCAACTGACGACCTTAGAACAAGACCGGACTATAACAGGACTCCTGACAGCCTGTGATGACTGTCAAAATGTTATTTAACAGCCGAGACCCACTGCTTAACGTGCCTTCTAAAGCAATGAGGCGGTCAGGTGTCCACTAATGTGTCACTTTTTGGTCACCCATCTGACACCAGTCTAGCGAAAGTTGCTTAACTTTTGCCGATCATTCGAACTGCAGGTGCACAACTATACAACCTCCTCCTGTAGAGACTTTAAGATTATTTATTTATTTACAACTTCTGCACAATAAGTGTACAAGGCGGACTTAATGCCTAAGGCATTCTCTTCCAGTCAAGCCAGGGTGGAGCAGGGATATAATGTGGTAGGTGCAACTGAAAAATTTTCTACCAAACTAATTGAACAAAAAAAATTAATAATATTTTGTACAGTATATATAAATAAATTTTAATAATTGTTGATTAAAATAATTACTACGTATTCCGAGTCTTATGGTTTCTATTCTTACACAGGATAACTCTTTGTGTGATCCACAAATGGTTGTTCTCAGTCTGGGTGTACTTTGTGTCCGTGAAATTGTACGTAAAGTCCCCCGCAATACAAGGATTAGTGCGGGGTGTTATCTTTATAAAGAATAATAATTAAAAAAATACTTTTTGTACATAAGCGATTTGAAAATATTATAATATTTTTGTAGTATCTATATTTTGATACTGTATAATACGAGTATATTAACTTCTTGTGATTGTCACCTAGCGAGTTGGTAGCATGGTACTGCAGTACAAATAAAAAATAGGGTTATGAGAATTGAACAAGTTATGTAAAGAGTTAATGTTAGGCGTAATTTCCTGTAGAAAGCTATATTATGTTTAATTACAAGATGTTGATGTAACTAGCTTACAGTAGATACCAATTCAACGTATTTATACGCAATCCTTTGAATGTGTCCCATAATAATATAATAATGTGTCGGGATGGAAGGTAAACCACTGATGTAGAGAGAAGAGTGAATGCGGGAAATTGAATGAACGGAGCATTGGGACCTCGGCAGTCATCACCTCAGCCAGAGGGCACATGTCGCAATACACAACGCAGTGCTTGTCCCAACGTTATTGTATGGAAGCGAGAGTTGAGTATGCAAAAAAGAGCATGAGAATAAAGTCAATGCGGTTGAAATGCGATCTCTGCGGAGAATCTGTGGAGTGAGGCTGACTGACCGCATTCGTAACAACGACGTAAGAGATCGATTAGGTATGAAAGAGAGTATTGGTGTAAAGATTCGAAAGGGAATGCTCCGACGGTTCGGACATGTGGAAAGAATGTCGGACGAGCGACTGGTTAAGAAGATATACAATGCGAAAGTGGAAGGATGTAGGTACAGGGGGAGACCGAGACTCACCTCATCCATCCATCCATCAGCCTTTCGAAGTCCACTGCTGGACAGGGAACGCCACAACATGTGTTTCGCTCATATGGGGGATAGTGCCGTAATCGCCACGCTTGGCAGGCGAGTTGGCTCACCTACCTAGACCAAATTGGTCATGTATCGAAGGAAGGTGGAGTCAGGATCTCCGAAACCGGCGAGCGTGTATGAAGAGACTTATGAATGTTGAGGAAGCGAGAGATGTATGCAAGAATAGAGTCTCTTGGCACTCTGTTCTGTCTGCCTACCCGCAAGGGAAATGGCGTGATGATAAGTAAGTAAGTATAATTTCTAATAATATAAGCTAATCCTCGTATCGCGGGGACTTTACAAACATCATATAATTTCACGGACTCAAAGTACACCCAGACTAACAACTATTTGTGGATCACACAAAGAGTTGTTCTGTATATTTCTTTATGTTTTTCTTTAACTGTAATTATATTTTTTTTAGTCTCAGAACAGCATCGAATGTACTTCAAAGACACAGGTTCTTTCATACTAAGAACAAAACACTCCTAACAACGAATACTTAGTACCTACATACCTAGTAACCTTTAATGGAATTTGTACGAAATTTTTATAGTTACCTTTTAACATCGTTATATACCTATACTACTCTATTCTATTGTTATTATTTCACATATCCAAAAACAACCATTTACCCCGACCCTTGACTCTAACCAAAAAACAGTACCTACCTAGTTTTTAAACGTAAAATTTCACAAACGGATCCTAAAATAAAAAAAATGTTTTAAGTAAACCACAATATTGTTGAAAGATATATACAAAGATAGCCTCTGCTTTAAAAAAATATGATGTCATACCAAATTACAGCTCTCTAGTATAAACTTGTTAACGTATTGTATAGTCATCGGTCTTCGTTAAAATGCAAAGTTTAAATTTAATCCAACGTTTTGTAGTGGGTGATAATCAAATTCAAAGATTCCGTTACATAGATAGATAGATACAACTAATAAAAGCCTCTCAAAAAGGCGTGCCTAGTGAATCCATTTATTATATTAATATACAGAATAGCTGTTGAACCAAAATTGAGCGTGAGGTCTTTGAACTTATTAACTGCCGAAAAAATGTAAAATGTTGCCGAAAAATACAAGTTTCGATTGCGTTTTGGTTAAGATTTGAAAGCAGACAAGCCAGCAACTAAAATATCTAATGATAAGTAGCTAACGGCACAGAAAATCAACAATACGCGGCATAATCGGTAATGAACATCCTGCTGGTGCCAGGCACCAATGCTGTGTCGTTCTTTTATACACTTAAATGAAGTTTAAGAAGAGTGATACTAAAGTCGAGCGAAGAACGACCCTTGTTCATTAGCATCTCATGCCAGGCGGGGCCATGCCTATATTGTTCAAGAAGCTGATTGAGCTATAGAAACAGCTCTGCTATACCACACGCATTTAATCTGTGTCGACCCTCTTCTACCTGTGCATAAAGTATTAGGGTCTAAACAGCTCTTTGCATTTATATGTCCCGCGGCTGAGTACGAGTTTATTTTATGTTCCAAGCATAAGGTTTTGGACGTCTGTGGGATTGAGTCGTGACATGAATTATTTTTATTCTGCCGTCAGACGGACGACCGAAATGATTAAAACTTCGATTGCAATCGCACTGTACAGAATTTGTTAGCAGTTTGGATTCAGCTATGTGCATCCATACATATAGTTGGGTTTTACACTGGTTTACAAAATGCTAATTATCAGACCCTTAGTATTTATTCGATCCTGATCAGTTTATTAACAAGAGTTTCTTACCTCTAACATCAGGGTTGTTGTTAATAAGGAATATTTCCAAAGATTTTCCTGTATCTTTGGGAGATATACCTTTAGGTATCGCCTGTGAGATCATTTTTTTGAATCTCTGTGAACAACGAAATTCTATTTATAATTTTTTATCCATGTGATAAATTTAAGAGGTAGTGGTTCTCTTTATTTTGAACCAGAAATGGTCTATTAAATATGTATAAGGACAATAACACCATTCTTAAGGATTATTTCTTGTCTTGCTATCAATAATGAAAAACACAAATTTTCTCTCCCATATCACATAGGTAGATAAGAAATATATTTTGTCTCTTATCGCACTAAAAATACGCATAAAAGAAGCACACCCATATTTTTGCGATTAGATTCTTTAGGCCGTCATAATAGTACGGAGCCAACGTTTTGCCGTTTTCAGGACACAGTTCCAGAGTCCAGTTCCAGTTTAACAGCGAGGTTTATGTGACCAAGTATTCGATCCCGGGACCTCGCTGTTGTTAGTGAAACCCTTATATTACTAGATCAACGATGATTAATAAAATCAATATATTATACATAATATTGAAAAGTAAAATGAATTGCGAACTTACATCACTTGCTTGTTTCATAAGGTCTTCGGAGCGGCCCTCTTTAATCATCTTTATGTCAATGTTGTTAATATTGATTTTGGACAAAAAGCTACCGAACTCAACTGCACCAGTTGGTCTTGGCCATAGTAATCCTGCGGATACAAAACATTATTACCTGATGTTGATTTAACTAAAAATCACAAAAGATTTCAAGCCACAAATATTTTACTAATTAATGTTTGGTAACTAACCAATATATTCCCCCGAAAATGATACATAACATCAATTGCTATCTTATCCAGATAGTTAATAACTAACAAGCATAAGCACTTAAATTTCAACACTTAAAAATATCGACAAAATATCTGCCCAATTTGCATTATTATTTTGCAGCACTAATGAGAAACCGCAATAAAATCTCAATACCAAGGTATTTTATGTGCACTGGGTGTATTGGGTCTACCTTTTGTGTATCGCTACAAAGAATTAATGGTGCCTACATATTAAGGACTCGAGGATATTGTATTAAAATACATTTATAAACGTGCAAATTACAATATTTTATAGGACATTATTCAAAAAAATAAAACAGCCAAAGATTCATGGTCCCCCTAATTGGTTCATTTCCCGCTCGTACCAAAATACTCTTTTTCCTTATTCAAAAATTATAATTTGTACTTTAAGAATAAATAACATATTGCGGGCAATATTATACGATTTAATCATCCAATAACAAATCATCATTTTTATTTTCCTGTACTAGTTACTCTAAAATAAAACTAAAGGCCTCATCACACAGAGGCGGGAGCCGCGGGAAAGCGACCACGATCCGGGACGGGATTTTTTTGTAATATTCGAATTTGTATGCAACCTGTCACATAGTGCAGTCCCGGATCGTGGTCGCTTTCCCGCGGCTCCCGCCTCTGTGTGACGAGGCCTTAAGGGTAGCCATTCATTGTAGGTATTTTTATTTTATTTCTCGATACAGAGATTAATGATTAATGCCGCGCGATGCCGGGCCGTGTTGTATTAGGCTATATAGGCGTGTCTAAACACAAAACGATTTATTTTTATTTTTTCTGTTTATCTTTTTGTTTGTTCGCGCATCACGCAAAAACTACTGAACGGATTTTGATGCAACTTTTTTTATTTAATAGTTCTTGATTAGACTTAAAAAATGGTAGGTATACCTTTTATCCCGCTACTATATCAGGAACCTGAGATATAACCCAAAAACTAGCTAGCTAGTAGGTATTATAAAGCTGTAACAGAGCTGTGTCTGTACATTCAAGATATTTGAGAAAAAATACTTTATTAGGCTATATATAGGCGTGTCTAAACACAAAACAATTTTTTTTAGATTTTTTGTCTGTTTGTTCGCGCATCACGCAAAAACTACTGAACGTATTTTGGTGCAAATTTTTATATTTGGTAGCTCTTATTAGACTTAAAAAACTGGTATATATTTTATCCCGCTACTATATCGGAAACCTGAGATATAACCTAAAAACTAGCTTTTGAGTGCGGCGAAGCTGCGGGCAAAGGCTAGTATAATATAAATATGCTATCCATAATCATAACACAATTCTTGCTCGTGGAAAATCGATCAATACTTATGCTCAACAATGGTAGGATGTTGAAGTCAGACCTAGAAGTCTGACTTCCAATAACAATTACCTATAAAAATTTATATTAAAGATAATACACACTATAATCCGCAACTAGATTCTACCCGCGACTCCGTCCACGTGTAGGTACTTTAGAATATAAATAACGAACGAAATCCACAATATTGAGCAGAAGAAGTCGATTTCCAAACTACTACGCCACAGAACAGAGTCACTGAATTTGGTTTCTTTTATAAACATAATTATTTAGTTATTAAATATACCCGCTAACAAAAGACCTGACTATTTATAATGAATTTACACGGCTAATATAGCGCAATATTCTGTCACTATCTATGCGTACCTATAATCCAATAAAGTAAATCTCTCTATAATACCCATTCGTTCGCGAGTGTCGTAAGGGAATTAATCAGTTAGCACTCATTGCATTATTGGTCGTAGGGTTGGGTACCAAGTGGGAGTAGGTACTCACTTGTTATTCGGCCCGAGCGAGTTGGTACCATCCTCTTTCGAATGACCCGAGGTTGTACCATAGGGGGAGATAGTCTATGGATAATTCATTTCTTCTCCGCGAATCCAGCAGCGACTTGGCAGTTTTCTTAATATTGCTATGTACATGAGCGACAGTTACCATCAGACGAGGCCTCGTCTGCTATAGTCTTTACTGTGCGTTTGCTTGTTGGTTTCGCTTTCACGCAGTAACTAGGTACCTCCCGAGCGACCTGAGCCGATCATCATGAAATTTTGCTAACAATATAGTCTGGAGCCCAAAACAGGACATAGGCTACTTTGATCCCAGAAAAATTGTTCCTGTGGGATAGCTACTTTTACAAAAAGATACTTAATATTCCGTATAGTGACGTATATGTATGGTCCCGAAAGAATCTAGTTAAATCAATAAAAAATGATATACTTACCATATTCATTACAAAACATCTTGCAGGCCTCCAGGCTAAGGACAGGGTCTTTGTTGGATTTATCATTGCGAGTCTTCACACATTTATTATCCAGACACGTCCACCTCCAAGGCGACGTTTCTTCACCATTTGTTTCTGACAAACTAAAGTAAAACAATCCCATCATTAAAATTTGCCTAGTAAATATAACGAAGAAGGAAGTAGTGAGTGTGAGCGCTTGCAATTAAAATTACCACCTCTCTTTCATTCCTCCTGGGTTGCCAACGGGCAAGTAGGTAATACTCCGGGTTTTTATATGCATCGATAACCAATTAACAACTTAGTCGTACTTGCTGCCGTTATCATTTACATACATACCATTATCTAGGTGCATATAAAAATATTACACTATTTTTGATAATTTATTTGTAGTATTAATAATTAATATCACACAGTCTAGGTACATAATAAAAAATGTTACACTGTTTTTGATAATCCATTTGTTAGTTAACATTATCACACAGTGAGAATAGACACACAGCAAATAGTGAACCTTAAAAATAATAGTGCAATATATAACCCTAAAAATAATGAAATCTCGTCAGGAAAAATATTTATGTGTCAGCATCGCGCTAGTTAGTAGTTTTCAACCCACGCGTGATACTATTGAAAGGTTATCGTCCGACACGTGAGAATAACTTAAACAATTCACAAGTTTTTTTTTATTTTTTAAAAATGAAAAGTAATACACCAAAATACACCTACCATACCATAAATAAATAAATCATCATCAGTATTGTCGCATGAGCGGGAACATGCCCAAATAGATTAGGATTAGATATAAGGTTAATAAATAAAATGTGATAAGCTTTGATTATATTCAAATGTGATAAGTAGTGCCTTAACACAGCGCAGCTATGCCATGGACGCACACTAAACTTCTGCTGTTTTTTTTTTTCATTCTAATGATTTATCGAATATCGCAATGTATGAGTGTAAGCGTAAAATGAATGTGTGAATGTATCGAAAAATATACAGACAATAATAATAGCAGGTAAGTTAATATTCGAGCAGGACAACGTCTGCAACACAGTAAATATATCAACTTTGCTTAAATTTTTACTGTGTCTGCGGGATCCGAGAGTTACCTATAAATATTACAATATAATATGAGAAACGAGTTCAAAAACAGGTATTGAATTATCACCTTCACCCGCCCTTAACTATCGACACTAATATTATAATTTTTAATCAACTGAATGTCATTCTTATATTCTGTAATAGGTACCTATATGTAAAACGTTGCCATGACCACAATTTATTATTTGATCTGTGGATGTAAATAGGTAACTATGAGGTAGTAGTTACCTACTCATAAAAAAACACACTCATATTACCTACTCTTTTACTCTCAATATCCGCGCACATATTGAGAGTAAAAGAGAAATATTAAAATTATAAATATTATTATTTAACCTGATGTTATTATTCAAATATTTTAGATTAGTGCAATGGCTATGGTGGTTTTCATGTCTAATATTATGGAAACGCAATAAGCATCATTTTCCCAATCATCCATCAACATCATCATTCATCCTTTTTCAAAAATGGGTCGAGTGAATAAAGTATATCAACCGGAAGTAAGCAGTACCCTATGTAGGTATAATGAAAGTATTAAAACCTTATGAGAATAGAAAGAAGTCTGCCTTTTCTAATATGAAATCAGTAACTGAATAACCAAGCACCTTTTACTGTTTTCAAACAAGCAATGTTAACTACTCTGACATCGCCTCCTGAAACCTAAGAGTAGTATATTTTATTGATACAGTACCTATCAAATAACAGCGTATTTTAAGAGCTACTAAGTAAAGTAGCTGCACCTAGCAGCTACTTAAATGAAATACCACACATACCCCACCCCACACAAAGTAGGTATACCTAACAAAAACGAATTACTTACTCAATCGGCTGAAAGAACCAATACGTAAAACTTCTGGTAGTACATAAAAGCGAATACCTATAATTCAAAATTACTAAAGTACTTATAAACATTATTTTTTTTATTGCATGTAGGTAGTGGCAAAAATTAAATAATGAATGAAAAATTCTCAGTAGCAGCCCGGAGTTTGGAAATGTGCCCGGTAGACGTCAATAGGCTCGCCCCCTATTACGTGGGACTTAAACCTAGCTGGCGAGTCGTGGGTGTGTAATACACCTCTGCCTACCCCTTCGGGGAATACAGGCGTGATGCTATGTTTTTTTTTAGTGGCAGACGAGCTACGGCCCATCTGATGGTCAATGGTAACCGTTGCTCATGGACTCAACTATACCGAGAGTATTGTCAAGCCGCTGCTCACTATTTCATTTCACAGATATGAAATTAAAGAATATACGGCTATCTCCTGCTACAGCCAAAACGCACTGCATGGCCGGCCCTACCACCAGTCATGCAATGGATGATAATTGCTTACTTCAAGCTTACTTCCCTTAGTCGCCTCATACGACACCCGTGGTGGTGCACATTTGTATTCTTAGTCCGTCACCACACGGACAAATATTTACTTTTTTTTTTATCGTATAAAAAGAAAATACTACTAAGAGAAAATCTCTCGGGCATGCAGGTTTCCTCACGATATTTTCTTTCACCGAGCAGATACGTAATATTCTCGAAAAGTCAGAATAAAATTGTGTGCCGTGACCTTAGACTGGGAATCGAATTCGATACCATTGTTTTTGCAGTCCTTAGTTTTACTACTATGCTATCACTGTTTCACCGCACATGCTTTCTATTAATACGAATACAATGTGATTGTAACTAATTAATCATGCAATTAGTTAATAACAAAACGGTGTAGACGTCTAATGATAACAAATCTTACAATAGATTAGTGAGATATTTCTTAACCTAACCTAAATCAATAAACATCGATAAGTAAATGTAACCTAACGAAAACCAATATGGACTTCCAACTGAAAAAAAATTGTTGTGTGCCCATGTTAATCGTAACGAATATGTATACGACATAGACACACAATGTATTATTTTATTAAAATTGATAAGTAAAAGCAATTATGTATATGGAACTTACCATAACGATAATATCACTACATATAGTGTGTATATGAAAAATCTCTGGAACAACATCATAATCTGTAACAAAAAAAAATCTTCTTTAGTACAACACAAACAGAACTATTGTTTTTTTTTGTTTTGTTTTTGTTTGTGTTCTTTAGTCTTATGTAGATATTTTCTAGTTTTATTAGTGGGGCGCCTGAGGTCGACTCTTAGTTTTTCAGCAAAAGAAATCATTTATGGTTTCTACTACCCGAGATTTCATCTGCGTGGAGTTTAGTTTATTATTTCCTGTGCTAGAGAAGAGCTAGGGTTCCCTAGCTCTTTTTTCAAAATAAAAGTCCTTTGAGCTTTCTACCAGTGAAAGTGCCGTCAAAATCAGTAGAACCGTTTCGGAGATTAGCCGTAAGAAACATACAGAGAGAACAATTTTAATAATTGATATCTGCTCTAAGCATTTGTAAAAACCAATTATTTAGAAACTTAAATCAAAGGTAAGAGAAACGTTTTTATGTTCCTAATTTAGCAGTATATTCACGTATTGGTTTATTTACACATTAGGTATCGCTGTTTTGTAGTTTCTCTGCGCCAGCGTGATGATCTAAGTTCCTCTCTCTCTCTGAGAAAAAGAGCTAAGCCCAACGGGGGCAATAATTATGGGTTGAGAAATAACCAAATTATTAATATTGATAACAACTGTCAAACAAGAATTACAATATACCTACCTTCTCACGTTATCGTGATATTCGTGAGCAAAAGTAAAAGTCAACTACATAAATGTAGGGCGTCTAATAAGTCACAAAAAATATGCAACCGAAATGCGGTCATAGCGTGCCATGATTTAATTAGTTGTAATAACGAACTCTATGTAATATTTCGATCCATTGAAATGGTCATATACATGCGATATTTCATGTACTTACATAAGAGGAAAGAGAATTAATAGATGCGGGTACTTCCTCAAAATAGAGTTGATAGGTATTACATGTTTACATCAAAATACTATAAATAGCGTCAGCTCAACAAGGGTAACTCCCATTTAGGTACACTTTTTTTAAGGGCAACACTATACTAGTGAGGAAACCCTATATCGCGGGGGACTTTACTAATATTTAACGGACAGAAAGTACAAATTATTTGTGAAATGTGGAAAAAGAGAACTTTTGGTTCGATGCCCATGCACTTCCCCGGATTGGAAGGGACGCAGGTTCGATTCCCGTTCACACTAAAAGTTCTCTTTTTCCACATTTCACAAATAATTAATCTTTAAAGTAGCTGAGCATGTCAGTGCTAAAATACAGATCAAAAATGGACAGAAATAATCTACACCCAGACTCAGAACATCCATTTATGGATCACATAAAGAAATTGTCCTACGTGGGAATCGAACCCACAACTCTAAGCACGAGAGCTCGCTATTTAAATCACAACACATTAACGAAAGAACATTTTTTTTCTGAAAGTGGAAAAAGAGAGTTTAACTACGACCAGGATTCCATCCTGCGCCCCGGGGACGGGGAAGAGACGCAGGTTTGGATCCTGCCACCACTGGAGTAATGTCACACAGTGGTCGGCCAGTACAGGGAGGGAGACTGCACACGGCGGGTTTATTTAATGGACACACTACCTTGTTCGCTGAACCTGAACGATGGGGTGTGTGGTTATGGTTAGGTACATTTATATCCGCCTTAATTAAAGTAAGATTCGAATCCTGCTCGCAGTAATACTCTATTCTTCCAAATTCACAAAAAAAAATGTTCTTTAAAGTAGCTGAGCATGTCAAGTGCTAAAATACCAATTACAAAGGTCTATATTTTTATTAATATGAAGATTGAACAAATAGATTGTACAATCAATAATTTTTTGTTGTTGAAACTATACATTTATATCTGTAGCAGTCTGTACACTCCTGTAGACGATCCAAATCTAGCTAGATATAGATATACCTACCCTGGGATAGATTACATAGATATAGATAATACCAGCTTTTGTTCGCGACTCCGCCGCAGCCAAAAGCTAGTAATTAGGTAATATCTCAAATTCCCAATTAACGGTACGGGATAAAATGTACGTATACCAGTTTTTAAGTCTAATGAAGAGCCAAAGTTGGATCAAAACTCGTTAAGTAGTTTTTGCGTTATGCGCGAACAAACAAACAGATAAAAAGACAAAAGACACCAGTCCAGACACGCCTTTAGAGCCTAATACTCTCATTTATTTTCAAATATCTTATATGTATAGACACACAGCTTTATAACATTATAGATATAGTAAAGATACGCTGTAAGTAGGTAGATGTCTTTAAAATCTTTAAATCAAAAGATAAATAATGTTTACTTTTACCTACTACAATTATTGAATCATGCCCCGTTTCAATGTACCTACCAATCTCACCTTGATAGCTGTTGTTTATTTTAAGCTGCTGTTGTTTATGTTCTGTTGTTTTTTAAGCAAACGAGCTAAAACACAGGCTAGTATATAATAACAATCCTGAACTTGATACCTAATATACATTACTTAATTTAATTTACAGTTTAATCGTATTATTTACTTACATCAACACAACCATTGAAAACGTTTAACGAAAAAAATAGGTAAGTATGAAAACGAATGCTGCGCAGATCCTACGTAGCTAGTCAAAACATATCACAGAAAATTATTTCGAAGTAAATTAATAATATCAAGGACCAATTTATGCAAAATAATTTATTATTTTAACCTGCGCACCTTCGATCAACTGTTGATACGCACCTTATAAATGTGTACGTCCACACTGCTCCGCGAAGGCAGCAACAGTGAGTCAGTGACATGTGGACAAATAATTTTTCTCCCGAGCAATTTAAACTAGCTTTAAACTTGTTTTAACTCAACCTGCAAGCTACTTACTGTTCCAGATGACAAACACTGACTCAGGCTTCTAAACAAGCCATACTGTAAATAAATACCTATGTAGTCTAGACTTTGATACAAAGCCTCCTCAGCTCAAAGTTTTTTCAGACAGTTTATGAGAATCGCGTGGGTCGCTATAGACAGGGTATTTTTTTACTTAAAAAACTAATTCGATAGCGCGATTTTTTAAACATGTTGATCACTAAATTTAGCCTCGGTGGTGCAGCGGTAGTGTGTGCGACTGCTGATCATGAGGTCTTGGGTTTGATCCCCGGGTGTGCCCGGTAGACGGCAATAGGCTCGCCCCCCATTACATGGGACTAAAACATAGCTGGCGAACCCTGGGTGCGTGATACACTTCTGCCTACTCCTTCGGGGATACAGGCGTGATGCTTTTTTTTATTTTTTTAATGTTTTTATTTTAGCACGACATGCTTATATTATGTGTACTATAAGGTAACTAATATAACTACTTTAAAGACAAACTTTTTTGTGAAAGTGGAAAAAGATAGCTTTTCTGCAAGCAATATTCGGAACTGCGTCCCATCCAATCTGGGGAAGTGCTCCGTACCGCTAAGCTATCGCATGTATGTAAATGCATCCAATAGCTGACGTTGGTCATAAAGACATCTAACAAATGTGCTATATATAGGTTAGCGGTCCAAAGCACTTTCCCGGATTGGATGGGGCGCAGGTTCGAATCCTGCTCGCAGTAAAGCTCTCTTTTTTCACGTTCACAAAAAAACTGTTCTTTATCCTACATAGGTATAGGTACTAATCCTGCTAATGTGAAAGTTTGTGAAGATGTTCGGATGTTAGTCACGCCTAAACTACTGAGTGGATTTGGATGAAATTTAGTAAAAAAAAGTCAAAAAAGTCCTAACAACTAAGCGGAGTTTTGCGAATTTTGATTTAGTTTTGACAGATTCATTTAGGCCTGATTAAAAGAGAACATTTTACCCCGCAAGAGGAGTTCCTGTGTTCCCCCACAGGTCTCAACGACTATATTTTAAAGTTCATGCCGACAGAGACGTGGGCAGAACCTAGTTTATTTATGAACAAATAGTAAAGTAAAAATCTAAATAATAATTATACTTCTTGCTCTTCAGCGTGACCATTTGCATTTTAGCCATTTGCATTTGAAGGGAAATCTAATTGAAGAAAATTAAAATTACTGTAACTTTTATTTTTATTTAATTTCATTTATTTTTCCATTACAATTTTAATTACTATGGGCTACTCTCACTAGTCATGTATTATTTATGAGCTTCGCACAATTCATGTGTATAGCGATCCTGCTTTAACAAAATTTATAAAATAACGATTTCTATCATTAGACCATTTATTAATCTTGCTGAAACAACTCACAAAAAGGAGCAGGTGAAGATTAAGTATATTTTACAATAAAATATTGCATTTTTACAACCTATAACCTCTAAAAACGCGTGTAAACTGGCAATTAAATAAGTAATATATTATTTTTAACCGACTTCAAAAAAGAGGTTCTGTATTCGACCCGTAGTACTTATATATAAAATGTTTGGATGTCCGCGATTTTCTCAAAATCCACTAATCCAATCTGGATGAGGTTTTCGTTATAATCTTATCTTTTCAGGGAAAGTTTTAGTACCTATATGATTTCTTATGATCTGATGAAGATATTCGAAGATAGGTAATGAACCTCTTAAACTGTTCACAGTAAATAACCTGCGATTGCTGCGAACTCATGCCTAATCCAATTACAAAACATTTTTCAAAGTTAGCGCTAAATGTTGCTTATTTGGCTAAAATTAAATCAAAATTTTACTCAATATTAATACATAATTTCACGCCTACATTCCCGAAGGGGTGGTGGGCAGAGATATTACAAACCCACCAGCTACGTTTAAGAGCCTATTGTCGTCTACCAGGCACATTTCTAAGCTCCGGGCTGCTACTGAGAATTTTTCTTTTTACGAAAAAGCTCAATAACACTGCCTGACTCAGGGATCGAACCCGAGACCTTATGATCAGCAGTTGATTTACACTACCGCTGCTCCAGAGAGGCAGTTTACTCAATAGTGTTTTGAAAAAAGACGTGTAAGTCTCTTTAAATCTCGTTGGTTTTAAATATAAACCAAATTATTTGATCTGTTACCTTTTAATGTCTTAACATAAAATATAATATGGCAGAACCGTAACTGGTCTGCGCCAGCACACTAGTATTTTTTTTACAAATAAGAACTGTCTACAAATCACATTAAATGAATTAATATATCATTATTATACTATGTATGTAGTATCATTGATTTTTATTGCACGCCTCATAAGCGAAGCGTTGAGGTGGGTATTGCTCTCGTTTCACTCAGAACAACTGATTTTTCAAACTTAAAATGTCTCTATTTATCATATATTGCACTTGCAAAATAATATACATATACACACACATATCAAGAAAAAACACAATTTTTAACACTCATGATATTTTTGATGCCATTTTTGTTATTTAAACTAGTTAAAAAAAACTAGACGTTGTGGGACGTCTAGCAGATGTGAAAACATCGAAATTATTTTGTGGAAATAATATGATCATAACTTGACAAAGTACTCAAGATGAATCAAACGAGTATTAACTCGATAGGGTTGCGTAGTTTCATAACAGAGTTACTGTGGTCACTTTCCAGCTCCATCATCAGACCCTGGATACCATCTAGAGACAAAGTACTTGGCAAGACGAATCATACGAGCCCAAACTCGATGGGTTTGCGCCGTTCCATTATAGAGTTCCTATGTCCACCTTCCAGCTCCATCATCAGATCAGCTCCATGTCATCATAATATTGTCACGTGATATACACATGCGTGTAAAATTTAAGCTCAATCGAAAACCGGGAAGTGTGTCAAATTTAACTTGCAAGATTTGAACGGGACCAGTACAATAAAAGCGTCGCCACGCTAACAGCCGATTTTACCCTCCCTCCGCATTAGATTCCTCCACATTATATCCTTATTTCGTGAGAACTGTTGATATAGACCAATGTAGAAGTACTTCTTAAAATTGGCGCTAGATGGCGTATAAGACATGAGAAGGTATCATGTGATTTATTGAAAACTACTTAGTAAGACCAATACATTATTAGTTACTTATCAAATAATCAATTTTATTGTGAAAAATGAAGATTATGAGGCGTGCACTTTTGGATTTTCCAAAGTATTTATTTCTTCAGACAGGTTTGTTAGCTATATTTTAAATGTTTTTTCATCATCTACAATCGGATCTCGAGGTCGAGATCTTAACCCAAGCCGGAATCTTTTATATTATTTATCTAGCCTGATTTTCTTTCGGTCCGCGAGTCAAATTTCATGATTTACCCCTTATTAAGCTTATCGTGCCTGCTAATTACGAAAAATTGCTGCTTCTCTTAAATTTGAGATTTAAAATTATTTAAGAAGAGGTCCTTTAATGGGTGCGATTTTTCGATAGATATCGAATCAGGTATGATAAATATCGAACTGCGGAATTTCGCACGGTTCGACTAGTGTACTTACTTAATTTGTGTCCAAGAGTAGAATCAATAAAAAAAGGAAAGGACAATGGCGAACTCCCATACATTAAATTAGTAGACAAAAAATTGTTGCGTCTTTGTTCAAAAAATATGCGTATTGAATAACTGTAATTTTCTGAGCCTAGGGGTGTAAAAATTTTTGTCTAAGAAGGCCTAAGTTTTTAATTATTACGATAAGAATATTTAATTTTGTGGATTAAGTTCTAACATATTACAAGATCGGATTTCCGTTATATTTCTATTTTATGATAGTAGATGTGTCATAAACGTTGTCCGATGCTTAAACACCTTTAAAAGATTAGGCCGATCGCCGATTGATCATTCGGAGGCATTCATGACCATCCTCAGCCGCCTCATAAAATATGTGGATGGAAATCACGTATAGGTGTTGTGTGTTGTTGTGTTGTTTTACTGGAGCAGGACTTTGACTTGACTGACTAATTTTATATGACTGATTTCAACTACGACTTGTTTCATGAATTAAACTTATATACCTGGGATCAGAGAATATGAATAACGATGTTTATAAGTTACTGTTAGGCTTATGGTTCTGCTAATGTCTTAAACAAATAAAAAAAAGTATGGCTTGCAACGCAAAAAAAATAATTGATTGGTACTCAACTTAGACAAAGAATATTATAGACAAGCTATCAGCGTATGCAAAGTCGAGATAGCAATAGTTTGACATACCGGAATAATTTTAATAGATAACTACGATTATAACTTTGTTGACTAAAAATATACCTGTATCTTACCTCTTTTAGCCGAAAACAAGAATGACAGGACAAAAGAAATTGCAGTTATGCTTATATTATGCTTAAAATGTATTAGAACATGTAACATTAGCGTATATAACGTGATTAATGAAGGTTTTTTTACATTTTAGATCTATTCCCGCTCCTACTAAAAATCTCTTTTTCCTTATTCACAAATAATTTATACTTTAAAAAGTAGCGGAGCATGTCAATTGCTGAAAAAATAGATCTAAAATGTTTAAAAATCGCACTATCAAATAGTATGAATTTTAATTGCAAAATCAAACCTACTATATTGGATGCATGTAATGCTTGCCGATAGATGGCGTTGGTCGTAAGACAAATGTGATTAGGAAATTGAGATGATCGAAAGATGAGTAGGATAGCTTAGTGGTTTTTTTACGCTAAACTTACATACTGATGATGGGGACGGTTGGCCTATCTTATTGTTTGGACCCAGTTGATTGGGTCCAAATACAAATAACGCGTACGCGAAAAGGATAAAATACTTATACCTACATGTGTTTCTCTCACTTTTGCTAAAACCTAATATTTGCATCCTTTTCTTCATCCTTAGTGTCAAAATAGTAGCGAATCTATAATATTCTTTGTCTAAGGTACTCAAGCTGTCAAATTAAAATAAATGGTTGAAGGACAGATTATAAAACAACAAATTCTGTGAAACTCTTTCCCCCAGATCTCACCCATCCCTTGTGTGGAAAAGAGTCAGGAGATTTCGGGACGCTACTGCCTATGATAACATTACAACAAATAATATATTAGAGCACACTGAAAAATTTGCACAGAGGTTAGCGCCTCCATATGTGGCATCTTATGAAGAGTCAACCACATATCTCAATACCCAAACCTTTGTGAGTGAATTTGATTCGCCTTTCTCGCAGGAGTTTTATATGGTCTTGGATAATTTAAGGGGTTCATCTCCAGGTGATGATGGTATCCTATACTCCTTTATAGTTAACCATGGGCCCAAAACTAAGCAACTTATTCTCCAAATTATGAACCACATTTTCTCATGTGGGATACCCCCGAGGAGTGGAAATCATAAACCGTTATCCCTATCTTAAAACCTGGCAAATCGAGTTCTGACCCAACAGGATACCGCCCTATTGCGCTATCTTGCACAATAGCTAAAATTTTTGAACATCTTATCAATAACCGCCTGGAATGGTTCCTGGAAAGCAAGGATGCCCTACCTAAAAGTCAATTTGGATTCAGAAGGGGCCTAAGTACTATTGATAGCCTTGGTACTCTCATCTCCGATATCGTATAGCTTTTACCAAAAATCAATACTTGGTGGGAGTTTTCCTTGATATTTGTTCAGCATACGATAATGTACTTCTTCCGGTGCTCAGGCAGAAAATGCAACATCTGAGTGTCCCAGCGAAGATTGCAAATTTCATTTCTAATTATCTTTCACACAGGAAAATAGTAATTAGTACTCAAAATTTAACTCTCCCACCAAGAACGGTATGTAGAGGCCTTCCACAGGGTTCGGTGCTTAGTCCCCTCCTGTATAATATTTATACCTACGACCTGGAATTATCTGCAAACAGCTTCTGCAATGTGCTTCAGTATACTGATGATCTTGCACTCTATGTTGCAGTGGATGACGTGGTTGAGGCTTCCCACCGTCTGAACTCTGCTGTAGCATATTTGCGGGACTGGCTAACTGACCATGGAGTTACAATCTCAGTACAAAAAAGCAATGTTACTGTTTTCACCCGACATAGATTAATCCCAGATGTTACCATTTCATATGAGGGCCAAAACTTCCCACTTAATGGTAAAGTTAAATTTCTAGGGGTGATACTCGATTCAAAATTAACCTCGACCCACCACATTAATTACGCTATTAGTAAATGTGAGAACATTCTCCGTGTGCTATCAGGAGCCTGGTGGAGCTCCCACCCTTATTCGCAAAAGCTCATCTATAATGCTCTCATACGCAGCCGTCTAGACTATGGCTCATTTCTACTTGAACCCTGCAATAAATCTGCATTGAAAGAATTGGATAAAATTCAATCAAAATGCCTTCGCATCATGATTGGAGCAATGAGATCCACCCCCATAAACGCACTATAAGTGGAATGCGTTGAACCCCCTCTCAGGCTTAGGAGACAATATTTATCGGATCGGTTCCTATACAAAACTTTTCAACTGTCTTCTCACCCTCTCATTAATAAATTACTGGAACTCTCTAACCTGATCTCAACTAGTGAATACTGGTCCCACAAAGAACCCCCTTGTTTAATCATTAGCCTCCTCTCACTTCTGCGCCTTCCCTGTCCAGTTTATCAATGCAGGTTGAACCCACTTTTTGATATTCCCTTTAACTGCTTAATTTATCAACCTAATGTTGAAACGAATTTGGGCTTCCATAAATACTCGTCTGACTCAGATGTCCGGCTAAAAGCTGCAATTGACAGCAATTGTAAAGATTGGCTGATTGTCTACACAGATGCATCAAAAACTTCCCCCGAAAACTGTGTAGGTGCCGCTGTGTGGATCCCAAAATATAAAATAATTCTTAGTTTTAAATGCCCACCCAAATGTTCAGTATTCAGTGGAGAATCCACTGCTATTCTCCAGGCACTGATTTACCTAGAACCTCATAACATCCAAAAATCTGTGATTGTTACAGACTCCTTAAGTTGCTTATTGGCTATTAAATCCAACGTATTTAAATCCAGATCCAGAAACCCGATCATACTAAAAATTAGAAACATTCTCTACCAATGCAGTGTTAGGGGCATCCAGGTCCACCTTATATGGGTCCCGGGCCACAGTGGTATTGAGGGTAATGAAGTTGCTGACCAGTGTTCCAAAGAAGCTTCAAGTAGTGGGTCCTTATCAGAATACATAGCATACACTCATGACCTAATCCCCCTGGCCAAAGATACAATTTACTCTGGTTGGGATGCATCCTAGAAGGAATCCAGTACGGCAAAGGGAAAACACTACAGATCTATTCAGGATAGCATCCCTGCAAAAACTTGGTTTTCCAAATATCAGGACATCAGTAAACGAGCCACTTCAGTTATTTGCCGTCTGCGGCTTGGTCATGCTTGTACTCCGGTCCACCTCGCAAAAATTAGGGTCAGAGACTCATCTCTCTGCGAATGCGGATTGGATGAAAGGACCCCAGAGCACATTTTCTTTAGCTGCCCTAAAATCTCCCCTTCCCTATATGAATTCCTCCCTCCCTCCGTCCCCCTCCCTCCGTCCCCCTCCCTTCTAACCTCTCATCTCTCCTTTCTAAGGTATATTCCCCGTTTGCATATATATTAAGCAACTTTATTAACACAAATAACATTAAACTGTGATTGTACATTCTAACCCACTAACATGTGTTTTATATATTTTGTGTGTGTTCTTGATTTTAGAAAACTCAACAGTTACCCCAAATTATTAATCTTCGTGGCAATATTAACTGAGCACTTTCACAAAGCTAACAATGTCAAGGGGGGGAAAATAGTGTCAGATCATGATACACATACTAAGCCCAACCGTCGAAAAACGCACCAACAACGCAAGCCCCAGAAAACTGGTCATTGGCGGAATCAACGGGAGCGCCATAATGAAGAATTGATTGATTGATTGACAGATTATAATTCGGAAATAGTCAAAAAGTACTCTTTATTTCATATTTTTTCGTAGGCCTCTATGAAATATATTTATTGATAAAAAAACGAAAATTGGTGCTAATAACCACTAATAACATAATGATATCAGGATATATCAAGACGCTCACATAATCGTCAACAAATTTTTCGCCATGGTCCTTTGTGCTATTCATATTGCGCTTATGAGTATGACTTTAAGATGTGCGTGTTTAATTAATTTCTAATCTAAACGCTTCGTGACGTGTAGGCCTATGGGCTGTGCTTAATACCTCTAATATGAGAGTAAATTCGAAGATACGTTGAAAAATTAACACATATTTTGGTATTGTTTTACATAAACAGAGATTTTTAGATATAGATACATACCTACTATATAAGTATAAAGCACTTGACATTGAGAAAATTGTCACGATAGCTTAGTTGACAGTGTCTGGATACAGCTTAGATAAAGGATCCCATCCATCCATCCATCAGCCTTTCAACGTCCACTTTTGGACATAGGCCTCCCCAAGAGAACGCCACAACGAGCGGTCCCGTCATGGGGGATAATGCCGTAATCGCCACGCTTGGCAGGTGGGTTGGCGATCGCAGTGGGTGTTGTTAATACTCGAGGGAGTGCTGCTGCCCACTCCCCCGGTATTTTTCTCAGTCGGCTCTTACGACTCCCGTGGGTAGAGAGGTGTGGGACTATTCTAAAGCCGGCCCCACACGGCGTAGATAAAGGATAGTAACCTTTATCTTAAGGATACAGTTATCCTTAAATAAAGAACCCAGTTATCCATGAGATGCAGGCATAAAGTACCTAACTTATACATACTGAGTAGATGCAGGTTTCAAATCCTGCTCGTGGTCGTCATTTACACTCTTAATGGTTGTGAATGTTAATATTAAATTAGAATTTTGAAAACACTAAATTACTTAATTTTGAATTTGAATTAGTCACTAGTGAAAGTTACGTTAGAAGTCGCTTAGGATGTGTTTAGGTACATTACGGTCTTTGATTATATACCTGTACCTATATATAGGTAAAAGGTTTCGGTAAGCCCAAACAATATTTGTCATCTAATAATGGTTAAAATGCAACGCAGGAGTGCAGCTATCATGCATGTAGCAGGAACCTAGTTTTGCAAAGACAGTGGTGTCGAGTTCAATCATTGTCAATCTGAGGTACCATGAGCATATCAGACACACATTTAATTTTTCGAATTTTTTGTTGAGCGTGATTGTTCACAAACTAACTTAAATAAACTATTATATATTATCCAAAGAGTAATACGTATAACCAGAAAATATTATCCATTACAGAGTTATCCATCATTAGCTTAAAATGCGTTGTTGCTAATCCTCATGTGCCGTGAAAAGAATTCGATATGACAGATACTACGAGGAATCAGGAAATGTCAAAGTGACATTGAAAAAACAAAATCTCTATTTGCGACGCGAAAAAGAGTTTTCTAAAGTTCAAGGTAAATACATGAAATAAATTACTTACATTAATTTATGAAACAATAACAGGAGTAATAATGGATCCTGCTTTGCTCCGTGAACGTGAAGCTTTCAAAAAAAAGGCACTTGCTACACCAAGGTACGTTACATTCTTATGAACACCATTAGCTAACTAGCGCACGACTCGCGCAATCTGTCGCATAATTTGCGTACTTTCTCTCGCTCGCGCTCACCAAGTTCGAACTCCATACGCTATTTTAATTTAATTATTTATATTATGGTTCTCTCAATTACAAGAATTACTGTTACTGATCCTTTCATATTCATAAATAAATTACATGAATTTGTCAAATCATATTATTATTGTATGTACCTACCTACCTATACCATTGAATTAAACCACAGTAAATATATAACATTACTTTACATCATTTTTTGTTTACAAAATTTTTTTTTATATTTCTCATGTTTCAGATGCTTACATAAACTTTCTTTTTATTTGCAACTATATTTAGATTTATTGGCCATTCACATAGCTTCTTGTTTTGTTGCTTTTGAATACATTATTATGCTCAGAGATTTTTTTACAAAAATATTTTTTGTTTTAATAAACCATACTTAATTTTGTAATTCAATATATTTTAGCATTGAAAAGAAAAAAAACAAAGATGACTCCCAGGCAAAAGATGATAGCAAAAAGTCAAAATCAAAATCAAGTTCGGTCAGCTCTGCACCAAAGCTTGATGCTTCAAAGTGAGTTAAACAAAAGATATTACTACCTGATTTATTATGACCTTGGCAGCTTACAGATATAGTAATTTTATGTCCACATCTTATAAAATGTGTAAAACATACTCTATTACATTAACAATGGTGAACCAGCGATGGCAATCGCTATCCAGCTCCTATTCATTTCTTTGGACATGGCAATGCTTGAGTGACGCCGCTGGTGCAAGGACACAACAAATTTTCAGCTAGAACTATCATCAGAGTTAAACTTTTAAATAATAATAAAAAAAATTACTAATAACTTAAAACAAGATTGTGTGCTACCCTTAAATGAGGTTACGGGTAATACCAGACGTAGCAAAAAAAAATTATGGGGCTTTCATCGTCATTGTAACCAAAACTCACAGAATTTTCCATTATTATACTTGAAAAATATTTAATATCAATGATGCTCGAAAAACATGTGCAACTGCAATCATGTTGCATAATGTCTGCTGCACTGATGTGCAACTGTGAGTTTTTATTTTACTAATGTTATGTACATTGACGCTATAAAATACCAGGCTTTCAGTAGTCTACCTATACCTTATAAATGGGGACATAGTCACAGCTGTAATTTCAGTTATAAAAAAAAATCAGAGGATTTTCAGCTTGTTTTGACAACATGAGGAGTTACTACAATGTGAAATGAAATGCCTGGAAATCATGTTTTAGCTACAAAACTATGACAGGGAGCTCATCATACCGATTTGGTGTACTAGCACGAATAGTCAGGCACATGCGAGCAAGACATCAAGAAGGAGATGATCATCCTTTGACTCTGGATGAGGTATTAGATGAAACCAACCAATTGGATGTTGGCAACAAAGTAAAACAGGTTTGTATTCAGAAATATTACACCTCAATTAATGGACATAAACAAGCCATGTCACACTTCACAACATCCATTACATCTAGTCTCTTTCTCTGATGATTAGGACATAGCATTCTAAGGTCCTGACGTTTTTTGCAGTGGCTACAAACAGAAGCTCTCCAGAACAACCCAAAAATAGAATGCACTCCTGATGGAAAATATAATTTTAAGCCTGTTTATAAAATTAAGGACAAAAAATCTTTGTTAAGGTTTGTTAAGATACTATGACTTTTCCTTTAAATCTTTTAGGTTTGTAGTCTTGAATATTTTTAAAACTGACTTATGCCAATGTTGATAATGTTGAAAATGTTGTGTTTTACTTTTTATGTTTTAGACTATTAAAACAACATGACCTAAAAGGTCTAGGAGGCATTTTACTAGAAGATGTGCAAGAATCGTTACCTCATTGCGAAAGAGCCTTAAAAAGTTTAGCACAAGAAATTTTATACATCTCCAGACCCACAGATAAAAAGAAAATATTGTTTTATAATGACAAGACTGCCACTTTGGATGTGAGTACTTTTCCTACTTTAGGTTTTTTTTTAACTTATGGATCATTGTTTGACCTACCTATTTTAAATAAAGCAAAAATTACAGCCTTTAACCTCAGTGCAGGCCTAGCATGGCTGAGGTGATCTTATTACAAAACAAATCTATATGAAACAATCCATCTGGTGATGACATTGACCTAATAAAAATAGAGGTTGGTTATAGTACAGAAAAAGTATCTCTAGTCAAAAAACAGTGTATATGTATTAATACCTACGAATTCAACATTCTAATTTTAAACCTACTATAACAGTGTTTGCAACAATTGATTAGCTTATGTAGCTTCTACCAATAGGCAACACCATGATAACCTTATGCAGCTTCTAGTGAATATTATGTATTCATAATTTATTTTTACAAATATTCGAAATTTAAAACAATTTCTTTGTTTTAATACCAAAAAAAGCTGCTCTTCAACTTTTTTACTGCTTATGGTGGTGGTGGTGGTAGTTAACCAATAGGCCATCTGATGGTAAGTGGTAACCGTCTTGGACACGGCAATACTAAATATTACCCAACTACTGGTAAAAATTTCATATCACAAATGGGAAATAAATGAAGAGACGATTATCTCCCGCTACAACTGTAATGCATCGACCCGCTCGGCCAGAAAATAAGTACCTGCACCCACTTTTCCCAACCCTACCACCAGTATTTTTTTGTGCCAATTACTAATGTATTAATTATGGTTGTTATTGCTAGGTTGATGAAGAGTTTGTCAAGCTTTGGCGTGCAACTGCAGTTGATGCCATGGATGATGCTAAAATAGAGGAATACTTAGAAAAACAAGGAATCAAATCAATGCAAGACCATGGTCCTAGGAAACCTGTAGTACCTAAACGCAAGAAGACTGCGCAAAAACGGCGGCAATTTAAGAAACCAAGAGACAATGAACATTTAGCTGACGTACTTGAGACATATGAAGACAATACTTTGACCCAGAAAGGCATTAAATAAATTTATTCTTCTCTCTGAAAACATATTTTCTTGTTTCAATTATTTAGCTTTGTACGCGAAAATTTGGTTATTGCGCTCTTGGGTGTGTGTACCCAAGAGCGCAATAACGCGGCTTAGCTATAATTGCTATGTAACATTTAGTAGATTAGATAGATTCTGAGGCGCCGGCGGACCACTGAAGTAATGTAACATAGTTCCGACGGCACACGGCGGTTTTCTTTAGTGGGTGAGGGCCCTACACTACCCTCTTCGTTGCCCCAAACGATGGGGTGTGCTGTTAGGAACATTTTTTCCCACCTTAACAAAAAAAAAGGTACAGATTCTGAAGATCATGATTGCTAACTCGTTTTTTTTTTCTAGGTCTATAAAATGACTTCTCTCAGATGGCGTAGGCGTCACCCAAAGACGTTAAGTATGAATGTGTTATCGAAATTAGCAGTTAGGAGCAGTTGTCATGATGGCTGAATTGGCAAAGCATCTGGACGGTATCCAGGAGATGCAGGTTCAAATCCTGCTCGTGACTGTTATTTTCGATTCACATTTTTCACTTTTGTTTAACCTATTACTATTCCAATCATGCGCAGGAGTATGCTCTCAGAATGAGAGCTCTAAGCCATAGTTTAGGTACCTATTAGCTAGTGGTAGAGCCTTGGTCTTCCTGGCTTGAATAGGCTGGCTCGATCCGGGAAGTACCACCCTCTCACAAAATTCTACCGTTGTGTTTCCTATGGTGAGTGAGAGCGTCGGAGGCCCAAACCCCTTTCTTATCCTCTCCTTATTATCTTTCCTATCCCTTTCCTTGGAGATGGCGACGCGCGAGTGATGCCTCTGGTGTTGCTAGCGTCTATAGGCGACGGTAACCACTTACCATCAGGTGGGCTTGTTTGCCACCCGGATAGTATAAAAACAAGCCTCCAGGTTTCTTCATCGAGCAGTGATAACTTGGTCAACAAAAATATAAATTAAAAACACATTTCTTGAACAACCTGTATATAGCTGCTTTGCATAAACCGGTCTTTGCGAACACGGTGGACTGTGTGTGTCGTCGCAAACATTCTTTGTAGCAAACAATGTAACTAGTATGTAGATACACAGAATATTAGTATTTTAAATCCTGATGCTCGCCGTTAGCATATACATAGCAGAATGCACAGCATTGCGAACAAACCTCAGTGGTTTTTGGCTTGCTGTTATGTATGTATGTATTTCCCTTTATATGTGAGAAAATAAATAAATTAAAAAAAAACAAAGCAGATGCAATGGAAAATCAGAGATGTGTACCTTGTAAGGTATGGGGGGCTCAAACTCTATACTTATTACTGTCTTTGCAATCCTTGGTTTTACGGCTAGGCTATCACTATATTTTTAAATGGTTTGATTTAGCTTCCCTGTTTGCTATTTGTTTTGGTCAAAGGAGAATGCCCATACGTGGTTTCGTTTCGTATCAGACTCAAATTGCTCTCAAAAATTAAATTTTTAATGGAAACATCTAATGCCGAGGGAGGTCACTTAGCTGGTAGCGCGGACAGGTCCGGAATGCGACCATATGCTCCGCCGCCTGTTAAAATCTTGACAATAGTATTCATAGCCGAAATAATACCTAGATATATGTCTTCTATGCGGTTTTGATATAGTTGAGTGGTAACATTGCACCGATTTTAAAGCAAATGACTATATCCATTGCTGGGGATTTAAGCCCCTCAATGTATCCTATTACTCAGAGGTGAATGGAAGTGTGATATCTAAGGATAAATTACAAAAATTTTTACGAGGGCGCTCGAGATGAAACGTAAAATTCATTATTTAGTTATATTATATCAATGTTTAATATTTAGTAAGGTTTAATATTAAATATTAAAAGGTATTTTATAGAGCTTTTGTAGTAGACTAACTTATTTGTATTAAAAAACGGGTGTACCCGGCATGCAAATTTGGCAATTGCACCAATTGGCGAACAAGTGTTCCCTAAATTTGTCTAATCTCCTAATTTTGTTTCCGAGTACATAAAGTAGACCTTCAATAGTCAAAAATATGTTTTGGTAAACGGATTAACAATTATTATTCAGTTTTCAAACACAGCTTTCTTTAAAACACCTTGTAAATATGTTTTTTTTTTGTAAATTGTTTAACATTATTTCACTAAGCGAACATGTGAATATTAAGGACCAAAACGTAAGACTATTTAAAATATACTTTTATAATTAAGAATTAAAATATATGTCGGCGCTGAATAATGAAGTTGTTTACAAACACGCGAACGTGCAATACAAACGTCATCGCACCACTCTGTGAATCAGGCGAGGTGGGGACGGACCGATTACTGGCTTTATAAAGCGGTGCGCCGTGCGGTCGGGGTCAGACAGATCAGATAGGATTTCAACAGACAGCTTCTACACGCTGGGTGTTGAAATCCTACTCGGCGGTGCACCGATACACCTGCATGCAGCCTACAAAGCACCTAAGGTCCATTTGGATACCAACGTTCTTCTGGCCCTACTAGCTGCTCCTCACCCCGTGCTGATCGCCGGTGACTTGAACGCCAAGACGGACGCTCGCATTCCAAGCGTGGAATGCGAGCGTCCGAAACACGGCCGGTGTACGACTCCACGATTTTGCAGAAGCCTGGGGATATACAGTCATGGGTCCAGAGGTACCCACACATTACCCGGATAATCCAAGCTATATCCCTGACGTGTTGGACATACTAGTCCTAAATGACATCCGCTGCCAGATTTCGTAAAAAGTCGACGAGCTTCAATCGGACCACCAACCGGTACTCGTCGTCCTACAACAAAAAACACCCACCAGGACCTCCCCTCCAGCGCCACGTCGTTCACCGGACTGGACTACCTTTAAGGATCTGCTGGAGACCACTACACCAACTCGGCCTGTCAACTCCGCAGCCGAGGTAGAAGCCCTCGCGTTGGACCTCACCGCCAGCATCGGGGACGCCTTGACGGCATCATTAAGAACTACCCACCACCGGGGGCGTTTACCGCCCCTGCCAGGACACATTAGGAGACTCATTGCCGCCAAGCGCCGCCTCCGAAAGCGGTGGCAGGAATCCCGATGCCCCCTCATCAAGTCGGAGTTGAACCGGCTCGCGGAGCAACACAGTACCACCCTCCAGTTGTCGAGGGTACTGCACAGGATGACCGTGGCTCGAAACAAGCGCGAGCACGTAGCGGTATTCCTCGACATGGAGAAGGCATTCGACCGCGTGTGACATTCCGGTCTGCTGCTTAAGCTGTCGTCCACACCCCGTCGCATCGTGAAGGTGGTCTCCAGCTTCCTCCACGGGACGGACCTTTCGAGTGGCCGTAGAGGGCGCTCTGTCCTCCCCTCGCCCAATCGCTGCGGGCGTCCCCCATGGCAGCAGCCTGTCGCCTGAGTTATACTCGCTGTTCGCCGACGACATGCTGGTCGCCGCCGGGGCTGAGCTCACGCTGTACGCCGACGACGTGGCGTACTTAACATCGAGCATCTCCCCTCGTCACGCCGCGTCTAAGATGCAGCGCGCTCTGGACCTTCTCCCCCATGGCTGGCAAAATGGCGTTTGTCGGTGAACGTGGGGAAGACGCAGGCGATAGTTATCAACGATAGAGTCGCCCTATCGCCGCCACTCACACTCCACGGCGCCGCCGTGCCGTGGATGTCAACAGTGAAGTACCTGGGTATCACAATTGACCGCCGTCTCAGTATGAAATACCACGTCAGCAACGTCGTCGCGAAGGCGCGTGCCACCCGCATGCAGCTGCGTCCAGTGCTCTCCTCTAGTCTCCCCCTCCGGGTCAAGCTGGGCGTATATAATCAATATATACGCTCTCAGCTAACATACGCCACCCCTGCCTGGTACATCCTCACTAGCGGGTCGAGCCGTCAGCGACTGCGCTCGCAACAGTTGCAATCGCTGCGCACCATAGTCGCTGCTCCCCGTTACGTGAGGAATGACGTCATCCAGCGGGACCTAAGAGTAGAGAGCCTGGACGCCCACATTCGCCGCCTGTCCACTGCGCTCTTCGAGCGCGCGGACTCATCAGAGTGGAGTCACATCAGGGGCTTGGCCCCGCTGCACGCTCGTCCTACGGACAGTAGGCGCCTTCCGCGCGACTTGCTGGCGGAATCACCCGCATCTACGTGAGTACGGCGGTACCTTACCCAGGTTCCAACGACCCCTCGATTTCCTTTTTCTGATTCCTTTAAAAAAAAAATTAATAGCAGAAACTAAAACATGGTGTAAAAAAAAAAATTACACCACTAGATTCCTTTGCCGCGCCCACCAGCGCGGCTTCACGGGGCGGGCTCAGTTCCCGCCTGCGCCCGTAGCACTTGCGCATATTTGCGGACAATATGCGTATTGTGTTCGGGTGTAGTCTGTCGCAGGGCGCGGTAGACCTCTCAGGACACTATAGAAGCCAGAGACCACAACTGCTTCAGAAGAACGCCGTGTGACCCCCGCTGCCGTATGTCACCGCCGTTGTCGCTGGTCGCTCGGAGCTGGACCTCCCCTGGGCCAACCAGGGGTCTCATCCGGCTCGGGCTAGACCGCCACGGCGGTGTGAAGAGCGGCGGGGGCACCGTCTGTTCACTCCAAGGACTGGGTCCACTTATGGGCCCGCGGCAGCAACCACAGTAAGGAGGCACAGCGCCTCAAAACTGTCTCCACGCGCCCCAGCCGGGGTGTTGTTCGGTCGAGTTCGGTCGGGGTCAGTTGAATAGAGGCATTCGAACCGTCAACATCTCTAAATAGTGATGTTTCACACCTGAATCATAGTGATAATTATTTATAAATTAGTTTGAGTAGTTGCAATTAGTTTAATTGAATAAATTGCTTTTCGAAGCGCCCTTAAGTTTTCGTAAAAACATGTCTGAAGGCCAATCCAGTAATAATGGCGAATCTAGGGATCCTCGCCCGTCATCGCCAATTCTACAGCAGATCTCGGCTCGATCCGAAATATAAGTAAGTTACTTTACTTATCATCACGCTATCTCCCTTAGGCAGAGAGAGCAGAGTGCCAATAGGCTCTATTCTAGCATATATCTCTCGCATCCTTAATTCTCTTCATATACGCTCGCCGGTTTCGGAGACCACCTTCCTTCAATACATGACCAATTTGGTATAGGTAGGTGTCTCGGTCCCCCAGTACCTAAATCCTTCCACTATCGCATTGCATAGGTATCTTAAATCCTATCGCTCCTCCGGCATTCTTTATACGTGTCCGAATCATCGGAGCATTCTCTTTCGCATATTTACAATACTCTCCTTTCAGACCTACTCGCTCTCTAACGTTGTCATTACGAATGCCCTCAGATAGCCTAACTCCACAGATTTTTCGTAGAGATCGCATTTCAAACGCATTACTTTTACTCTCATGCTCCTTTTTACATACCCAACTCTCGCTTCCATATAATAAGCACAAGCACTGCGTTGTGTATTGCAACACGTGTCTTCTGGCTGAGGTGGTGGCTGCCGAGAAGTTGTTCCAAGGCTCCGTCTCATTCTGTTTCCCGCATTTACTCTTTTATCTATTTCAGTGGTGTACCTTCTATCCCGACTGAATCCACATCCAAGATATACATAATATGTATATGATGAATATTATTCATTCACTTCTTCTAGCACATCATTGCCTATTGTTACTCTTATGATTTGTTCTGGCTTTTCCTCTTTCAAAGACCATTATTATGGTTTTACTCGCATGTAGTTTTCTCTTACAATCTTATGTCATTACGTCGATTAATGTTTCCAGGTCAGTCGCTAAATACAAGTTACTTAAGTATTATTTCCTTAGTTTTAGTTCCCCGTGTCAAAATGGTAGAATGGTAAAACGGAGCACTATGATAATACTTAACCTTAATTATTCGAGTCCTGACTCGTACTTGACTGGTTCTTTAGTAATATTTATCGTACTGAAAACTAAAAAGTTGTTTATACATGCTCCTCAGATAGCGTTCGTATCATAGAACCCTCTATAGACTCTACTACACATACCTACTATTACAATAAACGTGGCAGCAGATTTAGCAAGCAGCTTGCATAAGTAAGAATAACGAATACAGAAGGCTGATAGAATACATATTCTGAAGGGCTCGATGTAGGCACCTCAGCTAAGTTTTCGCCAACCGGTACTCTTGTGTACGCAAACTGAAAAAAGTGTTCGCTAACCGGCATTTTCAGTAATAATTTCCTTTTTTCTCATTTTATTCAAATCTACGTGCAGAATAGCAAAGTAGCATTACGTTTTCGTTAATGAATATATTCTTAACCAACGATGTTTGTTACTGTTAGGCTGATGGTTCTGCTAACGCCGTAAAAAAAATAATTGTCATTGTCAATCATGTCAATGTCAAATTTTGTGTTGTCGTTTACGCGTACTCTTCGAAAATAAATAAGCTTAGAAATTAACTTGAATTACAATTCTAAGAAACTCTATAAATGGCTCATCCACAGTTTTCGTTATTATGGAATGCACATAGGAAGAATATATGTAGTGGGCTAAGTGCTTTACAGCAGGTTCGACTGATTCCAATATTTATCTTCTTGTTTAATGGCTCTAGTTGTGGCAGTGTGAGCGCAATTTCGCCAAAATATTTATCAAACAGATTACAAGGTTGTTCTGTTCTCGATTTCCGTACGTATTTTTTTCAGAATGGTGAGTTTGTAGACATGACTCTTGCTGCAGACGGTCATCTGGTAAAAGTACATCAAGTAATAATAGCACTTGCAAGTCCCTATATAAAGGAACTCATTACGACTGCACAATGTTCCCATCCTGTTATTTTTCTAAATGTAAGTGGCATACTAGTTCTGCGCTTTAACGAAGTGATATCTTAGTTTTATTCTTTTCGTGGGAAATAACTGTGCTTGACATTGAATATTCTTGTTATTGGTAGCTCCTTGCTTTAACTAGTGTGAAGGGAAGGGGCCTGCTCAACCACAGAAGTAAGTATCACCTTCTCACAGAAAAGTGGTGTGACACAATGGTAGGTGCTCTTAGTGCTTCATATAGTTACGAATGAGAGTAAAGGTGGCAAACACTGTCATACCCTTCCTATTGCCTATAGTCCACATCGTCATCTATCTATAATACTTCCTCTCAACGAGAGGTAGTCTTTGAATCAATGAACTGTTTTTTAACGACTTGATTTGTCAATGAGGTAACTTAATCATCACTGAAAAGACAGGATGAAAATATTTGCTGTTAATTTACGTCAACGCACATGATGCATTAGGTCAATTGTCATTATTTTAAAATGGTGAAAATATAAACTGTTAATTTATGTCAATGACTCAACAGATTATTTCACTATAATTTTATTAATTTCTGAGAATCAACTAGTTTGCAAAACTAATACTTTCGAACAATACCAAACATAAATTACTACATTTTTAGAGCCTGGAAAAAGTGTGAAGGGAGTATTATTATATTTTTTTTAATCCTTATCAAATCTTTAATCTTCAATTAAGTAATTATTTGCAACAAAATTTCCAAAGATTGCAAACATTGACCTAAATACACTAAATGCTACTGATTCAAAATCTGTTAATAATTTAACAGCATTTTTAACATGTTGACCATTGATGATTAACAGATAAATTGGTTAATGTAACCAAAAAACCGTCTATCACCCATGCCTACTAACAACCTCCCCGTGCTTTCTCTTAGGTAGGAAACTCCTGAGTGATGCCACTGATGTTGATAGCATGTATAGGCTGGTAACTATATACCATCAGGCAGGCTGTGTGCCTGTTTATCACCCTCATAGGAGGAGGTGTTTTTAAGTTTGTAGAAGCGGCTTAAGAGATGGAAATAAAAATGCAAATTTATTTTATTCCTTTTCAATATATGTATTACCTGCAACCCTAATACATTTTGCAGATCTTCCAATTAACTTCTGTATACCTCTGAAACCTTGCCGTGTGGGGCCGGCTTTAGAATTGTGCCACCCTTCTCCACCCATGGGAGTCGTAAGAGCCGACTGAGAAACACCGGGGGAGTGGGCAGCAGAACTCGTTCGAATATTAACAACGTCCACTGCGATCGCCAACCTGCCTGCGTGGCGATTACGGCACTATCCCCCCATTCATGGGGAGACCTATGTCCAACAGTGGACGTCAAAAGGCTGATGGATGGCCTTTGCTTTTTCACTTCATCACTTGAAAATTTCTTCCCTTAAAGTTCCTTTTGTCCAGCTTGAAAAATAATAATAAGGGGTAATAGGTAATAAGCCCTGGGAGCCAAGTCACTGCTTTAAGGTGGATAATTCAAAATTACGACATCTACCTACTGCAGGGTGGCCATCAAAAGGGTGCTTTTTTGTGCACCTGTGGTAGATTTTCCCTTTCTTTTTTATAGACAGATTTTAAATGCTCTAGGATTAAATCACGCTCGTTTCGATCGCTCAGTTCGCGCATAAAAATATGTATGTTCCAACCACCTGGTGTAACTGCTTCGGCCTACTTGTTTTTTAAGGGGGAAAATGTACCTAACCGCACACCTCGTCGTTCGAGACAACGAACGAGGGAGTACGGGTAGTGTGGGACCCCTCACTCTCCACCTGTATTGGCGGACCACTGCAATGGGGAGATGTTAAGACATTAAGTGGTCCGATATAATTATCTTTACCCTGTTGTTATTTTTTACTGGAGAAACGCTGTTTTTTTTTCTATAGATAATTGATATTTCTCCTTAACATTCTGTTGAAAGAAGCCTACCTAATCAGTAATACATTTTTTAAATGTTTTTGTAAGTGTAACATAATGCGCTATTCTTTCGCAACACTACCCTGTTCGTCGCCCCGAACAACAGGATGTGTGGGTGCATTTTTCCCGCCTTAACAAAAAAAAAGGTTGGTAGATATTATATACAAAGCTATGTAATTTATTGTTCAAACAATTTTTTATGAATGAGCTTATTCATGATTCTGTATTCAGTAATATTTATAACTTTTTTATTGTTCAGAGATTGTTTGATGTATACCTACCTATTCATTTCCTGCATATCATTTTAGAAGATATCGTATACGACTCTATGTGCAATACTTGAGTATGTGTATACAGGAGAAGTTCTGGTTTCCATAGAAAATCTAAAAGAATTTTTAGAAACTGCAAAAGAATTGCACATAAAAGGACTTGAAGACATGGTAAGCTTTTTACGTATAAAAATACTCAGTAATATGAATTTATAATTCAGACTGTCATTGCAAAGTGTAATATAATAATAATATGCTTTAATTGCAGTCCATAAAAATCCACATTGTTAGTAAAATACCAAGTAATGAAATCTATAGGTACTATTTATAATGCTGTAACATAGCTATGTCTGTACATTTAAGATATTTGAGAAAAAAGGGCTGTAATAGGCTATATAGGCGGGTCTAAACACAAAACATTTTTTTTTTAGAATTTTCTCTTTGTCTGTTTGTTTGTTCGCGCATCACGTAAAAACTACTGAACGGATTTTTATGCAACTTATTTTTATTTGGTAGCTCTCGATGAGACTTAACAACTGGTATACATTTTATCCCGCTACTATACCGGGAACCTGAGATATAACCCAAAAACTAGCTTTTGGCTGCGGCGGTGCCGCGGGCAAAGGCTAGTTAAAATATAATGTTAGTAAGACATACCATACCATAGCCAAAAAAATATACAAAGAGGTGATTTCTTTTATAAGACGTGCGCAGACTTGGGAACTGGCGTGTGCAGCCGCATCCAGTGCTCCAGTATAGGGCAGTCCCACCTATCACTTAGTACCTACTCTAAGGATGCTGTGAGAACTGTTGCGCAATCTATTGAGTAGGGAGGCGGAGCTTTTCCTTACAATAGCTTGAAAACCATCGACCCCTTTCCGTAAGCATCCCAGAGGCACTACAACAGCGTGGTAGCCTAATAGCACCGTGAAAGCATTATTGTACTTAACACGCAAGTCGCTGAATGCCCCTGCGTATACCGAACACAGAGGCTGCACATGTAGGTAAAGAGGCTGACAGTAGACTCGGAACAATGTCAGCGTCACCTCTGTAGTACACCGCGTGAACCTGCGGGCCAGCATGTTCCATCTCAATATATATTTTTTTGTCCGTGTGGAGACGGACTAAGAATAGAAGTGTCACCACCCCATTCTTTCCCACGGGTGTTGTACGAGGCGACTAAGGGAAGTAAGAATTACTGGTGGTAGAGCTGGGTACCAGGTGGGAGTACTCACTTGCTATCGGGCCCGAACGGGTTGGTACCACCATCTCCCGTGTGACCGGCTTAAAACACGTCAATGTGTTTTGTTTGTAGAGGATAGCCGCTTATTCTTTCATTTCATATCTGTGAAATGAAATGGTGAGAAGTGACTTGACAATACTCCCGGCATAGTTGAGTCCATGAGCGACGGTCACCATCAGGTGGGCCGTGGCTCTTCTGCCACCATAGGTAATAAAAAAAATGTTTATACAACTACGACTTTTATTTTCCGCTACTCTTGCCCGATGCAGGTTGACTGACTTCACTAGTCAATACCTTTTTTTTATTGTTAAGGCGAGAAAAATATTCCTAACCGCACACCCCGTCGTACGGGGCAACAAGCAGGGTAGTGTGGGGCCTTCATCCACTAAATAAACCTAGGGTAGTGTGGGACACTAGTCAATACCTAGCATTACGAAAAGTCAGAGCTGCGTGCCTTACCAAGTTCCAACGAAAAACTGTATCAAAGTGGATGCCTCTGCATTGACAGTCCTGGGTTTTAGAACTGGATTATCACTGCAGTGGAGACTTATTGTTATTTCTTATATTTCAGAAAGTTCACGACTCCTTTAATTTAAACCAATCATTGCCACAAAATGCTAATAAAGACTGTGATATGGACACTTTAAATGATGACATATGTTATTTTGAGGTTTCAAAATGTGATGATGATGATAGTAAATATGAAATTACAAATAGAGAGTAAGTTTCTTTGACCTCGTCTAAATTAAACGATCTCTTAGATTATTCTCTCTCTCTTTGGTTACTCTTAGACTTTAGAGTATTGGAATGGAATTCTAATTGTAAGGGAACGTACCCATACTACGGGACATATATTTTAAGGTTTTTCTATTTTTCGACCCTCCCCTCTGTGACCACTCTACTACGAGTGGTATGCCGTAAATCATAGACTTAAAGATGGCATATAAATGTGTTATTATTATTATATGTTTTAGCAATTGATAGCCACGAGCGGGGTTTGATCCCGCGCCTTCCGAATACTGTTCAGATGATTGTGTATACTGACATAGGTACAAATATTCAATAGTAGCTTATATTAGTTCATATTCACAGGACATGAATGAATAGGTATGTCAGTAAACTAAACATTATTCATGATTTTGTTTTAGTTCCTGCAATGAAGAGACATTACTATTTACTCAAGATGATAGTGCAGATGGAAATGACGAGGACTCCACGAAAGATATTACCAAACCCGGTATTGAGAAACTGGATGTTGATAAAGGTGTGTAATCTAACATAATTTTGTTTCTAACAATTATTCTTGATCATTATATTTATTAAACACTTCGTCAACCTGCCTTTTCTCCACTTCATATGGGGTCTGCACAACATCTTTTTCTCTTTTACTCCTTTCTGTAACCTCCGAACATTCACTCTTTCCTTTCTCATGTCCACATTTACACAACATATCCATCTTTGCTTTGGCCTACCTGCCACTCTCCTTCCATTCACATTCATGCCTAATATTCTTTACTTTAATTACAATAATCCCTCCTCATTACGTGCCCATACCACAATAACCTATTACTCTTCAACTTCTCTGTTACTGTGCTACTTTTAAACTTCCCCTTCTATATTAATTTATAATCCTTCCTTCGTCCATCTCAGCATTCTCGTCGTCGCTGCATGCAAGAAAAGAGTTTTCATCTGTGAGTTTCATCACCCAGCATTCCAATCCATCCATTACAATAGGCCTTACGATAATTTTGTAGACTTTCCTCCCTAGAGACCTTTTGCCATTTCATCCATCCCACATTTATCCTGTTTTTCATGTCACGACCGATGTTGCCGTCATTTTGTATAGAATCACCCGAGGTAAGTAGCCCCTCTCCACCCATGGGAGTCGTAAGAGCCGACTGAGGGAATACCGGGGGAGTGGGCAGCAGCACTCCCTCGAGTATTAACAACATCCACTGCGATCGCCAACCCGCCTGCCAAGCGTGGCGATTACACTATCCCCCCATATGAGCGCACAGGACCGCTCGTTGTGGCGTTCTCTTGGGGAGGCCTATGTCCAGCAGTGGACGTCGAAAGGCTGATGGATGGATGGAAGTACTGAAAGCCGCCATGTAGGGCAATATGAGAAATCGGATGCACCGAAATTTGCCAAACAAGTTAGTTATTATTATAGAATGGATATTTTTAGAAGGAGAGAACGGATTGTCAAACCCGGTTATCTTTGGACAGAATAACCTAAGATTGCCAATCCGCACTCTCACAGATAGAGGAGAATATGATAATAGCAAAGTAGCATACACGATAATTACAAAAAACTCACCAACGCGTCACCATCATGCGATACAGTAGGACTCTCAGAACCACAATATTGCAATATTCAGCAAAAATCCGAACACAAATTCGACCCTTGTTTCGCCTCTAAACGGGGCATTCTCGCTCGGCAACAAATGAGCAGGGGGGTTAGGCAGAATGTCATATTTCACGTGTCGACCGTATCGAGATCACTGTGATTGGTTGAGAAACCGATGCGTGATGTCACAATAATCCGTTGGCCAATCACGGTGATCTCTCAACCAATCACAGTGATCACGATACGATCGACATGTGAGATATGACATTCCGCCTAACCCCCCTGATCATTTGTTGCCGAGTTTAATGTTATTTTCTAAAGGATTTCATTGCCAGAAAAGTTGTTGTTGTTTTAGTCGATAAATAGGGCAATCAAGGTTTATAAATTTTCAAGTTATTAATTTAATTTTTGTAGGTCTTAGGGTAATCCAGTATACTGTATCGAACCAGGGCTCCCTACAGATGATATTAAACCGATATGTATATTATTTGAAGCATACAAACAGAGATAACACTCGACAATGGCGATGCGTTGACTATCTCAACAACATTAAATGTCCCGCGCATGTTATCACAAAAGATGAAGTGGTTTTACAAAGGTAACAATCAATATATTTGTTTTATTTTTATAAATCATATTTCCGCAATGGAAAGTATATTATGGAGTGTCCTTTTCTCTCCATTCATTACTGTCCCACGTGGCATGGTTTTCATATCAGGGGGTTTAGAATGTAACACACCCAATCGTATCGACATCGCATCGTGTCATTGTGATTGGTTGAAAGATCACCGTGATTGGCTGAGCGATTATTGCTACATCACGCGGCGGTTTCTCTATCAATCACAAGTGAGCCGATAAGATGTCGATACGATTTTGTGATTCATATTCTAAGGCCCCAGAGCTTGTAAGAAATACAAGTGTCACCCCCACCCCATCCTTTCCCGCGGGTGTCGTACAAGGCGACTAAGGGAAGTAAGCAATTATCATCCATTGCATGACTGGTGGTAGGGCTGGGTACCAAGCGGGAGAACTCACTTGGTATCGGGCCCGAGTGGGTTGGTACCACCAACTCACGTGTGACCGACCATGAAGCACATCGTTGCGTTTTGTTTGTAGCAGGAGATAGCTGCTTATTTATTCATTTCATATCTGTGAAATTAAATTGTGAGCAGCAGCTTGACAATGCTCTCGGTATAGTTGAGTCTGATGGGCCGTGGTTCGTCTGCCACTACATGCAATAAAAAAAGACCCTCCTTCTATTATCAATCCTCTCGACCTGGTATTTCTTTCAGTTGACACTGTGCAAGTGATGCCTCTGGTGTTGTTTGCGTCTATATGCTACGGTACCCTCTTACCATCAGGTGGGACCGTATGCCTGTTTGCCTTTCTCATAGAATAAAAAAGTGTTTGAGGAAAATGCTTATTATACATATATTTTCTATTAATTTGTAGGATTTCTGCACACACTCACGCTTTCCACGACAAAAGGATATTGAAAAAAGTACGCGATGGTGCTGTATACTCTGCTATCAACGAAGCAGAACAAGAGGGGAAAAAACAAAAAAATCTCACAAATAGCGATTAAATAATAAGTTAGAGATAAAATGTCGTTTTATTTGCACTAGCTGAACCAGGCTACTATTGGTATGGCCCACATTACCCTATTCGTTGCCCCGAATGACGGGGTGTGCGGTTAGGTAAATATTTTCCCGCCTTAACAAAAAAAATGTGTGACGGCAATAATACCGGCAAGTAACAAAAAAAACTACAAACTTAAATTATAGAATGATTGTCATCGGTCTTTAACAGTGTGCAAAATTTCGATTTATTACGTTTTGAAGCAGGTGAAAATCACATTTAAAGATTCCGTTACATAGATAGACAGATAGATAGATACAGACGAAGCTAATATAAAGCGTGATAAAAAGTAGCCTATGTGCTTTTCCGTAGACAGGATTATAAGTATGTAAATATAGAGATGATAGTTATAGCAGTGCATAAGATAGGAACAAACGAACATTGATTTATTTATAAATATTAGACTAACAAACCGCGTTGCTGTGGCTCAGTTATTGTAGGCTATCCCGCGGAAACATCTGCTTTTTCGGAATAATAGTATATGGATAAACTTTTATTGTTAAAGACACTAAAGAAAAATCTTTGTATCGCGGGGGACTTTACTTCACGGAAACAAAGTACACCCGTTTTGTTATCACCACAACCTGGATCAATTAATTAAAAAACCAACTCGAATTACTGATCGTTCTAAATCGTTAATTGATATTATCTTAACTGATGCGCCATCCAAATGTAAAGATATTAATATTATCCACAACAGAGATTTAAGTGACCATGCAATGATAATAATAGATTTTAATATAAAGAAACCCAAATTTATAAAAACTATTAAAACCAAGCGATATTTGCATGACATAGACATGAATTTGTTTATGGCTGACCTTCAAACAATTCCTTGGCAAATTATTCATAATTTAAATACTGTTGACCAAATGGTCGAAACCTTTAACAATAATATAATTAAGCTATTTAATGCACATGCGCCTGTTAAAAAAATAATCCATCCATCCATCCATCCATCAGCCTTTTATCGTCCACTGCTGGACATAGGCCTCCCCAAGAGAACGCCACAGTGAACGGTCCTGTGCCGCCTGCATCCAACGGCTGCCTGCGACTTTGACCAGGTCATCGGTCCACCTGGTGGGAGGCCGTCCTACACTGCGCCGTTCGTTACGCGGTCGCCACTCGAGAACCTTTCTTCCCCAACGGTTGTCGGTTCGTCGAGCGATGTGGCCTGCCCATTGCCACTTCAGCATGCTGACCCGGCGGGCTATGTCGGTCACTCCCGTTCTCCTACGGATTTCCGTATTACGGATCTTATCACGTAGAGAGATCCCAAGCATAGCCCGCTCCATAGCACGCTGAGCGACTTTAAGTCTTGACATAAGGCCAACATTCAGAGACCACGCCTCTGTGCCGTAAGTCATCACTGGTAACACACACTGGTCGTAGACCTTCGTCTTCAGACACTGTGGAATATTGGACAAGAAGATCTCCCTCAGCTTCCCGAACGCTGCCCAGCCGAGCTGGATTCGTCGATCGACCTCTTTCTCGAAGTTGTGCCTACCTAACTGGACAGTTTGTCCCAGGTATACATAGTGGTCGACAACTTTGAGAAGCGAGCTCCCGACCAGAACCGGTGCTGAAATGACATGGATATTAGACATGACTTTCGTCTTGTCCATGTTCATTTTTAGACCCACTAGTCGGGAGACACGGCTGAGGTCGTTGAGCATGGTACCAAGGTCCTCCAGCGATTCTGCCATGACCACGATATCATCTGCAAATCGAAGGTGAGTGATGTATTCGCCATTTATGTTGATGCCTAATCCGGTCCAGTCCAAGAGCTTGAAAACATCTTCCAATGCAGTGGTGAAGAGTTTCGGGGACATGACGTCTCCCTGTCTAACACCTTTCTGCAGTTGGATCGGTTTCGTGCTCTTGTCCTGAACTCGGACAGACATAGTGGCGTTTCTATACAAACACTTCAACACTTCGATGTATCGATAGTCAATTTGGCACCGCTGAAGGGATTGCAGCACCGCCCAAGTTTCGATCGAATCGAAGGCTTTCTCGTAGTCCACAAACGCTAGACACAGAGGCCGATTATACTCCTCGGTCTTCTGTATAATCTGGCGCAGCGTATGTATGTGGTCTACGGTACTATAGCCTTTTCGGAAACCGGCTTGTTCGGGAGGCTGGAAGTCGTCAAGCCTGCGCGTGAGTCGATTTGTAATGACCCTCGAGAACAACTTATAGACATAGCTCAAGAGCGAGATGGGTCTGTAATTCTTCAAGAGGGTTCTGTCACCTTTCTTGAAGAACAGCACCACCAAGCTCCTGGTCCACGATTCTGGAACGTCGCCCCCGAGAACGACGGAATTGAATAGCCTCTGAAGGGCTTTGAGGACCGGCTTTCCGCCTGCCCTCAGAAGCTCTATAGTAATTCCGTCGTCTCCCGGTGCCTTTCCGTCCTTTAGTTGTTTGAGAGCCATTCTGATCTCGTACAGGCTGACGTCCGGGATATCTTCGGTATAGTGCCGAGTTAGCTTGGATCTGGGCTCATGGACCAAGCTGACAACAGGGTTCTGGAATCTGTATAACTGTCCATAGAACTAGTGGACCTCTCTTAATAACTCATCTTTGGAAGAAACAACAGTACCATCATTGGTCTTCAGCTTGGTCAACTGGCTTTTCCCAACAGACAGATCTCTTGCGAACACTTTGGAACCTTGGTTCCGCTCTATCGCCTCTTTAATACGCAAGGTATTAAATCGGCGAATGTCTCGTCGCATAGACTTGGAGATCTGTCTGTTTAGTCGCCTCTGATTGGACCAATCAGCCGAAGACTGCACCGTCATTTCTGTCCGTGTCGCTATGAGCTTAAGAGTTTGGTCCGAAAGCTTTTGAGTCCTATTGACGCGACTGGTCTTAAAAAGGGTCGACCCGACCGCTTGGACAGTTTCCACGAACCTGTTGTTCGTATCGTTCACTGAATCGCACTCGTCTAGGCATTGAAAGCGATTTTGTAGTTCGAGCTGAAAGTTTTCGGGGTTCTGGTATTGAGCACGTGTTGGTCGGAGCGTAGACCTCATCAAGCGTGACCTCTCGACTTTCATATTTAGATTCAATATGCCTCTAACTAAGCGGTGATCACTCCCAGTTTTAATCCTGCTGATCACTGAGACATCATTGAATATCTGTCGTTTGTCCGTTAAGATGAAGTCGATCTCATTTTTCACTGAACCATCAGGGCTAATCCAGGTCCATTTTCGCTGGGGCTGTTTCCTGAAGAAGGAATTCATCATAAAGAGGCCTTCCTTCTCCAGAAAATCAGACAGCATCTGGCCCCTGTGGTTCCTCTGCCCAAATCCATATTGCCCCACCTTCAGCTCATCGTCTCTCCTTATGCCTAGTTTTGCGTTGAAATCTCCCATAACCACCGTGAAGTGACTTTTAGACGCGTGAATGGCTTTCGAGATGTCCTCGTAAAGGGCCTCCACTTCGTCGTCGGAATGTGTCGAGGTCGGTGCGTAAACCTGTATGACCTTCAGCGAATACCTTTTGGTTATTCTGAGTATAAGGTACGCTACCCTACTCGACACACTCTCAATCTTCTCCACGTTACCTATGAGAGACTTGCGAACGATAAACCCGACACCACCCTGGGACTGTTGGTCGCCCTCCCGGTGGAAGAGCAAGTTACCCGACTGGAGGATTATCGTGCCCTCACCCTGTCTTCGCACTTCTGATAATCCTACAACGTCCCATCGGATCTTGCTCAGCTCCTCTTCCAGCGCGGTGATCCTCTCGTCAGTCCTCAGTGTCCTGACGTTGTGTGTTACCAGGGCCAGAAGTCGTTTCTGGTAGCCGGATCGCGACCGGAGATTCTTAGCACCCCCTGCTCCGCCGTTACCGGGCCCGCTACCGTTGGGCCACGGAATAGCGGAGCTGCCGTGACTGGGGGCCGATGTGTGTGTGTGTGTGCACTCATATGGGGGGGTATTGCCATAATCGCCACGCTTGGCAGGCGGGTTGGCGATCGCAGTGGATGTTTTTAGTACACAGGGGAACGCTGCTGCCCGGTCCCCCGGTAATCCCTTAGTCGGCTTTTACGACTCCCATAGGAAGAGACGGGGTGGAGCTATTCTTGGTGCCGGCCCCACACGGCAGAAAAATAATAACTAGAAATTTACCCAAACCCTGGATCACGGACACACTAAAATTCATGATGTCCTTGCGGGAACAAGCATCAATAAAATCACAAAAGTACAAAACATACAGTTCTAAGCAATACTACTGTAACTTGAAAAACCTTGTTACAATAACGAGAGAAAAAGAAAAAAGAGCTTTCTTCAATCACACAAATAACAGCAACATTGATAAACCTGTTTTACTTTGGAGAAATATCAAAAATACTATATTACAAAATAACAATTCCACACATATACCGGACCACCTTAATGATCCTTATAAAATAAATCAACACTTTCTAAATTTATCTTTATATAATACACATGACTTAGAGAAAACGTGTACACAAAGGCAGACAAACCAAGAATATTTTGATCTAAAACTAACGACGGAAGATGAAGTTGAAAATTATTAAAAATGTAAAAACTAAAGCTGCAGGACACGATGGTTTGAATATTGATATGATACTCTTAACATTGGATGTAACGTTACCCACCATAACCAAAATTATAAATCAGTCAATAAGTACTCATACCTTCCCATCTAGTTGGAAAAGTGCTCTAGTGACACCCATACCAAAAAAGAGTACTGTTAATGAACTAAAAAATCTCCGGCCTATCTCTATTCTACCAGTACTCTCGAAGGTTTTGGAAAAAATAGTTCCTGGCCAAGTCGTAGCATATTTAGAGAATAATAATGTAATACCTAAATATCAGTCAGGTTTTCGTAAAGGTCACGGTACAGAATCTGCTCTTCTTCATATAACTGATGATCTAACAGAAGCCTCAGATAACGATAACAATAGCATATTAATCCTATTAGATTATTCTAGAGCTTTTGATTGCACACTTCCAGATCTGCTCCTATCTAAATTAGAACATTATGGTTTCTCAGAAAATACTTGCAATTGGTTTAAAACGTTTCTTCTAAATAGAAAACAAATGGTCGTAACTGACGGTAAAGACGGACAAAAGATCTTTTCCTCAGTCCTGCCTGTAAAACGCGGTGTGCCCCAAGGTTCCTTACTATCACCTATACTCTTTACAATTTTTACTTCAGATCTACCGTTATATATAAAATACTGTAAATATCACCTTTATGCTGATGATACACAATTATACTACTCTTTCCAAGGTAAAAATACGAAAGAAGCTATATTAAAAATAAACAACGACTTAAACAATATATATAACTGGTCTAAAAAGAACTCTCTAATGCTAAACCCATGCAAAACGCAAATGCTAGTATTAGGAACTAAACAACAAATAAAATACGTTCTAGATTGTGAAGAGAAAGTCAAATTAAACCAAACTCCTATCGAAGAAGTTAAATCTGCACGTAACTTAGGCCTTATTTTAGATGGAGAACAAAAATTTTCAGAACATATTAACAGTAAAATTAGAACAGCTTTCTTTAAACTAAAAACACTATAAAATAAGACCTTACATTAAAGAAGATTTGCGTATTCTACTAACCGAGTCTCTTGTCCTCTCACGCTTTAATTACTGCAGTACCACATATGGACCTAGACTAAATCAGAAGTTAGAGAGGGCAATCCAAAGAGTACAAAATGCATGACTATCCGCTTCTCAATAGATATAACCAAAAGAGAATACATAACACCACACTTGAACATGAAAACCAGAAGAGAACTGCACCTTGCCTGTACAAACCAAAAAGTAATCTATAATAAAAAACCTGAATATCTTTTTGAAAAGTTAACTTGGACTAAAAATCTAACAACAAGAAATACTCGTTCTACTGCAGAAAATCTATTGAAAGTACCAGCACATAGTTCAGCGCGTTATAAGGGATGTTTCAGATTCTTAGCAGCAAGCATATGGAATGATTTGCCGCCACCACTTAGAAATAGAATGAATGTAGATAGTTTCAAAGCAAAATATAAATTAGCTCTAATAAACAAATAAATAGCTGCAGAAAATCTGAATCATGCTTGTATAAAAGATTTGAAGTTAAATGATTATTTTACTAAATAACCCTAAAAATACACATATAAAAATTATAATAAAAAATACACACACAAGAACACACATACCCGAAAACAAACACACACATACACACTACCTAACTAACACGGTTTATGACAGTAACATAATTTAAAAGAATTGTCTCTAATTTCTATAACTCTTTTACTAAAGGTACCATTCCTATAACTTATTGTAATTTTTAAAAGGCAATAAATAATTCATTATTATGTATGATACCGTATATTTCAGGTACGATACAACAGGTAAACATATTATGTGTCGCAAAACCTGATATTTGAAGATGGCAATTAATGGAATGTCAAGCAATCACTAACTAACTTATCATCACGCCATTTCCCTTGCGGTGTAGGCAGAGAGAACGGAGTGCCAAGAGTCTCTATTCTTCCATACATCGCTCGCTTCTTCAACATTCATAATTTTCTTCATACACGATCGCTGGTTTCAGAGACTCCTGACTCCACCTTCCTTCAATACATTACCGATTTGGCCTAGGTAGGTGAGTCTCGGTCTCCCCCTAACACTTGTTATTTTCATTACTAGACTATTTGATGTGATTTTTGATTATTGCTTGAGTGTGTTTAGTTGTGATGAGATGACAGACATCAGGCGGTAGGTGACGGCTGACAGCTGACGGATAGCAGTTAGTCAATTTAAAATGAGGACAGACGTCTTTATATATTCATTCGAATGGCAAGAGCGCGTACAGTTGGTAACTTTTGTAATACATTAAAACTCAATATATTAATGTGTAAAAGTGGTGGCATTTACTAATTAACTACTTGTGTATGTGCATAAGTGTTGGCAAGTGACATAATGCGCTGTAACTTGCTTTTTCGTGTTTCCTCCAAAACTCCGTAGAAGCTTCCAGTAAAGCTGCCACCGTTTTACTGAGGTATGACTGACTTGACTATGACTAATTTTCTAAGAGTTTGACTTGTGTGACACATTAGTTTTACTATACTTGATGCAAAGTGAAACTTGATACTGGCAACAAATGGCTTAAGCTGATTTCCATAATAAAAAAAAAGAAGAATATAATAAAACTTTTAAAAATAAGCTTTTGTTCATTATTTATTACCATATCCTAAACTTCTAATCGGCGCGGAAGGGTATAACATTTTCACTACGTTCAGGTTTGATTGTGAAGAACAAAAGGATGATATAAGTCGAGTGATTGAAAAGTTTAATGATTATTTTGGAACAAAAACTAATACTACGATGATACAATACAAATTTTTTACGCGATCTCAAGAGGTCGGCGAAACCATCGACGGATATATCACCGCCCTTAAACTCTTAAGTCAACGATGTGAATTTGAACAACTGGAAGATAGCTTACTGCGAGATCGTGTCGTATGCGGTATAGTGAAAACGACGGTTCGCGATCGGTTGCTGCGTACAGAGGATCTGACATTGGAAAAAGCCATTAAAATATGTCAGGCGAACGAAATATCAAGCGACAGTGAAAAACAGATAGAAGTAATTAAAAGTGAGAACTGCGCGTCAGTGGACTCAGTGGGGTCAGCATGGCGCGGGCGGTTCGCAGTGGCTCAACGAGGCCGCGCGGCGCGGTCTCAAGGAGCGCTGGTATCGCGCGGTCGCGGACGCGACGGGCGACGGCGGGGATGCGTGTGCTGCGCGCGGTTGTAAATGCTTCACGTGCGCCGGAAAGGGAAATTTTAAAATAATGTGTCCAGCTCGCAAGTCGAAAGCTGTGCACGAGGTATACGCGGAGTATGAGTATAGTGAAGATGACGATGAACTATATTATATTTCTTCCCATGAAGGTGTAGTGGGCAGTGTTGATAACGCGATCGATTCAAAGCGGTATGAATCCTTATATATATGTGATAGTGGCGTAAAACATAAATTTTTATTGGATACCGGTTCAGACCTGAATGTGATATCCAAATGTACATATATAGAGTTAGATTTTTGTCTCTCTGACATTGTTCAAGAAAATGTACGGGCTAAATCTTTTTGTGGTAATAGTAGGTTGCTGTATAATTAAATGCATGTTTAAAAATGTTCAATATGAATTAAAGTTTGTAATATCTGAACAACAATGTCAAAGTATTCTCGGTAAATATGCATTAGAGGAATCAGGCATAATAAAAAGAGTGTACTCATTAAATCTATATAATTATAAGGAATTATTTCATGGGTAAGGTAAGTTACCAGGTATTTATACTATACCAGTTGAATTGAATGCTAACCCTTGTATATGTCCTGTCAGAAAAATACCCATAAGCTTACGTGAGCAACTTAAGAAGGAGCTTGCTCGTATGGAGCGTTTGGGAGTAATAAGAAAAGTTCACCATCCTACCTCGTGGGTTAACGGTATTGTCATAGTGGCAAAAAAAGATGGGACAATTCGAGTTTGTTTGGATCCGAGACCACTTAATCGTGTGATTAGGCGATAGCATTATCCTTTGCCAACAATTACTGAAATAGCCACCAAGTTGAAAGGCGCGCGGTATTTCAGTAAATTGGATGCCAAATCAGGATTTTGGATGGTGCAATTGGATGACGCGAGCGCTGACTTGTGCACATTTGGGACACCGTTCGGGCGTTACCAATACTTACGTTTACCCTTCGGTATTAATTCGGCATCGGAAATTTTTCATGCTAAGGTCAGGTAGTTGCTAGAAGACCTGGAAGGTGTGGACTCATTTGTCAATGACGTCATTGTTTGGGCGGCTACAAAAGAAGAGCACGACAAGCGTCTCAACTGCCTACTCAGAAGAGCGAAAACTGTAGGTATAAAGTTCAACGCTCAAAAGTGTTTATTCTGTGTGACAGAGGTGACATATTTGGGTCACACTTTCAGCGCTGAGGGTATGAAAATGACTCTAAAGTGAAAGCAATCACTGAGATGGCCAGTCCATCGGATCGTCCTTCATTGGAGAGGTTTTTGGGCGTGGTGAACTACGTGAGCAAGTTTATTCCGCACCACTCGGAGACAGAGGCGCCGTTGCGGAACTTATTAAAGAAAGACAATGAGTTGTTGGGGTGAGAACGAATAGCGCGTGGTGAGCGAGCTGAAGCGCGTGCTGTGCACAGCGCCAGTGCTGGCGCTGTATGAGCCGAATGCTCGCGCTGTACTGTCTGTGGATGCGAGCTCGCGCGCGCTGGGCGCCGTGCTGCTGCAGGCGGGCCGCCCCGTCGAGTTCGCGTCGGCAACGCTCTCCGACACGCAGCAGCGGTACGCACAGATAGAAAAGCAGATGCTCGCGATCGTGTTCGCCCTCGAGAGGTTCCATCAGTACATTTGTGCAGCGGTATGACTTTGAGGTGCAATACACGCCGGGCAAATACATGTTCGTCGCCGACACGTTGTCCAGGGCGCCGCTCCCGGACATCGTAAAAAGTACAATATCGCAGGAATTGGAAGAACAAACTTGTTTCTTGATAAAAAGTTTGAGGTTCAGTAAAGACCGCTTGGAAGATATCAGGTCGCAGAGATGATGAATGCCAAACTCTCATCGAGTATATTATGAACGGATGGCCCCTTAATAAGTATAAGGCTAATGAAGTTGTTCGCAGGCATTGGAGTTATCGAGAATGCATGGAATACGTCGACGGAGTGATATTAGTAAATAACTCTGTGTACATTCCAAAATCTCTTAGGTCAGAAATGATAAGCCGAGTACACGAAGGCCACCTGGGCATAGACCGGTGCAAGAGGCGCGCGCGAGACGTGATGTTTTGGGCGGGCATGTCGCGCGACGTGGAGCGTGCCGTGCGCCCGTGCCACGTGTGCGCCGAGCTGGCGTCGCGGCCACAACGCGAGCCAACTATCCCGCACTCGCTACCGCGCCTACCGTGGGCCAAGGTGGGCTCGGACGTATGCGAGTTCGGCAAAAGGTACTTTTTAATACTAGTAGATTACTTTTCTAATTTCGTCGAAGTGTGCCCCATGCCGGATATTACTTCTAGGCGGGTCATACTTGCTATGAAAGGTCAGTTCGCGCGACACGGCATACCACAGGAACTGTTCACGGATAACGGCCCTGCATACGCTTCGAGGGACTTCAGGACATTCGCAGAACAATGGGGATTTACACATTCGACTTCGTCGCCTCATTATCCACAATCCAACGGCCGAAGCGAACGTGCCGTACGCACGGTGAAAACGTTGCTGTCGAAAGCCGTAAGATCGAGTGAAAACTTCTATGTGAGTTTACTAAATTACAGAGCGACACCGAGAGATGGAACAGCTAGTCCCGCGCAGCTTTTGATGGGTCGAAGGATTAACACGAAACTCCCGTGCCACTACAATAAATTGTTGCCGGAAAGGAACAATACGTCAGATTTCAAAAACTTGGTTCGAAACCAAAAGAGAAGCAAGGAGTGGTACGATGAGCACGCCCGTCCACTCCCCGAACAGCGCGCGGGAGACGCCGTGGTGGCGATGTCAGGCGCGCTCCTACTTGGTGCGAAGCCACGGAGGTGCGGTATTACTAGAAGGCACCTTACCAAGGTTCCTCCTGAGAAGTAACAAGAAAACGGAGCCGATAATCACAGACGTTCGTCCCTTGAGTCGGAATCATATGAGTCATGTTCCGATCTCGATGAAAATGATATCGTTTCACATCCTCGAAGTGATATAGTCCCACGTCCAGAAAGGGCTTCTGCAAGGTTGGCTAAGGAAAAAATAAAAAACATGAAATGAAAATTTATATAGATATTATTGTAATAATGTGATTAAATTTAGTTTCTTTCATTTAGTTAATTTTTATATTGATATTTACACTTAATAATTTATGTATTTTTGGCACAGGGAAAGAGAGGCACATGTAAAAAAAAAGAAGCATGTCGTACTGAAACTATATTGTGTTTGTTGTTAGTTAACTTCGTTACATATGTACGGTATAGTTTAGTTATTTGTTGTGTTAAACACAAAGTGAAAAATGTGAAATCTCAGGATACCGTCCAGATGCCTTGCCAATTCAGCCATCGTGACAATTGCTCCTGACTGCTAATTTTGATAACACATTCATACTTAACGTCTTTGGGTGACGCCTGCGCCATCTGTCGGAAGTATTTTCATACATTATACTGACCAGGTAAACTTAATTTTACAATTAAGATTTTACCTAATAATGACGCAAACCCTATAAATATTTAGATATTTTTATATATATTTTTAGCATTTGGCATGCTTAGCAGTATACATTAAACACAAAGTGAAAAATGTGAAATCGAAAATAACAGTCACGAGCAGGATTTGAACTGATGAAAGAACATCAGAAGGTTACATCAGTATATTACTGATGTAACCTACTGATGTAACCTTCCTCAAAAAATAGGCTCTATCAATAGGATCTTTTTTTTCAACCCTTTTTTATATACCACTATAGGGCACAGGTCTCCTCTCATGGTGAGAGAGATTAGGCTATAGTCCACCAAACTGGTCCAGTGCGGATTGGTAGACTTCAGAAGCTGTTGAGAAAATCTCTCAGGCATGCAGGTTTTTTCAAAATATTTTCTTTCGATATTTTTTTATATATATTTTTAGCATTTGACATGCTTAGCACTATACATTAAACACAAAGTGAAAAATGTGAAATCGAAAATAACAGTCAGGAGCAGGATTTGAACCTGCATCTTCTGGATACCGTCCAGATGCTTTACCAATTCAGCCATCCTGACAATTGCTCCTGACTGCTAATTTCGATAACACATCATACTTAACGTCTTTGGGTGACGCCTGCGCCTGAATTGACGCGACTGACGCGCGCGCTGAATTGGTAAAGCATCTGGACGGTATCCAGAAGATGCAGGTTCAAATCCTGCTCCTGACTGTTATTTTCGATTTCACATTTTTCACTTTGTGTTTAATATTTTCTTTCACCGAGCAATGATAAATGGTAAAAAAATACACACATAATTTCGAAAAATCTCAAAATGTCAGAGGTGTGTCTGTGAATAAATGGATAAATAGGCTGTCTAATGCACAAGGATTTTTTTTTATTTGGTAGGGTAGTTTCTGAGACTACTGCGTCTAAACATACAAACTCTTCAGCTTTTAAATAGTACTATAAGATAGGGCACAAACTGCAAACATGCACGCGGTTATCAGCACGCGTATTCTGCTTAAAATGCAGCGAACGGCCTGTGATGACTAGGTACAGGTATCTAATATTATTCAGCACATAGCTACTACAGGACTTCCTCCTTTTTTTGTTAAGACGCGAAGAAATATTCCTAACCACACACCCTGTTGTTTGGGGCAAAGAACAAGGAGGTAGTGTGGAGCTCTCACCCACTAAATAAACGTGTCATTTGATCGCCTGTATTGGCGGACCACTGGAACTGTATACCATTACTTCAGTAATCGCCGGCGGGTTACCCTCAGGTACCCTCTCTGAGTGACGCATCTGCAGACCTAAGTAGGTATGGCATCACTGTAACGACGTGTGCCGCGCCGTGTCCTCAGCGGCAATGGTGTCGGTACGGAGTTGCTTCCCTCCTTGCGACTATGTGCAGGTAGTATCTGTCGTAACATCCATGCCTCGACTGCACCTGCACCAGTTGGAATATAAGGACTTCGTGCCGTCACCTTGCCCACTCCTTCAGCATCGGCTGAAGCGCCCCTATGGTACACACTACAAGACCCCTACTCCCATTGATATTTCCATTTTTAGCCATTATAACTAGGTATAGACTAGTTTTCAGGATAACAAGTCCCTATAACTATATAACTAGGGAACCAAGTTAGGTATAAATACGCGTCGTGGTTTCAGTCAGACTCCGAGCTATTACTGATTAGTTTCCTGATTGAAATTATTGTTCTGAACAAATAAATCACAAATGCTAGATTTTTAAATAAATTTAATTTAAAAGGTATTCATATAAATAAATTCAGTTTAAGGCGTATTATAAACTCACTTTATAAAATGAAAAACACGAATTTCTCTTAAACTCGGGTACCGTAATGAAAACTATTTATAGATTATGAAACTAGGCATTTTTTCTATTAGATAGATGAGACATCAAGAAGGCACATGGATTATTGTACTGGGCCTAATCGCCAAACAAAATTGGCATTTTCCCTTTTTTTTTTTTGTCAATGTGTAGGTATATACATATATGCCTATAGGATAATTTAATAAATTTCATGTCCTGTAGCTTTTCTTGTCCAAAAATATTAGGCAAAGTATCTAAAGTTTAATTTTAATGAAAGACGTGTTTTTAAAAATATTTTATTGTCCATGATTAACAATTATAAAAATATACAAAAAAATTGTACAAAACATTTATTACCATTATCACATTTATATAATAGTTAATGAGCAATTATATTGAGTATAAAATATGAGGAGTATACATAGATTTTATAAAATAGATCCATTGTAAATTATAATCATGTAAAACTTCTGTGAACACACAATGAAATCATGCAGTTACAAAAATAAAATACCATATTACTCTTGTCTACTTACTTGCTATATATAATTGAGTTGTTTTAAATATTTCATATGTCGGTAAATATTATTTCAAACCAGCTGGTTATAGTGGTTATAGGGTAATATTATCTAGTACTTAAATTATTTAAGGCTATATTATGTCATTTCCCTAACCTTATTCCAAATTTTGTTGGAAATCGGTTTGGCTAGTTTATTATGTAGGTACTTAATATAAATAAATTTATGACAAATATAAATTATTAATGGAATGTACATCACAAATGCTGCAGTTTACCGAGTATTATATAGAGATTACTAGTTAACCGTGTGGGTTTCGCTTACTACGGAATGCGGTTTGTAAAAACTTTCTAAATCGCGTGCGATGGTTGATAGTATCTCGTTGGCCGAACTGAAATAACGTCCCGCTACGCACTTTACTACGGTCTTTTGTATCTTTTTTTCTCGGCGCCTAAGAATCTTACCGTAACGTTAAATAGCAAATAAGAATTATCCAAATACGACTGGATGTTCCAGGAATTAGAGTGTTAACTAATTAGATTTTTAGTATACATCGTATATATACACTATTCAAGTTTGTGCACTACGTTGTAAGGCTTGTATAGATTATTCGCGGCAAACCAACGAACATGGACTCGCGCGGTAGCTGCGCTGCGCGATGCAATTCAAACATTCAGCAATTGCAAGCGCTCGGACATGTCGCTGTGAACAGGGTACTGGATCTGTAGCGATACGTGCTAGCGTAGTTGAGACGACTCTTCATATTTGCTAAAGCTTATGTATTAGCAAATTTCCACATTAACGCAATAAAAATTTGAGAATATACGGAAACAAATATACATAATTATAGTTTGGTTTCCTCGTTTTTGTGATGATCACACTCGTAAATAATGTGATTTATCACAATATCAGGCATACATTGTACGCGTAGCAGCCGCGCGTAATCAATACATTATGGCTTTATTTTTTTTTATTACATACTTATATAATTTGTTTTGTTTTAACAATACACGAAATATTATTTGAGTAAGGCACATTCAGAAGCGCCATAATTAAAATTCCTAGTAAATGTATTCCATATATACCCATGATACCATAATGTAGTATTCATATTTTGCAGGCTTCTGTCTTTTTTAATAAAATCTTTATGTCAAAAATGTAATTGTAATGGCAGTCCAACATTAATATCTTTGCAGTTAATATAACCTAATATGCAATTAAGTACACATTTCATATGACAATTATTCAGGCTTCCTTTAAGAGATTTTTCACAAAAGTAGGTAAAACAAATGCCGCTCTGTGCATATCAGTACTGTAATATTTCAAATTCATTGTTTTCTCATCTTCTGATGAAAATGTGTGATAAGGAATATCAAATTTGATATCTTTATCCATTGAGCCAATTACAAAACCTATTTGGCCAGATGGGTACGTTGGCACTGATGCATATGCATATGCCGCTTTAGGGAATTGATTTCTACAGAATTTCAAAGTACTTGTAACTAATTCTATGTCATTCCATATAGTTCCAGCTTGGGAGCAGACAATTCCGTTCGGTTTTAAAGCACTTTTCATGAGAGCAAAATAGTTTTCCTGAAATAAATTCACAGCAGGTCCTACAGGATCACTGCTGTCTGTGATGATAACATCAAACTCTTGACTGTGGTTCTTCATAAATTCAAAGCCATCTCCAATATGCAGGGTCAATTTTGGACTATCAAATCCCACTGCCATAAAGGGCAGATATTTTTTTGATACTTCAACAACTGCAGCATCTATTTCAACCTGAAATGTCATATAAAATATTGTATCATTAGTTGCTATTAGTCATTTCTTATCTACTGTTACTAAGTACATTGTTATTATAATTACCATTTGATAAGATTTTGTCTGAATAACAACCCATCTCGGCAAAGGTCATTCAATCATTCTTATCATACTAAATAAATGATAAAAACAATGTCAATAGTATCCATTGATTAAAATAGGTTGTCAATTATTTTTAAGTCTCTTATTCTGACTTTTTACAATCAAAAGTAACCTAAACATGGTTTAAATGAACCACCAACTTTTGCGCATGACTTTGTCTGTGTGAAATTTAGAGCTGTGTCCAAAGAAAAATGAAAAATATATTATGGATTAAAAAAAACGGAACTACCATGGTGATATGCATGTCATAAATATCATTAAAACAATATAGTTTAAAGGGTGACAATGTTAATAGGGCAAATATTTAAGAATAGAAGACTTTAGATCAAAAAGATTTTTTTAAATAAGAGCAGTGATTCCTTAGATTACCCTCTCCAAACAAACAACGTTATTTGCATTCTGTCTATATAACTTACAAGTCTTCTGATAGGAATGCAAGTGGATATAGTAAACATCCATGCTGTAAAGGCAACTACTAAACATAATTGTTAATTATTCTATAATGTGTAGTCTTAAAAAATATATTCCCATTGGGAATCTAGAACAATAAAATAAACATACCTGCACAATTTGTTTAACTTTAGGATGCTTAGCAACCTCTCTGGCTACCCCACCATCTCCTCCTCCAACTATCAATACTTTTTCTGGGTTTTTATGACAACAAAGTGGAAGAAAAGATATCATTTCCTATAATCAAATAAACTCATGTTAATTTACATAATTTAAAGCTCAAGTGATTTATCTATCTATACACATAATAAAATTGATGTGTCTGTTTGTAATATCTAAATAACAGCTTTTTACTAAATGTAAGTGGGAGTATATACCTAGGCTGCCTACAAGAAATTACCATTTTTTTAAGTTTGTCTGTTTGTTCTGGCTAATCTCCAGAATGGCTGAACCCATTTGGACAGGGCTTTCACTAGCAGATAGCTGTTCTTACAAAGAGTAACTTAGGCTACTTTTATTTTGGAAAAATAATTAGGGTTCCACACAAAAAATAAAACCTATAAAATTGTTAGAGAATGCCCATTCAAGTAGATGAGTATATACATTGAATATACATCCACAGTTAATCTCCTGAATGGCCATTGACATAATTATCATCAATTCTAGAAATCTGTGTGGTTTGTTCTAGAAGGACATAATGAAATATAATATATTTTTCACTTCATGAAATGTTCACTGTATTACTAAATACACTCACCTGATATGAAAACTCATCCTTTTCAGTACATTGTATAATTCCATCCAATATGAGCACCTTGCCTAAACTAACAGTGTCACAGACAAGAACATCTTGATACTGAGACTTTTTTGAGTGGAGGACCTTTGTAACTTCAAATGAGAATGTGGCCCCTGGCCACATTTCACAAGACTCGGTGAACCAGTTGTTTTTGAGTTGATTCATGGTAGAACCTGATCACTGTTTAACATAAAAACTACATTACATTAGAATGAATATTTATAATGGAACATTATTCAAACTGTTGATTGGCTGTACAATATATGTACAAAATGGAACACATACTATTTAAAACAATATTTTTTGTTAAACTGTTTTTAATAATAGTTGTAAGAAACACTTGTGCATGTAATTAAATTAATAAGTTACAAACCGGATCTGTTGAAGCGAAGTGAACAAAGTTTAGTCTAGCAATGATATTGTAGAAAAATATATAAAACTGCAATGACCGTAGCAAACTATTTTATAACAATATTTAGGTCTAAAGTCAAGTCTGTCTTCCCCCTAAAAAAACTTTTTTAATTTTATTTACTCATTTTCAACTCATTTACTAGTAGTTTACTAGTCTGTCCTGTCTTACTCACACACAAAAATTCATCGAGCTCGTAATAAAGGGTAGAGGAAATGACTTAGGCATGTCGATTTGAAATCGATTAATCAAAAATCGATTATTAAGAGTAATATAATCGATTTTTCAGATCAATTTTGAACCCTACATCGATTCAATGAATCAATCTATAAACCTACCGAATCGGACCGATCAATTCAAGGAACAAGCGAGATAATATTTCGTAAACTGACTGCGGTATATTTTTGTTGTTGTCGGGCGTAAAAGCGACTGGTAGTACCTACTTGGTTGATAATTAGAACGCATCATAGATTCATATAGTAAATTAGAGCATCCAACGGTGGCGTTACTTGCGTTAAAAAAATATTTTGCACCTTAGAGGAAGGATATTATAGACAAGCTATCAGTGGATGCAGTGTCGAGATAGCAATAGATAACCGAAATAATTTTAAAAGATAACTATGATTATAACTTTGTTGACTAAAAATGTACTACCTGTTTTAGCCGGATAAAAGAATGACAGGACAAAAGAAATTGCAGTTATGCTTATATTTTGCTTAAAATGTATTAGAACATGTAATATTAGCGTATATAACGTGATTAATAAAGGTTTTTTTTTACGTCAATACAAAAACAAGCTTACATACTGATGATAGGGACGGTTGGCCACCTTATTGTTTGGACCCAGTTCATTGGGTCCAAATACAACTGACGCATATGCGAAAAGGATAAATATACTTATACCTTTGTCGCTCTCACTCTTGGTAAAACCTAGTATGTGCATCCTTTTCTTCATCCTTAATGTCAAAATAGTAGCGAGTCTATTTTATTCTTCGTCTAAGTTTTGCGTTTACGTGAATTTTACATATTTTAAAATAAAACTACGTTTACGGAATCTATCGCGTTTACTTGATTTTTATACTATCCCGAGGTTTCGAATGTGTGGACGTAGATGGTAGACGTCCAAAGCTGATATGTTGTTTCAATGGTTTCATCTACCCAGAGTAATATGATTTTTTTTGGTTTACTTATTTCAACCCACATATTATTCGTTTAGAAACACAATTAAAAATATATCTAATTTAAGGTTTAGGTACGCTTACAATGTATGAGACTTTATGCTAGCATATAGAGATAGAGATTTTATGCTAGCATAAAAACCTCATAACACTACTGCTGAGCAAAAGTTCCTGGGTTCGATCTCCACCTCTACCTATTCTTTCGAAGGAATATAGGCGTGATATTATGTTTATTAATTTAATAATACTTCTATCCAATTACTGGTATTTGCGGTAAATGGTCATCAATAATCTCCTGTATCTATATCATGATATTAGTTAGGTATGTTTGAAATTGGCGCGATTAATCGAAAATTGATCTTTTAATTCTCGATTTAAACAAGAATCGATTCTAGTATGTTCGTTTTGGATCGAATCGGAGATCAATATTTTTTAAAGTGAATAGACATGCCTAAACTGACTACAAATTTACCGAGCCAATTCTTTGAAATCCAAAAATGGCGGTATTGCCGCAAGGGAAGCGCGTAAAAAATATCGATATCGATACTTCAGTCCTTCAAGCGATCTATAAATTTTTGGGTGGACAAAGGTTTTTTAATTGCGTAAATCTTTATCTACCTGTACCTATAATTATATCTATGTGTGTCAAATTGCAACCCAATCCATTCAGTCATGTGAGCTAGTGATTGATAGATCAATCAGGCATGCCTTCTTTTTAAACAAACAGAAAATTAAGGGCATACACTCTATTAAATAGATTTAGGTTGTAAAAAGCATAAAAAAATAAATAATAATTTAATCCTGGGTATAGTCGTTCATTCTAAGTCCAAACATACCTATATAAGTTTGTGATGTGATGGCATCAGGAGAAAAAGATTTGAAAGTGAGGTATTACGATAGCTAAAAACAAGTATATAATAATATTTTATTCCATCCATCAGTCATTCGACGTCCACTGCTGTACATAATAGGTCTCCCTAAGAGAACGCCACAATAAGTGGTCCTTTTTTTTTTGTTAACACGGTCCAAAACGCAAGTTTACGCACGTCACTGGGGTACCAACAGGATCCAAGGGGAGTGTCGGGCTTGATGTCATATAGGCTCGATAATCATATAGTACCATGATAGCCCTAGATGATATTCATGATCTGGTAATGGAGCCACAATCCCATCAACTTTGGAATCGTTTGATTCGTTTTGACAAGTATTTCGGTCATAGATGATGTCTAAGGCCTGATGATGATGATTTATGTCCATTTCCGTTATTGTACGCATGTCATAATTATACAAGCACGCATTAAAAAAGTTATAATCATTTTATTTCGGCTCACAATTTTTTTTTAAAGTAAATGCTTTGAATGCTAATAATAATACAATTCAAATGATTAATCAATTCGATAAATTAATAAAAATTGTTTTATTTAATGGTATGCTGCTAAGCCACTGCTCACCACTTTACTCCGAGCACACAAAATTAATAAATGGACGGCTTCTTCCCACTATATGAAAATTTGTGACGAATAAAAATCACAAATTATTAGTGTTGGATGTTAGGTTGGAACCTAAATAGCACAAATTAAATATTTTTAAAATAAAGGATACCTATTTAATATATCAATATTTTTAAAACATCGATATATGGATAGTTGTTGGTTCTTCCTGCATCCCTAATTGACAGCTGACATACAACAGATAAAGGCTTTGTTCCGATATACACTGCGAGCACTGTGATATCACGTGATCAAAAGCTTCCATAAATATAACAATTTGCACTATGGAATATTATTATTATTATTGAATATTGTAAATCAAAGATACCCAAACATGGTAAATGTAAAGAAATTGTGTTTATTGCAGTGTAAAACCAATACTTTGTATGAAATGAAAGTAATGACAGATCAGTATACTGGACTGCATTCCGTTATAAACAGTAACCAGTATAGCTAACTATAAAGGAACGACTTTACAGTATACTAAATTGACATCACACCTTACAGTGCTCGCAGTGTATATCGGAACACATCCAAATTACGCTGTCATCGTAACTATTAAGATGGCGGACGACAGCCTAAGTAATTTATAGGTATATGAAGATTAGGGCGCCTCCTCCAATCTCAATGCAAAAATTAGTATAGTAGTCTGTACACACATTTTTTTTTTTAGTTTGTTTAAGTCTTTGGAAGAACCATCTGCCTAACAGTAAATTAAACATCGTTATTCTCTCATCACACGTAAGTTTAGTTCATAAAACAAGTCATAGTCGAAGCTAGTCATATAAAATTAGTCAGTCAAGTCAAATTCCCACTCCAGTAAGACGATAGCAACCTTACTGAAGCTTCTATGGAGAAAAAACACGTTATGTCGCACTACATCACTTGCCAACACTTATGCACATACACAAATAGTTATAAGCAAAAGGCCACCACTTTTACACATTAATACTTGAAATAACACAAGTTTAGGAAAATAATGCAGAGCGACGACATGATCCCCTTATCTTATCTTCTTGTTTAATGGCTCTTGTTGTGGCAGTGTGACCACAATTTCACCAAACATGATCTTCTTCGTGTTCCCGCCAAAACTCCTCTGTGCTGTGCACACAAAGTACATTTGAAGATTAAATTTGTATGTAAAGATCAGCAGGGTTGCCAACTCGGTGTTACGGTTAGGTGCTAGATCTCATTAGAAAAAGTGCTAGATTTCTATATAAATCCAAAAATAGTGCTAAATTTGTACGACCATCAACAAAAAAGCTTCTAGAACAGTGTAAGTATCGCAAAATTGATTCGAGGCAGTACTTGATATCGAAACAAAAGTATCGAGTACTTGCTCCTATTTACTAGTGTCGGAAATACCTAAACTGAAATTGAATCAAGAGATTGAATATGAAAGTGGATTTTACACTGCCTTATTTTAAGATAAATGTTGGATCATTCCTACATGTCATTTAAAAAGTGACCAATAGAATAATACGCATTTATATTGGTCAGTATCAAACAGGTGAGGCAGCAACGCATTTTAACAAAGTGTAGCAGACTAAGTAGCTGGTATTTGTTTAGTTTGGCTACTGCTCGTCTAAACGCATTTTGTTTTGCGGTAATCGAAATATACATTTAAGATATTTGAGAAAAAATACTGAATTACGCTTATATTATAGGCGTGTCTTAACACAAAATGATTATTTTGTTAGATTTTTGTCTGTTTGAAAGTTCGCGCACAACGTAAAAACTACTAAACGGATTTCGATGCAACTTTTTATTAGATAGCTCTTGATAAGACTTAAAAACTGGTACACATTTTATTCCGCTACTATATCGGGAACGTGAGATATAACCTAACATCTAGCTTTTGGTTGCGGTGGAGCCGCGGGCAAAGGCTAGTAAATTATTAAAGCTTTGATTAATTATGTATTAGGTATTTATTTTCAATTTAATTTACCAAATTCGAAAAAAATCTACCAGTCATAAAAAAAAACTATTTTTCAAATACACGTTTTTTTTTTTGAGAAGTTGATTAATCTCTTCTTCAAAGAGTAATATATTAAGGTACTCTGTGCTGTGGTAATGCATCGCTGTCTTCGTATATATATAGTTATTTATGGTTTCTTTTGGGTGTAATCGGTTATACGTAGTTTCGAGTAACTAGTTTCAAAACCTATTGTTTTTATAACTAGTTATGTCTGTATCAGTAGAGCGTTGGTTAGTTTTGTGTTTGTATCATGTTACGAGGTACATAATATGTATGCTATGTGTGTAAATTGGTTAAATAATTTTATCAATTGAACTTCCCTTCATACTTTTCCAGGCTTAAAAAAAATATATGTCACAACAATATAAAAACTGCAAACATGTAAAAACTCTTTTGAATTATAATGGTTGTGAAAATAATGACTCTATCACGGCAAAAGAATATTTTTGAAATAAAAGTAGTTGGTTTAACCGTCTAATAATTGTATGGATCCTCTCCTTATCATCCTTCCTACCCTCTCCTTAGTATCGTCTCTCCTTATTATCCTTCCTATCCTATATTTTGACGGGCCTCGTGGCGTAGTCGGTAGTGTAACCGATTTCCGTGCACGAGGTCGTGGGTTCGATTCCCACTCAGGACAATTATTTGTGTCATGAACACAAATATTTGTACTGCGTCTGGGTGTTCTCTATCTATTATATGTATGTATTTACAAAAAAAAATGTAATATATTATTATGTATTATATCCGTAATCTGGTACCCATAGCACAAGCGATAAGCTTAGTTTGAAACCAGAGGACGTTATGTGAAATGTATGTGAATAATGATTATTATTATTATCCACCTCCTATTCCTTTCCTTGAAGATGGCGACGCGCGAGTGATGCCTTTGGTGTTGGTTGCTAGAGTCTATAGGCTACGGTAACCGCTTACCATCAGGTTGGCCGTATGCTTGTTCGCCACCCATGTAGTACAAAAAACAAAATAAAATATTGTTGCATATTTAAAAAAAAATGAGCCCATCTATTTTACTAATTATAATATCAATATTTATTAAAATATTTTTAGGCACATATTTTTAATTCATCATCACCATCATATGTAAGCTTTCCTGCTAAAATCTGGCTTATGGACCTCTACCAACTATATACAATGACATTAATTGTTATATTGTTGTCTTCTTACAATTTTTTCACGCTTACATATAACTTTAAGGTGCTTTATCTTCTTTAATCAGACCTGCAAAAAGCAGTTAATATGTCAGGACACAATCGCCACCAATCTATTTGCTTTGAACGGGGGTGTTATCATAAAACTAACTTATCATCACGCCATTTCCCTTGCGGGGTAGGCAGACAGAACAGAGTGCCAAGAGGCTCTATTCTTGCATACATCTCTCGCTTCCTCAACATTCATAATTCTCTTCATACACGCTCGCTGGTTTTGTAGACTCCTGACTCCTCCTTCCTTTAATAGGTACATGACCGATCTGGTCTTGGTAGATGAGTCTCGATCTCCCCTTGTACCGACATCCTTCAACTTTCGAACAGACCTTTTTTTGAACAGGGTAGTGTGGAGCCCTGACCGACTAAAGAAACCCGCCGTGTGCCGTCTCTCCGCCTTTATTGGCGGGCCACCGGAATTATATTACATTCCTTTAGTGGTGAACAGACCCAACTCCAGAGTTTGATAAATGAGAGAATTGGGATTTTCTGTCCGAAAACTATCTGGAAAAGTGCCCCTCATGGTAAATTATGGGTCACGCCGTCATGGGACTAAGTGGCATATGAGAAATCTGGGTTTGTGCTTCTTTACAGGAACATGAGATAAATAAAAATTTGAAGTATTATTTATTATAAATAAAAATTGGGCTGCTTTTACTCACCATGCAAAAATAGAAAAGGCACTGTTAATGCATTTAACTATCTGTGACGTGTCTTTCACATATTCTCATCTTTTTATAATCAAAATATTTTTTTGTTGCCCACTTATAACTTGAAGCCAAGCATTGCTCAGGGAACGTGACTGGGTTTGGAAACACATGAAGTACATCCTCTGCAAAAATAAGTTTAGGTATAGGTTACCAGTCAGCTTAGAATTGTTAACAATTTAAGTTTTATTTTGTTGCTACCCACAACTTGGTCTACGTGAAATTTAGTTATTTTAAATGGCCTTATTTACTCCTTATAAGATGAGCTATCTGTCAGTGAGACCCATCCAAATCTCAAAAATTTGGTATTTAGCTCTATGTATGTATATACTTTCATAAGTAATTAGTAAAAAGTTGTTATTTAACATTACGAACAGACACCTATTATTTATTTGCTTAGATATATAGTATAACTAGCTGTTGCCCTGTGCACTGCACTTCACCTACATTGTCACCAGCGCCACCTTACACACATACATTATCTTATATATATATATATATATATATATATATATATATATATATATATATATATATATATATATATAATCAAAACATAAACATAGCATCACGCCTGTATTCCCCGAAGGGGTAGGCAGAGGTGTATTACACACGCACGATTCGCCAGCTGATGATATGTAAAAGAAAAAAGGAAGAATATGGATTAATAAAGGAAAAAATAAACAATAATGGGAAACAGAACAATAGCATCACCCCATTGCTTACAGTGTAACAGAATAATGGTACCACTGCATTTCTCAGAAAGAGTAAAGGACTAATGTCACCACTCCATTACATGAACATGATTGATGTATAATATTTTATCAAATCAATATCAAAAAATGTGAATAAATGCTTTCAGTATTATAAAAGATGTGTTTATGTTCCCTCTTTGACTATTGAATATTTGAATATTTTAAGGAGTAGACTTCAGTAATGGATCGGAGCAGACACACACAATCTTTTTTCTTTTAGACTTTATATCTCACTGTCGGACATGCCATGAGCTTTTTACCCTAAAGGAGTCTTATAATCCTAATACTATAGTACAACTCTGGCTACATGATTTAGTAAAGGATATAACTTCGAGTTTTCGCAGTAGTAAAATCTTCGTAATTCTTTACGCCTCGTGAGACACCCGCAGTAAAGAAAACTGGTTTTTAATTTGCTTTTTAGTCACTCATCATATATAGTAACCTTACATTGTAAAAGTAATAATTATAGGAGAACTAGAAAACGATACTTACTAGTTGGCGTACATCCCTACTATAGCACAATGTCTGGGTATTATAGCAAAGAGCATATAACACTACGTTTAGTATTATAGTATAATTTATAGAATATTGTATTGTATTGTAGCCATTTTGTGAAATTTTTTGTTACAATTATTTTTTATAGCAATGTCAGTTTTATTTTTTTATGTTTTTATTTTATAACTGACTATGAAGGATTGATAGTATGTCCTCCATTTATCAATCACACTACGTCCATAGTAAAAATGACACTTGTAAAATTTATAACAGTGACCTCTACATCAGTTTAGGATACCAAATGCTCTTTTATTTACGCGGGTGTTTTATAAGATGGCGACGTTTTCTTTGTAATAAATTGGAACCCTACGTCAAGTTCGGCACTGCCCGGAGGTGCCCGGCCCCTGAACAAAACAAAACAGCGAATTGCAATTGATTTATAGAAACTAATTAATTACATTCAAAAATTAAAATACTGGAATCAAGTATGAATCAAGCTGAAAAATCTGTATCGTTATCATGGGATGCCTATCAGAATAATATTTGCAAAGGACTTAGCGTACTACAACAGGTACTTTATAGTTTTTTCATTGGTACTACATTTGCTTTTCTCATTTCTGCTTTATTTACTATCACAATGGGCTGTATGTTAAGCTCGTTTTCATTTAACAAGATACTATCATCATATATGAATGAAAAATGTCCAATATAAAAGTACCTCGTCCGTAAAAGATAAGTCAAAATCATTATCAAGTAGGTAATTTTGTACAAACCGCAAATGTCATTAAAATTTTTGTTCTAATAAATAATTACAAGAATCATATCATTTAGAGTATAGTTCAGTAGTGTAGTTTTATCAAAAATGTTACCCGGGTTTGATTAGCCCTATAGTCTGCATTACATGCTACACATGGACTCATTTGCTCATGAAGTCTGAAATACCAAGGTCACATAATGATCTGCTACCTATGCAGAAGATATAAAAGAATTTATGCCTGTAAAAATACTTAGGTACGAAAACATTACATTAATTTTTGTTACAGTATAAACCATATTACAGTATCAACCTATAAATTGAACTATCATTAGGTAGTCAATTGAATATATTATATTTTTTTAGCATGGTGAATTTGTTGACATGACACTTGCTGCTGATGGGCACCATGTAAAAGTTCATCAAATGGTACTGTCTCTTGCGAGTTCCTACATAAAGGACTTAATTTCTACAGCACAATGTCCACATCCTGTCATATTCCTCAATGTAAGTGTAATAATTATAAGCTTATATCACTGTCATCTTAAGTATTTCATTAGTGAGATAAAGCCAGATATGAGAGTTACTGCTATGACGGAGTTTATTAGGGTGAGCGAAGCAAGCCCTATCACTATCTCACAGTGTATGCACTTTTGTGGCACACTTTACTGAAAAACTATCACACTTTCAGATTTGGGTCTTGACATAGTAATTTCAATTTATTTCTAGATGTGATAAAAATATTATTTTATACATATAAAAAATATAATAATTTTTATTAACTAGAATTTTATTGTATTCCTAACGCCATCTGACGAAAATTATAAAAATTAGCATTTTCTTGTATTCCCAATACCATTTGTTGAAAATTATAAATTAAGTAGAAAACTTCCCAAGCCCTCATAAAACTCAGCTTTTTGCTAGTTTAAGATCCTCCAAAGGAAAAGAGAATAAAAACAATAGCTGTAAGCAATCATACATTTGAAGGAGGTAGGTTGCTAATTGCAATTTTTGTAAGAAGTAGTTATGTCATCATGACATGCTGAAGAAGCGAGAGATGTATACAAGAATAGAGCCTCTTGGCACTGTTCTCTCTGCCACTCTCCCACAAGGGAGATGTTGTGATGTTAAGTAAGTATTAGGTAAACCTAATCATGAACTAGTGTTCATCAATGCTTACATATAAAGTAGAGGTGGCAAAAATCAGAACCTCAGTACAAACATGGAATGCAAGTGTAGATACCTACTGAACCACACACAAACAAACTAGATTGAGGTAAGATATTTTGTCACCACCTTCGCTTTTGATAGGTCTACCCTAACAAATGTTAAATATTACTTTCTCTTATTTCCGCGAATGTTATACCTACCTACATTTATTTACATTAGAATCTAACATATTTACTTGATTTTCTTCTATTCCAACATTTTCATTGCATGCACACATTGGATAAACGGTTTTATTTTCTTATATTTCCAGAATATAAATTATGCTACACTCTGTGCATTATTGGAGTATGTGTACACTGGAGAGGCTGTAGTACAAAAAGACCTACTGCCAGATCTAATAGCAGCAGGTAGAGCACTTCACATCAAAGGACTTAAAGAGATGGTAATTTAATTACTTTATTTCACTATTCTTTTACCATTATTAATTACTTATAATCTTTACGATGTCATTAGGAAGTTTTATATTCACTAATGCTTGAATAGGTAGTATAATTATGTATTAACAACATAATTGATTAAAATAAAATATACTTATAATACCAACAAAACATGAATGTGAGGGCAGAGAGGAACCTACTTACTACATCCTTATTAGATGTTTAAAAAATGTAGTGCTTTGTCTAAGGTTGTTCAATAAGGTGGTTGGTTGATAGCAGGCCGATAACACTTCTTAGAATGCGTTTCTTTGATGCAGAGCTAGGCGGAGTGGAGCAGAGAAGAGCCGTGAAAAGTGGCAAGTGGTTCCATTGAAGTGTGGAGTGGAGATCTTTGGTTTCATTTCATTTGTATGTTGTCAGTTGTGTATCTCATTAACATGGAATTTTCTGACACTTTCAACGAGAAGCTACTCATCCATTTTAATTCATATACAATGTCGATTACGTGTAAAGTTTATGACTTAATACCGCAAACTAAACTAAAATGTAGCCCACAAATCCTGTCCTGACAAGTTTAGCCTACCCGGTCGCACTATCCCGATGCCCTTCCCCGCTTGCCCTCCGCTCAGCACCACAACCCCGTTCTGTCCAGCTCGGGCCTGCGTTTACATATAGTTTATTCGAAAGTCTGCTCTGCTTCGCTTACACTGTTTCCACTGAAGCCGAGTGGAGATTTCGAGCACTGTGATTGGCCAATTCATGGTCCGCTCCTCTCCGTTCCGCCCAGCTCCGCGTCAATGAAAGCGCACCCTTAGTCTGTTACCACACAGATGACAGATAATCTGATAATACAGACTGTATTGGGATTGAAATATATCTTTCAGGAGAATCCATATACTTCAGAGATTAATTCAAATAAAACTGATCAGTCTCACAACTTTAACAAGATTTATAGCCGTAAACAGGAAGAATCAATAGTAAATGAATCACAAACAGCAGCCAGGTATGGTTTTTCGGCAAAAATAAAAGCAGGAAAAGCTCAAAAAGTTTAAAGAATTAGTGTTGCTTGAAATATTAGTTTATATATGCATACATACGCATGCATGCACCACTGGAAGCTTGCTTACTTTTATTATGGAAGTCGTTTCTGATTTCAGAATCTTTGTTAACTGTAATGATAGTGATGATGATAAAGATAATAATGATGAACAGAATATGGAAGTAATTGACTCTCTAGAAGCTCAAGATAGTCTTACAGATCTTGAGGAAAGAGAAAATGTAGTAAGACCATATAAAAAGCATTTAGTAGCAAATAAAAAGATAAAGGAATATCGTAAGTATATTTACTAGCACAGAACCTCATTTAAATGTTTCATTTCATATCTGTGAAATGAAATGGTGAGTAGTGGCTTGAAAATACTCTCAATATATGTAGTTGAGTTCATGAGCGACGGTTACCATTTACCATCAGGCTATGGCCATCAAATTTGGCAAGGCAATAAAAAAAAACTCATGATTTTTACTCAGTACTCATTTGGAAACGAACAATGGTGTCCAATGTACACGAGAGTTTCGGAAAGTTTTTGACAAGGTGGACCACAAAATTCTTGTAACAGCATTAGAGGTAACCTTCTTCGATGGTTTGCGTCATACATTTTGCAAAGGACACAAAAAGCCACTATCAATGAATACGAGCCCGATTACGCTATTGTACAGTCTGGTGTGTCCCAGGGTCCGTCCTGGGCCCATTATTGTTTATATTATTCATAAATGACATTAAGTATGGTGAACCCAACATTTTTAATGCACGCAGATGATATAAAAATTTACAATACATATCATGTACCAGCATTTAGGATTGCTTACTGATTCAAGAAAACACATCAACTCGCTCGACTATACTATCAATTAATCAATTGTATCACGCAAAATAGGCGCACATACGACGTCGAGTTGCGGAAAAATAGCCCGCGTTTACAATACAATAATCAATTGTACCTGAACATATCAAAGTTTCACTAGATGTCTTTCATTAACAATAAAAATCTTTGAAATTCGCCTATACCCTTAGATTATATACATGTCTAGATGCCTAATTAGCCGTACAGAACGCCCCAAGTTAAGTCTACTATTCTTAGTAGACTCGCTTGACGTCTATGTCATTTGACTCGTCAAACGGTAACGTGCTCAAGATAAAAAATATTAATATGGCGGTTTGTGCCGTTTAATTGTGTCGCAATTATGTGGAAAAAGCTTATAACAACATGAAGATCACTTTTCATACGTAAGTTTCGTTATTTAGCCACAAATTTTTAAGAAATCACGGTTATTTACTTCGATATTTTGTATATTAGTAGGATAGGCTGGTGTTGCCAGTTAATACTGCGGTGATTTGAAAAGATGGGAGACCAAGGAAAATCAGTACCGTCTACACAAAATATGCTAAATTTGCATACTGGGTGTATTTGGTCTTAAAATATTGGTATAAACATATAAAAGATAAATCGATGATGTTTTTTTGCGATTTTTTTGTATAATTATGTTCATATTTTTGATACGAAAACTACAACATATATAAACGTTTGGGTCTATGGTTTAACCGTTATTAAGACGTTTTAATTGTACCGAAATAGTACATTCTTTTCTTTTTGATATCATAATGTCTCATGTCGAAATCGTGTGTATTTTTTTATAAATTATGACTGAATAATAAGCTAGGATAAGATTTTTTTCGATTTCTCGTAAAATCTGCCAATCCCCACTGGTCCAGCTTAATGCATTATATTCAAAGCTCCTCTCTCTCTTTTTTATTGAGCCGGAAGAAAATGTACGCACACCTCGTTCGGGTAAAATAACTTGTATCCACAACAAAAGTACCTGAAATTTCTTAAAAAATAAATATTAATGCGTTTTAGATACCGGCCCGAGTGTTGTGGGTTCGGTTCCCACACAGGACAACTCTGCGTGATCCACAAATGGCTGTTCCAAGTCTGGGTGTACTTTGTGTCCGTGAAATTGTATGTTTGTAATGTCCCCCGTATTCCTTCCTGTTACACACTTCTGTCCCATTTCACGAAATTACTCACAAATTGTGCACGATAAAAGATGTTAACACGTCAAAACATATATATCTTGTAGCTTGTTTTGCTTGAGGCTTTTGTATTGAAAAATTCATAATTGTTCTGTAAATATTTCAACATATTCCATCTACGTACATTGTAAAAAGATATAATAGTATTAGGTAATGTAATTGTAAAATTACAGTATTTGTCTCTGAAGAAATGACACATCTATATTACTAATTTTTTTTCCACGGAGTCCGTATTGTAATCAGTATCACCAAACAAAGCTATTAAAACTTATCGAAGAAAAACATTAATTATAAATAAGATATTTTGATCTGTATTTTAGCACTTGACATGCTCAACTAGGTACTTCAAAGAACAAATTATTTGGGAAAGTGAAAAAAGGGAACTTTACTGCAAGCAGTAAAAGGGAGATTATTAGAGCAATAAGATCATCATATTTATAAATCAGATAAAATACAAGTGTCACCATCCCATGCTTTCCCGCGGGTGTCGTACAAAGCGACTAAGGAAAGTAAGCAGTTATCACCCATTGCATTACTGGTGGTAAGGCTAGGTAACAAGTAAGAGTACTCGCTTGCTATCGGGCCTACCGTCTCCTATGTGTGTGTGGTGAAGATAGCCGTTTATTATACTGAGAAATTAAATGGTGCGCAACGGCTTGACCATACTCTCGGTATAGTTGAATCCATGAGTGACGGTTACCTACCATTTACCATCAGGTGGGCCGTGGCTCGTCTGTCAACATTAGCAATAAAAAAAAATTAGGTCATGAAATAAAATCAAAGAGACAACTATGTATTCCGAAAACAAACCCAATAAGACGGGTTCTGATTTTACCTTTTTTCCCCATGTACTTTCTTCTTATTGCAATATTAACATCAATTTTATTTAAACTTCATGTTATTAAATATTAAACAAAAGGTAAGTAAATAATATTCAAATTGGGTATTCCTAAACACGCACACATTGACAGTGTTGTGACAATAAGTACACGGAGCGTACTCACACATAACGCGTATTTTGAGACGGTTTTTTTGTGATATTTGTTTAGCATTACTCCATCTAGACAAGTATATAATCTAAGCCGTATAGGCCTTGCCTTAAGTAGACTAGAATCCACTAGTGATATTGGGGTTATTTTGGACTCAACATTGCACCTGGAATTACTCATTAAAATCATAATTGATAGAGCTTTTCGATTGTACGTACGGTTTTGTCATGCGTTCTTGCAAAGATTTTAAAAATCAAATCCAATTTCTTGTTTATAAATCGCTGATCCGGTCTTAGCTAGTATATGAAGTTCCGATTTGGAGACCTTCTTACGCTAAATACAAGCATAGTATATTATTAGTATAGAAACAATTCTTACGTAATATTATATTAGGTATATTGTTAAACTTAATATATTGAACTTTGCAGTCCAGGCGTACTTTGCTCTTCACATGATCATAATGTTATATGGCATATTTATGTAATAATAAATTCGACTGTATTCCTAAACTTTTTTATGTTATGCCAAGGACTGGCCTTCGGCGCCGAGCGCGCATACCGCTGTTGTTTTACACTGAAAAATGCAGATCTAATTCTGGGGAACGGGCACCTATCCGTCGTTTGTTAGAAACCTATAATTATCTTGATATAGACATTTTTACACTTTCTCCGTCAAAGAGCATACAAAGCATGGTTGTTTTTGGATAGACGATAAAAACTTACTACTTTTCTGAAACATGAAGAATGATACAATATTTTTTACAAATTTAATAGGAATGCTACTGAACAATACATGTGAATAGTGTAACATTTGATTCTTTTATAATGTGTGATAATTGTGTTTTGGTTTTAATTATCACATAATGTTTTCAGGATCTCCATCCAATGTCCAGTACTCCATATCAAATCAAGGCAATTTACAAGTTATTGTCAACAGATATATTTATAATTTGAAATATGTACAAAAGAATCTTAATAAATACTGGCGATGTGTTGATTATGGCTACAGAAAGTGCCCAGCCAATGTATATACCAATGATAAAAATGAGGTTGTTAGAAGGTGAGTTCTTTATCATTACCTATTTATTAAACACAAAGTGAAAAATGTGAAATCGAAAATAATTAATAATTTTTCACTTTGTGTTTAATGTATAGTGCTAAGCACTCCACTGTGATTGGTCGTGGACTATCACTTGATCGCACAATTGATCTTGTTCCCACTATTCTGGTTCGATCCTACTTGTATCTTCAGCATAGAAGTGTATTTTTGTGGCGTGGCCGGAATATTGCCTCACATAAAAATATATTGTCCCTAATTAGTTGGCCACGACTACGACTGTATCGCGAACAAACAGCGTGACACGAAATTCCATTTTAAATTATGTGTTCGATGTATTTTTTTTATTGCGTATGGTGGCATGCGAGCTACGGCCCACCTGATGGTAAATGGTAACCGTCGCTCATGGACTCAACTATATATACCGAGAGTATTGTCAAGCCGCTGCTCACCATTTCATTTTATATAAAATGAAAGCATTAACGGCTATCTTCTGCTACAACCAAAATATACCGATGTGCTACATGGCCGGTCACATAGGAGATGGTGGTACCAACCCGCACGGGCCCGATAGCAAGTGAGTACTCCCACTTGGTATCCAGCCCTACCACCAGTAATGCAATGGATGATAATTGCATATAAGTCGCCTCGTACGATATCCGTGGGAAAGAATGGAGTTTCACCAACTTGTATTCTTTACTCCCTCTCCACACGGACAGATAATAAAAAGTTTATATATCTATCTATTATCATAGACTTAACTATTTGTTATTTCAATATTACCTTTTGTTAGGTTAGGTTTTTATATGAATAAATATTATTTTAGGCGTAGCACTCATAATCATCCCTTTCACGACCAAAAAATTATGAAAAAACTCCGGCTGAAATTAATCTTTGGAGCATTTGCTGAGGCTGAAGATCGAGGTCGCAGTAGGAAGGTAGAAGACATTATAGAAACAGAACCATGTTCCGATTCAGAATTTCCAAATACAAAATAATAATAAAGGCGTATGGTGACTGCATTGTTTTATTTTAGTCTGTAAGCACATTGAAAAGTGCAGCGAAAATGGAGCTTAAAAATGTAAATAAAAGAATTATATAATTATTACGAAAATATATGGCGCAAGCTAATTTGATACTTATAATTTGTTTAGTTAGGCTGGATTTTGCTCGCGGTCTCTACGGCATACTAATGATCTTTCTCGGCGTGCGCTGCGTTTATTTATGTTACCTAGTTAAAATGTTACTAAACATTTCACCACAGTTCATACTTCTGGTGTGGTCGACTCTTAATTCATAGAATTTTTATACTTCCTGCGTTTGGCAGAGGCCTCCTTTCCTTTTTTGAGGTAGACTTCCAAACCCCAGTATGAACGGGCTGGCTCAACCGGGGAGATACCTACCATTCTCTCACAGAAGATTAGCTTGAAACTATACTAGGTACTCCTGTTGTGTTTCGTATGGCGAGTGATTTATTAATTAAAATGAGTTTATTTTAATTTTGTAGCTGTAATTTTTACCTGAGCAGGGTGTAACAATGTTAGAGGGTACATAACCGAAAGGGTAACCCGCCGGCGGACCACTGAAGTAATGTGACACCGTTCCAGTGGCGCGCCAATACTGGCGGAGAGGTGGCACACGGGGGGTTTATTTAGTGGCCGAGGGCCCCAAACTACCCTGTTCGTTGGGGTGTGCCGTTAGGTACATTTTTTCACGCCTCAACTAAAAAAAGGGTGTAACAATGTTCATACATAAATAATTAGTACCAAGGTCTTGTCATAAATATTGTTACAAGGAAAAGATATTGTTTTTCTTTTGCATAAAACATTACCGTATTGTGCGTTAGCTTAATATATTAATATAATAGCATTAAAAAATATGCAACTCATTCAGAGTAATATCTCTCCATTGGACTTACACAATCCTATAAACGTTGAGGCCAGTTATCAATTGAAATACGCACTTTCTCCATGGAAAAATTATTTACTGCTAATCCTTTGGTTTTGCCTTAGCCTATATCAGTCCTATTCAGTTCGATAACAGGCCCTCGTAACCGATATCGGTCATGGAACTGATATAGGTCCTATATCAGTCCTATTCAGTTCGATAACAGGCCCTCGTAACCGATATCGGTCATGCGAACTGATATAGGTCCTATATCAGTCCTATTCAGTTCGATAACAGGCCCTCGTAACCGATATCGGTCATGCGAACTGATATAGGTCCTATATCAGTCCTATTCAGTTCGATAACAGGCCCTCGTAACCGATATCGGTCATGCGAACTGATATAGGTCCTATATCAGTCCTATTCAGTTCGATAACAGGCCCTCGTAACCGATATCGGTCATGCGAACTGATATAGGTCCTATATCAGTCCTATTCAGTTCGATAACAGGCCCTCGTAACCGATATCGGTCATGCGAACTGATATAGGTCCTATATCAGTCCTATTCAGTTCGATAACAGGCCCTCGTAACCGATATCGGTCATGCGAACTGATATAGGTCCTATATCAGTCCTATTCAGTTCGATAACAGACCCTCGTAACCGATATCGGTCATGCGAACTGATATAGGTCCTATATCAGTCCTATTCAGTTCGATAACAGGCCCTCGTAACCGATATCGGTCATGCGAACTGATATAGGTCCTATATCAGTCCTATTCAGTTCGATAACAGGCCCTCGTAACCGATATCGGTCATGCGGTCTGATATAGGTTAGGGACTAAATTATCATGGCGTTTAGCATGCCATATTCTAAAACTGACCATAAATCGTAATCCAGCGGATTAAGATCGGGACTAGATGGCGACCAGTCTTCAGCTCTAAAGTCAAAAACGTTCATTTTCAACCACTGGATCGAGCTTAATGACCGAGTCATGCTTTAAGTACCATTCTTGGTTTTGGAACATGATATTGATAAGCTTGCCTTATCCAACTTCTCAAGAATCGTAGGTATCTTGATACACCTGTGCCGATGGACACCTTTTTCACAAAATATGGCTCAGTCACTGCTTGATAGTTAACACCTCACCAAAATATCGCTGAAGTTGCATAATGTCCACGTTGTACTCTGAAGCTTCTATAGAGATTTGAGCTGCTTCTTAATGTGTTGCTCGATAGTACCTAAGAATTCACTCGTCAGTATTTTTTTTTTGTAGCAGGTAGATACCGCTTGTTATTTTGATTTATGATCAGCTTATGATCAGTGCGTCTATTATAAGCTCAAAATCCGTTTTGAATACATGACATGGTTCTAGGTGTATATTCATTCTATAAAACAGGATTTCTTCGAATTCATTCCTTTACTGTTTTGATTGCCTCTTTAGGTACGGATATTACGTGGAGGGTCAGATCCTTTTTATCACAATCGCGTACGACGGACGTTTAATTTTACCTCTCTAATAATACCAAGCGAATGAAGAGTTGATTTAAAAAATTGCATTCGGTTCCATACCTAATTTGTGTAAAGCTATAACACCATTGCGGTTCTCTATCACCCAACTCCATTTTAATAATACAAGAATATTTAATAACTAGCCTTTGCTCGAGGCTCCGCCGCAGCCAAAAGCTAGTTTTTAAGTAATATTTCAGGTTCCCGATATACTAGAGGAATAAAATTCATATCAGTTTTTAAGTCTAATCAAGAGCTATCAAATGAAAAAAGTTGCTTCATAACCCGTTCAGTAATTTTTGAGTGATGTGCGAACAAACAAACAGACAAAAAATAAAAAAGTGTTGTCTTCGGACACGTGTCACTATTACAGTAATTTTTGTAGTCTTTTTATTAATTCATTATTTGTGCATCTTAGATAAAGAGTTCTTTATCTAAGTTGTGCATACTCCAGTAAGGTACAGCTACTGTCTACTGAGCTTAGATAAAAAACCTATATTTATCCCATCGAGCTCTAATAAGGGGGAGAGGAAATGACTACAAATTTACCGAGCCAATTCTTTGAATTATTTCCAAAAATGGCGGAAAATCCGCTAGGGAAGCGCGTAAAAAATATCGATGTCGATACTTCAGTCCTTCAAGCGATCTATAAATTTTTGGGTGGGCAAAGGTTTTTTTACTTGCTTAAATCTTTATCTACCTGTACCTATAATTATATCTATGTGTGTCAAATTGCAACCCAATACATTCAGTCATATGAGCTAGTGGTTGATAGATCAATCAGGCATGCCTTCTTTTTAAACAAACAGAAAATTAAGGGCGTAACACTTAATTGAATAGATTTGGGTTGTAAAAAGCTTGAAGAAATAAATAATAATTTAATCCTGGGTATAGTCGTTCAATCTAAGTCCAAATATACCTATATAAGTTTGTGATGTGATGAAATCAGGAGAAAAAGATTTGAAAGTGAGGTATTACGATAACTAAAAACAAGTATATAATAATATTTTATTCCATCCATTAGTCATTCGACGTCCACTGCTGTACATAATAGGTCTCCCTAAGAGAACGCCACAATAAGCGGTCCTTTTTTTTTGTTAACACGGTCCAAAATGCAAGTTTACGCACGTCACTGGGGTACCAACAGGATCCAGGGGGAGTGTCGGGCTTGATGTTACAGGCTCGATTCTTGTGTCAAGTTCATGAGCCACAATACCGACTAAAACATGACCGCGACGCCTTCCGTCATAATGGAGAGTCATAGGATCGTCTACAGATATTCCACACCGACGCTCTAGTGACTACATCCAAGGGTGCCTTGCGGTTTTGACCAGGTCGTCAGTCCTTCTGGCGGGAGGCCGTCCTATGCTGCGCCTTCCTGTGAAACATTTAATGCGGAGGGAGGGTAAAACCGGGTGTTAGCGTGGCGACGCTTTGACGTGACAATACAATATTATGATGACATGGAGCTGGTCTGACGATGGAGCTGGAAGGTGGATATAGGAATTCTATAATGAAACGGTGCACCCCTACCAAGTTTAGACACGTTTGATTCGTCTTGACGAGTAATTTGTCTTTAGATGGTTTCCAGGGTCTAATGATGAAGCTAAACGGTGGCTAAAGAGTTCTTATCTCTATTATAAAATGACATAACCCCATCGATTTTGGGCTCGTATGGTTACTCTTGACGAGTGCTCTGTCTCTAGATGGTACCCAGGGTCTGATGATGGAGCTGAAAGTTGGCCACAGTAACTCTGTGATGAAACAACGCATCCCCATCGAGTTTATTCTCATTTGATTCGTCTTGACGAGTACTTTGTCTCTAGATAGTATCCATGGTCTGATAATGGAGCTAGAAGGTGGCCATGGGTACTCGTTAATTAAACGTCGCAACAGATCGATTTAGGGCTAGTTTGAGTTATCTTGAATAGTACCATGATAGCCCTAGATGATATTCATGATCTGGTAATGGACCCACAATCCCATCAACTTTGGAATAGTTTGATTCAGCCGTGGGCAGAATCTAAATACATATATCTTAGATCACAATTTCAATTCACTTAGTAAACAGTAATCTATTGTTAAGATTGTTAACTGCTCAACGCGCGTACATAACTATATGCATATATATATGTAACCTAAAATAGCGCACGATGTGCTATACGACGATAATCAAAAGATATCGTTTAATATATTAAAGCGTAAAAAATAATAGGCGTTTTAAAAATAGCACATCGTTATTTGACGTTTTTAATAGATAGCCGTTGCGAACACTCCTACTAAGCATGTCAAATGCTAAAAAAATATATAAAAATAACTGAATATTTATAGGGTATGCGTCATTATTAGGTAAAATCTTAATTGTAAAATTAAGTTTACCTGGTCGGTATAATGTATGAAAATACTTCCGACAGATGGTGCAGGCGTCACCCAAAGACGTTAAGTATGAATGTGTTATCGAGATTAGCAGTCAGGAGCAAGGGTCACGATGGCTGAATTGGCAAAGCATCTGGACGGTATCCAGGAGATGCAGGTTCGAATCCTGCTCGTGACTGTTATTTTCGGTTTCACATTTTTCACTTTGTGTTTAAGTCACTTTTACTAGTTATATGAAGATTAGGGCGCCTCCTCCTTATAGAGCTCAATGATTTATCCACAGACCAGGAAGGAATATATATATATGTCTAAGATAAAGGATAGTAAATATATCATGGAAGTAACATGTATAATAAGTCCATGGTTTTGACTTGACCATGAATAATTAATTTTATATAACTGACTATTACTTGTTTGATAAAATAAACTTACGGTCAGATAATAGCAGTACATTAATTTTATTTTAGTTAGAACCATCAGGTTCTGCCAAACCAAAGCATTCAAAAAACTAGACGTTGCGGACGTCTAGCAGATGTGAGAACATCGGAATTATTTTGTAGAAATAAAATGATCATAACTCGACAAAGTACTCCTCAAGACGAATCAAACGAGTATAAATTTGATAGGGTTGCGTCGTTTCATTACAGAGTTACTGTGGCCACCTTCAAGCTCCATCGTCAGACACTGGATACCATCTAGACACAAAGTACTCGTCAAGAACGAATCATACGAGCCCAAACTCGATGGAGTTATGTCGTTTTATAACGGAGTTCCTATGGCCACCTTCTAGCTCCATCATCAGACCCTGAATACCATCTAAAGACAGTACTCGTCAAGACGAATCAAATGATTTCAAACTCGATGGGGTTGCGTCATTTCATTACAGAGTTACTGTGGTCACCTTCCAGCTCCATCATTAGACCCTGGATACCATCTTGACACAAAGTACTCGGCAAGACGAATCATACGAGCCCAAACCGATGGGGTTGCGCCGTTTCATTATAGACTTCCTATGTCCACCTTCCAGTTCCATCATCAAATCAGCTCCATGTCATCATAATATTGCATTGTCACGCGATATACACATGCGTGTAAAATTTCAGCTCAATCGAAAACCGGGAAGTGTTTCAAATCTAACTTTCAATATTTGAACGGAACAAGTAAAATAAAAGCGTCGCCACGCTAACAGCCGATTTTACCCTGCCTCCGCATTAGACGTTTCACATCAAAATATTGAAATTACTAATTAAAGACGTTTGACCTAACGGTCTAGTTACCAGGCTATTAAATTCCAAAAAAAAGAAGAATCCAATGTCAGTGTCATGTCATGCATGTGTCATTGTGACAACTGACAACAGCTGATGATGTGATGATTCGGATTCCCCATTCCCCAGATTCTTAATATTTGCATTGATTCCTTTATTTCAGTAAGAATTTAATTGAATAACAAATCGATGATAATCTAGGATCATGAATATATTAGTTTGCACATATCCTTGTGTCTGAGACCAGACCATTAATTCCAAGATATTTTTGTAAAATATAAGAAGGCTCTTGCGTTTGCTGAAACTGACTGAAACTTCTGAACACAATACTTATGAACAGTGAAACGTACTGATTTTATACTCTGAAGAGCAGTGGTCTGATATCTCTCAGCGATAATAATAGAATATATATTTCCTTTTTACTAATTTACACTAATAAGCTAGCTGTTTATCATGAGTCCTGCTCTGTCTTTTGAAGAGTTTGTAAATGCAGCCAAAGAATTTGTGTTGAAGTCCGACCAAATTTGCGATGGATGGTTGTTCAAAGAATCTAAGAAAGATGTGCACCAAACTTATATTAAGAAAGATGCTTTCATTCAACACCTCTATGACAATACTGCTATTTTATTGAAAGTAGAGTATATAATTTTCTTCCATATAAGTTATGGAGTTCCATGTTTTAGTTTTAACATCTGGAACTCCTCTGGTTATCTACTAACATTAGAAGACGTATGGAAAATGTCTTTTGTGCAGTAAGTAAAAGTTGCATTATTACTACTAGATTATAAAAATATTCATGATTATATATGATAACATACATCTTCTACATGATACACATCATCCGTATTTCAAGCCATAGCGCACATTCAAATATGGCCTATACATGTAATTAAAAAAAAAACTGGATCTGTCATGCGCTACTCTTTAATTAATATATAAACATGTTATAAATGGAATAAAAAAAATTGGAAAGGTCACAAGTTCTCAAACAGTGGTGGACCTCTCACACTAAGAGCAGACCTGTGCCCAAATGTGGGACAGTAATGGATTGAGAAAAAAATACGTATGAGTAAAATATTTTATTATAATTACATGATTAAAAGGGTAAATTAATCATCCAAAGACAGGAAGGCCCCCTCCAGCCACTGGTGACATAGTAATATCACTATCATGAAGATGCAACTAAAAACAATTCTCATTGGCTTTTCCTATTGCTTGTGACAGATGATCTACAGCCCCATCTGTTGGTAAGTGGTAAGTGCTGCTCAAGAACTTAACAATACTAAGAATGGTGGGTATTATTCCAAGCCACTGTTCACCATTTCATTTCACGGATGAGAAATTATTGAATGGACTGCTATTTCCCACTACAAGGTACTTCACGGACAGTCACATGTCAGATGGTGGTACCTGCTCTAGAGTCCTAGGTACTTCTTCTTCACTTTATACCTGACCCTACCACCAGACCATACTATGAGTAATAACTGCTTACTTCCATCACAGACGAGAGAATGAGGTGGTGACACTTGTATTCTTAATCCATCATCTTATAAATAAATACATATTCTACTTCCAGATAAAAAGAAACTAACCAGAATTGGCATTTATTTGGAAATATGGTTACAGTCTCAGGACTTTTTTGTCATTGAGAAGGACTGCTTATGTATAAATGCTATGTTATTTTTAATTCCAGAATGAACCAGAAAGATTTCTATTCAGTGATTACTCAACAAGAACACCCAATACTTCAAAGACCATACTTTATAGTACATCCTTGTCACACAGAAGAACTACTAGCTACCTTCAATAGTAAGTCCAAGAACATTATTGTAACATTTCTTGGACTTATCACTCCTATAGTCAAACTTAACTTACCTATGGAGTATGGCTTATGAATTACTATTAACCTAGCCCGGCTTCGCATAGGTAAATGTTCTAATAAAGACCGGCGCTCATTTGACGAGATGGCGCGGGATGTCACGGCAAAGGATTTTTGTAAGAGGAAATTAATTTGTATCGCAATATTATAATAAATACTGTTGGCACACAAATTTCGTTGATATCGTTACAAGCAGACCGAGCGTACCGCGGGATGCCGCGGCCTCCGGCGGCGTCTCTCGGGTTTTCGGGACGCCACGCTGCGCTGGTGCGGAGGGCGGGTCAAGACGCCTCATATCTTAAATCATTGAACAAGTTGCTAAATAAAATTTACCTTTTGTACATCTTTGCCGCGTGGGGCCGGCTTTAGAATTGTCCCACCCCTCTCCACCCATGGGAGTCGTAAGAGCCGACTGAGGGAATACCGGTGGGAGTGGGCAGCAGCACTCCCTCGAGTATTAACAACATCCACTGCGATCGCCAACCCGCCTGCCAAGCGTGCCGATTACGGCACTATACCCCCAATTTGGGGAGGCCTATGTCCAGCAGTGGACGTCGAAAGGCTGATGAATGGATGATGATGACATCTTTGCCTCCATAGTTTATGTACCCAGATTTTTTCTTTTCATTTTACGTATTTTTTTCTCTTCTTCTTCAGCGAGAACTCAAAATTTTATTTTTAAATCAAATCATGATTTGAAAAGCGTCGCCTCGCTAACAGCCGATTTTACCCTCCCTCCGCATTACATGTTTCACATCAAAAATTATGAGGGGGTCATAGTCCGGAGCGTGCTCGTCGTGATCCCTGCCAGCCTAGCACAGACTTCAATCCGGCTCGAATGTGTACCGCAGTGCGGGTTAGGGCGTGCCCCGGAGGTGACGCGTACCGACCCGCCTCCGTCGGTACGAACAATGGCAGATATGTCGATGGGGGCCGCCACCTATCACGCCTTGCACAGTTTGACGAGTCGAGGGGAGCAGTGTGTCTAGTAGAATGTAAGAGGTGGTGTAGAAGGTAAGTTACACGAGCTGGTAACTGTCATGTCGGACAGACAACTTGGTGTGCTCTGTGTAACAGAGACCAAGCGAAAGGGCAGTGACGCCTGTGATCTTCCTGGTGGCGGGATGGCTCTGTGGTCCGGTGTACCGTAGAGCGATCGGGCCAGCATGAGGGTAGAGATGTTGCTGTCCGCTTGCTTGGCCTCAGGTGTGAAAGACTACTGAATGTTCGATCCCAGACTTCTATGGGTCCGAATGAAACTTGGTGTCACCAGGGTCTTTATGGTCGTAGCTTATGCTCCCGTAGGCTCCTCGGTGGCATCGGATCTAGAGAAGTTCAAGTTCTAGGCAAGTTAGGGAAGTTCTGGATTTGGCAAAAGCCATTGAACGCGTGATTGTATGCGGAGACTTGAATGGATGGGTGGGGACCAAGCGTCCAGACTTCTAGGACGTGCATGGTTCATTTGGTGATAAGAGAGTGAATGATGCAGGTAGTCTCATTGCGTATGCATGTATGGAGAAAAACCTTATTGTGTCAAACACATTTTTTCAACATAAGAACATCCACATGTATACATGGAGAAGGAATGAACAAAGTATGTTAGATTAGTAGACAGTTGCCTCCGAAGTAAAATTCTGGATGAATGGTTATGGATGGCTCCGAAGAAAAATTCTGGATGGAATGCCTACAGGGTCCCACTGTCGACACGGACCACTATCTTGTTATTGCGAGATTTATAATAGTGGTCTGTTTAGAAAGTGGAGACATTGGCGAGAGCATGTCCACTTCGGAGGGCTTGAAAGAATAAAGATTGCAAGTAGAAAGTGTAAGAGCAAAGTATGCAGAGGGTGTCCGTGAACGGCTGACAATGGCAAGTCAGCCGAAACCGGACATATAAGAATGCTGGAGAGTATTGAAAGATAATATGGTAGATACAGCGAAAGAATTATGTGGATGCTCAAAGAAACATAGGAAAGTGAAAGGTGACGCATGGTGGGATATGGAAGTAGCAGCTTCCGTATATATTCCATATATATTCCGCAAGGGTTCACGTTATGACTGTGCACACTACAGAGCCATAAGCTTGACCAGTTTGGCAATCAAAGTGTATGGTAAGATTATCGAAAGGAGAATGAGGAGGGTGTCTGATGAATCTGATGGAGAAGCATCTGGCTATACGTCAGAAGGTTTTCTGCAGTTTTGCGGATTTGGAAAAAGCATTTGCCACAGTTGTACGAAAGGAACTTTGGGACATTTTGCCGGAGTATGGTATTAACGGTAGACTGCTGCGAGCGGTGCAGTCCAACTACATGGACTCCAGAGCTTGTGTGCGGCTGGATGATGCAATGTCGTCGTCCTGGTTTAATGTAAATATCGGCGTTAAACAGAACACGGTTGGCAATAGTGTGCTAGAAACAAGTGGATGAATTTGTATATCTTGGATGTGGATTCATTCGCGATGGAAGGTACACCAATGATATAGAGAGAAGAGTAAATGCGGAAAATAGAGTGAACAGAGCATTGGGACAACTTCTCGGCAGCCACCACCTCAGTCAGAAGGCACGAGTTGCAATACACAATGCTGTGCTTTGCCCAACGTTACTATATGGAAGCGAGAGTTGGATATGCAATAGGAATATGAGAGAAAATCAATGCGGTCGAAATGCGACCTCTGCGAAGAATCTGTGGAGTGAGGCTGGCTGACCGCATTCGTAACGACGACGTAAGAGAGCGAGTACGTATGAAAGAGAGTATTGGTGTACAGATGCGAAAGGGAATACTCCGATGGTTCAGACATGTGGAAAGAATGCTGGACGAGCGTGTATGAAGAGAATTATGAGTGTTGAGGAAGCGAGAAATGTATGCAAGAATAGAGCCTCTTAGCACTCTGTTCTTTCTGCCTACCCCGCAAGGGAAATGGCGTGATGATAAATTAGTTTAGTTTTATCTGACAACCCTATGCAATAACGGTTGCTTGTATGGAAACTCACAAAATATCTGTCCTAACTTTGCCTCCTCTTTTATATGGAGAAATAAAACTGGCATAACTATAAAGGATTATTATTCAAGTAGACTGAAGCATCAGTCAGGTTAATTTTAACTAAATTACTTAAGAGAATTTTGACAGATTTATGGAGAATATTTATGGGAATATGGAGTTAGGCAATGTTGTGGCTATTTGAACCTATCTTTGCCTGCTAACAAAATCGGCTATAACGTAGCATTTTGCAAAGATTTATTGAGAACTAAAGCATTTATTTAGTAGATCTCAACCTAAACTTTATTTCTAGTAAAATAGAACTCAACTGCCTCGGTGGTGTAGCGGTAGTGTATGCGACTGCTAATCATGAGGTCTCGGGTTCGATCCCCAGGTCGGGAAATGTTATTGAGCTTTTTCCTAAAAAGAAAAATTCTCAGTAACAGCCCGGAGTTTGCAAATGTGCCCGGTAGATGTCAATAGGCTCGCCCCCTATTACGTGAGACTTAAACATAGCTGGCGAGTTGTGGGTGTGTAATACACCTCTGCCTACCCCTTCGGGAATACAGGCGTGATGCTATGTAGAACTCCTAATTATTTAGTAATTTTTAGGATATACGCCAAAATGTTCGAAATACAGGCAATGTTGTGGCAGTTTACGGTAATAACATAAGTCAAAATTTTGAGTCACCACCGACATTTTTTCTATATGAAGACCAATCGTTCGAATCGATCACGTCAGCTTTTAAACAAAAAAGAACTGCATCAAAATCGGTCCAATCGTTTAGGAGTCAAGATGTCACAAACAGACACGCACACAGTCACCAAACAGACAGGTCAAACTTATAACATACTTAACACCCCCCCTTTTTGTGTGGGGGTAAAAATACGAGTCACATTACCCAAAAATAGGGTAAACTATAACAGTTTATAATGGCAACACTTGTATGTTTCAAGCAATGAACTCCAATTTTATTTTGATTTATTGAAAATATTGGTTTCCAAGTTTACTTAATGTGAAATGTGATTCCATCCTGTTTTTTATCTCTTGTAGTTTGGTTTTTACACCCTTTCACAACACAATTCGGCATTTTTACTTTGTAAATTATGATATTTTTATGACGTTTTAATCGAAGCGCCGCGATAGCTCGACTGACAACTCAAGGCGTAGTTTCCTAGTTTCGTTATACGTGTGTGCGTGTAATTGTGTATGTACACGGCAAGGCGTAGTTTTAACCGGCCTCACTTCTTTGTTCGCAGAGTTCCATCTTAATTGTACATTTCGTTTGGCATGAATATTATATACTTATATGTTTGAGAATAAATGTTGTTATTTCTCTTAGTTACTATTTATTTCTTGGAGAGAATGTTTGTATTGCAGGCGTATTACATTATATTACAGCGTTTTGTGTTAGTAGCATATATATGTATATTATTTTATACTACGCGGGTAGCAAACAAGCATACGGCCCACCTGATGGTAAGTGGTGCGTGAGGCCTATAGACGCTAGCAACACCAGAGGTATCACTCACACGTTGCTAACTCCAAGAAAAGGGATAGGAGGTAGAGACAAAAGATAAGAAGGGGATTTGGGCCTCCGGCACACTCATTCACCACACGAAATACAACAGTATTAGTATTAGCCGTTGTTTAACGCTAATCTTCTGTGAGAGGTTTCCCTTTCGAGCAGGCCTATTCGTGCTGGGACAAGCAAGGCTCTACCACTATTTTCTATCAAATACTTTACAAGATTTTATTATTATTCTTATTTTTAGAATGAACAAAGACCAAGTCTTGTTCAAATAAAAGAAAGAGAACCAGAAGAAAACTTGGATAAAGAAACTACAAAATTGACTCTATGGAAATGATGGATGTCGCTGTTAAATTAGTAAAAAATAAAATTATTTCTAGTAGACAAGCAGAAAAACAATGTGGCATATCACGAAGGACTATACTAAATCAGGTAAAAGAAGTACATATGAAATATTTAGGAGGGCAAAAAAAGCTAATAGACGCTGAAGAAAAACTTGTGTTCTGGTGCAGTAATAAGAATTACACTGATAAACTGTATAACTTTTCATTGATCTCAAAAGTATATTTTGTTCCTATATATAGATTGTAGTTGTAATTTTAATCTGATTGAAATTTCGATCAAATGTGCTCATTGATTAGCGTACAAATATTGTCATTGCAGTTTTTGTTAAATAGATAATTAGCCGCCTAGCAGAAAATTCCACACATTGTGCACATTTAAAGCTAAATAGTAATTCTATTGTTTCTTATTTCGTACAAATTATGTTAATCATTGGATTGATTATTGTATCGATTAAAATATTCCGTATAAAAAGTTTTTTATTTATTCAATAATTAAACTTAGCATTTCTTCATTGGTAGCAGCCCTAGGACATTGATCTTTGTGGTGAAAAAAATGTTCTACGAGGCTTTATGACTTTGCCCGGTCAATTTTGTAGGACATCGAATATGTTTATTCCTCTCATAATTTCATGACATATACCTATTTCTTTATTAAAACGTTTCTAAAATATTTTTATATCTTTCAATAAAGGAGATATTACAAGTTGGCAAAGTTGCCAAATGTCCATGATTTTTGGCCCACCCTCATTAATTATTATTTTTCAAACACTAGGTACTATTAAGTACCTGGATATATTTCGCAATCATTATCGAGAAATGACATAAAGGAAGTTTATAATCTACACGGATTACAAAAACGTTAAGATTTTACAATATAATTCCAACTAACGCAAAAATATTTTCATTTTTAGGGCAAAGTTGCCATGTTCTACGGTACGGACTGTTAATGGTACAATATTCCCAACATATCGTGCTGCATGTGAAGAACTCAATTTACTAGAAAACGATACCCACTGGGATACGACAATCGTTGAAGCTATTATCTCTGCATTGCCAAGTCAGAAACGCACATTATTTTATATCATCATTTCGACATGCTTTCCATCAAACCCATCTAATCTGTGGCACAAATACAAGGATAATATGTCAGAAGACATATTCAATGATATTCAAATTCGCGTTAGTTCAAGAAATCATGATCTTGAGATAAATGAGGAAATACATAATCGGGCTTTGCTTTTGATCAAAGACATGTGTTACCTCATGTGAGGTAGCTTAGCCAAATAGTGAAATGAATGACGCATTTAATCGAGAATTGGAACGGGAACGTGAATAGATCATCAGGAATTAGATTTAGTAATTCAAACGAATGTACCCCTGTTGAATCCCCAACAAAAGGAAGTTTAAGATAGGTACATTAATGAAGGAAATTGATGATGGAAATGGTGGTTTACATTTTCTGGATCCCCCTGGTGGAACCGGTAAGCCACTGTTCGTGCGAGATCCAACATTGCGGTTGCAGTTGTTACTTATAGAATAGCAGCCACATTGTTAGAAGGATGCCGTTCGGCTCATTCAGCATTAAAATTACCGTTAAATCTTCAAACTATTGAAGAACCAACATGTAATATTACAAAACACTCCGCAATGGCCAAAGTTTTATCAGCATCGAAAATCATCATCTGGGACGAATGTAAAATGGCGCATAAACATGTATTGGAAGCACTTAAAACCGAACATTGAAAGATCTACGCAATGACTCGAGATGTTTTGGAGACGCAATGATTTTACTGTCTGGCGATTTTCTTCAAACACTGCCAGTAATTCCAAGATCAACTGCTGCTGACGAAATAAACGCTTGTCTTAAATCATCGAATTTATGGCGCTATGTGAAAAAACTTCAGCTGACAACAAACATGAGAGTTGCATTGCTGAACGATACATCTGCTGAAGATTTCTCTGAGCAATAGCTGACTATCAGTAATGGTCGAGTACCTGTCGACGCATCGAGCGGTTTGATTTTATTTCCTCCGAATTTCTGTAACTTTGTCTCATCGAAAGACGAACTCATCAACAAAGTATTCCCAAACATCATTACTAACCAAAAAAATAATGAATGGTTGAGTGAGCGAGCAATTTTGGCGGCTAAATATAAAGATGTAGATGACTTAAACTACATAATTCAGAATGAAATCATTGGTACACTGCATTCATTCAAATCTATTGACTGTGTAACAAATAATGAAGAAGCCACCAACTATCCAATTGAATTCAACTCCTTGGATGTGCCTGGCTTACCACCGCACAATTTACGACTAAATATTGGCTCCATAGATATCGTGCTTCGAAACATAATAACCAAAAAAAACTGTGCAACGGAACGCGTTTGGTGGTAAGTAAATCGATGAACAGTATGATTTACGCCACGATACTCGAAAGAAAATTCGAAGGTGAGGAAGTTCTCATTCCGAGGATCCCGATGATCCCAACTGATATGCCATTTAAGTTTATACGACATCAATTTCCGATCCGTCTTGCATTTGCCATGACCATTAACAAATCACAAGGCCAGTCCTTGAAAATTTGTACTCTGAATCTAGAAAATCCATGTTTTTCCCACGGTCAATTATATGTGGCATGTTCACGGGTCGGAAGACCATCTGTGTTATTTGTTCTTGCGCCTGATAATAAAACGGAAAATGTCTATCACTAGGTGCTTTACTGAAAAGTTGCAACCCATGTATCAAAATAAATGGCCAACAAAGAATCTTTAAAATACTTGATTTTTTAAATTTATATTTATTATCCTCTTAAAAATAAAATTCAAAATATGCTCATTTATTGCCCCTAAGGCGGAACAAAGTTCGCCGGGTCAGATAGTAATTAATAAGACTTATTTGAATCATTAATTAGGTATTATAGTGCTATTCACACTGATGCTATTGCTATTTTATATTAGTTGAATTACACCTACGTATACCTTACACGAGCTTACTTTTTATAATAAATATCTAAGTACGAAATATCTTCGTTTTTTATTTCAACTGGATCAGTCACGGACTTAGGCTCTGCAGGGAGTAGTTAATAAAGCCCGGATTCGGCTCCATCACTTAACACTGTTCTGGGGATTCTTAGTAATAGATAGGTACTATTTGACCACATGTAAACACAATTCGCTACTACTTTGCACAGACACTTTTGCATTTCGGAAGGTGGTTAAGGTAAAATTTGAAGTAATTGTAAGGTTAGATATAGTTTCCGAAAATGTTTAGACAAATACTATGGTAAGATGCATGCCTCGAAAAGCATTTCTAGACATTGGACAAGGGGTCATGAGCATTATATGACATATTTATAGCAGTCATACACAAGCGACTTCGTCGTATTTTAGCGTAGAGGTCTCGCGATTGCGAACAAACTATCCTTTTGCAGTTTACCACACCTCGAACCTCGGCCACGATCAAGACGTTGGATGAGCACTATATATACACTGTAATGTATTTCTAATACAATAATCGCCCCTTCGATGTAAAAGGTAAGTAAGATATGGGCTATATAAGTCAAGTCCGATTAAAAGTGGATTTTTATTATATAAAGAACACTGATATTTAGATATTTTTAGCATTTGACATGCTTAGCACTATACATCAAACACCAAGTGAAAAATGTGAAATTGAAAATAATAATGCATATCCTGGATACCGTCCAGATGCTCGGTATAATGTATGAAAATACTTCCGACAGATGGCGCAGGCGTCACCCAAAGACGTTAAGTATGAATGTGTTTTCGAAATTAGCAGTCAGGAGCAATTGTCACGATGGCTGAATTGGCAAAGCATCTGGACGGTATCCAGGAGTTGCAGGTTCAAATCCTGCTCGTGACTGTTATTTTCGATTTCACATTTTTCACTTTGTTTTTGAAGAGCATTGATAGTTTAGGTAAATTAACCGAAAAGTTGCAGGTTCAAATCCTGCTCGTAGTTAACTATTTTTACACTCGCAAAATTGGTACCAGTAGGTAATTGAGTAGGTAGGTATGTCACCTATGTGTTAGGTACCTACTGACATACCGTATGTCATATGTTTGTAAGATATTTTATTACCAGGTTTTTGCGTGGAATTTAGGTTCATTTTTAGGATCATCGCTGCAACACTCCGTGAGAAACAGCGCAACAACGAATAACTATTGTACCTATGTACAGTCTAGCGTACTCGCTATCATGTTCATCAGGATGCCGTGCCCGTTATCGCTGCCCAGCTAGTATGCACAGCGCCGTGGTGCGCAGGTGGCATGAACGTCGTAGAATAGAATAGATTAATCAATGTATGGGATTGACAGTAAATTACGCTTACGTTGGCGTAACAAAAAAAAAACAGCATCACGCCTGTATTCCCCGAAGGGGTAGGCAGAGGTGTATTACACACCCACGACTCGCCAGCTATGTTTAAGTCCCACGTAATAGGGGGCGAGCCTATTGTCGTGTTGTATCCTTATTTCAATCTCATACATTGATTACTCTACTATTCTATTCTACTAGCGTTTATGCCACTTGACTAGGGGGGCAGGGAGAAACAATGTACGTGCGTGTCCGTGAACACGAGAGGAGAAACAATTTACGTACGTGTCCCGAAGCGCTACAGAAGCGAGGCAGCCCGCCCCAGCAATATCATGAACGCGTTGTTATATTGCACGTGGAAAGCACCATATGTCCTCTGCGCGTATCTGACCCACAGGCTGCACGTATAACATTTTTTGTATAGTAGACTAGAAACAAAGATAATTTTACAGCGTGCAAACCTTTTCTTTCTTTAAGGCGAGAAAAAGTGTTTCTCACCGCACACCCCGTCGTTCGGGGTAACGAACAAGGTAGTGTGGGGCCGTCTCTCCGCCTTTAATGACTGACCACCGGAACCATATTACATTCCTTCAGTGGTACAGCGTGCAAACCTGCGTGCCAACATATTATTTGCTTTAATTAAACCAACAGCGCACTCCGCTCAATATCTTTATCATCTCTATAAGGGCGGCTCAATATGTGTTCATTATATCCAAGATATTCAAATTTGTTTTCTGTAATGGCGTACCGTTGATATGTATATCAGCGGTACAGGACAACCTGTATACAGGAGGTGCCAACTCAAAAATTTACCACCCGTATTAAACAACATGAGTTTACTTTGATGAGGCACTTACCTACATTAGGCATTAGTCCCGTTTAAATTTACAAATTCTCCACAACGTGCTACTAATTTACGCAAACCTTACCCCATGCGCTCAGCAGCACCATGTCATCTGCGTAAGTAAAGTAACTGTCATTGACGCCACTCCATCAGTCCATCTATGTGGTAACCAAGCTTAGTGCTGCTGAGGTAGCAGATCAGCTCGTTTATATAGAGATTGAAGAGAGTAGGCGAGCTCAAACTCCCCTGTCCCACACCATTCTCCAACTTTTACGGATATGGATTGTACGGATAAAGCTCCTGCCCATCTCACGTAGTTGAGCTGGTTTTTGTACATACCAATATTTTAAGATGATGACAATGTCAGGAGGTAAGGGGAAAATTTATAAAACTATTATTAGACCTGTCGTACTGTATGGATCTGAATGTTGGGCGACGAAAGTAGCGCATGAAAGAAGAGTGCATGCGGCAGAGATGCGAATGTTGAGATGGATGTGTGGAGTGACTAGAATGGACAAGATAAGGAATGAGTATATCAGAGGAAGTGTGAAAGTAGCCAGTGACTGATAAATTAAAGAGCGGATGGTTAGCGTGGTATGGACATGTGATGCGTCGAGAGGAGATGCATGTAACTAGAAGATGTATGGAAATGGCAGTGCAAGGTAGAAGGGGAAGAGGTCGACCGAAAAAAATACATGGATGGAGTGTGTGAATAACGATATGGAAGAAAAAGGGGTGTGTGTTGAGATGACGGCTGATAGAGGAGAGTGGAAGAGAAAAATTCGCTGTGCCGACCCCACCTGAGTGGGATAAGGTGGAGACAAAGAAGAAGAAGAAGAAGACAATGTCAGGAGGTTACGATTGATTACGTAGTTCCGTGGTACTGCCTGATTGTGGAGCAAATATATAAGTGATGTCAGTCGTCATTAACGACGACTACTGAACGGATTTTGATGACAACTTTTTTGTTTTATAGCTCTTGATTAGACTTAGATTTTATACCGCTGCTATATCAGGAACCTGAAATATAACCTAAAAACTTTTGACTGCGGCGGAGCCGCGAACAAAGGCTAGTCCTTACTAATAATATAGGGTTCTTCAACAAGAACTTTGTTTTGTAAATCAAAATAAAACAATAAATTTAGATGACAATGATTCAAATTTTTATTTTATTAATAAATAAAGGTTTGGCAATTATGAATGAATATATGATATCTGATAAATGTCCATCGACGACCACGATTACAGATGTCGATTCTTTCGTTAAAGTTTCATCCCTTGAAAGTTGGTTAGAAAAATTTGTAAATCACAAATTATAATTTGTGAATAAGGAAAAAGAGTATTTTAGTACAGGCGGGAATCGAACCTGCGTCCCTTAATAATAAAGTTAATGCATGTAAATGCTTTCCGATAGAGGGCGTTGGTCGTTAAGACAAATATGATAAGGAGATTGGGTATGTCTAAAAGATAGTACTCTACAGTACTAGCTACAGCTCAGTGGATTAGAGCACTTCCCCGTACAGGAAGGGACGCAGGTTCGATTCCCGCCTGTACTAAAATACTCTTTTTCCTTATTCACAAATTATAATTTGTACTTTAAGAGTAGCTGAGCATGTCAGTGCTAAAATATAGAACAAAAAATTTGTAAATCCATTCAAAAAGTGATTACTTTTATTAGACAGCTAAATAAAGCTAATGTTTATTGCCTTTATAAGCTTTATAAAACAAAAAAAAAGTATCTTTTTTTCTAGGTCTAGGGCCGACGCGCGACGTCATGATCACCATATTTCGCCTTACCTTATATCGTCAACTTTTATTGATATCATATTGAGCAGAGATAAGATAGTTTTTGCTATCGGCCTAACCGCCTATATCCATTGTTATATTTTGTATTCCATTGTACACGGCCAGACCTGATAGTGTTTGTAAAAATGAAAATTAGATCTGATTAAAATGAGAAAGTGCGGTGTGCTTGTGTCTAATTGGACTTCGCGACTGTGCGAGTGCATTAAGTCGTTTTTTGTTTTCCTGTTTTGTTCTTACTGTTGCTGCTATGTGAGTAATCATTAACCTTAGATACGAATACTTAAATTATTAATACGAAAGTGCGTTTGTTTTCAAGCCGTTTACTTAACCGATCATCATGATCATATAGTTTGAAATCCGGGAAAAGACAGGCTATTTTCATTTCCGGAAAAATGGACGCAATTTTTGCATGAGCCATAGAGTGATGTATCTATATAATTTGGCCCAGTTCGGAAGTCAACGCAGACAAAGTCCCAAATCTAGTTTAGAATAATGTTCGAACCGATCAATGATAATACGTTATCGTACTAAGTGCTCGTAATGCAAAACGGGGTCTGCAATACGGAAGTACAAATGAATACAACAAAGTAGATACATAATAGTAGTAAAGTACTTTATAAGTATTTAATTTACTAAATGCTAGGTATCTTAAAGTAACTTAGATAGAGCGACAAAATTTGCTGCAGTGTTTGCCGTCCCCGGAGAATTAAACTGCCATTTTAGTGTTACGTACCTACATCATTTCCATCTCGGTTTGTTTTGGTTGTAGTGATAGATAGGTGGGAAATTAAATAGTGAGCAGCGACTTGGCAGTATATATTCTTAACATTGTTGATTCCATGAGTGGCAGTTACCATAAGGTGGGCGGGCCGTGTCTCGTTTACCACCAAAATTAACAACAAAAATCTAGTTAAGATAAGCAGTCATTAGGTACAAATAAAGGTATAATATAAGCATTCGACTAGCTAGATAATGGTGGCTGCAGTTATCATTTTATGGTCTCTCAAAATAAATACAGTTATCTTTTTTGTTTTGCCATATCTACTTATCTAAGCGGGTTTTAATTAATATTCCAAATGTAAAAAAAAAACAATATTCTCTATCTTCGTCCTACAAAAGTCCCTTCAGCTTTCTTGAGTAAGATGCTTTTATGTTGTTCCGTAACCAATTCTTTAGTCCCTCCTTTCCATGAGTTCAAAAAATCTAAATATTTTAAATATTTTTTGTCACTTATAATGGTTTATTTTCCCAAGCGCACACAAATACATAGGTATTGTTCTTCACTTTATTTTGAAAAATATTAAGCTTTTTATGAGCATAATACAGCAACAAAATAAATGACGACGTTTGCTATCCCGTATTGCAATTCCGCATAATTCGCGTACGTACGTTCTATGACGCATTTCCGTGACTCACACATGTTTATACGAGTATATAGATAAAATAGTTCAATATACTCGCACCTCATGATTAACCAGATACGGAACCTCTGAGATCTCCTAGATGATGTTAATGTTATTATAAGTAGGTATATATACCTACCCATTGTTATTGTTATTATATGAGTACAAGTATGGTTTTGTTATTTTTAGACTAGGCACCGACTTCAAACGCATCAGTAGGTGTCTAGCACGGAAATTGTATGTAAATACCATGGACTTAATAAAAAGAGCGGACTGAGCCTTGCTAACAAAAGATTGTGTCACTCAGAGTCGGCCAGTTCGCTGTACGTACATGCCGACACGCACACATTCACACCTTAGTCGGCCATTGCGTGAGTAAACGTTATCACAGTCGGTACGTCTACGCTGCAAAAAAATATCAAAATAAAGCATATCTTGTGTGGTGAAATGGTGAAAAACCGTAGCGACCGAAAGAAAAATCTAGGAGTCACGTTTCATAGGTAAATGAATAATTTAATCACTTAGTTCCCGATTTTATACATTAAAATTTATATTTATTCACCAGAACAAAATAATTCATCACAATGCAAGTATTGCTCATATTCGCTAGTGGAAATTACCCGAAATATGGGAATTTTATAGTTTATATTTATGAGGTACTATTTCCGTCCATCAGCCTTTCATCGTCCACTGCTGGACATAGGCCTCCCCAAAATGGGGGTTTTACCAAAATCGCCACGCTTGGCAGGCGGGTTGGCAATCGCAGTGGATGTTTTTAGTACACAGGGGAACGCTGCTGCCCGGTCCCCCGGTAATCCCTTAGTCGGCTTTTACGACTCCCATAAGAAGAGACGGGGTGGAGCTATTTTTGGTGCCGGCTCCACACGGCAAGGTACTATTTGTTTAGGTTAAATTACTATACTTTGATTTTTTATTTTGTAGACTAAAATGATATTTGATTGCAACGTATCATTAATAGTGTTATTGTAGTCTGAGTTATCGAAAACACATAATTAATATTTTTGATGTGAAACATCTAATGGGGAGGGAGGGTAAAATCGGCTGTTAGCGTGGCGACGCTTTTATTATGCTTGTCCCTTTTAAATCTTGCAAGTTAAATTTGACATCCTTCCCGGTTTTCAATTGAGCTGAAATTTTACACGCATATGTATATTGCGTGACAATGCAATATTATAATGACATGGAGCTGATCTGATGATGAAGCTGAAAGGTGGACATAGGAACTCTATAATGAAACGACGCAACCCTATCGAGTTTAGACTCGTTTGATTCGTCTTGACGAGTACTTTATGTGTAGATGGTATCCAGGGTCTGATGATGAAACTGGAAGGTGGCTACAGTAACTCTACAATGAAACGACGTAACCCCATCGAGCTTGGACTCGTTTGATTTGTCTTGATGAGTACTTTGTCTCTAGATGGTATCTAAAGTCTGATGATGGAGCTGGAAGGAGGTCATGAGAGCTCTGTAATTAATTGGCACAACTCCATCGAGTTGAGGCTCGTTTGATTCGTTTTGACAAGTACTTCGGTCCTAGATGATATCCAGGACCTGGTGATGATGATTTATGTCCATTTCCGTTATTTTACACATTTCATAATTTTGTACAAGCAGACATTGAAAAAGTTATGATAATTTTATTTCTACTCATTATTTCTACAAAATAATTTAGATGTTTCACATCTGGTAGATGTCCCGCGACGTCTATTTTTTATTATAATAAATTTTCTGATGGTTTATTAATTTTAATTTGCGTTGATCAGTAGTATAAGTAGCATGAATTTATTATTGTAGCATTTACAAAATCTAAATTAAAGTAATCATACCTATTTTAATATGTTTTCTATACTATTATGAAGCTGGAACATAGCTGTCTGTACATTTAAGATATTTTAGAAAAAAATACTGTAATAGACTAAAGCGTATATAAACACAAAACAATTTTTTTTATTTTTTTGTCTGTTTATCTGTTTGTTTGTTCGCGCATCACGCAAAAACTGCTGAACGGATTTCGATGCAACTTTTTATTTGATAGCTTTTAATTAAACTTAACAACTGGTATACATTTTATACGCTATTTTATCGGGAAGCTGAGATATAACCCAAAAACTAACTTTTGGCTGCGGCGTAGCTGCGAGGAAAGGCTAGTAACGTAATAAAATTGCATTTGCGAGTGTTATTTATGTTCATAAGAAAATCGCATTTAACGAATGCGACTTAAAATAAGGTGATAGATGCCCACCGTAGATGCCTATTTGTCTGCTTATTATCATTTTAGTCAAGATGGAAAAAATAAAAGCCGAACTTTCTTAATCACAATTTATTTCTGAAATATTACTTTCAGAATCTACATTTACTAAGAATCTTTCTGTTACATTATCAATAAGGTGAATGAGTAGCACGTTACTTTAAGTATAATAACATACTCGATATATCTCAACTACCATTGCAGTGTCAACAACTTTAGCCCTCAGTAAATAATTCTTTAATTTCAGCCATTTTAAAACATTTGTTATTTCTTGCGACACGCCCCTTTACCTGTGCCTATACTAGTTATATGGGATTTGATTTACAGTGCTAAGGAAGTCTTTTGAGATGTTGACACCATACTCGACAGTGAACTCCTCAACTACATTTTTTGATAATAAGTCTTTTCTTTTGTAATGATTTACAGTCATTCTGCTTTAATCAGTTTATTAATTTATTAATTGTTTGCATTCTTTGAGTTTAGCCACTTTTGAACTGGGCCTTACGCCACCCTGTAGTGGCAGTTTTATTCTACCTTATGGAAGTGGTAAGAAGCGTTATCTAATACCAAAATGAAATCATCAAAATTACCTTTAGCCACTCTTCAAAATATTCTATTTTAATAATAATATAATATATCTGCTTACAATTAGAAACTGTAGCGGCCTATATAGATAACATAAAACTGTTTAAAACAGTAAGCTTTGTGTATTCCATTCACCGCAAAAAAGAGCAATAGTTTCCTAGGATTCTGTGAACCCCATCTGCGCTAGAACAATAAGTCTACCGATTACAACTGCATCGATTTCTCGAAAACACATTAATTGTCAAAGCAGAAAAGACACCTTGGCCACTGTAGTCCCGACAAACATGCAAGTTAATCCCGTTTTATCGACATAATTATGTTATCCTTTATTACCCATTATCTGCCGATGATTTATTTTAAGTTTTAAATAAATACAGTAAAAGTGAAAAATGTGAAATCGAAAATAACAGTCACGAGCAGGATTCGAACCTGCATCTCCTGGATACCGTCCAGATGCTTTGCCAATTCAGCCATCGTGACCCTTGCTCCTGACTGCTAATCTCGATAACACATTCATACTTAACGACTTTGGGTGACGCCTGCACCATCTGTCGGAAGTATTTTCATAAATAATACCGACCAGGTAAACTTTTAATTTTACAATTAAGATTTTACCTACTAATGATGCAAACCCTATAAATATTTAGATATTTTTATATATATTTTTAGTATTTGACATGCTTAGCAACATACATTAAACACAAAGTGAAAAATGTGACGTCGAAAATAACAGTCACGAGCAGGATTCGAACCTGCATCTCCTGGATACCGTCCAGATGCTTTGCCAATTCAGCCATCGTGACCCTTGCTCCTGACTGCTAATCTCGATAACAAATTCATACTTAACGAACTTCCGACAGATGGTGCAGGCGTCACCCAAAGACCCGACGCAACACCATCGAGTTTGAAATTATTTGATTCGTCTGACGAGTACTTTGTCTTTAGATGGTATCCAGGGTCTGGTGATAGAGCTACAAGGTGGCCATAGGAACTACGTTATAAAACGACATAACTCCATCGAGTTTGGGCTCGTATGATTTATCTTGACGAGTACTTTGTCTCTAGATAGTATCTAGGGTCTGACCATGGAGCTGGAAGGTGGCCACAGTAACTCTGTAATGAAACTACGCAACCCTATCGAGTTTATACTCGTTTGATTCGTCTTGAGGAGTACTTTGTCAAGTTATTATCATTTTATTTCTACAAAATAATTTTGATGTTTCACATCTGCTAGACGTCCCGCGACGTCTAGATTTTTTTTATTAAAAAATAATTTATTTTTTGCTGTGAAGTGGTTATTTATGAAATATGTGCGTAGGTTAGAGTAGATGGTACATGATGGGGGGGCCTTCCTTGGGGCACTGGAGTCTGAAAATGATAAATATGAGCTCCTAAAGCACAGTAGAGAAAGAAATAGAAAACAGCGAGAGTCCGAAGACCGTGAAGAAAGATTAGCGTACCCATATACATATAATATGGGTACGCCAACTAATCTCTCTCTTTCCGTGTGGTAACGGACTAAGAATACAAGTGTCACCACCCCATTCTTTCCCACGGGTGTCGTATGAGGCGACTAAGGGAAGTAAGCAATTCTCATCCATTGCATGACTGGTGGTAGGGCCGGGTACCGAGTGAGAGTACTCACTTGGCATCGGGCCCGAGCGGGTTGGTACCACCATCTCCAGTGTGACCGGAGACCGTTTATACTTTCATTTCATATTGGTGAAATGAAATGGTGAGCAGCGGCTTGACAATACTCTCAGTATAGTTGAGTCCATGAGCGACGGTTACGATCACGCCAGTGTCACCAGTTTGGAGGGTAAGAAAAAATATATTATTTTCATTGAAAGGGAGGATCCTCCGACAAGACGGGTGATGTGTTTGGTGGGCAACTGCCCGATGGTTGTTTGTCGGGTTCTTGTATATACGTAATCACTCGGATAACTTTTAATATCGCGATGTAGGATACGTCAGTTCTTAGTTTGTATGTGGCGAGATAGATGTCGCTACAACGGCAATAGGCTCGCCCCCTATTACGTGGGACTTAAACATAGCTGGTGAACCGTGGGTATGTAATACAGCTCTGCCTATCCTTCGGGCATACAGGCGTGATGCTATGCCAACTAAACGCACTGCTCCAATGAGCCAGAGAATCGGCCGAAAATATCATCGATGTATGTCCAGTTGCATTTTTTTAGATTTTTGTTGTTTTTTTAAAAACCGCTGGACCGATTTTTATAAAATTTTAATGGGACCACCTCTGATGTAGAACCTACCAAACAAAAAAAGAATCATTGAAATCGATTCATAATTGGCGAAATAACCGCGTAACAAACACACACACAAAAAAAAAACCTACAGCCGAATTGAGAACCTCCTCCTTTTTGGAAGTCGGTTGATAATGCGTCGTATCGGACCGCTAATTGACTTGGAGAGGCTTTGGCTACCTAAGTCCGGGGGGACCTCTCGCTGCCGAGCGTAGAGCGATGCGTGGCGGCGACAGGAATTGGGCCGCGGTCGCTGCCTTCTGTGAGCAGGTCATCAAAAGGAAGTGGCGGAGAGGGCCAGAGAGGCCGATCCTTCTGCTGACCCGAATCGCCACCAGCGACAGGGGCGGCGCATCTACCAGTACACGCGCTTGATGCCGCCCTAGCTAAGGCTGCGGGTGGGACCCGGGAACGTCCGCCACCTGCAAGGCCTCCCGCAAAAGTGCGACGCTCCGTTTGCGGATGCGAAGCTCAGTAGAGAGTACCAGAAAGGGTAAGCCGCCGGCGGACCACTGAAGTAATATAACACAGATCCAGTGGTCCGCCAATAGATACAGGTGGAGAGACGGCGCACGACGGTTTTATTTGATGAGGTCCCCACACTACCCTATTCGTTGTCCCGAATGACGGGGTGTGCGGTTAGGTACAGGTAGGTTTTTTACCGCCTTAACAAAAAAATGCTTACCTAAGTCCAGCAGAGTATAAACTAAACGTTCCTGCTATTGGATGGACGATAGTGTAACTATTTGAACGACAACCCTATTACTCCCAACCAGTGATGCTGCGGGTGGTAAAAGATTACTTTCCTTAGTCGCCTCCTCACCTCGACACCCGTGGGATAAAGCAGAGAGATACACGAATAAAAGCAAAAAAACTATTCGTGGGATCTAGACGCATCATATAATATTATAGTCGTTTTTTGGAACAATTTACGCAGTTTATACTAGGCGCCTATCGGAACTGTTAATATATTTGTGAAGGGCACCATGTTATCTCCCAAATCACTCGTACACTACCGACGGCGGGACTTACCGACGCAATCGCGCCGGGCCCCGATCGTCACTGATAACGTGATACAAGTATTTTATTAATCTTATTATGCTGCGAAATTTTAATAAAACTTACATAATCCTTATACAAGCTATTGATATGTTGTTGACATAATTATTTAATAATTATCCACGTAACTCTATATAATGATTAGAGATGGGCCGAATGTGATTTTAATTGAATACGAACTTCGGCCGAATATTCGGTAAACATACAAAATTCGGCTGAACTTCGTTGTGTGCTTTCTCGGGAGTAACAAGTCATATTCTGTGTGTATTTTTTATGAAAGACAACGCCGTAAAGTAATAAAAAAACGGTCAGTGTAAGAGTGACACCTTATTTCAAATTATTGGGTGTATTTATTCATAGACTCCTGGATTGTGAAAAAAACTAATTCATTTATACATTTTAATTTATCTATAATAATTATAATATAACAAACAACTGACCATGCTTAAATGACTTTCGAGTAGTGGTATATGTGACTTATTTTGCAGCTATGACAGATGTGATTTCTCTAAATTTTAGTATAAACCTTAACTTTTTCTTATACGGAATGGTCGGCATTTAAAACCGAACTTCAGCCGAATGCCGAAGTTCGGTTGAAGCCACCGAAATTTGGTTAAACCGAATGTAAAACGAACTTCGGCCTATCCCTAATAATGATGGTATTAGATACCTGTGTATCTAATCGATAGATACTAAGAGGTAATTCGCGTCGCGAAAGTAAGTAGGTATCTTATCATTTCGAAATATGAAACTAAGGAAAAGGCGACATACTGTTTTGTGTATTATTTACTTATAATTTAATATTATTAATTATCTCGGTGGTGCAGCGGTAGTGTGAGCGACTGCTGATCATGAGGTCTCGGGTTGATCCCAGGGTAGGGCAGTGTTTTTGAGCTTTTTCGAAAAAAGAAAAATTCTCAATAGCAGCTTGGAGTTTGATGTGCCCGGTAGACGGCAATAGGCTCGCTCCCTATTACGTGGGACTTAAACAGCTGGCGCATCGCGGGTAGGTACACCTCTGCCTACCCCTTCGGGGAATACAGGCGTGAAGCTATGTTTGTGTTAATTAATTATTTATTTATAAAATATCTTATGGATGTTGTGGACTAAAATACGTAAATATCTGGTATCTGATAAAAAGTCTTAAAAAAAATATTGATACGTAGTGTCTTCTATGTACCTCTGATCTATTTATTGCCTCTAATCTAACAATGTCACCCTACAGCACAAAAATAATATCTACACAAAAATAGACAACCCTAAAAAACCGGGAATAACTGTAGCCTATGTTTTTCTTTGTACTTTGGACTATATGTATGACAAATTTTGTGATAATCTGGTTGTACCGGGAATAACTGTATCCTATGTTTTTCTTTGTACTTTGGACTATATGTATCGCAAATTTTGTGATAAACAAATGAACTCACTTTTACATCCTTATGTTTACTATCCTTACTATACTTATCTAATATTTTAAACACGGAAGTACCTAAGCTATTTTTTAGGCTTTCACGCCAAAATAGCTAAGAACCTACCTTAAACACAGTGAAAAATGTGAAATCGAAAATAACAGTCACGAGCAGGATTTGAACCTGCATCTCCTGGACCACTTCACGCTAAAAATATACATAAAAATATCTAAATAATTATAGGGTTTGCGTCATTATTAGGTAAAATCTTAATTGTAAAATTAAGTTTACCTGGTCGGTATAATGTATGAAAATACTTCCGACAGATGGCACAGACGTCACTCAAAGACGTTAAGTATGAATGTTTTATCGAAATTAGCAGTCAGGAGCAATTGTCACGATGACTGACTTGGCAAAGCCTCTGGAGGGTATCCAGGAGATGCAGGTTCAAATACTGCTCGTGACTGTTATTTTCGATTTCACATTTTTCACTTTGTGTTTAATGTATAGTGCTAAGCATGTCAAATGCTAAAAATATATATAAAAATATCTAAATACATAAGTACCTATGAATTTTAGAACTTATATAAATATTGCAGAATACAGAAAACGAAAATGCAGAAAGGAAAAGCCTACTTTTATTCCAGCAAAATGGATATTTCCTGCGGGACAGTGGGATAGAGATTGCAAGATAATAGATTCTGCCTTTGATTTCGTCCCGGTGGACTTGAATAAAATCTTTTTTTTTGTTAGGCGGGAAAAAATGTACCTAACCGCACACCCTGTCCTTCGGGGGCAACGAACAGGGTAGTGTGGGGCCCTCACCCACTAAATAAACCCGCCGTGTGCCGTCTCTCCGCCTTTATTGGTGGGCCACCGGAACTATATTACCTACATTCCTTCAGTGGTGAACTTCAATATATATACCTACTCGTAAAATACGTTACTCTATGGCGCAATATTTATCTCTAAACTAGCTATCCCACAGGAACTATCAATTTTCCGAGATAAAAAGTAGCATATTTATATCCTTTTCTGCGTTTCAGACTATGTGTGCAAAAGACATTGCTCTGCGTCCATACATAGTTTGCCCTGAAAACACCTCAAAACTAGATCATGCGTTGTATTAAAACATATTACTGAATTCTCATAGAATTATAATTTAATAGCGGACTAGCTGGAAAATCATTCTATTACATATTACTGTCTGATTAACAATGAAGCTGGAATGTAAATGGACCAGTTTACGTATGACAGTAGATTGGAGTTTCAGTACCTCTTGTAATAGTTTTTAATTCAGTTGGATTATAGTCCTAGAGTTGCGTATTTCCAACGCTAGATGGAGCTCTTATTATTTTTTTAAGTGTCAAAAAATATTTTAACTATTCATTTTCTATATACAATAAAGATTAGATTACTTTATTATTTTATTTCAGAATGACATTTTAAGTTTATCTTATATTAATAATAAAAATAAGTCTATTAAAAGCAGTGACACCTATTAACAAACTCTAATATTGATAATAAAAATAAGTCTTATAAAAGCAGGGACATCTATTAACAAAATCTATTGACAAAACAAATTGTGGGATCCAAAAGCTTTTAATAAAACAAAACTTCTGATTTTTGTCGAGATTTATTAATTTTACACACAATTTCTAAATCAATTCCAAAAGTGTAATTCAGATTTAAAAATAACCATAAAATGCTTTTAAAAAATAAAAGAACGATTGTATTGATTGATGATTGAACTTCAGGTAAACATGACAGCGCATCGGATGTACTTACAAATAGTCCCTTCGAATACTTTTTTTCTTCATTATGACATGGAGCTAGTCCATGTTAAATGGAAATATGTAATTTGTATTATAAAAAATACTAATAATTATCATAGCCCCAATGCTACTATCGTACAGGGCGAAAAATGGCATTCTTCTTTTCACAATGGTTCAGTAGTTACAGGGTGAAAGAGTAAAAAACAAACTCACTTTCGCATTTAAAATATTATTAGTATTTATAATATTAGTGAGTATTAATTTGCCGTCGAGTGTCGTATATATTGTGGAGTCCACACGGACGATGTTGTGGGCAGAATTAGTTTATAATACATATTAGTAAGGATATGTACCTCTAACGGGCAATGTACCTACCAGTGAACAGATTTTCAAAACCGAATTACTGTTTTTGAGGATTACTCTTTAGATTACATGCCTTATTAGGTACCTAATCGCTGCTTCCCGCGACTCCTTCCTATTCACATTATTTATTCTGCGTGGGACCCTAATTATTTTTAAAAGTATAATATCATAATACTTATATAATTTCTGAAGATTATATTAGGTTTATCCTCTAATATAAATAACAAACATACAAACTTAGGATTTTGCCTCTTTATTATATCAATGTGGAAAATAAAGTGTGTCTTTAACATGTTATTTAATAATAATTTCTGATATTTACGCGAATGTTACACATTTTGAAATAAAACTTCGTTTACGGAATTTATCGCGTTTACTTGATTTTACTACTATCCCGACGTTTCGAATACTTATACAGCATTCATGATCACGGGTGGACTTAGATGATAGACGTCCAAGGCTGATATGTTATTTCAACGGTCTCATCTACCCACAGTATATGATTTTACAAAATTTTTGGTTTATTTATTTTAACCCACCTAACATTCGTTTAGAAACACAATTAAAATATTTACTTCAAATTTTTTATGCTTACAATGTATGAGACTTTAAGTTAGTATATTAAAATGAGTATAATACACCTCTTTAAACTAAATTTTTTTTTTGTTTTTATTTAGTGCTCAAAAATTCTATCATAAACTTCCAATTACTACCAGTAAGAAGACAATCTTGGTTATTAGTTTATATTATACATGCTGATAAGCTGCAGGTTCCACGCCGCCGTCACAGAAACCGAGTGAAGCCACCCACAGTTGAGCGCCTCCCTGCAGTCCTGCCCTATGTTAAAGGAGTCACTGACAAGATTGGCTACATTCTCAAAAAAGCTTCAATCAAAACCTACTATAAGCCACTCAAAAGAATTAGTAAATTTTTACCATCTGTCAAGTGCCATGTATCTTTACAGGATGCAGGAGTATACCAGCTGGATTGTGATTGTGGTCTCTCCTACATTGGGCAAACAAAGAGATCCATAACAACTCGGATCAAAGAACACATAGCTGATGTGAAGCACCGTCGCTATACAAAGTCTGCAATTTGTGAGCACACACAGGACCACACCCGCCATTACATTAGGTTTGACAAACCTCAAATCCTCGCAAAAGAACATCGATATCGCCCTAGAATGATACGTGAGGCTATTAAAATTAAGAAACATCCCAATTTCAATAGAGAAGACGGCTGGGTCTTACCATCAAGCTGGAACCCTGTGATAGGCCTCACCAAACAGAATACAAGAAGGCACACCACAAGATTGCAAGACATAGTTAGCGCTTATTGTGTAGACAAAACCCACAGTAGTGATTAGTTTTAGTTATTGCTTTTTTTTACAAAAATTAAACTTAATTAGCTTTCAGTAATTCCGTACCAAAATTTAATAATCCATAACAGTTGTTGCCTACTGAGTTTTCTGGCCGGATCTTTCTCAGTCAGGCCGCGTTCCGATCCGGTGGTAGCTTTTTAGTCTTAGCTTTTGGCAAAATCAATATATTTAATAATATAAACTAATAACCAAGATTGTCTTCTTACTGGTAGTAATTGGTAGTTTATGGTAGAATTTTTGAGCACTAAATAAAAACAAAAATAATTAAATCAAATGCTAAAAATATATATAAAAATATCTAAATATTTAAAGGGTTTGCGTCATTATTAGGTAAAATCTTAATTGTAAAATTAAGTTTACCTGGTCGGTATAATGTATGAAAATACTTCCGACAGATGGCGCAGGCGTCACCCAAAGACGTTAAGTATGATGTGTTATCGAAATTAGCAGTCAGGAGCAATTGTCAGGATGGCTGAATTGGTAAAGCATCTGGACGGTCCAGAAGATGCAGGTTCAAATCCTGCTCCTGACTGTTATTTTCGATTTCACATTTTTCACTTTGTGTTTAATGTATAGTGCTAAGCATGTCAAATGCTAAAAATATATATAAAAATATCTAAATAAAAAAAAATAGTTTAAAGAGGAATATTATACTCATTTTAATATACTTACTTAAAGTCTCATACATTGTAAGCATAAAAAATTTGAAGTAAATATTTTAATTGTGTTTCTAAACAAATATTAGGTGGGTTAAAATAAATAAACCAAAAATTTTGTAAAATCATATACTGTGGGTTGATGTGACCGTTGAAATAACATATCAGCCTTGGACGTCTATCATCTAAGTCCACCCGTGATCATGAATGCTGTAAAGTATTTGAAACGTCGGGATAGTAGTAAAATCAAGTAAACGCGATAGATTCCGTAAACGAAGTTTTATTTCAAAATGTTATTTAATTGTTTTGATGACTGACAAAGTATACACTGTGTCACCATTTCATTCAAACGAGGTGTCAATCGAGGCAGCTAAGGGAAGTAAGCACAAAATATATATAGCCACTTACCATCAGCTGGGAGGTGTCTTGTCGATCCTCATTAATAATAAAATATATACTCATAGATACATTATGATAAATAAACAAGACATACAATGAATTCATAGTCTGACTTTTAAATTACTGGTGTGTACCCTTGAACGAAAGGAACAAATGTTAACGCATATGTTTTTAATATTTTTACGGACATTAATTAGCTCTATATTTTATAAGCTCTTAGAAGACTTATTTTTCAACTATTTTAGTGAATAGATACTGACTTTCCTACGCACTATCCGTTGATAAGAGCCAATGTATCTATATAGAATTTTTCACGCCGTTATCACAGAATCAGAGAGTGGAGGTGTTTATGTCACGCACCTACATTTACGCGTAACTTAGTTATATCGGGGTCCGGCATAATGCCTACCTGGCACTGCCCGGGGAGACAGATAAGGAGTTTCCTCACGCAATAGATAAACTCTAGAATAGCAGTTTACGCATTCATTTCCCATCCGCAAAAATAAATTGAGAGTTCATGAGTGGCGAGTACCATTAACCATCAGGTAGGCCGTCGCTCGTCTGCCATCATAAGCGACAGATAAAGGTATTACACTGGCTAGTCCACTACTTCACCCGCGTGGAATTTAGTTTTATTTTTGTCAAATATCATAAATGTATTAGGTTCAGAAACAGCTACAAACTTTATAATAGCCAGGATTTTAACGTATCACCGCCCTCCGGATGCACTTCAAGACTTTGTGAACGCAACACTTAGTGCTTATCTTAGATTACTAAACCGAGATGGGGCGCTCGCAAATTTATGCTACTAGAAACCACCCAAATAGTAATTGTAAAGAAAAAAAGAACAAAAATGTCTTTGATATAAGAGTGAGTTTTAATAAAACTAGCGACTATATTTAGTATGGCTACTTTTACACATTAGCTATGAAATAACTTCATATCTATACACCCTAGTGCATAGCATTCAATAGCAATTACAGCCATTTGCATATCTTCTCACAGTTTGCCACGATGTGTCCCACTAACATTGGCCATCGTCAGAGTCGCTCGATTAATGACCGCAAATATGTCACATCGGTATAAAAAGTTTTATCATTGTTGATTATAACTATTTCACGTAACAGATGAAGGTAATACTTTTGTTTTTTGAAGCACCCTAGAGCTAAGAATTACTTATGCCTACGTAACTAGGTATTTTAATCATGAGTTTCTAACATTTCCAAATTATAGGTATACTATACTGTAGAGTTGTAATATTTATTTCTTAACTTATAGAATAAAAAACCCCAATCTAAAATTCGTTTTGAACAAAATGTCATCGTTATCAGCATGCTAGTGCACTTTTTCACATAGACATCTCCCAATTTCTTCCAGGACACTATCGCTCGATTCATCCATTCGCGGACTGTAGGTATGTCCTTTAAGTATCGCTTAGAAGGGCAGTAAGTGGTCCGGTGTTCTGTTCATTTAAGTCTCCACTCACGAACTCTTCGTACCTACCTATTTACCAGGTATGTTGTTCATCTGGGCAATATGACCTAGCCATGTCCACTTCTGCCGCGTTAAGCTTCTTTTTCGGTCGGGAGGTGGGAAGATAATACTTGATTTGCTTCATTAATTTAATAAGTAGATTTGTAAAACTACAATGGGGGTCTTGAATAATTTTTTTTCAGTCCCTTTTTCTATCCCACTATTGGGCACGGGTATCCTCTCCTGAGATTAGGCCATAGTCCACCACGCTGACCGAGTGCGGGCTGGCAGACTTCACAAGCCGTCGAGAAAATCTCTCAGGCATGCAGGTTTCGTCACGATGTTTTTGCTTCACAATAATAATATATACTTTATAAATAAATATGGTAGGTACTGATATTTAAAACAAATACCCCTGATATCAACCAACTCCGGATTAGGACCCTACTATTTTGGGACTATTTTATCAGCGGCTTCCGCCAAATCTGCCAACTCGCCCTGAGCCAGCGAGGTGGACTAATATGGCCTTAAACTCTCTCACTCTGAGATATCCGTGCTCAACAATGGGCCAGTAATACATTGTGAAACAAAAATCTACTTTCTCTTCTAAATAGATTTGAGATAACAAATAAGTTATTTTTTTCAAATCTAATGTATGTAAATCTATACTATTATAAAGCTGTATCAGAGCTGTGTCTGTACATTTAAGATATTTGAGAAAAAATGAATGTATTAGGCTACATAGGCGTGTCTAAACACAAACGACTTTTTTTATATTTTTTGTCAGTTTGTTTGTTCACGCATAACGCAAAAACTACTGAACGGATTTTAATGCAACTTTTTTGTTTGATAGCTCTTGATTAGACTTAACAACTGGTATACATTTTATACTGCTACTATATCGGGAACCTGAGATATAACCTAAAAACTAGCTTTTGGCTGCGGCGGAGGTGCGGGCAAAAGCTAGTCGTATTATATAGTTAAGAGTATATCGTATTTACAGATCGTTGATCATTAAATTATTGTGTTCAATTATAGTACTCTTCTGGTCACTTTTAGAAAACACATCACAGGAAACCACTTTAATGTAGAACACTGGTTTTCGAAGTCGATACGAAGGATAAAGGAGCGGATAAGTAGGATACTAAGGAGAGGATAGGATGCGTTGCTTATAAGGAGAGGATAGGGAGGGGATTTGGGCCTCCGGAGCCCTCACTCACCATACGCAACACAACGGCAGGAGTAACTGCAGTTGTTTCACGCTAATCTTTTGTGAAAGGGTGGTACTTCCCCGACCGAGCCGGCCCATTCATGCTGGGATAAGCAAGGCTCTACCACCATTATATTCGGCCACACATGCTATATACATACATATAAGAAATATAATTGTTTGCCGCAAACGGCAGTTTAACACTAGGTAATCTTAAACACAAAGTGAAAAATGTGAAATCAAAAATAACAGTCAGGAGCAGGATTTGAACCTGCATCTTCTGGATACCGTCCAGATGCTTTACCAATTCAGCCATCCTGACAATTGCTCCTGACTGCTAATTTCGATAACACATCATACTTAACGTCTTTGGGTGACGCCTGCGCCATCTGTCGGAAGTATTTTCATACATTATACCGACTAGGTAAACTTAATTTTACAATTAAGATTTTACCTAATAATGACGCAAACCCTTTAAATTTCATCATTTTCGATTTCACATTTTTCACTTTGTGTTTAATGTATAGTGCTAAGCATGTCAAATGCTAAAAATATATATAAAAATATCTAAATACTAGGTAATCTTTCTACTAAATGCTGAACGTCTTTCAGATGTAATTGAAACTATAAAGCCTACGACAATCAATGTTTTTTTTCTTTTTTAAATATACATACCATTATGTCCAGCAATCGCTACTAATACCTATTAATAAATGTCAGTGAGTTTGTTTGTCACGCTTTTACGCCGTAATTACTCAATCGATTATTATGAACATAAGTCCGATACCCAGGAAAGAACATACCTACCTAGGCTATTGTTTATTACGGATAAATAATATTTAAATAAAAAAAAACCGCCTTCAAAAGGCACCATGAACTAAAAACCAAAATATAATTTAGTATTTACATACGATTTCCGTGCTAGATACCTACTGATGTGTTTTGTTCATCATGACTGTTAAAAATAGTGGTTTTTTTATATGTGTGTGTATATATTATTTTACAAGTGCAATATATGATAAATAGAGACATTTTAAGTTCGAAAAATCAGCTGTTCTGCGTGAAATGAGAGTCAACGCTTCGCTTATGAGGCGTGCAATAGAAAACAGTAAGAGTCTTCCGAAGACCGTGAAGAAAGATTGGCGTACCCATATATATAATATGGGTACGCCAACTAAACTGCCTCGGTGGTGCAGCGGTAGTATGTGCGACTGCTGACCATGAGGTCTCGGCTTCGGTCCCCCGATCGGGCAGTGTTATTGAGCTTTTTCGTAAAAAGAAAAATTCTAGGCAATGTACGGCAATAGGCTCGCCCCTTATTACGTGGGACTTAAACATAGCTGGCGAACCGTGGCCACAGTGTGCCGCGTAGAACATGCTAGGTGGACAAAATTATTTTATGTTATATAAAGATGCTTTTACATAGAGGTAGTATATATATTTAGATATTATTTACAGTTTTTTGTTTTATTTTGTAATAAAAAATGGTTTTTTTATACCAGAAAAATATCTTTAAAATACTCAAATACATATATACTCATTTATTGATAAAGAAAAATTTACAAGTCAATGTTTACATGCTTAGACACGAGCACGAGTACATAAAATAGCGATAAAATAGCGATTCTTATTGAATAAAATCATGTTATGACGTTTAGGAGCCTAAATCATCGTGATTTGACATATTTCTATAAATCAAAATTTCGACCTCGCTAAGTTCTTTCGTTCTTCTTTTCTATCCATCAGCCTTTCAACGTCCACTGCTGGACATAGGCCTCCCCAAGAGAACGCCACAACGAGCGGTCTCGTCATGGGGGAAAATGCCGTAATCGCCACGCTTGGCAGGCGGGTTGGCGATCGCAGTGGATGTTGTTAATATTCGAGGGAGTGCTGCTGCCCACTCCCCCGGTATTCCCTCAGTCGGTTCTTACACTCCCGTGGGTAGAGAGGGATGGGACAATTCTAAAGCCGGCCCCACACGGCAATAACTTACAAAATGTTTAAAATGTAAATTTTCACAATATTTTAAAGTAAGTAATAATGTCTAAAATAGTAATCTAATAAAATAAAACAAGTATCCAGGAGTCAGATCCAAAAAAGTACATAAATATAAGTTATTTTGTTGAAATGGTGACCGTATTGAATAGCAAAGAATTAAAATTAAAAAAAATACAAATATGATTACCATTTTTACACCATTGGCAAACTTAAATAAAAAGTCGATTTTCTTGGAGCTTTACATCAGGGCTACCTCCAATTAACGGGTTATCCATTATTTACGACAGAACCTGTATATATAGGTACATATTCTGGGGATCCAGTTGGCGTAGTTGGTAGTGACCCTACCTTCGACGCCGGCGGTCGTGTGTTCGATTCCCACCCATGGTCAAATGTGACGAACACATATGTTGGCTGTTTAAGATGTTCCCGAAGTGAGTTGACGACAGTTAGGCGGCCGGTAGTAAAAATATAGGTAGCCGAATCTTAGGACAACATGTGAAATAATGTTGTGCCGACCCCACCTAGCATGGGATAAGGGCAAGAGGTACAACACATACATTTTGTCCGTGTGGTGACGGACTAATAATACAAATGTCACCACCCCATTCTTTCCCACGGGTGTCGTATGAGGCGACTAAGGGAAGTAAGCAATTATCATCCATGTATGAGTGGTGGTAGGGCTGGGTACCAAGTGGGAGTACTCACTTTGTATCGGGCCCGAGCGGGTGGGTACCACTATCTCCCGTGTGACCATGAAACACATCGTTGCGTTTTGGCTTTAGCATGAGATAGCCGTTTATATTTGATTTCATATCTGTGAAATGAATTGGTGAGCAGCGGCTTGACAATACTCTCGGTATAGTCGAGTCCATGGTCGACGGTTACCATTTACCATCAGATGGACCGTAGCTCGTCTGCCCCTCACTGAAACAAAAAAAAAAGAAAACATTCTACCTACGATACGTATTAACATTTTTTTTTATTAATTCTTTGTGAACTACAAAGAATTAATAAAAAATATGTCTTAAGGATAGGGGGGCCCACAGGGGAAGATTGCTTAGGGCATCGAGTTACCTTAATCCGGCACTGACGGGATCGCTCGTTGTGGCGTTCTCTTGGGGAGGCCTATGTCCAGCAGTGGACGTTGAAATAGGCTGATGGAATTAATGAAGGTCGTAGAAATGGATCCCTTTTGTAACATCACAGTTTTGTAGGTGCCTACCCAGTAGTAAATTATTACAGCTACATGCTTCGGAAAGATATCAGTAGGTAAAGTATTTTTGTAGGAAGGGACCGTACCATCGTAAGAAACATTAAACTCTATCTAATACCGTGTTCTTAGAGGGTTTAGGTACCTGCTCAGAACTCACTCATACGCGGAGCCAAACCCAAATGATTTAGGAGTATGATCTTATTTGCTTTAGCAATTATTCATCAAGTATCTATAGCTGGTGATATAATAATATCACCAGCTGGAAGTAATACAGTGTTTTAGTCTGTAGAGGAAGACATCGTTCCTACGCCTATACCTCTTCTGTGTGTAGTGGTACATTTTTACGGTAAATACCTAGGCAACGTCTTGTTGTTATCTTTATTGTAATGAAAGTGGAATTACTAATAATAAATTATTAAGCAATTGAGCGCTGTCTATATGGAGTTTATTGATTAATGGCGACGAAAAACTAAGGACCTTGGAGTCACACTTTGTTTCGCACACGGTACCAAGCGACTATGATAGTATTCATATAAATAATTAAATAAATACCGCCATGAAGTCTTTAATTGTCGTTAAGTTTGTTCTGTTTAAAATTAGCTTTACGTTAACTAGACATTAGTTAGTAAGAGTTGTAATTTCATTTCACTGTAAAGAAGGAATGTAGGATATTTTAATAACACTTTCACGAAGGTATCGTGGAGGACATTACTTGTTTAATTGGTTTTCTTTACATTTTCTGGGATGACATGATAAATGTGAAATCGAAAATAACAGTCACGAGCAGGATCTACAATATTTTTGTAGAAAAAATACTTTAGACGCTATTTTTCGGTAATAGGTATAATATTACGTCTGAAATCTAGTCTTATTCCATGGTTGAAACGTTTAACATTTAACCTTTCTTTTTGCCATCAAGCACCATACTATCTATAATGTAGGTCCTTCATCTATAAAATAACTTGTCGTTCACCTTTTCCCGACTATGTTAAGTGGATCATGGGTATCACAGATTTTTTTATAAGTATATATAAAAATCTCAATAATATTCATATCTTACCATGTGCAGGTCAATAAGGTATCAGATACACAAGAGACGCGCCAGATCGAGGTGGGATCAATTGACGAATCAGATAAAAAGAAACACAACAAAATCAAGACCTCGAAGTATACATTACTGTGGTTCATCCCCAAGAACTTGTCAGAACAATTCCGCAGAGTCGTCAACTTCTATTTCTTGATGGTTACCGTTATCGCTATTATCATTGGTAAGTATTCTTGTTTCTCGTCAACTAATACTTAAAATAACATTATGCAACTCAGTTTCCACGTTCGAATCCGGGGCGTGTAAAAAAACGTAACAAACTATGCATTCAGGGTCAAATTAACCATCGTTGGGCCGTAGGCTGTGTGGGGCCGGCTTTAGAATTGTCCCACCCCTCTCTACCCACGGGAGTCGTAAGAGCCGACTGAGGGAATACCGGGGAGTGGGCAGCAGCACTCCCACGCATACTACATCAATGCTCCCACGAGTATTAACAACATCCACTGCAATCGCCAACCCGCCTGCCAAGCGTGGCGATTACGGCACTATCCCCCATTGTTGGGGAGGCCTATGTCCAGCAGTGGACGTTAAAAGGCTGATGGATATGGTCATCGATACCTTTGCTTAATTTGACCCTGAGCGCTTAATCCCAGTGTAGCAATGAATCTCTTCAACTATCACATTTTGTACGTACATATTTGGAAATTGTTTAATACTACATAGATAGTATATACTAGCTACGCTTAAATATTTACTTGTTATCATTTCGAATGAGTCTGCATTTATTTTTGTTTGAACACAGCTGTTCATCTCAAATGGTTATATAACTTCAAGTTCTGAGTCAAGATTAACCTCAACAGCTTATCATTGCTGAGATAACAATGTTCTCTAGATTAAGATACGATGCAAAGAAAGAAAGCGAATCAAGTTGAAAATTGAAACATTAAACAAATCATTGTGCGAAAACATGAAATTGAAGTAAATAGTCAGGAGCAGGTCGGGCTTTGTGTCCCGCAGGCCTCCCGCGAAGGTGCGATGCTCCGTGTGTGGGTGCGTCGCTCAGTAGAGGGTACCCGAAAGGGTAAGCCGCCGGCGGACCACCGAAGGAATGTAACATAGTTCCAGTGGCCCGCCAATAAAGGCGGAGAGACGGCACACGGCGGGTCTCTTTAGTGGGTGAGGGCCCCACACTACCCTGTTCGTTGCCCCGAACGACGGGGTGTGCGGTTAGGTACATTTTTTCCCGCCTAAACAAAAAAAAAAAAAAAAGGTCGGGCTTTGTGTGACCACCGAAGGAATGTAACATAGTTCCAGTGGCCCGCGGAGAGACGGCACACGGCAGGTTTCTTTAGTGGGTGAGGGCCCCACACTACCCTGTTCGTTGCCCCGAACAACGGGGTGTGAGGTTAAAATTTTCTCCCGCTGCCTTAACAAAAAAAAAGGTCGGGCTTTGTGTTCATTTAAAATACTAAGCATGTGAAATGCTTAAAATATGAAGCTACCTGGTCGGAATAATGTAAATACATCCGACAGGTGGCGCACATGTCACCAAAGACATTGAGAAGGAATATGATATCGAAATTAGTAGTTCTGAGCTGATGTCACGGTTGGCTTAGTTGGCAAAACATGTGGAACGGTTTTACAGGAGATGCAGATTCATTACCTTGTACCTATCTGACATGCTCAGCCATATAAATGAACACAAAATGCAAAAATGTGAAATAGGAAAAAATATTCACAAGCAGGTTTTGAATATCTTGGAAAACCACCCCAAATGTTTTGCCAATTCAGCCATCGTGACTATTACTCGGGATTGTGAATTTCGATAACACATTTCTTCCTAATATCTTTGGGGAGATCTGAGAGATTATTTGAGCCATCTGTCGGATGTATTTGCATAATACATATAGCATTACTTAATATTGAATTAAGGTATTTGCCGTGTGGGGCCGGCTTTAGAATTGTCCCACCCCTCCACCCACGGGAGTCGTAAGAGCCGATTGAGGGAATACCGGGGGAGTGGGCAGCAGCACTCCTTCGAGTATTAACAATATTCACTGTGATCGCCAACCCGCCTGCCAAGCGTGGCGATTACGGCACTATCCTCCATTCTTGTGGAGGCCTATGTCCAGCAGTGGACGTTAAAAGGCTGATGGATAGATGGATGGATGGATGTATTAAGAATTGATGCTATAGAAAGCGTCGTGATGTATCATAAAAATATTTGTGAATTAGGTATAGAAGTTAATTGGATTTTTATTAAAAAATCTTTTAACTTTCACTTAGAGGATTGCACACATGGCAAAGTGGTTTAGATACCGGGTACTATTGTGGGTTCGATTCCCACACAGCCCCCTTAGAATGAAAAACGAAACGTTGGACGAATTTTCGTTTCGAGTTAGTAGAGTATTGTGATTGATCAACAGTCCGACGCATGATTCCTGGGGTTTAGGCAGAATCTCATATCACACATGTCGATCGTATCGTGATCACTGTGATTGGTTGAGAAACCGAAGCGTGATGTTGCAATAATTCGTTAGCCAATCACGGTGATCTTTCAACCAATCACAGTGATCACGATACGATCGACATGTGAGATATGAGATTCTGCCTAACCCCCCTGATTAGTCGAGATTTCGACGTGTGATTCAGGCAACCAATCACAATGAAGCGAAACGAAAGTTCGTCTAACATTTCGTTTTTCATTCTTAGGGGGCGGGACAATTCTTTGTGTGATCCACAAAGGGTTGTTGTGAGTCTGGGTGTAGGTACTTTGTGCCCGTGAAATTGTATGTTTTTAAATTCCCCCGCGATACAAGGATTATTCTTAAGAGCAAGGTAGGTATTGTTTAAAAAAAAACAGATAATATAATTTTTTCAATTCAAATTCGTATCATAAGATTTTAGAAGACAATAAACGCTTCTGCAATTGTTTACACACATATGATACCACTAAAAAATATACCATATTATCTTATCAGCACTTACGTGAGATATATTTTTGCTATATTCAGGATTAATCAATATCAGATTTTACGTCTAATATCATAGCTTGCGAGTTAAACGATAACGCATTGGCCACAGATTCAGGGTTAGAGGCTTTTTATTGCCTAAAATCTGAACGTGTCAACGTTGCGGTATTTATAACGGCCTTCCATACTAAACTTACTTACTTACTTACTTATCATCACGCCATTTCCCTTGCGGGGTAGGCAGAGAGAACAGAGTGCCAAGAGGCTCTATTCTTGCATACATCTCTCGCTTCCTCAACATTCATAACTCTCTTCATACACGCTCGCCGGTTTCGGAGACTCCTGACTCCACCTTCCTTCAATACATGACCAATTTGGTCTAGGTTAAGTCTCAGTCTCCCCCTATACCTACATCCTTCCACTTTCGCATTGTATATCTTCTTAGCCAGGCGCTCGTCCGGCTTTCTTTCCACATGTTCGAACCATCGGAGCATTCCCTTTCGCATCTTTACACCAATACTCTCTTTCATACCTACTCGCTCTCTTACGTCATTGTTACGAATGCGGTCAGTCAGCCTCACTCCACTGATTCTCCGCAGCGATCGCATTTCAACCGCATTGATTTTACTCTCATGCTCCTTTTTACACCAACTCTCGCTTCCATATAATAACGTTGGGACAAGCAGTGCGTTGTGTATCGTGACACGTGCCTTCTGGCTGAGGTGATGACTGCCGAGAAGTAGTCCCAATGCTCCGTTCACTCTATTTCCCGCATTCACTCTTCTCTCTACATCAGTGGTGTACCTTCCATCCCGACTGAATCCACATCCAAGATATACAAATTCATCCACTTGTTCTAGCACACCATTTCCTATTGCTACTCTAACATCTGTTCTGGCTTCTTCTCTTTCAAAAACCATTACTTTGGTTTCGCTCACATTCGCACGTAGGCCCCTTTTCTTACAATCATCTGCCATAACGTTGACTAAGGTTTGCAGGTCAGTCGCAGACTGCGCTAATAGGACCGCATCGTCTGCATATAGCAGCGAGTTAACCACTGAGTCGCCCATCTGAACTCCCACATTCATTTGATTCAACCTTTGTAGACATTTATCCAGATATATGATAAACAGTCTGGCTGATAGAACGCATCCCTGTTTAACGCCGATATTGAAATCAAACCAGGGTGACATTCCATCATCCACACCGCCGCACACAAGCTCTGCAGTCCATGTAGTCCGCTTGTAGCAGTCTACCGTTAATACCATACTCCGGCAAAATGTCCCAAAGTTCCTCACGTACAACAGTGCCAAATGCTTTCTCCAAATCCACAAAACTGCAGAAAACCCTCTGGCCTACAGCTAGCTGCTTCTCCACAATGTTGCACAGAGAAAACACTTGGTCCATGCATCCTCGTCCACACCTGAAACCTCCTTGTGCCTTACACAAAAATTCATCAGACACCATCCTCACTCTCCTTTCAATAATCTTACCATACACTTTGGCTGCCAAACTGGTCAAGCTTATGGCTCTATAGTTTGAACAGCCATAACGTGAACCCTTGTTTTTAAACAAGGGCACGATGACTGCGCTTCTCCAGTCCTTGGGAACCATTCCTGAGCTCCAACATAAATTGAGAAGCATCAGGAAAGATTCCCAGACACATGAGCCTCCAAGCTTGATCATCTCAGCAGACACTATATCAATACCCGCCGCCTTACCATTTTTCAAACTTCTAATTGCCCATTCAACTTCATCCATACTAATGTCATCAGAAGATGCCGGTACTGAATGCTGATCTGTTCGACCACATGTGGCACCAGCATCATCCTGAACATCCGCATACATATCTCCAAAATATTCACTCCATCGGCTTAACACATCTTGTGTTTGCGTAAGAATGTCTCCACCTTTAGACCTTAATTTATTCGTTCTGAAAGCTGACCAACCACTCCGAGATTTCTTCACCTCCCTCCAGAAAAGTTTCGTGTTGCTCTCGAAGTTTTTGGTCAGCCTTTCTTCTGCAATCATATTTGCTGCTTCGGAGGCTGTCTACCAGAGTTAAATCTCTCATACTTCTCTGTTCATTCCTTCTCCGTGTATACATATGGATGTCCTTATGTTGAAAAAATGTGTTTGACACAATAAGGTTTCTCTCCATACATACATCCGCAATGAGCCTACCTGCATGATTCACTCTCTTATCACCAAATGAACCAAGCACGTCCTCGAAGTCTGGACGCTTGGTCCCAAGCCATCCATTCAAGTCTCCGCATACGATTACGCGTTCACTAGCTTCTGCCAAATCCAAAACTTCCCTAACATTATCCCAGAACTTCTCTAGATCCGATGCCACCGAAGAGCCTACGGGAGCATAAGCTGCGACCATGAAGACCCTGGTGACACCCAATTTTATTCGGAACCATAGAAGTCTGGGATCAAACATTCCGTAGTCTTTCACACCTGAGGCCAAGCGAGCGGACAGCAACACCCTCACTCCCATGCTGGCCCGATCGCTCTGCGGTACACAGGGCCACAGAGCTAACCCGCCATCAGGAAGATCACAGGCGCCGCGACCCTTTCGCTTGGTCTCTGTTACACAGAGCACATCGAGCTGTCTGTCCGACATGACGGTTACCAGCTCGTGTAACTTACCTTCCACACCACCTCTTACATTCCACGTGCCTACTCGACACTCTTATATCTCACGATACCCATAATTAGTAGCGAGATATAACGTTTAAGTCTTATTATGAGCTATCTATGAAAGAAACTATCAAAACATGAACGCGCGCGAACAAACAAACAGGCAACAACTACCTATGTAGTACAACACGGAGATATAAGGGTATATCTCCGTGTTGCAAGTGCATATTAGGGGTTAAAGTGAATGAAATTGCCGATTTGTACTGAAAAATTGAAATTAGTTTTTTTTTTCATTTAATATATTTATTTAATCAAAATAGCAGTGTCCGCGGACTCCGTTCCGCGTTAGAAATATTTTTGTCCCGGCCCGTTTGTCCCGCGTAATACTTCAGGTTAAAAGTTCGGGATAAATAAAAAATATGATGATGAAGATTTTTTCTTATTTTGTTTTTTTTTTATTGTTTTTTGTTTTTTTATTGTTTTTGTATGTTCTGTGTTTTTTATGTTACTTTTTTTTGTTGTTAAATAATTACTTGATGTTAATATACGCTATTTACATTATTTACATCAAGTTTACTTATTTTAATTGTTCAAAACTTGTCGATATACTATATTAGTAGTAATGTTGTCATTTGGTACTAAAATATATTGTCTTTCAGGAGCTCCAACCCGAGATAAGCCAACACATAACTGAAAGCTAAAAGTATATGGCAGAAAAACAGTGCTTTCTCAGGTCAATGCCCACCAGAGAAAATGTTTGACCCTGGGACTTATTAAAGAGATCTTGACGGGTAACCTTTTAAACGGTATAGGTAAATCAGTCGGAATCATGGGTATCCGCGGAATATAAGCAAAGTTGTCCCACTGCTGGCCCTGTGAGAATGGTCGCCACGATTATATTCTCCCGCAACTATTTTATGAGCAGCCTTGTGTCATTACACATGTTAGGGGGTCTCAAGATCCTTAAAAGCATGATAGGAATGCCAACTTTTAGCATGAGGTAACGTGGGGAGGTAAGCCAGAAGGACTCAAAGAATTTAAACATTCTTGAGGATAGTGCACTGTATCCTCAATAATACACACCGTGTCAATGGACTTATAGTGATTGACTTGACTGGGAATTTTTCCTAAAATTATTTTATTTATCTCATTCACTGAATCGTTTCTGGGTGAGACTATTGCCCTAGAACAAAGCCAATGATAATCTCTTTCCATTAAACTTCCAAGACCGGGATATATTGCGTCTATCAGATCTTCTAACCTGTGTAATATGTGACCTAACCTATTGTCAAGTTTAATGTCATCCCTACTGTTGGTGTTAGGACAGCAAATTTTTCTTTCTCCAAGATTCAGTAGTTGATGCAGAAAGTCGTTATCGTAGTTGTCGCTCAAGTGTGCTCACATGTTTGTTCGTAAATTGAGAGTTTCAACGGAACTCCATAAGCATGATGATTTTAAGCATGCCCTGATGACATCGGCGCGTGTTCCTTTTGTTATTACTGGCAGCGTTTGCCGAAAATCGCCCGCAAAAACAAAAGTAACACCACCCATATCAGCGTCTGAGCTTCTGATGTCTTTTAGCGTACGGTTCACGGCTTTAATATGAGCTCTATGACACGTGATACACTCGTCCCATATAATTAAGGATGTATCTTGTAAACGGCCGGGGCGGCGCACACCGCACGTTTTTATTTTGCTAATATCTTTGAAGATATTTGTTTAAACTGTATAGAGTAAAGGGCACAGATATTCTATATTAAATTTCCGTTCTAAGAACATATTTATAAAGATATATGTATATTAATACCATATGTTAGCCCATATATAAGCTTCAATTAATGGTCGAAATTAAAATTAATAAAATAGAGATGAGAAAATCAGGGGGGAAGGTTCGCAACTCAGGGGGTTCCCCGGACCGTCACCTAAGGGGCATTCAACTTTGGGTCGGTCTTCCGTCGCGTGGACACGGAGTGAGGAGTGGCGGACGGTCCCCGATGCGCTTCAGCAGGCAGGCATATTCCGGCTGAAGAGCAGATCCCCATTGCTCAGACGTGCGCAGGAAAAGCCGGTAGTCGATCAGCGTAGCAAAAGAAAACCCCAGGAGCTTTCCCTTTTATGTCTTTTTATTTGTGCGAACGCGGTATTTACAGAACACGCTGCTCGATTCTGCTGTTCTCTGGGGTTTCTTCTGGAGGAACCTATCCAAAATATATGGTAATCTCCACTTATTTAAATCTACAGATAATAATTCTTTAATGTATAAGTACTATAAAATGTATACCTACTAGCCACGGCAATGTTAGCTCTGCGCGACGCACATAAAAATGACTCGTGAAAAATAATAAAGATACTACCTTCCTATTATATTCTAATATCTACCTCCTAGCCATTACCAATATCTCCCATCGCCATCGAATCCAAACGCTACTATTAGTGGTTAGATATGTGTTTTAGAACTTTCCCAATCTAAACGCTTACTATTGGTATATCAATAGTAGTTTCTGGAACTTTGGTTATATTCTGCGCGCATCCGGTATGAAAAGCTGGCCATATAGGGCAATGGAATGGTCTTTCTTTTGTTTTAAGGGGGCGTAATCAAATGAGCAAGTAGCAATTATTCTAAAGAGTAGGGATTCCAAGGCAAACGGGCGCTTTTTAAAATTACAGATATCGTATCCGGCATAATCGAATATGTATCTTTACTACTTATTTTATTATTGTTGGTTACATCGTAACACGGACTTATCGTGATTTTTTTACCGTAATAAAAAATAATCTCTCTGGTAACAATATAAAGTTCACGCAGATGAAGTCACGGGCAGAAGGATAGAAATTAAAGTTTCTGACGTTACATTAATATATCAAATTATCAACAGATAGCCCAGTATCACCATTTACAAGTATAGCTCCACTCAGCTTTATGGTGCTAGTGACCGCTGTTAAGCAAGGCTACGAGGATTGGCTCCGACATAAAGCAGACAACAGGGTCAATAATCAGATAGGTAAGTCTTTCAATTAGGAACTATGAATATTATAGCCGTACAAATTAAAATACTTAAAGTAGGTTCTTCCGATCGTAGGGATCTGTATTACGACTGCCACCGATACACACGCCTGATGCCGGCCGAGCTAAAGTTGCTTAACCTTGCTACGACTACCTCCAATAACAATGAATTTTAATGTTACTAGTTTATTTGATAATGTAATTAGGGCTAGCAATTCATATTGCACCCATATATAAATGGCACCTATGGGTCGTTGGAATCTTATGTTGTGTTTGCAATCAAGTTGGATTATTTTTTTTATTAATTTGAAAAATGTGATAAAAGTGTAAGTAATATTTTTTTTCTTCTAACGATGAATTATCGATGTGGCGTGGGCTGATTAATAATTATTAAAGATTAGTGTAGCGTTTATTTTGTTTTTGTAGGTAACTACTTTTTTGTACTACTAGGTACGTATTTTAAATTACGACGTGCTTTGTTATGAGCATGCTATAGAACTAAAGCTATCAAGGTGTAAGACCGGACTCCATTTTATACTTTACTCTATGACTGGACTAAAAATACAATATATTTTTCAACAAGAACTTTAAGAAAACAATAAATTTAGATAACAAAATTTAATTTCAAAGCCCACGAAACGATTAAAGAAAAACGTCTTGGAAAACTGTCATTGGGTAGGTATGTTGTTGCTTCATGAGAACGCTCATCAATCAAAACTGCGCTCAACGCAATCTGCAGTGATGGCTTCAATCTCCTTGACCACCCACCATATTTTCTGGACTTAGCCCCTAGAGATTTTCACTTATTCCCAAAATTAAAATAGCATATAAGTGGAACAAAATTTTACGATTAAGCGCATTAAACAAATATTTGTTGTTATTTTTTTACATTTATCTATGCATCACTATCTTTATGATAATGATGAAACATAAAACAAAGTTATTTATGATGATTATCGGTTATTTATTTTTGGGGATTACCGATTTATATACTTTAATCATGCATGTAAAATTTTCATCTGATAGAATTTCAGGCAACAAGAAAGAAAATTCTTCTTTAAAAAAAAACTGCGACTAAAACCTGTCCATTTATTTTCTTACCCATCAGTTTTTTTTAAATGACATCACCCTGAACATGTATCACAGAAAATATTTGACCTGCTGGAATTTGAACACACAACACAGACGTGAGAGGTCGGTATCTAAACCACTGCGCTATCTGTGGAAAAATCTTAGATACAAACATTAGATTAGACGAGTTTCACTGCCAAATTTATTGATCCTAGCTGTGGAATTAATCCAGGTACCTTGTAAACCAATCTCGTTACAGGTTAATGATTGTAACGTTAGGAGTTAGTGCAATATCTAATATTATAACAATTGTAGGAATATTTTTTGTTTGTACTCGTTCGCTATTTCTACGGCTATATCTCCGAAGGATTTATTTAGTGGTAGAGGAACAGTGTGATAGAAATACGGTGAGTAAAACACCCATATTTTCTCAATGTATCATAAATCAACATGTAACAGGGCGAGCATAGGCTCTATATAGACAGATAAAGAAAATACGAATTTCCTGAAAAAAAAAACAATATATATCTTATTGCAATACCCAGAATCCAAGCCCGTGGTATTTGGTTAGAAATTGTTGATGGTACTCTATATAATCGGCACTATGATAGGATTGTACAATTAGATATGTATCTATACTATACCTATTTATATGGAATAATTCTTAGATATTCATTCGTATCATAGTGCAGATTTGATATGAGTAGGTAACTGGAAGCGGCCTTGATCACTGCGCCAAAAAATGTTATAGATTTAGATCTTTACATTATGCCTTTCATTGAGCGTTTGACAGCTGATATCTTTTATCTATTATTGAAAATCATATAGAATGATGCGACAAATATGCTGATAGTGTCGCGACAAATTCAGGATTATATCACAGAAAAATGGCAGACAGGGAGACGTCGTGTCTCCGAAACTGTTTACCATTGCATTGGAAGACGTCTTCAAGTTCTTGGACTGAACCATAAATTGATGCTTATATCATATCAACATGAATGGCGAATGCTCATCTTCGATTTACCTACATCAGTAGATAAAGATAGTGGTTGTAGCAGTTCCAGCTGTTTAGACAAAACTATGTAAAGTGGTCGTTCGACAAAGTAGTGTCTAAAAAAACAAAGATGTGTTTTACTAATGATGACATATGGAACAGACATGACCTTTAAATGTTTGGCTGCTATGGAGAGACATCCGACGGGGAAGAAAGGTTGTCGAGTGGTTGAATGCAAAAAGCACAGGACCGTTCATTGCGGCCCTCTCCTGTAGAGACAGTAAATGACTCAAAGGCCGATATTTAAATATTAAACATATATTTTCTAGCATAAGCTTTGCATATTACTATATTTCATTACATTATGTTAATTATCATAGAATTTTCTAATTGGTCGATATCTTTATAAAACAATTATTTTAAAACTATGGTTTTCCGTCTCTTTTCTTTTACGAGGTACTTAGACGTGCTTAAACTACTTTATCTTAAACAGTGAGCTAAATTCCACAGTAACCATTTTGAAAGATTTCAGCAATATCTGTATATAGGTACCTATATATAAAAGAACACGCTGGTACCAGGAGCATTGCAACGCATGCTCCAGACAAAATAAATATTAAAAAACAAATAAATATTTGAATATAACGTAAATAAATAAAAATGTAACCTTCTATTACGCACTTATCTACGACCGCCAATTAACGACCGCGGTCGTTGCTGTCGCGACAGAAAAGTCAACTCCAAGTTTACAATGATCCACCTAAAGAGTTCGGTCGAAGTGAGCATTTTGAAAACTCTAAAACTCGTTCCACTTAGGTTACACGTGAGTTGTGATCCTCAAGTGGAACGCACTGAACATCATCTCGTTTTGTTATAATTTATTCCTAATCTACTACATTTGTCAACAGTGCAAATAGTCCATAAAGGTGTGATCAACGAGGTCCGTAACTCAACAATAGCACCAGGAACACTAGTACGGGTACTTCGTGGCAAGGAAGTGCCTGCTGACCTTGTTTTACTATGCTCCGCTGGGGAGAAAGGCAAATGCTACGTGACTACTGCCAATCTTGATGGCGAGACTAATTTGAAGACTTTGAGAGTCCCTCCGCCCCTGGTCGGATATACGCCAGGTATTTATAATATTCTCGATTAATATGTTTAACACCTACAATTAGGCCGACCACAAGACAATAAATAATAGTAGGTAGGTAAGTATGCTTAAAGCGCAAACGATCTAGCTAGCCTATAGCGCAGGTGGCGAGATCTACTATAGGAATTATTAATAGTGAAGGATTAAAGCCGTATTGCACAATGTAAGACTCAATGCGGGTTGGCAAACTTTACAAGCTAAAAGCAATCGAGTACATTTTTAGGTACCTAGGCCCAATGACACTGTCGCATACTATTTGTATAATATTTGTTAATAATAATGTCTGAAAGCGCAGAATAAAGTAGGTACGTTAAAGGTGATTACCATGAAGCTATTATGTGGTATAAGTTGTGAAAATACGAGAAAGGCAACCTTGCAGAGGTAGTTCAAAAGTACAACATATTAAAAAATATGCCTGCTCAATTCTTAACTACTACCCACAATCTTATGTCAAAATTATATGAAGTGTGTGTTTGGATTAGCCGATGCGGACAATTTAAATATTATTTTAAATACTTTGTTATCTTCCCGTAAACCACCCCTTTCGTCTTCCTACTCTAAAATGATGTTCTGATAATTGACGTCAGATTTTTTTTATCATTAACAACCTTATATCACACATACATTTCTGCTATCTTTGAGTACTGTGGATCATTGGTTACTGTGTATTCCAAAACAGAAAAAGTGGTAGTTTTCTCTCATAATTATATTTATTTCAAAAATCAATTTCAAATAAGTATTATAACTTGTTATAAAATGAAAAGTTATCTATAGTATAGACTCTATATAGACTTTGTTTTTATTGCATGTAGTGGCAGACGAGCCCCGGTCCATCTGAGGTAAATGGTAACCGTCGCTCATGGATTCAACTATACGGAGAGTATTATCAAACCGCTGCTCACCATTTCATTTCACCGATATGAAATGAAAGAATAAACGGATATCTCCTGCTACAGTCAAAACGCTACGATGTACTTCATGACCGGTCACACGTGAGATGGTGGTACCAACCCGCTCGGGAGCGATACCAAGTGAATACTCCCACTTGGTACCCAGTCCTACTACCAGTCATGCAATGGATGATAATTGCTTACTTCCCTTAGTCGCCTCATACGACACCCATGGGAAAGAATGGCGTGGTGACACTTGTATTCTTAGTCCGCCACTAAGACTATAATTAGAGAATGCTATAAATATAAATTTTATGATTTTTGGAAACTTAGGAAAATACCGTTGAAACAAGTGCTTTTTCACCTTTCATTATACAAAGCCATTATATTAATCAATAAGATCATTGTTAATCAAAGTTTTAAAAGGAAAATTAAAAAATATCCATGCCTAACATAAATTCATTTGCTCTACCAGATATACTTCCTCAAGGCATGCGGATAGAAATTCCGTATCCTGTTGCGGATCTGTACACGTTCTACGGCAGGTTAGAGATCCCTGGCCTAGACAGTTTGGTGCTCACACCAGATAATCTGATGCTAAGGGGGTCGAGAGTCAAGAATACTGAGTGGGCTATTGGATGCGCCATATATACAGGCAAGTATTCTTATTAAAATAAGGTATTTTTATTATTAAAATAAATATAAGTATTTACTGTTAGTTTCCACATCATTTATTTGTTCTTACGCGAAGAAATCCTTTATGGTGTCCTTACACAGTACATGGTGTGTGGTGTTTCTTCAGACTACCTCTACCCAGAGACGAGGTATACGCTATGCGCATGAGTTCCTAAAATTTTCGGTAGCACCGTCTGATTTGGAGGGCCTAGCCCTCCCTCATTGAGAGCCGCACTCGAAAGAAGTACCGCCATTTTGGACCTGCTTCTGCTAAGATGACGGACTGCCCTAAGTCCGTTACTATCAAGCCAGCGTTTTTGTAGGGAGATCGTTCCTATCCTTGATTATGCTGACGCCAGCTATCTTGACCTCACAGAAGACCAACTTAATAAACTTGACCGACTTCAGAATCTCTGTATCAGGTTCATATGTGGATTGCGCAAATATGACCATATATCTGAATTTCGTAATAAGCTCAATTGGTTGCCGATACGACTTCGCCGGAATTCTCATATCCTATTTCTTTTCTACAATATTTTGTTTAACCCTCTTACTCCTTCGTATCTTAAAGAACGTTGTGTGTTCTTGCATGACTCGCATTCGAGACTCCTTAGATCTTCCGAGAATTTATTATTAAAAACGCCTATGCATTCAACAACATTTCAAGCCAAGTCCTTTTCTGTCCAAGCAGTTCAACTTTGGAATGCATTGCCTAGAAGTGTGCGTCACGCTGAATCACTAGCTACTTTTAAATATTTAGTAAAAAACACTATCTCAATTCCAAATTTTGAGATTCTTTCGGATAGTACCATCTGATTTCTAGTAGCTATATACCTAGTAGTTATGTATCATACTTATGTACTATATAACATTAATCTATAACTATCGATATTACTGGTATGTATCTGTATATACGTATCTAATTGTATGTATGTATTTATTTAAGTGTATTCATGTATGTTTATATATGTATATATACTATACAATGGTTCTTTTTATACCATAAGCTGCCCTCCTAACTCTTAATCTACATATTCTTTTCCATCCAATGGTAGTCCGGAAGAAATTGCCCTGTGCGATAGGACCGCCAATTGTACAAAATAATTATTTTTATAAGTTACTGTTTGTTTTGCTATCTGGTGTACAATAAAGACGTTATTATTATTATTATTATCGTTAAGCACCCTTTGGCACCCAGTGCGCGGTGCCACCTCCTTTGCCTATCACCTCCTCGCAAAAGGTGACGGTGGCGTTCCACCTGCCCCTGCTCCGAACGATGGCTTGAACTATAGGCGGAAGCAAGAGGGCAATCTCCGCGGTGAGTTCAAGACACTGCTCTCCCGAGGCTGGCGTGCCAGCGTGCGTGGCACCATATCCTCGGGGCAGTCCGCACAGTGGTGGCACTGGGCTGACTCTTACTCGACACAGGTACTTTCCAAAGCAACCATGCCTCGAGAGTGCCTGCATCAGCCACTTCTCGATAACGGAAGTTATTGCCTCTACAGTGGTGTGCCCAGCGCTTGGTCACAGGTCGTTCGTCTTCTACTCCACCAGTACGATACAGCGGAGGGCAAACCGGTACGCCTCGATATCACGAGGCGTTGGCCCCACCACTCGCTTCAGCTCCTCACGCCACTGATCCGATATAGTGACACGAGGACCCTAGACTCCAGAACCCACGGCAGAGTTCCAACGAGGAGACTCCCTGCCTCATAGGAGATCGTATGGTATCCTCTGAAGACCCTGACGATCATCGCTTTTTGAAGGTGCCGTAAAATTGCAGCGTTTCGGGCCGTCAGAGAACTCGGCCAAACTGGAGCCCTGTTTACGGCTATAGACCGCACGATCCCCACGCAAAGCAGACGGAGCTAATGACAGATTCCCCCAAATTCGGCAACAGCCGTGATAGCGTGTCCGCCACACTTATTAGTCTGGGGACCAACCTTCAGAGATAAGGTCCGAAGGTCAATCGGCTATCGAGAACAAAAACAGTGATTTTTTTTTTAAATTAGAGACACTTGTTTTATTCAGGCTGCAATGATCGAACCAGTGAATATAGCAAAATATAACTTCCAATCTAAGATCACAGATTTTATGGTGATGAAGCAGAGGTTAACCCTTATTTTTCTAAATTGTATTGGGATCGATTCCTAATTCTAAGCTAATTCGTCAGATTAATTTTCTACGTAACCTCCTGACTTCCAAAACCCACAGAGTTATAAATATCGAAAGTTGGATACATAACGATGTTAGGCAACAATACTAGAACACAAACTCTGAATATGTGAGATAGGCAAAGGTATTTACGAGCATTTTCTATTTCACATTTGCACACTTCGTGTTCTAGTAAATGACCGAATATGTGGATAAAATTTATATAAAAATATTAACATATAAACAAAATATTTATACTTCCTTTTAACATTATTGCTTTTAGGTGAAGAAACAAAACTGGCCCTTAACTCGAAGTATTCAAGCAATAAATTTTCATCGTGTGAATTGGCCATCAACGGCTTTCTTGTATTTTTCATATTGCTCCTAGTCTTCGAAATGGCCGTATCACTTCTCGCAAAAAAATTTATCGAAAAAGCAAACCCTGAAAGAGATTTATACTTAGGGAAAAAAGACGAGAATGTTGCTCGGTTAAGTCACGTGCTTCAAGATCTATTCTCATTCCTTTTGTTATATTATTATATAATACCGATGTCTTTGTACGTGACTATAGAGTTGTATAAATTCATTGGTGAGTATTAACATATTGTTATTGTAAAATCTTCGAGGGACTAGACCACTGAAGTCAAGCAGTCCCAGTGGTCCAGCATTATAGGCACGGGCTCACTGCAGGTAGGCATTCACTAGCCGTCGAGAAAAGCTCTCAGACATGCAGGTTTCCTCGCGATGTTTTCCTTCACCGAGCAGTGATAAATTGTAAACAAATATACACATAATTTCGAAAAATCTCGAATACTCGGAGGTGTGTGCCGTACGAGGTCTGAACCTTGGACTCGGGCTCGAACTCGAAACCACTGTCTTTGCAGCCCCTTTTCCTTCTTTCTTTCTTAAATACCTATCTGTATCTTTTTAGGTGCCTTATTTGTCGGTTGGGATGAAGAGCTTCGGTGTGAAGAGACAGGTAGACCTGCAATGGCTAACACGTCAGATCTAAACGAAGAGTTAGGCCAAGTAGAAGTATTATTCTCTGATAAAACTGGGACCCTCACTAAGAATCTAATGGTGTTTAAAGCATGCTCTATAAAAGGGCACGTGTATGAGGAAAGGGATTATAGGTTGTTTGATACAGAAAGGTTTGATGAGCCCGTGGATACTTTTCAGGTCAGTTTATTTTGTTTCTTTTATCTCAGACAACTCCCAACAGTATCATTTTTAATACACTTTTCCTTGCCTTTTTTTTGGTTAAGGCGGGTTTCTCAAATAGCTCTGTTATAGCTTTATAATAGTATCTATAGATTATGACTAATCTCGACATTTCGGCTGAATTGCATGAGCCATGTTCATGAGTGGAGTGGGTGATTAAGGTGTCCATCGTTTATACGAGCGAGAGAATCTTCAACCACAAAACACTTCGTATACTTGTTGTGATCGTAAATTTCTTAGAACTGAGACTTGTATGAGGTCAAGAAGAACAGTACTTACAGTTTTTTAAATAAGTAATTATTGGCTGAGTGATAGATAATATTATAGGTGACTGAAAAACAATTTAAAGGTATTCACCACAATCGTTTTAGAAAATTCCTTCGTGTTGATATAAATTATTGACACTTAGTTTGGAATGAAGTCGTCGTTATCTAACTCTCATGTAGGTACCTAATTAAACACTTAATACGAACACTTTCAATTACATATTGTATCATATCACAATTGATATTACATGTCAGTGTAAAACGTGAATAACCTGCCTTATCTAATTTCCTGCTATATTAGTTACTAGTTTATTCAAGCGAATTGCTTGCATGGAATTTACAATTGGGCCAATATACCTAAATTAAGTGGTATGTCACCCTATGGCCAGTAGTGCATTAATTATCTCTATACAAAAAAAAGGAATACCATAAGAACCGTCCATTTTTCCTGCATAAAAAGCCTATGCCATATTTCATCATGCTCGGGCAAGTTACTTACAGCGTGAAATTGTAACAAACAATCTCATTTCCACATTTATTATTTTAGGACTGTTTTGAATATTTTTTTATTGGATGATCCTGTGTCTATTTGTTAGTAAAAGTATCTTAATGTCTCTTTCTAAGAGTGCCTACATGAAAAATTACTAAACTTACAAATAGTAACATTTCCTTTCTATTTCAGACAGATATTAAATTTTTCTTCAAAATACTCGCTCTTTGTCACTCTGTACAAATTTCAAACGAGGACATGAAGAAACTTAGTGCCCGTTTATCAGCAACTAGAAACCTTCAACTAATCAATTTGTTTCGGAGAAAAAAAATCAAATCGGCTTCTGCCAGTGTTGTAGAAAATGTTAGTTGGAATACTCTTATTAATCCCAATGGAAGTAAGATGGATTATCAAGGTAGCAGCCCTGATGAGAAAGCTTTAGTTGAAGCAGCTGATAGAGTGGGTGTCACATTTCTCGGAGAAGAAGGAAATACTCTCTTGTTGAAAGTTGGAGATAGTACGGAGATGTATGAGAGATTGCAGATGATTGAGTTTACGTCGGAGAGGAAGAGAATGTCTATTCTAGTAAGGGATAAAGATGGGAAGGTTTGTGACAATTTTAAAAACACTAAGTAAATAGTTAATAGTCTGTATACGCAGTTTATTAATTGACCGAGTCTGTCCGTTATAAATCTATGCACTAAAACATAGCTTTCACACAATATTATGAGTGAAAGCGGAAAAAGAGAAATTTACTGTGAGCAGGGTATGAACCTGCGTCCTTGCCTATCTGGGAGAGTGCTCTAGACCGCTAAAGTATCGCAGCTACCTATTGGTGACATCATATCTGCACTTGATATTTGTTTTTAGATGTCTTTAAGACCTATCGGATGTATATATATACATTTAATTCAGATGCAGTACCTTATTGCAATTAAAAATAATACTAAGTGATGACGTAATTTTGGATATGTATGTATGTACTTTTAGCATTTGACATGCTTAGCTAAGTAGCTGTAAAGTATGTAGTGTAAGTAGTAAAGTTTTTTAAAAGTTGGAGTTTTCCAGTCCATTCTGGCTTCACCTTCTCAGACTCCGAGAGAAGCTAAAATTTTTTACCTTTTTATAACTAAGAGCCTACAAGATATCGGGCTGTTTAACATTTAGTATGGAGTACGATGGGACTGGCATAATCTAGTATTCTAGTATATTAAAAGTCAGTAATAATTCCAGTGTCACGATGTTTGTCTAGGATGAACTCCGAAACTACATAAACGAATTTAACTTATCTTTTTTAAAAATGTGTGTTTTGTTCCAAATTAAGAAATAGTATACACAGGAGGGAGGATAGGATGTAGTAAACTTTTAAGAACAAATTATTTGTGAATTGTGATAGTTGACGAATTCGCCATTTGTAAAAACTTGCATAATTTATTGTCAATTCCCATTCTGCTCTAGCAATAATAAATGTATTCACAATTCAATGGTTACCAGATCTGGCTATTCTGCAAAGGTGCTGAGAGTTCAGTATTCCCGCTGTGTAAAGATTCTGCTCTCATAGAAGAAACGGATAAAGATATTAATACTTTTGCGAACAAAGGTTTAAGGACTCTTGCCATAGCATATAGAGAAATACCTGATGAAGAGTATGATAAAGTTACTGAAGGTATGCACCATTTAGTATTTATGCAACATTTAGTATTTATTCAACATTTTTAGCTAACTCTCATTTGTGTTAGCACAAATGAGAGTAGAGCCTTGCTTATCCCAGCTCGATCGGGGAAATAGGTACCACCCTCTCACAGAAGATCAGGGTGAAACAACGGTAGATACTTCTATCGTTGTTTCTAACATTTAAATTTATTAGACTAGATTATAAAATACAAAATAATCGACTCCGCGGGCAATATTCCAACCGACAGCTTTATGAAAATCTGTTTCAAATGTTCTAACTGAACTTACTTGCCCCCACAGTAGTAGGTATCAGCTCTTTTTTTTATTGTTTTAGTAGAGTCTTATTTCGCCCGTGGAACAGAATGAGGGGGTAGCGACACAAACAGAACAGTATGATTGTATAACACTATTTATTATTGTAGCAATAAAGCGCCTAGACGGTAAGAGTGCGGGCGCCTTGCAGCAAGTCACTCAACAGTTCAAAGTATTAGAGACCCAACTGACTCTGGTCGGGGCTACGGCTGTCGAGGATTGCTTGCAAGATGATGTGGCGGACACACTTGCGTCACTTAGACGAGCAGGCATCAAAACTTGGGTGCTTACTGGAGATAAGGTATAATATCTTTGATTATTCTCACAAGCGGAAATATATGTCAAGGACTGCAAAGACCCAATAGAACAATATTATCACTGGCCGATTGAAGGTATACATGTGGAAACCACGCCTTCGATGGCTTAGAAGTATATAGACATGCCCAGTGCATGTCTATATACTTCTAAGCCATAAACTATTTAGGTACAGCTAAAATTTCTCTTACTACTCCTGTGTGGGAGAAAGAGGAGTCTCATCCTCTCAAACCGTCCGGTGCCGGCTCAATATTAGGCATGGCACTTATTATTTCTTATAGGTATATAGTTACCTAATTTATGTACTTATATGTAAAAGGTTTACACATGTTAGATAAACAGTAGGGTGTCCTTAATTTAATGTAATTTACATACTTATCACAACTTCATATGACTAATTATGAATTAGGTAAACATTCATAAAAACTAAGTGCATGGAATCCCTTAAAATATGACTAGTCTTTATTGTAATTTCAGGTTGAAACGGCAATAAATGTCGCACAATCTTGCGCTCATATCTCTGAGAACGATAGACGAATGTTTCTAATAGGCATTGAAACCGAAGAGGCATTGCAAATGCATTTGGAAGAATGTAAAAGAATAATTCTTGAGCCGAGCTACAGAGACCTGACCTTGATTGTCGACGGGGCCAGTATGAGTTTGGTTTTAGACACCCCAGCTGCGCCTTTGTTTGTTAATATATCCATGGTATGCAATGCTGTGCTCTGTTGCCGGCTCTCACCGATACAAAAAGCTAAGGTAAGCAGGGGTGACCCTTTTTTTGGTTAAGGTGGGAAAAATTTACCTAACCGCACACTCCAATGGGGCAACGAACAGGGTAGTGTGGGGCTTTCACCCTCTACAGAAACCCGCCGTGTGCCGTCTCTCCACCTATATTGGCGGACTACTAAAACTAGTAGACATTACTTCAGTGGTAAGCTGGCATGATCCTAAAGCAGTGGGTGGTAACAGGTGGACCTCGAAAGATCGAACAATGGACCGCCAAATTAGTTATACCTATTTTTTTTTTGGGTAACTTGCTTTCTCTATAAAACAGAGTACCTATTTTCTTTTTATGTAATTAGTCTATTTAAATAAATTACCATTTCTTACTCCAATATTATCAGGTATTAGAGTATTTTGGTTGCGTACCAACTCAATAAAAACGTAACGAATGTATCGTAACAACGTGTCTTCGATCAATCATTATTGTTGATCGAAGCAACGTGTTCAAAAACTAAATTTCATTGTACATCTAGTGTATGAAGATAATTATGAATATTGAGGAAGCGAGAAATGAATGCAAGAATAGAGCCTTTTGGTACCTACATTGTTTTCTCTGCGTGAAGTACGCAAGGGAGATCGTGTGATAATAAGTAAGTACATCTTCTCATAATCTCTTAAATCAAAAAAGTCATTTTTTTTAGATAGTAAGACTGATAAAGAATAGTCCAGAAGGACCAATCACAGCCGCTATCGGTGATGGCGCCAATGACATCTCTATGATACAGGAGGCGCATGTCGGCTTTGGCATTTTTGGCAAGGAGGGACATCAAGCTGCCAGGTATAACCGTGTTTCTTAGTGTGTACTTATTATCTTCTTAGGCCTTATTACTAAGTATTACCATATTTAACAGAATCTATCTATACATATATATAAAAGAATAACTGACTGACTGATATATCAACGCAGAACGCAAACTCTGGGACTAGCACTGGGAGACTATGAGGCGAGCGTCTAATGCGCTAGTCTAATGTACATTTAAATAAGACATTCTTGCAATATAAATAGGTATATCAATTTATTTTGCGTATTTCGCAAACAGTGTATGTCCTGACAAAATGCAATTTTTTTTACGAAAAATGTTAATAACGTTTTTATAATGGCCTCTCATGGATCTTTAAGTAGCATATTTTTGGGCACAGGTCTTCTCTCATAGTGAGAGGGATTTAAGCCGTAGTCTACCACACTAGCTCAGTGAGGGCTGCAGGTTTCCTCACGATGTTTTCCTACACCGAGCAGGTGATATTTCGCTAACAATTATATAATTTCGAAAGATCTCAAAGAATCAGAGATGTTTGCCGCGCGAGGTCTGTAATTCTGTACTTACCTCAGACTGGGGATCGAACGTGACACATCTCTACACGTCTTTGCAGTGTTTGGTTTTACCGCTGGGCAATTACTACGGCGTAAATAAGTAGCATACTGGTACCTCTAACGAGATAGAGTAAACAATTTATTTTATCTAAATTAGTATCTTCTTCGAAAAAACACAATAAAAAAAGACAAAGTTTTTTTTATTTACGAGTATGTATTCAAAGGAAGTTTAAGAATTTAACAACATGTAAAATGCAATACAATGTCTCTCCACTGGACTGTCGCACTCTCAACCGAATTCACACTTTTAATTACTTTCCTTTGTAAAACGATAACATGATTACCACAAACACTGCTAAAATTCATCATGAGAGAAATAAAACTATTTTTTCTGTTCTACATTTTCCTAGAATATTTACCTACGCTTTCACGGAAGTTCATTATTGATCCTACCACGTGTAATATACTCGGATGCTCGGATGTATAGTTAGACTTAGAATATATTATCCTGAATAGTTAGAGCTAATTGGAGTCATAGTCAGTTATACTGTGGTTTAAGTTTGACATCACATTACAGATCTGCCGATTTTGCTTTCACGAAGTTCTCAATGATAAAGAAAGTTTTACTAGTGATGGGACACTGGTATTACCAAAGATTAGCTACATTAATACATTACTTTTTCTACAAAAATCTAGTCCTTGGAAATATTATGGTAAGCTCAAAATTTGTTTTCAATTTTAATTATATAAACAAATAATAAGAGTAGCGCCAATCTATCTAGTCGGTACCTAAAAGTAAAATTATTTTATTTTATAGCCTCGTCTTTATCCTCGCAAGAATAAGTAGGTAAAGATGTAACATATCCTCATTTTACCTATGCAACGATAACCCTTTTTTGTTAAGGTGGGAAAAAAATTACCTAACTCTACACCCCGTCGTTCAGGGTAACGAACAGAGTAGTGTGAGGCCCTTACCCACTAAATAGACCCACCATGTGCCGTCTCTCTGCGTAGTTCGTGTCGTTTCTTAGATGTGCCTGCTGATAACCCAACGGAACACAAATTAGGTATTATTTATCTTCGTGGTAGCCGCGGCCCATAGACTGCAATAACAGGGGCACGGCCAAATCATGCTCATGAATGGAGTGGTGATCGGTTGTTCTTCTATAGACCGAATCGAACTGAGTAATTTGATTTTCACTGAAGTAATGTCACACAGTTCCAGTGGTCCGCCAGTACAGCTGGAGAGACGACACACGGCGGGTTTATTTAGTAGGTGAGGGCCCCATACTGCCATGTTCGTTGCTCCAAACGACGGGGTGTGCGGTTAGGGGATTGTTTTTCGGCTTAACAAAACAAAAGGTTAGCGACGCCTAACTAATAAATGTAACCTTTATTTTGCAGTTTATATTTCAACTTCACACTGCATTTTCGACGCAGTCTATATTCGACTCCATGTATCTCACTTTGTTTAACCTGATATTCACGTCGATGCCTTGTTTGATACTATCCGTTACTGAACAGAGATGGCCTGCTGACTTGCTGCTCAAGTGAGTGTAAGCCATACTAATATTAGAAAAAGGAAAGATTTGGCTTTATTTATTAAGACTTTAAGACTAAACATTATAAAGAGGCAAGATTTACATATATTACTATGTAACAAATTAAAATTTAAAAACGACAGGACCGTTTTCAAAAATTCTTTCACCATTAGAATGCCACATTATCATTGAGTAATGTAGGATATATTTATTATTAGAAAAAGTTAGGAATAAAGGAAATAAAAAAGTAATTGGGATAGCATAAAGCAAAAAAAAATAATTTAGTTGAATAAACTGCTAAAACATTTTGTATATAAGTAAGTCATAATGCAGGCAGATGAGATCGCATGCGGAGCCTAGTAGGTAGATAGAATACTTCTAACATGTTATTTCTTGCCTTCATTATTTTCAGAAATCCGATGCTTTATAGGGAGATAAGAAAGAACAAATTGATGTCTTGGCCTCAATTCGTGGCGTGGTGTTTATCAGCCACGTACCACTCCATCATCATATATCTCTACTCTAAGCTCATGTTCATGAATCCCATCATTAGCGAAGATGGCAAAACGGTAGATCTGTGGTAAGTTTCCATTGGTACTACATTTACATTTGCGACGCAAAAAATGCATGGTCTAGAATACTATCAGGCTGAGTCTGCGTGTGTAGCTTCGTTTTGACGAAGCCCCCAACTAATAATCTATACTATTATAAAGCTGTAACAGAGCTGTGTCTGTACATTTAAGATATTTGAGAAAAAATTACTGATTAGACTTAAAAACTGGTATACATTTTATCCCGCTACTAGCTTTTTACTGCGGCGAAGGCGCGGGCAAAGGTTAGTACTACTATATACCTAAATCTGTGAGCTCTGTAGTGGCAGTTATATGAGTAGGAGAAAGATTTGGTTAACTATTTACGACCTTTTATACGGTCCAAAATATTTTTATAGCGAAATTCTCTTATTTTTTATTGCATTTGGTGGCAGACGAACTACGGCCCACCTGATGGTAAGTGGTAACCGCCGTTCATGGACTCAACTATACCAAGAGTATTGTCAAGCCGCTGGTCCCATTTCATTTTAAAGATTTGAATTGAAAGTTTTAACGGCTATCTCTTGCTGCAACCAAAACACACTGATGTGCTTCCTGGCCGGGCACACGGAAGATGGTGATATGATGGTGAACACGCCAGTAAATGAGTACTCCCACTTGGTACCCAGCCCTACCACAAGTAATGTAAAGGGTTATAATTGCTTACTTCCCTTAGTCACCTCGTACGACACCCGTGGAAAAGAATGGGGTGGTGGCACTTGTATTCTTAGTCCCTCCCCACATGGATAATTTTGGGTCGAACGAAATATAATTACAAAATATTTTCAAAAATCGTATAAACGCAGGTGTTTTGGCGCAGTCCTGTTTCATTTAATGATGGTGATCGTGAACCTGAAACTGTGGCTGCAAGCGCGGTACCACACGTTGGTGTTCGTCGCCTCCCTAATACTTTCGGTCCTCGCTTACGTCATCTTTAATACTGGATATGCTCTTGTGTATTTGTAAGTAGATACTTTATTATCTTATCTTCTTCTTTGTAACAGAGTACCTTAGACTTGAGATAAAGGGAGAATGGAGAAAATTTGTTAGGGGAACAGAAAAGAGTACCATAAATAAATTCAAAATAATACCTAATAATGTCACTTAAACGAAACTGAATGTTGACTAAAATGTTCTTTCAAAGCATTCATTTTGTGGCTGCATAGGTACCCGAAAGGGTAAGCGCCGCCGGCGGACCACTGAAGTAATTTAACACAGTTCCAGTGGTCCGCCAATACAGGCGGAGACAGCACACTATGGGTTTATTTAGTGGGTTAGGGCCCCACACTACGCTGTTCGTTGCCTCGAATGACGGGGTGTCCGGTTAGGTACATTTTTCCCGCCTTATCAAAAAAAAGGGGTATCTATACTATATTCTTTAAAGCTATTGTAAAACAAAAAAATAAATGACTTAAAAAAAACCTCTTCTTCTGTTTTGATTATGGCAATCAGCCGAAGCTATTTTTGCCAGTGTCAAGTTTGTGTCAGCTCACAAGGTAATCCAAAATCTCTTTTCACAGACAAATCGATGGAGACGTCCTAGGAACTTATACGAGACTGCTGACCTCAACATCGTTTTGGATACTCAATTTCCTTGTGGTGGTTTCCTGTTTAGCTCCAGACTATATTGTGCGACTAGTATCAGATAAATGGGGTAAAAGACTATTGGAAAAGAGACCAGGACCGCATATATTCTCTACCAGACTATAATCTTAGGTATTTCTATACGTCGCAGATTGTAGTAGGTAGCGGGTAGTAGCAGGTTATTAAAGTAACTTAAGTAGCAGACGTATCGCATATACGCATATACCCCGCGACTTCGCCTGCGTTGCTTATGAAAATCGTTGTTTAACTTTAATAGATAACTTTATAATAAATGAAGATATAAAAATATTTTTTTAGATAAGAAACTGCAAACCTATTGTTTCGAGTACGGACTATAAATACAGTTTATATAGTCTCTACTTAGTCTATAGGTACGAGTAACGACGTAGGTATGTATCATAGTATTCGTGATAATGATACAGTACACGAGGGCGTTTAAAGAACTAATATATTATGTGATAATTGATGAATACAGGGTGTAGTTTTACCTAAACTATATTTAATGTCGGTGGTAAAAAAAAAGTACTAAAATGTATATTACATTTGAGTTTTTAATAATATTTAGATACTTTGTAAATAATTTTTGTAGGGTAAAGCTACCTAAGAGTACGCACTACCAAAGAGTACGCAGTGCTTATAATTGGTTAAAGAAATATCAGATGGAAACACTGTGATGAGTGTCGGTTGCCTGTGACGTGAAGTGTAAGCAGACACGCATTCAACATGCTGGGGTTGATAAATAAAATTCTATTGCAATTCGGGGGTTTTCATCAATCATGTTTGATCTTTTTTTAAAGAAATTTTGAAGACGAATTATAAGAAATGTGTGACCACGCAACCTTGAAATGTTTGGTAGTTTTTAAATTTGGTATTGATACTTTACTAGGAAGTGAGGTTATGGTTATACGCCATATTACTGGAGATGTTTTCATTGTCACGGCCAAAAGTCAAAATGACGTATGGCGTAAAAGTGCGCACCAAAAGAGTACGCATGCGCACTCTTAGCTTGTATTGAGCTAAATAACAGCCAAGATGATTTTTTTGCTTGCGTTTTATTTATTTTACAGAATCAAAATATGTCAAAATACAAAAGAAAACTGTTGCTTGCTCTATGGCCGCTTCTGGAACATTCATGCCACCTGAATTAATATTTTCTAGCAAACGTCAAAAACTAGAATTAATGATGCCATACAATTAGTTTCCGACTCTGGATAATTCTGACATACCTATTTGTAATCTCTTGAATTAGGTAACTAATTCTAGCTTGACAATGATAACTTCACCAGGGAGTGCATTCGCTGAAAATCAACATTTATCAGACCATCTGACGTCTACCATTAACAAAATCCTTTTTTTGTTAAGGCAGGGAAAATGTACCTAACCGCACACCCCGTCGTTCGGGGCAACAAACAGGGTAGTGTGGGGCACTCACCTACACACTCGCTAAATAAACCCACCGTGTTTCGTCACTCCACCTGTATTGGTGGACCACTGGAACTTCAGTGGACCACTGAAGTCGCCGGCGCTTTACCCTTTCGGGTACCTACTTTCGGCTACTAAGGACTCCAATCTCTAAAAATCAAGGTTGATGAGTTTAATTGCTTAATTTGTTTGATCTTATTTGGTGATAATTGATTAAATTAAATTTTTGGTCTCATGCGCACTCTTACCTTGTATGAAGAGCAATGGTTGCGCACTCTTTGTGACAAGGTACTCTAAGAGTGCGCATGTGACGGATTATAGATCTCTTTAAGAAATCAATATAATATCAAAACAAATTAATGTTTTAAACTAAAAAAAACGTTCCTAAAGACCCAAAGCTTAATCTTAAGTATAGCTTAAGACTGTAACTCAAATGTTTATTTTTTTTTTTAATATATCTTTGAAAACTGCGCACTCTTTGGTATCTTTACCCTATATTGTTTTGATTAGCGAAGTCGTACTCTCTCTATAATATAATATTGTAAGCTTAGCATTGTAAGTAAATAAGTAATTAAAAAAATATAGGTCAAGAAAAGTTTTTATTAAAAGCACCTATAATTATGTAAGAAAATGTAAGCTTTAAGTTATTTTCATCATCATTTGCTATAAGATAGATGAATGTTGATATTATAAGCAAGCATTAGAATTAGAATAGCCAAGGACTTTTGTAAAGAATAATTATCTACTTACATATATATAGCTAAATATGACTTGATAATAAGATTGAATGAGGCGACACTTGGCGGAAGTCCATTGTTATTATTATAGAATGGATATTTTAGGAGGAGAGCCCACCACTCACACAGGGATTGTCAATCTCGGTTATCTTTGGACAGAATAACCTAAGATTACCAATCCCCACTCTCACAGATAGAGTAGAATGTGATAATAACAAAGTAGCATGCACGATAATGACAAAAAACTCACCAACGCGACACAACCATGCGATACGGCAGGACTCTCAGAACCACAATATTCTAATATTCCGCATAAATCCGAACACAAATTCGACACGTGTTTCGCCTAGGCATTCTCAAGAACGCTCGGCAACAAATGAGAGTCTCATTGGAGATGAGTGGTGGGCTCTCCTCCTAAAATATCCATTCTATAATAATATAAATATGACTTGTTAAAATAGGTAGCACCTACAACAGTGAATTCTTAGATCGAGTACCTAACCTATTACTCGGTTGGTACGTTTTTAGTACTAAGAAAGTAATATTAAATGTACCTACTAATATATAATAAGAGATTATAGCTAGGTATGTCATTTAACAAATGTTTTCACTAACATTATCTTCTGAAAAATAATTAAAATGTGTAAGGTCCAACACGACAGAAGTTATAAACTTGCGACGCCCGCTGATATACCTCGGTGAGTACCTTCACCTCCAATTCCCATGGGGTATTCCTAAAGCTGTGTAGCTGAGAGCAAGGCTTGCGAATCTATAATAAGTAAATTCAGTGTATAATTTTATAAAGATTTATGAGATCAGTGAAATTGAAGTTTGTCCCTTTAAGATGCATATTTAGGATGAATCCTAAGTCGACAGCATAAAATGTTAAGACATTCTTTTGAACGCGCTCTATCCGTTTCCAATGTAATGTATAGCGCAAAAAGGCGACCAGATGGCCGAGTTATACCTACTCAAGGACACTGCGAATCAAACTAAAGTAAAAATATAAGTAATAAACAATGCTGAATTTTAAAACCCCTAGTAGTTCTCGCTATAAAGCCAAGTAGCCTGATGCTTTTGTTGATTATATGATCGTAATGTGCATGGAATGTGAGTTTATCATCAAACATTATACCCATATCTATAACTAGGTATGTTCTTTCTTTCCAAATTACCTGTAGCCGTTTAAGTTATAATAATATATAATATTACTTAGTACATTCGCCACGGCTTCGCTCGCGTCATAGTATTGTCGGTGAAAAATCAATTTCGGATAGAATTCCTATTATATTATTAGGTATAAGCGTCGCCACACTAACAGTCGGTTTTACCCTTCCTTTTTTGTTAAGGCGGTAAAAATGTACCTAACCGCACACCCCGTCCTTCGGAGCAACGAACAGGGCAGTGTGGGGCCCTCAACCACTAAATAAACCCGCCGTGTGCCGTCTCTCCGCCTTTATTGGCGGGCCACTGGAACCTAAATGAGAACCCTGGGGAACTCCGGAGGTGCAGATAATAGGAGAAGACAATTCACCTTTAGGAGCCACAAGTTGGTTTAATTTGTTTTTTGATGTGAATCATCTAATGCGGAGGGAGGGTAAAATCGGCTGTTAGCGTGGCGACGCTTTTTTACTTCTTCCGTTCAAATCTTGCAAGTTAAATTAGACACACTTACAGAAATACCTATTGAGCTGAAATTTTACAAGCATGTGTATATTGCGTAATAATGCAATATTATGATGACATGGAGCTGATCTGATGATGGAGCTGGAAGGAAGATATTGGAACTTCATAATGAATCGGCGCAACACTATTGAGTTTGGTCCTAGATGATTTCCAGGGCCTGATGATGATGATTTATGTCCATTTCCGCTATTTTACACATGTCATAATTTTATGCAAGCACACATTGAAAAAGTTATGATCATTTTATTTCTACTCATTATTCCTACAAAATAATTTCGATGTTTCACCTCTGGCGTCTACCAGAGACCCCGCGACGTCTATTTTTTTTTTATACTGCATGGGTGGAGAACAAGCATACGGCTCACCTGATGGTAAGCGGTTACCGTAGCCAATAGACGTATATATTGACACCAAGGTATCAATCGCGTGTCGCCATCTTCAAGAAATTGGGATAGGTGATGCATAGGAAGAATAATAAGGAGAGGATAGGAAGGATAATAAAGACAGCATAGGAAGGATAATAAGGAGAGGATAGGGAGTCCATCCTTTTTTTTGTTTAGGCGGCAAAAAAGTACCTAGCCGCACACCCCGTCGTTGGGGGCAACGAACAGGGTAGTGTGGGGCCCTCACCCACTAAAGAAACCCACCGTAAGCCGTCTCTCCGCCTGTGTTGGCGGGCCACTGGAACTATGTTATATTCCTTCAGTGGCCCGCCGGCGGCTTAACAGCCCGGAGTCGCTTCCCTCCTTGCGACTATGTGCAGATATCTGACGAAGCAATCGTGCCCCGACAGCACCTGCACCAGTCGGATGGGAGTCTATCCTGAAAATATAAATGATGCTTTGCAGATTGGCCATCTTATTCTTCTACTATATATAGATCAGAATCTGGTGTTATCACCAATCTTATCCGCTACTAATCCTCTTGCGGCCTATAGTTTGCTCTGAGGATTCATTACTTCTGCCGCTACCCTTCACATCCCCATCAAGTACCCCTTTTAATACCTAATTATAAAATATTAACTCCTTGGTGGGACTGCGAATGCACAGATGTGATTGCTAAACGCAAGGCTGCAAAGCGTAGGTAATATAACCACTCCATAACTGACAAGAACTTCCTGTTCTATAAACAAGGGGCAGCAAAGTCTGCAAAAGTCTGTGTCCTAGATCCCCATCCTCCTTAGTTTAATAAAAGTTAAGTCTTTCAGAGGAGCTTATGGATTGGTAAATGTTACATAAAAAACTATATACGAGTATCGTGGTTTGGCAAAACTGGAATAGTGTGCCATTTTCCTCACTTTTTGGGGAAAATATTTTTACTTGTATCATTGTTTGATCGTATGTGTGGGTGCCGTTGAATGTAATTACGTGACGTTTACGCACACATTAATCGTTAAGTTGCTTCAAATTTGAATGGAATTATAAATGAAACTATCGTTCTGAACGTTATTATTCTAAGGTTCCACCCATGTACAGTCGGCTAAACATAGAGATCAGAACCATTCTCTTTGCGAGTGTGGGTTAGAATTAGATGAAAGAAACGCGGACAACATATTTTTTAATTGCCCTAATCTGAAGTTTTCTCTTTTTAATATCCTTCCCCCTAACATTCCTCACCGTTCTTCCTCTAAAGTTTAATTTATGCGTGGTTGATTGCCTTCAAGTTAGTCATTAATATAAAGAGCGCGCATTGTCAAAAGCGCGCCACACTCGTGGCATCCGGGGGCCTCTTCTCTACCAATACTATGCAGGTACCCACCGAAGACCTCCGCTAGGAGTAGTATTGTTCTGTGCTGAAGACCCCATTTCCGGTGAGCACCTGCACCGAACCTAAGTTTATCTGGGTAACCTATACTGTGTCACTCACCGAAGCAGGCATCTCCACAAAAAAAAAACGAAAAATAATTAATCAAGAAGTCAGAACTATTATAATTGTCAAGATCAAGATCAACCAGCCAGATCAACATGAGATCAGAATAAAAAAAGCGCGGGAGCTCCAAATCGGGCGGTCATGGTTTTGGTGTTAAGCTTATTTTATTTTAATTTATTGGGTCACAGGATCTTGTTTCTGTTTATATTTAATATTAGTGTGTATATGTATAAAGTAGTTTAGTGATTTTCTTCGTATTGGTAGGTAAGTTTTAAGTTGTTTTAATTAATGTAAAATATGGATCCTCCTGAGGACCCGGGAGGAACCAGTCATGAGGTCGCTCACTATGTAACTATCACATCTAATAACGATACTAGTGTAGATACAGACAGCTCACTAAATCACAATAGTTCTAAACGTAAGAGGCTATCAGCTAGGCCTTCGATATGCAGACATTGCAATAAAAGACGGCGCAAACATAGCGGGAAAAAAGACAGCGACTGCATTTGCGCATTACAAGAGATGGACATATCCAACATTTCCGCTTCATCCTTGCCTGATCCCCAACATCAAACAACTCGTTCACAGCAAAATCATGTTAATAATGCGAACATAGAAACACATTCTCAAATAGACTATCATACATCGAATCAGACGCATCTCCATTTATTGTGCATATACAAAGAGAGCAATTGAACAACAATGCTTATGTTAATCCTATCACTTTTGGGCGTCTTTTGAAGAAAAACACTTAAAAACATTGTAAATGGCAGTTTAAATAAAATAGGACGTAATAAAATGTTTGTGTGTGTTTCTCAGATTATAATGATGCTAACTCTTTCTTAAACAGCTCTACTCTGGACAAAGAAAAATATAAAGCATTTATACCTACTTTTTTCATCACCCGTATGGGTGTCGTAAGAGGAGTCCCAACTGAATGATAAGGAAATAATTGAAAATACTTCTATCCCAACAGGCTGTGGCCCAGTTATTAAAATCAGAAGAATTAAAAAGAAAATTACCATAGATGGTAAAACTGAATTTAATAATATGGGAACTGTAATTCTCACCTTTGATGGTCAGGTCTTACCCAAGCGTATATATATGTTTTATACTGCTCTATCAGTAGAACTTTATATATATCCAACTATACAATGCTACAACTGTTGTCGATTTGGTCACGTTAAGCATTTGTCGGTCAACACCGAGGTGTTACAAGTGTGGACAAGGACACACAGGTGATACCTGCACAATCTCTCAAGATTCTATTTCCTGCTGCTTATGTAAGGGCTTCTATGAAGCTATCAGCAGAAAATGCTTAGAATATGAGAGACAAAAAGCAATTAAAGAATCCATGGCCAAAAGTTGTATTTCATATTCTGATGCCAGTAAGAAGCACCCACCAATTTCTAAGCTTTCATACGCAGATGCATTGATCTCTTCACCAAAACTGTCAGAACATATTACCGCAACACCAAAGTACCCATTACATAATAAACAAAATAAAACTTCACATATAATAACAGTGTTTAATAAACCTCATACACATCATAATTTAAATAAGGGTTATGATCAAAAAGCCCATGAGGATCTTATTAGGGGCTATAACAACATATATTCAAAGGATGGTTGTGCACTTATTGCCAATGATCTGACAAATTTATCCATAAAAGATTTAATAATAACTTTAATTCAGTCTTTATCTCAATCAAATCTAATTTTACCGTCCAACGTGGCCTCTGTAATAGATACAGTTAAAAATATTGAAAGGAATCATAATGGACAGCCAAGGTAGTCCAATGGAATTGTCAAAGCTTAATACCTAACAAATCTGACATTTATTTTATCGTAAATAAATGTAATCCATTTATTTTTGCTCTTCAAGAGACATGGCTTAAACCAGAGTCTTTATTCAAAGTACCTGGTTATGCATGTCTTAGAGAAGATCGTTCAGATGGGTATAGTGGTGTTGCTTTACTGAGACTGCTTTACGAGACTCACCTACCTAGACCAAATCATCAAAAGGTCATTTATTGAAGGAAGGTGGCGTCAGGAGTCTCCGAAACCGGCGAGCGTGTATGAAGAGAGTTATGAATGTCGAGGAAGCGAGAGATGTATGCAAGAATAGAACCTCTTGGCACTCTGGTCTCTTTGCCTACCCCGCTAGGGAAATGGCGTGATGATAAGTAAGTAAGCTTTACTGATCCAACACCCTCATACCTAGTCATTTCCCTCTTCCTGCTTATAATATTGACTTCTCTATTATAGCAGCTGTTGTAAATAATATTTGCTCTGTATCATTATATATCCCTCGGCCTTCTAAAGGTATTGTTAATGAACTTGTAAATATTTTCTCTTCGCTTCCTAAACCTTTTATAGTGTTGGGTGATTTTAATTCTCAACACCCTTCCTGGGGTAGTACTTCTAATTGTTTTGGCGCTGACATTCTGGATCTTACAGACACCCACAACTTATGTATCCTAAACACTGGATGTGCAACTCGACGCACACCTCCAAATGTAGCAGAGATGCTCAAACTAAATCACCAATGAGATCAGGGATTTATAAATCTTTTTCTTCGAAAGATTTAAATCACTCTTTTAAATCTTTGGTTACGAATGACGTTATTCATTCAGTTGATCATAAGTGATGCAAATATCTATTGAGTCATGTAGTTATTCTCTCATTCCCTCAAGTCGCAACCGGTTTTGAGCTTTTTACTAAAACGACAGAGAGTCTAAGTTTCTGTGTACCTATCGTCTTTGTATTTCAAAAGAGTGCGTTTGTGCGTGCCTACTACTTATGTTATCTCTTTTCAATTTACAATATCCTTTATCTATTGTCTCATTGTAAATCTACGTCCATCATTCCACTCCATCTATTCAATCCTAACGTAGTGAGCTAGTGAGTTAAAGATGTATTTTCGAAACCAAAGATTTAAAGAGTGATTACGCATTTTGAAGGATTATACATCTTTTGTATCAATCACTCCTGAGTTACACATCTCTAAAATGTAGGGATTAGTGCCCCAGACCACAGAACAGTTTATACCAAAGGCCCCAGACTTAACTTTATGTTCCTCGAAGTTGGCCTCGTCATTATCATGGGAGGTTATGCAATCCACGTACGGAAGTGATCATTTTCCTTTAATAATTACCTTCCCCTTTAATAATAAAATTCCACCCAAACGTCCTCCTCGGCTCAAAGTCAAATATAGATTAGCAGACGTTAATTGGTCCCTATTCAAAGACCGATTAGATTCAAAAGTAAGTAATCTACCGAAAATCACAGCTGGAAATGAGAAACATTGTATGGACACTTTTTGCAAGATCCTTGAAGACACTGCTGATACACTTTTCCCATTAAAAAACTCAGTTTTGGCCTTGTACGCGGGGGGGTACGTGTGCTCTCTAACTGTGGGGTGCGTACTATCTCTGCCTATACCCCGCAGTCTCTATGTGTGATTATACTGTAAGATGCCTCACGTCACAACCTAGTTCCTAATAACCTACGTATGTGACGTGGAATGTAATGTGCGTGTTCTCCTGACTGTAGTGAGCGTGGGGATCCTAATTGCACTGTGAGCTACTGCACCTGGCCCTACGCGAATAAAGAAAACCAATAAGTCCCAAAAAACCAACTAATTTATTCAGTAACTTATTAATTAAATTCCCCAAATCTAACACACAAGTTTACGGGCTGGCCAGTGCGCAGTAACTGGTCGAGCGCCTAACATACTTCTCGCTTGCACGCTAAACTGCTGACATGACTAACCTCATTCGTACTTACATGGTCCCTACACTACACCCCCCAAATTTTTACAAAAATTTTAAAAATACTTATTATTAAAAACCTTAATAAATACCTCTTAATTTTTTTACTTTAAAAATACTCATTACAAAAATTTCAAAAATAATTATTACTACATGTAAGTTTCATTTGCATAAAACGTATGGTCACCCTATCATTACATACGTATAAACAATATTTAATACAAGCTACTGATTACACCGAAGCAATCACTATCAACAAAGTTCTCGCGTATCCTATTACATCTAGCTCGTCGTAGGTAGCCGCGATGTTGTCGCGTGGGTGGCGACAGGCGTCATGGCTAGCTACTCAAACTACCTGCTTGGCACCTTAAACTTGCTGTCTTTGTGCACTTTGGAACTTATGGATTGAGTTTTCCATTTTCCTCTCGATCCATCTCTTGCCAGTAAAATGACATGTACCACAACATTTGCACAAAATCATTACTAAAAGTAGTAACCCAATAATTAACAATAATATTCCATACATTTTCATGTGACTTTCAATATTCGAAAAATCCATTTGATTCGCACCGCTCTGAGCTATTACAATCTCTTCGTTTTTACTATATGATTTTCCCATTGTTACAATAATCTTGACTGAATTTTATTACAAGTTATACTAAACAAATTACCTATATTTTATACTCAATTGAGATGTAATGATAGAATGTGACCATACCTAAACTTCTTACTTTTACATCACAATAACAAAATGCGCTTTTGCAATTTCACAATCCAAAAGTAGGTTGTTCATTATTAATTAGAAATATTTATTATCTGCAGTTTAGCAAAACAATTATGTTGCAATGCTTAGAGCTGAATTCTTATACTTTTGCAATCTAGCAAAATTATATTCTGTAAACATATATTGAATAGACTAAGGCACGGTTATACCATACATTAACCAATGTTAATCTGCTGTTTAACTTAACATGTTACAGTTATGCAAATTATTTTGAGCTGAACAAAACACGGTTGCACCATATCCTAACCGTCGTTAATCTATTGATTACCATAACATATAATTCTACAAATTAAATCTAACTGGTGGCTTAACAACCCGGCCACTCTTGGTTGTCTTAACACACGAATCCTTAGACTTACTTTCTAAAGACGTATTTTTACCAACGCTGGCGTCATGTCCACTGTTTTTATCATCGACACTATCGTCGTTAATAAGAAAAGCTGGTTTTAACCTGTCAATCGACACATTTACTGTTCTATTGGGCAATTGAATTGTATACACTTTATTTCTCCTATTTATAACACGATAAGGACCTTCATAGGGCGGTACTAGCGGTTTACGAACTGCGTCATTTCGAATAAATACCTGTTCGCATTTAGATAATTCACGGTGAACAAATAATGCGCGTGAGCTCCGTGGTACTGCCGATACTGGTTTCAACTTTTCTATATTGTATCTTAACTGCTCCAAAAACGCATTTCCTTCGCTCAATCGCTTATCTGAGACGTCATAAAAGTCTCCAGGTAAGCGAATTGCTTGACCGTACATATATTCCGCGGGACTCACGCCATTATCGCTCCTACCTGCCGTACGTAGTCCTAACAAAACTGTTGGTAGTTCGTCACACCATGCGCCGTTTTTTTCTAGACGTGCCATTAATGCCTGTTTTAAGGATCTATGCCAGCGTTCCAGGATACCATTAGATTGTGGATGGTACGAACAACAGCGTATCCTTTTTATACCCATTAACTTTAATAGTTGCTCAAAAAGATTACTTTCAAACTGTCTCCCTTGGTCGGTGGTTATTTTGAAAGAGTTCCCAAATCTACATATCCACGACTCATAGAATACCTTAGCAACTACCTCTGCTGTTATTTCCGTCACTGGTACAGCTTCTGGCCACCTCGTAAATCGATCTATCATCGTGACTAAGTACCTATGCCCATCTTTACAAGTCTGTAGCGGGCCTACAATATCTATATGCACATGGCTTAATCGTTCTGCATTCGGAAATTGTTGTAACTCTGATACTGTGTGTCTACCTACTTTCGCTTTCTGGCACTTAATACATGTTTTCACCCATTGGCCAACGTCGCGATTTAAACCTGGCCAAAAGAATCGCTTTGCCATTAATTTTCGCGTTGATCTAGTACCTGGGTGACTTACATCATGAACTGAATGAAAACCTATTTGCCTGAAACTTTTAGGTAAATACGGTCTACACATATTTAACCTATTTTCACAATAAATTGGTTTATCATAATTCGGCATAAAAACTTTCTGTAACGAAATATTATTATTGTTCCCGTTTAATAATTCTGCTAACTCGCTATCACATTCCTGAGCTGAAGCTAATTCCGCGTAATCAATTACTGTAGGGCTGTGTATGGTTTCAATTCTCGAAAGTGCATCTGCTACTGTATTGCTATCCGCCTTAACATATCGAATGTCCGTTGTGAATTCACTGATGAATAATAACTGTCTAGTGCGCCTTGGCGTTTCGCTACTTGTCTCAATTTTATTGAATGCAAAAGTCAAGGGTTTATGATCCGTAAAAACTATTAATTCTCTTCCCTCATACATGTACCTAAAATGTTTCATAGCCAAAAATATTGCCGTAAGCTCTCTGTCATATGTAGAATACTTTTGTTGAGCTTTGGTAAACTTCTTCGAAAAGTATCCTAAAGGTAACCACTTACCATCTACCAATTGGTGCAATGCCGCCCCGGCAAAGTTGTCAGAAGCATCTGAAAACAGCGATAGGGGTACGTTACTAACTGGGTGAGATAACATTACAGCGTCTTTCAGTTTCATCTTACACTGTTCAAAAGCTTTAATCGACTCTGGTGTCCATGCGATTTTGGTTTTATCTCTCTTCTTTGCACCTTTTAAAAATTCGTTTAATAGTGATTGATGTTCTGCTGCATGGGGTATACTAGCCCTGTAAAAATTTATCATCCCTAAAAATCTTCGGAGCTGTTCAATGGTTTCTGGCCGAGGGTACTCTGTTATAGCCTTGACCTTATGGTCAAGTGGTCGTATGCCGTCGGTCGAAACCTGATATCCTAGAAACTCTATATTTTCTTTACCAAATTCACACTTCGCTAAATTTATCGTTATACCAAACTTTGAAAATCGTTCAAATACTTTTCGTAAATGCATTCTGTGGCTATCCATTGAGTCACTCGCAATGATGACGTCATCTATAAAATTAAATAAAAAATCTAGGCCTTCCAGAACCGTATTACTCATAAATCTCTGAAAGGTTTGACTAGCTGTTCTTAAACCAAAATTTAATCTTAAAAATTCAAAGAGCCCAAAAGATGTTATTACCGCAGTTTTCTCAATGTCTTCAGGTGCAATTTTGACAAAATAATACGCTTTATTAATATCTAGCTTTGAAAAAATTTTTTTACCTGACAGTATGTATGTGAAGTCGTGTAGCCTCGGTACAGGGTAGCGATCCGGCTTGGTGATCGCGTTCAATCGCCTGTAGTCACCCACTGGTCGGATGTCCCCATTTTTTTTCACCACAACATGTAACGGGCTGGCCCACTCGCTTTTCGATGGTCTACAAATCCCCATTTCCTGCATCAACTGAAATTCCTTTTTAACCTTATGGTACCTATCTGGCGGTAATGGCCGCGCTCTCGCATGAACTGAAGGTCCCGTGGTTTCAATATGATGATATACATCATTCTTGAAATCACGGTCCATATTTTTAAATGACACCGGCTTAGTTATCTCTGGAAATTCTGCTAATAAATCTACAAAGGGGTGGTTCCTATCTATGGTTGTAATTGACACCTGATCACACGTGGCTATACTGCCCAGCGTTAGTAAATTCGTCTCCTTATCGACTAATTTACGCGCACTTAGATCTACTACTAAGGTGTGATGCTCCAAAAAATCCGCACCTAATATCGGTTGGTTAACGTCCGCGACCACAAAAGTCCATCTATATGGCCGCCGTAGGCCTAAATTTACATGTAATGTTTTTGAACCGTAAGTTTTGATTTCACTACTATTTGCCGCAAATAACTTAAAGTCCGTATGTGCTGCTGATAACTTCTGCTTCTTCGTGGCAGGAATAACTGATATGTTCGCGCCTGTATCCACCAAAAATTTAAAACCATTTTCTCTATCATAAACGCTAAGACGGTGATTAATCCCCGGCACAAAACTCACCGCCGCCGTATTTTGTACCGCGTCTAGTTTTCCGTCTTCCATGCGCAGGGTTTCTCACACTTTGTCGCTCTAGCCCGGTATCGAAAATGCCACCTGCATAGCCAGTCCGGGTCCGCCGATGTTCTTGATCTTGTTCTCGAGCGCCCTCTTGATGGTGTACGGCCTCGGCCCCGGGAAGCGCTGCGACGCTGCTCACTAACCTCCTCGCGCAGTGCCGCTACTTCGAGGCTCAGCTTGTGCATCTGCACCAACATCTCGCTCATCGGCAGTTGGGTACCACTGGCCGCCGCCGTGCTGACCTCCGCTACTTCACCTCCCCGGATATTCTCGATGATTTTATCCGCTATATTGGCCAAATTTTCCAGCGTCTGGTCTTGGCTGACCAGCAGCACCGATCTAACTGATGCTGGCAAACGGGCGAGCCACAAGTTGTGCAGAGTCTGCTCGGATATCTCTGCGTTCCTCCCCAGGTCACGCATCCGCCGCAGAAGCTGAGATGGTTTTTCCGTTCCCAATTCCATCTCACTCACTAATTTCTGGAACTGCCTTTCCGCGCATAGTCCGGTAGACGCGAATGCACACTAATTGCAGCCAATTCTATACTAGGGTTAGACATACCTGCAGCCGACGATGTCAAATCACTCATATTTACTTTTTGCGGCGTTTGGAACATCACTATAAATAAACACTTAGTGTCCTTATTCACCACTTAAATTACTCCTTAATCTAACCAGTGCAACGGCCCTAGCAATCCCCGCACTCAAAACAGCCTCACTTAAAAACGCGGGTCACCACTGTACGCGGGGGGGTACGTGTGCTCTCTAACTGTGGGGTGCGTACTATCTCTGCCTATACCCCGCAGTCTCTATGTGTGATTATACTGTAAGATGCCTCACGTCACAACCTAGTTCCTAATAACCTACGTATGTGACGTGGAATGTAATGTGCGTGTTCTCCTGACTGTAGTGAGCGTGGGGATCCTAATTGCACTGTGAGCTACTGCACCTGGCCCTACGCGAATAAAGAAAACCAATAAGTCCCAAAAAACCAACTAATTTATTCAGTAACTTATTAATTAAATTCCCCAAATCTAACACACAAGTTTACGGGCTGGCCAGTGCGCAGTAACTGGTCGAGCGCCTAACATACTTCTCGCTTGCACGCTAAACTGCTGACATGACTAACCTCATTCGTACTTACATGGTCCCTACAGCCTTTTGGGTAGAATAAAATTTCTTCGCCACCTTGGTGGGACAAGGAGTGCACAGTTGCCATTAAAAAGAGAAAACAGATGGAAAAGATTTATTGTAAAAAATCTACCATAGAAAATTTTGACATTTTGTCTAATATTATAAGCAGATAACCGTAAATTGTTTAAACGTAAAAAACTTGAAAGCTGGCGATCGTTTTGTTTATCTATCTCTCCTGATGTTCCACTGTCTAATGTATGGCGGAGCATTCGAAGATTTAGGTCAGCGTTTAGGGAGACGCCAGTTACCTCTATTCCTACTTTGTTGAAAAATCAATTCCTCGATAAACTGGCCCCTCCTTATGTTCCTGAAAATTCAATTGCAAATCCTTTATAAACATCATCATTAGGGAATCTCTCTGGCCTTAACAGCCCCTTCACCCAAAACACGGACTATTAAGTAATAGCCAGTTTGGTTTTAGAATAGGAAAAAGTACCTTAGATAGCATTAGTACATTTGTTACTGATATTAGAATTGCCTTTTCCGATTATCAATCGACAGTAGCAGCATTTTTAGATATAACCTCTGCTTATGACAACGTTCTTATTACTATTCTTAAAAATAAACTAGACCAATGATGGTTCTCGCGATACTTTCTAATTTCATATAAAATATTTTATCTGAAAGACATATTCATCATGATTGCAGTTTTGAGTCTAGATCTACCTGAAAAGGTTTGCCTCAAGGCTCCGTATTGAGCCCCCTATTATATAACGTCTATACATATGATCTATAATCTTCTTTAGATAGCGAAATAAATGTACTACAATATGCGGATGATCTTCTTTTATATTCTTGTAACTCATCTATTACTAATGCGTGCACTTCATTAACATCTTCACTTAAACTTTTAAAAATCTGGCTTGATAACAACGGCCTTGAACTATCGCCATCTAAAAGCGCTGTAGTTCTGTTTTCAAGGATACGCCTGCCGCCACCTGTTTTTGTGAACTATGACGGCAACCAAATTCCAGTAAAATCGACTGTAAAATTCTTGGGAGTAATGTTAGATTGTAAGTTGACGGGTGTTGCTCATTGTGAGTATATACCTACTAAATGTGAAAAGCGACTCAATATATTAAGATGTTTGTCAGGAGTCTGGTGGGGAGCCCATCTTTTCTGCTTGAAAATTCTGTACAATGCATTAATAAGAAGTATCTTAGATTACGGAACATTTTTGTTAGAACCAGGTAATAAATTAGCTTTTAAAAAATTTGACACCATTCAGTCCAAGGCTTTGCGATTGGTTTGCGGGGCCATAAAATCAAGTCCAGTTAACGCCTTACAAATAGAATGCGTTAATCCTCCTATGTCCCTTCGGCGTCAGTACATTTGTGATAGATATTTATTTAGAGCCTTACAATATTCTAGACATCCACTGCATTTAAAATTACCAATTTCACTTTGTGTTTAAAAATAAACTCTTCAAGTTATTGGACTCATAAGTCTCTGCCGTGTTTAATTCAAAGTTTTAAGAGGTTTATTGCCTGTAAATCCCCAACTCATAAATCTGTCTGTTATCCTCTTTTTTGCAATTCTTATAAATCATTAGTCGTTTCCCCCGATGTTTATCTTAATTTGGGTATTAATAAAAATAACAGTTATGCTAATATTTCGTTTAACAATGTTCTGAGCGAGAACTGGAAGGATTGGCATCATATTTACACTGACGCTACCAAACATGCGATGACAGGCATTGTTGGAGTGGATATATATCATCATCAGTACAATATTGTACAGAAAGTTAAATTACCACCAGAATCTTCAGTTTTTACTGGGGAATGTTTTGCAATTTACAAAGCTATAGAATATTCTAAATTATTCAAATTAAAGAAGACTATAATATTTTCAGACTCACAATGCGCCTTACAAGCTATTAAAAGTGTTCCTTTTCGTAGTAAACGTAATCATCCCGTGATCATGTTTATTAGAAAAGTGCTTTTTGAATGTGTTCAATCTGGAATGGAAATGAGTTTTGCTTGGATTCCGGGTCATAGCAATATCGCGGGTAACAATAGAGCTGACGTCCTTGCACTCGAAGCAGTGCACTGTGGTGACATGTTTCTATTTTTTAAAATTTTCGGATGATCTTGTCGGTCTGGCTGCTGTGTTCCTTCGGGACTCCTGGCAGATGTCCTGGATGCATAATAATCAGACTAAGGGAAAATACTACGCCACAATACAAAATAATATCCCCATAAAGCCCTGGTTTTATAAATTAAAGCTGGGAAAAACCGTCACTAGCTGTATAATTAGAATGAGACTGGGCCATGCTTGTTTTAAATAATATCCGTTTGTAATATAGTACTTATGTAAATATTTTAAACTTGATCCTTGACAATCTTCCAAATTCCTTTAAATCCGTATTCTAAATCCTACTAAGTTCTCTCGTTTTTGTTATTGGCAATGCGTAAATCGCGACTAGCCATACTAAATAAAAAAAAAAAAAACGAGATCAACCATAGACTCCAGTATACTGCTGTATAGGTCTGAGAGATCAACTGACTTGAACTGACACTTCAGATATTTTATTTTTTTAAGGCATTGGCAGAACCATCAGCCTAACAGTAACATAACATCGTAGGTATTCTCTGATCACAGGTAAATTTAATTCATCAAACAAGTCGTAGTTGAAGTCAGTCATATAAAGTCAGTCAAGTCAAAGTCACGCTCCAGTAAAACGATGGCGATCTTACTGAAGCTTCTTTGGAGTTTTGGAAACAACAGGAAAAAACACGTTATGACGCATTACATCATTTGCCAACACTTATGCACATACACAAATAGTTAATAAGCAAAAGGCCACCACTTTTACACATTAATACTTGAAATAACACAAGTTTAGGAAAATAATGCAGAGCGACATGATCTTCGTGTTCCCGCCAAAAACCCGACACTTCACTGATACCGTACAGATGCTTTGCCAATTCAGCCATCGTGACAATTGACACTTCACTGACAAATTCATCACAGAGTACTTTTTAATATAGGGAAACATTCATTATAGGTTATGTTTTTCTTAGTTTGGGATTTGATTATTGAATTTAATTGTATTGATTATTTTACTCTAAATAACATTATGTTACTATGTTAATTTATTTCACAACATTTTAATTCGAGAAAACATTAAATATCATTATGGCGTTAATGAAAGGAACGAATATACCGAAAAACGCTGTAGTATTAGACGAACAAGAAGCTGCCGAGTACATTTGGAACGTAGTGACTGAGTGGGAACCCTCTTCTGATGTGTAAGTTTAAAGGGATAACTACCTTTAAGGTTAAAAATAGGCTTCTAAGAGCACAATGAAAAATGTGCTAGTTGCAATCAGTGCTGTAACTAGCACATTTTTCATTGCGCCCGGTGCAAGCTTCTGCGCCTTTAAAAATGTTCTAATCTTGATTCTGACAATAAAATCGATTGCTTATAAAAATAAATGTAAGTATCATATAAAAACTACGTTTTTTAATAATTGAGTATTTTCACACAGCCGTGTGATACGGGTGTACCGTATTGCATTATAAATAATAGGTATTGTTTGTGGTCCTGGTCTGGTTATTTTAGCGCCCCTCCAGGGTCTGCGCCCTGTGCCTGGACACCGCCCTAGTTACGGCACTGGTTGTAATACAGTATAATATATGAGGCCATGAGTGACCATTATCAATAAATCTGATGTGGCCACACACAACACCAGCTTATATCAACTATATGCCTGTTTTGGTGCATGGTACAAATAATGATCATGTAAGACAGAGTTCCTTGAAGTTAGCATAATTGAATTATGTACTCATACATTTAGGAATAATTCATAAAATGTTTACTAAATCATCGAACGAGAGTGAGATTACTCTATGTAAAAAAATTGGTCTATTTTAAAGGAAAACAAGTTCACATTGTCTATACTAATCATGAAGTTGTAAACTTGTTCTTTTTATTGTTTGTAGTTGGGCTCTACGGTATGCACCTATTATTCTTGGTGGAATTAATGCATTTACTGGTGCAATGATTAATAGATTCTACAGGCAGAAGCTTAAACTGGGAACCTATGGGTATTTTGCATCTGTGATCCCTATCACTGCCATGCCTGCTGTAATGACTGCCCTTTTTCACAGACATGTAAGTTTATAGAGAGTTCCACTTAGTTAAGTACCTATTTATTACATTTACAAAACATGTATAATTATGTTTATTTTCTTTAATTCTATATCTTCCTTCACCAAAATGATCATTTGTAATAATAAACAATATACATAATTTCAAAGTTAAATCTGACTCTTGATGGAACTTGATACCAATCTTTGCAGTCCATGGTTTTGCTACTAGGCTGTCACTGCCTGCATACATTAAAATTATGACTGTGATTCCAAATCTAAAAAGCTCTGTTTGATCAACTATGTTCAGTTTGAAGCTTTTCTTTAGAAATTGCCATTTTTGAACAAGATTTGCATTTAACATTTGTAGTTTTCTGTTTCACAACTTACCAAATGGTAATATAAATATGATGCTTACAGTTAATATCTACTGACATGCTGTTGATGAAAAGTGAAGCTTGCCCAATATGTTATGAGGCTAGATCAGCAGCTATACAAATTGGTTTGGGTATAGGATATCCAATGTTACTGGGGCCTGTATCAGCATTAATGGTATGCACATAAAACTTTTTATTAATTGTCATCTAAAAGTCACTATTTCCATGGCAAATTAATACCCTATTCATATGTAGTTTTCAATGTTGCTGTAGCAAGCTAGTTCTCAAAAACATTTTGCAGCTTTTATTTGATTGTGTGCCATTATAGTTTAATTCTTTCAAATACATCCATCACATTTTGAAGCTGTCAATTAACATCATGAATAATGCATTTCAGTTGTGCAACCGCTATAGCACAGCCAGAATACCAGATCTCAGTGAGGGTCCAAAGACAATGTTCAATTATTTGAGGAAAGTCACAAGACCGTTTACTGGTACATTAACTTTATTTTTATTAAGCCAATTAGTAGCATCATCAGTAATGACTTATTTTGAAATTAGAAATCACTTAACTTTAAAGGGAAAAATAATGGAAATTGAAGCAAGACTTGTAGCCAATGAAGATAGTTAAATTATGTGTGCATTGAGTAGTAGATTGTAAATAAATGTTTTTATTACTGTTGATGTTTTGTGTCAAATACCTATTAGATAAGTATAAACTGACTTGACTGTTGTTTTTTAACAAGTTTATCACTGTAAATATATAAAAAATATGAATATACACCTACCTATATATGAAGCCCTCAATTAGTGTAATTTTCTGTGAACATGTTGTGGTGCCGTACAGCAAGTCTGCAATCATTTTGCATGGTGGCAAATATGAAAGTGTAGACCCGCAGTAACAATATTATATTTGAAATTAATTGATAATTAGATTCAATTTATGTATCATGAGTGTTTTTACTGAGACTTATATCAATGTATCCCCAATATTAGGCATCTACAATAATAATGAAATTTTTATCATTAGTTAGTCATCAAGTAATTAATATGATAAATACTTGTAGTTATTTATTTTCCAGCAAATATCTATCAACTTTCAACATTGCTAAAAATACAAAAAATCACCACTTAATTTAAATATGACGTAATTTTGGAAACCAAGGATATGACGTAATTTTGGAAACCAAGGTATCTCATTTGACTGACATCTGGTTTCCAAAACTTTCATACATAATTGGCAAAAATTACAAGATAATATTAAAATTATAAAAATACAATTTTTGTCTCTTTATAATTTTTAAGTGTAATTCCATATAAATAATTTAGGATGGTGTCTGATGAATTTCTGTGTGAAGCACAAGGAGGTTTTAGATGGGAAGGGGATGTATGGATCAAGCATTTTCTCTACGCAACATTATAGAGAAGCATCTGGCTGTAGGCCAGGTTTTCTGCAGTTTTGCGGATTTAGAGAAAGCATTTGACACTGATGTACGAAAGGTACTTTGGGACATTTTGCTGGAGTATGGTATTAACGGTAGACTGCTGTGGTGCAGTACATGGATTGCAGAGCTTGTGTATGGCTAGATGATAGAATATCGGCCTGGTTTAATGTAAATATCGGTGTACGTTCTTCGCTACGTTCTATCAGCTAGACTGTTGTCATATCTATACTAATAAATGGTGAGCCGGTTTTTTTGTTCGGTTATACTGCGAGAACTACTGAACCGATCGGAATACTTATATCACAAGATGCAGTGTTAGTTCAGAGGTTTTAGTATATGATATGTTGGTGATTACTTATCCGGAACCTATATTTTTGATGTGAAACATCTAATGCGGAAGGTAAAACCGGCTGTTAGCGTGGCGACGCTTATTTTATAACGGGATAAAATGTACAATAGTATCTGGATAAATGTCTACGAAGGTTGAATGAAACTAATTTGCGCCTCCAGATGGGCGCGACTTAGTAGCTAACTCTCTGCTATATGCAGACGATGCGGTCTTATTAGCGCAGTCTGCGACTGACCGGTAAACCCTAGTCGTCGTAATGACAGAAGATTGTAAGAAAAAGGGGCCTACGAATGAACATAACCAAAATAATGGTCTTTGAAAGAGGAAAAGCAAAACAGATGTTAGAGTATCAATAGACAATGGTGTGCTAGAACAAGGGGATACATTTATATATCTTGGATTTGGTGGGATCTTGCATTCAGTCGGTGTGGAAGATACACCACTGATATAGATAGAAGAGTAAATGTGGGAAATAAGAGTGAACGTATGATTGGGACAACTTCTCGGCAGCCAGACACATGTCGCAGAACACAACGCACGGCTTGTCGCAACGTTATTACATATAATAACGTTCCATAGAACGAGAGTTGGGTATGCAAAAAAAGAGCAAAAATAAATCAATGCGGTCAAATGCGACCTTTGCGGAGAATCTGGAGTGAGGCTGACTGACCGCATTCGTAAAGACGACGTAAGAGAGCGATTAGGTATGAAAGAGATTATTGGTGTTAAGATGCGAAAGGGTATGCTCCGATGGTTAGGACATGTGGAAAGAATGCCGGACGAGCAACTGCTTAAGAAGATATACACTGCGAAGGTGGAAGGATGTAGGTACAGGGGAAGACCGAGACTCATATCTAGACTAAATCGGTCATGTGTTGAAGGAACGTGGTAAGGAGTCCCCGAAACCGGCGAGCGTGTATGAAGAGATTTATCAATGTTGACGAAGCGAGAGATGTATGCAAGAATAGAGCCTTTTGGTACTGTTCTCTCTGCCTACCCCGCAAGGGAGATGGCGTGTTGATAAGTAAGTAAATCAACTAATGTGCCATTTGAGTTATGTCTTAATATTCGCGGTGAACTATACGCAAACGGAGTCGAGGGCAGAACCTAGTAACTCAATAAATACAAAATTTCGAAAGTACAACACTATAAACATCTAAAAACATAATTATGAATATTTCATAAAATTTTAATCGTTTATTGCACGCCTCATAAGCGAAGTGTTGAGGTGGGTTCTACTCCCGTTTTGCCCAGAACAACTGATTTTTCAAACTTAAAATGTCTCTATTTATCATATATTGCACTTGTAATATAATATCTACACACACATTTAAAGAACAAACTATTTTTAACACTCATGATATTTTTGATGCTATTTTTGTCATTTAAACTAGTTAAAAAACTGTTTGAAAAAAATTTGGCTTTGACCGTGAGTTGTAGGTAATGTATGTTAACACGATAACGACCAAAATACTTTACTAATCGAGTCTTTTTTTTTTTCGTTTACGAATTATTATGATTAGGAATAGAGCCCTATTACTTTTCACGGTCTGATTCGATGTGGTTTAATTGTTATTAAATTAACAAAAAAATACTGAATATTTATGCTCGACGCGACACTAAAACCAGCGCCTTTCATGACAACTACCTTTTTACGTACGCATAGCCACCGGTGGTTTTACTATCGTCAACAGAACGCCGTTCGCCCGGCCGGTACATTGTTTTTTGTTAAAAGAAAGTTCTTACCTTTGCTTGACGAACTGATGATATTTTGTCAAGTATAATAACTATTTTATCCATAACAATAATAAAAAACAATAAACACACGTAAATAATAACACACCAACGTTATAAAACACGAAAAAAACATATTTTACATTCCACCATTTTTACGACACTGAAATGTCAACCTTGACGTAATGACGTTTCGGTTCATTTTGACGGCCGGGCGCAAGCGATTTTACAACTTGTTTTTACAAAGATACAGTTTATATTGGCTTGAGTAATTTTAACTATAACCTAGAGTACAGACCAGACTAATAAAATGGTAAAATGGAGAGGTACTGTCGTAGACCAATATAGAAGTACTTCTTAAAATTAGCGCTATATGGCGTATAAGACACGAAACCAACATTAGTACTTTTTGAAATTAGCGCTATCTATGTGATTTATTGAAAACTACTTAGTAAGACCAATACATTATTAGTTACTTATCAAATAATCAATTTTATTGTGAAAAATGAAGATTATGAGGCGTGCATTTTTGGATTTTCCAATGTATTTTATATTTATAATAAAGGCTTTATTAGTGTAAGTACTTTTCAGTAAGGTAGGTTTTTACTTGAATCAATTTAACAAAATTTTTGCTGGAAATTCAAAATTGAATTTGTATAGTAGTAATTTTATTGAAAATATTAAATAAAATCAATTATTAAAAAAATAACTCGCCTGTCCTCCCCTCACAACGTAAGAGTAAGGGTTGTGAAGCCACTTAACTAATGTCACACAGTTCCAGTGGTCCATCAATAGGTTAGGTACATTTCCCCTTAACTTATCGTTAAGGCCGGGGAAAATGTACCTAACCTATAGATGTTACGGACGATGACAACCTATTTTTAAATTCTCAACAACACCATATTCTTTCGAATGAGGTTTAATTCAATAAAAAACTAATGCCTCCAGAAATTGGCGTCCTGATATTATGTATCTTGATATAAAGTAATATTACGATTAATACATTTTCATAATACCTATATATTATGTAGGTATCCTCTCATTGAAACCACAAAAAATAATAAAAACAAATAGAAATATCATATTGGCAGTATAGTTGAACGCCTTCGCATTTGATCTTATTACGATAAAACATCGCAACAAATATGAATGATAATCCGCTATCTAGGTATTATTAGTCATTGTTGACAACTAAATGCTAGCTTTTCAACATCCCACACAAATTTTGATGTAAAAATTTGAAGCAATATAATTATAATCAGCTTTTGATCCCACGATACCAAGATAACGAAAAATCATTTACAACCAACTACCCTCCCTCATGCTTTACTAACAAGTTAAATTCCAATTTATAAGAATCACAACAATTTTTACACCATAATTATAAATTAGGTACCTACCTATTAAAAGACACTTATATTCTACAACAAATATGAACCCTTACTTACAAAGTTTTTTTGTTCACTTTACACTTATTTATTTTTTATAATTTTAATCGTTTATATTTTTTAGAACAAGTAATGTTTCCTTATAGTTAGGTATTTTTCTTTACAAACATAATGAATTTAAGGATGTAACGTAAGTACCGTAACTAGTGAAACTTCACCTTTCGTATATATGTAATAAACATACTATGTTGGCTTTCATACTTTGATTTAATTAATAATTTTGAGTCTACGGTACTTTTGGTAAAAAAAATATAGTAGAAATATGTTATTGTGATTAAATGATTTTTCATTATAAATATTACAATAAGGCTAGGTAAATGAAGCAATCACATTGCAGTATTATGTCACGAATTAGAGATTTAGATCTTCAACCAAAATAAAATGAATGGATGGGCCTTACCCAAACGGTTTAGGTACAGATTAACAGCTTGCTAGTAAAATTCACGTCAATACCATCGGACATTATACTATATGTATTAAAAAAAGAGATAACGAATATATTAAATACGTGAGAATAAAAAGAGCATGTGTATAACTGTTCGCGAAACATTTGCCAGCAGTTTGGAATAAAAACAAAATTATGACTCAATCGTATTTATTGAAGTCATTTTACAATTTAGAAGAAGTAGTTTGATAAAGTGACCTGGTAAAGATTACTATTGGTAATATAAAGCCACCTTTCGTGTTATTAACTTTTTTTACGTTTCTTTGAACGGTATTCAATACCCTTACTTATCCTAACCAATTAATATCATAAATGCGAAAATGAATTTGTTTATTTGTTATGCTTTCACGCCGTAACAACTGAACAAATCATGAAATATGCATGTCCAGAAAACAGTGGCGTACACAGAGATTTCTGACATATGCAAGGCTAAAATAAACAAAAATACCAGTTTCAGCTTGTTACTTACCCTACCTGAGCAGGCGCCATTATACTTTTTTTCTTAGCGCAAATTAATTTAAATTCTAAATAAATTAGGTATTACTTTCTAAAATTTCATGTTTATAAATCAAAATGCCGTGTGGGCCCGCCTTTAGAATTGATTCACCCCTCTCCACCCATGGGAGTCGTAAGAGCCGATTGAGGGAGTAGCGGGGGAGTGGGCAGCAGCACTCTTTCCGAATATTAACAACATCCACTGCGATCGCCAACCCGCCTGCCAAGCGTGGTGATTACGGCACTATCCCCCCACATGAGCGCACAGGACTGCTCGTTGTGGCGTTCTCTTGGGGAGGCCTATATCCAGCAGTGGACGTCGAAAGGCTGATGGATGGATGAATCAAATCGACGCGCCTGTCTTATTAAGGTTTTGGAAAACGTCGTCGTAAAAGCTGCTACATCGTTTTAAAATTACTAAAAATTCTTTTTCAATTGCAATCCGACTAAAAAAAGTCAGTATAACAATAAACGCATATACTACGATGACGCCGACTAAAGTCAATTGCGAGCCGGCGCTCATTATATTATAGAATCTTCAAAAATGCGCTTCCTCTGGGCCCGTCCATTCATTTTATTTTATTCGAAGGTTATTATCACACTTTCATAAATATATTAATGTACTTAGTCAAATTTTTCAAGTATAACAGAATACAGAGGGAAATTTATGTACTTACTGCAGAAAATTACAATCAAGTTTTTAATCGAATTTGTTTAAAATCAGATGCTTGTTGTTTTAAAATTTAAATTAATGTTAAATGATGATGCCTCTCGTTATCAATAAAAGAATTAATAATGCGGCATCACAACATTTATATATCACAGATATACCTTTTTTAAAGTACAATAATGCTTGCCGTACATTAACAATTAAGTATGAAATTCCGAGTATAATAACAAAACATCAATCTAGCATGGAAGCATTGAAGACCCCGCCTATAAGTAATAATTTTCACTAACCAATGTGTTTCTATTAATTTTCCACAAAACCCAAGGTAACTAACTTACAACAATAATAACTAACATAATCTATACCACAGTAAATATATAAGCTAAAGCAGTAGTGAAACTAGGCCTATTCGTTGAAATAATTACCTACGCTTCGTTGGAGCGAGAGTTGGGGGTGTCCCCGTAAGTTCATACAAATTAGCACCCGACCACATGTTGTGGTGCGTGTGAAACAATGCTTACGATTATCCTAATAACTAAATCTGTAACAGAGCTATGTCTGTACATCGAAGATAGTAAATGTGACTATATTAGGCTGTTTATGCGTGTCTTTTTTTCTTCGTTTCATCCTGCTGTCTGAGCCGAAGCCGCAAACAAAAGCGTTTATAAAATTGGAAAGTGTTTTATTATATACTAGCGGCCCGCCCTGGCTTCGCAAGGGTGGACATTTATTTTTTTAAACATTTTGGGATAAAAATAAAGTAAATGTATCATTATGCCGGATTTTTGTTTTTAAATTAATATTCATAGTAGTATAGTAATATAGCCTATGTTATTTGTATACTTACAGAATTACAAATCATTCCTCTTTATAATATTAGTACTCATCCCGACGCAACACGCGCTACTGACAGCACTGCCAGGGGTGCTTAGATTCTCGTAGATGCGCGCGACTGTGTGAGTGTGCCGTTTCTAAAGATTTGTTCCTAGTTTCCGTATTGGTTTATATATTTACTGTGTCTATACCTACTAACTGTAAGTAAAAATCCAGATCAAAGTGTATTGTCGACATGGAATGAAGACTTCATATGAATAATGATATAACTAAACAATCATATAATTTTATGCAAATAGGTCACACATTGTAACACTAGTTTGGTCATGTGTACGTGACATAGGTTGCCATTCAGGTCTTGATAAAAGATTAATATTATTATGACTCAAAACTTCGTTCATTCCGTCATTCATCATAAACTTATACTTACTTATTATTTGCTGATTGAATGAGCTGGCGTATTAAGATATATGTAGTACAGTAGGCCTAAATGGCCAAAAATCTCATTGTCTGGTAACCTTAAGTACTTTTATACAGGGGGGTTAGGCAGAATCTCATATCTCACATGCCGATCGTATCGTGATTCCTGTGATTGGTTGAGAGATCACCGTGATTGGCCAACGGATTATTGTGACATCGTGCGTCGGTTTCTCAACCAATCACAGTGATCTCGATACGGTCGACACGTGAAATATGACATTCTGCCTAACCCCCCTGGATAGTTATTACTATCGTATAATTCATAAGTATTACATAAATTGTTTAGGATGGCACCATTCTTTTAGGAATGTTGTTGGCAGTGTTGTTCTTAACGTTAAACAATCCTGACCAAACACGGTCAGACACACTCGTCAATTCACTTTGAGCAGAATTCTGACTTGTTATTGTACTTCCGAAGGCGAAGAGATCCGAACGCGTTTCCCATGGCCTTCTAAACTGATATTGGGCACTAGAAGTACACTTAGAAACTAGATTATTACTAACACAATATGTTTTGTTATAACTACTATGCCCACTCGTATAATTCCGATATCTTCTATTATGATAATGTGTACTGGGAATACCGGAATATGTATTCACAAGTCTTAGATGGTTATGTGGATACCCGGCGGTGGGTGGATAAACCATTTGCTAGCAACGTTGGCTGATATATTCATTATAATTAGCGGAGACCTCTTCAGATTGGTAGCGTGTCAATTTGATGCTACGTCTCATTTCAGCGGTTATAATTGCCTTGTATCCGCCTTTTCGCAATAGCGAGTCGATTGTTTGTATTTGGTCCCAACCTGGAATAATTATTCGTAATATTATAATGGTGAATTAACTCCTAAATTACCTTTGCAGTTCACTACTATCATAAGTCTCCCAATTCACGCTACAGCGTACTGCATCCGCTACAGCATATGTCATGAGCCTAATGCTACATTATCGGGATTCGGCGCAGGTTCGCGTTAACGCGACATGACATGTATGTAGTAGCATAATGCATCTAGTCGTTTCCAAGTTCTTTTTACAGTACCACAGGAGTAATGTAACACAGTTCCAGTGACCCGCCAATACAGGCGGAGAGACGACACACGGCAAGTTTATTTAGTGGGTGAGGGCCCCACACTACGCTGTTCGTTGCCCCGAACGACGGGGTGTGCGGCTAGGTAAATTTACGCCGTATTAACAAAAAAAAAATTAAACATACGATTTCTATAAAACATGGTGGGTAGCAACTGTAGCAAGATAGGTGAGAGTACGAGTAGCATGTTAAAGTGTAGCAAATCCATGACCCTATAATATAGCACGAAGGAAGTGTATTTTTTTGTCCACTGTTTTATTTCCTGCCACTTAAACTGTACCTGATTGCACTCTAACTGCTGTACATTTTAAAGGTTTCATGCCATTATTAGTAAGAACTTGTCAAGATTGCTCGACTACAAACTGCGAATGACGAGACGTATTGGCACTTTTAAAAAATTCTGTAGGTAGTCTTTTAATTTAAGTAACTTACCTTGCTCTGTAGCGACTTGTGGTAAATAAGTAGCAGTTCTCTTTGAGCCGCGTTCGCTAATAAATTCGATCCTAATTCCATGTTTTCCTAGTTTCCAATCCAGGTAATGCGCGGCCTCTTCAAAATGCTGCAGTATAGACACCGAGACTGTCAATCTGGGCACCTCCTCTCGAGTGATGGGTGAGAAACGTGAGTCTTTTAGAGCACTAGTTATCGCATATTCACGAAGACCTGTTAAGAAAAAATAACTACTTGAATTTTCTTGTACGAATTATTCTTGTGTACATTGAAGGTCCCCTTAAAAGTTACTCACAAAATCTATCGGCATCGTATCGTCTCGCTTGTGATTGGTAGAGAAAACGACGCTGATGTCACAAAAATCCCTCGGCCAATCACGGTGATCTCTCAAGCAATCACAATGACACGATGCGATGTCGATACGATTTAGTGAGATTCTGCCTAACCCCCCAGGAACAAAAGTATGTCATTTAAAATGTCAACCTCAGATCAAATAAAAAAGTTAAGATGGAACTCTGCGAACAAAGAAGTGAGGCCGGTTAAAACTACGCCTTGCCGTGTACAAACATAATTCACGCGCACACGTATAACGAAACTACGCCTTAAGTTGTCAGTCGAGCTATCGCGGCGCTTCGATTAAAACGTCATCAAAAATATCATAATTTACAAAGTAAAAATGCCGAATTGTGTTGTGAAAGGGTGTAAAAAGCAAACTACAAGAGATAAAAAACAGGATGGAATCACATTTCACACTTGAGTAAACTTGAAAACCAATATTTTCAATAAATCAAAATAAAATTGGAGTTTATTGCTTGAAACATACAAGTGTTGCCATTATAAACTGTTATAGTTTACCCTATTTTTGGGCAATGTGACTCATTTTTTTACCCCCACACAAAAAGGGGGGTGTTATGTTATAACAGACAGGTCAATACAGGATTGACCTGTCTGTTTGGTGTCTGTGTGCGTGCGTCTGTTTGTGGCAACTTGACTCCTAAACGAATGGACCGATTTTGATGCAGTTCTTTTTTGTTTAAAAGCTGACGTGATCGATTCGAACGACTGGTCTTCTTATATAGAAAAAATGTCGGTGGTGACTCAAAATTTTGATTTGTGTTATTACTTCAATTAATGTATTTTTTTATTGCGTATGGTAAATGCTAACCTTCGCTCATGGACTACTATAGGTACCTGGGGTATTGTGAAGCCGCTGCTCACCATTTCATGTCACAGATATGAAATGAAAGAATAAACGGCATCTTCTGCTACAACCAAAACACACTGATGTGCTTTTTACCTACTCGTTCGCGCGGGCCCGATAGCAATTACGGGTACTCCCAATTGGTACCCAGCCCTACCACCAGTCATGCAATGGATGATAATTGCTTACTTCCCCTAGTCTACAGGGGAACGGGCGGTGCACTTGACTGTCTTGCAAAGCATACCAACATTTGTGTGAAACAACAGGGCAACAACCAGGATTTTATTAATTTAGAGATAAACACGAATATTCGTGCTGGGCACGAACATAAAATTAATTTAATTTAATACGTGCGTTACTGAGAAATACCTAAGCATTAGGTTCCACCATATTGCTATCTTACAAGAAATTAATTTAGCACAAAGGTTTTTAATTAAATAAATAATAATGCACAAAAATAAATACTCGATAATTTTATGTTTTTCTTCTTCCCATATCCTTTTCACTACCGCCACTACTTTTTACATACACTGCGTCCGAATGGCTGATAGAACACTTGTTCTATCGTGTTTTAACATTTAACAATTAGTAACATTATTTTTGTAATATTGGGGTAATTTGAATTATGATTGCAACACCGGCCCACGCACTACATCTTTATAAAACCGGCCTCACTTCGTTGCTCGCAAAGTTCCATCTTAACTTTTTTATTTGATCTGAGATGTCAACACACAATGTCAGTGTTGATAGGTATTGACCTAACAACAAACGAACCTTGTGTCCGCGCTCAAAAGAGAAACAATCACGCAGCAGTCTTTATTTGGTCGATCGACTTGACTATACGTTCAATATGCCGTACTGTGAAAACGTGTAAAAACAACTCAAAGTGAAAAAAGAAGATGGTGTATCGTATTTTCAGAAAGTAGAGTATTGTTTTACCATTTGCAAGTATTATTTTGCTTAAAAACAAAGAATGTTATTTAAATTTGGTATATTTGTAAAAATATATCATCAACACATAATGTTCACTAGAAGCTGCAATCATGGTGCGGCCTATTGGTAGAAGAGAAGAAGAGAAGCTAATATTTTTTTGCAAAGAAAACTCACACTATTATAATGGTACAAGGTTTCAAATAGGCATGTAATAACTGAAAATATACCATATATCTGTAAAAATATTGGCTTTTTATGCAGTAAAATGAAATGTAAATCTTAAATTTCAAACTCACGTCAAAACGTACGTCATTTGTCATGACGTCACGCATCAGTACGGCGACAGTTTAAACATTAGAGAAAGACGGGGTCAATCAATTCAGTTCTGTGACACAAGTTGAACCTTTTTTTTTTTATTTTAGGTGGGCAAAAATGTCCTACCGCACACCCCGCTGCCCGGGGAGACAACGGGGTGAATGGGGCTCTCACCCACTAAAAACCCACCGTGCGCCTCCACCCGCCCTTGCTACGGCGGATCACGGGTACCGCGTCGTTACGACCGCGAACACAAGTTGAACCTAACCTATTTTATTTGTTAGATATCTGCCCTAATAGGTACTTCGTCAATTAACTGATTACATTTTATTTGTTTATTGCAATAACTATTGCATTTAAAAAAATTCTAATGATAGCGGCCCGGGGTGGAAACTTCGAGGAATCGGCGTTCCTGGCCACCTTAGAGACCTCGGAGGTGGTCAGGAGGATCGGGGCGCTGGGGCTTAAGGTGGCCCTGAATAAGTGGGAGGCCCTACTTTTCCATGGGCCCCGACTTCGGCCACCTGCTGTCGCCTCGATCACGGTGGACGGGGTCCAAATTGGGGTGCAGGCCCAGATTAAGTATCTGGGCCTGGTGCTGAATGGGCAGTGGCGCTTCGCGAGCATTTTCCCCGAGGCTCGTCGGCGCGGCGTCCGCCCTTGCAAGGCTCATGCCGAATATGGGCGGACCTAACAATACGTGCCGACGGCTTTATACGGGGGTGGTCCGGTCGATGGCGCTGTACGGCGTACCCGTGCGAGCGGAGGCCCTGGACGCACTGAACAGGGCTCTTCTGTGGAGACCACAGAGAGTCGTTGCGTCCAGGGTCATACGTGGATACCGCACGGTGTCGACGGAGGCGGCCTGCGCGTTGGCCGGAATCTCCCCGTGGGACTTGGAGGCGGAGGTGCTCGCCGAGGTGTATCGCCGGCGTCGCGAGAGCGGGAGGGGGGCGGACGCCCCCTACCCAGGGAGGTGGCCAGGTGGCAGGGCGAAGCCCGCCGAACTGCCATAGCCAGATGGAAGGCACGGTTGGAGGCGCCCCGGCCCGGTCTTTGGACCGTAGGGGCGCTCCAGCCGGTGCTGAAGGAGTGGGCGGGACGACGACACGGAGTCCTTACTTTCCGACTGGTGCAGGTGCTGTCGGGGCACGGTTGCTTCGCCAGATACCTGCACATAGTCGCAAGGAGGGAAGCGACTCCGGGCTGTCACCACTGCAGCTGTGACGAGGACACGGCGCGGCACACGCTCGAGTCGTACCCGGCTTGGGCCGAGCAGCGCCGTGAACTCGTCGCAGAAATAGGGGGGACCTCTCGCTGCCGAGCGTCGTCAGAGCAATGCTTGGCAGTGACAGGAATTGGGTCGCTGCCTTCTGCGAGGAGGTTATCTCGCGGAAGGAAGCGGCGGAGAGGGCCAGGGAGGAGGATTCCTCCGCTGACCCAAACCCCCGCCAGCGACCGGGGCGGCGCAGGCGCAGGTACTTGCGCCTCATGCCGCCCTAGATGAGGCTGCAGGTGGATGGACCGGGGAATGTCCGCCACCCGCAAGGCCTCCTGCGAAGGTGTGACGCTCCGTGTGCGGATGCGTCGCTCAGTAGAGGGTACCCAAAAGGGTAAGCCGCCGGCGAACCACCGAAGGAATGTAACATAGTTCCAGTGGCCCGCCAACAAAGGCGGAGAGACGGCACACGGCGGGTTTCTTTAGTGGGTGCAGGCCCCATGCTACCCTGTTCGTTGCCCCGAACGACGGAGTGTGCGGTTAGGAACATTTTTTCTAGCATTGACCAAAAAAAAAAGGTTGCAGGGGTTTGTTACAGGGTGAGCATAGATACTTCGTGTTTTAAAAAAAGATACCAGTTGCAAATTGTTACGGTAGGCTTCGGGACGCCACAGGGGGGTTCAGTACGCCTCGGTGGGCTTCGGCACGTCTTTGCGCGTACGACATACAGACGCGATGCGCTCGCGTCTGGTAATGTGGAGCGGAGGGCGGGTCAAGACGCGTCATATCTTAAAATTCTTAAATCATTGAACGAGTTGCTAAGTCGCTTTTGTACATGTCTGCCTCCGTAGCTTATATAACCATTATTTTTTCTTTTTGTGCGTATTTTTTGCTATTCCTCTTCAGCGAGAACTGCTATTATCACTACATCTCAGTTTATATTTTTTTAATACACAATCAACTCTTGAGAAACGCGAAAACATGGATAAACAAAGAATTGAGCACCGGCCTCATATCAATGTAGGTACAGTATCCCGCAGCATCCTTTGGCCTGCCACAGGATCCTTCGGCATCCTCTGGCATTCTACGGGATTCTTCGGCATACTTTAGCGTCCTTTGGAATTCCGATGATACTGCCGTGCCATCCCATCAAGTGAGCTTTAGGTGCTATTTTGTTGGAATATTTTGACTAAAATGACCCAAAATTAAATGTCCCATCATCTAAACAACAAAATTGACAAAGCTGCAGTCGCCTTCTGACAATGCCGTAGAATGGTAGGTAAAACGTGGGGGCTAAACCCTAAGATCACCCTATGGCTGTACCAAGCAGTTATTCGACCAATGATCAGCTACGGGGCGGTGGTATGGTGGCCACGGACCTTGCTATCCACCGTCGAAGCCAAATTACAACGACTCCAGAGGTTGGCCTGTATGGCGGCCACGGGATGCATGAGGATAACTCCAACTACATCCCTGGAAGTTATTCTTGGCCTGCCGCCGCTGCATATATTTATAAAACAAGAAGCAGCAGCCACAGCAGTACGTCTAAGACTGAATCCCTGGAAGCTGACCAGGGTACCGCACACCGAAATCCTCATTGAGACAGTAGGTAAGGAGTCGCTTATAGAGGCGGCGACTGACACCATACTCAAGCAATTCGTGTTTAACAAGAAGTACAAGATACAACTGCATGAACAACCCGGTGAAGGTCTTAACTCACGAGAGTTGAGAATCTTCACAGATGGATTTAAAAGAAGGTCAGGCACTGGCTCGGGAGTATTCTCAGAGGACCTAAACATACAGATCTCTTCACCATAAGGAGCCCACAACACAGTCTTCCAGGCAGAGTGTATGGGCATCATAATGGCAGCGCAAGCAATCGCCTCCAGAAAGGTAAAGGAATACCCTATCTGCATACTTTCTAATAGCCGATCAGTTCTACAAGCCATCCGAAGCTACACCGTAACCTCAGGGCTTATATACGAATGTCATCGAGCCCTGTCACAGGTATGTATCGACAATGTTATTACCCTACAGTGGATCAAGGGACATAGCGACTCACGCGGTAATGACGCGGCTGATGAATTGGCAAGGGGAGGCTCGGAGACGACAGCAATAGGCCCTGAGCCCATTCTGCCCCTACCATTCGCCTTTCATCGGAAAATACTGCGACAAAACACCAAGGTAGAGCATCAAAAATATTGGTCTAATCTAGGTATATCCAGGCAAGCTAGAGTGGCCCTCCCGACAATCAGCCCCGGATTGTCACGTAAGCTACAGCTAATGAATAGGCCTCAGCTACGACTTATAGTCGCAGCCCTAACTGGGCATGCCTTATTTAATAAACATTTATACTGGGTGTTACAGACAGCCCCCTCTGCAGAGCCTGCATGGAGGCAGAAGAAACAACCACCCATGTCTTCATTGAATGCCCAGGGGTGGACAAATACTGGACACGACGAGACGTCGAGTTCGTCGAGGCGAGAGGAAAACAAGCCCGTATATCACTATCACTAAATGTCCCATGTAATGCAGGCTGAAGCAGAGCTTTGCTGTGTGGGGCCAGCACCAAGAATAGCTCCACCCCCTCTCTTCCTATGGGAGTCATAAAAGCCGACTAAGGGATTACCGGGGGACCAGGCAGCAGCGTTCCCCTGTGTACTAAAAGCATCCACTGCGATCGCCAACTCGCCTGCCAAGCGTGGCGATTATGGTAAAACCCCCATTTTGGGGAGGCATATGTCCAGCAGTTGACAATGGATGGATGTATGTTTCTAGATAATATCCAGGGTCTGATGATGGAGCTGGAAGGTGACCACAGTAACTCTGTAATGAAACGACGCATCCCCATCTAGTTTGTAATCATTTGATTCGTCTTGACGAGTACTTTGTCTTTAGATGGTATTCAGGGTCTGATGATGGAGCTAGAAGGTGGCCATAGGAACTCCGTTATAAAACGACATAACTCCCATAGAGTTTGGACTCATATGATTTGTCTTGACGAGTACTTTCTCTCTAGATGGTATCCAGGGTCTGACGATGGAGCAGGAAGGTGGTCACAGTAACTCTGTAATGAAACGACGCAACCCTATCGAGCTTATACACGTTTGATTCGTCTTGAGGAGTACTTTGTCAAGTTATGCTCATTTTATTTCTACAAAATAATTTCGATGTTTTCACATCTGGTAGACGTCCCGCGACGTTTAGTTTTTTTTTAGTAGGTGTGTTATTTTAGCATTAATCTACCTGCTTTTTTAAAAAAGATTCTATAATTCTACATGCCCAAAAAATCTGGCATAGCTAGGTGGTATCTAATATCAATAATGGATTCCTTCATCTATTCCTCTTCCTTCTGACTTCAAATCTCTTTTACGTTATGTTGACTCTCCGTTTATATATACACTCAGCGATTTTATTATCAACAGTAACATTAAATGATGATCTTTTTTTCTACATCTGTATTTTCGATTTATTCATGATCTTTCACAAAGCCAAAGTTTAAACAAAAAAATATATTTATCAATTCATTAAAAATTAAAAAAAAAAAACCTGACATTGGCGAAATCATCAGGACCGCCAGAATGAAGAATTGAATTAAATTTGACAATAAGCTAATAGTCAATAGGTTTTTTAGACCTGCAAAGGTTCATTGAGTTACACTTTTGTGAATAAATGATTAATTTAAAAACAGAAATAATAACTAGAATAGTGCACATACCTGAATGTAAATGCATTGCATTAAAAGTCCCGATGCAACCTCGAAGACGGTGCTCCTTGCCAATTTTCCATGTTACAAACAAAGGACTGTAATAAAAATAGATTATAATTACAAGTGATATAGGAGATTATGACAAAACTATGGCACATACTATATAGCTTAGAATAATAAAGCTTAGAACCCGAGTATGTCCAAACGGAGTGAAGCACTTTCAAGTTAGCCTTAAAAGGCTAACTGCGTTGCTCCTTCTGTCAGTGTCCATGATAAAGTGTAATTGTAAACATCTCGCATAATTTTATTTAAAAATGACTTACTGCACCGTGAAAGGATGTCACAATGCGTCTCATAACCACAATAATGATAGGAAGAATACATTTCACTCGTAAGTACTCTTTGATAATTAATCATTTTCAGTAATACATTCATCTAAATAGAAAATTTCATTGTAGTCAAAATATTACCAGCTTTAGAAAAAATATTTACCCCGAATCAAAAAATATCTATTTAATTGTATTAGTTTTTAGATTTCCATCAAATCCGATTATTGGTGCGCGATGGATACAACAAATCCGACTTAATAGACGCGAAGAATGTTGGAAACCAACTGATACACAAAAATATGTTTCAAGCATTTCGATGACAAAGAATAACTAATGATGGTACTACTTGGTATTACTTCCTTATGATGGCAGACGAGCCACGGCCCACCTGATGGTTAGTGGTAACCGTCGCTCATATACTCAACTATACTGAGGGTATTGTCAAGCCATTGCACACCATTTCATTTCTCAGATATAAAATGAAAAATTTATTCTTTATGGCTATCTTCTGCTACAGCCAAAACACACCGACTTGCTTCATTCTTCTCTTCATTCACAGGAGACGGTGGCACCGACCCGTTTGGGCTTGATAGCAAGTAAGTACTTCCACTTGGTACCCAGCCCTACCACCAGTAGTGCAATGGGTGATAATTGCTTACTGTCCTTAGTTGCCTTGTACGACACCCGCGGGAAAGGATTATTAACAAATTACAAATTTTGTCTAAGTTCCGTGTTTCTACTTACATATCCCGTCTTTGTCCATACAAATCTATTATTTATTACAATTTTCTATCAGAAAACTAGTAGGTATTATACGAGTATCTTGGTTTGGCAAAACTGGAATAGTGTGCCATTTTCCTCACTTTTTAGGGAAAATTTTTTTACTTGTATCATTATTTGATTGTGTGTGGGTGCCATTGAATGTGACGTTTACGCACACATTAATTGTTATGTTGCTTCAAATTTGAGCGGAATTATAAATGAAACTATTGTTCTGAGCGTTATTATTCTAAGCTATATAGGTACTAAAGATAAAAGTATAAACTTCACAGAAACAGACCTGTAAGGACTTGGCATGTATAAAAAAGAAAATTATGGATGTATAAGGTAATTAAACAAAACAGCATCACGCCTGTAATCCCCGAAGTGGTAGGCAGAGGTGTATTACACACCCACGACTTGCCAGCTATGTTTAAGTCCCACGTAATAGGGGGCGAGCCTATTGACATCTACCGGGCACATTTCCGAACTCCGGGCTGCTACTGAGAATTTTTCTTTTTTTTTTACGAAAAATCTCAATAGCACTGCCTGACCCGGGAATCGAACCCGAGACCTCATGATCAGCAGTCGCTTACACTACCGCTGCTCCACAGAGGCAGTTGTCATTAAATTACTTATATAGTTTCCAAGTATGCAGATGTACTTTAATTAACTATGCAAATTTAGTGAAAGTGAAATATCGCATTGCAGACAAATATTTCAAAAGGTTTGATTTATTTTGCTGACCTCATTCCAAACAAAGATCTCTGCAAACAGACTGTCTTGGGCAAACAAAAAAGAAAAATAAGATCATTTGTACCTCAGAGGCTGGTAAAATTAATTTTAATCAACTTACTAAGCATCATTAGTGAAATTTGGCGTCTGGGGAGGTTCCATACTATGTAGCTGACAATACAAAACATCGAAACAAAAGTAACACATATCAGGAATAGCGACAGAATCTTGGTAACCATTTAGAGGTCGATCTATGGGATTGCTGTAAGAGTTGTTCAGTTTCTGTTTTTTCGTTCCACAACATACTGAAGACATTTTGGCGTTATTGAAAAAAATCTCACAAATCCTAAAAGCTTGCAAGTAGAATTAATTAATTTCTCTAACACACACTTTCCTGTTTCAATTCAACACAAAGCACAACACAGAGTAGATAATAGTAATCGAAGAGTAGTGTATAGGAGTGTTCGCAACGGCTATTTATTAAAAACGTTAAATAACGATGTGCTATTTTTAAAACGCCTAATATTTTTTACGCTTTAATATATTAAACGATATCTTTTGATTATCGTCGTATAGCACATCGTGCGCTATTTGAGGTTACATATATATGTGTATATACCTATGTACGCGCGTTGAGCAGTTAACAATCTTAACAATAGATTACTCTAAACACAAAGTGAAAAATGTGAAATCAAAAATAACAGTCAGGAGCAGGATTTGAACCTGCATCTTCTGGATACCGTCCAGATGCTTTACCAATTCAGCAATCCTGACAATTGCTCCTGACTGCTAATTTCGATAACACATCATACTTAACGTCTTTGGGTGACGCCTGTTTTTGTGTTTAATGTATAGTGCTAAGCATGTCAAATGCTAAAAATATATATAAAAAATATCTAAATAATAGATTACTCTCTACTAAGTGAATTGAAATTGTGATCTAAGATATATGTATTTAGATTCTGCCCACGGCTTCGTATGCGTGGACTGCAGAATTGGGTCAATCCTTACTAATACACTTTATACACTAAAATGTCCATAACTACTGACCCAATGACATTTTTTATTAAATTTAAGAAGATTTTTAAAAATATTATCTAACTGAAAATTATTTACACTATACTACAACAAAATTTTATTTACAGTTTTATAATACACTAAACAAACAGACACAACAAACCAACACCACGAATAATTTAAAATCAAAAACTATAAGTTCCTACATCTAAACAAATAACGAGCGGCAATCGCTCAAAAACTCAGGATACTTAGATTATTTTGCACGTTATTTTTTATAATTGACACAAATATAGTTCATAAGTGGTAAAGTTAGAGAATAATTTCGCATGTGACAATGATATGAATGGGTCAGGGCCATTCCGTTCTGTCCCTTTCTTTCGCGGTATGACTGACTGAAGTGACTGACTGTTCAAGTGTGCATGTGACTGTGATGTTTTGTTAGTGTAGAATGTCGTAGACGTCGTGTCGTGGGCGTCGTGGCATAGCAGTTGTGGTAGCGCTTATATAATAAAAATTATCGAAAATAACACTTGCCTGGTGAAATAAATAACGGGGCTATAGACTATTTATAAATAGCAATTGATTTTATTAGTTATTTAATATAACGAACACTCCTAGTAATGTAATGCGTATAAGCAAAGAGAAAGAGTGACGAAGAATATCTTTGTCAGAGTACGTATAGGTATTACGTATAGCCTTAGACGAAGGATATTATAGACAAGCTATCAGCGTATGTATTAGAAATATTACTAATCGTGAACTTTATCTAGTGAAATAAAATGGAGAATAATACTGAAAACTATAATTATATTAATAAAATAAAGAAACTATAACATTATTTTATATACAATATGATACGATAGAAAATTATATACATTGTTATTCCTGAGTCTGTCAATGACATAGAACACATAAAGCAATTATTAAAATCAAATTACATTGCATTCTATAAAACAGAATATATTGCACTAAGGAGTTTCATATCTTCTAACACTGTCCCTTACTCGAGCCAATAGCACAAAAAATAAATCTAGTTAATTAATACAAATAATGGCAAGAGTACAACAACAAATAAAAGTAAACTAAATTAAATTTAAACTCCTAACAAATGCAGTGTGCTTGACCTTTGCCAAAGATTTTGTTAAAAGGTCAGCTTCCAATTCTGCAGAAGGTTTATAACATAGTGTAATTAAATTATTATTAATACATTCATTTATAAAATGATGTTGCACATCTATGTGTTTGGTTCGATGGTAGCATTGATTTTCTACCATCTTAAGTGTGCTCTTATTGTCATTAAAAATTGTTATGGTTCCATGTGGTAGATTGAACCCATTCAGTTCATTAACAAAATTAATCAAAAATTTCGCCTCTTTTACAGAACTGCCAAGAGCGTAATACTCAGCCTCTGTACTAGAACAAGCTACATTATTTTGTTTATGACTATGCCAGTTTATCACATTATAACCAAACCTACTCACGAAACCTGAATAAGATTTCCGATCGATAGTATCCCCCGCCCAATCTGCGTCGGATGAAATTTCAATACTATTACTGCCCCGTCTGAAATTGAGACCGTAGTCAATTGTACCTGATAAGTACCGCAGAATACGTTTCGCAGCAAGCCAATGTACTTCATTATAACAAGTGTTATATTGGCTAAGCTTACTACAAGCATATGCTATGTCTGGACGAGTACAAACAGCAAGAAACATTAAACTTCCAATGAGTTCTTGATATGGAAATCTCGAGTCAGTAACATCAGCCTTTGGTGGACTAAAGTTGACTTCCATAGGAGTTGCAGCACTATGACAGTCTTCCATTCCAAATTTAGTCAAAATATTTTTGATATAATTAGATTGACTTAATTTCAAAGTACCTTTCTCTCGATTTCTTTCAATTTTCATTCCTAACGCTTGTGTTACTGGTCCAAGTAGCTTTATACTAAAGTTTTTACCTAGTAACTCATAAAGCGTTTTCTTTTGTTCATTACTTGAACTGAGTACAAAGAAATCATCTACATATAAAGCATTAATTACTTTATGTTTGAAAAAAAAAACACATTTCTCAGCTTTGAGTTGCTTAAATCCATTACAAATTAAAAGTTTTTTAACTTTTTCATTCCAGGCTCTACTAGCTTGTTTGAGTCCATATAAACTCTTTTTGAGTAAGCATACTTTGTTCTGCCCCTCAATTTCAAAACCAGTTGGTTGTTCCATATAAATTTGTTCATGTAAGTCTCCGTTAAGGAATGCTGTGTTGACGTCGACATGCTCTATATCCAAATCATTCTCAACTCCAATAGCAAATAATAACCTTAGTGTGTCTCACAACCGGTTCAAATGTGACTTTATAATCGATGCCATACCGTTGTGTAACCCTTAGCAACGAGACGCGCTTTGAACTTTTCAAAATGTCCATTTGGATTATTTTTTTCTTTGAAAACCCATTTACATTTAATTATATTTTTATGTTTTGGTCTATCAACTAGTTCCCAAACACCATGCGATATCAACGAATTATATTCCTCTTGCATCGCTTCCAACCAATATTTAGAATTCTCACATTGAATTGCTTGCTTGTATGTTGAAGGCTCATTGTGACCCATTAATGATAAGTCTGTTAAATAATTAACATCATAATCTTTGAGCCAATTAGGAGGACGACGTTCACGTATGGGTCTAGAGTATTCAACTACTTCATCATCTGAATTATAAATGTTACTCTGTTGCTCCTGTGAATCTTGTTGAATATTATTCAACGATGTTCCTTCCTGTAAATTTGATATATTTATACCTATATTAGTTGTATCATTTGTATCTAAAGTACTATTTAAAATATCAGCGTCGGCAGATGAAATGTCTGGTGTTGCATATTCACCATTTTCAGATTCAATTTGACTATCATGAAACATATTAGGTTCATGTATGGAAACTTCTAAAATATTATTTACATTTTTAGAATTATCCATGTCTTTTGTCTTATAGGTAATACCTTTGACAGATTCTATAAATTCAACTGAACGTGATTTGATAAAGTTTGAGCTATCATTAGGATCACCAAGTCTGTAACCTTTGGTATGATCACAATATCCCAGCATAGTGTAGGGTTTTGATTTTGGATCAAGTTTCTTACGATGTTGTTTTGGAGTAAGTGCATAAGCAGTGCAACCAAATACTTTAAGATGACTGAGATCCACTTTAGATCCGGTCCACAATTCTTCAGGAGTAGCATTCTTTAAAGCTGCTGTTGGGCTACGATTTTTTAAATAACAAGCAGTATTGACTACTTCGGCCCAATATTCTTTATCCAAATTCGCATCTTGTAACATAGCTCTTGCTTTTTCCATCAAAGTCCTATTTAAACGTTCTGCTATGCCATTCTGCTGAAGTGTATAAGGTACGGTAGTTTTATGAATAATACTGCATTGTTTAAGGTAATTCGAAAAACTTTTATTATTATATTCCGTACCGTTATCGCTTCTCCGTTTTATTTTTAGATTAGTCTGATTATCAACCTCATTTTTAAAACAAATAAATATATCCAAAATAGTAGATTTATCCTTCCGTTTCAAAAAATAAATATATGATTTGCGTGTAAAATCATCAGTAAATGTTATAAAATAACGACAGCCACTAATACTGTTGACTGACATTGGTCCGCAAATATCGGTGTGAGTTAAATTTAGTTTAGTCATGCTTCTATGTGCCTGACCGCGAGGAAGCATTTTACTATTTAGATATTTTTATATATATTTTTAGCATTTGACATGCTTAGCACTATACATTAAACACAAAGTGAAAAATTTGAAATCGAAAATAACAGTCACGAGCAGTATTTGAACCTGCATCCCCTGGATACCATAAAGCATCTGGACGGTATCCAGGGGATGCAGGTTCAAATCCTGCTCGTGACTGTTATTTTCGATTTCACTTTGTGTTTAAAACATTTTACTCTTTTGTTTACCCTCTATACAATGTAAACATGAAGATAAATCACCATTAGTGAATTTAATTTCATTCGCTAAACAATCGCGAAGCTTTAACATACCTGGCAAACTTAAATGTCCAAGACGACGATGCCTTAATTCCACTGATTTTATATTGGTATAAAACGCATTACCTGTGGCTGTAGAATGAGTATTACGCAGGTGGGTTTCTAAATTAAAAGTAGATTCCCTTAAATTATCTATTTTGTAAATACCATCCGCATTTGTTGCCGTAAAATCACTAGAACCAGTCACATTGACTTTATCTTTCCTGTAAACAGAACATTTATTAGTATCAAATACTAAAATATAACCTTTAGCTGCAATTTTGCTTACAGACAAGAGGTTGGCTGCTAATTTTGGTACATATAAAGCATCATTGATAACTTTATTGACATTATTTGATAATGACAAAAAGATGTTGCCTATGCCTTCACTAAATATTTTATGATTATTGGCAGTAGTAATTTCAGATTCAAAATCCGAAGAAAAATTTCTCATCCAATGTTTCCTATTAGTCATATGACTAGAGCAACCTGAATCTAAGATCCAAGAATCTTTATTTTTAACAACATTAGTTAATGCAAACTCTTTAATAGAATTAAGATATAAATTAACATTACTACCCTTTTTCATAAATAAAGGATCCTTTTGTGTCATTTTCATATTTTGTACCTTTTTATTAGACTTCTTTAACTAAGGGCATTTTGGTTTTATATGACTTTCTTGTTGACAATGATGGCAACTTGGAATAAATTTATTCTTCGTGACAGGGATAGTTTCTGATGGTGGTAACTTATGACTAGTGTCACTTCTTTTGAATTCGCTTTGAATCAATTGACACTTTACGAATTCTGATGACAATTTTATATTTGTAGCCTCTATAGCCATTATCAGCGAATCAAATTCTGGTGGTAATCCAATCAGCATGAGTTCCGCAAGTTCATCATCTTCAATATTACATCCTATGTCAGCAAGTTCTTGGGTCACCGAAATTATATTTTCTAAATAGTGATCTATTGTGCTAAAGTCAGCATATTTAATTTGAGATAATTTTCTCTTGAGAATTAATCTGCGACTGATGCCAGTATTCTCGCATGCTGTTTTTAAGCTATTCCACGCTTCTAATGAAGTTTCTGCCTTTCTAACGTGTGGGTAGCATACGGGTTGTACATTTAAACATATCTTAGCCAATGCTCTCTGATCTTTTGAAGGATCTTTAGATGAATGTATTAATCCTGATGCGATATCCCATAATCCATTGTCAATCAATAATAATTTCATTTGAAATTTCCAATTAGCGTAATTTGAAACTCCCGCTAGTTTTTCTATGATAATGTTAGATGTACTTACAACCATTGGTGTAGATAATCCATTAGATGAATCCATGTTTCGTTGTTATCAGATAGTTATTCTATTCCATAAAAGTTATACTTATATAATTCGCTAGAAATAAAATTCTATAGGGACCATAACCTATTAGAAATATTACTAATCATGAACTTTATCTAATGTAATAACAATGTCTATAATTATCTATCGTATCATATTGTATATAAAATAATGTTATAGTTTCTTTATTTTATTAATACATAGTTTTCAGTATTATTCTACATTTTATTTCACTAGATAAAGTTCAAGATTAGTAATATTTCTAATAGTATGCAGTGTCGAGATAGCAATAGATAATCGGAATAATTTTAAAAGATAACTATGATTATTAATTTGTTGACTTAAAATATACTACCTATTTTAAAATATTTTGAAATAAAACTTCGTTTACGGAATCTATCGCGTTTACTTAATTTTACTGTGGGGGTGGACTTAGATGATAGACGTCCAAAGCTACGTCTATCATCTAAGTCCACCCGTGATCATGAATGCTGTAAAGTATTCGAAACGTCGGGATAGTAATAAAATTAAGTAAACGCGATAGATTCCGTAAACGAAGTTTTATTTCAAAATGTGTAACATTCGCGTAAATATCAGAAACTACCTATTTTAGCCGGATAAAATAATGACAGGATAAAAGAAATTGCAGTTATGCTTATATTTTGCTTAAAATGTATTAGAACATGTAATATTAGCATATATAACGTGATTAATAAAGGTTTTTTTTACGTCAATACAAAAACAAGCTTACATACTGATGATGGGGATGGTTGGCTACCTTATTGTTTGAACCCAGTTCAATACGCGAAAAGGATAAATGTACTTATATCTGTGTCTCTCTCACTCTTGGTAAAACCTAGTATGTGCATCCTTTTCTTCATCCTTAATGTCAAAATAGTAGCAAGCCTATATTATTCTTCGTCTAAGCTTATAGCCATTAAGGCCCGCGTCCATCAGGCGCGCCTGTTAGAAGATATGAAACTCCTTAGTGCAATATATTCTTTTTTATAGAATGCTATGTAATTTGATTTGAATAATTTCTTTATGTGTTCTATGTCATTGACAGACTTAAGGACCGCGTCCATCAGGCGCGCCGAATCGAATAGCAGATATTCGCTTGCTATACATTTACTATGAAACTGCGTCCATTAGAGGCGCGCCGAATCGCGTCAAATCGAATCGGGCCTGTGAGATGAATTTCTTCGACGACGCGTTTCAAAGACAATTCAGCGCCTAGTTTCTAGTATTTATGTAGTATCTATGGACTCTATGGTCGACGCGGCCAAGTAAAACTTAGAACTCAATGGTAAAACTACTACCCTCCCTATATAAACGTAGTGATTATAAATATAATACTCTTTGCGGCCAAGCGGGGCCAAGGGTTAGATGACAAAATATATTAATATTATTCTTATCTTAAAAACAGGGTTCTAACACTGACAAAAATATATTTATTTATTTTATATAAATATTCAAGACCGCATCTTACATAGGGCGCGCATTGTCCCACCCCTCTCCACCCATGGGAGTCGTAAGAGCTGACTGAGGGAAAACCGAAGAAGTGGACAGCAGCACTCCTTCAAGTATCAACATCCACTGCGATCGCCAACCCGCCTGCCAAGCGTGGTGATTACGGCACTATCCCCCATTCTTGGGGAGGCCTATGTCCAGCAGTGGACGTTAAAAGGCTGATGGATGGATGGATAAAAAGTTTGGGAATAATGTCAATGTAACCCAACTCCATTTTTGTTGTACCTACCTATCTAAACTTTGTATTTCTGTAGCACTGGCAACATCTAATTTGAGTGTAATTTCTACTACTTATCTACTACTACTTATCATTTACACATCATCTTCCTTGTAGGATAGACGGAAAGAACAGAATGCCAAAAGACTCTGCATACATCTCTTGCTTCCTCAACGTTCATAGCTCTCTTCATTTACGCTCGCCGGCTTACTCCATCCATCCATCCATCCATCAGCCCTTCAACGTCCACTGCTGGACACAGGCCTACCCAAGAGAACGCCACAACGAGCGGTCCCGTCATATTTTTATATATATTTTTAGCATTTGACATGCTTAGCACTGTACATTAAACACAAAGTGAAAAATGTGAAATTGAAAATACCAGTCACGAGCAGGATTTGAACCTGCATCTCCTGGATACCGTCCAGATGCTTTGCCAATTCAGCCATCGTGACAATTGCTCCTGACTGCTAATTTCGATAACACATTCATACTTAACGTCTTTGGGTGACGCCTGCGCCATCTGTCGGAAGTATTTTCATACATTATACCGACCAGGTAAACTTAATTTTACAATTAAGATTTTTACCTAATAATGACGCAAACCCTATAAATATTTAGATATTTTTATATATATTTTTAGCATTTGACATGCTTAGCACTATACATTAAACACAAAGTGAAAAATATGAAATTGAAAATACCAGTCACGAGCAGGATTTGAACCTGCATCTCCTGGATACCGTCCAGATGCTTTGCCAATTCAGCCATCGTGAAAATTGCTCCTGACTGCTAATTTCGATAACACATTCATACTTAATGCCTTTGGGTGACGCCTGCGCCATCTATCGGAAGTATTTTTATACATTATACCGACCAGGTAAACTTAATTTTACAATTAAGATTTTTACCTAATAATGACGCAAGCCCTATAAATATATTTAGATATTTTTATATATATTTTTAGCATTTGCATGCTTAGCACTATACATTAAATGCTAAAAATATATATAAAAATATCTAAACAGTATTGATGTATTTTCACAAAAAAGACATATATTTAATAACCTAACTTTTTCTGAAACTATGGCCGAAATTCGTCGATTATGCCAAAACCACTGACACTCCTCTTTTTTTATTTATTCTACTCAAATTCTACTTTGGATACGCCATGGACCTATACAATACAACACGCGTTTCAATTTCTAAGGATTAAAATGGCATAGTAAAACACATCTAGATACATTTTTCATTTATCACAACTTTTCAACGGAGAAAGTTTTAGTCCTTATGGTGATGGACTCAGAATACAACCAATGTCACCACCGCATTCTTTCGGGAACATGGGGCTAGTTTTAACGGGTGTCGTACGAGGTGACAAAGGGAAGTAAGCAATTATCATTCATTGCATGACTGGTGGTAGGGCTGGCTACCAAGTGGGAGTACTCACTTGCTATCGCATCTGAGTGGGTTGGAACCAGCATCTCCCGTGTGACCGGCCATAAAGCACATCGGTGTGTTTTGGTTGTAGCAGGAGATAGCTCTTAATTCTTTTATTAGATACATATCCATGAACTAAAATGGTGAGCAGCCGCTTGACAATACTCTGGGTATAGTTGAGTCCATGGGCGACGGTTACTAAGTATTTACCATCAGGTGGGCCGTAGCTCGTCTGCCATCATACGCAATAAAAAATAAAAAGTGATTCGTTCTTGCGTTATAGACAACTCTGATCAAAAGAAGTGTTTTAATTTGAAATATTATCAATATATAAAACTTAGTGCTCCTCAGCTCTTCGAACTATACTTGGTCGTAGAAACTACCCCAATTTATGATTTTACATCATCATCATTTGATTATCAACATAATCCTAGTTTGATATAAATTTATATGAACAAAAAAATAAACAATATAATTTCATAAACAACATTTTTTTTATAAAACCACTGACATATCAATACTTTTTGACATCCCCACCCCATGAAACGCATCGGCGAAGAAATTCGCCTCAAGAGCAATATGCCAGCGCGATTCGATTCGGCGCGTCGCTAATGGACGCAGTTTTATAGTAAATATATAGGAAGCGACTTTCTGCGACTCGATTCGGCTCGGCTCGGCGCGACTGATGGACGCGGAGTTTATATGAAAAATGCGTTTCGATTCGATTCGGCGCGTGTCTGCTGTAATCGACGCTAAGCTTTAGGAATAACAATGTCTATAATTTTCTATCGTATCATATTGTATATAAAATAATGTTATAGTTTCTTTATTTCATTAAAATATAGTTTTCAGTATTATTCTCCATTTTATTTCACTAGATAAAGTTCACGATTAGTAATATTTTTAATAGGTTATGGTCCCTATAGAATTTTATTTCTAGCGAATTATATAAGTATAACTTTTATGGAATAGAATAACTATCTGATAACAACGAATCATGGATTCATCTAATGGATTATCTACACCAATGGTTGTAAGTACATCTAACATTATCATAGAAAAACTAGCGGGAGTTTCAAATTACGCTAATTGGAAATTTCAAATGAAATTATTATTGATTGATAATGGATTATGGGATATCGCATCAGGATTAATACATTCATCTAAATATCGTTCAAAAGATCAGAGAGCATTGGCTAAGATATGTTTAAATGCACAACCCGTATGCTACCCACACGTTAGAAAGGCAGAAACTTCATTAGAAGCGTGGAATAGCTTAAAAACAGCATATGAGAATACTGGCATCAGTCGCAGATTAATTCTCAAGAGAAAATTATCTCAAATTAAATATGCTGACTTAGTACAATGGATCACTATTTAGGAAATATAATTTCGGTGACCCAAGAACTTGCTGACATAGGATGTAATATTGAAGATGATGAATTTGCGGAACTCATGCTGATTGGATTACCACCAGAATTTGATTCGCTGATAATGGCTATAGAGGCTATAAATATAAAATTGTCATCAGAATTCGTAAAGTGTCAATTGATTCAAAGCGAATTCAAAAGAAGCGACACTAGTCATACGTTACCATCATCAGAAACTATCCCTGTCACGAAGAATAAATTTATAAAGAAAGATCTTATTCTTATGTGCTTTGTTTTCTGATGAAACTCAGTTGGATTTTTCGCCAGCTTTACAGCACTTTCGTTAGCGACACTTAAAGTCGCTGGACAGTTTGGACTAGTAAGATCTTTGAAGATTTTTTGTAGCCAAATAATTTCTCTAGGTGTTTCACTGGCTGCCACAATTTCAGCCTCTGTTGAGGATATTGCAACGGTGCTCTGTCTTTTGCTGTACCAGGATACTGCACCTCCAGCATATAAGCAAATAATGCCTGATGTAGAACGGGCAGTTTCTATGTCATCACCATGATCTGCATCACTGTAACATTCCAACGTGTGAATATTATCTGGTCTATAGCATATCCCTTCATTAATAGTGCCTTTCAGATATCGCATAATTCTTTTCACAGTCATGATGTTATCTTTTGTTAGTTTTTCCAAATTTCTAGATGCAATACTTATTGCAAACGCAATATCAGGCCTTGTCATGGTCATTAAGTAGGATAAGGCACCAACAGCTTCACGATAGGGGTAGGATATCGTATTTGATTCCTCAGTTTGACCATTACTTTGCTTCAATATAGGTGTTGTCACTGGTTTGCAATTTTCCATACCAAACCTCTTCAATGGGTTAGTAATATATCCTTTTTGATGTAGGAAAATTGTACCATCACGGTGCCTTTCTATCTCCATTCCGAGGAAATAGCTTGCGGGTTTCACTGTAATCTTGAACTGCGTCCTTAAGTCGTTCAAGAAACAATTGCATAGCTTCTCATTAGTATACGCCAATAAACCGTCATCAACGTACAAAGCTAGAATAATTTTATCCACTCCTTTCATTTTTATAAATAAACATGGATCAGAATTACTTTGTTTGAACCCCAATTTAACGATATAATCGGTTATACATCTGTTCCAACAAAGTGGGGCTTGTTTTAGTCCATACAAGCTTTTATTTAGCTTAAAAACATGTCGTTTTTCAGCATAGCCTTCAGGGGGTTTCATAAAGATTTCTTCATCTAACATGCCATAAAGAAATGCTGTAGACACATCAAACTGTGCTAACTTTAGCTTTTCCTTAGCCGCTATACTTAAAACAGCCCGTATCGTGCTGCTTCTTGCTAATGGACTGAAGGTGTCATGGAAATCAACATCCTTTTCCTGCGAATACCCTTTGATCACTAGTCGAGCTTTGTATTTATCAATGGAGCCATCTGCATTGGTCTTTACTTTAAAAATCCATTAGCATGGAATGGCTTTTCTACCTTTTGGTAATTCAACTAGTTCCCAGGTTTCGTTTTCCTTTAACGAGTTTATTTCGCTTTGGATGGCCTTTTTCCATTTATCTTTATCTTTACATGACATTGCCTGTTTAAAGGTTTGAGGCTCGAACATATTATTAGATTCCAAAGCCATGGTTTCTTGCGATTAGCTTTTGGAATGTGGGCATAGCAAGTACAGCCTAGAATTCTAAGATGTTTGATCGCTGGTTTCTTTCCGTACCTCAGCTCATTAGGAGACTTCATAGGCACGCTTGTCGGCCCCGTGCGATTTAATACATAAACTGTTGCATTTACAATTTCTGCCCATAAACCATCAGGAATTTTATCGTGAGCATGAATGACGGCACGTGCAGCTTCAACTACTGTCCTATTTTCACGCTCTACGCAGCCTGCTTGCTCTGGGGTGTGAGGCATTGTCAGCCTTTGCTTTATTCCATTTTTAGTTAGTATATTTTTAAATTCTTCACTGACAAATTCTCCGCCGTTGTCACTTACCTAACATTTCTTTAATTACGCGGCCTGCAACTTTAACGTTATTTAAGAAAATCTTAAGTTTTAAAGCTGCTTCAGACTTGACGTAGAAAGTAGATGTGACGATAACGTGTGAAGTCGTCTTTGAACATTATGTAATATCGTAACTTTGGAATAGAGTGTGGAAATGGTCGGCATAAATCGGTATGGAATAGTTCGCCTGGTTTAGTGGCTCTAGTCCTTGTACCAAAATAATGCCTGTGTGCCTTTCCATAAATACAACCTTTACAAATGTCCAATTGTGTGTTCTCCATTTTTAAACCTAATTCATTTTCATCACCTGACGAACATGTCTTTTATTCTGATGTACTAGCCTTTCATGGAATAGTTGTAGTGGATTTGTCAATAACTCATTGACTTGTCGGTTTTTAGGTGCAATACATTTCAACTCCAGCTTGAATACTCCACCTTTAATCATTCTAGTTCCTCTTGCTTTGATATCTCCATTTACTTTTACCATACATTGCTCAGGATTAGATTCGAACGTACTTGATGGTGAGTTATCATGCACAGACAGTACAGAGAATAAGTTTTTCTTGTTTCTTTTAATTTTTGGAACGTACCAAACATCTTTAAGAAGTGTGTTTTCAATGTTTCCATTAATATTAGCGTCAGCTCGAATGTTGCCTATGCCAATGGCTTCAATGGTCACTCCATTAGCCGCAGTTAACGTATGTGAACTTTTAAAATATTCAAAGCTCTCGAAGAAGTCCCCTGTATTAGTAACATGGCTTGTTGCTCCGTTGTCAACATACCAGTTGGCTTTATCTATAGGCAGTCCATCCTCTATGGCTAATACAGTTAAGCTTTTGAAGTTTGCTTAAAATTTGACGGCTTTGATGGTCTTCCATCGTTTTTCCATTTTTAGCATTTACGTACGACATGTCCAGCTTCACCACAATAATTGCATTTAAAAGCTTTTTTTGAAACTTTTCTTGTTATGTGTCTTTACCTTTGCGGCTTCGGAAATTGCCTTATCCATTTTTATAGATCCTTGGTACGTATTTGCTAGAATATTAATATTTCTATTCTTTCCTTGAAGAAAAATATTTTATATACACAACCTTTATTGCTCTGCTACCATATTAAAGTTATTGTGGGTGTGTTTATGATCCGCTAAATATGAAATAAAACGACAAATATATAACTCTAGAATAACTTGTATTGTTTTTTTTATGTCAGTCACATCAACAACATGACGTTGTTGGAGGAGGTTGTATACCTCAACAGTCAGCTCAAACCCGCTAGTTCTGGTGCTCTCTTGGGGAGGCCAATGTCCAGCAGTGGACGTTTAAAGACTGATGGTTGGATGAATAGAAGAGGTGGTAGATTTACTTTTAAATAATTATTTTGATAAACGCTGTGATTTTCAATTAAATATTTGTTACTAAGAGTTTCTTATTTACGATCAAGTTACAGACCTCGTTCTAACTATCGTTTATTTTGCCTAAATATGGTTAAATATTTGTCAACCTGGCAACATTTAAAAAAAATATTGCTGTTTCAAGTGCGGCCTTGCCGTAGCTCCATCTAGTTTGTCTGAGATAATATCCTTTGTCATAGGCCTATGAAATAAAGATATATGTAAATTAAAAAAAAAAAACAAGTGTATTACACTGCCACGACTCACCAGCTATGTTTAAGTCCCACGTAATAGGGGGTGAGCCTATTGCCGTCTACCGGGCACATTTCCAAACTCCGGGCTGCTACTGAGAATTTTTCTTTTTACTAACAAGCTCAATAACATTGCCCGACCCGGGGATCGAACCTGAGACCTCATGATCAGTAGTCGCATACATTATCGCTGCACCACCGAAGCAATTTGTAAATTTAAGTGCTATATTGTAAAATATAGCAGAAAAAGAATCGCCCGAATAAAATACGCAATGCGTGCTAAGCCTAAAGGCTTCGGTTTAACAAAACCATCAGCCTAACAGAAATAAAACCAAAGATTTTTATTCTCTGACCCCAGGTAAGTATAAATTTACCAAACAATTCAGGCATGCTCCTGACTGCTAATTTCAATAACACATTCATTAAAGATGGGTTATTACCGATATTTGTCAATATCAGCTAATATGAATATTATATTCCTCAAGATTTACGTCAAGAGAGTAATATCGTAATATCTTTACTAATATATGAATATCACTAATATTTAATACGGACGATATAGAGATACGCTGCATCATATCAATAAATTTGTGCAATTCATTTCAGAATAATATGTTACTATCATTATATTCACATTAATATCTGTTTTGTTACTTGTTTTACAAGTAACAACATAAAAAAATACCATTATTGAAACAAATAACGATTAAACACAAAGTGAAAAATGTGAAATTGAAAATAACAGTCACGAGCAGGACCTGAACCTGCATCTCCTGGAAACCGTCCAGATGCTTTGCCAGTTAAGCCATCGTGATAATTGCTCCTGACTGCTAATCTCGATAACACATTCATACTCAACGTCTTTGGGTGACGCCTGCGCCATCTGTCGGCAGTATTTTCATACATTGTACCGACCAGGTAAACTTAATTTTACAATTAAGATTTTACCTAATAATGACGCAAACCCTATAATTATTTAGATATTTTTATATATATTTTTAGTACTGTCGTGAGTATGTTTGTTTGTATTTACTTTTTTTTTTGTTACAGAATTTACGTGAAAAATCTAAAAGCTGACTTTTTGGTTTTTTATTGTTAACTGCCAAAGAATATTTTTTCTTACAAAATTTGGTGAAAACTTACCTTTTTATATCCCAAACACATTGTAATTTTTTTATTCAAAATATTTATTTTTTCCGCCTTATTTTGATTTAATATCAAAAAGCACCCTCATTTTCAATTTAACAATAAAAAACCAAAAAGTCGGTTTTTTGGATTTTTCGCATAAATGAAAAAAATGTAAATACAAAACTTGTAGGTCTTTTCATTGCCTACAATTTTCCCGTTTATTTTTTTTCGATAGGACTCGTAGTTTTGCCGGGTTTCGTGATAAACCGTTTTCCACCCTTAAAATCTCATTCCCTCCCACTTCCCGACCTCAAATCACCCGTAAATTATTTTTCCTTTTATGATTGTTATATTTTCTTACTTTTCCAATAGGTACCATCCTGTTCTAAATTTGTTTCACTTTTTACTATTTTCGAAGGCTTCGGCACTGGCCTATTTTATTACTTTTATTAGAACTTTTTATAACTAATTGAAGATCCACATTTTTAATAATTTTAGATAAATCGTTTTGAGAATGTGAACTCTCTGAATAGGAATGCTTACTGACATTATTTCACGGCAGATGGCGTTCGACATGGCCATTGAAAACTGCCTTTTCCATACAATTAAATTAAATTTTATTTTTCTCGTAATATGCTTCTGTGTGCTGTACCAAAATGTTATAACACCAATGTACATTTATTTCCCAAAGATCCAACATTTAAAATATGGGTAAAAAAAAAAAAAAAAAAATCTGGCTACACAGCATAGCGTCTTTCAATTCTTTAATCTTCCTGGTACTATTATACATCTTAACAATATCGTTGATCAACCGGATTAAACATAAAAAATAGCAAACAATTCTCAGGCAAATAAAGCAACCATCTCGCCGATAGCGCCATCTGCGCTCAGCTTTGTCTGTGGATCCGTTCTTAGTCTGAGGTTTATCCCCATTGATGTCATATTGTCATACACTCAGATAAAGTATACCATACTTTATCTGAGGTCATACATGTTTACCACAGACCAAGAATACTTATGTTTACATATATGGACGTTTTGTTTTTTTTACTGGTTTTGGTCAGTCAAATTAGATGCAAATTAGTGATGCATGGAATATTGTTTATGGCCCTAAAAATAGCCCTATATATTTTTAGGCCCTAAAAAAAGCCCAATTCGCATTTTTCAGCCCTAAATTTGGGGCTAAAAGCCTTAAGTTGGGAACCCTGTTTGAGTCTGTTATGAAACTGCATGTTTCTGAAGTTCCCCGCGATGCAAGGATTATTCTATAATACCTTGCTGTCTTTAAAAAAATGTTTTGTGAATCACTTTTGATGGTTCAAATACTGTCGGGTTTTTGAGTTTTATGATGGATGCATGCAAGTAAGAAATTCAAAGTGAAAATTGCGGATTTCAAAAAATTACCAAAAATATATGTTGGAGCAGGCTGCATGTGTTTCTCTACCTTTGCTTACCTAAATACGTTTAAGTAAAAAAAATATAGAACGACAGCGATGGCTGTCATTTAATTTGTATTGTATTTGTAGAAATTAGGGAATTATGCCTTTGATGCACATAAAATTAAGATATTTTCGTGAATCATGTACATGTTCTACAGGTTCCTCTTAGGTTTAAGTGAATTAATCATATGTTTGTATTTAGAACGCTCAGTGATGTTTAGTGAAAAAGCTTGATAAGTTCCGACGATGGCGTCCGATGGTGAAGTTTTGTGTGCGAATGATCCTAATTTTGCTGTTATTTACTCATTTTTGAAAACATTTGGCAAATTGTATGGTTTAGATATACCTACAATAACTAAATTACAGGAGTTAATTGAAAACACACAGGAAGGTGAGGAATCGTAGTATCTTCGTCATTACCAATCATAAATAAACATCTTATAAGTTTTTTGTTGTTAGTGTTGGAACCATTGAAAGAGCTACACTTAAGATTGTTGCGTCGTGCTCAAAAAACTGTGCCTAGCAACCGATGGGAGAGGTCTATGATAAAGTTTTGCCATCAGCAAGGTCACCATCAAGAGGCTTGGGAGATAGAAAGGTTCTCTTACAAAAAAGCCAGCACACAAGTCAAATTGAAAGTGTTGAAGGTAATTACGCCTACATAAAGATTAAAAAGAATCCAACTTTTTCTCACTTTCGCAAGTGATTCATAAGCCTAAAATGGTATAAATCATATAATCATAAATACAAAATGTTGTGTCTTGACATCATATAACGCTTGGTATAAGCTCTGTTTTAACATGTTGCATTAATGTTACATATATATGAATCAAAATGGAAAAGACTTTGTTTTTTGGTTTTATTTATTGAAAAATTATGGCTGGCAGCCAAATCTTATATTTATCAGATTCTATATCAATTTCATTTTTATATGATTTCCTAATATACATAAAATTACACATTTTTTCAGTTTTTACTAGAATACCAGTTTTCTTGCCATCCAAAATTTAAAAATGCAGTCAATGCATTATCTTGTAAGGAGTTACGTTTGGATCCTATTGGACGAGATAAGAATGGTTGTGTGTATTGGCTTCAAATAGATCATGAAGCTAACCTTTGTTTGTATAAAGAAGATCAGGATGAAGAAACATGGCAACTTGTGGCTAGGTAAACTTTATCTATTTATAGTAACACATTGCTCACCTTAAGAAATTCTGTTAAAAGTTAGTTCCAAAGAAAATAATAATTCTGTGGCATGTAAAGGTTTAGAGAAATAATAGAACACAGTGTCTCTGTACTTTGAAGGTATGTCTCAAAATTGTAGGGTGGGACCATAAGAGAAAGGTACAATTCAAAATTTTTTTATCTGTCTTTTGTGCTTGTGTAATGCCACATTTTTTAAATTAATGTGGTATTTAAGGATAGATGGAGCTTGGCTTGAATCCACTAGCTTTTATTTAATTTATATTGGAGGTTGGGAGAAGAGGCTACTATATCTAAAGATATTAAAATAAAACTACTATGCTTTCTCCTTTAATGTGTAACTTGTAATTTATTGGATTGATGATTCTCTTATTTGTTATAAAAAGAACAATGGCATTTTTCGCCCTGTACAATAGTAGCATTGGGGCTATGATAATTATTAGTATTTTTTATAATACAAATTGCATATTTCCATATTTAGATATTTTTATATATATTTTTAGCATTTGACATGCTTAGCACTATACACATTTTTCACTTTGTGTTTAATGCATATTTCCATTTAACTCGGATTAGCTCCATGTCATAATGAAGAAAAAAAGTATTTTAAGAGACTATTTGTCTGCCATGTTTACCTGAAGTCAATATAATCACTTTTTTGTTTTTTTTATAGCATTGTTAGGTTATTTTTAAATCTGAATTACACTTTTGGAATTGATTTAGAAATTGTGTGTAAAATTTCACAATGATAAATCAAGATCAGTTCTAATAATAAGTTACATTATAATAAATCTAGACAAAAATCAAAAGTTTTGTTTTAATAAAAGCTTTTTGATCTTACAATTGGTTTTGTCAATAGATAATCTAGACTAGTCTAATAGATATCCCTGCTTTTATAAGACTTATTTTTATTATCAATATTAGAGTTTGTTTATAGATGTCACTGCTTTTAATAGACTTATTTATTTATTATTAATAAAGTAATCTAATCTTTATTGTATATAGAAAATGAATAGTTAAAATATTTTTTGAAACACATCAAAATTTAATAGAGCCCCCCATCTAGCGTCGGAAATACGCAACTCTAGGATTATAATCCAACTGAATTTGGGGGTCAAATGTGTATGGACGCAGAGCATTGTCCTTTTATATGTTACTTTTCTTTTACTTAATGACCATAATTTATGATTATTGTTTGTATTATTTAGGAGCCGAGAAGAACTGCTAAAAGTCATAAAACAGTTAAAAAGTGGTGATGATGTGTGTCCTCTACCTATGTCCAATATCAATGAAGACTCCAGCAGTGGTGAAATTTTACCAGAGGTATATTAAAAATTATTCAATAAAAACTCTTACTTTAATAAAACAATATTAAACGAAGAGTTCAGTCTCATTGATTGAAGTCACACTCATATTCATAAAAATAATTATTTACGAAAAATGTCACTGATTGCAGCCTAATAAATCATCCGAGGTTGATGAAGGAGAAAATGATGAGGAAGAGTTTTTAAGTCCAGAATCAGAATCAGAACATGAGGGAGATGAACAGATTGAAGAAAAAGATCCACTTTCATATGCCACTGCAGATATAAAAATAGCAAATACCAAAATAGATGAAACTCCAATTAATAAAGATAATGAAGACAGTGAAACCAATCCTTTATTAACCCAAGTTGAAAATGAAAAACCAAGTTCAATAGATTCAGAAAAAGGTTGTCCTATAACAGAGGAAATATTAGAAGGATCTGAGAGAGAACAAAAAGATAACTCAGAAGAAAATTGTGAAAAGAAAGATGAAGGTGAAGAAATAGGAGTAGCAATAGAAGAACCAGTAATGATTGTAACTGGTGAAGGAAATGGAGCAGACTGTGAGAGTGCTTTAGCAGATTTTCATAGTTCATATATCATTGGGGAAGAAATATCGGAACCAGTCATGTATTTTCATGGGGAGGGCTGGGGCTATGATAACGATACTGGTAATCCAGAAACAGTGGAACGAGAAACTAGTGCAGATGACAATTCAGCTGAAGAAAATGGGAATGAGGAATGTCTTAATGGTGAACATTTAAATGAACTATCATTCTCAAGTAATAATAAAAAGTTATTAAAAAATGTGAAGTTAAAGAGCATACCTACAGTGAAAAGGTCCTTAAAAAAACAGTCAAATGATACCGCTGAAGTATTAAGCATAGATTGTAAAAAGCATTGTGTTAGAGATTTTGAACAGACAGATGGATCTAATTGTACTAGAAATATCCAAGATGATATAATACAAGAAGCTACAGTAAAAAGTGTCACAGATAGTGAAATTAAAAAGAATAATGTTAAAAAAGGTAGAAATAAAGTTAAAAAAAAATCCAATGCAGCTAAGAATCGGAAATCTAAAAATTCTGAGTTAGTGAATTCAGAGACTGATAATTGTCACGATAGTAAAACGAGCGTTATAGAAAAGAGAAAAAGCAGTGTATCCTCTATAGATCAAGAAGATATAGTAAATACAGAGAATGAGAAAACATTGGACTCTCCTGAGAACGAGTTGAAAGTGGAAGACACCTTACCTCCCAAAAAATTACGCTTAGAAAGTACACCAGAGAGTGATGTAAATACACATTCCAAGGAAATAGAAGATAATGAAGATGGTGATGAGACTAAGAAAGACATTGTAAATAATGTTACATTATCTATATCACATAGAAAAAAAATTAAAGCTAACAAAGGTAAATATAAAAAGAAAAAGTTGGTGAAAAGTGATGATAATGTTGATAAGAATAGTGACACTACTAAAGGTAATGGTAAGAAGGCGTGTAAATCGTTAAAGCGTTCCCTATTAGACACTAAGGTTAGTGGCAATGATAAATCAGAATCTCAAAGTGAAAGCGAAGATGACAAACCTGTAATATGTGGCAAACGGCTTAAGATTAAACCTAAGAAAATCATAACTTCTACACGGTAATATTACCTTCATAAGATTTTCATTGTTGATTTTTAATATAAAAATTATAACAATAATTTTGTTTTAGGAAAAAAATTGAAGCAAAGTTGCAAGCTAAACAGACAAGTGATGAATCTGAGGAAGAAACTCTCTATAGTATAGGTATTTTATAGACAGTTTTTAATGTGACTAGTTTCTTTAATTTAGCCAAAGCATTAAACACAAAGTGACAAATGTGAAAATCGAAAATAAGTAACGAGCAGGATTTGAACCTGCATCTCCTGGATACCGTCCAGATGCTTTGCCAATTCAGCCATCGTGACAATTGCTCCCGACTGCTAATTTCGATAACATATTCATACTTAACGCCTTTGGGTGACGCCTGCGTCATCTCTCGGAAGTATTTTCATACATTTTACCGACCAGGTAAACTTAATTTTACAATTAAGATTTTTACCTAATAATGACGCAAACCCTATAAATATTTAGATATTTTTATATATATTTTTAGCATTTGACATGCTTAGCACTATTCATTAAACACAAAGTGACAAATGTGAAAATCGAAAATAACAGTCACGAGCACCTGGTCGGTATAACGTATGAAAATACTTCCGACATATGGCGCAGGCGTCACCCAAAGACGTTAAGTATGAATTTGTTACCGAAATTAGCAGTCGGGAGCAATTGTCACGATGGCTGAATTGGCAAAGCATCTGGACGGTATCCAGGAGATGCAGGTTCAAATCCTGCTCGTGACTGTTATTTTCGATTTTCACATTTGTCACTTTGTGTTTAATGTATAGTGCTAAGCATGTAAAATGCTAAAAATATATATAAAAATATCTAAATATTAGCCAAAGCAAAAACAAAGTTACTTGGTTTAAGGGATGCAATATTAGGCAGAATTAGTATTTTAGGGAATGCAATATAGGATACTTTATCTATCTTTCTATATGTATATCTAGCCCTAGCCTTTAATATAACAGTTGCTCGTCCGGCATTCTTTCCACATGTCCGAACCATCGGAGCATGCCCTTTCGCATCTTTACACGAATAGTTTCTTTCATACCTACTCGCTCTCTTACGTCGTCGTTACGAACGAAGTCAGTCAGCCTCACTCCACACATTCTCCGAAGAGATCGCATTTCGACCTCATTGATTTAACTCTCATACTCCTTTTTGCATACCCAACTCTCTCTTCCATATAATAACGTTGGGACAAGCACTGCGTTGTGTATTGTAACACATGCCTTCTGGCTGAGGTGATGGCTGCAGAGATGTTGTCTCAATGCTCCGTTTACTCTTATTTCCCGCATTTACTGACTCTATATCAGTGGTGTACTTTCTTTCTCTGTACTCTGGACTACATGTATGCCAAATTTCATAATATCATATACGTATTTACAGCGTCAATAAGTAAGAAACAAACTCACTGTCATATCTATAATATACAGTTCACATCAAATGTAACATGGTGGAGTGCCCTCTACTTACGAGATTACTATTTTGATGTGAAACATCTAATGCGGAGGGAGGGTAAAATCGGCTGTTAGCGTGGCGACGCTTTTATTTTACTTGTCCCGTTCAAACATTGCAAGTTAAATTTGACACATTTCCCGGTTTCCGATTGAGCTGAATTTTTACAAGCATATGTACAATCCAATATTATGGTGACATGGAGCTGATCTGATGAGGGAGCTGGAAGGTGGACATAGGAACTCCATAATGAAGCGGCGCAACCCCATCGAGTTTGGGCTTGTATGATTCGTCTTGCCGAGTACTTTGTTTCTAGATAATATCCAGGGTCTGATGATGGAGCTGGAAGGTGAGCACAGTAACTCTGTAATGAAACGACGCAACCCCATCTAGTTTGGAATCATTTGATTCGTCTTGACGAGTACTTTGTCTTTAGATGGTATTCAGGGTCTGATGATGGAGCTAGAAGGTGGCCATAGGAACTCCGTTATAAAACGACATAACTCCATCGAGTTTGGGCTCGTATGATTTATCTTGACGAGTACTTTGTCTCTAGATGGTATCCAGAGCCCGTCGATGGAGCTGGAAGATGGCCACAGTAACTCTGTAATGAAATGACGCAACCATATGAAGCTTATACTCGTTTGATTCGTCTTGAGGAGTACTTTGTCAAGTTATGATCATTTTATTTCTACAAAATAATTGCAATATTTTCACATCTGCTGGACGTCCCGCGACGTCTAGTTTTTTTATATAAAAAAACTATTCTTTATCAAATTACAAAATTTTCATGTTAAAACATTAAATCACTGTCTTATTGAGATGTTATTTACAAATTTGAACTAATTTTTGTTATATCATAAACATTACAGCAGGAAAAAATCAATTAAGAAAACCAATGAAAAAGAAAAATAAGATAAAAGTGAAAGAGAAGGTGAAAGATGACAAACCAAAGTCAGGTCTTGCGTCTGAGGACTCCGACTTGGCGCCTGTGCGACAATCGCGACGAATCGCTCAAATGAAGATAAAGGAGGAAGCTGAGAGGAGACACATAGAGGAAGTCGCATTAAGGGAAATGAAAAAGATACATAAAAAAAAGGTATCCTTCAATTTAGTAAAATTATTGATGTTTAGAATTCGGTCATAATATTAAGAGTCCATAAACTATTTTGGTGCACTGTGTTTAGGCGAGTTTTTATGTACCTACTATAATATTTTAGATCTATATTTTTTTTTAGCAATTGACATGCTCCGCTACTTTTTTGAAGTATAAATTATTTGTGAATAAGGAAAAAGAGATTTTTAGTAGGAGCGGGTTTTTAATATTATAAGATTGTCTGCATGTTTAAAGAAAAACAAAAAGATATTTGAGAAAAAAATAATTACATTTTTTTAGAATTTCTGCTTATCTATATGCATCACGCGAAAACTACTGAACTGATTATATGAAACATTTTTGTTTTGTTTGATAGCTCTTGATTATTGACTTGAAAACTGGTATACCTACTTTTTATCCTGCTATTTTATCGGGAACCAGACTTATAGCCTAAAAACCCGAGCGAAGGCTACTAGATTATAATCTGAATGTATGTTCCTTCTCAGACTAAAGATGATGACGATGAAGAAGAGTGGGTGGCTTCCGGAACGAGTAGTCCTGATGGTACACGCCGGCGGCATCACCCGACTAGTTGGCGGTCAGACTCTACTGGACCCGAACCGGATTCAGAATCTGACGAGCCACTCTTTGAACTACATGAAAATTACGAGCCTGATCGTAAGTATGCTCTGAACGGAAGACGCATTTATTTTAAACCAGTGACGACATATAGACATAGTTCATAGAATTATATTTCAGAGGCTAGTCTAATGGTAGATTTTGTGGTCATCTCACCAAATACTCTCCCAGGGAAAGTGTACATGTTCGATTGCATTTCTTTTAAAAAAGCATGTCATTGGATATGAAGGTTATTTGTTCTCCATTTGTTATCTATTACAATGCATTTAGAATGCAAGAATTTTGCCAGAACTACATGTATACACGTATATTTTACCATGATAACATGGTAAAATATACGTGTTCATTATTTAGGAAATGTCGAGTATATCTATATATAGTCTTTAACTATTACACCGTGTGGGATTGGGGTGTGTAGATAAAGGATTAAGTGCTATAATCATTGATTGATGATTAATAATCATTGAAAAAGTATTTCGATGTTTATCTTGATCAAATTTATATGCTGCCGTCACTTAGGTATTCCCATTTTCTAACAAATTAATGTTAAACTAATAATAAATGTTCCAATAGATACAGATAGAAAAGAAATATCGCGAAATAACTTACATAAAAAAAACTTATCAATACAAAATATCTTACAAGTACAATTAGTTACAAAATTATTTTTTTCATGTAATAAAAATATCGTCAGCGTAGGTGGCGAACTAAATATTTCTTTTAAACATCACTGCGTTCTCCACTTACGCCGGCGATTTATGCAGTGTGATTAATTCTCTATATATTTATCAATAGCTGATCCTAACAAGTCGGATCATGAATTTTCGCCGGAATCTGATTTGGAGAGTGGTGAACCAGTGGAACCATTGAAGAGAGCACGTACATTACAAGAAGGTATGTTAAAATCTAAGAAATTGCGTCATACTTATCATCGTGCCATCTCCCTTGCGGGCTATGCAGAGAAAATATTACGTCATCGTTTGGTATGAAACTTAATTGTAATAATTAGGCTTACTAGATCGGCATTAAAATGTATGCAAATACATCTTATAGGTCCACGTGGGTCTTAAAAACTTCTAAAATTAATATGAAGTGAAGATTGGGTATCACCATTAGGTGACTGCGATAGCTTAGCGGTTCACAGCACTTCCCCGGATTGGAAGGGACGTAGGTTTGAATCCCGCTCGTAGTAAATTTTCCACTTTCACAAATATTTGTTCATTAAAATCATACCATTGCATAATTTATATACAAGTATATAACTTACTTTGCTATTTGTTTATTGAAAGAAATCGTTTTTACCTAAAGCTATGAATGGTATATATCTATTTTTTGATGCAAAAATGTTGAGAGGGACACAAAGAGAGATGTAATCAAATGAGTTCAATATAGAGAAATGTAGATTTAAAACAAATCTTAATCCAAAAATAGTGATCCCACAAGAATCATTAATATTTCCGATATTAAAGTAGCCAAGACTTTTTTGTACTCTGGACCGTATGCATGCAACATTCTATAATCGTACACAATATAGATTACTGGCATTGGCACCCATACTTTTATGCATTTTCAGAAAAAGATGACGGTTTTTGCAAACATTGTGGCAGCGCAGAACAACCAGAGTGGATACTGTTGTGTGACAAGTGTGACGTGGGCTACCATGCGAGTTGTCTCAAGCCAATGCTGTTTGTTGTACCTGAGGGTGACTGGTTTTGTCCACCTTGCAATCACGTTAGTACAATATTACAGATAATTGGTTGAATCTTCTTATAAAAATGAATGATCCGTGTGGTGACGGACTAAGAATACAAATGTCTCCACCCTATTCTTTCTCACGGGTGTCGTACGAGGCTACTAAGGGAAGTAAGCAATTATCACCCATTGCATTACTGTTGTTAGGGCTGGGTACGAAGTGGGAGTACTCACTTGTTATCGGGACCATGAAGCACATCAGGGTTGTAGCAGGGGATTGCCGTTTTTCATTTCATGTCTGTGAAATAAAATGGTGAGCAGCGGCTTGACAATACTCCCGGTATAGTTGAGTCCATGAGTGACGGTTACCATTTACCATCAGATCAGGGTTGTGGCTCGTCCACCATATACAATAAAAAAAAATGCATAATATATAATACTTTCTGTCCTGATTAATAGAATACTGAAATTGGAATAAGAAGAGCAACACTTAGTGACATATATTATTTGTAGATTTGGAAGCATATAAATTAGTATTTTCTGCGATGAATACCAACCTATGGTTCAATAAAAACGGTAAACTGGCGAGAAATTATTTAATTATATTAATTAATTACCCTATGGATGATGATATCTCCTGTTAATGTATTAGTAATACGAAAGTTAATTAGCTTCAATGATATCCCAGAAAAACTAGGCATCGCACACATGTTCCGTATGTTTATTATCTATTGTGATTTTGGATTTTGTGTTAGCATTATAAATTATACCAGTCTAATAAGCATTTATAACAATGTTTTAGAATATGTTGATAGCATCACTGGAAGCTGAATTAGCGAAATTTGATGAGCTAGTCATTGCTGTGGAAGCAGAAAGAGAACGAAAGAAACAAGAGGATTTAGTGAAAACTGGAGAATCTGTTGATGAGAAGGAGCCTCCCAAAGAACAGGAAGAAGATGATGTGCAATCTAGTGGTAAGTAACACTTTATACACATGGTACACTTGTTCAGCCGTTATTATAGCATTTATTAAAGCATTTAAGCATTTACACAAGATTTTAAAAAACAAATAATGCTAAAAACATAAAATATCCAACATGTAACAAGGTAATCCAGCTCAGTTTTTGTTGTGCTAAGTGCGTAACACTGATTTTCAGCTGGAAATTCTCTACCCGAACATCTTTTAAAAGTCAATAGGGTAGTCAATATTTAGATATTTTATATATATTTTTAGCATTTGACATGCTTAGCACTATACATTAAACACAAAGTTTTCACTTTGTGTTTAATCAATAGGTACTTATTGTTTCGCATTTTTAAAACGTAGGTAAATCGTTCCATATTAGTAGCAGAATACTTAAATCGACCTTTGTATTGAGCTGTTCTGTGTGCTGGTATCACCATATATTGTTATACATATTTCTATTGAAAACGAGCTTTATTAACAAACTGCTTTGTTTTTGGCATAATTTTCGTGTTTCCTTTTTTGAAGTGACATGTTCTGCTCAATTTTATTTAGTCAGTGCTTAGACATCCATGGAATCGTTACAGTGTTATTTTGAGATTACCTTGGGTTTAGATACCGGCCTCCCGCCCGAGTGTTGTGGGTTCTTTATCCACAAATGGTTGTTCTGAGTCTGGGTGTACCTTGTGTCCGTCCCTCGCGATACAAGGATTACTTAGCGCAGTGTCTCTTGTAACAAACAACTACACCCGCAAAAAAAACACATTTACCTAATTTAATTTTGTTTACATTGAAGAGAATTTGAAGTTTACTTTAAGTGTAAAACAGGATGATATAGTTACCGCACAGATGGCTTAGTGGACTCAATCTAACATTGCCGGTAATAAGTGGGCTCTTTACTAAGTGTTAGCTGAACAAATACATGAAGAGGTTACTGCTATCCTGCAGAGTGTACTATACTACTCTATATATATAGAATATATATATATATATATATATAGAATCCGTGTGGTGACGGACTAAGAATACAAGTGTCACCACCCCATTCTTTTCCATGGGTGTCGTATGAGGCGACTAATAATTGCTTACTTCCCGTAAGCAATTATCATCCATTGCATGACTGGTGGTAGGGCTGGGTACCAAGTGGAAGTACTCACTTGGTATCGGGCCCGAGCGCGTTGGTACCACTATCTCCCGTGTGACGGGCCATGAAGCAAATCGTTGCGTTTTGGCTGTAGCAGGAGATAGCCGTTTATTTTTTCATTTCATATTTATGAAATGAAATGGTGAGCAGCGGCTTGACAATAATACCTAGAGGTATAGTTGAGTCCATGAGCGACGGTTACCATTTACCATCAGATGGGCTGTGGCTCGTCTGCCACTAAATGCAATAAAAGAATAATACTAGATTATGCCCGTTACTTAAAACTAGCTACCCCGCATTTTTCAGCAATTATTTTATATTTTAAGTTATATGATTGTAATTTACAAAAGAATTTGTATCTAAAAAAAGTAATATAATGCCTCTTAAAATTTTAAATCAGTTCGGCGGTTTTGAGTTTATCTAGAACAGACAACCAATCAAATATTAGTATAAATATTATTCTCTTTTAGTAAAAATTGTGTTCGCGCAGTGATTGTATGTAACCATAGTTATTATTTAAAATCTGCGAAATGCTTGCTTGCTGCCTATAATGAATTTGCTTGTTTCAATAAAAAATGTTTACTCTTTTACATGGCCACATTGTATATCTGGAACCACATAGATTTATATGTACTACAAAGTAATTCAGTACCACACTACAATATACTTCAGTAGAATGATACTGGAATTATAACGGTAATTCAATCAAAAACAATTTAAATAAAATAAGTGTAATTCATAATTTCAATTGCACAATGGCGTAGGTTTAGATATCGACTTTCTGTACTGATTGCTGTGAGTTCGATTCCCACACAGGAGTAATATCTGTGTGATTCATAAATGGTTGTTCTGAGTCTGAGTGCTTGTTAAATGTTATGTTTACAAAGTTTGCGCAGATACAGGGATTACGTCCATAAGCAGGTTTTTCTCTTTTTAAAAAACAAAATTTCAACTTATAGTACTGTCAACTAATTCCATCCATCCATCCATCAGCCTTTCAACGTCCACTGCTGGACATAGGCCTCCCCAAGAGAATGCCATAACAACTAATTAGCCTTTTTAAAATAAAAGAATAATTTAGTAAAGTTCTTGATTTGGGCTCCTAAAGAGGTACGTAAGATTTATTCCGCCACGTTATCATAGCAACCATTATTGTTGATTGTCAATTTTTCAAGGCGTGATTGTGTGTATGTTTTTTGTGTATGATTTGATACATAACATTTTATATACCGTTATTATAATAACATAAAGACATAAAATAATTAATTATTTAATATAATGTGAATGATCAAATTTTCAGATACGACTGGCAGCGATTGGTCGTCGTCGTCTTCGTCTGAAGAAGGTGCCGTGTATCGGTTACGCGCTCGGAAACAACTTCCCGTTAGTTACCGCTCGCAGGAGTACGACAGACTCATCAGTTCTGCTATCAAGGTAACAACTAATATAATTAACACACATCATGTTACGAAATCTACAATAGAAAACATTAATTGGTTATTTTTCTAGATTATGTCTCTGTTTCATAGAGATTTAACTCCTTTCTTATTGCTTATTGAATATTGCTACACTTAGTAACTTTTTAATCGGAAAACTAGTTTTAAAAAACTACCCTTACATTGTTCCCTATAATTGACTAGCGTGTCTTTGTCTCATTAAAAATTAAATACCTGTTAAAGGAGGAATATGTAGAAGCAACTACAAGTGCTGGTAACCAAGGGCGAGGTAAAGATATATCTACTATTATTGAAGCCGCTGAAGAGGAGAAGATGAAGGCTGAGAGAGAGGCCATGGAACAGGTACACAATATATAGTTTATTTACTACTAAAGTTGGTAGATGAGCTTATAAATTAAAATTGTATCGCATTTAATATTTTCTCTGCTATCCTTTTTTTTTTGTTTAGGCGGGAAAAATGTTCCTAACCGCACACCCCGTCGTTCGGGGCAACGAACAGGGTAGTGTGGGGCCTGCATCCACTAAAGAAACCCGCGGTGTGCCGTCTCTCCGCCTTTATTGGCGGGCCACTGGAACCATGTTACATTCCTTCTGTGGGGCCCTGCTATCCTAACTATAACGAAGACTGCTCATGGACTTGCAATACAGAGATAGGCAGATCATCATTGGCCACAGTGTGCACGATACTCAGCTGAGGGGTAGAGAAAGCGCCGGTCTTCCCTTACAACCGAACACCAGGACTCGCTAGACTCGCTCGCGAGAAAATTATAGTCACGAGAGTGATTTGAACCTACGTCGCCTGGATTACCGTTCCAGGCACAGGCAACTGAGCTATCGTAACATTTGCTCGAGACTATCAATTTTTAATCTTTACGTTTATGCATTTAACATATTTAAAAAATGACACAAAATAACATTTTAGAATTTTTGTCACCGTGGCTGTTCATTATCACTGAACGTATTTTGATGAAACTTTTTAGTTGATAACTCTTGATTAGACTTAAGAATTGGCGTACCTTTTAGTCCGCTACTTCTAACTGCCCTTGGCGGAGCCGTCTTTATATAGAAATAACAACACTGACAAGTCACAGGCTCTTATTATGTATATAGACTGGCGTTACATAACTTTGAGATAATCTAGAAAATAATGTCACTGGCGAATTGAAAACAATATATTTACTAACTTTATATGATTACAGGGTAAACCGGTAGAAAAGAAAATAAAAAGAAAGCAACGTCGCAAACCGCGTAAGTTAAACTCGCTGGAAGTGCCTTCGGAAGATGATGACGAGACTGATGAGGACTTCAAAGATACTGGGTAAAATCTTTTATTACACATAGAAAAAAAGTATTAGGCATCATCATCATGATAAAAAAGGGAAGATCCACAATTAGGCACTAAAAGTGTCCACTATAAATGAGTGCAGAATATGCTTTCCTGCACTCATTTCATTTACGGCCGAATACTGAAACGCTACTCAACTCCGTCAGTTAGGTAAAGGCCTCCTATATATAAGCATCCGTCAAATTTAATTGGTATACACAAACGCCACTCAAGTAATTTGAAACCGTGATTAACTAAGCAAGCCTCAGATGTTTACATCATGGCAACACCTTCCCAGAAAGTAAGTTCTCAGTTACAAAATAAATAAATTGTGTCGTGTATTCATTTTGCCCATACATTGCGACGCGCGAGCAGCCGCGACGCGTTTTAATATTGACACAGAATTCTTATATTCATATAAAATTATTAAGGTAACGTATATACGTTACCTATAACAGAAGGAGAGAATATTCTCTTGTATGCATTTAGTGAAATGCTGTTATTTAGACATTACAAACATACACTCCAATTTTATTTATTTGTATAAATAATCAAGTGGCACTGTGGCTGTTAACGCAGAGGGATAGCGAGAGAGAGATAGGCAGGCTTATTAAAACAAAAAAACATTAACGCTGAGGGATAGCGAGAGAGAGAGAGAGAGAGAGAGAGAGAGAGAGAGAGAGAGAGAGAGATGGGCAGGCTTATTAAAACAAAAAAAAACATAGCATCACGCCTGTATTTCCCGAAGAGGTAGGCAGAGGTGTATTACAAACCCACGATTTGCCAGCTATGTTCAAGCCCCACGTAAGCGACGGCGGCGAGCCTATTGACGTCTACCGGGCACATTTCCAAACTCCGGGCTGCTACTGAGAATTTTTCTTTTTAGAAAAAAGCTCAATAACATTGCCCGACCCGGGGATTGAACCCGAGACCTCATGATTAGCAGTCGCATACACTACCGCCACACCACCGAGGCAGCTACACTTAACGCACGTCTCAAAAACTTGCGAATTGAGTCGAGTCGTGTCCTCGGTTTTGGTGTCAGGTTATGCTAAACTATAATATTATTTCTATAACATAGAATGCAGTCGTCATCAGAAGACATATCTTCGTCTGCGGAACGCGATAGTACAAGCGGTTCGACATCTTCTGACTCTGTACCACTGAGACGCGCGTGCAGATCAGAAAATAAAAAAGGTGCGTATACATAGCTATTTGTTCTTTGACTAGAATTTTTTTCATTAGTTGAAAACGCGACGGAACAACATATTTATTAGACCCGCATTTCTGTAACAATATCGGAAAAAGTTTAAGTACATTAATGTATATTACATTTACATAAAGGCTTTTATTATAAAAGTGTTAATATACACGGCACATGCTTGTGTAACATTACAAAAATATTTATATCTTTTTAGCGCATGTTAATACGTTTTTTGTCTAATTAAATGTTGTGTTTTAGAACGGCCTAAAATGACCGAATCCTCGCCAGAGGTGAAGAAAAAGAAGAAAGGAATTTTCGAAGAGAGTTCCAGTGAATCCGCCGGGGCTAAAGAATGGTCTTCTAAATCTAAGTAAGATTTTTTATTAATAAAAGCTTTATGTGCGATATAGCTGTATCTGTTTTAATGCAATTGTAACCAATGTTACAATCGCAATTCTCGCCAAAAGTATTGTGAAAATCGATTCGATATAAATTGAATATCAACCTGTTTAGCCAGTATTTATAAGGCTACCCACAATCTGGTCGCGTTAATTTTGTATTTGGGCCACATAGTTTTGTATGTTAAGAAAAAAAACGATTGTGACGTTATTGCTTTATTTTCGTACAATGTTGCTTCTATAATTTTATTTATTTTGATTTTTATAAACATGTCGCTGCCACATTTTTAGAATTGGTGACTGACAAGTGAAAAAAATACATGTACTACATACAGTTGGATTATCTAATATTGTAATATTTTGCTACCTTTGCAGTTCAAAATCCAAATCTAAACATAAGCATTCAAAATCAAAACGACGCGAGAAGTCCAAGAAAAATCGCAAACGTAGTGGTCTGACTCAGTATGATGCTGAAGGGAACGTGATCCGAGCGAGGGTTACCTACGGTGGACTGAGTGGGGAAGAGGGAATAAATGATTGGTCACCCAAGCACCGGACACGACAGAAGAAGATTAATTATACAGAAATGCCTAATACTGAGTCTGAGGAAGTAAGTGTCTTTATCAACATTTCTAACAAAAACTTCCCACAATCCGTATGTCCTATTTCAAATAAATTAAACATAATACATGGTATCAGGTTGTGCTCTTATTAGCTTTGATTATTGCAACACATAAAAGATGAGTAGCTGTCTATGTTAATAGATTAAGTAGTCCTAGTATCACCACTCAACTCCAAAAGTGGTAATGTTAGTCAGCTAAAGAATGACATTAAGCAGAACCTGCCTCATTAGGAACAAAATGCTGTTCCAGGCCTATTTGGTGTGTCTTGCCCAGGGCTGTAAAGATTAACACTTATTGACTTCTGCAGGAAATGCACAAATCCAGCGGTAAACACATGCCAGATAGTTCAGATGAATACAAAGTAGATGATTCGGACATTACATCTGACTCTGATGCTGAACGCAACAAACGCAAAAAGGAGGAACAGCAAGAAGAACAGAGCAGCGAAGAGAAGTTAAAAGCCATTAGTGACCTCATCAAGAAGACTGCCGTGGTGCCGTTAGAAAAACTTCCGGACGATGTGACTAAAGCGAAAACTGAAGAATTGCAAGCACATCTGAACGAACTGGCTGCACAGAATACAGGTAAGTTGTAGGATTAGACCCTTTCCATAAACTAGCTATAGATAGTGCCATTCACAAAGACGCGCCGCTCAAAATTTGGCGAGGGGGCCGCGGGGTGTGGGACGAATGAGCCAAGTGTCAGTCGCGAGCCATCAGCGGCTTGATGCACATGGGTTGAACAGTTCACGTTTCTTGAATCCAGACTAGGCAAAAAAGTTGCTCTACTTAAAAAAATAAAATTAAAATGTTTAGATAATTAAAATTTACTATTCAATGTCTATCAGTATTACATTTGTGAAACTCTCCGAAAACATATATGACATTAAATTATCGCCCTCAAACCGACTTTACAGACAACCATATAGTTTTTTTAGTATACTATTAGTATTTATAATTGCTCCCTTAACATGGTAATATTACACTGTATTAACTAATAATGACATACAATACCCACACTGAACGACAACATGAAATATTTATTTTTTTAAATAAAAAAACCGCTTTCAAAAGACACCCAGGAACTAAAACGCAAAAAATAGTTGGTCGACTTCAAACACATCAGTAGGTGTCTAACGCGGATATCGTATGTAATTTATTTTTTGCTTTTTAGTGTTTTCTATAAAATAGGTCAATATAGTAGTAGTATAGTAGGTGGTGCATGATAGGGAGGAATTCCTTGGGTGCATCTCGTATAAGAAAGCATCGAGTGCAGGAGCGCAGTAGAGAAAGAAATAAAGCACAGCAAAAAAAAAACATACAGTCGAATTGAAAGCCTCCTCCTTTTTGAAGTCGGTTGATAATATTAAAGTAGAGCATCTTCCTAGTTGACCGTATCGCTCTGTCGTGATTTTGTTTATTCATCGATGTGTGCGTGCGTAATAGGCAATTCGGTGAAGCGATACACACTTGCATTGTAAGTAATTAGAAAAAAGAGTGGGGCGCGTCTTCGTGGATGGCACTATCTATAATTACTACAAAGCTATAATTATGATTCGCGTTTAACATCATTACCGAAACTTGAAACAAAACCATCTATATCATCAAGAGTGATTTTAGTATGGATTGGTAGAAAATTATGGAGACGCTTAAGAGATTGAAATGACCAATTTACCTTCCTGCTTACCTCAGAAATATGAGTATTCCATGACAAATTACAATCTATATAAATGCCTAAATTTTTAACCACTTTTGAGGATGGAATAGTAATTGAATCATATATGATATTAGGTAATGTCTGTTCAGATAAAATATTACAAAAATATTTACTGCCTACAATAAGAGACTGTGACTTTAGTGGATTTACAAGCAAGCCAAAAGATTTGGCCCATTTAGAGATGGTAAGGAGATCATTGTTGATGGCAAATATCGCCTCATGTAATTCTTCTACTTTGAAGTGACGATATAGCTGCAAATCATCAGCGTAGAGATGGTAATAACAAGATAAACATTTGGTTAAAGAATTAATAAAAACAGAAAATACTAGAGGAGAGAGGACACCACCCTGGGGAACACCAGCAGAAAGTTTACACCATTCTGAAAAAGTCTCATTATGGCGTACAGACTGTGAGCGACCCCGAAGATATGAATTGAACCAAGCAATCACAGGGGAGGATATATTAAGGGAAGTGAGGATTCCTAAAAGTATGTCATAATCAACTGAATTAAAAGCACTGCTAAAGTCCAATAGTACAAATACTGTAAGAAGCTTTTTCTCCATGGCTAAACGAACGTCATCAGTGATTTTTACCAAAGCAGTTACAGTACTATGACCAGAACGAAAGCCTGATTGATAGGGACTTAGCAGAGAATTAGAGGAAAGATAATAAGACAGTTGTTTGTGAACAATACTTTCAAGGACTTTGGAAAGGATTGGTAATATTGAAATTGGACGAAATTGGGATAGCGAACTTGGATTATTAACTTTAGGTAGCGGTATAACATGGGCTTTCTTCCATAAGGAAGGAAAGGAACTCGTACTAAGAGAGAAATTCACCAGATAGAGAATAACAGCAGATAACTCATTTAGAATTGGTTTAATCATTTGAATATGAAGGCCATCATCTCCTACTGCTTTTGTGGTAATAGAAATTATTGATTTCTTGATATCCTCCTCTGTAACCAGCTGAAACGAGAATGAATTACATATTGGTAACGAAAGATTAGCAAGGAAATTAAGAGTGGAGGTTTTAATATTATCAGCTAATGATATAGGAGACTTAGAGAAATGTGAGTTTAGATCATTGATATTTAAATCGGAAGGGCAGTTATTATCAATCTTTCCGATGCCAAGAGACTTCAGAAACTGCCATGTCTTAGTGGTATTACAATTTTGCACTGAGTTATGTATAAGTCGTCTTTTAGCATCTCTACACAGACGACCACAGCGATTTCGTAACCTCTTGTAGAAAGACCAATTTTCTTCAGTCGGATATGTTTTATACTGTCTTTTAGCTTTGTCACGCTTAGACATTTCTTTTTTAATTATATCCGACAGCCAAGGTGCAGGATGATGTTTTATTTTCACTTGTTTTAACGGAGCGTGAGTTTCATAGAGATCTAAAAGCAATTTATTAAATACACAGACTTTCTTATCTATATCACTGCAGTTGTAAATCGGTGACCAGTCTATATTACTAGCATCTTCACATAAGCGGTCAAAAATAATGTTGTTAAAACTACGAAGGTAAAGGAATTTTGATTTCAATTTAGGCTTACGAATTTTATACGAAAGGTAGATCAAATCATGGTATGAAAAAGTCGCTGGTAACTGCCCGTGAATAGTAACTTTATTAGGTTGTGAAACCCGTATTAAATCGAGAAGTGAAGGTGAGCAGTGTGGGGCATGATGAGTAGCATTATGTGGAAGTGAGTACATATTTACAAAAGAGACAAGAGATAGAAGTTTACGACTACGTGCATCATCTTTGAGGAGACAAGTATTGAAGTCGCCCAGGATAATAATGTCATCATATAGAGGAGTTAAGTAATCAAGTATAGTTTCAAACGAAGAAAAATAATCAATATGTAAAGAAGGACTGTAGTAAACACCAAGGAGGACTTTCGTGTGATTAATATTAATTTCCAAAAAAATATGTTCCGCATTACTATTATACTGACTTGGTGATTGATCAACAACTTTATATGGAGTATCTTCTCGAAGATAAATAGCGACCCCTCCACCTCCCTTTCCAGTTCGGTCATTACGCACAAGCTTATATCCTGGAAGAGAATATTGGGTGGAAGGGATAGCAGGCTTAAGAAATGATTCAGATATTAAAATGGCATCAATAAGATTATAATCAAAGGAGGATAATAAATCAGTATGATGAGCTGGAAGGCTTTGAGCATTGATATGACATATGTTTAATAATTTTTTATAAGGAGAAAGTATTTCAGTGAGTTGATCTTGCAACTGAATAAATTCATCATCATAGGCTGATACGTAACTGACATTGGATAACTCCGCAGATGAGCAAGAAACAAAATTATCATCAAATGAATCATACATATAAAAAATATAATATAATTCTAATACATTTTCAGATACCTAATATTCCTATATCTACTTAGCGAAAACAAGTAACTACTAATATGACATCCTCTAGTATAATTATTAAATAAACAGACATTCCTATATATTTATAAACAAAAACGTTTTCTATATCTAAAAATAGAAGAAAATAAAGAAAATAAAATTAGTTAACAGATTCACAAAAGATCATTTAGTTTGTTTGTATTGTCTTTTCTCATGACCGGACTTCACCGACGCTTCAGAATTTAAATTTTCCGATTCACCAGTGAGCGCGCTTTGCGGGAATTGTGCGATAAGTTTGTTAAGTTCGAATACCTCAATCTTGCAGCAGTGTTTTGTCAGGCAACAAAATAATAATTCTGCCATCAGAAGTCCAACATCTTCTTATGCCAAAGTGCTTACGAGCCCTAACAAATAGATCATGTCGCGGCTTCGTGAGAAATTCAGAAAGTGTAAGTCCAGTCCCCTTCAGAGTCGTCTTACTACGCCACACGTCACTGCATACTCTACGGCAGGCAAATCTTATTAGTACCGGACGAGGTTTCGTAGATTTCACACCAAGACGGTGACAGATCTCGATGTCAGAAGGTGTGAGTACTGTGGAAACAAGCTTCATGGACAGAGTTTTAATGGTCCGAGTTAAGCAGTCATCGTCGTGTACCTCGGGGAGGCCATGTAAGAGCAACACTTTATTCCGCGAGGCCATCTCATGGCGATCAAGACCAATGATCAGTAGCTCCACTTGAGCCTTCAGAGCACTCACCGTTTTCCAGATTAGATATTTGAAATCGGAGAAATCTTTAGAAATACTTGCTATGGTCTTGTGAGGAGAGTGATTGGAAGAAGCCGTCTTTAATTCCTCTTCATAATGGGCCATTCTTGATGAGAAAGACGCAACCAGATCATCCATAGAATTTGTGAGTTTAGTATATAGATCCATTTTAGTTCAGGAGTAGGAGAGGAAGACTAAATGAGTGAGAATACTAGAGGATTTATAGAGTATTTAGCTATGATACATAAAATATAATGTAATTTAAATTAATATAAATAATAAATTATATGAGAGCACAAAAATACGTTGTTGTCACTTCAACTGTCAAACGTCAGAATTATGTTTGTGTTAATCTACGAAAGTATACATCCAATTCAAAAAAAATAAAACTTGTATGTATGAGTCGGGGCGTTTTAAACTAATATACGTATAGTTTATTGGAATAATATGCATATAAATCATAATATCGTGAATACGATAGAAAATGGCTTATCTAGAAAATTATGTATACTTATGTAAAAAATTAACTAAAATTTTACAATATGTTTATAGAGGTTCAAGCTAACATTACGAGCGTGCGGCCACTGCGGGGAAGAGGGAGTCGAGGTGGCCGTGGTAGCAGGTACTTGTACTTTTTTGTTTGGTCAGTGATTTTGTGTTGTCGATTTGTAACACTCGGGGTAGTTTTATCTAGATAAAATGTATCAATTAATTATTCAGTTTTAATGGATAATCGAACACAAATACTTTATTAGTATTATGGTGTAATTTGTATAAATGGGATCCTAAGCAACCTAGAATATCTTTACCACTTAAATAAGCTCTTCACTGCAAAGGTTCTCATATTAGCAGGTAAAACCATTTAAGTTTGTCTTATTTTTTAGAGCGCTCACAACGCTCGAAACGATCCTTGAGATCCTTGCACTTTACGACCACGGTTAAACGATCCTTGAGATCCTTGCACTTTACGACCACGGTTACTGTGGTAACGGTGAAAATGTTATCGATGACTGTTGTTATCGATGATGATGTCATTAGTCGAAAATAGACACATCTAAGGAGTTGCGTCGAAGAGGAGAGTTTAGAAATATCTAAAACCCGTTCCACTTTAGTCTACGAATGAAGCGTTCACAAGCTAGTGGAACGGGAAAAAGGGAGGTAGTGAACATGATCGTTGTGAGTGCCAAGTGGGACGCTCTTGTTAACTATTTGTGAATTCTTGACGATTTTAAAAAATGTTCCCGGCTGGTAACAATTAACTAATCCGATATTAATGAATTAAACTTGACAAATCGCAGAGGGCCGCGTGGAGCTCGCGGTAGCCGCGGCGGAGGGCCGTCTAGTGGCGTCATCATCGAACCACCCGCGTGTGACGACGCTCTCTCTAAACTTATTGGTGTTAAGATTAAAGGTAATGCAACATGTAATATAATCATTAATTGACCACATACATTCATTGCAACATTGTAACTTTATCGTAATAACCGACGACTGTGAGTCGACTCCTTGTAACTATGCAGCTCTACCGGCTGCTGCTCTTTCAATGTGAATGTGATAGTGAAAATAATAATTTCACAACCGATTTTGTATTTTCCAGATCTCCGAACAGATGGTTCTCCAGTGAAACCTAATCAAGTAAGTTCTAAGCGAGAAAACTTACACTATCTAGAATTATTGTTATTAGTTAGAAATATGATACTTTACTATTATCTTTCATAGGTGGAAAAGGAAAGAAAGCGGCAGGAACGCGAAGCTAAGCAAGCCGAACGTGAAGCGAAACGTCTCGAACGTTTACAGAAGAAGGAAGAAAAAGAGAGAATGAAAGAACAGAAAGCAAAAGAGAGGGAAGATAAACGTCTAGCACGTCAGGCATTACAGGAAAGTAAACGTATAAAGAGAGAAAAAATGGAATACGCCGGACCCGCCCCCGTTCCATTCGGACATGGATCTCCGGGACCTAGACCTCATCATCCGCAATTTGGTCCTCAACATGCACCTCATGGGCCCCATAGTGGACCTCCTCCCCAGCATGGAGACATGAGGGAAAGGCCACCCGGGCCGCGCTTGCAAGTGCGTATGGAATTACGTGGAGTATTGCAGCCGAGGGCTGACCACCCACCAAATGTTTTAAGAGAAGGTATATGATCTTGCTGAAATATCTTATTCTTTGCCGCTCTGGACACCTTGAAAAAATGCCACCCCATTAAGTACCTATCGTCCATTAGATCTTACTTATAATCGCGCTACGAATTTCACCGCTATGGGCACCAATCCCCACAAATACAGTACTTAAGCTTGGCTATTCCCCACCATGATCTACTTTTTTTTGGAGGTAGGTATTGGTAATCTATATTTAAATGTCCATATCAAGCCACTAGCTTAAAAGTTATATTGTATGAGATGCAACTAAATCGATCTATTCCATTATCTCATTTTGCTTTTTTTAATAGGCAATTTTAAATTTAATTCTACATATACAGCGTGTGGACGGAACGGAAATAACAAGGTCTCCCGTGCCGAGTGTGGTGGGTTCCATTCTTTTTCTTTGTATAACCCGCAAATATTCTTAGTGTATTTTGGGTCCCTTAAATTTTGTGTATATAGACACGATACAAGGTTTATTCCTTAGTGCGGGGCGTTGTCATTTTATTAAAAATATTTGTCTGACATTTCCAGGTACATTATCAGTGGCGGGTTCACCGCAACCCTTTAAACCTATTACAGAAGAGCCGAGTATAATTACCAGAATGCCACATATGCTCAACCAACAGTATAGGTAAAAATCTATATGTATATAAAAATGAATCCCTATTTCCCTTGGTCACACTAAACTTGAGAAGACTAACAATTTCATTCATCTTTTTTAAAGTTTTCTAATACTTTGTAGAAGGTTCTCGCGGAAAGAAAAAATAAGAATATTGCGCAGCAATTAGAATTTTCAAAAAACTTAACGACTATTTTAACTTCGCGCGTTTGACAGTTCGCATGTTTTAAAAAAGCACGTCTGTCTGGTCAGCTAGTTAATTGATTTTTTGTTTCTGATGCTAGAAAATATTCGAGAATATAATATTGCACACAAAATTTAATAAGTTTTCTTACAGATATCAATTACGTAATATGTTTTCGTTTCAGGGGCCCAATGATGTATCCTGGTGGGGGATCTACGTACGGTCCTCGGCCTCCACAAAATATGTCGATGTATCCGCTACACGGCTCACTAGGTGGGTCCCGTCAGTACCCACCACAATATTACCAACATATGCGAGGGCTGAACTCTCATCCTGCCTACCAAAGAGTACCGTTCTCTGGCACGAGTTCACCCGCACCCAACAATGTTCCACATGCCATGGCAAGACCACACGGACCTATTCCCCCGGGACATGGACACACACCTCACGGGCCATTGCCTTCCGGTCAGGGACCACCTGGACACGGCCCACCACAGGCACATGGACCATCACCGCCTGGACACGGCCCTTCACCCGCCGGTCACGGTCCACCTCCTGGACATGGACCTTCTCCTCCAAGGCACGGATCTCCGCACATGAATTTACACCGACCACACGCACCTGGGCCGCCTGGCCCTCTTCCTCCCACTACAAGTCCCCATGGTCTACCCAACGCGCTTCAAGGGGTACCTACACGCCCAAACCCGCATGGATTACCCCCTAATACGCATCCAGGAGCACCTACTGGCCTTAACCCTCTGGCCATGCTGCGTCCGCCTCCCCCTGGTCTCCCTGGGTCTTCTGCAGCTCCAAGTCGTGTTCCACCGGCCGCTTCCCCGTCTGGTCCGCCTCGTGCCACACCGCCTATCGATAACGACTCGCCGGTTCGAATAAAAGCCGAGGTCAAGACGGAGCCAGAGGCCTATCGCTCTCCGACAGGTTCCCCAGTACGGGAACCGTCGCCTGCACCGATACCACGTGATGATCCTCCGCGACATCCTAAGATCAAAGTAACTGAGAACAAAGACAGACGGCCGCGGTTCCCGCTGGGCCCGTACGCGCCTCAGTATGGCCCGTACGGGCCCTATGCGCCTCCCCCTCACCCCGCGGAGCGAGGCGTGGCCCCACCGCGCGGCCCGCCCCCCCTGCATCACACGTACTCGCCTGAAGTCCGGCCCAGGAGCCCCGCCCCCGAGCGGCAGCACCCTCTAGATGTGCCACACGGCCCCCACTACGGCACTGGGCCAGGCCCGGCGTATATTCCGCCGCACTTACGGCCTCTGATGCGACCGCCTTTCAGTCCGACGCCCGAGCGCGCGAACTCAGCGGTTGCACCACCATTCTCTCCGCAATATTCGGAGGTGATGCGAGCCTCACCAGCTGAACGGGTTACGTCGCCCTTAGAAGCACTGCCTGTAGTGAAGCCGGGGTCACCACTGGCTCGACCACCGGAAGCATTTCCCCCGCGTACGGTTCCGCCGGACGGCGAGGGAGGCCCGGCGCCGATGCCGGTGGGCGGCCGGGAAGAGGGAAGCGTGTTTGGCGGTTTGGTGTCGTACTTCTCTAGCCAGCACGAGGACGATATCGACGCGTAGCCGGCACTGTACATAAGTGGGATAGATAATTATATTTATGCGAGCGTCCGCCTCGCTCTGTACGATATTGTGTTAGAGTAGGGACTTTAGTTTAGATTTAGTGACTAAAAATATATATTATGGAGTCTTTTTGGTCTCGAATAGGCGAATGTATTATTATTTTGGTTATGTTTAAGTGAGATTTATTTATATACGATCCGATAGGTACTTACAGTATACTCTGAACGAATTTTATTAAAGAAATCGATGACATTTTTTTGAAAAAATAAATGTTTCTCCTACAATTATATTCTATTATTTCCGCCTTAAGTTTTAAAATATTCAATAGAGGCTTATGATTATGGTGATTAAAAAGACTGGCTAGGGCGACTCAACCACTGAAGTAATGTAACATAGTTCCCGCCATTAAAGGCGGAGAGACGACACGACGGCGGGTTTATTTAGTAGGTGAGGGCCCCACACTACCCTATTCGTTGCCCCGAATGACGGGGTGTGCGGTTAGGATTTTTTTCCCCGCCTTAACAATATAATAAGGGTGACTCAAATCGTGATACACAAAACGAAATTCTGTCTACACAAATCACCTCTTTATAACAATAGCAATCCCACTGCAAACCTTTATTTTTCCAGTATGAAAAGTAGCCTAGTCCTTTTCTTGGCTCCAAACTATCTGTATGCAAATTTATCATGATTGGTGCAATGCATACGGCGTGAAAGCATAACAAACAAACAAACTAGCTTTCGCATTTATGATATTAGTAATGATTATTATGTGCTGTGCGTAAAAAACTTATGCATACCTGTTGTTGTATTGTGGCTATCACTAATAGCGTTTGATCATAACCCAACCTAACTGTATAGGAAGAGTAACGAATCTTTAATTATTATCCCCATGTTGGGAATCATACTTTCGTACAACTGGTATGCGCCGTACCTACTATGGTAGTGGTGGTCAGTGGCGGATTTGCCCTAAGGCCCGAGCCAAGGGCGGTCAGATATCGGGGGCTGCCAATCATCACAAAACAATACACATGATAACAAGATGGAGGAAAAACTACCTTCTCACAGAAGATCAGCGTGAAAAAACGACAGGTACTCTCTATCGTTGTGGTTCGTATGGTGAATGAGAGCGCTGGAGGCCCAAGACCTTTCTCTATCCTCTTGTTATTATTCATCCTCCCCACCTTATATCTCGCGCGTCGCCCACTCCAAAGAATGTGTTGCGAGTTCGCAACGCCCGAGCAATTTCGTGTCGCGTCGCGTATTAACGCGTTTGTCGTTCACATAGGACAACGGGTAGCCCGAGCGACGCGACGCGATGCGACATATTGCGGCTAATAATTTAACCGCGTTTCGTCACATTCATATTAGGCTACAACGTAGACCATAAGTACATACAACCTCTATTTGATATTTTCGTGTCGCGTCGCGTCTTAATAACGCGTTTGACTTTCACCTTTAGTCCGTGTGGTGACGGACTAAGAATACAAGTGTCACCACCCCATCCTTTCCCGCGGGTGTCGTATAAGGCGATTAAGGGAAGTAAGCAATTATCACCCATTGCATTACAGGTGGTAGGGCTGGGTACTAAGTGAGAGTACTCACTTGCTATCGGGCCCGAACGGGTCGGTACCACCATCTCTTGTGTGACCGGTCATGAAGCACGTCAGTGTGTTTTGGCTGTAGCAGAAGATAGCCGTTTTTTTATAGTTGTCCATGAGCGACGATTACCACTTACCATCAGGTGGGCCGTGGCTCGTCTACCATCATAAGCAAAAAAGAAACACCTAGGACAACAGGTTAGTGTTGCTGGCGTCTATGCGCTACGGTAACCGCTAACCATCAAGTGGACCGTATGCCTGTTTGCCAATCACGTATTATAAAAAATAAACCAAGTCAGATGCATGTCCTACTTTGTTGTACACCGACAGTTCTGTTGTTAATGTACCGATACGTATTCATATTCTGAAATCTTCGCGGACAAAGTCGCGGGCAGAATCTAGATTCTACACCTAGGTGTTATACTTTTAGATACTTATTTACGTCTGTCCTGTGATAGCAATAAGCTGCTAAGACATTCAAAACAGACAGAATCCAATTTTATTTATGCTATACACATAGGTTTAGTTAAAACTTTTCCAAACGATACTTGTACGCGCCTGTACTCCTTCAGTAAGTCCCTTATTTATAAATCCAGACCATATAGTTGTTATAGAGCTATGTTTGCATTTGTACATTGGCGGGTAGGTTTTTCTGAACATCAAAACGTTTTTTAGAATTTTGTGTTCACATCACGCAAACTACTGAACGGATTTTGATGCAACTTTTTTCTTTGATAGCTTTGATTAGACTTAAATTGGTTTACGTTTAAACCCGTTACTATGTAGGGGAACCTGAGATATAAACTACAAACAGCTTTTGCAGGTGGCGGAGCCGCGGGCAAAGGCTAGTTTCAAAATAGTCTGGGGAGCGCGAAAAAGGGTATTATTTCGCTAATGCTATGGAAAATAGGGGATACTAAGTTCGTACTAGGTACTTCAAGTTGCTAATGACACAAAGGTTTTGATTCTGCACTTTATTTACGAGGTCTACCGGCGACTTTTTTGTTTCCAGCTGCTTGCTTGTTTTTACCTCCAAATGATAACGGTTGCTCTGAAAAAATCATCGAAATTATTTACTTTATTATTACTGAACACCGCGTCGTCTGAACATAATAAACTCAAAAACCAGCGGAGGTTCTACCGATAGATTACTTAAGATTTCAACATTTGTCTTTCGAAAATATTGGTCTAATGAAAATTAGAAATTCAAAAATCTCACCAGGTGGCGCTATTTTTAACGATATGTCGAAAGTTTTGCTTTTAGGCCTCTTAGCAGCTGGCTCTAATTTTTCTGGAGTTTCCGCTGGTGTAACCGTCTCTTGTGTAGCTGCCCAACCGTCCTATGAGAGAATAATGAAGATGTAATATATACAAGCACGCTAAATAAATCCACTCCGCGAAATAGGAATTATTTCTTAGTACATAATGATGTATTTAAAAAATACAGTAAATTATGTAGTATTTGTAAAATATACTAATTTCACAAAATATATGCATGCTCACTTCGGGATCTTCAATCTCGGGTGCGATCGGGAGGAATGACAGCATGTGTTCATCCTCGCCTTCCTCATCAGAACTGCAGAAAGCTGCTACTGGTTCACAAGTAGTCACATCGACCTATAAGATGTAATTGATATTATAGCTATTATAGAAATCCTAAAAAAGTTTTACTGGTTCAGTAATGGAGACATAGTCTCTTTGCCTGCCCTGCAAGGGAAATGGCGTGATGTATGACTACGTGTAGTAGTAGTAGAGACAGATCTCATTCCCTTATACGAGTATGCTGTTCTTCTAGCGATGACTTAAGATTACAATACAAAGTGGTACCATAGATTCGTTTAGAGCAAATTAAGCATTGTACCGTGTGGTGACGGACTAAGAATACAAGTGTCACCACCCCATCCTTTCCGGCGGGTGTCGTACAAGGCGACTGAGGGAAAAAAAGCAATTATCACACATTGCATTACTGGAGCTTTCAGCTAGAGGAGGTGGCAGGGCTGGAGATAGTACGCGGAGGGATCAAAAAGTAGTGAGAACGACATACTCCTTGGTAAGAAAAAAATAAATACTGGCAGGCATAGCTCAGATACATATTTGTAATATTAAAAAAGAAAAAATATTCGATTCCCTTTTGTTTTTTTCTGAATGTAGTCATTTGTTTGCTTCGTGTCGGAACGTGTTCTCGAAAATGGAGAAAAACTAAGTGCGAGCCGTTATTAAATACCTCTGTTTAAAAAAGTTAACGACGCAAGAGATTCATTGCGATTTGGAGGCAACATTAGGAGAGTCTGCTCCGCCGTATTCCACTGTTGCAAGGTGGGCTTCTCAATTTCGAGTAGGGAGAACGAGTACGGAAGACGAACATCGTTGCGGCCGTCCATCGACGTCAGTCATCCAAGAAAATGTTGCGATGTCAAGAAAATTGTATTGAGCGATCGAAGAGTTACCATCCGATACTTAATTCAAGAAACGGGCATTTCATATGGAAGTATTCTATCCATATTAAAACAATCTTTGAATATGAGAAAAGTCTCCGCAAGATGGGTGCCGAGAATGTTAATCGACAGTCAGAAACAAAATCGACTTGACATTTTGAAGATAATGTTGGACAAGTTTCAAGAAGATTCTGAAAACTTTTTGTCTCGTTTCGTAACAATGGACGAAACATGGGTCCATCATTTTGATACCGAGCACAAAACAGCAATCTTCGCAATGGAAACGGCCATCATGACCGACCCCGAAGAAGTTTCGTGCCGTGGCATCGGCTGGCAAGGTTATGGCCTCAATATTTTGGGACTCAGAAGGGATATTGTTGATTGATTACCTGGATCGTGGAACCACTATTACAGGCCAATATTATGCAGCTTTAGTTCCCAAGTTGAGGAATGCCATCAAAGAGAAAAGCAGAGGGAAACTTCGAAGTGGCGTGCTGTTTCATCACAACAACGCACTCGCGCACAGGTCAGCAGTTGCGATGGCTGCCATTCAGCAAGCTGGCTTCGAATTGGTTGACCACTCCCCTTATTTACCAGATCTGGCGCCTAGCGATTTTTATCTGTTCCCCAAATTGAAAGAATTCTTAAGGGGAAACAGGTACGAAGACGATAACGAGATGATGGATGCCGTGGAGAGCTTTTTGCAGGACCAAGACAAAACTTTTTTTTTGAAAGGGATTGAAGCCTTAGAAAAGCGCTGGACTCGGTGTGCAGAGAGACTCGGAGACTATGTAGAAAAATAAATTATTAAGTATTCAACAGTTATATTCTAGTTATATTAGTAGTTATATTCTATCTCATTCTCACTACTTTTTGATCCCTCCTCTTATAGTACTCTCACTGTCACCAAGACAGTGAGAGTACTCACTTGCTATCGGGCCCGAACGGGTTGGTACCACCGTTTTCTGTGTAACCGGTCATGAAGCACGTCAGTGCGTTTTGGCTGTAGCAGGAGATAGCCATTTATTCTTTCATTTCATATCGGTGAAATGAAATGGTGAGCAGCGGCTTGACAATACTCTGGGTATAGTTGAGTCCATGAGTGACGGTTGCCATTTACCAACAGATGGGCCGTGGCTCGTCTGCGACATGCAATAAAATAAAAAAAATGCTAGCGATAAAAAAGTTTTCATTCATCCATCAACACTATCGCTTACTACTGAATATAGACTTCTTCGAATTAGTGATGGACAAAATCATCATGCAGTCTTAAGTAATATTGCAAGACCAAGAGAGCAACTGAGATAGTTTTGGACTAGTTCTTGTTTTGCACATCACTAGCCCGAAAGCACAATAATGAGTGGTCCTGTGCCGCCTGTATCCAACGGGTGCCTGCAGCTTTGACTAATAAGCGGTCGGTGTTCGATCATCCTAAGGCTACGCCGTTTGATATGTGGTCACTACAACTAGTGAAGCTTTCTTTCCCAATGGTAGTCTGTTTTTTTTTCGTTCTAGATAAAAAAGAAACAAACGACGGCAGATGTGCTTAACAGACTATAAATTCAAAATAAGCACCTCAACTTCTTCGTCATCATGACTCTCTCCTGCCTGGTCTACAGACCGGTCTTCATCTTCCACGTCGAATTCACTCTCCCTTTCTTCATACTCCACGTTCTCGTCTAATTCTTTGAAATCTGGGGCAAAGGCAGACCAGTTTTCTACTTGGTTCTGCGCCCAAATTGATACAACACCTGCAAAAGTATACATGAATTTAGTAATAATAAAGTATTTTATAGTATTTTATTTTGGAGGATGTAGGTACAGGGGGAGACCGAGACTCACCTACCTAGACCAAATCGGTTACGTATTAAAGGAAGGTGAAGTCAGGAATCTCCGAAACCGGCGAGATGTATGAAGAGAATTATGAATGTTAAGGAAGCGAGAGATGACATGTATGCAAGAATAGAGCCTTTTGGCACTCTGTTCTCTCTGCATACCCCGCAAGGGGGATAGCGTGATGATAGTTATTTTATTGCACGCCTCATAAGCGAAGCGTTGAGGTGGGTTCTACTCCCGGTTGACACGGCACAGCTGATTTTTCAAACTTAAAATGTCTCTATTTATCATATATTGCACTTGTAAAATAATATCTACACACACATATAAAGAACAAACACTATTTTTAACACTCATGATATTTTTGATGCCATTTTTGTTATTTAAACTAGTTACAAAATTGTTTGAAAAACACGATAACGACCAAAATACTTAATTAAACGAGTCTTTTTTTTTCGTTTACGAATTATTACGACTAGGAATAGAGCCCTATTACTTTTCACTTTCTGATTCGATATGGTTTAATTGTTATTAAATAAACAAAAAATACTGAATATTTACGGCATTTACGCTCAACGCGACACTAAAACCAGCGCCTTTCACGAGAACTAAGTATTACTTTACTCTTTGGAACTAACTACCTTTTTACGTACGCATAGCCATAGCCAGCGGTGGTTTTACTATCGTCAACAGAACGCCGTTCGCCCGGCCGGTACATTGTTTTTTGTTAAAAGAAAGTTCTTACCTTTGCTTGACGAACTGATGATATTTGCCAAGTATATTAACTATTTTATCCATAACAATAATTAAAAACACTAAACACACGTAAATAATAACACACCAACGTTATAAAACACGAAAAAAACATATTTTACTTTCCACATTTTTTTTGTGTGGGCTTGGCGTTGGCGTCACGGTGTTTTCACTTAGAACAAAGTATAAAATTATAAGGCAACCAAGTTAGGAAGATAAATAGGTTTAAAGATTTCTTGTTGAACTCATTGATTTTTAAATAAGTCGTATAAAATTGTCCAAAGTTGCAATTTTCTATTGATAGATGTCGCTGTTTTAAAGTAAAAGAGATATTGACAAATGCAGCCCTAGATGTCGCAAGTGGCAATTTTAGATGTATTCAGTTGCTGTTGTATATATAGAACCACAATATTGCATTTTTTGTAAGGAAACTAGCAATGTCTTTTTGTTTTCTTGAATTGTTTTTGTTTACAGTTTAATAAATTATTCAATTTTAAATGTTTATATATATTATATGCACTTATGCAGGTATATAATATATGTAAACTCATGGATTGTTGTTCTTACTAATTGCCAGATGGCGCCTTGCAAATTAAGTAGACCAATATAGAAGTACTTCTTAAAATTAGCGCTAGATGGCGTATAAGACATGAAACCCACATTAGTACTGTTTGAAATTAGCGCTATCTATGTGATTTATTGAAAACTACTTAGTAAAATCAATACATTATTAGTTACTTATCAAATAATTAATTTTATTGCGAAAAATGAAGATTATGAGGCGTGCAGTTTTAGTTTTTTTTTTGCATCTGGTTGCTTTTTAGCAAAGGTCTCCCAGGGCCTTTTCTATTCTATATAGTTTCTATACCACAGCTTTCCTGCCGTTTCTATGAAATCATCAAAGCAGCATCTGTGAGGGCCCTTCTTATCCTTTTCCCGTTATGTGGGAACCAGGTTGTTATTGTTTTGGCCCACTTGTATTTTGCCTGGCATTAACTGCCTTGACCATAGCATTTAAAGTTTTTTTTTGCTTGTTCATATTTGTTAATTTTGTTTTTTTTTTTGTCAGAATCTCAAATACACATACACTTACTATCACAAAAAAATAATAACACAGTAATTTATGAAGCAACCTAATATTCTCTATTTCATGAATTTTAAATGATAGATCGAATTTATTGTGCTGAATAATTATTTTATTACACTATTTGCAGTGTGCAAGTGTAATACAGGGTAATTTTTTAACCAGTGCGCAAACTTTTTTTGGGGGTTCTATATCAGTAATAGAACACATTTCCATTACTTTCTGATATTTACGCGAATGTTACACATTTTAAAATAAAACTACGTTTACGGATTCTGTCGCGTTTACTTGATTTTTCTACTATCCCGACGTTTCGAATACTTTACAGCATTCATGATCACGGGTGGACTTAGTTGATAGACCTTGGACGTCTAGTTAGTTCGTTAGTAAAAAACAACACATAGCATCACGCCTGTATTCCCCGAAGGGGTAGGCAGAGGTGTATTACACACCCACGACTCGCCAGCTATGTTTAAGTCCCACGTAATAGGGGGCGAGCATATTGACGTCTACCGGGCACATTACCAAACTCCGGGCTATTACTAAGAATTTTTCTTTTTAGGAAAAAAGCTCAATAACATTGCCCGACCCGGGGATCGAACCCGAGACCTCATGATTAGCAGTCGCATACACTACCGCTACACCACCGAGGCAGCTAGTTCGTTAGTTTTATTTCAAAACATTTCCATTAATTATTTAATCCGATTTTTTAATTTTTTTATCCGACTTGAAATCAGTAAAAAATGGACACCAATCTTACGAGCAGCTAAAAGCTTTATTTTCTGCATTTTAATGATCTTAAGCCCATGAAAGTATAAAGGAAAAATTGGAACTACTCTTACAAATAACTTCAGGTCACGACCTAAACTTAAAAAGTTTATTTCGAACCTGATAAAATTAGCGGTCAGTAACCCGCATAGATACCTACGCGTCGGCGCATTGACCAGGCGCCGAAGTAGTTATTTACGGAAGCGCGCGCGTGTTGTGACAATAAAATCCGTTTCAAAAGTAAAACCTTTCGTTAGCGATAACTTTATTTTTTAGTACTAAGACATAGCAAAATAAAAATTACGTGTTTATTAAAATTTGCTTAACCCTCCACTTGTCGCGCCTTTTTTTTAACGCGAGCCGTCGCGTGGGGTCAACTGAGACCTCGCGATTAAAAACTTGAAAAATGGTGCAAATTTTTACATTTATGTTTTTTTTTTTACCTTTTATTCTTTTATAGCGTAAGGGTGTTATAATTAAAATGAAATTAAACGTATTTTAGTTGAACAAGTATTTATTTTATGCAAAATGAAAAACAATCAATATTTTTTACTCTTAGGAACATACATAACTAATTATATAGTTTTGTAGAAAAACTTTACACTTATTCTAATTTTTAGAACTCTATGAGATCAGCACATACTTAAAATTATTAAAAAACATAGGAACTAATACAAAATTATAAAAAAATATATGTACTTTCACTTATCAAAGTAGTCTTAGTTTTCTTTTTGCACACAATCAGTGCATATAGCTTTGGTATGATTTGGGCATACATTTCCTTTGCAAATATGACAAATAGATTTAAATTTTCTATCTGTTTGTCTAGGACAGTGAATACAGCGCTTCCTCATAGGCACAATGTTATCATCCGGTGGTATATCTTGAAGAGGAGGAACAAACCGTTTTATACATTGTTTCAATTCACGAGGCAAGGAAGAAATTGTTGCTCGTGATTGCAATGCAGGGCGACATAATTCAAACGCCAAAGTTTTCAAAAATGTTTTACGTACCATGTGGCTCTGTGGATTGACTGCATCAAATATGACCTGAGCATTCAGGGCACCAACATCCAGAAAAGTAAACAACAGGCGTAACGGCCATCGATGGCAAACTCGCGCGACTGAATAGGTGCCAATAAGTTTGTCTACAACATCAACACCACCTTTGGTTTTATTATAGAAATTTATAATTTCGGGTAGTTTTTTTGGGGTACTATCTACTATGCCATCATAATGCATTGTTGAGAGAAGTATCACTATCTTGTTCTTCTTCGGGCAATAAGACAACAAAGTGCTAGTAGGTTTATATCCAAACATAGTTGACAGTTCTTCCATGCCGTTACGCTTGAATTCGGTTGGGATTTCTGGTTTATTTTTTCGCACCGTACCCACTACAGTCAACTTGTGGTCCTTTAGAAGATCTTCAGATAAAGGAATACTGGTAAACCAATTATCCATGGTCACGTTCAGTCCAGTACCAGATATAGGAGCTATAAGTCGCTTGACTAGAGCATTCGTAGAAGTATCAACATAGAAAGGGCCTTCTGGCTGCTTACCAACATAAATTTCAAGTTTTTTTGTATAAAATGTAGTAGCATCCACTAAAGAGAATAACTTAATTCCATATTTGGCAGGCTTACTGGGCATGTATTGACGGAATCGACAGAAACCTCGGAAACTTTCTAACATTTCGTCTATCGTAACGTACTCGTTATTTTTGTAGTATCTTTCACAATTTTTTACATAAATGTCATAGATCCATCTGATAGGTGCCAGTTTGTCTATCAGATTTCGTTCAGCACGTGTATGAATGTCATCGAATCGAAGGGCTCTTAGCAAAAATTGAAATCTCTGTTTAGACATGACTGCACGACAACATTCCAGGCCAGTTCCATCAGTAATCCAAATATCATCAATAGAACAACGTGATGATTTATGTAATCCTATAATATACATTATGCCAAATAAGGCTTTCAGTTCAATCAAGTTTGTAAGCCCACAGTCTCGTTCTCGTTCGTAATTTGCTTGCATCGAAGTTATTTTTATGTTTGTGCAATCTACTATGTGCTGCAACATCTCTAAATCCATAAACAATAACCATGATTGTAACGGGTTACTGACCTCAAGCGCTGCACCTTGTGGTCCTGGCTGCTCTGTAACTATATTGTGTTGTCGTGTTCTAACTGCTTGTTGATATGGAGTCTTCTTCCATTTGCAAATAGTTATGTAAATGCCATCTCTTTGTCTTTTTTCACTATGTAAAAATTACGCGACGATAAATTTTCCAACGGAATGTCATCTTCATCACTGGTCGCTGATTCTGTGACTTGGAGTTGTTCCTGAGACGCTGTTGCTTGGAGGAGTTCTTGAGAGTTATCTTCATCGCAATCTTGTTCCGATCCCGTGTCATGTTCACTAACTTCATCAGGATACGTGACATTCTCTTCATAATCTTCTTCACCACCTACCACTTCATCATTTTCCTCTTCTAGCCATCTCAGAATTCGTTGATGTTGATTTTCATCCATATTTGGAATATTACAAGTAGCCTAAAACAATACAAAATACTGTTGAAACAAACGCTGACTGACAGACAGACTACTGACACGACAGGCTGACTCTAGAAACTTCCTGACGAATCTAAACACTCAGTTTTGATTATAAAAATTATTTTATTTTATTTATTTCACATAAAAAAATCAAAATACAAAACTACATGTATTAACATTTTACTTACGTCAGTCGTCGCGTGGGGTCCTTCAGAGCCCAGCGCGGGAACGCACGTCCGTCACACACAGCGCGCGAGCGGGAACTGACCGGCGGTTGCGCTAGCGTCAACTTCAATATGATTTAGGAAGCTACCTAAAGTGCGGGATCCAAGGGAATAAAATCAAAGACAGTAGAATCGTTTTTCTAAAACCTAGGCTTTTAAAGACCCCGCGCGACGGGTCGAGGGTTGTTTATTCTCTCAAAATTTGCGCACTGGTTAAAAATTACCCCGTATAAAAATTATTGCGTGTAAGTGATGCAAGTGAACGTATATAGTAAACTTGTACTGGGCATCATTTCAGTAAATAAAAGTTCTTTAACCTGCACTAATACTGGCGATGATTGGCCTAATCGGATGCCATACGACATCGAGCAACAATTCTCCTTTAGTACCGTGAAGGATTTTGACAAGATTGCCAATAGATTTCTCCCAAATATACAAAGCGTGTTGTCTTGCTGAACCAGCACAAATATATTCACCATCGCCAGAGAAACAGCATTTCTTCCATGTTGTTCTGTGAAGAAGGTAAAAAAGAAAATTTGCTATGAAAATATACGCACGTGAAGTCTTTAGTAGTGCACCTGATCTTTCTCCAGTCACACAGGAAGGTCATCCATCCACTATGAGAATGAGGGAACAGAGTATATTTATATTTACCTACACTCGAGCAATATAATATCTGTTACGTGACAAACGTGAAATAAGTTTAGAGCTCATTACTGTTAATACTTGTAACTTCTTTGTCCCTTGAACGCGGGTTGAATAAACTTATTTTGAGTTTCGTTTTATTTTATTAATGGAATGAATTGGGCTGGTGGTGGTACTGTCATCACATATGTACATATTACTAAATTGAATACTTAAATATGGAATGAATTTCAAAAATTCTGGGCTTACTTGTTGACAAGGTCTTGAAGTTTTTGTATGGGTTCCGGCTCGCCATTCACCCCACATTTCAGCACTGTATTTGTGTCATATACTCTTATTACTCGGTCCGATGTATTCACCAAAAAACAACTGTATGGACACAAAATAATATTATAAATTTCTGATTTCTTTATACTGAAATTAAATTCTATCACTTCAAGTCAAAAGATAAATGTGAAGATTTGTATTTTGTTTAGGATATACTATAAATACATAGAAATTAACGTAAACCATAATTTCGTGATAATGCGTCTTCAAGTCCAATTTTTTTTTTTTTTTTGATTGATATGACCAGGCTATATTATGGAGATTATCACTGCAGCCAAATACTATATTTAGGTATTATACCCAATTCTTGTTTTTGTATTAACATCAATTAAGCATAAACTCACTCTCCTCTCCTTGCAAACTCAATACTTTTGATGCTAGTGGTGCTCGAAGTGCCAACAGTTATTTTAAAACTTGCCTTTATTGCTAGTTTTTGAGGGTCAAGTATTAATATCTTTCCTTTGGCATTGCCAGTATATACATGATCTCCTCTGCGATCAAATGATGCTATTACATTTATGTCCCCCTAAAAAGAATAAACAATTTGTTTAGATAATCATGAGGTAAGAATATAGTAAACTAGCCTTTGCCCGCATCTCCACCGCAGTAAGCTAGTTATCAGATTACAACCCTGGTACCCAGTATAGCAGCGGGATAACACATATACCAAATTTTAAGTCTAATCAAGAGCCATCAAACAACAATAGTTGCATCAATTTGTAAGCAAATATACATATATTCTAGAAAATATCGAAGTCCGAGGTGTATGCCGTGACCTTGGATTGGGGACAGGACTATATACCATTTCCTTTACAGACGTCTTTTTTTTTTAAAGACACACCTGCTCGAGTAGTAATCCTTGTATTGCGGGGGACTTTACCAACATACAATTTTACAGATAGAAAGTACACCCAGACTCAGAACAACCATTTGTGGATCACACAAAGAGTTGTCCTGTGCGGGAATCGAACCCACAACACTCGGTCGGGAGGCCGGTCCACCACTACGTCATGTGTGCAGTCAAAATTTAAGTAAGTATATAATTTTCAGTTTGCCTTTCTTATTGCCAACTACGAGCAACCGGCTCACCTGATGGTAAGTTGGAACCGTCGCTCATGGACTTTGGCAACACCAAGGGTACAGCCAAGCCGCCGCCTACCGTGAGCTCTTCTCAAACCTCGTTTAAAGAAGGACATGTCATAGCACTGGGGGAACACCGCAGCAGGAAGTTCATTCCAGAGCCTACACGCACGTGTAGTAAAGAGCGCTGGAAACGAACCGTCTTGGACGAGATCGTTTCCAGGTGCTCCTCCAGTCTCCCCGCCGCCCCAGCGACTCCAGTCCATCCGTGAGATTGGGAACAACAGCACGCCTTTGCAGGGAGTCAAGTGGGTCGCGTTGGTATTTTGGTGCGCCTGCCCAGGGATGTGAGCAGTACTCCACGTGAGGCCGGACTTGTGCCTTATAAAGTGCAAGTCTCTGCCTCGGTGTAAAGTACCGCTTGGCCCTGTTCAGGACGCCCAGTTTTTTGCTTGCCAATTTGACTTTGTCCTCCAAATGACTCCAGAATTGGACTTAATTTCAGTTAATTCATCAATTTTTAATATGATTTTTATTGATTTTGTTTAAAATTAGTTATTTAACAACTAGGTATTTAGTGTATAGTTACCGGCAAACATCTTGGCAATTTTCGTTAGAAGTATAGGTAGACATCGTATTTTAGATTTTTTATCTCTTAGTTTATCAAGCCTGATGCCCGCGGGGAAAGGGAAAATCGTTTCATGCGCGTAATTGGTTAAGACACCTAATCCTTGCCCCTACGCTGTATCGATCTATTTCCCAATGAGTGATCGATTCGTTTCGTATTTCTTGCTTCACATCCGTACATGCGCCAACTCACTCCCACTAGGCCAAGATATTTGCCGACAACAAAAATAAAATCATTTTGTCAATATCTTATATTATTATTACTTTGTTAAGTCATCTACGAATTTTCCTGTTTGTACTTACATCTTCATCAATAGGTAATATTTTATGTTCTCCTTCAGTATCAACCAGTAGTGCAGCATGTCTCATGGGACAGACTAGAAATCGTTTGTCATTCCGTGGATCAAACTGTACTCTTAATATAGGTGTAGGGAACCTATACCTCTGTTCGCATTCACCAGAGAGAACATCCCATATGCATACATTATGATCTGTTGATGCTGATAGAAGCTGCGAAATATTAATTTTATTTATTTAATAAAAAAACATAGTATCACTCCCGTATCCCATGAAGGGGTAGGCAGAGGTGTATTACACACCTACGGTTCGACAGCTATGTTTAAGTCCCAAGTAATAGGGGGCGAGCCTATTGCCGTCTACCGGGCACATGTCCAAACTCCGGGTTGCTACTGAGAATTTTTCTTTTTACGAAAAAGCTTAATGACACCGCCCGACCTGGGGATCGAACCCGAGACCTCATGACAGTCGCACACACTACTGCTGCACCATCGAGATAGTTATATTATTTATTTATTTATTTAATATGATACAAAATATATAAAATTTTTGGAAGTGCTTTTTGTAGGGAGAATTAAGTATTTATGCTAGTTCATGTACACATTACCCATTATAATAACACTAAATGAACAACTTATGTAATGGGCAACTTTCTCAAATGCAATTCAACAGAGTAAAATGATCATAATGTTGCCATTTTATAAGTTTAAGTTGCGATAGTAATTTGTGTTATTTCTTCTGAAAATATACCGGTCTAAAAGCGGACAAACTTAATTCGAAGTCAACACAAATCCAGCGTTAAACTCATTTAGAATTATGATGATAAACATACACCGCAACAGACATCACGCGAAGCCAAGATTCATCATCAGCAAAGTATGGACCGGACACCAGGCCTACCTCAACTCTTTTTATGAACCTCTTCCATCCATCCATCAGCCTTTCCACGTCCACTGCTGGACATAGGCCTCCCCAAAAGAACGCCACAACGGGCGGTCCTGTGCGCTCATATGGGGGAATAGTGCCATAATCGCCACGCTTGGCAGGCGGGTTGGCGATCGCAGTGGATGTTGTTAATACTCGAGGGAGTGCTGCTGCCCACTCCCTCGGTATTCCCTCAGTCGGCTCTTACGACTCCCATGGGTGGAGGGGTGGGACAATTCTAAAGCCGGCTCCACACGGCCAACTCTTACCTAGTCCAAACAACAAAGTTGCCAAGGAACTCAGTATGAGACCCTTACGGTGCGTGAAATGTGGAAATTCATAAAATCTCTGGAGTGCACCAAACGTGACCGCAACACCCCGGCTACATGTGCCCTTTGTAATGGACCCCACTACGCCAACTATAAAGGATGTGAGGTATAGGGAAATTCTTGCAATAAACAGCAATAACCCGACCTACAAAGAGGACTGCCGCTCCAATACCAACAAACTCGGATTTTCCTGTACTTGAAAACGACAAACCAAAGTCGATACCAAATGCTGACAAAGAACGAAATAAATCGGACACCACAAAATTCAGCAGACCACGATGGCCTACAGTTAAAGAAACCTCTACAAAAGAAGATACTCTCGAAAAGCCCCAAGAGAACATACGCTAGAAATACTGCTTATAAAACAAAATGAAAAGTTCGAACTAATCAACACATGAGTACATTGACACAACTCATAACACCACTGCTCAGCAAACCTAAATAATGGCATCATTACGCATGGCCACTTGGAACCCAAATGGCCTAGTACCACACACGGATGACCCAAGTCTTCTATTAAACAAATATAAGCTTGATATTATGCTCATCTTGGAAGCTCACTGCACCACCTCATCATGTGTGAAATTCCGAGGATATAAACATATATAACAAACCGCCCGGACGAAACAGGACACGCCGGCACAGCTATCATAGTGCGAGATACCGTCAAACACGATGTCTTACCTGAATTTAATACCAAATATATTCAAGCTACTACAATTGCAGTTAGGGATGGCTCTGGTTATGTCAACATTTCGGCGGTGTACTGCCCGCCCAACATACTATATCGGAAAATATCTTCCAGGAAAACGTGTTACCACTACAAACCTGCCACTAGAAATTAGAGAGCAAAAGCTCGAAAAACGGAGACTAAAGCGTGTTTGGCAACTTAGTAGAAATATGGATGACAAACGAGCACTAAAACTATACCAAAGCTAAGAACATCTTTTTTGAAATAAAACTACGTTTATGGAATATATCGCGTTTACTTGATTTTTATACTATCCCGACGTTTCGAATACTTTAAAGTATAGCATTCATGATCACGTGAGGACATCTACCATCTAAGTCCACCCGTGATCATGAATGCTGTAAAGTATTCGAAACGTCGGGATAGTATAAAAATCAAGTAAACGCGATAGATTCCGTAAACGTAGTTTTATTTCAAAATGTGTACAATTCGCGTAAATGTTAGAAAGTATTATACTAAGAACATCTCTCAAAGAATGGCACGATGCTACTCTGCAAGCTAAACTAGACACGCCTATAGCATCCAATAACTATTCCCTGTGGAAATTCACCAAGGCACACAATACACAAGTCAGGTAGCCATAACGAAAAGCAATAATAGTTGGGACAAAACCGCCCAGGAAAGCCCAACGTGTTCGCCACCCATCTGGCTGCTGTCTTCTTACCCAATTAATAAGACGATCTGGAGACAAAGGGAAGTGGTGAGTCTTCTGAACTGCACTATCATCCATAAAAGTAACCGAAGCGTGGCGCACGATCAATACCCTAAAAGATCGCAAGGGTCCGTGACACGACCTGACAACAACGGAAATATTACAACAACCACCGAAAAAGGCACATCGCCTGTATAGCGGAATTTCGAGAGTACAATACTTCCCTGCCTTGTGGAAAGCCTCAAAAATAATAATGATCCATACGGCAAGTAAAGAAGTTGAATTCTATCAGCCGATCAGTCTTCAGCAAATTTTATCCAAGGCCCTCCAAAAAGTGATATTGAAGAGAATCCATATTCTGACTAAAGACAAAATACGACTTGAACTTCAAGTTAAATTTCGACAATACTACTCTGTCAAGAAAGTACCGGGAAAAGATATATAATACACAAAAATTTTGTTATTCATCCAAATTTATTTTATCACCTTCAAAGTATGCTCCTTCAGAAACGATAAAATTACGCCAACGAATAATCCAATCATCAAAACATTTTTTAAACGCTGTTTCCGGAATTGACTTCAGTTCTCGTCGCGAATTCTCCTTTATGTCTTCTACCGATTGAAAATGGGTGCCACGAAGTGGTAATTTGAGTTTATGAAAAAGAAAGAAGTCGGCCGGAGCCATATCTGGTGAATATGGTGGTTGCTCGATGGTATTTGTTGAGTGTTTGGACAAAAAGTCATTCACAATGATGGCCTTGTGCGGAGGCGCATTATCGTGGCGCAAAATCCAAGAATTTTCTTTCCACAAATCTGGCCTTTTCGTCGAATTTGCTCTCTTAAACGCCGCATAACGCTCAAATAATATTCTTTAAGTACCGTTTGACCTTCTGGCAAGAATTCCGAGTGCACAACACCGCGATAGTCAAAAAAAACAGTCAACATAACTTTGACTTTTGATCGACTTTGGCGTGGTTTTTACGGTTTCGGTTCAGTTGGAAGTCGCCACTCCGAAGCTTGTTGACTAGTCTTTGCATGTCAAACTCGTAAACCCACGTCTCTGCACCAGTAACAATGCGTTTCATGAATGTTGGGTCGGAATTGACTCGTTCTAGCATGTCCTCAGCAACTCTCATGCGATTGAGTTTTTGGAGAAAATTCAGGTCTTTTCGAACTAGCCGAGCGGAAACATGTTTCATACCCAAGTGATTATTTAAAATGGTACGGATCGACTCGTGAGACACAGAAAGTTCGGCGGCTCTTTCAAAGTTGAATGAGGATTTTCAGTCACTATTTCCTTCACTTTTGCAATGTTAACTTCAGTTGCAGACGTTGATGGCCTACCAGAGCGAGGCAAATCTTCCATCACATCTCGAACGCTTTACAACGCTTTGTACCACTCATAAGCACGTGTTTTTGATAAAGTCGATTCACCGTAAGCCTTCTGTAACATTTTCAGTGCCGTGTGGGGCCGGCTTTAGAATTGTCCTACCCCTCTCTACCCACGGGAGTCGTAAGAGCCGACTGAGGGATACCGAGGGAGTGGGCAGCAGCACTCCCTCGAGTATTAACAACATCCACTGCGATCGCCAACCCGCCTGCCAAGCGTGGCGATTACGGCATTATCCCCCATGACGGGACCGCTCGTTGTGGCGTCCTCTTGGGGAGGCCTAAGTCCAGCAGTGGACGGTGAAAGGCTGATGGAACATTTTCAGTGACTCCGAACACGAAATTCTATTGGCGATGCAAATTTTAAGACAAACTATTTGTTCGATATTTTTGTCCATTATGTAAATCGCAATACATACTAGATATAACTAAAAACAGCACTGTATTTAATATAAATAACAGATGCAATTCAAACTCCGCACCAAAATGGATAACAGTTGTGCCAATCTAACAACAACAAAAAAAAACAAAAATTTTATTTTGGATCCATAAGCAAATCATCCATTCCCAATACTTTCTTGACTGAATGTACAACTCTACAATCAAACAACTCCATCCAGGTGACCTATAAAATTAGGAAATCCCTAGAAAATAAAGAATATTGTTCTTTGGCATTTCTTAATATACAGCAGGCTTTTGATAAGGTTTGGCATGAGGGCCTTCTTTATAAGATAAAGGATTTTTCAAGTGCACGAATCGAGAGAAATGTGTGTGAGACTTCCATAACATTAAAGTAGGTGTCCCACAGGGATCAAAACTGGGTCCAGTATTGTACACAATCTTCACAACAGACCTTCCAGTAGTTACAGGAGATTTACAGTAGTCACAGCTAATTTCGCTGCCTTATTAGAGAGTAGTAAGTCTGGCTATTGCATGTCTTACCCTACAAGAAGGGCTGGACGAAATAAATAAGTGGATAAATAAATGAAAAATTTAAGTAAGTGCATCTAAACCCTTTAAATCACTTTTACTCAGAATAGGGAAGATTGCCTCTCAGTACGCCTTGAATATAACTCACTACTCCACTCTGCCGTGTGGGATCGGCTTTAGAATTGTCCCACCCCTCTCCACCCATGGGTGTCGTAAGAGCCAACTGAGGGAATACCAGGGCAGTGGCAGCACCCCCTCGAGTATTAACAACATCCACTGCAATTGCCAACCCGCCTGCCAAGCGTGGCGATTATGGCACTATCCCTCATTTTGGGAAGGCCTATGTCCAGCGGTGGACGTCGAAAGGCTGATGGATGGATGGATGGACTCCACTCTAACAGAGTTAAGCTTCATTTGGACAGCAGACTGACTTGGAAAATTATGTTAAGTCCAAAACAGATGAACTCAACCTAACCTAATATCAAAACATACCGTGGTTGCTAGGATGCAACAGCAAACTCCTAATCTACCAAATGCTATTAAAACCAGTGTGGATGCATGGGATATAACTATGGGGAAGTGCCAGCAACTCATATATTGCCATGCAAAGAACACCAAATATAATTTTGTGCATCATATTATTATTATTTTTTTATTTTAAACTTCAAATTATTTACACAAATTATCTTAATACTATTTATACTGCCAAACTGTACAAGTTTGTCAGATTTGTTTTTGAGACTAATAGTGAGCTCTGTGAGCTTTTAAAAACAATGAACTTGATCTGGAAGGTAATTAAGGTGATATCCTGAAGTGCTAATTATGTTTGAAGGGAAAAGGGAAATAGCTAGATAAATCCATGGCCTTTTCTCCTATTTCTGATAATACCTACTCAAGTCTCTTCAAGCAGCCACCCCTGGCCCTCAACCCATCTTGCACTATATTGCATAGTATAATTCAGCTTTTTTTCTTTCTACTTGGCTCTTAAGGGTTTTAGCGTAATGCTAAATAGTCTAGCATTTCTTCAGTAAAAGGCAAACAATATAGAAAAAATGTTTTTACAAAATTTAAGCCCAGTACCTTTTTACAATTTCTAGACCAGCTCAAGCTACAGACAGGGTACACATGTGCTGATATAGATTTAGCAATGCCTCTTGTGAGGAAATCCCATATAAATATTCTGCCATCATTGCAGCCAACCGCCAGCAGGGTGCCACGTCTGTTAAAGGCACATGTAGCTGCTAACGATATTGAATCTAATGTTCCATCAAATTCCTGAAATGCATTCATATTTATATCAGAATTCATAAATGCAATGTGTATTTTAATTTTCCAGGTTATGTAGGTATCAACTTTTTAAATTCTTTTTCTACTCATTACATCAATTAAAAGCAAGCAAAAGTACCAATATACTATACCTCTGGATAATTTTGCCCAAAAGATTCTGAAAGAATTTCAGTTATGTATATTAATATTATGTAGAATAAAAAACAATTATTTCCTACAATAGCCACTAATACTCACCAAGAAGTTCCAAATTCATAATGGGATTGCTTATAAGTTAAGTATAATGTAATTTTTGCAGTTAATTACATAAAAAAATATTAATAAATAAGCTGCGCTTCGTATTTTCGTAAACTGCTGTAAATAAAAACAAACATAAACATACAACTTCTTATTTATCTATGCATACAACATACCAGAATCAGAAATAGGGACTTCTTACTCTTACTAGTCTGTGATCAAAAAGTATATTTATTTAAAGGGAGTTTTGGCGGGAACAGGAAGAAGATCATGTCGTCGCTCTGCATTATTTTCCTAAACTTGTGTTATTTCAAGTATTAATGTTTTAGATCTATTTCTTTTCACAATTGACATGCTCCGCTACTTTTTAAAGTACAAATTATTTGTAAATAAAGAAAAAGAGATTTTTAGTGGGAGCGGGAATTGAACCCGCATCTTTTCCAATCCGGGGAAGTGCTCTAAGCCACTAAGCTATCCTACTGATCTTTCGATCATCCCAATTTCTTAATCACATTTGTCTTACGACCAACGCCATCTATCGGCAACCATTACATGCATCCAATATAGTAAGTTTAATTTTGCAATTAAAATTAATACTATTTGATGGTGCGATTTTTTTAAACATTTTAGATCTATTTCTTTTAGCAATTGACATGCTCCGCTACTTTTGTTTACTTGTATGTTTGGCACGAGGGAGATGGAGGTGTTACAGCTAATGAATTTATAAGCTGTCTAATTCATTTTATTAGGTTTCAGGTAAATTACAAGAAAATCATTATAATTTCAGATGAGTGTTCTTACCAAAATAAAAATAAAATTCTTTCTTCAGCTTTACTAAAGTTAAGTAAGGAAACTGGTTTGGAGATCAAACAGATTATTTTAGAAAAAGGACATACAATGATGCAAGTAGATAATGTCCACTCAACATTAGAAAAAAAGTTTCGTCCTCCTATCTATACTCCAGGTGATTACATCAATCGTATGAGGGAAGCAAGGCCTAAACAACCATACCATATTCAACATGTTGACTATACTTTTTTAAGAACTATGAAGATAATGTTTGTCTAGATTCCGTTCGTCCGGGTAAGAAAGCAGGAGATCCGACCGTAAACGATGTACGAGCTTTTCTATATAAAAATGGTAGTATCTCCCACAAGTTACGCCAATGGCAAATTCTACCCCAGCGAGTTCGTACCTACAACCCAAGAACAATCGTAACTCAGTTGTACACCGAACCTCGAAAGATTGATAAATCTAAATACAATAGTCTTCAGTCATTAAAACCTTTTATGCATCGCGACTACCACGCATTTTACGATAACCTTCAGTACAAATAACAACTTAATAATTAATTTTAATCTAGTTATTTAGAATGTAAGCGTAAATGTTTTTGTTGTAATTTTTTCGACAGTTTATTTTGTTTTAAAAACTTCAAGTTTAATTTTTTTTCTAAAATGTTTTACGTAGGTACATAATTATAGTGTTAAATGCCTTACCTACCTAGACCAAATTGATCATGTATTGAAGGAAGGTGGAGTCAAGAGTCTCCGAAACCGGCGAGCGTGTATGAAGAGAGTTATGAATGTCGAAGAAGCGAGAGATGTATGCAAGAATAGAGCCTCTTGGCACTCTGTTCTCTCTGCCTACCCCGCAAGGGAAATGGCGTGATGATAAGTAAGTAAGTAAATGCCTTAAAAACATTGAATGTTGCAATGTCAAAACATGTGATTGAACATTCATCCATCAGCCTTATATCGTCCACTGCTGGACATAGGCCTCCTCAATAATAGGGCATAGTGCCGTAATCGCCACGCTTGGCAGGCGGGTGGGCGATCGCAGTGGATATTGTTAATACTCGAAGGAGTGCTGCTGCCCACTCCCTTGCTATTCCCTCATTCGGCTCTTACGACTCCCATGGCTGGAAATGGGTGGGACAATTCTAAAGCCGGCCCCACACGGCTAAATGTTAACATTAACATAGCTAGATGTTAACATTAATAACTACATATCTATTATTAGTTATGCCTAGTTTATAACATCACAAAGCATCCAAAATATAAGATCTCACTATATTTGATATTATTTTATAGTACCTACTTCTGAAGTTCCTAATAATTAGTTATTTAATTTTGTTATAATAATATTTTGTTATTGCTAAGGATACCAAAGGATCACATAATAATAAACCGTAAAATCACAAACTGAATCATATTACCAAATCCTTTATGTGTAACGATGCACATAAGTATTTTTTTTAGACTGTGCAAAACCAGTTATGTGCACTTTTGGCAAAAAAAATTCTTGTGCCATAAATATTTTACTTTTAAGACAAATTTTGTTTTTTTAATATATCTTAAATAAACATCTTTAAAACTGTATACATAATTTTATATTATTTCTTTTTTTCATTGATAATATGTTTTTTTGCTGTTTCCCTAAACCATGCAGAAATCACAAATGGAACTTGTCAGGCGCAGCGACGATATACACTAGGGCTTGACTTTATCGAAAAAGTATATTGTCGACATTTACCCTAAATCATAATGGGACAGCCCTCTTAATGGCAACCCTTTTAGACAGGTTCTTTATTTATGGCCATGGAAGTAACATGTACCTATATAGGTCCATGTTTATGGCTTAGACAAAGAATATTAATCTAAAGCAACCCTGATTCAGACAGCAATCAGACAGTTAACGAGTGCTACCATATGAAAATTGCAAATATACCGTGCAGCAGACTAAAATTGCAGCGATTTAATTAATTGGCGATGCAAAGATTATTCGCGCGCCTCTAGCGGCGAAATTTAGAAGTTGTCTAAGAACGACACTTCTTTAAAGTTGAGGTTAAGTTTAGAGCACAGCACAGAACAATAGTACTCCTAGCCACTCTTGCCAACTTAGCGCGTTCGGCGCCAGATCTAGCGCTTTTTATGGGTTCCAGCGCGTTTTAACGCCTAGCGCTTTTATGGCTTTCAGTACGACCTTAAAAAACACCCGGCTTAAGAGTGAGTGGAAGCAAAATAACGCCTATAAACATTGTTTTAAATCTGTTCTTGGAGATACAACAAAAGCTCAATGTATTTATTGTAAACTAGAATTTTCACCAAAATATCAGTGACATATAACGACAGAGTCAGCCTGTCAATCACAAAAAACAGACAAACCATCTTTAGATACTTCACAGAAAAAATAATAATTTGCGTCGCAACAAGTGAGTGAAAACAAAAAAGCTGAAGCATATTTGTCAATGTTGCAGTAGACCATTAATATATTAGTTCGGTTGTTTGTGGAAAAATGAGGAACAAGTTAAAAAAAAATTTAGCGCATTCTTGCGCTTTATTGAAGTGCTGACAGCGCGTTTTCGCTCAGAACAGTTAGCAGCCATGCTCCTAGCGGAGGAGCATAGGTTTAGAGACGATAATCAGATGGATCACGATTATATACAGAAACCTGTTGCTAATAAAAGCATAAATACGAAATATTGTTGCGTTCCCCAATGTAGAACTAGAACTTACGGCGATTCGGGAATAAGTTTTCATTTGTTGAAGTGAAACTTCTTTATCGACCTATGGGAGAAATTTTCAATGTTACGTTTTTCTGTTACGCACACCTTTCTAAGTCACATTTTTCCGTTACGCGCTATATTTATTTTATATGATTTTTTTAAATATGGGTCACAAGACTATAAATAATATAAGACATATGTATATTGCGTTACAATATAATATTATGATGACATAAAGCTGATCTGATGATGGAGCTAGAAGATGGCCATAGGAACTGTATAATGAAACGGCGCAACCTCATAGAGTTTGGACTCGTTTGATTCGTCTTGACGAGTACTTTGTCTTTAGATGGTATCCAAGGTCTGATGACGGAGCTAGAAGGTGGTCATAGGAACTTCAATATAAAATGACATAACCCTATGGAGTTTGGGCTCGTATGATTCGTCTTGATGAGTACTTTGGGTCTAGTTGGTATCCAGGGTCTGCTGATGGAGCTGGAAGATTCCCACAGTAACTCTGTAATAAAACGACGCAACCCCATCGAGTTGGGACTCGTTTTATTCCTCTTGACGATTACTTTGTCTCTAGATAGTATCCAGGGTTTGATAATGGAGCTGGAAGGTGGCAATAGGCACTCTGCTATAAAACGCTGTAATAATTCTATTATAATCAATGAAATGCCAATCTTAGTAGCAATAAGGTGAAATGATTGTATTATTTGTATCTATGTCTATGATAATAAAAGCCTTTTGCTTAAACTTGCTTGCTTTTCAATTGCCTCTGTGGTGCAGCGGTAGTGTAAGCGACTGCTGATCATGAGGTCTCGGGTTCAATCCCCGGGTTGGGCAGTGTTATTGAGATTTTTCGTAAAAAAAAAAGGAAGCGTTCTCAGTAGCCGCCCAGAATTTGGAAATGTGCCCGGCAGACGTCAATGGGCTCGCCCCCTATTACGTTACGTTTTTTCCTACAGCAATCACTATTCCACTCCGTAATAATTCTTCTCCAGAATGCATGGTTTTGTGTATCCTGCAGACGCTTTAATTACATCGACTATTGACAATATAATTATTGTCTCGTCCAGCAAAAAAACACATAAATCTGATTTATATTATTATTTCTATTAATATATATTTTTTTCCATAGCGTAAATTGTATAGAAAACTGTCAATGTCGTTCTTAGACAGCTTCATAATTTTGACACTAGAGGCGCTAGTTAGAATCTTTGCATCGCCAATAGAATTGTCTTAGATTTATTTTTAAACTACCGTATATATTACCGTGTCACTAAAACTATAACGCTTTCTTTATTAGAAATAAAGTATTCGTTCAAGAATCCTACTTCTTGTTAATAAATTGACGAAGTCATCTTTTAATTATGTCTTGGATGGATCAACAAAATTTTAAATTCGATGAATAAATTGTTGAGCTGGAATGTTTCCTTATAAAGTCTTCGTAATCAGTCTATCTGTCTTCTTTGTTTTAATGCCATTTACTTGAGTGAACAGTCCCTCACATGCAGTATTGGAGGGGCAAGAACAGAATGTTCAACATAAATGTGGGCAGTAAACCAATATATACCAAAAAACTTTTTCAAGAATGTAATTTCATGTTATTCCATTCTTTCATTAATTTTCTAAGCATTTTAATATGAGATATACAGGAGAAAAAAACACCACCAGGAAATCTTTCATTTAGCGGGGATTTAATAATGACCTAACAAGCAATGAAACGCTTACCAGTATTGCGTCTGCTATTGGAATATACGTTTTGTTTTACACATTTGTATAATTTTAGATACGAATTTGACAATTATTTACATGGTAGCGTCTTGGGCCCTTTATTATTTACACTATATACTAATGACCTACGAAAAGCTGTTGAGCAACCTATTACACTATTTGCAGACGACAGTACATTAACTGTAGCGTGTAAATCATTAGAAACATATGAAAGTGACATAAATAGCTCATTAGCTCAAATAATAACATGGATGCGTAATAATAATTTAATAATAAACTCAAAAAAACACACAAATAATATATTTTAAGCAAAGAAAAACGAGAACTCTAAGTGACCAAATCAATATAAAATATAAAGACGATGTTATATCTGAGGTTGATAGTGCCAAGTTTTTAGGTCTTATTATTGATGCTAAACTTAACTGGAAAGCACATATTGCACAACTCTCTCAAAAAATAAGTAGCCGCTCATATGCGCTCTATAGACTCTCTAATGAATTAAATACTGATACACTACTCACTGCTTATAATGGTCTTGTTGAATGAATCCTCAGATACGGCATCATGTTTTGGGGAAACCCGGCCGATAAGGAAGTTGTATTCAAGCTTCAAAAACAGTGTGTCAGAGCTATGTTTTTTTTTAACTACAAGTTACAGATAGCTGTAAACCTTAGTAAAACATAAAATTTTAACTCTTCCTTCTTTATATATTTATGAAGTAGCTGTGTTCATAAAAATCAATCCAAATTTATTTCATAAAATGTCAAATGTAACCATTCGCAATCGCCGTGATAATTATCGATTGTGTATACATAAATCGAAGACAGCTCTTTTAAGTAAAAACATTGTCTGTATGGGTCCTATAATATATAATAAACTGCCTAATGTATTTAAGGATCTCAATATTAAATTATTTAAGCGATATTTAAAAAGCCTTTTAATAAAAAAGTGTTATTATGTTATAATGATTTTTTGAATGATAACCAAGTGATGTAATTATTTTGTAATTTGTTGTTTAGACCTAAGTTAGTTGACATTGAATTATAACTATTGACATTGAATTATACCTATTGACATTTAATTTAATATGTGCATTCGGGTAACGCCGAAAATCGGGTAATTCTAATAACTACAATTTTCTACCAAACGCTGCAATATTTTGTGCCCTTGCACATTTACCTAGGAGCCGTCGTAGATACGCTTCCCACTATTCGTTGCCTCCGACTGCTACAAGTGACCATATGAGCGCAAGTGAACATTTTTGTAGACAACTGCGATTTCGTGATTTTTTTGGATTATCAGATTTACCCGAAGATCTATAATTAAGAAACTTGGTAAGTTATATCACTTTTTTGCAATTTTGGGTGGGCTTAAAACTGTCTAGCTCAAGATTTTTTGTTATTTTCTGATTTATCCGACTAGGGCAATTCGGAATCACATAGTCATTCGCATTTACCCAATGTTGATTTTTCATAGAAGTTGCCAGTGGTTCTTAAACTTCTTTTAAAGTGCAATAAATGTTATGATTTAGGTACACTGATTCCTATAGAAAATGTTGCCCGAGACATATATAGATATGTAAATTGTTAAGTTTTTTGTAAATAAATAAATAAATAAAATAATAAATAAAAAATAAGTTCCTCATTCAAAATTTATATTATTTTTTTGGAAGAAGGAGGGGGTTGTATTCTTAATCCATCACCACACGGACAACTTTTTGTTAGATTCATCTTAATAGCGGTATTCCTTAAAAAATAACTAAATATATTTTAAGGTAATTTCGTAGTTTCTGGATCCTTAATAAAAAAAAAAAAACAAGTGACCAAAACATTTCATTAGGTCATAAAATTTTCATTACGGTACTTACAAATATTATTCGCGAACTGCTTAGTAGAACTAAATTTATTTATTGAGTTATGATTGTGCTCTTAAGACATTGTTAGCTATTTATAAGTAACCCAATATAAATAATATAGGTAATGACCTTACTTTATATACTTTTAAATTTTTTTCTGCATCTGGACGGTATCCAGGAGATGCAGGTTCGATCCTGCTCGTGACTGTTATTTCCGATTTCACATTTTTCACTTTGTGTTTACTGTACTTTTAAATTGTTTCAGGATAATGCTAAACGCGTATGTAATAAAGAAGATTCCAAAATATATACAAGATGTCCCTATCCCGTGCCTATGCAACATCTCATAGGCAACTTGGGACTTATTTATAATAAACTTTAAATTTTCTCATTATTTGATTTATTTGACACACCTTATATTTTAATAACTTATATTGTTTAAAAGTTTGAGTACCGTAGACTAGATATCGGGTAATTCGGAAATTCAAATTACGCACTTATAACGTTTAGGCCACATAGTACCCAAATTGGATACATAAATTTCATGAGGGTATGCCCAATATACATAATATCAATTTTTCAGTGTCATTCAGAATTTCCCGAACATAATTCGGGATTGCAATCTGATTTTAAAAAAATAGCAAGGTTTTCAAACACTTATATTTAATAATTTTGGAATACAATATAAATCTTTTGGATATAGAACTTTGGCCCACAGATTTCAGAAGACGATATAATTTAAACTATTTATTATTAAGGCTGACTTTTTGATGATTATACACAAACCCTATGAACTCATCAAAAATCCTTTCGTAAATACCCGAATGCACCTTAATTATGATGAATAGAATCTTGCACGAATAGATGTTTAAATTCCGGCTGCAAAGCTTTTTTATATTTGTATGCTCCAATACGGGCTGAATGTGAGTACGTAAATATATTTGATATCCTGTACTGTGTGCACACCATGTTCAAACAAATAAAGAATTATTATTATTATTCCTTTATTTACAATTATTTTTCCACTTAATACATTTTTAAATATAAATATATTATAAAAAATAAAATATTTAAAAATATAAAAAGTGCGTAGACCCACCGGCAGCGAGTACAAGGACCAAACTGCCAGTGGTTAGCGTTCCAGAGACAGGAACTTCCTCACGATGCGTGCCGTTTCCAAAAGTACCGCCTTCTGTATCAGACCCTTAACCCAGCCACCTAACGCGAGCCTCTTGAGATGTTGATCGAGGCTCTTGGCTATCAGTCCGTTAACTGTAACAACTATCGGTACAATGATAGCCGAATCCACATTGCACATGTCAACAATCTCGTGCGCCAAGTGCAGATACTTCATCTGTTTATCTTTTTCGACCTTCACGAGATTCTCGTCATGCGGAATGGTGATATCAACAATCATTGCTCGGCGCTCAGATCAGATTATTATTATTATTATTACGGTAATTTATATTTAAAAAATACTATAGTAAACGACACGGTAATCACGGTAGGATCATTATTGTGTTTTGGTCAAAAATACCGCGCATTTTTTAATTTAAATATCACAGTAAAAGGCTTTGTCGCTTAGCGACCACATCGCCTTATCGGTAAAACAACAACATAGGCTAGCGAGAAAACAAAACAATCAATCTATGGAGAAATAGTTACAAATAAGTTGACTCTTGACTAATATTGTTCTGTGCATCAGATAGTGGAGAAGCCAATATACTATAACACATACCAATGTTATTATTATGTAAAATAGAAATCTTCCTCCGTTCGACAGCGTTCCGTACACATTCCATTAGAACGTGTTGAATATCTTCAATGGTACCACAGATATCACAATTAGGTGATGCTACTTTCTTCATTAAATAAGAGAATTTATTTGTAGGAATATTCCTACAAATAAATTCTCTTCCGGACATATGTCCGGAACGCAGTCTAAGAACGTTAATTAATACTTTACGATTATATTTAGCTTCATCTATCAAAGGATAAGCTGAAATTTGGGGCTGAATAGTTCGAAACCAGATCCCTTTAACAGTAGACCTTTTGTCGAAATATTCTTGCCAAATATCTTTACAATTAATTTTTTAAAACCTTATGTAAGGTTTTTAAAAATTAATCAGAATACAGAGGTCTTATCATAATAGGAATCCCATCCGCAATTGCTTCTTTGGCTAATAAGTCAACTCTTTCGTTTTCAGCTATTTCGATATGTGACGGTATCCGTTGTAATACAATTATTTTATGGTTTGATTGCAATTTTGTAATGGATTCTAAAATAGTGTATGCCGTCGGTGTGCCTCGTAAGGTGCGAGTGCACTGAGCTACATGTTGTATTGCGCTTTTTGAATCAGTGAAAAATCCGTGCATTTAATTTACGGTAATTACCGTGTATTTTGTATCTGGTAACAATGGTTGACACTGACAGTTTCAGTTTAACAATTCTCTTTTTATATTTATATACTTCTGCAACAGCCATAAATCAAGAAGAAGAAGATAATAATATTTTTTTTCTGTGTAGACCATTGAGCTCGTAATAAGGGGGAGAGGAAATGATTACAAATTTACCGAGCCAATTCTTTGAAATCCAAAAATGGCGGAATTTCCGCGTAAAAAATATCGATATCGATACTTCAGTCCTTCAAGCGATCTATAAATTTTTGGGTGGACAAAGGTTTTTTTAATTGCGTAAATCTTTATCTACCTGTACCTATAATTATATCTATGTTTGTCAAATTGCAACCCGATCCATTCATTCATATGAGCTAGTGGTTTATATATCAATCAGGTATGCCTTCTTTTTATTTTAAACAAACAGAAAATTAAGGGCATAACAATCTATTGAATAGATTTGGGTGGTAAAAAGCATAAAGAAATAAATAATAATTTCATCCTGGGTATAGTCGTTCATTCTAAGTCCAAACATACCTATATAAGTTTGTGATGTGATGACATCAGGAGAAAAAGATTTGAAAGTGAGGTATTACGATAACTAAAAACAAGTATATAATAATATTTTATTCCATCCATCAGTCATTCGACGTCCACTGCTGTACATAATAGGTCTCCCTAAGAGAACGCCACAATAAGCGGTCTTTTTTTTTGTTAACACGATCCAAAACGCAAGTTTACACACGTCACTGGGGTACCAACAGGATCCAAGGGGGGTGTCGAGCTTGATGTCATACAGGCTCGACAGTCAAATAGTACCCTGATAGCCCTAGATGATATTCATGATCTGGTAATGAAGTCACAATCCCATTAACTTTGGAATCGTTTGATTTGTTTTGACAAGTATTTCGGTCCTAGATGATGTCTAGGGCCTGATGATGATGATTTATGTTCATTTCCGTTATTGTACGCATGTTATAATTATACAAGCACGCATTAAAAAAGTTATAATCATTTTATTTCTACTCACAATTTTTTTTTAAAGTAAATGTTTTGATTGCTAATAACAATACAATTCAAATGATTAATATAATCGATAAATTAATAAAAAATATTTTATTTAATGGTATGCTGCTAAGCCATTGCTCACCACTTCATTCCGAGCACACAAAATTAATAAATGGACGGCTTCTTAGCACTATATGAAAATTTGTGACGAATAAAAATCACAAATCATTAGTGGTGGATGCTAGATTGAAACCTAAATAGCGCAAATTAAATATTTTTAAAATAAAGGATATTTAATATATCAATATTTTTTAAAACATCGATATATGGATAGTTGTTGGTTCTTCCTGCCACCCTAATTGACAGATGACATACAACAGATAAAGGCTTTGTTCCGATATACACTGCGAGCACTGCGATATCACGTGGTCAACAGCTTCCATAAATATAACAATTTGTACTATGGAATATTATTATTATTATTGAATATTGTAAATAAAAGATACCCAAACATGGCAAATGTAAAGAAATTGTGTTTATTGCAGTGTGAAACCAATACTTTGTATGAAATGAAAGTAATGACAGATCAGTATACTGGACTGCATTCCGTTATAAACAGTAACCAGTATAGCTAATTGTAAACGAACGACTTCACAGTATACTAAATTTACATCATACCTTACAGTGCTCGCAGTGTATATCGGAACACATCCAAATTACGCTGTCATCGTAACTATTAAGATGGCGGACGACAGCCTAAGTAAGTCACTTTTACTAAGTATATGAAGATTAGGGCGCTCTTGAGTAATATTGTTCTGTGTTAGGGCGCCTCCTCCTTATTATATTACGAGCACAGAACAATTAATACCAAAGATTACGAGCACAATGGTTTAGACGTACTTCTCTTTGAATCATTTAATGTTTACATAATTAAACTTGTATGAATACGTTTATAATATCTTCTTTAGTCAGATCCCGCGTAATGAATTTGTGTTAGTATACAATACAATAAAATTGTGTGACAAAGGGAGAAATGAAATTGGAGTATCTGTATTAATTATAGATCAAAGTAAACATTTACGAGCAATGAGTGTGGATTTGGAAAGCAACAGTTATTGGAGAGGAGTTCCACTGTCAGAGCTGTACGGCTCTCAGTCGCCATGGGGAGCTCCGGAATTTCCGCTAGTGACACCATCATATAATCATGCTGTACTCTATCATGTGCCCAGCAGCGGTTGTGTCGCTGGTGACAAGCCACCTAAACCACAGATAAGTCAAGATAAATGGGACTCTGAACATGTTAGAATGCCTTGTTCTAATCACAGTTTATACCCAGTAACTGACGTAAGTAGAAATTAAGTCATAATTTTATATAAGTACCTATATAAGTTTTATAAGTTATTATTATAAATATGTACTTTTTGTTTTCCTGTTCATCAGTCTAGGTTTTTATTAGACAGTAAATAACAAAATTATTTTATTTTTAGAACACAGGTGAGACACATTTAAAGAAGAGGTGGGAAATGATAGAAGCTGCCTTGGCAAAACCAATACATAACAGTCATCAGCTTGCCGAGGCCATACTCAGTTATAACACAAAGTTTAGGAATTGTTGGAAATTTAAAGGATTGCACAAGTTATTTAATGAGGTTAAATATGTTTGGTTAAATTTGTTACAGAAATATTTATAAATTATTTGTTTGAATGATATATTTTTGTTTACTTTTAGTATCTGGAAGAAGAGGAATCGCAATACTTTTTCGATGTAACTTTACCAGAAGTGGCTAAATTGGCATTGGCTCTGCCTAAATTGGTGCAAGCACCAATACCCTTACTAAAGTAAGATTTTCTTGGTATAGTATAATCTCACTAATCCGGCACTTCGATAGATCGGCACGTCCAATAATCCGGCACCCTCCACCCACGCCCTGTTCGCCCCTCTACACCTGTGCGCTCCGGTCGCTGCATCGTCGACTAGCAGTCTATCCTCAAAACTTATCACGTGCACGTGCTTACGTATTTGTTTTTTTCAAGTGAGTATAGTTTATAGTTAAAAATGTCAAATAAACGCAAACACAAGACACTAGATTTGAATAATAAAATGGAGATTTTAAAGAAGTTAGATAGTGGAGAAAACATATGCAAATTGGCAAAAGAATATGGGGTCGGCGTGCTACTATATACAATCTTAAGAAAAAAAGGCAAAGGATAGTAGACCACGTCAAGACAATGGAATCGGGGCCAGGAAAGCGTAAAACAATAAAGTTGGCGATTGTCCAAAGATGGAAAACGCTCTCTACATGTGGTTCATACCACGGCGTTCTATACACACTCCTATATCTGGAGAAATTCTGAAAGCCAAAGCAATCGAATTTTATAAAAGAAATACCCACAAAGATGATTTTCGTGCCAGCGATGGATGGCTGGATAAATTTAAAAAGCGATTTGGTATCCGTCTGTTAACCATATCGGGTGAGAAATTATCAAGCGATGAATCTGCAGTACAGCCATTTATCCAGCATTTTAAAAACAAAGTGGAAGAACTGGGTCTTCTTCCTGACCAAATCTATAACGCAAACGAGAGTGGTCTGTTCTGGAGACTGTTGCTCAATAAAACATTTGTATTGTCTAAAGAAGCAAGTGCACCAGGTCGTAAAGTGAGTAAAGATAAAATCACATTCATACCGTCTTTAAATGCTACTGGAACGCACAAATTGGATTTGTTAGTGATTGGTAAAGCAAAAAATTCCAGAGGTTTCAAGAACATTTGTCTGCCAGTCTGCTACAAGAACCAAATTAGAAGTTGGGTCACGAGAGAGGTATTTAGCAAATGGTTTCATAAAGACTTTGTCCCAGAGGTCAAGAAGTTTATGAAAAGATCCAACTTGCCCATAAAAGCTTTACTCGTACTCGACAATGCTCCAGGCTACCCAAATGAACAAGAACTCAAATCAAGTGATGGGAATATCCAAACCATCTTCCTACCACCAAACTGCACACCTTTACTTCAGCCGATGGATCAAAATGTTATCCAAAAAGTAGTCTTTGTATAAAAATAAATTGCTGATCCATATTATATCTCAGGATGGTGATATAACGCAGAGCCTTAAAAGATTGAATTTGAAGGATGTTGTATTCTCTCTCGCTCATGCTTGGAAGTCTGTTTCATCTAATTTAATCCAATCTTCATGGAAAAAGCTATGGCCTACAATGAATGATGTATCAGAAACAGAAGAAATATATGAATGGGATGATAATCTGCCTATTGCCGATTGGTTACAAAATCTATCGGAAAGAGGATTGGAGACAAGTGAAGAAAATTTAAATTCTTGGTTTGAAGGAATCGAAGAAACAGAACAAATGATGACAAATGAAGAAATTGTATATGAAGCAGTACAAGAAGAAGAAAACTTTGTAGAATATTGGAGCCACCAACTACTACAACTGTAAGAGTTAAACCAGATGATGCATTAATTTGTTTCAATACCTGCATAACATGGGCAGAAGAAAACGGCATATCTGCCAAAGATGTTATAATTCTTCGCAACATGCGAGAAAAGGTTTTTAAGCAAGGACTACAAGTTGCACAAAAGCAGACCTCAATTAAGGATTATTTTAAAACTATGTAATTACATATATGTACATGTTAATTTAATACATTTATACACACATATTCCCTCTATAAAATGCTTTGTTTTATTAATTACCTATGACTTTTTCGCTATAATCCAGTAATCCGAACATTCCAATAATCCGGCACCCTCCGGTTTTGAATAGTGCCGGATTAGTGAGATTATACGTATTACAAAACTGTAATAGTTTATTGTTGAAAATGAATTTATAAATGCATTCTATGGGTAAGAGCTGCTACTTGACGTCAATTGTTTTTAAAAAGGTGATGTTTTATTTACATATTACTTAACCATATATTGTCATTACAGGAAAAACAAGAATAGATCAGTATCTTTCTCCCAACAGCAGATAGTGTCTCTACTAGCAAATGCATTTTTCTGCACATTCCCTAGAAGGAATTCTAGGAAAAGTAATTCAGAATATTCTTTATATCCCTACATTAATTTTAACTCGTAAGTATGTCTATTAAAATAGCCGCACACATTACAATGCACTTTAAGGTCTTTATTAGCTACCAAATAAAATATGTAGCTAATCAAAATTTTTACTTAACCAGTTGAAAAGTTCTCTCTAAAAGCTTAAACTTACTCATTATATTGCAATATATTAGATCCAGTATTAGTTACTGTAGCTATATATAATTGATTAATATTCACTATTGAGGGTCTCGGCTGGAGAACCATCTTATTTGATTAAGTTGTAATTTCTTCTTTTTTATCTGGTATGAATTGCAATTGATTAATTTTTTTTATCTGGTATAAATTGGTGTCTGGGGCTGGCACCAAGAATAACTCCACCCGGTCTCTCCCCATGGGAGTTGTAAAAGCTGACTGAGGGATTACCAGGGGACCGGGCAGCAGCGTTCCCCTGTGTACTAAAAACATCCACTGCAATCGCCAACCCGCCTCCCAAGCGTGGCGATTATGGTAAAACCCATATTTTGGGGAGGCCTATGTCCTGCAGTGGACGATAAAAGCTGGTGGATGGATGGAAATAAAATATCCTCAATGTTGGACTTTCTTATTTTTTATCTGGTATGAATTGCATTGAACAAATAAAAAATCATCAATGTTGGACTTTCTTCTTTTTTATCTGGTATGAATTGCATATTCCATCTCAAGGTACAGGTGGAAGCTGATGTAAGTAGCCACATAAGTTTGAAGCAAATTTTTGTGGAATGTTGTGAAAAGTTATGTTTAGTTTAATTGGGTATTTGTTTGAACGAAATGTAGATTGCTATTGCCACATATTTGTACTTTGAATATTATTTACGCTGATATCCTCACTAGAAAGGTTTGAGTATTCGAGTTCTTCCTACAAGATAATGTGACATGTAGACTTAACACCCTTTACATATCTATTTTTGATCAGGCAGGCGTTTGTTAACAATTATTATATCATCTTTTTCAGTTATTCGTTATATGAGGCCACAGATTCTGATGCAAATTTGGAAAAAATTAAAAGCATATGTCATTACTTCAGGAGAGCTGTTATTAAAGGTGGTATTCTTTTGTAATTTAAATCATTGACTGCTCATAGACCTGCAAGCTAATAGACGAACTACATTCTGATCTTAGCATAAATGTCAGGATATGTCAGTATTATCAAAGTCTTATAAATATTTATAATAGCTATAGCCATTTTTTTTTATTTTTTATTTTTTTTTATTTTAGGTGGGCAAAAATGTCCTACCGCACACCCCGCTGCCCGGGGAGACAACGGGGTGAATGGGGCTCTCACCCACTAAAAACCCACCGTGCGCCTCCACCCGCCCTTGCTACGGCGGATCACGGGTACCGCGTCGTTACGACCGCGATCCGCAGGCGGCAGCCCCTACGGGCACCCTCTCTTGAGCGACGCCTCGCGCACTTGGGCGTCGCACCTTCGCGGTAGGCTTCCGCGGACGGCAGGGTACTCCCCGACCCCACCGCCCGCAGCCTCGGCTAGGGCGGCATCAGGCGCAAGTAAGCGCGCGCACGCCGCCCCTCGCGCCGGCGGCGAATCGGGTCCGCGAAGGAGGATTCCTCACGGGCCCTCTCCGCCACCTCCTTCCGCGAGATGACAGCCTCGCAGAAGGTGGCGACCGCGGTCCAGGCCCTGTCACTGCCAACCATCGCTCGCGCAACGGCCGGCAGCGACAGGTCCACGCCTATGACTGCAACGAGTTCCCGGCGCCGCACATCCCAGGCCGGGCACGACTCGAGCGTGTGCTGCGCCGAGTCCTCGTCGCAGTCGCAGTGGTGACAGCCTGGGGTCGTCTCCCTCCTTGCGATCGTGTGCAGGTATTTGCCGAAGCAACCATGCCCCGACAAAACCTGCACCAACCGGAAGGTGAGGACCCCGTGCTGCCGCCCTGCCCATTCTTCCAAGATCGGCCGGAGCGCCCCCACGGTCCAGAGACCGGCCCGGGGCGTCTCCAGCCGAGACTTCCACTTTAGGACGGTGGCGCGGCAGGCATCTTCCCGCCACGATGACATTGCGCTCGGCGAGGGGCAGCTGCCCCCCGCCCGCGCCGTCGACGCCCGCCGATAGACGTCGGCGAGCACCTCCGCCTCCAGATCCCACGGGGGGGTTCCGGCCAACGCGCAGGCTGCATCGGTCGAGACCGTGCGGTACCCGCGTATTGCCCTGACCGCTACGACCCTCTGTGGACGCCACAGAAAGGCCCTATTGCGAGCGGCCAGGGACTCCGTCCACACGGGCGCGCCGTACAGTGCCATTGACCGCACTACCCCCGCGTAGAGTCGTCGACACGCAAGACTCGGTCCGCCCAAATTCGGCATAAGTCGCCCGAGGGCGGACGCCGTGTTGACGAGCCTTGGCGCAAGACGGCGGAAGTGCTCGTCAAAGTGCCACCGTCCATCCAATACCAGGCCCAGATATTTGATGTGGGCCTGGATTGGGAAGCCCACACCGTTGACCGTTATCGAGGCGCTGGCGGGCGGGCCCCGTCGGCGCCCATGGAAAAGTAGGGCCTCCGACTTTTCAAGGGCCACCCTAAGCCCCAGCGCCTCGATCCGCCTGACCACCTCCGCGGTACCTGAGGTGGCCAGCGTTGCCGCCTCCTCGAGGGTCCTGCCCCGGGCTGTGACGAGCGTATCGTCTGCGTAGCAAATTACGCTCAGCCCGGGGGGGAGCCGGCCACGGAGGACCCAGTCGTAGCCGATGTCCCACAGGAGCGGCCCAAGAACCGAACCCTGCGGGACGCCGCACGACATAGCCCTCCTTACAACGTCCCCTTCCCGGTCCACGAAGAGGACGCTGCGGCCGTCCAGGTAGTCTGCCACCAGCCGCCTTAGGTAGAGGGGCACTCCATGGTACCGGAGTGCCTCCTTGATGCAGCCGAATGGCAGACTATTGAAGGCGTTGGCGACGTCGAGCGACACCGCCAACAGCACTTCCCTCGAGGCGACTGCCTCCGCAGCCGCGGCCTTCAGGCGCAGAATGGCGTCGACCGTAGACCGACCCGCCCGATATCCAAACTGGGCGTCGGACAGGTCGGGGCCGACCGCTCCTAGGTGCCGGACGATGCGGGCAGCGACTACCCGCTCGAGAAGTTTGCCCGCCTCGTCCAGCAACACGATGGGCCTGAAGGCCGAGACCGTATTCGGAGGCCGTCCCGGCTTCGGCAGGAGCACGAGCTTCCCCTCCTTCCAGCAGTCAGGGAACCGTCCGGACACCAGGCAAGCGCCGAACAGCTCCCCGAGGCGGGGCTCAAGGTGGTCGAGGACCAGGGCCAGCACTCGGGCGGGAACCCCGTCCGGCCCGGGGGCGGCGCCTCTCCGCATACGCGCAGCCGCCGCCCCCATTTCCGTCGTCGTCACGGGCGGTACCTCCCCGTCGTCGGCCTCCCGGTCACCATCTGGCGGAGCCATGACCGGGGGCGTGTGCACCGCCCGTGAGGGGAAAAGTCCCTCGACCACCTCAGAGAGGAAGCCCGGCCGGAGGGTCTCCGTAAGGGGGGGGCCCTGGGCGCGGAGCTTGTTAAGCGCCGCGCGGTACGGGCGTCCCCAGGGGTCACGCTCGAGACCCTCCAGCATCTCCTGCCTTTTCGCGTCTTTGGCGCGACAGATGGCCAGCTTTAACGCGGCGCGCGCACTGCTGTACGCCGCATACAGCTGGCCCTCCCGCTCTTCGTCGCGGATTCGGCGACGTCGGCTGCGGGTGTAGGACCTCCGGGCACGAATACAGGCCGCACGGAGGTCCGCCAGCTCCGGGGACCACCAGTAGACCCCCTTCCGTCGAGGCGGGCGCCGCACGCGGGGCATGGCCGCATCGCAGATCTGCGTAAGCATGCCGCGAATGCGGCCAGCCTCGGTGCCCACGTCATCCGTCAGGGGGGGAGGCAGCCAAGATTGAAAAATGGCCGCCTCCACTAGCAGGTCCCGGTCGAGCCTACCCACAGCCCATCGCGGAAAAGCGGGAGTTCTGTCCGCCGCGTGACCCCTGCTGGCGCCCTGAAGGGTCCGGGAGACCTCTGTCTGAATGTATCTGTGGTCAGATAGGGTCTCGACCTCCTCCAGGACTCGCCAGCTCCTTACGCGTGCGGCGACACCGGGGCTAGCGAACGAAAGGTCCACTATCGACCCGCCCCCGCGCCGCACGCACGTTAGGGCGGACCCTCGGTTTAGCAACACGAGGTCCGCCGCTGCCGCCCACTCTTCGACCGCCGCACCTCGGGCGTCCGTCCCGGGGGACCCCCACGCCGTTGATTTGGCGTTGAAGTCCCCCAGCACGAGCACAGGGCTCGGTGCTATACGCCGTATCGAGGTCTCCAGATTGTGCAGGAGGACCTCGAAAGCCGCCAGACTACGACTAGGGGAGAAGTACACGCCATACAGCGTGACCCCTCCCCATTCAGCCGCCACATATCCCGTGCCCTGGTCTTTGAGTGACAAGGGCGGGGAATGCGGCGCCGCCGAACCGACGACCGCCACGGAGCCATCCCCGCTACCCGCCCAATTGGGGCGATCCGGGACTATGTAGGGCTCCGCGGCTACGGCAACACCGATCGACCGCTCCGCCATGGATTGCAGGAAGAGGTCCTGCGCCCTGGCGGAACGGCCGAGATTCCCTTGGAGGAGGATAGCGTCGTGATCCGTTATTGGACCACGATATCCTCCTCCATGCGCTGCGGCGGTCCAGCCGCGCCGGGTTGGGCAGCCGGGGCCGATTGGCTGCCCACCCCCCTCTTAGGGCCTGACTTGGCCGGAGGCCTGCACCCCACCCGCCCCATACAGTGGTTGGCGGGGCGATTGCCCGCCGCGCACGCGGGGCAGTGTGGGGTGGCAGAACAGGCAGCCGCCTGGTGCCCTGCCTGACCGCAGCGGAAACAGAGCCCGCTGCAGTCGAAGCAGTTAGTGCACAGCGGCCGGGTGTGACCGACCGCCATGCACTTATAGCACCTGGCAGGCCGGGGCTCCAGCGCGATTACCCGCGCGGCGCTCCAGCCCACCAGAAGTCTACCGGCGGCGACCAAATCCTTGGCCGCCGCGACAGGGCATGAGACCCAGACGGCACCCACACCACCTGGACCTGGGCGAATGGTGCCCACCCGGACGGCGCTGCTGGGAGACCCGGTTTTCGAGACAATCGCCTCCCGGATCTCTTCCGCCGTCACGGAATCGTCCAGCCCGGAAATGCGCAGTTCGGCGCACTTCACGGGTCTGGCGACCCGGACACCACTCTCTTCTGGGAACAGGCCCAGCAGCCTCGCGGCCATTGCGTCGGCCGTCTTGGCGCCCTCTGGCCCCAGGTACTCGAAGATTCGAGCACTTGTCCGGGCTTGGCGGGATCGAGCGGAAACGTCTCCGAGGTCTGAGACGTTTATATCCCGCCGGGCACGCTTCAAGACGGCCTCGTAAGTCAGGCCCTTTTCCTTGGCCTCGGGCAGCAGGGTGATGACCACCGCTGCTGCCTTCGGCACTTTGAGCTTACGCGACCTTTTTCTTTTAGGCGCCTTTTGGGTCTCCCCCGTTTGCGCCCCTCTTTGCGACATTGGCGCTGCTTCGCGTTCCGCGGCAGCACCACGACCCTTGGCCCGGGATCGCCGGGGCCCCACCACTTGCCAGCCCCCGTCTGAGGACGTAGGAGCCTTATTGCCAGGAGCAGAATCCTGGGGCGTAACCACCGTAGCTCGCGAGGGTGTGGCCTTTTGTCGCGGTTCTGTAGCACGTGGAGGCGCTGCGGCACTTGGCAGAGGTGGGAACTCCTCTCGGGGCTGGCCCCTCGAGGCTTGTCCCACCTGGCCCTTTTTCTTGCCCTTTTTCGTCGTTTGCGCCTCCGCTAGCGGCGCACTCTTCCGGCTCGGTGTTTTGGCCGCCTTAGCGGCAAAGGACACTTGACCACCCTGGCACGGCAGGGGTGTCGGTGCCGAGGACAATGCGGCACTTCTTTTATCAGCCGCCAGCGGCGGCCGAAGTCGGGGCTCCGGCGGCAATCTTGCGGCTAGGGCCTCAAACCGCGGGCCAAAGACCGCATCCATGCGGTCGATGACCGCGCGGAGCATTCCATCGTCGAGCCCAGTGACAGGGCCCGACTGAGCGGCAGACGGAGCCGAGGCGGTCGCGGAGGTGGGGCGGAGGCGCAGCGGCTGCGGCGAGGCGGTCGCGGGGAGAGCAGGCTCGACCCGCATTACGGAGGCCGATGCACTTGGGGTGGCCTCAGGGAGCCCAAGCTCGACCCTCATATTGGCCATGCCCCGGTGCAGCTCCTCGACCGTCGCCTCCAGGCGCTGGTTACGTGCTCCAAGGTCGGCCACCTCCGACACAAGCCGCTCTACCACGTTGGACAGCTCCGTGGCGGCGATTTTGAGGCCCCGGACGAAGCTACCTTTTAGGTTCTTCGAGCCCATGGCCACCGTCGTGATTATGGCCACGCTGTCCGCGGCTCTCTCTGCAAATTTAGCCGCAGTGGGCGGCCCGCCGCTGTCGATAGGGAGACGGAGCTTCTCAGACAGGAGCGCCAAGCGCTCCTCTGAGTGTTGCACCGTCTCAACCCTCTTCAGGCATCGCGTCTCAGCCGCTGAGGCGGCACGCGGGATTGGTGTCCCGGGTCGGCCGATGCCTCGACCCCTAACCGCTGCGGGTATTTTTGGGGGAGGCATCTCAGCCGAACCCCTTACGGCTGAGGCGTCAGGTGCATTACCCGACTCCGTCGAATTGTTTTTTAAATTTTGCAAATCCATTTGATTCCCACGAGTGTGGGAGAAAAGAGGTCCACCCGGGCAGAGCTCCCATTACCCGGGTAAGCGTACATTTGTAACCCAACACAGGGGGTCCGCAGGTACCCTGGCTGGGGCCGCGCTCGAGACTGAACTACCCATCAGCCATGCATCTCCTCGCCGCGCGCCAGAGCTTGAGATTCGGGGTAATTTTTTATAGAGGTTGTCTTCCTCGCGGTCCGGGCGATTAAGCCAAGACCCTCGTTCCTGTATGCCCGCGAGACGTAACCACAGACACGCGCTCAGGTTTACGATTTGGGATGGAGGGGGCCGCTGTGGCCCCACTGTCCCCCCTCTCCAGAGCCCGGTGAGCCAGTCTGGCCCCACCGACTCCGACGCCTGGTCTATCCGCTGTGCCCTCTGCTGAGTCAGAGGGACACGCGGAGACCCGTCCTGTCCGGAATTTTAGCCGCCGGCGACTGCCGACGTTGCCCGGGGTGCACCACTAGGAGGTAAACCGGAATAATAGCTATAGCCACAACCAAGATTTCAACCTGCCTCCTGGATAACTGCTCCGACTAAGGCATCGTGACATGAGCTAGCGAATACTACATAGACCATTATACCAATCTATGCCAGTTGTTCTTTTATATATGGAAATTCTTAAATGCGCTGTATCGTTTCAGTACAGTGCCAGTCGGCACGGTGACGTTCAGCCGTCGGTCGGTGCCACCGCGCGGATGCCCGCTCTGGCCGCGTTCGGAGCGCTTGCTATCCTCAGTCCCCCTGCACGTTGACTCACACAACACCATTGAGGATGCCCAGGGATTGATACAAGTCGATTTCGCTAATAAGTCAGTATTTCATATCTAGAAACTGGTAAGGGGAATTTGTTAGTATTGAAGGAAACCTATGTACATAGTCTGGCCATAAATACCATAATATTAAATTTTTTGATTTTGGGGCCTGCCATTTTTAAATGAATATTCAACTTTTTTTTTATTTGAAAGGCCTTGATTAGACTTAAAAACTGGTATACATTTTATCCCGCTACTATATCGGGAACCTGAGATATAACCGAAAAACTAGAAAATTATTTAAACTAGATTTTTTTTTAGAATGTATTTAAAAGAACTACTAGATGGATTTCGATGCAGCTTTTTTTATTTGAAAGGCCTTGATCTGATTTAAAAACTGGTAGACATTTTATCCCACTACTATATCGGGAACCTGAGATATAACCGAAAAACTAGCTTTTGGCTGCGGCGAAGCCGCTGGCAATGGCTAGTTTAACCTATAATTCAAAAATGATTAAGGTGGTAATATTGATAAAGCTTTTTAGGCGGTACTTACCCAAAGTAAGGTCACTGCAAATTTTTATTTATTGACGACGATTTTAATATCGAGCAACATTTTTACAAGCAGAATGATCGAGTTTATGTTCATAGCTCTATAGAAGTATTTGAATCTTCACAGACGAAGTCGCGGGTAGAATCTGATTTCGTATATTATTTTTTCATTTTAATCTAGAATTCGCAACAACAGTAAATTAAAAAGGGGCAAAATATGTGTATAAATTTCCTCAGACAATTTGAAAATTACAAGTTATCTTACCATGTGATTTTTTTTCTTGAATAACCTGTTTCTGCTATGCATACTTTTTGTGTGAACCTTACAGATATCTCGGCGGAGGTGTGCTTGGTCATGGTTGTGTACAAGAAGAAATTAGGTTTGTGATCTGCCCTGAATTGTTGCTGTCTATGCTCTTTACTGAGAAACTCGGGCCCAATGAAGCACTTATGATTATAGGTAAGTTACCAAGGAGCTTAAATTTTAATAAGGTTATTAAGACAACACTCTTTTGGAAATAATCCATTTATCGTACTTTAAAAACGCAATTTAACAGACACATAGTACACCCAGACTCTAAACAACCATTTATGTGTCACAGAAAGATTTATCCTGTGTGGGATTCGAATCCATAACACTCAACAAGGAAAGTCAGTGTCTAAACCACTCTGCCATCTGTGTAGTCAGAGTCGTCAGCTACCATTAGCAATAAAAAATAACAACCTGTAAACCTAATGCATTCTCAGGTTCGGAACGATTCAGCAGTTACACGGGCTACGGATACACATTCCAATGGGCGGGTGACTTTGTCGACAACACTCCTAGAGATTCGTCGGGACGGCGCCGCTGTGCAGTGTTGGCTATTGATGCGGTGCCGTATGGTAATGCTATGCGGGAATTCCAGAAAGAGTGCATCACCAGGGAACTAAACAAGGTAGTCTACTTTTACTAGCTCTTTTACTGTCATCTAGATTCTAGGGGTTAGAATGTATCTCACTCGATCATATCGACATGACATCGTGTCATTGTGATTGGTTGAGAGATCACCGTGATTGGCCGAGGGATTATTGCGACATCACGCGTTGGTTTCTCTACCAATCACAAGTGAGACGATACGATGTCGATACAATTTAGTGAGTTACATTCTGATCCTCCTGCTCTTGATTTTTCTGCGTGGTTTTCCGAAATAGTTCATCTATGTTACAGGGTGTAAATGACATCGTACTGATAATTGATAGCATGGGTTCAGTACTCGAGTCTGAACCCCCAAGAGCTGGAAATTTGCATTGCTCGTTTTATGAAAATTGCAATTTATTTTTTAAATTTAAATAAAATCGTGTATACACGGTGTAAGACACGGATCTACGCAGACTGATGGGGTGACTTCAGTATATAATACTAAGATGATCGGTACATGAAATTAGTTCAGGAACCTTATGGAAATCCAGTAAACTTGATTTGTTTTATTAGCTCACACGCAATGTATCGTTAACGCTGCAAAATTCACGTAGCGGACAACCGCCCTTCCCGCCACAGCGTCAATGCTTAGCGTCGAACGCGCTCATACCAAGTGATTTATTACGTCAGATTTGAGAAGCCGGTGTGACGTACCTACAAATAAACAACAAAAAAACAACACCAAAAAAAAAATCATCAAAATGCCCTATAAACGACAGTACCTACTTAAGCTCGATTTAAACAACAATAATAATAATAATAAGACCTAAATCACAGAAAAGGTAATAGTACTACCACAGAATAGGTAATGTACCTAAACGCAGAGTCACGGGCTCACGGCGGCGCGGCGCGCGCCCGTGTCGCTCCCGGACCCCCGCAATTCGCAGGTTGTCGTTCGGTGGCAAATTTAGTACCTACAGGAGCGGCTACACATTTGGCACAGAACTGCAACATCGCGGTGTCCTACGTTTAATTAAACTATTGATTTGTCTACTTACATCATTTCTTTTTTAGGCGGGTTTTTCATAGTTCTAGGATCAAGCCCACTTCTCAAACGTTTTACCCGCACACCGTGCGGTTTATAAGAGAAAATGCTAAACGCGCGTAAACTGTAATCTTATTTTATGTTAATTATTCATGTAGGCACCTACACGGACATTGTGACAATAAGCCAACCGCCGCGGGCGACTTGCCTTGCCGCCAAAAAGCCCTACTTACTACATCAGTGTAGTCATTTATAAGATAGGTACCTAATAACCGTATCTAGTCGGCCAGTCGCATAGGTAGGTACTTAAATAAATGTATCATACAAAAATTATACATTTTAACTGCCTCGGTGGTATAGCGGTAGTGTATGCGACTGCTAAGCATGAGGTCTTGGATTCGATCCCGGGTCGGGCAATGTTATTGAGCTTTTCCTAAAAAAAAAATTCTCAGTAGCAGCCCGGAGTTTGGAAATGTGCCCGGTAGACGTCAATAGGCTCGCCCCCTATTACGTGGGACTCAAACATAGCTGGCGAGTCGTGGGTGTGTAATACACCTCTGCCTACCCCTTCGGGGAATACAGGCGGGATGCTATGTTATGTGTTGTTTACAAAAATTCATAAAACTATTGTTTTAAGTAAGATGAAACCTTTGTTACTTAAATAAAATACCTACGTCTTGACTCAAGCCTGATGGTTTATTTATGCCAACTACATTTCATTTTGTGCACACTGAAGTCCATTGAAATGATAAATTTTTTGGGCTTTATAGCTTGTAAAAGTTTTCGAATATCAAGACGGTTTATCAAGATTTTTCTACTTAGAATTTCACATGCTAGGCAATCTAAATTAAAATTAGTGGGGTGGCCGACCGGATAGGCAGTCGGACCGGATTTCTGAAGACGCGGGTTCGATTCCCGCCCCCAACTGTCATTTTTCTATTTTCACCAAATTAATATCAAGATGGGTGTACTCAAAAGTTAAATACATTTTTATGGTCACAACCATTGTCCCGTGGCCGCCGTGGTATAAAAAGGGGTGCGAAGAGTTTTTCCGCTATATCGGCAAACTTAGAAAATTTTCTAAGGGGCAAACTACCTACCTATTCGTAGCATAAACTTGGTAATAGATTTTTTTTACAATTTTAGTACCTACTTACTGTAACTTTTAGTCGTAGAACCAAAACAAAAAAGTTTACTAGTAGGTACCTACCTAGTTTATTATTTTTTTCGAAACTGGATTTTTAGACTTACGACGGTAACGTACCTACGTCACGGTAATAATACCTACGTCGCTTTTTGACGAACATACAGACTGCAAAGTAGGTACATAACTTTAGGTAAACGCCGCGCCAAATAGACTAACCGATCGGAAGCGCACTGGTAGGTACGTTGCGAGGGGTAGGTATGCGGCGAGAACAATGAACTCTGTAGCTAGGTAGAAATTTAACAGCTGATTTAATGCGGCCTTCGTAAGAGGAGTTCAACATCCACCGCTGTTTTTTTTTATTTTAGCTGTTTTATTTAAATTAATGGACTGCTGCGTGCAGAGAATGTAATTGTATATTAAAATAAAGGAACAGTAAATGAAAACGACGATGAAAAAATAAAAAAAATCCGGAGAAAATTTCCAGTGGAATATGACTCAGAATGAGGACCTGAATCCATCCTTTCAGTTTATGGAGAACCGTCACTTTCACCCGGTATGTTCTATCTATTCCATTTTAGGTATTAAACCGATACGCTAAAAACTACAATGGTATGAAACCTTCGTCATTATTTGTAGTCGTGCTGTTAATGATTCAATGGCGGCTAATAAAATGCTAAGTTTGTAACCCGTCGTTGTCGACGAAAATGGTATGGGGCATATTATTACATATAATATTATTACAATTATTTGTGTGTTATTTTGGCGACGTCTTTGCCCGGAGTTATCGGTATGATATCATTTACACCTGGCATATAATTTAAATCAATGTGCGTGTGTTCCTTATGTACACCAAAACAGCTGGACCGATTTTGATGAAATTGTCAGCCAATTTTCAGATTAATCCAGCGAGTGAGTCTGTTGTCAAGTTTGGTAGCGATCCGATCATTAGGGTTTTTTATCTGTTTAGGCAATTTTGGGTCATTTCTTTATAAAGATTATTAAGGTACTGCGAAACGTCGCAGGCAGAATCTAGTATTATATAAATACTCTACGTCATAACTATCTCTATGCAAAAACAACTATCCCAGGGGTACCGTTAATTTTTAAGGGATAAACATTAGCCTAAAGCTAGAATCAAAGCCGCGGCTTACGGACGCGTCTGACAGCCGCGACTTGTATATATATCTGAACAATTAATGTACACTGATCTGTACAAACTATCAGATGTAAGTCGCGGACGTAACCTTACGCCGTCCCCGAGCGTTCGGACGTCCGATAGGAATCTGGCCTGCTGGATATTTTTGTCATGTACACACTTATCAGTCGAGGCTGTCAGCCGCGGCTTACGGACTCGTCCGACAGTTTGATTCCACCTTATGTCAATTTCTGAGCTCTGATTTACATGGTATTATGAAGTAACATTTCATGATTATCAGTTAAGCAGTTGGATGTCAAAGGGTGGTAACAACTGTAGTAGAATAGGAGCCCAGTTATAATCACCGCAATACTCGTAGCTTTATCAATGGCATAGCAAAGTTGTTGTCCATTTTTAAACGGATGCTCCGTTTGGAACTTGAGGACTACTGCTATGGTGTTGGCGAAATATCTAAGTATGATACAAGAATAACATTATTGTGCCGCGACATATATTTCCTTCGTTATAAATTGCCTACAGCCTGTTTTGTAGTATATTCAGTCTGCCCGTGCCCTTCCCTTGCAGTGTATATCAATCTTTACGGGAGTACTACAGCTCTGTAGTATTGATCTTTACGGTAGTGCTACACTTGTTTCGAATGGCGAGTAAGAGCGCCGTAGGCCCATATCCCCTCCTTATACTCCATCCTCATTTTATTAATCTTGCTTTCCACTTCCTATGTAGTTGTTATACCGTAATTATTATTTAAATTGCATATATTCAGGCATGGATAGGAGTATCCTTCGATACGGACCATACATCGGACTCGCTGCAATATCCAGGTGTCGCCACAGGCAACTGGGGATGCGGGGCTTTCGGTGGTACACCTCACCTGAAGAGTTTGCTACAAATGATGGCTTGTGCTGAAGCCCGGAGACCTATGGCATACTGCACATTCAAAGACGACAAGTTGAGAGATGATATAATCAGCGTATACAATCTACTGTCAAGGTATAACGTTACCGTAGGTAAGTAATTTTTATATACATACATATGTATAAAGCAACTATATACTAGCAGTGCCACGCCGATTTACTTGCCATTTAGTTTCTGAAATTGAACATTTATAATTAACTATATACAGTCGTGGTCAACTAATTAGGGACAATCTCTAGTTGAACCAAATTGTGAATTAATTTTTTATTTTCCAATGAGGCTTAACAATATTCCGTATCTTTTACATGTAAGTATAATTAGTCATTGATGTGCCCGATTATACAAACAATAACAACTCCTTAAACATTAAACCTCTTTACAGTATAGCTGATAGCTTATCATAGTGCTATTTGTTCAAAGAATGCTGGCTGGCCATTTAATTAGGGACACTTGAGGTATTGCGTTCTATTTTCAGAATTTGAATCTTAACATACTTTTTTATTTCTTCTCTTATTGTTTTGTGGTAGTTTTGGCGGCAATCCAGATTTTTAATTTTAAGTTTTGAGAATTATTTTGAAGGAAAAGATCGAGAAAAACAACTCCGCAAGAAGATATAATGATAACCAGCGGGGTTAGACAGCATCTCATATCTCACTTGTCGATCGTATCGTGATCACTGTGATTGGTTGAGATATCACCGTGATGGGCCAACGGATTATTGCGACATCACGCGTCGGTTTCTCTACCAATCACAAGCGAGTCGATACGATGTCGATTGTGAGATATGAGATTCCGTCTGATACCCCTGGTTAGCTAAGAAAGACCCGTTTCTAGGCTCTATTTTAATAAAACACGAAGTGTTTGGAGCAGACGAAAGAGCCGGTGTATCAGCGAGGACCGTTCGACGACGTCTGGTAGAAGCAGGGTTGTTCGGAAGATGCTCCAAAGTCCTCAGACGGGGGCTGGCAAGTGGTGGGGCCCCGGCGATCCCGGGCCAAGGGTCATGGTGCTGCCGCGGAACGCGAAGCGGCGCCAATGTCGCTAAGAGGGGCGCAAACGGGGGAGACCCCAAAGGCGCCTAAAAGAAAAAGGTCGCGCAAGCTCAAAGTGCCGAAGGCAGCAGCGGTGGTCATCACCCTGCTGCCCGAGGCCAAGGAAAAGGGCCTGACTTACGAGGCCGTCTTGAAGCGTGCCCGGCGGGATATAAACGTCTCAGACCTCGGAGACGTTTCCGCTCGATCCCGCCAAGCCCGGACAGGTGCTCGAATCTTCGAGTACCTGGGGCCAGAGGGCGCCAAGACGGCCGACGCAATGGCCGCGAGGCTACTGGGCCTGTTCCCAGAAGAGAGTGGTGTCCGGGTCGCCAGACCCGTGAAGTGCGCCGAACTGCGCATTTCCGGGCTGGACGATTCCGTGACGGCGGAAGAGATCCGGGAGGCGATCGTCTCGAAAACCGGGTCTCCCAGCAGCGCCGTCCGGGTGGGCACCATTCGCCCAGGTCCAGGTGGTGTGGGTGCCGTCTGGGTCTCGTGCCCTGTCGCGGCGGCCAAGGATTTGGTCGCCGCCGGTAGACTTCTGGTGGGCTGGAGCGCCGCGCGGGTAATCGCGCTGGAGCCCCGGCCTGCCAGGTGCTATAAGTGCATGGCGGTCGGTCACACCCGGCCGCTGTGCACTAACTGCTTCGACTGCAGCGGGCTCTGTTTCCGCTGCGGTCAGGCAGGGCACCAGGCGGCTGCCTGTTCTGCCACCCCACACTGCCCCGCGTGCGCGGCGGGCAATCGCCCCGCCAACCACTGTATGGGGCGAGTGGGGTGCAGGCCTCCGGCCAAGTCAGGCCCTAAGAGGGGGGTGGGCAGCCAATCGGCCCCGGCTGCCCAACCCGGCGCGGCTGGACCGCCGCAGCGCATGGAGGAGGATATCGTGGTCCAATAACGGATCACGACGCTATCCTCCTCCAAGGGAATCTCGGCCGTTCCGCCAGGGCGCAGGACCTCTTCCTGCAATCCATGGCGGAGCGGTCGATCGGTGTTGCCGTAGCCGCGGAGCCCTACATAGTCCCGGATCGCCCCAATTGGGCGGGTAGCGGGGATGGCTCCGTGGCGGTCGTCGGTTCGGCGGCGCCGCATTCCCCGCCCTTGTCACTCAAAGACCAGGGCACGGGATATGTGGCGGCTGAATGGGGAGGGGTCACGCTGTATGGCGTGTACTTCTCCCCTAGTCGTAGTCTGGCGGCTTTCGAGGTCCTCCTGCACAATCTGGAGACCTCGATACGGCGTATAGCACCGAGCCCTGTGCTCGTGCTGGGGGACTTCAACGCCAAATCAACGGCATGGGGGTCCCCCAGGACGGACGCCCGAGGTGCGGCGGTCGAAGAGTGGGCGGCAGCGGCGGACCTCGTGTTGCTAAACCGAGGGTCCGCCCTAACGTGCGTGCGGCGCGGGGGCGGGTCGATAGTGGACCTTTCGTTCGCTAGCCCCGGTGTCGCCGCACGCGTAAGGAGCTGGCGAGTCCTGGAGGAGGTCGAGACCCTATCTGACCACAGATACATTCAGATAGAGGTCTCCCGGACCCTTCAGGGCGCCAGCAGGGGTCACGCGGCGGACAGAACTCCCGCTTTTCCGCGATGGGCTGTGGGTAGGCTCGACCGGGACCTGCTAGTGGAGGCGGCCATTTTTCAATCTTGGCTGCCTCCCCCCCTGACGGAAGACGTGGGCGCCGAGGCTGGCCGCATTCGCGGCATGCTTACGCAGATCTGCGATGCGGCCATGCCCCGCGTGCGGCGCCCGACTCGACGGAAGGGGGTTTACTGGTGGTCCCCGGAGCTGGCGTACCTCCGTGCGGCCTGTATTCGTGCCCGGAGGTCCTACACCCGCAGCAGACGTCGCCGAATCCGCGACGAAGAGCGGGAGGACCAGCTGTATGCGGCGTATAGCAGTGCGCGCGCCGCGTTAAAGCTGGCCATCTGTCGCGCCAAAGACGCAAAAAGGCAGGAGATGCTGGAGGGTCTCGAGCGTGACCCCTGGGGACGCCCGTACCGCGCGGCGCTTAACAAGCTCCGCGCCCAGGGCCCCCCCCTTACGGAGACCCTCCAGCCGGGCTTCCTCTCTGAGGTGGTCGAGGGACTTTTCCCCTCACGGGCGGTGCACACGCCCCCGGTCATGGCTCCGCCAGATGGTGACCGGGAGGCCGACGACGGGGAGGTACCGCCCGTGACGACGACGGAAATGGGGGCGGCGGCTGCGCGTATGCGGAGAGGCGCCGCCCCCGGGCCGGATGGGGTTCCCGCCCGAGTGCTGGCCCTGGTCCTCGACCACCTTGAGCCCCGCCTCGGGGAGCTGTTCGGCGCTTGCCTGGTGTCCGGACGGTTCCCTGACTGCTGGAAGGAGGGGAAGCTCGTGCTCCTGCCGAAGCCGGGATGGCCTCCGAATACGGTCTCGGCCTTCAGGCCCATCGTGTTGCTGGACGAGGTGGGCAAACTCCTCGAGCGGGTAGTCGCTGCCCGCATCGTCCGGCACCTAGGAGCGGTTGGCCCCGACCTGTCCGACGCCCAGTTTGGATATCGGGCGGGTCGGTCTACGGTCGACGCCATTCTGCGCCTGAAGGCCGCGGCTGCGGAGGCCGTCACCTCGAGGGAAGTGCTGTTGGCGGTGTCGCTCGACGTCGCCAACGCCTTCAATAGTCTGCCATTCGGCTGCATCAAGGAGGCACTCCGGTACCATGGAGTGCCCCTCTACCTAAGGCGGCTGGTGGCAGACTACCTGGACGGCCGCAGCGTCCTCTTCGTGGACCGGGAAGGGGACGTTGTAAGGAGGGCTATGTCGTGCGGCGTCCCGCAGGGTTCGGTTCTTGGGCCGCTCCTGTGGGACATCGGCTACGACTGGGTCCTCCGTGGCCGGCTCCCCCCCGGGCTGGGCGTAATTTGCTACGCAGACGATACGCTCGTCACAGCCCGGGGCAGGACCCTCGAGGAGGCGGCAACGCTGGCCACCTCAGGTACCGCGGAGGTGGTCAGGCGGATCGAGGCGCTGGGGCTTAGGGTGGCCCTTGAAAAGTCGGAGGCCCTACTCTTCCATGGGCGCCGACGGGGCCCGCCCGCCAGCGCCTCGATAACGGTCAATGGTGTGGGCTTCCCAATCCAGGCCCACATCAAATATCTGGGCCTGGTATTGGATGGACGGTGGCACTTTGACGAGCACTTCCGCCGTCTTGCGCCAAGGCTCGTCAACACGGCGTCCGCCCTCGGGCGACTTATGCCGAATTTGGGCGGACCGAGTCTTGCGTGTCGACGACTCTACGCGGGGGTAGTACGGTCGATGGCACTGTACGGCGCGCCCGTGTGGGCGGAGTCCCTGGCTGCTCGCAATAGGGCCCTTCTGTGGCGTCCACAGAGGGTCGTAGCGGTCAGGGCAATACGCGGGTACCGCACGGTCTCGACCGATGCAGCCTGCGCGTTGGCCGGAACCCCCCCGTGGGATCTGGAGGCGGAGGTGCTCGCCGACGTCTATCGGCGGGCGTCGACGGCGCGGGCGGGGGGCAGCCGCCCCTCGCCGAGCGCAATGTCATCGTGGCGGGAAGATGCCTGCCGCGCCACTGTCCTAAAGTGGAAGTCTCGGCTGGAGACGCCCCGGGCCGGTCTCTGGACCGTTGGGGCGCTCCGGCCGATCTTGGAAGAATGGGCAGGGCGGCAGCACGGGGTCCTCACCTTCCGGTTGGTGCAGGTTTTGTCGGGGCATGGTTGCTTCGGCAAATACCTGCACACGATCGCAAGGAGGGAGACGACCCCAGGCTGTCACCACTGCGACTGCGACGAGGACTCGGCGCAGCACACGCTCGAGTCGTGCCCGGCCTGGGATGTGCAGCGCCGGGAACTCGTTGCAGTCATAGGCGTGGACCTGTCGCTGCCGGCCGTTGCGCGAGCGATGGTTGGCAGTGACAGGGCCTGGACCGCGGTCGCCGCCTTCTGCGAGGCTGTCATCTCGCGGAAGGAGGTGGCGGAGAGGGCCCGTGAGGAATCCTCCTTCGCGGACCCGATTCGCCGCCGGCGCGAGGGGCGGCGTGCGCGCGCTTACTTGCGCCTTATGCCGCCCTAGCCGAGGCTGCGGACGGTGGGGTCGGGGAGTACCCTGCCGTCCGCGGAAGCCTACCGCGAAGGTGCGACGCCCAAGTGCGCGAGGCGTCGCTCAAGAGAGGGTGCCCGTAGGGGCTGCCGCCTGCGGATCGCGGTCGTAACGACGCGGTACCCGTGATCCGCCGTAGCAAGGGCGGGTGTAGGCGCACGGTGGGTTTTTAGTGGGTGAGAGCCCCATTCACCCCGTTGTCTCCCCGGGCAGCGGGGTGTGCGGTAGGACATTTTTGCCCACCTAAAATAAAAAAAAAAAAAAAAAAAAAAGGGTTGTTCGGAAGAGTGGCTCGCAAAGTACCGTTGTTGAAGAAAGAACGTAGAAATGCTCGTTTGGCGTTTGCTCGTAAATATGGACATTGGACCTACGCCCAATGGCAACATGTATTATTCTCTGACGAGACCAAGGTTAATTTGATTTCTTCAGATGGAAGGCAATATGTACGGCGTCCTGTAAAAGCGAAAATGAATCCAAGATTCACAAAAAAACAGGTGAAACATGGCGGTGGAAACATTAAAATGTGGGGTTCATTTTCTGGACGTGGAGTGGGACCTGTGAGGAAAGTTCAGGGTAACTTAGACCAACATCAATACAAGGCAATATTGGAAGAAACTATGCTTCCCTATGCTGAGGAGCATCTCCCTATTATATGGACGTTTCAGCAGGATAACGAATCGAAACATACCGCCCGTTCAGTCAAGTCGTTTCTTACCAGTCAGTCAGTATCGGTGCTAGATTGGCCAGCAAATAGCCCGGACCTCAACCCAATTGAGCACCTTTGGCACGAAATCAAGAAAAAAGTTGCCACTTATCGTACTACAACTTTAGATGAACTTAATGAAGCTTTTTGTGAGGTATTCGCAAACATTCCTGTCGAAACATGTCAGAAACTGATAATGTCCTATGCCACATCGGTGTCAAGCGGTAATTACTAACAAAGGTTTTGCTACTGGGTATTGATTTTACACGTAATAAAATGGAGCTGTTAAAGATATTATAATACTGCAGATTATTAGTTTTGTTTAACTCTATTTTTCATTATACTTTACTGTCCTTAATTAAATGTCCAGCTACAGAATTGTACCTTAAAATTTAATACATGTTTAACCTTTTATATTAAATACTTTTATCTATTTATTTAATCTTTTTTTTACAGCCATTCATAGCATAATAATCGGACCAAATCATGCAAATAATAGGTGCTGAGAAATCAATAGGGTTTTATATTTATATGTACATAACCGGAAATAGCTCTTCACTATCTTGAATGTCCCTAATTAGTTGACCACGACTGTATATACTCCGTGTGGTCACGGACTAAGAATACAAGTGTCATCACCTCATCCTTTCCTGCGAATGTCGTACAAGGCGACTAAGGGAAGTAAGAAATTATGACCCATTGTATCACTGGTGGTAGGGCTAGTTACCAAGTGGGAGTACTCAGTTGCTATGGGGCCCGAACGGGTCGGTACCACCGTCTCCTGTGTGACCGGTCATGAAGCACGTCAGTGTGTTTTGGCTGTAGCAGAAGATAGCCGTTTATTCTTTCATTTCATATCTGAGAAATGAAATGGTGCGCAGCGGCTTGACAATACTCTCGGTATAGTTGAGTCCATGAACGACGGTTACTACTTACCATCAGGTAGACCGAGCCTCGTCTGCACACTATTAGCAATAAAAAAAATCTAGAGTACTTATTTCAGCATAGACAACATTTTTAGCTATATTTTCTTGTATACCACAAGGCATATATAGGCTTCACTACAATCCTTCGTTTTCGCTTATTGTTCTTTTTATATACTATTATAAAGCTGTAACAGAGCTATGTCTGTACATTTAAGATATCTGAGAAAAAATGACTGAATTAAGCTATACCTATAGGCGTGTCTAAACGAAAAACGTTTTTTTTTATTTTTTGGCTGTTTGTCTGTTTATCCTGTGGTAATAATTTGTACTTTAAGAGTAGCTGAGCATGTCAAATGCTAAAATATAGATCAAAATGTTTGAAAAATCACGCCATCAAATAGTATGAATTTTAATTGCAAAATTAAACTTACTACATTGGATGAATGCATGTAAATGCATTGCCGATAGAGGGCGTTGGTCGTTAAGACTAATGTGATGAGGAAATTCGGTATTTCTAGAAATGGTACGATAGCTCAATGGATTAGAGCACTTCCCCGGAAAGGAAGGGATGCAGGTTCGATTCCCGCTCGTACTAAAATACTCTTTTTCCTTATTCACAAAGTATAATTTGTACTTTACTGATACGATACTACCCACACTCGTATAAATAGATTACCTTCTAATCAGAGTTAATGATGAATATTCTTAAAAAGCAAATTTTCCTTAATTACTAGACCATAGGGAATAAAACAGTTATGCTCATAGTATAAATATAAAATTATGAAACTACTTACTGCCTTACTAATAAACATTGTATAACCTCTGGATAGTTATTCAGTGTTTTGTCTTAATCACTAATATGACAGTTTGACGTTGAAAAAACGGAACAAAACACTGAATAACTATTCGGAGCTTATACAATGTTTATTTGTAAGGAGATTAGAGAATTATAATAGAGAGAGATGGTAGGTACCTCTATAAACAGGAACTTTCTATAAAGAAAAACCGGTAATAATATCGATCCTTGTATGAAATGACTGATATCTTCCATGACCTCTTGGCAGAAGTCATGTATCTGCACCTGAATATTTGAGTAAGAAGGTGTATGATTTCAGGTCAACTATATAAACACATAGTAAAATTCTCCGAGAATCAAAATAAATTGAAAAAAAGTCAACTACACGCATACTTGGAAGATATTCTTAAGGGAAACAAACCAACAGTACCTACAGTAAATACCGAAGACGATAAGATGGAAACTGTAAGTACTTAATAGATTTTTTTTAACTGCATGAATTACTACTTGGGTGGCAAACAAGCATACGACACCTGATGGCATAAGAAAGGCATAAGCTTGTAGCCTATAGATGTTAGCAACACCAGAAGTATTACTCGCACGTCGTCGTCTCCAAGGAAGGCGTTAGTAGGTGGAAAGGAAGGATAATAAGGTTTTTGAGTATGAATTTTAGTTGCAAAATTAAACTTAATATATTAGATTAATGCATGCAAATGCGTTCCAATAGTTGGCGTTGGTCGTTAAGACAAATGTGATGTGGAGATTGGGTATGACCAAACGTAGTGCGATAGCTCAGTAGATTAGAGCACTACCCCGATTGGAGGTTCGATTCCTGCTCTAACTAAAGTTCTCTTTTTCCTCATTCACAAATAATAATTTGTAGGATAATAAGGTATTTGCCTTAATATCGTGGATCTATAAATATCGTCTAGTTCTCGGGCAGTGTTTCACTTACCGTTATGTATCAAACGACATAGTACTGATTATTATAAAATTTTCAGAGTATTACAGAATGTATTCCAGAAACTATAGTGGAAATGAGGAACGTATTTCAAGATTCACCAGATTTATTCTCACAAGATGAAATGGAGCAGGGATTGGTAAATGTTGCAATAGAAGCGGAAAATTATAACGAACAGACAGACACGGCCACAAGCAAGCAAACTACTGATCAAAGCGACGAGCCGACAGAACAAAGTAATGCAAATACTCGGCAATCACTATTTGATGCTATTCAGAAAATGGAGGAAGAACCAAATGCAGCTATTTCGAGTCCAACGCTGGGTAATCAAAACAAAAACATAACCATAAATGATTGTAACTTGTCAATGGATAGTGAAGAAAAGTTAGACCCTAAAAGCGAACTGAAAAAGAAAATTAGCAAGAAAATAACAGATTATTTTAGTAAAAGGCCTATATGATACCGCATTGTTATATAATTAACTTTTTAAATATTAAACTCAATTCTACATTTTTAATTTTTTTAATAACCAACTTTTTAGGGTTACATTAGCACCCAATCTAATAAGTAGGTAGCTAATATCCGATTTGTAATAAGTGTCTTGGTAAATAATCTATGTACCATATAACTGCCTCTGTGGTGCAGCGGTAGTGTAAGCGACTGCTGATCGTGAGGTCTCGGGATTGATCACCGGGTCGGGCAGTGTTATTGAGCTTTTTCGTAAAAATAAAAATTCTCAGTAGCAGCCATTTCTTTTTGTTAAGGCGGGAAAAAGTGTGCCTAACCGCACACCCCGTCGTTCGGAGCAACGAACAGGGTAGTGTGGGGCCTTCACCCACTAAAGAAACCCGCCGTGTGCCGTCTCTCCGCCTTTATTAGCGGGCCACTGGAAATATGTTACATTCCTTCGGTGGTCTCAGGAGCAGCCTGGAGTTTGGAAATGTGTCCAGCAATAGGCTCTCTCCTATTACGTGGGACTTAGCTGGCGAACCGTGGGTGTTAAATACAACTCTGCCTACCCCTTTGGGGAATACAGGCGTGATGCTATGTTATGTTATAATATTGTTTCAGTTCGAAATAATATAAATAGCAGAAGTTGCTGTATTGAATCGGTCTGCCGTAAAATCCTTGTACCTATTAATAAAAATTATATAATTACACTACAATAAAACACATACCATAATATAATTAAAATTATTTATTATCTTCATCATATATCTAGCATACTAAACGTAATAAGTGTATAATAATAAATAATTGAATATTAATTTAGTTTCAAAATCTCAGCGACATACATATTAATAACTCGATAATAGGTTTCAAAGTTCATTAACTAAATTAAGACATGCAAAGTAGGCGAATTGTTATTATTAGCCCTTAAGAACGTATCTATGAACATATTCCAAAATTTTCTAAAACTGTTATTCTAAATACTAAGTTAATAAATATATCAAATAAAAATAAAATGAATGATTAACTAGTTACTCCAAAAAGTGATCATAACGCTTTTATTTTTTTATACAAATCTTTGGCGAACTATAACAATATAATATGAGAATAAATATTTCCTAGCTATTTGAACTTCACAGATTCACCGGTACATAATGTTTTAAAATTATGCCGTACACCTGTACATCGTCACACTCGTATCTATAATCCCATATATAACAAAAACTCAAGTATGGTAATGTGATAAATCATAAGGTAAAGTGATAAAAATTTACTAAGATAATTAATACTTTGTGATATTTGTCAACTGGGCTAGCCACGCCCACTTTACTAGATGTATTTTTCAGTCTGTTTTTCCTACGCTATTTTTTTCGGACTTTTATAGATGCATAGGTACGCGTGTGACATGTATGACAACAATTCCATTGATTTATTACACAAATGTTACATACCTGCTATGACTTAGCGGTTTCCAATTGAAATATATTATTAGCAGATAAATTATTTTATTTCCTCAGTGAATTTAACGACGATTTAATTATCTAAACGTATTACTTAACTAAATAGTTATAATACAACAAGTTTGAGTGATTAGTAAATGGCAACGTAATTGTAGACGCATAACATCCAATACAAATAACAGATAAGTGTACTATCGTTAGACAGTTGAAATCTGTCGATGTCTATAGGTAAATGTTAAGCAAAAGACAGTTTGTAATAAAACTTTGAGATCGCAGAAACAAATATTCGAAATATCTATATACACTTAGCATCTTAAACGGCAATACAAAATAATAGATTTATGTTCAAATGGGACGTAATTACTGTTGTATGTATAAATATTTACACTTAATTATCTACCGACATCGACAAATTATTATTCTTAATTCTAATTTAACATAAAATTATTTCCAAGATTATTAAAAGTAAAATGGCAACTAATGTATGGCAATATTATTGTAGTTCAATAACGCATTAGTATATAATTAGAGTTCAGCGAGACTAGCTAAGTTCCCCGAGAAAAATAAACACCTATTATGAATATTTGGCCTCATAATTGAAAGTACCTTGTTCCATTTCCGATCTCAGAGGAGTTCATAAATAAAATTTAAATTCATCGATACTTAAATAGCAGAATGCAACTGTAGGTCGCGACCCAAACTTCTTCGAAAACGCCAGACTTGTGCAAAATTCGGTATTTAAATTTTATTTCTTACTCGATAAAAAGGCATCCCTAGTGTCGAGTACAAGGAAAGGTAGGTAAGGTATATTTGAGGCCATAATTATGGCAAAGAAAGGGTCAACAATTTATATTGCATAAGAATAAATATGATAGATGGACGATTATTCAAAAGCGTATATGGCGGGCACCACGTGTGGTGTCCTTTAGTAAACTATACACATGACGTGACGCTAGCGTCCAGGATTGTTCTAGAACCTATGATTTCGTTAATAACGATTGTATCACGATTTAGAATTGAATAGTTGCAATCCAGGTACAAATTTTAATATTTACATTATGATATAAATAGTAATGGTATTAACTCTTTAACATTTTATTTACATAGTTTAGTATAAATCAAGGAATATTATATACTTAGGTAATTCAAAAAGCCTCGCAAGGATGGCTAAATATACTTAAACGTCAGTCTAAAGATTTCTAATTGTGGTTTAGTTGTAGGCCTCGAACAATCATGAACACCCATCGCCTGTTACCCTTAAACTATTCCAAATATAAGTTATCCAGAACAATGCACGGGACATAGTTTATGAGTATATCATTGATATATCATACCTACTTTTAGATGATTGTTGGGGGTCGACCGACGACTGAGGAAAGATTTTGATTAAAACTAGGGTTTGGGTTGCTGTTGTAAGTCAATGACATTTTTCCTTGCGTTATCAAATGTTTTAGGTTTGATTTTATTTCGTGTAGGTTTACTTAAATTTTTAACTCAGTCGTCAGGGATCTTTACAGTTTAGTTGGAATACCATGACTTGTTACAATACTAAAAAAGGGTTAGTGATTATGATTTCCACTTAGCATTAACACAGCGACACCCTGTCACCCGCCCGGGCAGTCCCGGGGCAAAAGGCTAGTAAGCTCCTAAAGATATGACGTCATATGTATGTACAATCGTGTTATTGTTGAACTAATAAGTAGGTACACTCGTCCCACCGCGAGCTTTATCAATACGACGCCTAAAAGTTTTAAAGCATTTATTATACATATTTTTATTAATATATATAATGCGTAATTTATTTTACGTGTATAATATATATTATGCGTATAGAGTTCACAATTTCACCTCACATCAATGTAAGGTGGGCTTACATATCAATGATTACGTATTAAGTCTATTTTAGCGGCATTAGGTCAATTTACCCGATGTTGGGCTCGTGGAGGGACGTTATCAAAACCGGTGACGTCGAACTAGTGTCGATTATTCTTTACAATATAGTAGGTACTATGCATATAGATGTATTTCGCAGCGAAAATATTAACACAGGGATCGGCTATAGTAATATAAAGTTGATGTTTATGGACGGCGCGTTCTGTAAGACGTTGACTGCAAGCCATGCAGAGGCATGAACTCAACATTGCAATAATGATTAGCAGAACTATCAGCGTTACATTGTCTACCTAAATTATAATCCAATAAATTTCCTTAAGTAATAATTTAACTTAAGCAAACGGTTATACCATAATATCTCGTTCTAACTTTTTATACCAATAAAGTTATCTCAGTTAACGTTAGCTACTTCAAAGTTACATACTGCTGCTTAACAGTACCTATTCTGGATAACTTATCATAAAGTTAAATTAAAACTGCGTATTTTCATTCTACATGACAAAATGTATTGAGAGATAAGAAAGTACCTATATATCTATTGGTATTTAAAACTCTTATTAATTTAGACAGTTTATTAATATATCGCCAATTTTCAGAAACGCAAACGGTAACGAACGGTCCTTAGTAGAAACGCGAAAAGTTTTTAAGTTTAAATATAAGTAAGTACAAACGGGTGCTTGAAGCTAAACTATGCTAAGCGATAGAAAAATTAAATAACAGAAAGAAGATATGACTAGATTGTTTTGTTTCAATTCTAGGATCTACCTCATAAAAGCACTATGCGCCTCTCTTCATTATATAAATAGATATAATATGATTAATTATTCCGAATCTAAAGTTTTTTTTTTGATTAAAATATTGGCATTTATCTTAAGTACTAACTAACATCGAACGGTGTAGAGTCAACGTGTTGTTTTTTATTATTTTAGATCGTGTTGGTTGCGGTGGACGGGCACCACGTCACGCACTTGGCACCGTTCGGCGATCTAACTATTTTGACTAAATAACGACCCGCCTTAGATTCGCATACCTTTGACCAACGTTTCAAATTTCCTTTTGTGTGCATCGATAAAGTTCACATCTACGCGAGCGCTACGACAAGTTTGAATATGCGAACTATATAAATATTTTATAAAATTTCAGAAGTTATATATACTTAATAGTTTTTAGAAATTCGATTTTCTAATACTAATTGTTGAGTTTGGATCAGCACGTATGCCGCGTAGAGGCCGCTGGCGCGTACGATACTAGCTATGACTTATTATATCGTAGCAAGTACTGCTAGCCACGCTAGAGCCAGTAATATCGCTTAGGATGTTCACAGTGTAAACATGCGTGCGACAAGTGTGAGATGACAAGTGAATGAGGATACTGCAGTAATGCGAGTGGCATCAAGTGTAAGATGGCTGGAACTGTAACAAAACCAAGGGAAGCGCGATATTTTGATAAAGCCGCGACTTGCGATGGGCAGCGGTTAGATGAAAATGAGATCGGTTAAGCCAGGACAGTTATATTATGAAACAGTATAAACAGTATAAGTTGACAGACTAGTGAATGGACCCGATAGAGAAGCGGCACTGCCGCCGGGCAGGCAGATGTGTGACGAATCGTAATCTAAGCCAGAGAATTCGGCAATACCTGCCTACATGAAGAACATTTAGATACATTTAAATAATTGCAAAGCATACCCTGTATCCTAGAATCACTTTTATGGGCGATTGTTTTTTTACATTCAGAGAGGACTCATTAGTCTATTACAAACGTTCGCGTCACCGCAATATAATCTTTAGGGTATTATTTAATTTTATTCAGTATAAAGATATAAGTACATAATATTATTTATTTATCACCCCGGCCAGGGAGGCCTGGGCACTTTACGCCTACATTACCCACGAGGTGATATTATCGACAATCGATATAAGTATACTTTTTGGCATCGATTTATCTGTAACCTAAGTATGTCGGCGCGGCGCCGCCGCCGTCAGCGCTCACTCACGGCCGGCCCGAGCGCGACCACTCGACTCACGTGGTGTGTCAGGGTCGGCTCTGCAGTCGGCTTACGAACACCTCAACGAATAACCTAAAATGGTAACGTAAGACACATCCGTAACACAAATATTGCGTTATAAATAAAAATAACGCTAAAACAATTTTAAAAAGCGTAACAACGTATTGCACAATCGTGATATAGTGAAAGGAACTAAATAGGTGTAGCGACACCTATATATTATGTTTTGTTACTTCGTTTTAATGTACAGCTTACTCGTAAATCATAAATGCCTAAACCTAGTATATTATATCAATATAATATAATTATTTGTGTAAATATAAAATTCTATTTCTTGTAGTGAGTGTAATATTTGACTAGAGGCGGGCGGCGTGGCAAACGGCGGCCGATGGCAACCGCGCGCCGCGTCGCGTCGCAGGCGCGGCCGAGCACCGTGCGGGCGCGAGATACGAGCACGGCTGATCTCGGGCGAGCACAGCCGGCCTCAGACGAGCAGAGCCGGCCTTAGACGAGCACAGCCTAGCGTGATCTTACACAGCCGAGCACGGAGCCCGTCCGCGGGCACACTATATATCTAAGATATCTCAGTATAGTTTTAAATTTATATTGGTACATTTTTGATTATGAATCTATGTATTTTTGTTCGTATAGAAATTACACTAGTTTTCTGCTATTTCGCGTTTCTCTCACTGTTGACTCCCCGGACGCATTTAGACATAGCTATATTATTGTATTTAACATCTTAACACGAATAGTTTTACATATTATGTAAAAAGACACACACACACACGATTGAAACAAAGTTGGGGAAGCACGCTCTGCTCTTATGAATTGACGTCGCGATCTAGCGAGTTTTCGCCGCTCGTACGTCGCGTGTCACGTACATCAGGTATTGTCGAATTTAACTATCTACTCAACTTACTATTTTAACAACACTCATCAATTGTAATTTTAATTTTATTAAGACCATAGATGGGAATTACGTTGTTCATACAGATTTAGAGGTATTTTCTGAAATTTCCTTGGAGTATGTACAAAAATAACTTTGATTTAATTAAGAAAATTTCTGAAAGTGCCTTAATTCTGTTAATGTGTTTAACCTAATCACCATATTCAAAGAATTTAAGCGAGATAGGTATTATCATTTCGTGTCAATTTCCAAATCTTAACATATTAAAAAGTGTGAATTTAGAATAGGTACATAGGCTAGGTACCTATGTAATTTATTGGCTAGAACGTTAGGAAATATTTAGACAATTTAGCTAGTCAACAATTTCATTTAAATTTGTCTAACTATAAATGAATCCCCGGAGTAGACGCGCGACGTTCGTTCGACTCAGAGCGATATAACACATAAGCAACAGAGACACGAACGGCCTGTACAGTCCATTAAGTTGATATTTAATTTTTATATCACAGCCCACATTGGAATTTACAACACATAATAACACGATCTTTTGAAACGAAGGCCTAAGTATTCGCTCTTATGTTGAAGTGCACTTTCATTTGTACACAGCGTTAAATACAAACATTTAAGTTAACAACATTGTTCACAAATAGGTTTGTGACGTTGGCCATACCAGAAGACAGTCTGAGGAATAGTTATCAGGTTGGATTTTTATGGCGGATACTCAGCCCACTATCTCATATTCTCAAATGTGTTTTTTGTGGCTTGAAAACTTCTCCCTTAACTGTTTGAAACTAAAGTTAGGTGCGTCATTTTGAAGATTTTTCCCTCTAATCTCCGCAGTATCTCAAAACAAACGTATAGTGTGTATTACTCGGTGATGGCTTACGGAAGAGATACGTGGCACCTTAATGTGGGTCGTAAATTAAAGCCTAAAGTCGCTCAGCGTGGAGCGGGTTATGCTGGGGGCCTTTACGTGACCGAATCCGCGATTCGGTAATCTATAGCAAAAATAAAGTCTGCGCGCCACGCTGAAGTGGCAATAGGCAGCGTGGGCTGTCGCTTGACAAATCGACAACCGTAGCAGAACAAATGTCGAGTGGCGACCACGTATAGGACGGTTTTGGTTATGTGTTAAGTAAAGTCGTGTAGACTGTCATGTGGTACGGGCCAGCGATATTAGCTTAACAGACACACACAATAAATTTAAGAAAATATAAGACATTATAAATACTCTGATAAAGATCACTTCATTATCGTGATCAGTTTGGTTGTGGGAGACAACAGTGTCCGCGAAGGTCGGGGCCGCTGAGGCACGTGTGCAGTGCACGCAGTGCGTGGTGGCGTCTGGCCACCACCTATTAACAATATAGGCGGACGCTGGGCTGTGCCCACTTCCTTGCCATTGAAACACACAATACCCAAATGCGTGTACGCCTCGCAAAACAACATGACGCTCAGCACACGTGCGCATCGCACTCGACGCTACGTTTGTTGTAATATACAATAATTAAAATACATTTTTTTTCTTACATTTTCAACTTACTTAATAAATTCAGTTTGACTTAATTCAAGCAAATAACTAGTTTTAATAGATTTATGTTAAAAGTTTCAGTTAAACGTTAAGTACTTAGAAATAGAAGTATGATTACGAATGACAAAATTTTTATAACATGCCATTTTCATAATAATAATAATAATTTAATCAAAGTTAATAAATTGTATATAATAATAATATAATAGAGTAATTTAATGATTAATCGATAATGATAAGAATGAAGCATTCCTACGCGCTGATTTAATAAATTACTTTTAACTAATTTAGTATACTCGCCGAGTCGGCTTGCATAATTCTTTAAGTATGTAGGTAATGATATTTGCTATATAATTAATGGGTTAAATTCCTCAGAATTGTTGATAATACGCGATCATGTGCGCCGTAGACATCCAGACTAATCTGGCCGCCATCTGTAATGTTATAGAATAATCGTTAAGAAAAAAACTAATTTACACTAGCCTATACGCTACACGTTATCAGGCACAGGTGTGCTACGAGCACCAAGAAGAATAAAAAAGACTATTTTTGATCCATATTTTTTAGCATTTGACATGCTCCTCCACTTTTTAAAGTACAAATTATTTGTGAATAAGGAAAAAAAGAGGTCGTAAAGACAAAAATGTGATAAGGAGATTGGGATGATCGAAAGATTTGTACGATAGCTCAGTGGCTTAGAGCACTTCCCCGGATTGGAAAAGACGCGGGTTCGGTTCCCGCTCGTACAAAAAATCTCGTTTTCCTTATTCACAAATAATTTGTGCTTTAAAAAAGACTATTTTTATATTTAAATTACTATTAGCTGGTGACAGCGCTATCGCACGCGTGCTTTAAAAAATTATTTATACAATATGTATTAAGTATAGACATTTAACTGATTTAGTTATTTTTAAATTTAACTTTTTTTTTGTTTAGGCGGGAATAAATGTACCTAACCGCACACCCCGTCGTCCGGGGCAATGAACAGGGTAGTGTGATAAAAAATTTAAAAACGCTGAACCACATCTCACACAGAAGATAATACACAGTACAATTCCAATTTGCAAAGTTCATAATATCTTACAAAAGAGTTAGTTCCTTTCAAACGTTCTCTTTTCATCCTTTCACATATTTTTTTGTGTCAAGTCATTTTATTTATAATAAGTATAACTATATATAGATATCTATAGTTGGAGGTTGTGATTTTAAAGTTCCTCCGATACGCCTATACAAAATTTTCTCCCATTTAGCCCACTTAATATGTGAATTTGCAACAAAAGTTGAAGAGCGTCGTTATTTATTAATAGGTAGGTACTCAGTAACTGTATTTTTAATTTATGTGTTTGTATATTCTACAAAGTTCCTCCTCCTTGCTTCGCCCTCTTAAAGTTGTAATTTCTAAAAACCGTGTCTTAGTGGGCGCTTTCATGCCACTTTATACATATTTTGTTAGCATACGATTACATATTTTGATAACATACCACCTCTTGATAGAACAAAAATCATCGTGGCGATGGTATCAATAATATTATGTTATGTAATACTACTTACAATATGTTCCTTATAAAATGAAGATAAATATTTATTACCAGTGGCACACGATGAACGCGGGACGGCATCTAGGGCTAGTAAGGTCGATTGGCGTCTTTGGGTCGCTTCAGCTGTACCTTGAGCCTCTTCATGCCAATTTGAAACCCATTCATCGCTTGTATAGCGGCTTGTGCCGACGCCGGATTGTCAAAGGACACGAAACCTGCAAAAGAAATGAAAACCTGAATTGTAAGCAGCTAAAAATGGTTTAAAAAGGCTTTGTACGGTTTCGTAGAAAGCATTTAGAACGTAGAAAGCATTTAGTTGTGAGTACATCCTAGAAGTGCAAATTGCGTAAACGCCGTAGGAACCTACTAAGGGGCTAAGAAAGTAAAATTAGGCAGTTAATAACGCTCTCTGAAAAAAAAAATCGCTAGAGGAAACTATAGTTTCCCAGTTGGCCTATAGGCCAACTGGTTAAGCCAGCGTAGCACATTAAGCTTATCTTCCTCCCATTATAGATGAGGATCCCACTGAAAAGAGCCCCCACTGGTACTAAGAGATTAAAGAGGAAAAGATCTAAAACTTGATAAGCTAATAAGTAGTAAATGAAGGACTGAATTAAAATCATTACACAAAACAGTAACAAGTTTAGACGTATTCAATGGCTCATGAAATATCTAACTCACCAAAACATTTGCTCTGATTAGTAGCACGGTCAATGAAAACTTTGCTACTGATGACATTGCCGAAGGGCAGGAACATTTGCATCAGTTCCGCATCTCCGAATTCTTGAGGCAGATGATAAATGAAGAGATTACAGCCCTCGGGGCCTGAGATGGAGCAGCCTGGGAACATAATAAAATCTTTAAAGAACTCAAAAATCTGTTCCAGGATAAAACTGTGAAGGATTTTGTAAATGGATCCAAGATCTAATTCTTGTTATGTTACCAACCTCAACCATGGATATTTTTGGCAATATCTAGTAAAATACTGCACTAAGACTCATTTTGGATAGCAGGTAGATATTCCGGGTGATGAAGACACGTCTTGTTTTGATCTCATTTTTTTATTTCTCTTTCCAAATCAGAATCGAAATAGGAATTTGACTATCTAGACATTCTAAAAGAGCTAAAAGTAAATAATATTAAGATGATAATACATATTAAGATGTCAATCTGTGATGATGAAGATATTACCTACTTGGAGAAGAAAGATTATAAAACAAATAAAAGTTTAGTCGATTAAATTAAGTACGCTACATTTAGACAGATATATATAAAGACAGATCATACGAGTACAAAAAAAAACATATTAAGTATATTGTAAGCACAGTCATTAACTCGTACACAGCATAGCGACAGACAAGTACCTATAACATTTATAAACGCTGTCGATTGGTCGTTCATTATTGTTTTTCATTGTCCTTATTATATAATGAATTTTCATTACAAATACCTACATTATTAGCTACATACTGATTGATAGATTCATCCCGACCAAGCGACATTTACTTAACAGCTGTAGGTACTTTAGATCACAAAGATGGTACAAATATTAAGGATAATTATCTAACATCGAATGATACTATAGAGCAGGATGTCCACACATATTTATACATTCAATTCAAAGGCAATAAAAAATAATGTATTAAAGCATTTTCTACTATAAAAGTAGTAGTAGTATTCTGGGCTAAAAAGGGAAGTAGAACAAACAAGAAAAAGACGATAAAATTCAAGTTTTAGTTTAGATATTGTCCCATAATAAAATAAGAACATAAAATGTATGGTTATCCCTAACCAAAGCCGGGTGCTAAAATGTCTATATGATCTGTTCGTGTGGCAGACATGATTATCGATGATTGTACCATAAAACAACATCAAGGACCGCGTCAGCCACCATAACAGGAATGCGTTATCAACTGACAGCACCTTAAACGTGTAAAAAAAGTGTGGTAAATCATTTGTTTGAGTCTGCTCTTTGGACTGATGGTCAGAATCATCCTCATAACAATAAAGATCGAAGAGGCAGACGTCCAGACCCCTGATTTTTCAAGGGCAGACCATTTTTATACAAATATTTTTTTCGAAAGTTTCTTTCTTGCTTTCTTTCTTCTTAGAGAGAAGAGAGTGACAACGGGATAATTCCTCTGGTAGTTGAGGTTTACCTATGGGGCATTCCAAGTCAAATCACGCAGTCATTGGCCTGACCCTCTCGGATTTTGATGTCCAATGAATTGTGGGTTTCGTTTGGCTCCAATATTATTTAAAATTTTTAGAAATGTTTATTTTATTTTTTATTAGGTAGGGGTAAAAAAAAACATTAAATTGAGGAAAAACATAAAAAGGAGCCTTTTTAAATTAATGATTTTTTTTTTACTGAAAGTAGAACTCAAAACAGAAATTTCCCTAATAGTTTAAAATTATTGTTTTTTTTTTAATTTTATTTAATTTCGTAAAATATAGAAAACAATACACTAAATTGAATTGTTAGTAATAACAATAATAAACCAAATTACCCGCTTTACCTTCCTTCCTGAAATAATGATTTATTACCTATTTTTTTTTACATTTTTGAAGCGCTGTAACTCAAAAACGCAAGGAATTACGACCTTCATTTACAGGACCAAATCGATTTGTATTGACAAACTTTCACTCCTATTAATATGAAAGACGAACAAATCATATACCAAAATGGCACCCAGCTCCCTAACCAGCAGTTGTCGGAAATAAAAGAGTTTTCTTCAACTGGATAAGGTGAATTTTTTTTCAAATGTTTTCGGTGTACTTTGGGCATCCACTTACCATCTCTTTGTGCCGGTGCAATAGTAGACAACGGTGGTGCGATAGGCTGCGGAAACTGCCCATAAACCGCTGGATAAGCTGTTGAACATCAATATGCACATTTTCACAATGAATACCTATCGTTGCGTACACATGCATTCAACAACGTTGCATCGCCATTTCAAGCTGCAGTATGTTCAATTCAATAGCTGAACATTCATATATTGCATAATACTTTCATATTGTTTATTTTGAATACAACATACTTAATAACATCGAATGCAAACTACTGTATAACTCCTACTAAACTGAAATAAAGATTAGCGTGGTTTGAACAGCCAATGGAACTTTACACTCAATTATGTACGTACTAGTAATCAATTGAGCTAGACAGGAATACAATCCATCTGAAAAGACTTCGAGATTTAATTATAGATGTAGTCCTGAAGGGAGCTCAATCCATTGCGTAATATTGGCATCCTCCTCTTGCATATCAACATGTTTAATATTGATGAACAAGTTGAGCATTGCACACAATAAAACACATAATTATATATATATATATATATATATACCTAGATTATAATTCATAAAAAATACATAGATTTTCGGAAATAATTAAACCCAACTCAATTTTTACATTTAAATTCTTATCACCGATGATAGTTACGAAACAACAGAATTTGTTGCTAAAGGCTATTGATATACATCTGGATAGTATTTAAAATTTGCTTACAATAGATGAATTTAATCCTTTAGCAGCAAATGCTAACATTTAGAGCTAATATATACTTGGACAATAGTAGTAAGGTAATAATAACAAAAAATAATTTACTTTGCCACATTTTGAATACTATTGTTCAGGTAGAAAAACACGTGTTTAAGCAAATTTCATATATGTGGTTGTAGTACGATCCACTCACCGACTCCTGGGAACTGCATGCCGGGATATGGTGCATGTTGCAACGCTGCCTCACCGTTAGGCAAACCTTGGGCGGTTACAGGCACTGCTGCAAGTCAAATATAAAACTCTTGATCATTTTGGTTAAGTTCGACATGGCAATTAGCTCTTATATATCACAATGAAAAATTATACATACGCCCAGTAAATGTTTGATGTATCCCATTTGTGTAGACGGTATCTTGCGGAGGAGGTTGTCCATTAGTGGTCTGAGCGGCCATGTTGAAAGTAGGCATCGTGGGCGATGGGAGAGACGGCAGCGCTCCATTCAACGGCTGTCCACCTCCTGTGCCTATCGCCAGACCCGAAAAATTATCTGCAAAATCATAAATATATCGTTTATTTCTCATTAACTATTTGTTGAAAGAAATATGGAGTAGGTGTTTACAATAGTTTAGCGGTCTAAACCATTTCACGGGCGCCAGTACGATTTCTGCTTGTAGTTCATTCCGTGTGGTGACGGACTAGGAATACAAATGTCACCACCCCATTTTTGCCCATTGTTTCCCACGGGTGTCGTATGAGGCGACTAAGGGAAGTAAGCAATTATCATCCATTGCATGACTGCTGGTAGGGCTGGGTATCAAGTGGGAGTACTCACTTAGTAACGGGCCCGAGCGGGTTGGTATCACCATCTCCAGTGTGACCGGCCATGAATGCACATCGTTGCGTTTTGGCTGTAGCAGGAGATAGCCGTTTATTCTTTCATTTCATATCTGTGAAATGAAATGGTAAGCAGCGGCTTGACAATACTCTCAGTATAGTTGAGTCCATGAGTGACGGTTACCATTTACCATCAGATGGGCCGTGGCTCGTCTGCCACTACAAGCAATAAAAAAAAAAGATAATCTCTCTTTATCTACTTTTATACATAAATGTTTTATAGCAATTTTAATAAAAAAAATAGTTGAATGATATATTTACCAGACGCAGGTGGTACCACGGAGTTGGCCATTCCATTGAGAGCGTGTGATGCCAGTGCCGTCATTGGACTAATATAGCCTGCTTGCGCAGTCGCAGCTAGCATCAGTGCTGATTGTTGCTGAAAATTTCAAGGACTTTAAAAAAAGTGTCTAATGTCGGGGTGCAGCTGGTTACCAAAATTTACCACTATAATTATTAAAGTGACAAATAAACTAACTCTGGACATCTCACTGGCAATAATTTGCTTCAGACGCATTACGAATAAATTAGCAGGGTGCGGTAGAAGACAATGTATTGTAATTGGTTAATATATTACAATGTCATGAAATCATGTTGTTACATAATCAGCGTAACTACCGTGTCAATAATATCGAAAAATTTCACCGACCTATTTATTGCTGCTGCTAATTATCCAAAGTTACATTATCGCCTTTATATCGATGCATTATTTTGTTGATAATATTTTGTTATGATCGCAACGTCTCATAAAATTAGGAGGCAATAAAATCCGATGATAGTATAATATATTAGTCTTATATAGTGATAAAATTGTAACTACTTGACTACAACTTATTTATAGCACAACATTGGCAAAATGATTTTCAAAAACATAATAATAATACAAATGTGCCATTTATATTTATAAGTTCTTTATTTGGAATTAAAAATTAGATTTATGTGCGAGATTTAAAAGCAAAGAGAAAATTGGTTCTTGTATGTCGCAATGCCAATAAATATTTTTCCATCCGTCTATATTTGTCCACTGTTAGATATAAGCCTCTCTCGGTTCTTGGTTAATCAAGCGATTCGGTTGTTACATTAGCTAATCTGGCTGGCGATGTATATAGTTTCGTTCAGTTACCCTATTTTTTTTGTTTTTGTTTAGGCAGGAAAAAATGTCCCTAACCGCACACCCCTTCGCTCGGGGCAACGAACAGGGTAGTGTGGGGCCTTCACCCACTAAAGAAACCCGCCGTGTACCGTCTCTCCGCCTTTATTGGCGGGCCACTGGAACTATGTTACATTCCTTCGGTGGTTCGTTCAGTTACCCTACGTATACGGATTGCGTAGAGATATTTCTAGCATAACCCACTCCCACGACACTTTGCGCGGCTTAAGGCTGTTTATGGGACTGCGTTCCTTATGTCATCAATAGTAACACATACTGGTCGTTTATTATGAAATAATAAATAATACTATTACCCAACAATAAATTGAATGATTATAACTTTTTATGACTGCCTCTGTGGTACAGCGGTAGTGTAAGCGATTGCTGATCATGAGGTCTCGGGTTCGATCCCCGGGTCGGGCAGTGGTTTGAGATATTTCGTAAAAAAGAAAAAGAAAAATTTCTCAGTAGCAGCCCGGAGTTTGGAAATGTGCCGGTAGACGTCATTAGGTTCGCCCCCTATTACGTGGGACTTAAACTAAGCTGGCAAATCGGGGGTGTGTAATACACCTCTGCCTATCCCTTCGGGGAATTCAGGCGTGATGCTATGTTCATAACTTTTTATTTCATGCCTCGGAAACTAAGAAAAACAAGTTATTTTTCATATATATGATATTGATACGTCACTCTACGACACGCTAATAGCGCCTATGCCAAATCGCTGTCCCACAGGAACTGTTCTATTTTACGAGGTAAAAGATAGTCTATGTCCTTTTCCAGTTCCTGAACTATATGTATACTAAATTTCAAGACGATCGATAAAGTAGTTATATCGTGGAACCGTTTATAATAATTATCCATCCATCAGCCTTTCGAAGTCCACTGCTGGACTTAGGCCTCCCCAAGAGAACGCCACAACATTTGTGTTTCGCTCATATGGGGGATAGTGCCGTAATCGCCACGCTTGGCAGGCGGGTTGGCGATCGCACTGGATGTTGTTGTATACTCGAGGGAATGCTGCTGCCCACTCCGCCGGTATCCCCTCAGTCGACTCTTACGACTCCCATGGGTGGAGAGGGGTAGGACAATTCTAAAGCCGGCCCCACACGGCATGATAATTATAGTGTATAAAAACTGTGAGCAGAAAACTAAATAATAATTAACTAATTTATTATGTAGGGGAAATGAAAAAATAATTATCGATAAATTCCGTGTCGGCGTAGCTACTGCCCTATATTTTTCTGCTTTAGAGCTGAAGGAAATAGAACATTGAAAACACAAAGTTACAAAACACCGAGTTAGAGCAAGATCGCATGTTCAAAGTCATCGTGGGCAGTCAGTTTTATTTAACACTGCATTTTTACAATAAATATTTTGTAATTTTGAATTGCTAAAAGTTGCCGATGAATCGTATTATAATTTTTTTTGTAATTTTAAAAACCACATTGTTTTTGCACCGCCTTATCGAACAAGTTAAGATTTTTTTTCACGCAAATAACAGTTATGAGAATTGATCGCAATTGAAACGAATCGGCAAAGTACGTTTGAATGTACGTCAGATTAGATATATTTTTAAACTCTCTGTCCTAACGATAAAGTGTCCGTTGGTTGGTTGGTCCGTGAGTAAAGTATAAGATACCAGTACCTCCGCTGTTTTATTAAGAAAATATTTATCACTACTAAACAGATGTAAACTTTCACAAATGTTCTATTATGTATTCTAAATCTAAATCTCTATATATTATGTCACAAAGGTGTTCTTTTGTTGCTTAGATATATCTCCCTCAATACTGTATCAAAAGTAATGTTTGGTACGCCACCTTAAAGATTATTATCTTCTCTAATCCGAAAAAGTAAGAAAATATCTAAAAACATATAAATCCAAGGTAGCGTCGATGTGAACTATAGTATATAAGCTGCTCGAAAGGATTCTCGTAACCCGTATCGTCCGGCACGTCGTGGATGTGGGCTCCGACCTGTCACACGTCCAGTTCAGTTTCCATTCGGGTCATTCGACGATCGACACCATTCTAAGTTTGTAGACGGTAGCCATGGAGGCCGTCATTCAGCGAGGGGTGATGTTGGTGTTGGACATCGCCAACGCATTAAATGGCTATATGGCTGCATCGGCGAAGCACTCTGATTCTACAGGGTGCTGACCTAGCGGAAGCGGCTGGTGGCACACTACTTCAAAGGCCGCAGCGTCCTATTTGTGAATCACGAAGTGGAAGCTGCGAGGGGGCCCATACAGATTGATCGAGACGCTGGGGCTTAGGGTGGTCCTCAACAAGTTGGGGTTCTTGCTTTCATATGGCTGCACCGAGGCCTGCCCGCCACCGCCTTTATAATCGTGGTTACGGTTGCGTAGAAGTAGACCCATATTAAATATCTGGGCTTGGTCCTGGACGGGTGGAGTGCCACCACCATTCGACGAGCACTTCCGTCAGCTCATGTCAAGGCTAGTCGATATGGCAGCCGCTCTCGGGTGCTTGAGTTTGATGTCGAACCTTGGCGGACTAAGTTTCACGTGCCGATACCTGTACGTGGGGGTGATCCGATCAATGGCGCTGTATAACACACCCGTGTGGGTGAAGTCTCCGATCGCGCGAAATTGGGCCCTTCTGTGGACCACAGAGAGTTGTGGCGGTCAAAGCAATATTGGGATACAGCACGGTGTCTTGCGAGGCCGCGTGCGTATTGGCCAGGACTCCCTTGAAGGACCTAGAGGCACATGTGCTCACCGAGGTTTATCGGACGCAGACATGCCCACCGAGATTTATTGGTGGACATCAGAAACGCGTGCGGGGGGTTTTGCCTCCCACCTAATAAATTAGCGCCGCTGGAGACGCCTTGGGCTAGTCTTGAAACCGTGAGAGTGGTCCAGCCGATTATACAAGAATGGGCTGGGTGTCTTCACCTTCTTTGAGTCGTGCCCCGCTTAGGCTAAGCGCTGGCATTTCGCTGCAGTCGTTGGAGAAAACCTGTCGCTGCCAGCTGTCGCCCGGGCCATGGTCAATAGTGACGTATGTGAGTAATTGGACCACAGTCGTCGCCTTTTGCGAGAATGTTATCGCGAGAAAGGGGGATTGTCCTCCAGCTGTGTAGCTGTGTGTACTGCGAAGATGTGACATCCCAAGTGCGCGGGGTCGTCGCATACTGCGAGAAAGCCCGGTGATGCACGGATCAGGTGGATGAGCATGGCTGGTTATTAGTAGGTGAGAGTCGCACAATACCCCGTTGTCTCCGCGAACAGCGGGGTATACGGTATGTGCATTTTACTGCCTAGCTAAAAAAAGGTGCCCAGCATCTTTCGTATGACTGACCATTGTGTTCCATGTGACAGTTATCAGTGTGTTTTTGGTTGTTGTGGGGATAAGTCCTTCATTTGCCGTCCGCCAAATGAAACGGTGAGTAGTTGCTTGACAATATCCTTAGTATTGCGGAGATCATATGTGACGGTTACCACTTATCATTAAATGGGCCGTGGATCATCTGCCATCATAATCAATAAAAGTGAAAAAAGTACTGTACTATATATATATTTGCATTGTTTACGACGAAAAGTACCAGTATTACGCTAGTAATACGGATTGCTACGCATCGTAGCTACTCGAAGCTCTAGCAAGCTACACTCGCGCTTGTTACAGTTCAGCAAATATTGTTGACAGTTTACTAAGACGGCTATGATAGAGTTCTCTGAATAAGTTATCCGCAGTCTGGAAAGCTTTTAAAACTTTACTGTAGGCATCTCTGAAAGGCTGTAGGAGCAGTCGCTCTAGTATTTATAAAGTTATTAGGAAAGTGATGACGTTTACATTGTAAACTAAATCGTTACATGCTGTTTCCTAAAATTCCATCATCACGGACAGTGGTGTTCTATATCATCCTTAAGAGAAAATTACTATCAGATTTTTTTTAATATTACTGGAAGTATTTGCTGAGTCAGAAAAAAAATAGTCTTTGTGTGGGCCTCTTCAGTCCCTTTCTGCTAGGGTTGTCAACACGCAAGTAATGCTTCTGGTATTGCTAGCATCTATAGGCTGCAATAATCGTTTACTACACTATGCTTGTTTGTCATTCTTGTAGTTAAGAATAAATAAATTGAATTTATATCCTTCTCACATGTGCCACCCATCGTCTTGTAGTTTTTTAAATATTTGATTTTAACCCTTTTATATTGTTTCTTTTAATTTGGTGGATACAAACATGCACTGACCTGTTCGGTAATAACTTGCGCATACGTGTTGTAGGCACCAAACTGGTTGAAGACAAAGGGGTTGAGCAGGTTCATATTGCCAGCCATCTGCTGCATTCGTCGAAGTTGCCTCTCTTTTTCGTTATCCGCAAATTTCACCACTAGACTTGAAGACGCACCCTGTAACAAAATGAATGTCTATCATAGTAAACTCTAATTTGGAGCTTTTCTATGTGATCTCGGTTCAAAGATATTTGAATGGAAGATGCTTATAAAGCTTTACAGTTAATTTCAGATATTAAATGACAGATGTATTGGGAACGCTGTTGCGACTAATATTTGCAACGAATGTAATCTAGACCATAATATTTACCAAATAAAGTGAAAAATGAATCCTATGTTATGCTTCAAAGAGAGATATCCCTGATGTGTTTAAAAATGCAGCGCAAAGCCCTCCTGAATATTAAAACTGCAATAGCAGCCGCGTAAAGTGCTCCCCAGACTATAACAACGGCAATCCCACAAACTAGGGCATAACAAAACGGTTGGCACAATATCGTCAGTGAAACGTTGAGCGTTCGCATTCATTATGTATTTGTACTCAGAGTACAGGCAAAAATGGGTGGGCGTAGGTAGGCCGGGAACGATTCAACTAGCGCAACAGGTCGTAGCCCCATCGTTGCAACAAGTTATTTGGGCTCACATCCAAAAATGCATCGGCCGAGACGTTGGAGTTAGCCGGGCACTGGCTTCTCTTGTGGAAAGCTAGCTTCCTTCCGAGTGGGACTAGTCTGGCTCAGTGCCGCCACCGGCGTCGCGCTAATTGAGCACCAACGACCCGGGACCCGCGATTGTTAAGTACGCGTTAACTGTTGGCGCGTGTTTCTAAAAGTATTTAATAGCTGAATGAGCCAGCGCACCAGCACGGAGACGCACGTGTTACATTCTGAATCGAGTTCCACTGATTCGTATTTATTTCAACGTTGAGTCTATTGTCAGATATTTTCTTTTTATTGTATTTCCGCTCTGTGTAAAAGGTTTGAGTGTTCTTTGAAAAGCCTTCCTTTAAAATCTCAATTTCTTTTTTATAGATGATTGAGTGCTACGTGTTTTCATTGTTATATGCTATATAAAAAAATGGAGACCAAAATTTGTTAGGCAAAAAATGCATGACGTGTACAAAAGCGCAATTTTGTAATTTTATAAAGCCGGTTAAGTCATTAAATTATAATTAACGTAAAACAATAATAAAGGATTAGTATTGATTTCATTTAAGTAGTATAAGTGTAAAATTTCTAATCTAAGTTCTAAAGGGAAATGGCGTGATGATAAGTATTAGAATTAGTCAGTTCTGGTTTATGTAAGCTTGGGATTTTTTTTTTTTCTTAAGGTAATGCATCATCCGGGAAACGACTATATAAATTACCTTAGGACAAAGTTACATAGGTTACATTATACGAAATCTTAGTGTGTTAAATTCTGCCAGCTCTCTAACACAAAACTGCACCACAACTCGAAAGAACTTTTAGTGTTCAACAAAGTATCTCTAGAATAACAAACAATCTTGATAGCTTTATGATTTACCAAAATTAAAAAAATTCAAAATTCAAAAATAATTTTATTTCATAGGCTTATTATAATAGCACTTAAAATCGTCAAAGTTACTTACTAATAACTAACACGAGCGCTTGAGGCAAGTGCATCCGCAATGTCGCGATTGCAATCGCCACAAGTTGCCGGATTCCGTAGTAAGGCTTTTCATGAGAAGAACCCGGTAAGGAACTCATAAGCCACTTTTTAAAATATTCCATCCATCCATCAGCCTTTCATCGTCCACTGCTGGACATAGGCCTCCCCAAAATGGGGGTTTTACCATAATCGCCATGCTTGGCAGGCGGGTTGGCGATCGCAGTGGATGTTTTTAGTACACAGGGGAACGCTGCTGCCCGGTCCCCCGGTAATACCTTAGTCGGCTTTTACGACTCCCATAGGAAGAGACGGGGTGGAGCTATTCTTGGTGCCGGCCCCACACGGCAACAATCAAATTTCTTACAATATTTAAATTAATACTTAACTAAAGTAGGTGCTCACCAGAACACACATTATTGTGGAAAAAACAATATAATAAAATAAAAAGGTGTATGTGCTTATTTTAAAATAAGGAGCAGTTCAAAACTATTTTGTTTTATCTTCCACATAATGCAAAGTTGTATAATGACCTTTAATAATTATTAAATACATTATACCGACTGAAATACTGCCGACAGATGGCGCGGGCGTCACCCAAAGACGTTAAGTGTGAATGTGTTATCGAAATTAGCAGTCAGGAGCAATTGTCACGATGGCTGACACTTTTTCTGACACTTGACATTTTTTCACTTTGTGTTTAATATCCGAAACATGCCTTTAAATAAGTTTAAGAAAACAGTTAAAGTCAGACTAATTAGTAAAGTATTTAGATATTTTTAGCATTTGACATGCTTAGCACTATACATACTTCCGAAAATACTTCCGACAAATGGCGCAGGCGTCACACAAAGACGTTAAGTATGATGTGTTATCGAAATTAGCAGTCAGGAGCAATTGTCAGGATGGCTGAATTGGTAAAGCACCTGGACGGTATCCAGAAGATGCAGGTTCAAATCCTGCTCCTGACTGTTATTTTCGATTTCACATTTTTCACTTTGTGTTTAATGTATAGTGCTAAGCATGTCAAATGCTAAAAATATATATAAAAATATCTAAAATGTTTCGGATATTTTCGGGAATTTTATTGAAGAAGGGTATACATTGCCCCATGAAGGATCTACTAATTCTGTGGAGGCGGGTACTGTGTGCAATAAGATTGCCTTTGTTTAATATGATGAACGTCACTGTACTAATCAACGTTATCGATATTTTTCTAGACATATAACAAATTTTTTGTGACACAAAAGTTATAATATTTATTTCTTTAAATTTCTCTCTAAGGGAAACTCTTGGGCCTAATTTATAAATTGCACGAATAGCCCTTTTCTGGAGTACAAATATAGAATTTAAATCTGCGGAGCATCCCCATAGCAGTATGCCATATGACATAATACTATGAAAATAACTGAAATAAACAGTTCTAGCCGTTTTTACATCTGTCAATAATCTAATTTTTCTTACCGCATAGGCTGCTCAGCTAAGCCTACTTGACAATTTTCCAATATGGGGGCCCCATTGGAGTTTGTTGTCTATAGTTATGCCTAGGAAAACAGTAGACTCCACGACGTCCAGCTCTACGCCATTTAATTAAACATTGATTTCAATCAGTCTACATTTGGTGTAGTGAACTTAAAACATTTACTTTTATTCTCATTTAAAACTAGATTGTTGGCATTAAACCAATGAATAACTTTAGAAAGTGCATTGTTCATATTGTCATAATTAAGTAATTGTCTTCTAATTTTGAATAATAATGATGTATCATCTGCGAACAATACAATATTGTGATTGTCCCATACGTAATAGGGTAAGTCATTAATATAAACGAGAAATAAAAATGGCCCCAAACTGGAACTCTGTGGCACGCCCATCGTCATGACAGACTCCAGTGATAGACTGCCGGTAACATCGACCCTTTGAATTCTATTGCTCAAATAAGAAGTCAAAAGCTCGAGAGCCTTGTCCCTGATTCCATAGTGGTAAAGTTTTTTGATGAGGGTTTCATGTTGTACACAGTCAAATGCCTTCGATAAATCGCAAAATACACCTAACGCATCGTGCGAATCTTCCCAGGCCTTGAAAATAGTTTTTAGCAATTCTATACCTGCATCAGTAGCAGAGCGATTCTTTGTGAACCCAAACTGGTTTTATGAAAGATTTTATGGATATCAAAATGGTTTATCATCTGTCTGAGTATAAGTTTTTCAAATACTTTACTTAATATTGGTAGCACAGAAATTGGACGAAAATTGTAAAGATCTGAGGTACTACCCAATTTAAACAAAGGAATCACTCTACTAAGTTTCATAAGATCAGGGAATATATCCTTAGCAACACAAATATTAAACATGGACGCCAATTGTGGGGCAATAATATTTATTATAGAGCTAACCAACTTGACAGATATACCCCATCAATCTGCCGTTTTCTTAATATTAAGATTTCTAAAAGCATTTAAAACATCCTTCACATTGACATACGAAAATTCAAAGGAAGTGTTACATTTCGGAACACATTACTTAAGGAGCGATTCGGCTGAAGTAGAGGACAACGTCAGATGTTTGGTTTTCAAGACAGGGATATTTGTAAAATAATTTTGAAATGCAGTTGCCACTTCTTGACTCCCTCCTATATATGTATTACCTATTTTTAAATGAAAGTCTCTATTACGCACAGTTTCCCTCCCAGTCTCACTGTTTATCACTTTCAAAGTTGTTTTAATAATATCTCCGGATTATTTGATTTTATTTCTCAAATATAATGATTTAGCACAGGAACAGGCTCGTTTGAATATTTTGGAGTATTTCTTTACATATTCTAAAAATACTGGGTTATGGTTATAAGATTTTTCGTTATAAAGTTCATATAACCTCAGTCTACTTTTATAAATACCACTGGTAGCCCATTCACTAAAGCCCACTCGAGCGCCAATAGTTATAGTTAGGATTAAAGATGTTATCAAATTCATTACTGATCAAATTGAATAAAGAAGTATATAAGTTGTTAGGGTTGTCGTGAAAAGGCAACTGTGGTACTTTTCTGGACAGATTACATTTAAATAGCTCTAAGCGGCTAGCGTTCATTGGAACAAAGGTAATATTTTCTTTTTGAAACCTGCTAGTTCTAGGGAATACCACAAGTTGTCCGCAATGGTCAGATTCAATTTTGTTTATGATAGATTCATCAACAGGTTTTGTATTTGTAAATATATTATATATACAAGTTGCGCTCGAAAAGGTAATCCTAGTAGGTTCCAGGAAAACATTGTACTAATTTTATAAGACTTCATTAAAGTTATGAATTTTTGACTGCTTTCTAGTAAATTTATATTAAAATCTCCAAAGATAACAATTGTTTTATTTAAACGTTGTTTGAGGTTTTAAACAAAATGTCCTCCAGGTGTCTTTCAAAATCATCTTATGGTGAACATGGAGGTCTATAATATAAACACTTGCAACAATAAACTGCTCAGACTCAATACAAGCAATTTCAATAACCCGTTCAACAGAGAGGCTCACAATATCCTTACGTACTTTAAATTTAATTTCATCATTTATAATTATTAGAGAGCCGCCACGTATAGTATTGATTCTGTTGATCGAGCTAGCAATCTAGTGGTTAGGAAAATTGAATATTAATTGATTGTTTTCGAGCCAGTGTTCGGTAATACAAAATATATCTATATAAAAATCATTTACAAATAATTCAATTTCCAGTTCTTTGCCAAACATACCTTGAATATTTTGATGTACCAGGTTGATTGGTTTTAATTTTTTGTTACTATTATTACTAGAGCAAGAGGATGTCTCTTTTGTCTTAATAAAATTATGAATTAATTTATTATTACATATCATACTATTTGTAAAGCAAGAGGTTGTCTCTATTGTCTCATATTGTAATTTAAATTAAAAGGTGAAATGTCACTATTTTCATTATTAGAAATGTCAGAATTTAAATTACAATCGTTATATTAGAAAATACCTACTGAGATTTGACCATCACATAAATTTAGCAAAATAATCAAGAGAACATTGTCATTGGCGGAATTATCAGGATCGCCACAAGTCAATACAAGAACAAATTACACATGTCAGTACATTGCTCAATAAAAGCAAGGTTGTTAGCCAAATTCTTGGCTGATGTATAAAAAATATAATAGCGTCCCGTCGTTTAAAATATTTACAAAGATAATATCTATTTTTTGTCAAATAATAAGGTTTATTAACATAATTGTTAATGTCAATTACATGCATTTTGTCACTATTCATATAATTACATTGGGTTTTTATATTATGCAATGTCATGTTCCATCCCTGTTCCTATCCCTGTATTCGCATTTCGTCATCTACTGCTAGGGAAGTGTCTCTCCAAGGGAGTTCCATACACAGCGGTCCTGTGGCACCTGCATCTAACGGGTCCCTGCAGATTTGAGCAGATCGTCTATGCAACTAAAAGGCCACCCATCACTGCACTTTACGATACATAGTCATCACACGAGAATCTTTGTTCCCCATCAGTTGTAGGTATATCCAGTGATATGATGTACCCATTGCCACGTAAGTCAGTTTGCCATCTCTTGGGAAAATGTTGATTACTTTCATTCTCCTATGATGAAGTAGAAGAAATTATGGTAAAAATTTAAAAATATCTGGACTAGGATTTCCACCTACGATTTGTGGATTTCCGTTCCATACTATGCTTCACTGCTACTGTAGATAGTACTTCTAGCAATCTATTTCTAGATGACATCCTTATTGCCTGTTGGGAGACCATCATCCATTGGTTGTATTTGCCCATATATGGTCTGACTGCAAAAATTAGGGCTTCATGCCAAACGGCCACGTGACCTTATATTATTATTACACAACTACTCGTAATTATGTTTGGTACAAATAATTATCTTGTGTGGGAATCAAGAAAAAGATTAGCCGACAAATCAGTGTTAAGTTACTAGTGATGACATATGGAACAGAGACGTGGGCTCTGATTGTTAGCCTTGTACCAAATCACAAAGTCGTTCTGTGTCCCATCGAGCTGGCTATACTTGCTTGTTTGGTCTACGTGAGCAAATCCGTAATATGGAGACCAGTAAGAGAACCGGGGTGGCCGACATAGCCCGTCGGGTTGGGTTGGCATGTTGAACTGGTAATGGGCAGGCCACATCGCTCGACAAACTGACAACCGTTGGGGAAAAAAGGTTATCGAGTAGCAACCACGTATCGGACGGCCTCGCACTAGATGGATCGACGATCTGGTCAAATATGCAAGGAGCCGTCGTTGGATACAGTCAGCACAGAATCACTCGTTGTGGCGCTTTCTTGGAGAGGCCTATATCCAGCAGGAAATCATGAGGCTGATGGATGGATGGATGGGAATTGAACACAATAAACTCGACCTTACCGTCTCTGATCAAGTTATTATCGTCATAAAATCTCGAAGTACATTTTTTCTTTATATTTATTTCAAGTAAAAGGAAAACAGCTTTGCAATATATCTATGGGATGAGTATATAGTAGGTACTTGTGTAACATTCGGTCACGTGGAAAGATGAATGAAAGGCGATTAATGAAGGATTTGTGAGTTAAATGCGGAAAAGGGCTTGTGAAGAAGACGAACTCCATTATATACGTATGTTATGTTGTATACAATATATTAGTGTACTTTAATTAACCATTCCCTATATCGTTTATTTATAAAAAAAATACTTAACTACAATCATTTGTTTGTTGAGTTATAGTTAAAATATTACATCAGATAGAACAACTTCAAAATTAGAAGAAGGATTCGATCGGGTTATCACCACAAACCATATACTTACCATAAACTTGTCTGAAAGTAGATATAAAATATTGGCTTACGACATTATAGAGTAAGAGCCAACGACGGCTAGATCTCCGTTATTTTATAAAAGCTGAAAGTTCCTCTGTGTATGTCCCCAACACAGGTAAGAACGATCAGCAAGTATGGAGTTTGGATTGTGGTTACTTGGGCAGGTACCAGGTAGTAAAGGTGTATAAAACAGTACCTCAAATTCGTTAAAGTATAAAGCTGAATTTTTTTTTTTATATTTTCTTCGGAATTACATTAGAAATTACGTCATCCACAATCCAAACTTGCTGATCGTTCTTACCTGTGTTTGAGACATGTTCAGAGGAACTTTCAGCTTTTATAAAATAACGAAGGTCTGGCCATCGTGGGCTCTTGGGAAGGTTTTCACCATAAGCCATATACTTACCATAAACTTGTCTGAAAGTAGATATAAAATATTGACTTACGACATTATATCACGCGCAAAACTTCTTATATATTTTAACAATGAAGTCATTTCACTCATATGAAGTGAATATAATACAAGACCAGCAACGGGTGCCTCAACATCAAAAATAATAATCGATAGCTCGAATCGATATAAAAAATAAACTGATTGACAAGTGGCAATCGATTACAAAAACATGTAAATGATAAAACAATCTATAAAATACCTCATTACGTTAGATAATACCTACCTTATACCTTGGGATGTCAATAATAAAGGAAGCATTTTGATTTAAGGTACAAAGTATGTTGAATCATGTGATAAAATTAAAATGGTTTGTATGGATGACTTGCAAGTATCAAGGACAAGTTTTCTAGAAATAGTCAAGTAAATAGTTATGAGTAAAAATGTACTTTTTTTCGTATAAGTTTTATTTCTGTAGGAGTTCAGGCTGAAAACCATCCATCCATCCATCAGCCTTTTAACGTCCACTGCTGGACATAGGGGGATAGATGAAAACCATCAGTCTCCTTTAATCTCACTCAGAGAGTTTTGGAGTGAGCTATAATATTGCGGGGGCTCCTCTGATTCCAATGAGTATATCGACAGAGAATGGTATTTCATATATCTAGCAAAATCAGTCAACTGAAATAACAATGGGTTATATCTGCCGAAGGACAGACGATCGCTGGAGCAGAAAAGTCTTAAAATAGATAGTGTGAGTCGGCAAATGTAGTGTAGGACGCCTGCTCTCTATATGGTCTGATGACCTGACAAAGGCAGTGGGAATAAACTTAGTCTGGCATACGATGAGCCTTTGCCCGCGGCTCCGCAGCAGCCAATAGCTAGTTTTTAGGTTATATCTCAGGTTCCCGCGGGATAAAATTTAAACAAGTTTTTAAGACTAATCAAGAGCTTTTAAACAAAACAGTTTCATTAAAATCCGTTCAATAGTTTTTGCGTGAAGCTCTAGCAAACATACCGACAAAATTCTAATAAAGAATTTTTTGTTAGAGACTCCTAAATAACCTTTTTTCTTATTTAATACTTACTTACTTATCATCACGCCATTTCCCTTGCGGGGTAGGCAGAGAGAACAGAGTGCCAAGAGGCTCTATTCTTGCATACATCTCTCGCTTCCTCAACATTCATAACTCTCTTCATACACGCTCGCCGGTTTCGGAGACTCCTGACTCCACTTTCCTTCAATACATGACCGATTTGGTCTAGGTAGGTGAGTTTCGGTCTCCCCCTGTACCTACATCCTTCCACTTTCACATTGTATATCTTCTTAGCCAGTTGCTCGTCCGGCATTCTTTCCACATATCCGAACCAACGGAGCATTCCCTTTCGCATCTTTACACCAATACTCTCTTTCATACCTACTCGCTCTCTTACGTCGTTGTTACGAATGCAGTCAGTCAGCCTCACTCCACAGATTCTCCGCAGAGATCGCATTTCGACCGCATTGATTTTACTCTCATGCTCTTTTTTGCATACCCAACTCTCGCTTCCATATAATAACGTTGGGACAAGCACTGCGTTGTGTATTGCGACACGTGCCTTCTGGCTGGGGTGAGGCTGCCGAGAAGTTGTCCCTATGCTCCATTCACTCTATTTCCCGCATTCACAATTCTCTCTACATCAGTAGTGTACCTTCCATCCCGACTGAATCCACATCCAAGATATACAAATTTATCCACTTGTTCTATCTAGCACACCATTTCCTATTGCTACTCTAACATCTGTTCTGGCTTATTCTCTTTCAAAAACCATTATTTTGGTTTTGTTTACATTCACATATAGGCCCCTTTTCTTACAATCTTCTGCCATTACGTCGGTCAGTCACAGACTGCGCTAATAGGACCGCATCGTCTGCATATAGCAGAGAGTTAATCACTGAGTCGCCCATCTGAACTCCCACATTAATTTCATTCAACCTTTGTAGACATTTATCCAGATATATGATAAACAGTCTGGCTGATAGAACGCAGCCCTGTTTAACGCCGATATTGACATCAAACCAGGGTGACATTCCATCATCCAGCCGCACACAAGCTTTGCAGTCCATGTAGTTGGACTGCACCGCTTGTAGCAGTCTACCGTTAATACACTACTTCGGCATAATGTCCCAAAGTTCCTTTCGTACAACAGTGTCAAATGCTTTCTCCAAATCCACAAAACTGCAGAAAACCCTCTGGCCTACAGCCAGATGCTTCTCCACAATGTTGCGCAGAGAAAACACTTGATACATGCATCCTCTTCCACACCTGAAACCTCCTTGTGCCTCACACAAAGATTCATCAGACACCATCCTCATTCCACCATTCTCCTTTCAATAATCTTACCAAACACTGTGGCTGCCAAACTGGTCAAGCTTATGGCTCTGTAGTTTGCACAGTCATAACGTGAACCCCTGTTTTTAAACAAGTGCACGATGACTGCGCTTCTCCAATCCTTGGGAACCATTCCTGAGCTCCAACATAAATTGAGAAGCATCAGGAAGGATTCCCAGACACATGAGCTTCCAAGCTTGATCATCTCAGCAGACACCATATCAATACCCGCTGCCTTACCATTTTTCAAACTTCTAGTCACCCATTAAACTTCATCCATACTATTGTCATCATGGATGCCGGTACCGAATACTGATCTGTTAGACCACATGTGGCACCAGCATCACCCTGAACATCCACATACATATCTCCAAAATATTCACTCCATCGGCTTAACACATCTTGTGTTTGCGTAAGAATGTCTCCACCTTTAGACCTTATTTTATTCATTCTGAAAGCTGACCAACCACTCCGAGATTTCTTCACCTCCCTCCAGAAAAGTTTGGGCGTTACTCTCGAAGTTTTTGGTCAGCCTTTCTTCTGCAATCATATTTGCTCTATCACGCTTCTCTTTCACTAAGGCTTTGGTGTCATTCTTACGTTGCCGGTATATTTCTTTCTTCTGTTCTTTCATAATTGCACTCAGGTTCAAAGAAGATACATAGTCCAGCCACGCTTTCTTCTTTTGGTCTACGGAAGCTGCTAATTCCGTATCCCACCATGCATCACTTTTCACTTTCCTATGCTTCTTTGGGCATCCACATACTTTTGATGTATCTACCATACTATCTTTCAGTAATCTCCAGCATTCTTCTATGTCAGATCCCGGCTGACTTGCCATTGTCAGCCGTTCACGGGCACCCTCTGCATACTTAGCTCTTACACTCACTTCTTGCAACTTTTCAATCTTTATTCTTTCATGCCCTCCGAAGGACACGCTCTCGCCAGTGTCTCCACTTTCTGAACAGATCACTAAATCTCGCAATAACGAGAAAGTAGTCCGTGTCGACAGTGGGACCCCTGTAGGCTCTTGTATCCAGAATTTTACTTCGAAGGCTGTCTACCAGAGTTAAATCTCTCATACTTCTCTGTTCATTCCTTCTCCTTGTATACATATGGATGTCCTTATGTTGAAAAAATGTGTTTGACACAATAAGGTTTCTCTCCATACATACATCCGCAATGAGCCTACCTGCATCGTTAACTCTCTTATCACCAAATGAACCAAGCACGTCCTCGGAGTCTGGTCGCTTGGTCCCAACCCATCTATTCAAATCTCCGCATACGATCACGCGTTCACTAACTTCTGCCAAATTCAGAACTTCCCTAACATTATCCCAGAACTTTTTTAGATCCGATGCCACCGAAGAGCCTACGGGAGCATAAGCTGCGACCATGAATACCCTGGTGACACCAAGTTTTATTCGGATCCATAGAAGTCTGGGATCGAACATTCCGTAGTCTTTCACACCTGAGGCCAAGCAAGAGGACAGCAACAACCCCACTGCCATGCTGGCCCGATCGCTCTGCGTTATACCAGACCACAGAGCTATCGCACCACCAGGAAGATCACAGGCGTCGCTACCCTTTCGCTTGGTCTCTGTTACACAGAGCACATCAAGTTGTCTGTCTGACATGACGGTTACCAGCTCGTGTAACTTACCTTCCACACCACTTCTTACATACCACGTGCCTGTTCGACACTCTGCTCCCCTCGTCTCGCCAAATTGGGCAAGGCGTGATGGGTGGCGCCCCCCATCGCCGCATCTGCCGTTGTTCGTACCGACGAGGGCTGGCCGGTACGCGTCGCCTCTGGGGCACGCCCTAACCTGCACTGCGGTACGCATTCGAGCCGGATTGAAACAGACAATAGAGAAATAGCAAACATTATCATGACCTTTAATCTCGACAGTGCACCAGGGCTAGATGATATTAATAGTTTATTAATTAGAAAAGTCAAGGATCAAATAGTAGAACCTCTCAAGTTAATAATAAACCAAAGCCTATCAACAGGGATCGTTCCACAAGACTGGAAGACTGCAATCATAGTTCCAATTCATAAACAGGGCGAAACCAATTTGCCCAACAATTATCGACCCATATTTCTGCTTCCGATATTCGCAAAGATATTAGAAAAAGTAGTAAATGAACGCCATGTTAAATATCTAGTAGAAAATAATATTCTGTCCCACAATCAATTTGGTTTCCGTAAAGGAAAGTCGACTGAAGATGCAGTAAAACTACTCACTGAAGAAATTGTTAATCACCTAGATAATGGGCGCGCTTGCGTTGGAGTCTTTCTCGACATAGCAAAAGCTTTCGATACTGTGGCTATTCCAATCTTATTGAGAAAACTAGAAAGCATTGGAGTATGAGGTATTGCACTAGACTGGTTTCAGAGCTATTTAACAGGGAGAAATCAGCGAGTCAGGGTAGAATCCTGGCTCAGTAATCCTAAAGAAACATTTTTCGGAATACCACAAGGAAGTGTTCTCGGGACGACGTTATTCCTTTTGTATCTAAATAATTTAGCTTCCTTACCGTTAAATAGTGCAAAAATCATCTGTTATGCAGATGATACTGCATTAATTTTTCATGACCAAACATGGAGCAAATGTTTGCTGAGAGCAGAGGAAGGTATGATATTTAGATATTTTTTATATATATTTTTAGCATTTGACATGCTTAGCACTATACATTAAACACAAAGTGAAAAATGTGAAATCGAAAATAACAGTCAGGAGCAGGATTTGAACCTACATCTTCTGGATACCGTCCAGATGCTTTACCAATTCAGCCATCCTGACAATTGCTCCTGACTGCTAATTTCGATAACACATCATACTTAACGTCTTTGGGTGACGCCTGCGTCATCTGTCGGAAGTATTTTCGTACATTATACCGACCAGGTAAACTTAATTTTACAATTAAGATTTTACCTAATAATGACGCAAACCCTTTAAATTTACCTGGCCTGAATTAAGTTTACCTGGTCGGTATAATGTATGAAAATACTTCCGACAGATGACGCAGGCGTCACCCAAAGACGTTAAGTATGATGTGTTATCGAAATTAGCGGTCAGGAGCAATTGTCAGGATGGCTGAATTGGTAAAGCATCTGGACGGTATCCACAAGATGCAGGTTCAAATCCTGCTCCTGACTGTTATTTTCGATTTCACATTTTTCACTTTGTGTTTAATGTATAGTGCTAAGCATGTCAAATGCTAAAAATATATATAAAAAATATCTAAATATTTAAAGGGTTTGCGTCATTATTAGGTAAAATCTTAATTGTAAAATTAAGTTTACCTGGTCGGTATAATGTACGAAAATACTTCCGACAGATGACGCAGGCGTCACCCAAAGACGTTAAGTATGATGTGTTATCGAAATTAGCAGTCAAGAGCAATTGTCAGGATGGCTGAATTGGTAAAGCATCTGGACGGTATCCAGAAGATGCAGGTTCAAATCCTGCTCCTGACTGTTATTTTCGATTTCACATTTTTCACTTTGTGTTTAATGGAAGGTATGATGTTGGTGGCCGAATGGCTTAATAATAACCTTTTAACTTTAAATAACAACAAAACAAAGTTTCTCTGTTTCCATAAAACTAGGGCATCATCGCCAGCATGTAATTTAAACCTTAGAATTCATACATGTAACTTATACTAAATTAATATAAACATCGCCTGTGGCTGTAACAAAGTTCAGAGAATGAAATCCATAAAGTACCTCGGAGTAATCATTGATGAAAATCTAACATTCAATGAACATATAGCTGCCCTCTCGACTAGATGCAGAAAGCTCATCTATGTAATGAAAGAACTCAGAGAGGTTGCTTGTATTGAACTTCTGAAAACCGTGTACATCGCATTTTGCCAATCAATCCTTTCATACTGCTTAAGTGTTTGGGGAGGGATAGCAACTTCACACTTAATACAACTGAAGAGAACCCAGAGATCAATACTTAAAGTAATGTTTAAAAAACCTATAAGATATCCAACTGTTGAACTCTATAAAGCTGCTGGCCTTTTAAGTATAAGGCAACTGTATGTATTAAATGCGATCACCCATATGCATAAATTGGTCCTGAAATCTCCTGATTACAACATTATACTTAATAGAAGAGTCTTTAATATCAATATAACAAAATGCAAAACTACTTTTGCAATGCGATTTCAAAAATATATGTTCCCTTATTTATACAATAAAATAGCTAAAAAATGTGATCTCAAGCACACACAAGACTACTCGTGAAGCTCAAAATATAGTTACAAACTTCATCACCAAGTTAAATTACCAAGAAATAGAACAACTCTTTCAAATTATTGTTTGATAGAACTCTAGATATCTATCTCTTCTTCTAAAAATTCCGCCACCTATACACATGCGTACATACACACCCACACGTTCGCACACTCACACATACACATACACACGCACGCATGCGCGATCATATACAACACTTACTCAATTTCAACACATTTCAATTTATAGATACATATATTTTAATATGAATTATAATTAAGATCTTTGATAGTCACGATACAGGCTGTGCCTAGTGTGGCTATCACAGTAAATATAGGATAATTATATTAAATTTATATTTTCTAAATAAACATTATCTTATCTTATCTTATCTAAAATTTAATGCATCGTCAACGTAAATAGGCAAATGACCCCATTTATGCGTTGATGCATTTTTAGTTCCTAGTTTAAGATTTCCATTGTCTACAGATAATTCCAATTCAAAAATATCCTTATTTCAAAGGCCCATTATATATCACTTAAAATTGACAAAAGTTCACAAATAGTTAACACGAGCGCCTGACAAAGTGGCGATTGCAACGCACACACGCGACCGGATTCCATAGTAAAGTCTCGTAAATACGAGAAGAATCCGGCAAGAAACTCATGGGCCACTTTTAAATTCGCCAATTTAATACCGTTATAATTGTAATGAACGGATTACCTATATATTTATTATATAGCAGACATTATTTTTAATATTTCATGTGTCATATACCTGAATAATTCACCGACACTTCATTTAGAATACACAAACAGTAACACTAATACACAAACATAAATTATTTAACTATACGCAAAAGTGAAGTTGCAACAACAATTAAGAGTATAATAATACCCCGTTAATTGTGTAGAACATGTAACAAATGTGCCCCTGGTAGCTCGTTAGGCGACGACGAAGCTAACGTTACGCGATTGCCTAATAAAATACGTAATAAAGTCAAGCTTACGCGAACCAAGATTATATTTAAACGTAACAGCTTGTTCATGACATGTTATGATATGAAAAAAATTTCATCGTCTAGGTAGAGCAACTTATTATGAAAACAAGTTTTTGACAAATATTTTCTTGAAACATGCGAGAAAACGTACCTGTACGACCTATGTATAGATTTAAGGAAAAAAGACCACTTAAGCTATTTAATTAAATACGTAATCTTATATACATACTCGTACATATACTCTTATAGACACCCACCCATCCATCATTATATTCCTCATACTCGCACTTGCTTTAGGGTAGCTACTTCTGACATAACAATAAATAGGTCTCAATAACGATTGTTATTAATTTGAGCCTGGTCTTGTTTGTCCCAACATGAATAGGTTTGCTCGGTCGGGGTAGTACCAACCTTCCAAAGAAGATTAGGATGAAACAACAGTAGGTACTCATAATGTTGTGATTCGTGTGGCTATTAAGAGCACCGGAGGCTCAAACCCCTTCTTTATCCTCTCCTTATTATCCTTTCTCTTCAGCTCGTAGAAGGAGGTCAAGGAGCGGGAACGCGAGGCGTTAGCCCACGACGTCTTGCTCCGCTGGCAGTGACCAGGGAGAAGGCGGCGGTATTACGTTCACATTACAGTTACAGTACGCCATAGAGTATGGCTAGTTCGTTACCTTGGCGCGCCGGAGTAGAATATCGAAAGACGACCCTCCAGCGCCCCGCTAATAGGAGTGAAGGGGGCTGCCGTGGTTTTAGTGGATATTCCGGGCGCAATTAAGATCCGAGCGCCCGGCGAGTCCCACATGCCCATCAGTCACCGGTGGGGGAGATTCGTAAATACATTTCCACAGCGATAAGAAAAATATTATAAATATAGATATCAATTAAAATGTTGCGGTTACCTACTTATAAATTGCCTGCGTCAATAGGCAGCAGTAATAAAATGTAAACGGACACACCGCACAGCGGTCGCCGTATAAATATTGAGACAATAAACATGTCGGGACCTCACTTTGTAGACAACGAACTTTCCAGTCACGATTTAGTACTTCAGCGCATTGAATAAACAACTGAAATGTATAACTAGGTCTTGGGGAATAAAGTATACAATTATAATTCATAATTGAAAAAATAAATTTAATGTCAGTTGGCTATATTCTTTCCTTCCTACTTGACTGACTATCGTTCTTACTTGGCACTCTGGGTAAGTGCCCAGGCCTGATTGATGGCCTTTCTTCCTACATAAAAATCAAAGGACTTTTTTATTTTTTATTGCTTGTAGTGGCAGACGAGCCATGGCCCGTCTGATGGTAAACGGTAACCGTCGCTCATGGACTCAACTATACTGAGAGTATTGTCAAGCCGCTGCTCACCATTTCTTTTTTTTTATTGAATTTAGTGGCAGACGAGCCACGGTCCATCTGATGGTAAATGGTAACCGTCGCTCATGGACTCGACTATACCGAGAGTATTGTCAAAACGCTGCTCACCAATTCATCTCATCAATATGAAATGAAAGAATAAACGGCTATCTCCTGCTACAGCCAAAACGCAACGATGTGCTTCATGACCGGTCACACTGGAAATGGTGGTACAAACCCGCTGGGGCCCGATACTAAGTAAGTACTCCCACTCGGTACCCAGCCCTACCACCAGTCATGCAATGGATGATAATTGCTTACTTCCCCTTAGTCGCCTTATACGACACCCGTGGGAAAGAATGGGGTGGTGACACTTGAATTATTTTCCTAAATTATACAGTCTTTTTACAGTTATCAAATCTTTATACCAAATCAGAGGAGTCAGCTAGTCTTAAAACGCTTATGCTAGCTTGATTATTAAAGTTTGTAGGTTAAGTTTGCATATAAACCTCTAGTTTCAGTTTAATAGAGATAGTAAACATCGTATAACGTAGTCACTTGTTTTAATAAGTTGTGTTCTGTGCACACTCTACAGCGACCCTGTTTAGGTCGTTAATCTGTAGTCGTGCAAATATATAACGACTACTTACGCTTCTTTCAAACCTTAGCTTACTCTGTATAACCACAAAATTTTCCATTTTCAACTGAAAATACGTAGATGTTAGATAACGTTGGGTATATGAGAGTTACCTAAACAAACACTATGTAGATGTGTGCGGACGACAGTTCAAGATTAACAGTAAATAACTGCACTGGAGACAGAGGGTTTCCTCTCAAACTGACAGTTAATGGTGTATACCAGGGCCGGAGTAACGGAAATACGCAATAGTGTATATTCTGGATGTAATATGTGTATAATGGTTTAATACGGTAGAATATCATGACTTGTGTAAATGTAAATCTTCTTTAAAATAAGAATTACTAGTTACTTAGATGAATTATTTACAAACGTAGAGTAATATTTTAGTTTGTGGAATATTTTCACATATTATAGAATTTAGTGGCAAACCAACTTAGTAACCAATTAGCCTTTGCCCGCGGCTTCGCCGCAGCCAAAGCTAGTTTTTCGGTTATATCTCAGGTTCCTGATATAGTAGCGGGATAAAATATATACCAGTTTTTAAGTCTAATCAAGGCCTTTCCAATAAAAAAGTTGCATCAAAATTAGTTGAGTAGTTTTTGCGTCATGCGCGAACAAACAAACAGATAAACAAACAAAAATAAAAAAAAAAATGTTTTGTGTTTAGACACGCTTATATAGCCTATTACAGTATTTTTTTCTCAAATATCTTAAATGTACAGACACAGCTCGGTTACAGCTTTATAATAGTATAGATAGAAATACTAATAGGTCTCAACAGTGCACATTTCAAGAGCAACTTTTGCTTTTAGTTTCAACGTAATAACTTTGATACTGTAGTTTCAATTCATTCGAGTAATATTATGTGAGTTGTGATTATGGTTTGATTTTTGCGTGAATCAAGCCTAAACTAGAAGTATTTTGGTAGGTAATTAGATGAAACACTGGATAAAAATACAGGGTATTTCCTTTATATCCTCAAAAAATGCATAGTTTAGATTAACAATGGCATGTAATGTAGAGACCTAACGATTAAACAGATTCGAGCGATACTTTGTATAGACAGACAGCCAAATGTCTTGGATACATATAATATTTTTATCCCGATGAGGAATTCCTGTGAAATACGATTAGTCTACTCAGAAAAAGCCGTGGGCATAATATAGTTATGTTTACGTAACAATATTTATGTTGTTTGATCTATGTTTCTATTCTAGATTTGCTGGTACTATCTCGCGAGTTACAATTAATACCAAACTGCAATGGCTAGTTATTATAACCTCGAAATTATTGCAATTATCCTATATAAAATTATATTAAATTGGAAATAAGCTATTTACAATACGCACAATAGTACTACTCCTGCAGATAGAATGTGTAAGTACCTATAGTGAATTCAATAGAGAGGAAAAACCGATTCTTTAACTCTTTAGTTTCACCTGCCATAGAAGCCCTTCAGTTTATATACCTATAGAATTTTTAATTTTAACAACTATAAAGTAATAAATATAAAATTATTCGTATAATATGTGTATTTGCTATTCGGTAACATACCTACAGCTAATTCCCGAACACAGTGTCTCTCCGAGCTGTACATGGTCTCGGAAACGGTCCGGCGGTCTAATATGATACGGCTGATAGATTGCCACGCGATACCGGTACAGATGTGCGCGCCTCTTGCACATTACAGACCTACGTATATCAACACATTCAGGGACATGATCAATGTGTAGTTGAATTTGGTGCGCTATTGTTTTACTCTAAAGTAAAAATATTAGGTATATTGTTGGCGGTTAGTATTATTATTTTGATGCATCTGTGTCGGATTGCATTTTGCTGTACCTGGTACTTGCAGTACCACTTCAATTTGTAACGTCTAAATAAAAGCTTTTGAATAATTACATATCAAAGTATATACGTTACCTATAAGAGAATATCAGTTTTTAAAGTTAATGTCTGTAGGTATCTGTTTGTTCTGCCTATTCTCCGTAACGGCATGGACAGGCTTGCACTGACAGAGCAGGGTTGCTCTCTTTTTCCATTTTCCCCAGTAATTTGTTCTTTAAAGTAGTTGAGCATGTCAAGTGCTAAAATACAGATCACAATATAAAAATAGGTAAGTACTTATTGTATATTGTTGCAGTTATTTTATGTTTGTCTTGATAATGTTTTAATTCTTACGCCACTATCCACAAAGCGGAAGGCAAAGGTATAATACATCCACATTTTAAAAGAAAGAAAGAAAACTAAGTTTTTGCCAAAAAACCTTTTACCTATATCTGACCTATTAGGGTGGAAGTGTATTTTGGTTTAGTTACAGTTCCTGGCTGTGCTGCTGCAGATAACTCTTTTAGCTTGATCCGAAATTAGAAATTCGACTTCACTAGAAGGAGCTTTTGAAAAGTATGCACTCACTTAGGCCTCTGCTGACAATTATATAACCATGATTAATCTTTGATTTTAATGCCAAAGTTTCCTTGGAGAAAGAAAAACTTCTTCACTTATTAACTTCGAGATACCTTTTCACCGAACCCAAATTTTTAATCTTTACCCGCCGATTTAATTAATTAAAAGTTAGTAAAACTCAAAATGAGTTACACAATTGTTAACGGACGCAATTTCCGAGCAAATAGGGTTAAGTTAATTTCGAACGAGTAGGATAGACTAAAATAACTAACTTCCTAAAATAGTTTTAATGTATTTTAACGAGACAGTACCGTGAAAGATAAATAATATCAGAAAATACGACGACTCCTAAAGAGTTTGTGGAGCGAAGAACTATGTACTCGATATTTAGTAAAAATTAAACTTACTGAAACAAACAGTAAACCCCAAATTATCCCGTTGTCAGTGCCTATTTTTGCTGCATACAAATACTATAAGAAAAATATGTATTAACGTGGTGGAGTGGAACTCTTTTCTATTCAATTGGATGCTAATATCTAGGATAGAAAGACAAAAAGAAGTAGTTAAACTATGAATAATAAATTAGTTCGTTGTTCGTGTAATGATGGACTAAGAATATAAGTGTCACCACCCCTTTCTTTCCCACGGGTGTCGTACGAGGCAACTAAGTAAGTAATTATCATCCATTGCATTACTAGTAGTAGGGCTGGGTACCGAGTGGGAGTATTCACTTGTCTTGCTGTCGGGCCCGGTGTTGGTACCACCATATCCCGTGTGAAAGGCCTGAAGCACATCGGTGTGTTTTGGTTGTAGCAGGAAATAGCCATTTATTCTTTCATTTCATATCTGTGAAAAAAATCAGATGGCTCATCTGCCAATATGCGCAATAAAAAAAATGTTTAGCAAAATGACAATATTGATCCATGGACGTATAAGGACCTTTATAAGTCCATGTATAGATCCTGTTGTTTCGCTCTTCATAGCAGTGTTGCTATTATTAAGCTGTAGTAATATTAAGTATGTATAATAATTTCCACATAGTAAATAAATAATAAATATATGTTCACAGTTATATATGTACATAGTTACCTAGTAGACGGCTGTAATTAATACGGGATGGATTATATTGTGTTACCCATAACGCTGTTACAAAACCGACGAGTAAATGAATAAATATATATCCATTATAGATTGTAATAGTTATTACTTGTATTAATCATCACAAAACCGCACCATTCAGCCGCCCTTAATTGAAACACAAATAGTTAGGTGTGATTGGAGCGATGGCGAGATTAAACTAGTTCAAACCAGTTTAAACCTCGGTAAAGGGTGTGAATGTTAAAAGGTTGGTTTCCTTAAGGTGATTTTACATTGACTCTACAAGAATGAACCAATATGTTGACATACTTTTCATAGGAAATGCAAATACTCGATTTTACCTAATGGGCATTGTTAAAGGTCGTGGTCTTATAAAATTCGAAGGATTCAAAGGTTCAGGGTACCTGTATATGGCCTATTACTTTATTTAGGATATCATACTATTTGAAATGTATGTCTCAATATATGAAACATTCTTTAAATTATAAAATCGTAAATTCCGTTTATGTGCTAATAGAGAGCCCATACCGTCCCTTAGTACAACACTGCCAAACAACAACTTTTTCCTCTACGAAGTCTAACATTCAAAGCATATTTTTGGCCCGAGCGGGTTGGTACTACCTTCTCCCGTATGACAGATCATGAAGCACAATGATTGTTTTGGTTGTAGCAGGAAAATTTACAGCTAACCGTGAATTTTTTCATTTCATATCTGCGAAATGAAATGGTGAGCGGCTTGACAATACTCTCGGTATAGTGGAGTCCATGAACGACGATTACCATTTACGATAAGGTGAGCCCGTGGCTCATCTGCCAACCATACGCAATAAAAAAAATATCTAGCCAATGTATAATTACTCAAACTATCTAATACGTGTCCTAGGTGAGCTACGCGAAGCGACGCGACGCGATGCGACGTATTGCGGCTAATACTTTAACCGCTTTGCGTCGCATTCAAATTAGGCGACAACGTAGGCTATAAGTACATACAACATTTATTTGCTATTTTCGTGTCGTGTCGCATCGCGTAGTATTGACGCGTTTATCGTTCACCTACGACAACGGGTAAGGTATGATGAAGTGAACGTTACTTAAATGACGTTCCTAACGCTTATCTTCCATATTACCAATAAGAATAAACTTATAGGAGCAACTCGCTTTTGGACTTTTGCTTGTCTTGCCTTTGGTAGCACGTTTGGAATGTAATAGGGTCGTTCACAATAATTAAGAAACGGCACAGTAATGTATCTATATATACTCGTATCTATAGAGGTCTGATACGGAAACAATATTGATTTGGAAATATAACTATATTTTAATCTGTATTTTAGCACTTGACATGCTCAGCTACTTTAGAGGACAACAACAAATATTTAAAAAATCTCGCCATCAAATAGTATGAATTTTAATTGAAAAAATTAATTTTAACTTGGAATAATGTATGTAAATGTATCCAATAGGCGGTGTGGGTCGTGAAGACATCTAAAACAAATGTGAAGTGGGGATTTGGAGTCGCCGTTGGTGACTGCGATAGCTTAGCGGTCCAGTGGGCCTAGCCATGTTGCATTCTATGATCGCTAACGCTATAGAAAAATATTAAAATGTATGGGATATGCAACTTGGCTAGGCCCACAGGGGGGTTAGATGGAATCTCATATCTCACAATCGACATCGTATCGTGATCATTGTGGTTGGTAGAGAGATCACATACCCGAGACACATTATTACGACATCACGCGTCGGTTTCTCTACGCAATCACAAGCGAGACAATACGATGTCGATTGTGAGATATGAGATTCCGCCTAACCCCCCAGAGCACTTCCCCGGATTGGATGGGACGCAGGTTCGAATCCTGCTCGCAGTAAAGCTCCCCTTTTCCACTTTCACAAATAATTTGTTCCTTAAAGTATAATTATACTTCAAGTTATGTTCGCTACATAAACTTTTATTGCAATTAAATCCTTAAGTATGAACTTAGAGGCCTGTAGTAAAACCGGCGGCTAGTTATAAAATTTTGCCAATCCTATGTACCTACTACTACTCCTCTCCTAATACATCGAGCTTCCTGTGACAAGTTACGCAACTGAGACGAGTAGATTGACATATTTATGGAGAAAAGAACAATAAATTGGCAAATTAAATGCTAATGATGGCAGACGAACCAAGGTCGATATGGTAGGCCATCCATCCATCCATCCATCCATTCATCAGCCTTTCATCGTCCACTGCTGGACATAGGCCTCCCCAAGGGAACGCCACAGCGAACGGTCCTGTGCCGCCTGCATCCAACGAATGCCCGCGACTTTGACCAGATCATCGGTCCACCTGGTGGGAGGCCACCCTACACTGCGCCGTCCAATACGCGGTAGCCACTCGAGAACCTTTCTTCCCCAACGGTTGTCGGTTCGTCGAGCGATGTGGCCTGCCCATTGCCACTTCAGCATGCTGACCCGGCAGGCTATGTCGGTTACTCCCGTTCTCCTACGGATTTCCGTATTACGGATCTTATCACGTAGAGAGATCCCAAGCATAGTCCGCTCCATGGCACGCTGAGTGACTTTGAGCCTGATATAAGGCCAACATTTAGAGACCACGCCTCTGTTCCGTAAGTCATCACCGGTAACACACACTGGTCGTAGACCTTCGTCTTCAGACACTGTGGAATATTGGACAAGAAGATCTTCCTCAGCTTCCCGAACGCTGCCCAGCCGAGCTGGATTCGTCGATTAACCTCTTTCTCGAATTTGTGCCTACCTAACTGGACTGTTTGTCCCAGGTATATATAGTGATCGACAACTTCAAGATCCGCATTCCCGACTAGGACCGGTGCTGAAATGACATGGTTATTGTGCATGACTTTCGTCTTGTCCATGTTCATTTTTAGAACTACTAGTCGGGAGACACTGTTGAGGTCATTGAGCATGGTACCAAGGTCCTCCAGCGATTCTGCCATGACCACGATATCATCTGCAAATCGAAGGTGAGTAATGTATCCGCCATTTATGTTGATGCCGAATCCAGTCCAGTCCAAGAGCTTGAAAACATCTTCCAATGCAGTAGTGAAGAGTTTCGGGGACATGACGTCTCCCTGTCTTACGACTTTCTGCAGTTGGATAGGTTTTGTGCTCTTGTCCCGAACTCGGACAGACATAGTAGCGTTTCTATACAAACACTTCAACACTTCGATGTACCAATATTCAATTTGGCATCGCTGAAGGGACTGCAGCACCGCCCAAGTTTCGATCGAATCGAAGGCTTTCTCATAGTCCACAAACGCTAGACACAGAGGCCGATTATACTCCTCGGTCTTCTGTATAATCTGGCGCAGCGTATGTATGTGGTCTATGGTACTATAGCCTTTTCGGAAACCTGCCTGCGCGTGAGTCGATTTATAATGACTCTCGAAAACAACTTATAGACGTGGCTCAAGAGCGAGATGGGTCTATAATTCTTCAAGAGGGTTCCATCGCCTTTCTTGAAGAACAGCACCACCACGCTCCTGGTCCACGATTCTGGAACGTCGCCCCCGAGAACGTCAGAATTGAATAGCCTCTGGAGGGCTTTGAGGACCGGCTTTCCGCCTGCCCTCAGAAGCTCTATAGTAATTCCGTCTTCTCCCGGTGCCTTTCCGTTCTTTAGTTGTTTGAGAGCCATTTTGATCTAGTACAGGCTGACGTCCGGGATATCATCGGTAAAATGTATTACATAATGTATCACGTATGGTAGATGAGAATTTAAGCTAAGCCTTTTATTAAATAGGTGCTTTATATCTTTTTTATTAATTCGTATTTCTGAACGCCTGGCTCTAGTTTCCAACCACTGAAGTAATGCAACATAGTTTCAGTGGCTCGCCAATACAGGAGGAGAGACGGCCAATGACGGGATTATTTAGTGGGTCCCACACTGCCCTGTTCGTTGCCCCAAACGACAGGGTGTGCGGTTAGGTACCTACATTTTTTCCTTAGCTCTAGTTTCCTCGAACTAATAAATAATTCAAATAATTACATGCATATATCCACATAGACAGTATTTATCAATCAACAAATCGAAACTAATAAATTTTATTACGTAGGTTAGGGGTCCGTAAATGACATAGGATATTTTTTTTGCCAACAGATCATTGTTGTGCCGTATAGTGAAGTATTCATAATCTGAAGTCCATGTGGACGAAGTTGCGGGCAGAATTTACTAAAACATCTGAGTATAAGCAGTTATTTTTTTATGCTTAAATTTTAATATTACAATAAATCAGCACAACCCCGCGTGTTAATAACAGAGTCAATTTAACAAAAACGCCTGCAAAGCCAGTATGCGGTCCCAACAAAAATGATCTGAACCACTCAAAATTAACGACTAATCCTTCCACAAACGGCTTCCACTAAAACCTTTCTTGTGACTATAAAACGAGCTCAGTATAAACGTGGCTTTACCCTTGTTTTATTAGACCTCCGTCCATAGATGGCCGGGTGTAATTCTCTCATACAGACGCGGCCGGTGTCGAACGCACCGCGCTTCGCATTGTTCGCTAAAGAGGGTGGAGTGGGCTAAAAGCCCTGCTCTATACGCCTCCTACTTAATTGGAATCTTTTAAAGTTTACTCAGGCAATAAAGGAGGTCTGAATTGCTTAAGTACGATGCTCTGCATGACCGTGGATTTACCTGTTATGAACTTGTACCAGATGTGAGGATGAGTCCTAGTAGGCGAGTGTTTTGTGAACGGGATTGTTTGTTAATTAATATTTTAATAAAGATGGTCAGGAATACTTTTCTGTAATCCTTATACCCATAGTACGATTTCCGATGATAACTAGTCCTCTTTTTTATAAGACAACATCCTGCACTAAAGAATAATCCTTGTATCGTGGGGCACTCACAAATATAGAATTTCATGGACACAAAGTACATCCAGACTCAGAATAACCATTTATGGATGACACAGAGAGTTATCTAGTGTGCAAATCGAACCCACAACACTCGGGAGGCCGGTATCTAATTACACCGCCATCAGTGCAGTCCTTACATCAGTCTACACGGTGAGACGTCATGCTAAGCTCTATCGTCGATGCATTATATTCGCTACTCAAGGACTTGTACTCCTCCGGATCTTTGTATAAGCAGTCATTTCATATTGAAGATAATAAGCTCATTGTATATTGAAGATAGACAATATATAAGACTCGAATGTTATTTCGATTGGCTTTCGCTTATTTTCGAGGTTGGACGTGCAATAACTGCCTCTTGTATTATTCATCATCCAATTATTGTAAAAGGAGTTTTCTGTTTCTTCCTTGCGGGAGCTACTCGCAAGAGGGCAGGTATTGAGGCACAAGTGGGCTTGTTTGCCTCCTTTACAATTGGCTCGGCCGCTTTCTCAATGTTGTATTTTCATTATTGAATATTAGATCAAATGTCGTCGATGGGAAAACTCGTTTTACAGACGAATCATTGAATGGGAATGAATATACTGTATTTATGATTTATACTCGAAATTGAGCATTATTGTTTTACCTTTATTACTTTTAAACAGTTATGATTTTTAAATATAAATTCTTCCTTTTATTTACTGGCACGGTAAGCTAGTAAGTACTTTCATTCAATGAAAAAGTATTTACACTTATATGAATTGAGATTAGAATCTTGTTGCCACAAATTTTTCCGCCATCATTATATTTTTTTTTGTAAGAACATATTAATAAAAATATATATAATGATTCAATAGGGTATGAAAATTATAAGGATGAATTACAAAATATTTATAAATTGAAAATAGCAGTAGTCAAGTACAAACAGCTTTTATTGCTTGAGGTAGTCTCACTCACCTCATTTTCAATGGCAAGCATATCTCATGGAATAAAACTGCTGTATTACTGTTAATTAAAACATAGAAGTAAGTGTATGTAGGGTACATCTATTGACCACTGAAGGAATTACCACTGAAGGAATGTAACATAGTTCCAGTGGCCCGCCAATAAAGGCGGAGAGACGGCACATGGTGGGTTTCTTTAGGTGGTGAGGGCCCCACACTACCCTGTTCGTTGCCCCGAACAACACGGTGTGCGGTTAGGATTTTTTATCCCGCCTTAACAAAAAAAAAGGTTACATATATTGTTTTGCGGGAATGGCTGTAAAATTTTAAAAGTGAGAATTTACCATTAAAGAGAATTTACTTATTACCTCATAACATGAGCCCACTGACAAAGCCCCGTTAAAATAAATCGTATAGAAAGTTTCAAAATCCAGATTTCCGTAGCAAGGGACGTCTGATTACTTTGGCGACCGAATGAATTCCCTCGGGCTTTGAACAGTAAGGGTTTGTTAATGTTAATATTGCACATAGATGGGTATCTACTATATACATAGTTTCATCAAAAGTCTTGATGTGTGCGTAACACATTATTGGGATTTAGTTGGAATAGATATTTGATTGTAATACTTGCGTGATTATACGAAGCTTTAGGCAATCTGCACACGACACATGGTGGCATCATTTTTTTCATGGTAGTAAGTTTGAGTTTATTTTGAAATTGTCATAAGTTTTATATTATTCTTTATCGACTTGCCACAGGACCATTCGGGTGCATTTACCAGTGAAATAACTAGAGGAAGTTTGAAAATCAAAATTTTCTACCACTTCCTGTTCTTAACATTTATTCAGCTTTATGTATTTTAAACAAAATATAAGCATAAACTCATGAACAAAATATGTTTGGACTACCAAATGAAAAATAGTTTCATTTCAGTGCATTATAATTATACAATCCGTTTTTAACAACTGTAAAAACAGTATCAAAATCTATTGCTTGGTTCAAACGATGTATGTAGAGAAACGGACAGCTATTTTGAGATGCTTTCTATAATAAATATATACGCATTAGGGGTTTGGTATAAATAAAAGAAAGTAATTTACATTTAAATTTGACATAGAAAAATAAATTAAGCCTCGCAGTTGAGGCGGTAGCAATCTCCAGCTTCTTCTATACTATTATAAAGCTGTAACAGAGCTGTGTCTGTACATTTAAGTAATATTTATACTGTCAGAAAAAATGACTTTAATAGGCTATATAGGCCTGTCTAAACAGAAAAAATTTTTTTTTAGAATTTTTGTCTGTTTTCTGTTTATCTGTCTGTCTGTTTGTTTGTTCGCGCATCACGCAAAATCTACAGAACGGAATTTGATGCAACTTGTTCTATTTGATAGATCTCGATTAGACTTAACAATTGGTATACATTTTATCCCGCTACTATATCGGAAACCTGAGATACAACCTAAAAACTAGCTTTTGGTTGCGGCAAAGCCGCAAGCAAAGGCTAATTGCACATAAATGTATAACATAAGTCCTTAGTGGTACTAGGTAGGAAAGAATTATATAATACTTCTCGGCTGAATGTATATAAATGGGTTCGTCGCAGCCAAAAGCTAGTTTTTCGGTTATACCTCAGGTTCCCGATATAGTAGCGGGATAAAATGTATACCAGTTTTTAAGCCTAATCAAGGTCTATCAAATAATAGTATAGACTACTACAAGAGAAACTCGAAACAAAATCACTGATTGTAGGATTGTTACTAGGAGCCACGATAAACTTCAGTATATATCCATCCATCCATCCATCAGCCTTTCCTCGTCCACTGCTGGAAACAGGCCTCCCCAAAATGGGGGTTTTACCATAATCGCCACGCTTGGCAGGCGGGTTGGCGATCGCAGTGGATGTTTTTAGTATACAGTGGAACGCTGCTGCCAGGTCCCCCGGTAATCCCTTAGTTTTAGGCCCCACACGGCCAGTATATAAATATGGCCCACTATTTACCTCAAAGCAAAAATTGCTTACCCACGGGAACTATACATTTTTCTGAGATAAGAATGAACCTTTGTCTTTTTCTGGATTTTTAATTATATGTATGCTAAACAAGGTTAAGTAGTTGTACCGTCGATCAACAGTACCAATCAATTTTTAAAGTACAAATTATTTGTGAATAAGGAAAAATAGATTTTTTGTATATAAATATACAAAAAGATAGATGGCGTTGGTCGTTAAGACAAATGTGGTAAGCAAATTGGGATGATCGAAGGATCTGTATTATAGCTCAGTGGCTTAGAGCACTTCCCCGGATTGGAAAAGACGCGGGTTCGATTCCCGCTAGTACAAAAAATCTCTTTTTCCTTATACACAAATAATTTATATTTTAAAAAGTAGCGGAGCATGTCAAATGCTAAAAAAATATAGATCAAAAATGTTTAAAAAATCGCGCCATCAAATAGTATGAATATTAATTGCAAAATTAAACTTACTATATTGGATAATTGCATGTAAATACGTTTCCGATAGATGGCGTTGATCGTTAAGACAAATGTGATAAGGAAATTGGGATGATCGAAGGATCTGTACTATAGCTCAGTGGCTTAGAGCACTTCCCCGGATTGGAAAAGACGCGGGTTTGATTCCTGCTAGTACAAAAAATCTGTTCTTCCTTATTCACAAATAATTTGTACTTTAAAAAGTAGCGGAGTATGTCAAATGCTAAAAAATACAGATCAAAAATACCAACCAATGTTGGTATTATTGATCGAAGGAGTTGTGACATGAAATCGAACGAGACAAAACAAACAAACGCACTTTCGCATTTATAATACGTGGGATACTCAGTAAGTTTTGAGAAACTAAAAAACTAACTTCTATGGATAAAATATTTTAATTAAATCTTTTCAAAGAACTATCCGCCAGCCTCTACACAAAGTTTCATGCCTCTGAACCAATTTTCGAAACATTTTTTCCAATCCGCCGCAGATATCTCTTCCATGGCCTTCTCGAACGCTACTAGCACGTCTTCCGGCGATGAAAACTGTACCCTGTTCATCAGATTTTTTATTTTAGGGAATAAAAAGAAGTCACACGGTACCATATCAGGACTATGGGAGGAGGGTGACCTAAGACTCCGACCAGGTGTGGTGTCCACGAAGTCCCTCGTTTTGAGCGCTGAGTGCGCGAGCGCGTTGTCATGGTCAAGCAGTACCCCGCGGAGCCCGCTGTTCGGTCGCTTGGTGCTCATTGCAGACAAAACTTCTGGCAGACATTTTGTGCCCATTCGGCATTGATGTTGCTTTGGTCTTGTAATGGAATTGAAACCTGATAACCCGTCAAAGTGAAGAAACTAGGAAACAAAATTTTCCCTGCACTTCTCGATTGCTTCACTTTCGTAGGCGTTGGTTAGTTTTGAAACAGCCAAACTGTCGACTGACGCTTTGTTTCTGGATCGTATTGATAAATCCAAGATTCGTCACCTGTCACAATGTGGTAAACGCGCCGAGGCGAGCCTGCTTCAAATATAAAAAATCATATCACGGCACTACTCCACGCGGGCCTGCTTCTGAGCTTCGGTGAGGTTGTGCGGCACCCAGCGCGAAACTATCCTCCTCACGTGAAGGTGCTCGTGTAGAATCTTGTCAACGCTTCCCGAACCAATCTGCAGTGTATGCTGAATCTTTTCATATATAATTTGCCTGTATTCTTGAAATATTTTTTTTACTGCCAGCACACGTTCTTCCGTGACAGCCGTCGTAGGACGACCACTCCTTTGTTTATCGCCCAAAGTAAGGCGACCGCGCTTTAACTCACTTTGCCAACGGTAGATGGTTTCTTTTGAAGATCTTTCATCCATAAAAGCCATTTAAAGTCAATCAAATGACTCATTAGGTTTTAGGCCACATTTAAGATCGTAGAAAATCATCACATGAAAATGTTCTCCATGCAGAATGCGACAAGATAATTTAATTTAGCTCTCGAAAAAAATGTGGAGGGAAATTCGAAATTCGAACATTGGTATTTTTACTTTTAAATAACCAAATTTTACTAAATAATAACAAGTGGCCAGTGTCTTACACAAAACTAAAAAACTTTCTGCGTGGCCGGGACATATGTAAGGATTACTATCAGTGGATTCTTCCAATAAAGTCCTTCATATTTTTAAAAGTATTTTATAAGAGGCAAATTAAGCGCATTAATTAAAAATCGATGACATCATTAGTCCTTTTTAAAACCATTAATTACAAACTGTCAATCATTACAATATCTTAATAATAACCAGAAGAAAAGATAACTGACAGTGAGGAAAAAGCCCACAGATATAAGAAGTTAGCTATAGCTGTGCATTTAATTTGTGTAGCCTGTCGATATTACAGTCTCCCCTTTACCCTGCTTGCTCGGGGATTAGAGCAGACCTTATTTTATGTTCTTTTTTATTTTTTTTGCTGCCATGTAATAAGCCGAATTAAGCCATGATAAGACTCCGTGTAACTATAGAAGCAGTGCTACGACTATTCAGCTTGTTGTGTAAATATAAAGTATAATTTGTGAATAAGGAAAAAGAGTATTTTAGTACAGGCGGGAATCGAACCTGCGTCACTTCCTATCCGGGGAAGTGCTCCAATCCACTGAGCTACAGTACTATCTTTTAGACATACCCAATCTCCTTATCACATTTGTCTTAACGACCAACGCCCTCTATCGGAACGCATTTACATGCATTAATCCAATATAGTTCTCCGGATAGGAAGGGACGCAGATTCGATACCCGCCTGTACTAAAATACTCTTTTTCCTTATTCACAAATTATAATTTGTACTTTAAGAGTAGCTGAGCATGTCAAGTGCTAAAATATATATCAAAATGTTTAAAAAATATAAAGTATGTTATGTGCTAGTATGTAAGAGGGCAATAGGTGGGTAAACTCTTAATCCTTATCACTATTAAGTTGAACTTTCAAGTAATTTATAGTGTTAATTAAACGGGTCGAGAGTAGTGCTAATATTTCGTTAATTTTAGTTGGGATAACTTTGGTAATGGGAAAAGTGGTTATGATTAGTTTTTGTCACGCGTATTCAGAGTTTTATTCAGTAATAGCTAAACCAGTTCTTTCAATATTTTTTTGTATTTAATAATAATTTATTTGCATAAAACATTTTCAATTACACATCTTTCTTTCTTTGAAATATATATATTCAATTACACATCTTTCTTTCTTTGAAATATATTTATTACATAAATACTTTGGAAAATCCAAAACTGCACGCCTCATAATCTTAATTTTTCACAATAAAATTGATTATTTGATAAGTAACTAATAATGTATTGGTCTTACTAAGTAGTTTTCAATAAATCACATAGATAGCGCTAATTTCAAAAAGTACTAATGTGGGTTTCATGTCTTATACGCCATCTTGCGCTAAATTTAAAAAGTACTTCTATATTGGTCTATAAAATAGTTCTCATGAAAGGTATAGCGCTGTAAGCGCTGGTTTTAGTGTCGAGTCGAGCGAATATTCAGTATTTTATTGTTTATTTAATAACAATTAAACCACATCAAATCAGACCGTGAAAAGTAATAGGGCTCTATTCGTAGTTATACACCAGGTGAAAAAGAAAAAAAAAGACTCGATTAGTAAAGTATTTCGGTTGTTATCGTGTTAATATACATTACCTACAACAAACAGACGTCCAAGGCAGAACTTTTTTAAACAGTTTTTTAATTAGTTTAAATAACAAAAAAGGCATAAAAAATGTGTTTTTTCTTGATATGTGTGTGTATATATTGTTTTACAAGTGCAATATATGATAAATAGAGACATTTTAAGTTTGAAAAATCAGTTGTTCTGTGTAAAACGAGAATAGTACCCACCTCAATGCTTCGCTTATGAGGCGTGCAATAGCAGGTACATACATTGCATAAATGATTTGTTTCCGGCACCCAAACTAAGAACAAACTTGTGTTATGGGAGCCGGTAACTCTCTCAATAGGACTTTCTAATATCTAAATTAAAAACAACTATTATTTACCTATAGCCAAGTCGACATATATGTTTTTGTTTTACATTATAATTTTGCTTTGTATGATACTTATTATTATAAGCCGTGTGGGGCGGGAGTAGAACTGTCCCACCCCTCTCCACCCATGGGAGTTGTAAGAGCCGACTGAGGGAATTCCGGGCGAGTGGGCAGCAGTAAACCTTAAAATAAATGTAGTGTGTGTGTGTGTGTGTGTGTGTGTGTGTATGTGTGTGTGTGTGTGTGTGTGAGTGTGTATGTGTGTGTTCGTTCGCGCGCGCGTGCATTTGTTTGTGTGTGTGTATGTGTTCCTGTGAATGCGTGTATTTTGTGTGCATGTCAACAATTGTTCTGTCTCTTCATATGTGAGGTTCGATACCCATTTTGTTACTTTTTTCTTGCATTCTTATTTATTTAAACTATATTATATATCGTATATTTTATTAATCTTATTATAAATATTATTACCTAGAACACGAAAATGCCTTTCTGCTATTTTTAATTTTTGTGTCTCCCTTATATATATATTTCAACCCTTTTTCTGTGCTCAATAGCACGAGTCTCCTTTCATGGTGAGAGGGATTAGGTCATAGTCCACCACGCTGGCCCACTGCGGGTTGGCAGATTTCACAAGCCGATTAGAAAATCTCTCAAGCATGCAGGTTTCCTCACAATGTTTTCCTTCACTGAGCAGTGATTAATAGTAAAGAAATACACATATAATTTCGAAAAATCTCAAAAAGTCAGAAGTGTGTGCTGTACGAGGTCTGAACCTTGGACTGAGGATCGAACTCGATATCACTGTGTTTGCAGTCTTTGGTTTTACCACTAGGCTATCGCTTTCTTAAGGTCCGATAACTTAATTAAGTTTTTGTATCATTAACATGATTTTGTTAAGGTGGGAAATAATGTCCCTAACCGCACATCCTGTCGCTCGAGGCAACGAGCAGGAGTATTCTAACAAACAAATAAACATACAGAAAAATAAGTGAAAATCGTTGTTTTGGGTTTTATTACATATCTCTTCTCGGCCGCTCTCCGGTATTGATACATATCTTCAATATACAATTACCCCGGGTAGTACATATATTATTTACATAGTTATCTATTAATGTTTATTTGTATAAAGACAAACCACAGGTGGTGCTACAAGTGAACGTTAGTAAACTTCTTAGCGGTAATCCGAGTTTAAGCATCGGCTAATGCCAACATAATAAATTACTGAAAACAACTACTTCAAAACACCCGTAAATTTTGGTTTTAAGTTGTATTTACGAAGAAAAATTGGCTAATTTGAGACGAATTACATGTTTCTGGTTGGTGAGCTCAGTATTTATGATGCTTAGAAAATTTATATTAAGCGAAAATTATGATTTCGGCCTCGTTTTTAAAGAGCACTTTTATTATAAGGATTAGAAGGGTTAACAATTTTTTTTCTCTAGCTACATTATAAGAAGCACCAACATGTATTTTCCTCTTCACAATGACGGACTAAGAATATCTACAAGTGTCATCAGCCATTCTATCCCGCGGGTGTCGTACGAGGCCACTAAGGGAAGTAAGCACAATTATCATTGCATTACTGGTGTTTGGGTTGGGTACCAAAAGCATTGTCCTCCGCCCGCGTAGAGCCTATCGCAAAGGTGTGATGTCCCATGTGCGTGGAGACGTCGCTCAAAAAAGGAACCCAACGGGGCTAGCCACCGCGCAGACTACTGTAGTGAATATACACGGTAGGCCGAGTACGGGTGGGTGAGGGCGTATAGTAGGTTTTTAATGGATGAGAGCCCTACACTACGTTATCTCCCCGGGCAGCGCAGTGTGCGGTAGAAAATTATTGCCCACCTAAAAAAGAGTACTAAGAGGAAGTACTTACATATTATCGTGTTCGAGTGGGTCAGTAGCACCGTCTGCCTTGTGACCCACTTTGAAGCACCGTGGTGTGTTTTGGTTGTAGCAGGAGACCCGTTCATTCAATCTTTTCCCATTCACGAAATGAAATAGCGAGCAGCGGCTTCGCACTATTATTAGCATTGTTGAGTCCCATAATATAAGATATCACTTATCACCAGGCAGGCTGAACCAGCACAAATAATGGAAAAAAAAACATCATCACTGCTCATACACATTCTACAGTTCTGTTGAACAGAGAACTTATTTATTACAGAAGCCAGAATAATACAGCTAATTAAAGAACGATGTCCATAGGTTTGTTAAAATTTTATAACGATATATACTACATTTAGATATTTTTATATATATTTTTAGCATATGACATGCTTAGCAACATACAGTAAACACAAAGTGAAAAATGTGAAATCGAAAATAACAGTCACGAGCAGGATTCGAACCTGCATCTGGACGGTATACAGGAGATGCAGGTTCGAATCCTGCTCGTGCCTGTTATTTTCGATTTCACATTTTTCACTTTGTGTTTACGGTATATACTATTAGAATATAGTTGACCTAATGTTATTACCCTTTAGTGACAGTGATGGAAGAATGTGTTTATATTCATTTAATTAGTAATCAATAAATAATACCATTAACGAAAGTTCCAAATTACCTGTTTTCTGAAGCGTGAAAAGCTTCACTCTAAAATGCGCTTTAAACAATCAAAACATGAAACTCATATGCTAATCATTAACTGTTTTGCATTGACAAGATTTTGTAATATTAACTAATTTTTTTATTGTTCTGTACTCAACAAGCTATTACACAATTGCTTGTGTAATAGCTTGTAGTGTACACTAAATCAAAAATAAATATATTTTAACGACTAAGTTCTAAAAAAAGAAAAACATATTACAATCGTAATAACCGCTATTAGTTTCCACAGCATTTCACGTCCCTAATCCGGCAAACCGTTTTAGGCACTGATAAACCGAAAAACGAAAATACGTGTGGTTATTTATTTAGGCGATTTATCACATGATTGGAAAACAAGCAAACAACGTTGTCGTCGTGGACCACATAAATCATTCATATACATCGAATATCGTGTTCAAGCATCACGCGGTTCATTGGTTTGTTTCTGTGGTCACTGTATACGATTCAATAAGTACGTATAGGATATGTGAAAAGGAAAATACTGTTTTTACGTTCTTAAACACATATTTTCGACACAAAAATAAATTCCTGTAACATAACAACAGTTCATGAATCACACACACAACTACTCGATAAATTGTATGACGCAAGATACCTTTCAGCACTACGAAGTTGAGATAAATACTAGTCTTAAATAAACTAGTGATGTATTGTTATCGACAAGCGCGTAATAATTACGTTTTAAGATTGTAGTCGATTATTGGAGTATAATTTGGTTATCATTATTTATACATGTCGTTATTAGTCATGAATATTATCAACTATATTCTGCCCGTGACTCTGTCCACGTTGACAATAAATAAGTCACTCTCGGGCACAATAAGTATCTCTACGTATATATCGCACGAGAACCGGAGGGTTAGGCAGAATCTCATATGTCACAAGTCGATCGTATCGTGATCACTGTGATCGGTTGACAAACCGACGCGTGATGCCACAATAATCCGTTGGCCAATCACGGTGATCTCTCATCCAATCACAGTGATCACGATACGATCGATATGTGAGATATGAGATTCTACCTAACCCCCTTCATTTTTCTGGGAGGAGAAAAGTATCCTATGTCTTTTTCTGGGCCCCTGACTATTTTATTATGGTTGGTTCAGTAGTTACGGCGAGAAGACGTAGCAAGTGAACTCACTTTCGCATTTATAATCTTAGTATAAATACAAGAATTGTTTATGATTTAGAAATTCTTATATATATTTTTAGCATTTGACATGCTTAGTCATATACATTAAGCGCAAAGTGGAAAATGTGAACCTGCATCTCCTGGATACCATCCAGATGCTTTGCAAATTTAGCCATCGTGACAACTGCTCTTGACTGCTAATTTCGATAACTTCGTTTATGATTGTCGAATAATGCTGACCATGGGGCAACAGAGAGTTTTTGTCCCAAGATGGATTGACGTCAGGTACACTGTACTATCAAAAAGTCTTGACAAAATTTGCTAATAGGAAAACCCATAAAGTCACCATAATAATTATTTCAGAGTCCACGTTCGGTCTCCTCATAGGTCTCAGTTTCAGCTGAAACTATGGTTATAACAGGCGGAAACCGAATCAGTCACTTATTCATTAGTTTCAAACAATTCATACATATAGGCTTATAAATAATAACAAAGTGTATCGTATTTTTTCACTCACATAAGTATTCACAGACGACAAATTACATCACGAATAATATTGTCGATGCGTATTGGTATAGAAAAAGGCCGGTAACATTATAGTAAGCGATTTTGTGAGCCGTGAAAGTCGATTATACCCGTCATGTGAAAATATTATATCGATATACCAACTGAATTTTTCAATATAGTGACAATCGTACTTGTTATTTTGGCTCTTATTTGTTATAACACTAGGGTACGTGTATATTAGAAATAATATTTATAAATATTTCTTTGATATAGGTTTCTACTGCTAACGCTAACATTAACATTAATGAGAAAATGATTTTGTTATATGTATGTTAAGAGCTCAATATGCAATGGCCAGGGCCATTTATCAGAATACAATATGTGAAAATATAAATATTGAACCGGTTTCTCCTTGACTACCACGTCACACAATACATTAAGAAGGAATGTGTTATGAAAATCAAAACCCGAGCAGATGTCACGATAGCTTAGTTTTAAAAGCTTCTGGAAAGGCCATGTCTATCATTTTCTATTTTACATTTTCGCACTTTTTGTTCTGGTCATGAAAATTAAAAAAAAAGCTTTATACATCTTTATATCGTTATATTCATCTTAATTTCACGAGAAAAAAGGGAGAGAAAAAAAACTAGATTAATTTAGTTTCGCGTGCTCTAGTACTTCTACATGCGCAGTTCATAGCTCGATGGTGCTCAGACGATTGTCTCCGGTAACCTTGTCGATTGCCATAAAAATAATTGGTTGAAGTAGATATGATGGGCAATCGATAAAATATAATATGACAGATAGTCCCACTGTCCTGATATAAAACGAGAACTTATATAAAATATTTTATCAGTAAATCCTTACTAATACTATAAACGTAAAAGTAATTTTGTTTGTTTGTTACGCTTTCACGGTATCGCTACTGAATCATGTATCATGAAATTTTGTATACATATAGCCCAGAAAAGGACATACGCTACTTTTTATCCCGAAAAAATAGATAGTTTCTGTGAATATAAATTTTTACATAGACATTACTACTGTGCCGTACAATGACGTATTTATTATGTATTCTGAAGTTCACGTTAGGGGCATCACACTAACTCGTGGCATTCTTGCCTCATTAAATCATTTTAAAACATATATTTCGTTTGTCTTTTGTTGTATAAACCTGTGCTTGTATAGCACAAGCCGCGAAATAAAATTCAAATAATATTCCATAAATATTGCGTAATGACGTAATAATGAGGCAATAGTATTTATTAAATATTTTATGTACGATAATAAGATGTTGGGATATCGGCTCAGTTCGAGCTGCCACCGATTACAGCGGTCCCTCGAGTGAAATGAGAGTTATTTGACTAACTTCTACTTGACTGAACAAGTGTTACTTGATTAGCCTAAGGCAAGCCGTTGTGGGCTATCAGTTGTGTGAGATAGAAACCGATATAATGCCACTTGAACATCTTGACCATTATTATTCCCACATGTATGCTGTTTGGCTAGTTTAACCAGCAGCGATACGTCATCTAGCCCTAGAGATAATAATATTCTAAATAAAATCTGGTGTCAGTTTATTTCGGAATCATAACTCTATGTCGAATGGAATAAACATTAATAACAGCTAGGACGTATTTCTATCGCTATTGAGGATAGTTAACACATCTGTGAGAGTTACAAAATAATCAAGGGTACGTGACGCGTACTGAAACTCGAAACCTTTCCGCGTGTTTGCTAAAAGTGGGTATACATAACAATATGCAAATACTCATTTTTGTGTTATAGACTATTGTCTGTTTCCTCCTATTGGTATAATTTGGGTAACTGTAAAGTTATAAACTAACTAAAAGTTAGAAATACTAAATATTTTTTATCGTACAATTGCATCAATTTATACTAAAAGGTTCTGCCCGCAACTCCGTCCGCGTGGGCTTATGTATTTAAATACATCATTCTATGGTCCACTAATATCTCTGTGTAAAAATAACTAGCCCACAGAAACTATAATTTTATCCAATACAAAAAGTAGCTAGACTGTGCAAAATTTAATCATGATTAGTCCAGTAGTAATGGCGTGACAGCTTAACAAACAAACTCGCATTTATAATATTAGCAAGGACTAAGAAGATATAGGTAAATCTAAATCATTTAATCCGTAGGTACATGATAGGTACTATTAATTTTATAAATGTGAAAGTGTGTATGTTTATTACTCAATCACGCAAAAACGGATAAACAGGTTTGAATGAAATTTGGCACGCAGATAGTTTATTATCTGGATTGACATATAGAACACTCAATATCCTGGAAAATATTAGGTTCCAGTGATAATGAATGCACCATAGAGTAACGTACTTATATTACATGGACTTAATACTTAGGAGGAAGTTGCGGATAGCAGCTAGTTGTATAATTTGTTATATTATTTTATTTATTTATTTATTTATTTATTTATTTATTTATGTACACACAGAGATCTTAACCACAATACAAGAACGGATAAATATAGTAATAGTACAAAGGTACTGCTTATTTTCTTATATGTATTTCTTTTTTTTTGTAATATACAATTTTTTACTATTTATATTATTGATATATTATGTAACTCATTAAAAATCAAAACGATGATATATTTACTTTTTCTGTACCGTAGTTCTTATTCACTAACCACAAATGTAATTTATTCATTAATAAAAAGTCAGTCCAATCAATATCGCACTCTTTTATATTTAAAATTTTGTTCTTTCTACAGAACCCGCTCGAGAAAATTGAGTTCGTTCTTCATTAGCCCCGGCAACTTGTTAGACGAGATTTTTTTAAACTTTTTCATAAGGCGTTTAGGCTGCAGTCAAGTTTTCCATCAAGAAAATTAAAGGGCTTTATTAATATCAAAACTTTATCCTAATGGATTTAGAATTTTGTATTTATTACCCGAGTATGATATTCGGAATATACTAAGCAGATGATTGAAGTTAATAATTAAATATAAATTTTATTTCAAATGCCTTGAGTATCTTATATTAGTATAAGTATCGCAAATTTGTACTATATTCTTCACAATTAGTATATTGTGTATATTTGATTCAATATTATTAACTGCCTTTGTGGTGCAACGGTTGTCTGAGCGGCTGCTGATCATTAGATCCCGGGTTCGATCCCCGGGTCGGACGGTGCTATTGAGCTTTATCGTAAAAAGAAAAAATCTCAGCAGCAGCCCGGAGTTCAGAAATGTGCCCGGTAGACGGCAATAGGCTCACCCCCTATTACGTGGGACTTAAATATAGCTGGCGAACCGTAGGCGTGTAATAAACCTCTGCTTACCCCTTCGCGGAATACAGGCGTGATGCTATGTTATGTTGATTTAATATTAATCAGTTATTTAGGTGACTATTAGGTGTATAACTGATATTTCCTCACTAAAAAAAATATTAACAAAATGTTTTGAAAGGCTATCTGTTTCTACCTTTTAAGAGAGACTTTTCGCGAGCATCTATCATGCCATGATGGTTGAATGTTTGAATAGGCAAAGCATCTGGAACGGTTTTCCAGGAGTTGCAGGTTGAAATCCTGCTGTTGTGGCTATTATTTTCGATTCCACATTTTCGCACTTTGTGTTCTTTGCAGTTATCCTGTTGTAGGATTTAAACTCCACTTTACTGTAACTGTTTTTTAACAGTAAAATAACCTATATGGTGATAAACAACCGTACATTACTATTAATTCACCAGAGAATTCACCAGAGCTCTCTGCATTTAACTAAAAAAATCAAAAGAATCAAGCAACGTTAACCGGTAAAGTTTCACCCGGAGCGTCGCATCTCAGAACTCACTTTTAGCTCATTAATTTTCATCTTTTCGCGTATAACCTAACATAATTCACCCTTGAACGCTCCCATACTACGTGATAAGGGTACTTTTATACTGGGCAACAGAGAAGCTCTGGGTTTTTATTAAATCTCGCGTCAAGTCGCTCGAGTGTCGACTACTGATAGCGACGCGCTGTTTATTTATAAAACAACGCTTTTTTCCGCTCAAAGTATTTCAGTTTTTTTCATCCATGTCGGCGGAGCCCGTAATGCGTATTGTTTTCTCCTTTTCAAATGTAGGGATGCGTTAAAAACGTCTCTGTTGTAACAAAGGGTAGGGTTCGTAATGTTGACTCGTTCGCGCTACCGCCGCAGGAAACAACCTCGCATTACAGTGGACACAGATATGACTGGACATAATAAATCCTGAATTCTTTCATTCACAAATGATTTATATTCGTCCTTTAATTGGGCGTAATAATGTTCTCTTTTTGTTTTAAATATTTGAATTATCTATAGAGATTGTCTGGTCTTTTTTGTTTTTCAACCCGTTACTACTCCAGAGTGATAGAGGTATCTATGCTGCAGTCCATCACGCTGGCCCAGCGGGTAGCAACAGATTTTCACATGTTTTGAATAAAAATAAGGATCTAAGCTATAAATAATTTAAGTATTTCACTACTTAATATCATATCTAAAGTTCTTTGTAAAAATACTTACTCCCATACAAACTAAGACTCTAAGTAAGTGAGTAGTGTACTACCCACATCCCCTTTTAGAATGTGAAAATCCAAAATCCCTATTATTAATTTATGAGATTATTCATTTATGAGAATTCAACTTAATTGGAATTAAGTTGGAATTAAGAATCTTCTTTAGCTTTATCTGTCTTTTTTCTATCTTTAGAAAACAGATACTCCCATCTAAATTGTCACTCCCGACGCCTCTTTATGAAATGAAAATACCCAAAAACTTTTTTTTGGTTAGGCGGAAAAAAATTTACCTAACCGCACACCCCGTCGATAGGGGCAACGAACAGGGTAGTATGGAGCTCTCATCCACTAAATAAACCCGCCGTGTGCCGTCTCTCCACCTGTATTGGCGGACCAGTGGAACTGTATGACATGACTTCAATGGTCCGCCGGCGGCTTATGGATACCCAAAAAAATTTTTTGGTTTAATAAAACCAACCAGGTTGGTATTTTTTTGTACACAGATTATTATGCCTCGTATATGTAAGAGGAAGAACAATTAAATAAACATGTGACCATGCGCCGATACACGTGCCAAAAATGAAAGGCCTTGAATATACAATTTACTGGTTTTAATAACATAGAATCAATCAATCAATTGGCCTCAACCTAGTCTCAATACTTTCCTGTGTATCATACTTACTCTCGTGTGTTGTTGCTACGGTCACTGAGTTTGCTACAAGTTTTTTAATCATACTTTCGTGCGGTCTAGCGAACTTGTGTACGGTTGTAGCTACGGAGTGCGACGTGGGGTTGTAATTTTCACAAGAACACGGAACACAGAACAGGGATGATGTTTTTGTTTTTTGTTAGAATGACTCGTTAGTAAATAAAATTAATCTAGCTGTTTATATAGTTTGCCAAATGATTTTTCAGTTCAACTTTGTATTACGTTTAATTGTTTTCTTTATATATGACTGTAATAATACTTTCCTTACTTCACTTGAACTACAACTATGTCTGATATATATATATATATATATACAGTATTCATTTTGTAAGGTCATCACCAAAATGTATTACTCAGATAAGCCATTTTCGTACTTAAACAAAAAGCTTTCATATAAATGTAAAGCTTTGCAAAGAAGAAAATACAATTACGAAGCTCTGAATTTGAGAGAAAAAGTCAAAGCTCTCTAATTTAGTTATTTAAATTCTAAAAAGTTAAAAAGCAGTGCGTTAGTAAATGCGATATCATTGTGGAGTTAGGTCTATTATCACGACACTACGGTTCCGCCGATGATTGGCTCCAAATATCAGGCGCTGAGATTTCACCCAAGTGCTCTTTATTCGGCGCACCGCAAGCTTTCTCTTGTTATTCTATGCAAATTACAGGCCCCAGCCAAATAAAGACTAAACGAGCATTTCGGATATTCGAGTTTTTATGCAAACACAGCTAAGTTATTCAAGTGTGCGCCTTTGCATGAAACTTGCATACAGAACTGGTTGAATGCGTTTATGTTTATACGCTTACTGTCAGCTAGTTTTTTGTTTCCTAAAACTGTATTTTTAATGATGTAAATTTAATTAATGGCTGCTAGTGGTAGAGAACTTATCCCATCATGAATAGGCCGGCCCCCCACAAGTGGAAGTACCACTCTCTAAATAAAAATAATCCTTACCTTCTTGTACTCTGCTTATCCTACCTATCCTCTTCTTGATATCATTCCTAACCACCTCCTATTCTATACTATACGTGAGCGATGCTTCTGGCGTTACTAGCGTCTACGGTAACCCCTTACCATTTGGTGGGCCGTATCTTAATTACCACTCACGTAGTATAAAAAACAGCATCACGCCTGTATTCCCCGAAGGGTTAGGAAGAGATGTATTACGCATCCACGGTTCGCCACCTATGTTTAAGTCCCACGTAATATGGGTGAGCCTATTGCCGTCTCCCGGGCACATTTCCAACTCCGGGCTGCTACTGACAATTTTTATTTTTACGAAAAAGCTCAATAGCACTTGACCGATCCGGGGATCACACCCGAGACCTCGTGGTCAACAGTCGCTCATTACGGATTTTTTTTAATTGCCCCTGTGGTGCAGTGGTGGTGCGCTGCACCACAGAGGCAGTTTAAAAAAATCCCATCCATCCATCAGCATTTCATCGTCCACTGCCGGACATAGGCCTCCCCAAAATAGGCGGTTTTACCATAATCGCCACGCTTGGCAGGCGGGTTGGCGATCGCAGTGGATGTTTTTAGTACAGAGGGCTGCTGCCCGGTCCCCCGGTAATCCCTTAGTCGGCTTTTACGACTCCCATAGGAAGAGACGGGGTGGAGTTATTCTTGGTGCCGGCCCCACGCGGCAAATATATTTAATTTATTTATTAATTAAATTTAACTGTACTGTTCATTGTGGATTTTTGCAGAGTTTGTTTAAACAAGATCAACGTCTAGATGGGTTGCTACAGATTTCAAAAAGAATTTTCAACTCAAGGGTCCGCTAGAGTACATAAATGAAAAGTAAATATTTTCGAAGCTGTTCAAAGTTTCTGAAGCGTAAAAGAATCGAATGAAGTACTCATTTGAAGAAAATAAATTTTTAGACATTTTTAGTTCCTATTGCATGTATATGAAATTGCGCCAGATGTTTTTTTTTCTTAAAACTAACGACATATTCTGTTTTTGAAATACTTGCAGTTAACAACATAGCACAAGACTTTACAGCCACGTTTAGCAATTATCTGTCCACCTATGAGATTTACGGTAGAAACTAAAGCAATTCGTGTCACAAATCGATAAATCCTGAAGTTTCTAATCCTCCGAGCCAAATGATTATAAGCAAGTGGATATGGATCGGAAATCATCCAACGAAATATATTATATGTATCGGAGGGAACACGTAAGATTTTGTTAGTTCCACATAGAAAGTATATCACACGTATAAACAGGTCTGAGTTACTGTATATATTTGAGTTGTTTTAACGTGTTCGTTGGCTCGTTGCCAGTATGAAATGGCGCTGTAGCTATATCTTACCTAGTGTCTTGATTAAATCAGATAGGTCCGTGAAAGACAAACAGACGGTGGGATATAAAACTGCTTGATGATTCGCAAATGTGGGGCACTTTATTTGGCACGAATAAATTTTGCTTGATAAATGTGTATCATGAGACAGGCTCACATGGTTGGGAATCATAGATGTAGACGCAATCCTGGTGCATGCGTGGAATCACGATAACTTTCTTTTAGGACAAGAAATTTTTTTTTTTAACAAATAGCTAAGGACTATGTGTTATGAAAGAGGCCCAAGGTCATAAAATAACGTAAATATTCATCAACACGTCGTACAATTTTCAGCCACTGTGATTGTTATTACAATTTGGATATATGAATTTTATGTTTGAAGTGGTTGCTTGCTTGACCAAACAGGATGGGGCTGACTCGGCCGGTGAAGTAAAACCCTTCTGTAAGAGGGTTTTTATCAGTGTGAAACAATAGTAGTAGGATCATACTGTTGTGTTTCATGGCGAGTGAGAGTGCCGGAAGCCAAAAACCTCTCCTTATGATCTCCATTTCTTATCTCTATCTTTAGAGTGGCCGATGTGTGAGTGATACCTCTGGTGTTGCTAGCGTCTATAGGCTATGGTAACCGATTGCCATCACGTGAGCCGTATGCATGTTTAACACTGTCATAGTATAAAAAATAATAGTTGTAGTATCGATTAATTTGTAAAATTTTGCAATTATAATTTACGTTTTGTACCTTACTGATGGTGTATACTCGAGGTTGATCTTTGTACGAGTACCAAGAGTATTTTTTTTTTAGTTGCCAAGAAGGAGTACTATCAAATGATTAATTTTTGACACTAGTATAAATTAGAGTAATTTGTTTTGTCTTTTTACTTAAAAACTTTAACTTATAGTATAATCTTTAGCACATATATCCACTATGTGCTGTAGATGACATTTCATTAATATCAGAAACGAAAATTGCTTCCAATATTAAAAGCGATAGTAAAAATATTAATGTGTTTACGATCCATAACATTAAGACATTAAACTTTACTGGTTATACTGTATATACATGTGCACTTACCTGCCTACATATTTACTCTACCACTTGACATCAAATTGTAAGATTATTGTAAGAGTAGCTGCTACTTGTGACTGCTTCCGCGTGGTATATTTTAGTAATTTCCATTTTCGTGCGGATCACTAAATATTTATCGGAACAAAAGTAGTTTAATTTACTCCTTATAACATCCGTTATCTGCCAGTAAAGTATTACCGGTCTCCTCCAAATCTGTCCAGCTAATTCGGCGATTAGACCAAAACAAACAGACAGACTGACAACAACTTTAAAAATTGGTACTTTGTTATAGGTTTTAATAAAAATATGTTATTTAAATATTACAGATACTTCAATTTTATTAATATGTATGTTCTTTTTTTATTTTAAATAAGACAACACCCTGCACAAAGGAATAACACTCGGTCCCTAAATAGCTCTGCCATCTATGCATTGAAATCATGAGCGATTTTTTTACTGAGCGCAAGCAGCACTCTTCTCTGAATACAAGTTAAGATTATGCTACATCCGACGCACTAATTGTACAACAACTGGTGCTTGGTCCATTCATTATCTAGACAATCTTTTGTTTATAAATGCTTCATAGTATAATCATCATAAATGATAAGATAATAATAAACATAGCTTGTGTAATTTTTAGCATTGAACACTGCCTGAATATGACAACAACAACTGTTGTCATATTCAAGTACATTATGTAGATTTAACTTCAAGTGCATAAAATAATTCTTATTGCTGTGTTCAAAATGAATCTATATCTATGGATTGGCAAGCTTAACGAATGAATAATTACACAATCTCTATTACAAATGCAAAAATGAGGATCCTCAATGCATACATAATAAGACCTGCTGTGGTCTGAGTTATAAGAGCAAATCAGAACACCTTGCTACTTGACAACAGTCTTTCAGGAAAAGAGAAGGATTTAAAAAATGTATATCTTGTGGTCAAAATAAAAATGCTATTCAGTTTTATCCACGCATAGCTCAAACCCAGATTCGAAATTCATAACATTTTGTTAGTTTTTGTAGTGAGCAACTATATAACTATCAATAAAAGGGGTATTTTGAAAGTTCTCTCTTGAAAGACGTAAAATAAAATGGGGTGAAAGTTTTATATATGACCAATATATAGGGTTCAAATTAATGTCAGTAATTCTTGAGTGTACGCTTTAGTAAACATTTCATAACCTTGAATGTCTATTCGACTGTTATGTCTCTGTTCTTGTAATTTTATTGGGCTTCTTGTAGTTACTGAGTTTCTCATAGTTAGATCGCAATGGGAGCAAAATTTTATAAGATTTTGTTAAGTATATTACGAACATAAAGTAAATAACTTTAATACATTATTTGAGAATAAGGAAAAAGAGATTTTTTGTACTAGCGGGAATCGAACCCGCGTCTTTTCCAATCCGGGGAAGTGCTCTAAGCCACTGAGCTATAGTACAGGTACTTCGACCATCCCAATCTCCTTATTACATTTGTCTTTACGACCTCTTTTTTATGTTTCCTTATTCTCAAATAATTTATACTTTAAAAGTGGCGGAGCATGTCAAATGCTAAAAAAAAAAAATATAGATCAAAAACTTTAATACAGTTTTGTTATTCCATTTTATTGGGTATACATTATTTTTATGAAAAAATGCTATCGGTACACATCCACAATTAATGTAAGTCTGACCTTAAACTATATCGTTAGATTTAAAAAACATTCTAAATGTAGGTAACTTGCACCGTTCTTGGAGTAGAACGGAGGCCAGCAAACATCCCGTTGGTAATGACTGGACAAACAGACATCTGCATACGCCCGCTGTTTCAAGCTACCCTTCACCTCAGCTCAACGTAACTGTGCACTTTCAGTGAATTTATTAAGTTGTATTTACAGTAAAAGCATTAAAGTCAGCGCGTTTTTTAGTCACAGAGTTTTAAAATTACGTTCCTTCTTCTAATAATTATCGAGATAAGCATCTTATAAATTTACTAACCTATGCCCGCGGCTCCACCGCAGTCAAAAGCTAGTTTTTAGGTTATACTCGTATCTCAGGTTCCCGTTATAGTAGCGGGATAAAATGTACACCAGTTTTTAAGCTTAGTCAAGAGCTATTAAATAAAATAAGTTGCATCAAAATCCGTTCAGTAGTTTTGTGTGATGCGCGATCAAACAAAAAATATCTAAAAAAATAGTTTTGTCTTTAGACACGCCTATATAGCCTAATACAGCCATTTTTTTCTCAAATATCTTAAATGTACCATTGAGCTGGCAATGAAATGTAAAGACACAGCTCTTTTACAGCTTTATAATTGTATTTCTATACTGATTGTCCGTGTGGTGACGGACTAAGAATACACGTGTAACCACCCTATTCTTTCCCACGAGTGTCGTATGAGGCAACTAAGGGAAATAAGCAATTATTATCCATTGCATGACTTTTGGTAGGGCTGGGCACCAAGTGGGAGTACTCACTTGATATCGAGCCTGAACGGGTTGGTACTACTATCTCCCGTGTGGGCCGGTCACACAATGAAGCACATCGTTGCGTTTTGGCTGTAGCAGGAGATAGCCGTTTATTCTTTCATTTCATATCGGTATTTCACCGATACAAATGGTGAGCAGCGGCTTGACAATACTCTCGGTATAGCTGAGTCCATGAGCGACGGTTACCATTTAAAAAAAAACACTGATGTCTGTATCTTCTGATAATGGTATTAATTATAATGGAGACTAATATTTTATAGTATGGCATATATACACGTGTTCATAGATATTTTTATTAATGAAAAAAAATCTACAGCCTTCGTTCAATTATTATTTATACTTATTAAAAAACTTTGTAGTTGTTTTTCAGGTGCTCTCTCCGGAATCCCTCTCCGGGTATAAAAATAGTTAATTTTTAAATACTACTCTAGCTTTTAAGAACAAATCACATATGTTGAAAATAAAACAAAAACATGTTAATTATAATTTTTTCTTTTGTTCGGAGTTCATAGCAGACAAACAACGTGACATGAATTTTATATTTAAATATTTCGTCCGTAATTCAAAAATAAAGGTTTCATATATTTGAGAGCTATTTACCATATAGAATCAAAGCCGGCTGTTCCCTTTATTCCCGCGTGGTGACATGTAGCTCGGGGCGGAGTGGATGTGCCACCGGAACTCTAATCAGAGTGCCGCCACTGAGGGTTGGGTTCACTAGAAATGACTGCTACTATTCGTTTGCCTTATCATTGAATAAACATTGTTAATGTGTAATGATGAATAACTGAATATTAGTGTTTAGGTTTTAGGAACTTTTCATAATATTACAATCCTCAAAATAAAATCGTAGAAACTCCTACGTCAATACATACATAAACTTGTAAAAAAAGCATTATTATTAGTAAATGATAGTATTATTATAATATAATACGTTGAAGAAACCATGGACACAGCTAGTATTGAAATAAAATAATAACAATGGCATTTACTCATTTATTAAGTACATTAATTTGGATGGATATGGAGCAAAAGTGATTAATAGATATATATTATATAATTGCAGCACTATTTAAGTGCAGTTTCTTTTAGCCATTCATTTAGCGATGTCCTTTTGCACAAATATAGTCTGAAGTACAGAACAGGATATAAGCTGCTTTTTATCCCAAAAAAATGGTTAGTTTCTGTGGAATTGCTTGCACCACGCTTACACTTCCACTTGGGAAAAATCAAAGCTATGAGTGACACCACTGAACTCTTATGGTAATAGTTCTACTGCGAGTATAAATAAATAAATATATATTCACGGACATTTCACACAACGTCCTCTGGTCCTAAACTAATCTTAACACTTGTGCTATGGGTACCAGAATACGGATATAATACATATATTACTTTTTTTTTGTAAATACATACATTTAATAGATAGAAAACACTCAGACGCAGTACAACTATCTGTGTTCATCATACAAATAATTGTCCTGAGTGGGAATCGAACCCACAACCTCTTGCATGGAAGTCGGTTACACTAATGACTACGCCATGAGGGCCGTCGCATGCATGTATGTGAAGTATGAATTATGTTGTAGAAATCATAATGAAGTGGTAATAGTTATATATAGTCTGAAAGGTCTTTGATGAGAGCTAACGAGGTGGATAAATATTTTAAGAACGGGAAACATAAGGTGCAAAAGGTGTAATTGTGATAACGTCGATGGGTTTCCATGTCGTCGACTTCGGACACGGATATATCAATAACATAATACAAATATCTATATGTTATCTATGTATCAATGCTCAGCCTGACGGAGAGACTAATAAGTAAATTGCTATATAACATATTATCATTTTGACCAGTTGTGCGCCACAGTTTTATCTGCAATATTTTATAAAAGGGCTATCTGTTGTAATTGTGTAGCATCAGATGGCACGTATTTGATTAGTTTTTTTATTGTTATTTGAATGATCCCTAAGGGTTAAATTATGATGTTTTATAGTGTACATAAAAAATTTTAACTATGAAGTGCAAAAAAGATTTTCTAAGCTGTTTGGTAGTTCCAGAGATTAGAGCGTTTAAATAAACAAACTTCACAGCTTTTTATATTAGTTCTAATAGTATAAATTGGCTTAGAATAAAATAGAAAAGGCGCGTCTAATCAAGTTGACGATGACAAAATAAATTTTATTAAATTTTCTACAGAATCTTAACGTTACAAAGAAAGCCACGATTTAATTTGTTAACAAAGATCTTCAATTCAAAGTGTTTTCAAATTTTATTTAGAAAAGGCTCTCTAACAATAATAAATGTCACTTTAGTTTTATAAAGATTTAGGTGACAAAAGAGACAACAGCCCCCATACGGCTGTATTACTCTTTAAAATACCTATACCAATATAGATGGGCCCGAACCAACCAAGGAAATGTTCAAGCCTACAGAAATTTAGGCCAAAACATTAATGCATCAAGCATGAATCACTGACTGGAAGACGGTCCCTGGTCACAGATGTCACAGCCAGTCAAAGATTAGTGTAATTTCACATCATATTAAATACTACCAGGTGGTTCCGGTTCCGGCAGTGTTTACGACGATACATTGTTTGTGCAGCTCACTTTGTTTCTGACAATTTAAAATAAACACCTATCGCACCAACTCTAGAAACCACTAAAATCTTCATAATAATTCTAAAATGTGCATTTGTAATTAAAATATTATAAAAAAAAGTGCCATCCTAAGTAAATTTGTGATTATAAATATACTTTGAGACACGGCCACGTTGCTCTGGCACACTTAATTCGCTAATTAATTTTGCAATAAATAAAAAAAAAACAATCGGGATAAAAACTATCGTATCTTTTAAGTTGGTGCAAATTACACATTTTGAAAATATACTGTTAAGATTGTATAGCTAATTTCAGTGTCCATCGCGGATTTTTTGTATGTATAAAAGATATATTGATATTTATTATATAATAATTCTCGTGTCACGTTGTTGCTCACGATGAACTCCGAAACTATACAACCGATTTTCACGTTTTTTTAAATATGTGTTTTGCTGGCGTACCTAAGATAGGATAGTTTTTATCACGTATCTTTTATTAATTAATTGCTATATATTTACGAAAAAAAAATATGGCAGTACGAAGTTCGCCGGGTCAGCTAGTGTATATACCATCCATCCATCCATCAGCCTTTTAAAGTCCACTGCTGGACATAGGCCTCCCCAAGAATGGGGGATAGTGCCGTAATCGCCACGCTTGGCAGGCGGGTTGGCCATCACATTCCCTAAGTCGGCTCTTACGACTCCCATGGATGGAGAGGGGTGGGACAATTCTAAAGCTGGCCCCACACGGCCAGTGTATATACATATAGATTGTATTTCATATCCCCAACACACTGCTGTACACATTAATTAAAATTATACTGAGTATTAATAATTCATGTTTGCTTAATGTATAGAAAAAATAATACATAGGGAAAACAAACATAAATAACTACAAAACTAATACATGTGGTACTTACCATTATGTAGTTGATGCGCGCGCGTTGCATTGGCTATTTGATTTTATGTTTGATAACAAATTTAATAATATATTACTATTTTTGTGTTGTGAAATATATATATATATATATATACCAGTCACGAGCAGGATTTGAACCTGCATCTCTTGGAATGCCATCCCAGATGCATTGCCCATTCAGCCATCGTGATAATTGCTCGGGACTGCGAATTTCGATAACACATTCATTTTTAACGTGTTGGGTGACGCCTACACCATTTATCGGAAGTATTTGCATACATTGTTACAACCATTTTATATAGGGTTGTTAACATGGATATTCATGACAAGAGCGAAAGAAAACACTAAACAACAGAAAGAGAGAAATAAGCATAATATAATCGTACTAGAAAATACACAAAATCAAAATTGATGTAATTAAATATAAAACCAAGGTAACTAAATATCCTTTGTCCTTACACAAGCCCTAAAACTGAATGAAGTTGATAAGTCTAATATAAAGTGGATGGTGGCGGTATTAGAAAAAGCTGAGCAAGACTGGCAGACTATTGACAAAACTGTATGGAAAAATGGAGGAGGCCTTTACCCGAGGAGGGGTTCATATCCGATGAATCACGCAATACTAATACGTACATGTACATCACGTAATAAAATTACTAACAGCATTTGCAATATATCTACTTATTATTTATAGATATGAAATTAAAGGCTATTTTATATTATTTTAATTATAATTAAATACAGAGTAGAAGAGTATTTATCATTAAATAGAGAAGTCATAAATATTTCTTTCTTAGATAAAAGGTATTATCTTAGATATTTATCTAAGATTTCCTTACATTGAAGTCATATATCTATTATCTATGGCACGAATAACAAAGAGAACACATCGTAATGTAGACTATTTTTGTGAGATTCCTTAGCGGTGTGAAATAAAACAAATAATATTTTTGAAAAAATAAAATATCATTTTCTGTTCTCTACGTTTACTAGACTATAGTAAATAGCCGAACATGTTAGAAGCAAACAAAATAGTTTTGTTATGGTTTATTTTTATAGGCCCTTATTAAAACTATATCAAATTAAAATATGGGATTATAATACTTCTTCTAATAAACTAAAATAGACAGTAATGATAAATTATCCCGCTGGTAATATTATGCGCAGACAACGCTTGCGTAATTAGCCTTTGTTACTTTATGTTAATAAACTACACTATTTCCATATATCTCAAATGCAAGAAAAACACAGCTGGTGTCTTCTCATAAGTAAAACACGAGTTTAATGTGCATCTTTACCCGTTGTTACTTGAAATTTTGTGTCTGTGGTGTATCGGAACTATTCTTTATGATTAAAAAAACTGCTATATTTTTGGTCAATTTAGAGTGATTAAAAATTTAATGCCTTGCTGTTTATTTTTATGATAAAAGAAATTATATTTGAATTAAAAATGAAAGATAAAAATTAACAGTTAGATTTAAAATATATATCCTTTTGCATTTCTAACAACGACGTAAGAGAGCGAGTAGGTATGAAAGTGAGCATTGGTGTAAAGATGCGAAAGGGAATGCTCCGATGGTTCGCACATGTGAAAAGAATGCCTTCCTAGACCAAATTGGTCATCTATTGAAGGATGGTGGAGTCAGGAGTCTCCGAAACCGGCGAGCGTGTATGTAGAGAGTTATGAATGTTGAGGAAGCGAGAGATGTATGCAAGAATAGAGCCTCTTGGCACTCTGTTCTCTCTGCCTACCCCGCAAGGGAAATGGCGTGATGATAAGTTAGTTAGTAACACACTGTGTATCACATTGTAATTAAAATAAATACTTAAAAGTAATCTGGTTTATCTTAAAGTACAAATTATAATTTGTGAATAAGGAAAAAGAGTATTTTAGTACGAGCGGAAAAAAAAAACTCTTTTTCCTTATTCACAAATTATAATTTGTAAGAGTAGCTGAGCATGTCAAGTGCTAAAATATAGATCAAAATAATCTAGTTTATATTTATATATCTATCAGTCTTTCATCATCTAGTGATGAAAGACTGATAGAATATATAATAGTAGTAATCTGGCCTGAGACAACACCGCAAACATGACTTACTCTTAGGTACTTAATTGTTATATTATGTTATCTTTACTGATTATTACTGTTTTTATAATGTTTTAACAAAATAATTATATGTAAATTTTAAGAAACACAAGTTTTTTCTGTTTATTGGCATTTAAAAATATTATTTTTGTAATTAAAATTAGTTATTTTATTCAAACAAAATCACTTCACTATGAAACCAAAATTTCCGGAGCTGATAGCCAGTTCATTAGTTCATGCTTCCCATTTCTAAATATCTTCATCGGGGAGCGATTACGGTGATTCCATAAGCTTGATAAACCTTCTCAGAGAATATTCTAATGCGAAACTCGTTCAAAAATATTCTATCATTACCTTAAGCTGCGTAGTAAATCGACGATTTCATCGCCAACTTTGATAATATTGGAGCGTTCTCCTTTACAATATGTCAGGACGAGGCACGTACGGTTCCCGGTGATACCTACATACATATGTAAATGTTTTCAATAAGGGTGCGAGCGTGGAGGGCTCGCGTTCGTATACAGATGATAATTTAGGACATCACGGACTGCCGATGTGCTGATGTGCTCGCGCGGCAATATTCACGCTACGATCAATTTTAGGCTACCTATATGACAGCTTTGTGTTGCGGCTTAAAACCGTAGTGCAAGTGATATTATTATGAAATACTGATTCGTATAAGCCTGGGAATATGTACGTATATACTTATATTATTTTCTGATACAGTTTATTTTTCTAGGTTTTTGTAATTCTAAGGCTCTCCCACACTTCAAGTAATCTGTATAGTCCAGAATGCTTATTTTTATATTTAAAATATATTTTTGTCTACAATTTAACTTATTTGTATGTCTAGTAGTCATTTATTACTTAGTTTCAGTAATTTATTTGTATGTCTATCATGGTAGTCGTTGATTTTAAATCGAGGTGGTTTTAAATTTCTCTTGTATACACATATTAGTGAAACATTTTTTTCGAATCTTACATGTAATGACAGAGTTTTCTATTCTACTAATGCTACAAATATGAAAATATTTATGTTTCTTACTTAATTGTGCAAAAAAGCTAATCAAATTTGGGCAATATTCAGCACACATTCTACATTATTATAATCACTAATTTATAGCTTTGAACTCAAAGAATCATGGGGCACACATATGTTTTTATTAATGTTAAAATTAGCGATAAGTTACTGAATTTTATGGAGGGGACTGCTTAACAGGTGCTGCACCTTCTTTTCTCTAGTCTTAGTTATATGATGAGGATTTTTGTTTCTCATTACTACAGGCAGGTTTAAAGGAAATAAAAAAGTTATACTTAATTCTGTAAACATTGCAACACAAAATTAATAGTAAATATGGTCATTTTAGTAATATATTTAATAAATTAATCAGTAAATGTGTTGTAGAAGCGCCAAACTCGAAAATGGCTGAACCAATGCAGCGGATTTATTTTCTAATATTCGTTAAAGTCCTTGGAGGGTTCTTGTAAAGGGAAAAATAAGAAAAAATGCAATTATATAAACATATAAATCATATTTGGGGAAAAGAATTCCCCATCCCAACTACGCCTGGCTGAGAATTAAAACATTTCAATCAAATATTGACGTAAAACACATCAATGACAGAAAAAATATTTTAGCCAAATAAGGTTTATTAATAATTAAAGAATTGGTTATTAATTTACCCAAACCAATTAAAAAGGTAAAGATTAGTTTAAAAAGGGGTTTATGTTATTTATTTGGCTGTTTTTAAATCTTCATTTCTTGAATAACAAATGAATGAACTTGTCATCGATTCTTGAAAAGTTATTTTATTATTTTGTTTATATTATATTTATGTAAATAAGTAAACGGGCCTGCTACACCATTGATTTGACAACGACAGAACGACATCTGTAAAGTCAGCTAGTACCTACTAGCCAGCTAGTTATAGATAGACATATAAAAATAATTAAATAGAAATGATTATACAATATTATCAATTCTTTGGTTTTTTAGGTATTTAATGAAAAAAACTATGAAACTAATAATATACTCGTATATGTCATTATAAAGTATTTAAACGCTTGTGATTGTAGTTTAAATTAATATATTAATACTAAATTTACGTTTAATGTTAAATGTATCTTGAGAAAAAATTGGTCATACCCACCTTTGCGACTATATTAATACACAAAACAAAATGCATTCGTGTGAGGTGTAAATACAGTATAGCACATATTCAGGTGCCTATGACAGTAAAATATCGTGTGCGAGCGCAATAATCTGCACCGGCGCCTATCTCTCTGGCTATTCTACGGCTGTATACCAGCTATACCGGTACATTAAACGTGTACAATATTTAGAAAATTCATAAGTTAAATCTTAATGTACGACAACAACATTTAATATCAATATCAGTTAATATTTCCTTACTTTGAACGTCATCATACGGGTCATATACGAATATTTTCAACGATCTTCTGGTGCTGATTGTTATATCATAACATATTAATTATGTTTATAATAATTACATGTACTTCCACAATTTAATATGAAAGAGAGATATATATTTAGCATTTGACATGCCGACATGCAATTGCCGACTAGGTATACTTAATTTTACAATTAAGATTTATTTGGTATAATGTATGAAAATACTGCTGACAGATGGCGCAGGCGTCACCCAAAGACGTTAAGTATGAATGTGTTATCGAAATTAGCAGTCAGGAGCAATTGTCACGATGGCTGAATTGGCAAAGCATCTGGACGGTATCCAGGAGATGCAGGTTCAAATCCTGCTCGTGACTGTTATTTTCGATTTCACATTTTTCATTTTGTGTTTAATTAATATGAAAGATTTATACACAGTTGTTACATTTTATACGTAGTAGTACTATTTACATGTACCGGAATTTTGAGCCAGGTTAGCAAAAAAAAAAAAGCTAGTCTAATAATATGAAAATGACAGGAAACCTATTTGCGTAGGTTTCTCTTTTGGTTAACAGAGTAACTGGAAAAATAGAAAAATAAGGACATAGAGGGAGAGAGAGACATGGGTATGTAAAATTAAGCAAAGAGAAATATAATGATTAAATCAAAGTTTATTAACAATAAAGTAAATGTCATAAAATGTAGAACGGTACGAGAAAGAAAGGACAGGTACCAAAATGTAATTACTGTGCTACGAAACTAGTTGCAACTTCGTAGCATTTCGTAGAACCCTATTGTAGACACCGTAGCAAACGCAGTATTATTTTATGTTTAATATTCTCTGTGATTAGTTACGAGTATGTCTTCTCCGTGTGACGTCAGACTTAATTTTATTAATTGCGTTGTTACGTTGGGCACAAAAAAAAAATAATATGAGACAATCGATTGAAGACTGCTTTATCTTACTTCTTTTCAGTTCGATTAAGGAAGTAAAGTTAAGCAAAAAGACGCAAGTTCAAATCCTGCTTGTAGAAAAATTTGATTATAAATACTACTATGCCATCACAACTTCTTTATTTAAGTGATACAAAAAATAACCAAGAGAGTAAGACTATCAAGCATCACTAAAATTAAAAAAAAACTCACTGAAATTATAAGTGTTTTATTACAATTTTTTTCTGCTGATGATCGGATCCAAGCGTTTAGATAGCATCGACTTTGACGTATAACTAAAAAAACATATAGCATCACGCCTGTATCCCCGAAGGGGTAGGCAGAGGTGCATTACACACCCACGGTTCGCCAACTATGTTTAAGTCCCACATAATAGGGGGCGAGCCTATTGCCATCTACCGGGCACTTTTCTGAACTCTGGGCTGCTACTGAGAATTTTCCTTTTTACGAAAACGCTCAATAACATTGCCCGACCAGGGGATCGAACCCGAGACCTCATGATCAGCAGTCGCACATAACTATATCACATATATATCGCGTATAACTATGTTATTATGGTTCGGTTGTAGATAAAGATAGAGGTTTCACTGTCCATTCCTCCCTTCTCGGGTTGTTTGAAGTTATGGTAGAACTTCCTGGCAGTCAAGACTTGTATGTGGTCTTGGCATTGCTAAGTCCATGAGCGGTATTTAACACTTATCATTGTGTAGGTCATATGTAGCACTATTAGAAATAAAAAAATTAATTCAATATTTTGGATTATACACCTAAAACATTAAAGTTTCGATCTAATTTGATATTTTTTGACAGGAACATATGAACTTCGCACGCATACACTTTCAATATTCTAATTTCTCCTAAATAAATATCGTCAATGTCTTGTCTTAATTTTAAAACGCTACTCGGGCCCGCTTTTAATAAGGGTCGTTTTACACTGTTTGTACCGGCGCGCAAAATCGCTTAATTTTGTGCTCGCCTTACCCATAAGCTGGGTAAATAGTGCACAGTGCCCTCTAACGGTGTTTATCGGTAGCGCACAAGTTGCAAGCGACGGTTATGGGAGACTTTTCTTGTCTCTGATATTTCTACTTATTTCTGTACAAAATTATGTTACCACTTATCTAGAAAGTTTAAATGTCTTGCACTATATTTTATTTTACTTTTAAGAAGATTAGTTTCGTAATGTTGAATAACAAATTGCTTCAAAGTTTTGTTATAGCTAGAAATATATTTTACGTGAGACCCAAGAGAAAAATATTTTTACTGAAATATTTCTGCAACATTATGAGGCTGATGAGTTCTTTATTTTATGAAAATTATGGTGTACAATTTGTTTATATTTGTCGATATTTAATTATGTATAGGTACATATATTATGAGAACTGCCTCTGTGGTGCAGCGGTAGTGTAAGCGATTGCTGGTCATGTGACCTTGGGTTCGATTCCTGGCTCGGGCAGCGTTATTTAGCTTTTTCGTAAAAAGAAAAATTCTCAGTAGCAGCCTGGAGTTTGGAAATGTGCCCGGTAGACGGCAATAGGCTGGCCCCCATCACGTGAGTTTTAAACATAGCTGGCGAACCGTGGGTGTGTAATACACCTCTGCCTACCCCTTCGGGGAATACAGGCGTGATACCATGTATATTAGGTACATATGAGCACCACTAAAGTGCAGTGATAGCATGTGGTGTAAAACAATAAACTGCAAAGATGGTAATGACTTTGACTGAAAAGTGATACTGAGTTCGGTCCACAGCCTCAGGGTCCTTGTACGGCACACATTTTGGACTTATCAAGATTTTTCGAAATTATGTACGTATTTGCTTGCAAATTATCACTCCTTGGTGAAGGAAAATATCGTGAGGAAACTTGCATAGATAAATAAGAGATTTTCTCGACAGCTTTTGGAGTCGTCCAATTTGTACCACCACACTGGCCTTGGCCAGACCAGGCCTTGGAGAATGCCATCCAATCACATAGAATAAAAGTTTAAAATTAATATTTTTTCAAACACGTTTTTAGGCAATCAACAAACAAATTGGACTGAAATCCATAGAATTTTTTTATAAGGAAATGCATTAATTAGAATTAATTACGTTATGATATTGCTAATAAGTCAAGACTACTTACATTGTTAATGTTTTATTGCTGTATATTTTTGGGAATATTATTAATATCATTGGTATGTTTTCAATCCAAGCAAGCGAATACAAAGTCAAAGGCAACCCATGCCTTGGTACCCTTATTGGTAAGATGCGGAAGTACCTTATGATAAAATGTAAAAAGTCGTCGCCCACCTGCCGAGTTTTGGCAATTTCAATACGTGTTTGTTTGAGTCAGAAATATATGCCTGATGATATTTATAGATTTTTGGGAACCGTGTATGCCTGTCCTAATTTTGAACTGTCTATATGTGGCCATGGGTGACAAAAAGAAAATTCAATTTTGAATTGTTTGGAGATGATTCAGGCCAGTAATAATATAGGAAATTAAACACAAAACAACATTAGTGAAGGGATGTGGTACCACGGGAGATCATTCATTTGTAACACACATCTCCCATGGTACCTGGACATGATTGAGTGGCAAGTCAATATCCTTTTTAATGTAACTTACAGTGAAACAGTTAGCTGTGTATCGTTTTATTTTCAATTAATTTAAGCCAGTGCTAGATTGTAACATTCTTGGCACGCAGTGCCAACCCTAGATTATAACTATGTATTAAAATATGATCAAAGTTAAGAGATAGAAGTGTTTAAAATACAGTAAACTTTAATTCCAAGATTGTGTTAGTCTTAAAACTGTAGTTTTTATCTATGTATAAGACAAGATGAATTTATATTTAATTCTATCTTCAAAAGTTAAAAAAAATTAGCTTGATTGTGGCCATAGTATTGCAAAATCCACGAGATGTAGTTAACGCTTAATGGGCCGCGCATTCTTAAGCCACTTGGATTGGATATTGAAATTTTGTATAATTGTCTCTACTTATGGGTTGTTTAACAATGAGTACCTTCCGATCAATGGTAATAAACATAACATAACATAGCATCATGCCTGTATTCCTCGAAGGGGTAGGCAGAGGTGTATTACACACCCACGGTTCGCCAGCTATGTTTAAGTCTTACGTAATAGGGGACGAGCTTATTGCCGTCTACCGGGCATATTTTCAACATCCGGGCTGCTACTAAGAATTTTTCTTTTTTGAAAAAGCTCAATAGTACTGCCTGACCTGGAGATCGAACCCGAGACCTTTTGATCAGCAGTCGCTCACACTACCACTGCACCACAGATAAATGGTCTCCAGATTTTATGCGATGTGTATTGTGTCCGTCATTATTCTCAAGCGGAATCTCTGTCCATAAAGCCCCTATATAACCTTTAAAAGAATATAATATTTATTTAAGACCACAAGCAGTATAATCCTTCCAAACAAAATGATTACAATAAAATAGTTAATCGCCATTACAACTCAAAAAGGTACGAGTCTATTAATGAAAATCGTTACAAACTCTTGTCCTAGCAAGAAACTCCGTTATATCCGCTTTGTATTGTTAAAAACATGTATATACCTGGCACAAATAAGTCAAAGTAAGTCTTGTATCAAAAATAAGGATGCGAAAAAAATAAAAGGTTCGGGCATAATGTATATGGCCTTGTTCGCGATTATCTGACCCACAATCAATTTGAATGATTTTTTCCATGTTTCAGCAATGAAGGACGGAAAGGGTTTATTTATTCTGTTTCTCAGGTACATAAGTGAATATATCCTTAGTCATACATTATATATTTATTATGCAAGTACGTGGTATACTTGGCTATTTACTAGAATACAATAATTATTGGGAAAATAGAAAAAAATACTACAGTTGGGATGCAACACTCTTGACTTATGGGGTAACTTTATCGCTGAATTAACGCAGATAGTACTAGTTACCAATTTCTACTTTCTTTCCTCATTAAGAGACGTCCAAATCACCCATTTATTGTTTTTAGCTACACTAAAACAGTATTTATATGACATAAAATCGGGAATAAGGACACCTGTTCAATTTATCTACTGAAAAGTAATTGACAAGTCATGCTCTTCAAAAGTCGATAAACCACTGGACTGAAAAGGTTATAAAGTTTTAACCGTATATAAAAAAATGCTGAAGAACCTTCCTGTAGATGGGCGCCATTCTAAAAGTCATCAGAAAGCATGTTATAAAAAAATCAATAAAATATAAAAATCGTTTATCAGGAAGAATAAATAAATATTCACGGGCATTTCACACAACGTCCTCTGGTCCCAAACTAAGCTTAACGCTTGTTCTATGGGTACCCGATTACGGATATAATACATATACTACTTTTTTTTTGTAAATAAATACATATAATAGATAGAAAACACCCAGACGCAGTACAAATATATGTGTTCATCACACAAATAAATGTCTTGAGTGGGGATCGAACCCACGACCTCGTGCACGGAAGTCGATTACACTACCGACCACGCCACGAGGCCCGTCAGTAGTATAAAAAAATGTGGGTTATTGCAACTTAGTAATAAAAACACAAATAGAAGTTGAACTGTGGTACCCATGATATGATTAAATTTGTGTTATCGGCATCAGGGCTCTCTTATAATCCGACGGACCACTGAAATAATGTAACATAGTTCCAGTGGCCTACCAATACATACGGAGAGACGGCACAAGGCGGGTTTATTTAGTGGGTGAGGGCCCCAAACTACCCTGTTCGTTACCCCAAACGATGGGATGTGCGGTTGGGTACATTTATTCCGGCCTTAACAAAAAAAGTCTCTCTCATAAAGTTTAAACATTATTGCTTACAGTAATGCAAGTTTTGTGGGGCGTATGAGAAACAAGATCATACGCAAGAATCAATTATAATGTTCTTCCATTTGGGTTAGTGGTAAGCCTATTCGAAATGTTTGACAATTGTTAAGGGCTGAGTGTTTAGAAAAATACAAAGGAAAATATGTATTTTTTAAATTTTCTTTTCATGACTATGAAAACTAAATATATTTAAATGCCTTAGAAATGATAAATAGGATAAATTGAATTCTAATAATAACCATTCGTACTCACAAATAAACTCATAAAATCATTTTTAGTTTAGAATTTGAATACCAATCTCAATTGACAGTCTCTATAAAGTTGTGTGTATTAAAATAACGGCTTGCTAGTTGTATACTGAATTTTAAAATTCTTTAAGTTAAATAAATATTCACGGACATTTTTCACACAACGTCCTTTGGTCCCACACTAGGCTTAATGCTTGTGCTATGGGTACCAGATTAAGGATATAATACATCATATAATAGATTTCTATCTATTATGTGACGTATTATATACACCCAGACGCTGTATAAATATCTGTGATCATCACACAAATAATTTGTCCTGTGTGAAAATCGAACCCATGACCTCGTGCACGGAAGTCAGTTACACTACTGACTACGCCACGAGGCCCGCCGTGGCGAAGTCGGTAGCTTAGCTTAGCGTCTTTTCGTAAGTTAAGCCCATTAAGAGCGATCGTACGTACTCAATGCCGAAAAAAAGCGGTCCATGGACGCGATGGGAAAGCATTTAATCAATATACCTTTATTGAGCACCTTCGTTATTGTGAACAAACAAATAGAGGTAATTCGCGAAGAAATTAAGAAGATGGGACTTAATATTACTTGAACTCCTGCTGTTCACTGCTGCTATCCTGATCCGTAGCTGAACTACCGTCGTTAAGAAAAAAAAATACATTTCCAACATAAATTTATACAGAATAACTTGAAAAGAGGGCCAGAAAAAGATGACATTACGTACACTTGAGAGTAAATCCATAGAGTAGGATAGAATATACGAAGTAAGCGACCATTGTGTTCCACAGTAAAAGGGAATTACCGGGCGCGCCGAGAACTTACCGAATTTCTATTCTCATTCCAACAAAACCTCTTACAACCTGACTCGAATTTACTTGTCAACACTATTGTTAAATGACACCTGGTTACAGTAAGTATGTAGTATAGTTATAAAACTTTTAAACGTGAGTTATCTTATATAGAAGCTGAAGCTATCTATCTTTTCATATACAAAAGAATAGCTGAATACCTGACTAACATATCAATGCACAGCCCTAATTCCTGTATATAGAAGTGAAAATTCACATATGGGCTTTTTTGATGCTGTAGGTAAGCACTTAAAGATTTTATGCAAATTCTATAAAAAAAATCTATATAAGTGCCGCCTGCGCCACCCCAGTCGCTGGCGACGGTTTGGATCAGCGAAAGAATCCTCCTCCCTGGCCCTCTTCGCCCCTTCCTTCAGCGAGATGACCTTCTCGCAGAACGCAGCGACCACGCCCCAAGTCCTGTTGCTGCCGAGCATTGATCTTACAACCCTCGGCAGCGAGAGGTCTCACCCTATTGCCGCGACGAGATCACGGCGCTGCTCGGCCCAAGCCGGGCACGACTCGAGCGTGTGTCGCTCCGTTTCCTCGTCGCAGCCGCAACGGTGACAGCCCGGAGTCACTGCCCTCCTTGCGACTATGTGCAGATATCTGCCGAAGCAACTGTGCCCTGACAGCACCTGCACCAGTCAGAGGGACTCCGTGCTGTCGCCCTTCCCACTCCTCCAGCACAGGCTGGAGCGCCCCTACGATCCAGAGGCCGGCCCAAGGCGTCTCCAGCCGCACCCTCCAGCTGCCCATGGCAGCTCGGCGGGTGTCGCCCTGGCATCTGGCCACCTCGCTGGGCATGAGACGACCGTCCCTCGCACGCCCTTGCGACGCCCGCCAATACACCTCGGAGAGCACCTCCTCGGTCGACACTATGCGGTATCCGCGTATGAGCCTGGACGCGACGACTCTTTGTGGTCTCTACAGAAGAGCCCTGTTCGGCGCGCCCAGGGACTCCGCCCACATAATGCCTGTATAGACCTAAAGATAAAATTATTAAATAGCGTGAGTTTAAAAAGCCACATAGATATTTGTTATAGAGAGAGAGAAAGCCACATAGATATTTGTTATACATGACATGTAAGTAAATCGCTCAAATTAAGATGAAATTTAAATTGCCATCTAGCCATTATAAGATAGTCCAAGATAGTAATTGCATATCTAGCCATTATACAATAGTCCAAGATCCGTACAATTTCTGCGCTTGCCCGTAATGATACCTATGAAGTTCTTTCTCACGAAAAACGTTAAAAAACTATGTCCAGCAGTGGACGATGAAATGCTGATAAATGGATGGATGGATTATTCTATAAAAAAATCTGAATATTTATATTTTTAATTATGCTATATTTATTTCTTTTCATAAGCTTTCCTTTTATACTCATTATTACTACAAAATAATTTAGATGAGATTTCACATCTGCCAGACGTACCGCGATGGCTCCTTTTTTCTATGAAAGAAAAAGTTCTCAATAGCAGTTTGGACTTAGGAATTTGGCAGTGTTTTACCCCATACCTCGGAAAGCACGTAAGTGCATTTGTGTTTGCGCAGACACCCGTGCACTATAATATCTCCTGCGTAGTTAACTAATGTCTGTTGACAGTCGCCGCCGTAACTGCACTCGTTCTGGATATCACATTATTATCTAATATATAAAATTCTCGTGTCGTGGTGTTTGTGGTGGAACTCCTCTGAAACGGCTTCACCGATTCTCTTGAAATTTTGTGTGCATATTGGCTAGATCTGAGAATCGGACAACATCTATTTTTCATCCCTCTCAATGATAAGGGTAATCCACCCCAAATTTTTTTTTTAATTTTTGATACATTTTTTTTTCTTTATTTTTTTATGATACAGCATTAAAAAATACATACAACCCTAAATTTTCAACCCTCTACGATCAACCCCTATTTTTATTTGTTAATTATAAACTTTAATGTTTTGGCAAGATTTTTATTTTATTTTGTCATGACTGAATAAAAAATATTATAATAAATTTTGTATTACTCTAAATTTTTCACCCCTCTACGATCAACCCCTATTTTTTATTTGTTAATTATAAACTTTAATTTCTATGGCAAGATTTTTATTTTTATTTTGTCATGACTGAGAATAAAAAAAAAATATATTACTCTCAATTTTCGACCCCTCTACGATCAACCCCTATTTTTCCATCACGATTTTTTTTATTTTTTATTTTTAATAATATCCTTTAATAACGATGTTTTTCTCAATTCAATTTGATCTTCTGCCTTCACCGGTCGATAACTGATCAACTATCAATCGATCAGTTATCCCCGCTAGATATCTACCGTTGTCATCTCTCATCCAGCAAACATCACGGAGAAAGGATGAGAACGAAGCCGGTCTCCTGTCTTACTCACTAATGTATAGAGTCACTATACAGTTTTCGACCATTTTTTTTGGTTTTATTTGTGTATCGATCGTAGCAGTGACTGTTATACGTATTATTTTAATTTTTCTGTGCAAATCTCATGTTAATTTTACTCTCATCATAAATTTATTATTAATTTCCAGTAAAATGATTATTTATTCGCAATTTATTAATAACTGATAAGGACAGTTTTAACAATTGGTTAATTAAGTGATCTCATGTAAACGTGTTGTCCCGCCAACAACGGTCATTACCGTACCTGTATATATTGTACTTAACATTTTTGACGTGACAACGTCTTATAAATTGGTTTGCCGGGTGTCACTTCAAGAAACTGCGTTACGCTCCGCTCACGTTATGCGCTCACAATGAGAGCGAGTGAGAGGCACGCGTCCCTTCCACTCGGGCATGGTTAGCCCGCCTAAGAGCGAGAGAGACGAAGAAATAAAATTTTGTTAATATGAAATTCAGTGCGAGATTCTTTGTATAAATTAATGTTTTAAATATAATTCTTTGTATAAATAAATGTTTTAAATTGTTACTATTATTTCATCCTTCTTCCTACTATACGAATGAATATTCACATTAAAATTATTTTACCACTCAAAGTCGTTGTCACGTAAAACTTTCGCCCGTATAACGACTTTACAGGCAACCAATTTTTTTTGTTTTTGTTTGGAATTATGCCCTGTAGACGTTAATAGGCTCACCCCCTATTAAGTGGGACTTAAACATAGCTGGCGAATCGTGGGTGTGTAATACATCTCTGCCTACCCTTTCGGGGAATACAGGCGTGATACTGTTTTTTTGGAAATAGTTTTAAATTAAAACGAATACGTGTACGTGTTTAATAAATATACCTGTTTTATTATTGTGAAAAGTAAGTCAAATAATAAGCAAACGAATACAATATTAATTCAGTGTTTTTCACCAATACACTGATAGAAGGATTTATTAATTATTAATAATTTAATTTATTTGAAGACAATTTTAATAAATATTTTTTTAAACTCTATAACAATTTATTTGGGAATAAAGTAAGCGTTGTAGACAATGAAAGTATGCTTTATTTAGGAATAAAGTATCCTAAATAAAGCATACTTTCATTGTCTACAACGCTTTCGATTATAAGTAAATCCCCACACATTTATAGTAGATAGTTATTTTTATTGAACGAAAAAAATGTTTCCTAGAAATAATATACATGGCAAAACAACGTTTGCCGGGTCAGCTAGTTATTTATATTATACATATAACTGCCTCTGTGGTGCAGCGGTAGTGTAAGCGACTGCTGATCATGAGGTCTCGGGTTAGATCCCCGTGTCGGCCAGTGTTATTCAGATTTTTCGTAAAATAAATAAGAAAAATTCTCAGTAGCAGCCCGGAGTTTGGAAATGTGCCCGGTAGATGTCAATAGGCTCGCCCCCTGTTACGTGGGACTTAAACATAGCTTGCGAGTCGTGGGTGTGTAATACACCTCTGTCTAACCCTTCGGGGAATACAGGAGTGATGCTATGTTTTTTTCATATTATACATTACATACACGAGTAGCAATAATAAGTTATAAGTTTTGTGTATTTTACACGAACTGTAATATCACGATATGGATAATGTAAGTGAAAGACTGTCAGCTTCTTTCATATAGGCTGTTCCCCCTAGTTACAAGTTACCTTTGTAACAATTAATATAAGTGGATTTCTGTCGCCGTGAGGTAAGCAGGGGTGAGTTGTAAGGCTCTAATTACAACTTCGAAATACAACTTGCTCCGAGCTCGGCTTATGAGCAATATATAAATATACCTACGTTTTACGGGCTTTCGATAAGGTACTGAAATGTACAAAATACGTTAGCTGTAGTCTATTTGGTTGTATCGATATTTGTTGTCCCTAAGCTCACACTAATTAAGTAGACCAAACTCTCTCTCTGTGTGTTTCTGTTACAAATGAGTTTAAGAGCTTAACTAAGTTCTTGCATTAATAATAATGTTCCTTACTTATGAAGACCAGAATATTTTTTCTAGGCAGTAAGTAAAATTTGTACACGCACGGTATAGTATATCGATAAGTAATACATAAATAAATAAGAATGTTCTCGTACAATAAAGGGAAATTCCGGTTGCCAGTAAATCAAATTATTGTCAACTCAATTATTCAAGAGATTAGCAAAAACGAATCAATTATACGAAATTAATGAATATCGATGTTTTATTCGTACATCGAACAGTGTAGGTAGAGCGGCCAGCGCCGACAGGATCCCTAATTAAAAAGTTAAAATGCTGGTTCGGACAGCCGCTTCTATCAGTTTATGTGCGCCTGCAAATTTACTATCTATTTACAACTCCGTATGCACATTTTAGGTACTAAGCTTTTAGTACTTGAGTTTCGATAACTTACTAATGAAGGCGGTAGCGGATGGTGGATATTCTGCAATGGATATTTAGGAATTTGTCCAATTATTCAGTAAATGGTGGTTTATTCTCTTAAAGATCCATTTCAGAATTATTTCAACTTCCAAATACGCTAACCCCTTCCTGAAAGGCACCAGGTGGCGACGAAGTCTCCAACGCAATGCTTCGCCGCCTGCGATACCATATTGTGGCGATATTGACACGCCTGTTTTATGTTATTCTACGCACTGTTACCTTCTCCACTATATGGAAGAAGGGGTGCATTGTAATGCTGCCCAAACCGGGGGAGTACATCCTCAAAATATCCTATGTATATGGTGAGGTGGATATATGTCCACCTCGTCTAGAGACCACATTAAGAACCTGTCAATGCCAGACCACAGGTTATTGTTACGCGATTCTCGCACCTCCACCATTTATTCCACTTTGACAGTGATGCCTATCCACCCTAAACGAAGCAAAAAAAAAAGAGTTCATATCCTTCTGAACTCCTCGTTTTCGGTCACACGGGGAGGCCCATAATCGCCTTTTATCTTGCATTTCTTATTAGTACAGAGACCAATCCATGCTAACATCCGATCCATCTCAAGAATATCATAAAAAAAACACTCAATTCTGTATCCAGCAGTGGTGTAAAAACTGGGGCGGTTTAAAGTTGCCTCAGGACATTCTCATAACCTTTTATTAAATTATAATATAGGTAGTACTTACCTATATGACAACTTGGTATGAGAGTCATTTAGAATAGGAATAGGTATGAGAGAAGAATTATCACAACGTTCTTTTTAAACCATAGTAAAAATCGATAGTTAAGGGAATTTTCTTGAAAAGCACGCACATAAGAAGACAAGGATCCAACATTTTCTTTCCAAATTGTTGGTAAATCACGCATTATATGACAGAAATGAAGGTATTTTTTCTTAGCTTTGTAATGGCTTATCGATTAGCGAGTACAATATAAAAGTATAAAGAACATTTTATTTCTATAAAATTAGCATTATTTTGAAGACAGCTTATTGTGTAACACAAAATACGAAATATATACAGAGATGTTAGACAGGCAATAAAAGGTCAGGTGGTTTTTAGAGTGAATAAAATCACATCAACGTCACCGTGCTCCCCCTCGAACGTTTTATCATGGAGCCATTAATACGGGAGGAAAAGGTAATTAAATTTAGGAAGCACGCCCATGCGAAAAGGGAATGATGGCCTATTTTTGCTTTTTAAATTGAAGCTTGATTTTGTTTTCAAGTTTTACATCATACTTTTTACTATATGTAGTGACATTATCAAAGTTAATCTTAATTTAATTTGTGGGTAGGTTCATTATCATAGTGGTTAGTAACCTTAGATTACATTTTTTTAAAGAAGAGGCTCACGTTCATGTAATTCCAGTGACACGAGGGACTTCATTGTTGCAAGACAGTAAGTCTTGATACAATGTTAGTACATATTGTTTAGCAGTCGAACCCGATAAGCTTGGCATCGAAACGACCTAATTCACTATATGTGCAGTTCTAAAATGCATGCATGTATTGCTTGCTTACCGGCATAGTCTGACTTCCGTGCAGGCTGGTGATGGCTGCTTGTGCCTCCTGATGTGAAGTGAACTTTACAAACGCACAACCTGTAACAAGCAATTTAACTTAACAATATAACAAACAACCCAAAAACACTAACAACACAATTACTTAATTTGTCAGGCTAATTGATTATAAATAATGTATTGACTATTGAATTACAAACACAAACAACACACACAAAAACATAGCATCACGCCTGTATTCCTCGAAGGGGTAGGCAGAGCTGTATTACACACCCACGACTCGCCAGCTATGTTTAAGTCCCACGTAATAGGGGGCGAGCCTATTGACGTCTACCGGGCACATTTCCAAACTCCGGACTGTTACTGAGTATTTTTATTTTTAGGAAAATGCTCAAAACATTGCCCGACCCAGGGATCGAACCCAAGACCTCATGAATAGCAGTCGCATACACTACCGCTACACCACCGAGGCAGTCAATAATTAAAGGTGCAAGATCATTATAAGTCTTTGAAAATTAATATATTTTGTCATATTACAGTAAAAGACCTGGAAGACTGAGCTTCACTCGGCTATTTATTTAATCCAATTTTGTGGTTTTACAGAAAAGTATGTTACATCTATACGTATAAATAAAAATGAATGTTGCTAAGCGCAAAACTCGAGAACGGCTGGACAATTCGGCAATTTTTTTTTTTCGTATGTTCCTTAAGGCACACGGAATGTTTTATTAAAGAACATAACGTGGACAGTTGCGATACTTATAATTATAATCCTATCTATACATATAATAAAAATGAAGTGTCTATTTGTAATTTCTAAATAACAGCTTTTTACTAAATGTATGCAAGAATATACGCTATCTATAAGAAAATACTATTTTTTTAAGTTTTTGTCTGTCTCACTGTTTGTTCCAGCTAATCTCCGAAATGGCTGGACTGATTGGGACGGAATTTTCACTAGCAGATGGCTGTTGTTACAGCGCGTAACTTAGGCTACTTTTATTTTGGATAAACAATTAGGGTTACGTGAAAAAAAACATATATAATCGTGCATGAATAAAATCTCCGGAATGGCTGGACCGAATTGGACGGGACTTTCACTGGCAGATAGCTGTTTTTTAAAAGGAGTAGGAGGAGGAGGTTACTTTATTTTTGGAAAAATAATTATGGTTCCGCGCAAAAAAATAAAACCCATGAATTTTGAAATTGTGAATGAATACCGATTCAAATAGATATAAATAGAATATACATTCAATATACATAATATATTCCAACTATCTTCTGCCCGCGGTTTCACCCACGTGGCTTGCAGGCAATAAATGACATATTTTTTTCAGACACAAACATTTATGTTAGTTATTAGGTATTACCTATATACCTACAAATCCTACCTACTTATTAATAAGTAAATACTCGTCGCCGAGCGCTTAGTGCGTGCTTTAATTGAAGAGCTAAAAAGAATCATAGAAAACTCAACCCTCCATTTCACCGTCTTCGGGGAAGAATTTCGAGAAACTCTTTCTTAAATGGATACCCACACTAAGCAAAGAACACACCTTTATTTATTGTTAAGGCGGGAAAAAATGTACCTAACCGCTAACTCCGTCGTTCGGAGCAACGGACAGGGTAGTGTGGGGTTCTCACCCACTAAATAATCCCGCCCTGTGGCGTCTCTCCGATTGAACTGTGTTACATTCAGTGGTAAGCAAAGAACACACCTGCGAAACTTCTTAGACCAGTGGTTTAGCTTGTGCGTTGATATAATTATCAGTCGAGTAAGATAAATAAATTTTAATTTTATGAATACAGATAAGAATGCAATATAAACAATGTAAATATACCTATTTAGTATAATATATCAATAATTCATTTGGATTTGTAGGTGTATCTGTAATACCTACGTATAACTAACATAACATATTATGTTTGTTTCTGAGAAAAATATATCAATTAAGAGTTGCGCAGAGGGTCATGAAGAGAGCCATGCTCGGGGTCTCCTTGCGCGACCGAAATAGAAATGTGTGGGTTAGCCGGAAAGCACACGTGAGAGATGTGGTGGAAACCATCGCGCGACAAAAGTGGACATAGGGCTTAAACATAGCTGGCAAATCGTGAGTGTGTAATACACCTCTGCCTACCCCTTCGGGGAATACAGGTGTGATGCTATGTTTTTTCAATGTTAAATTAATTATTTAACAACAGTAACTAAAGTAGTGTATAAACTTCCTGGTGAATCACGAACATATCTTTCTATCAATGCAGTTTGCAATCTGGATAATAATATCCAATAGAAGTTTTAAACAGTATAAATGTGCCTGGTCTACCCCCTCAGAAACTAGAAGTTAAGATTGGCGTACCCATCATACTACTCCGTAATTTAAACTCACCGAAACTTTGCATTTGTATTAGATTCCGAGTAGTAGCATTGCAAGGAAACGTTCTAAAAGAACTTTTAATATCCAGATGTGGAAAAGGTGAGATGGTATTTATACCACAAATTCCCATAATACCGTCAAATTTTCCCTTTAAATTCAAAAGACTTCAATTTCAAGGGTTGCTTTATTTATTTTTATGAAATTCCTCGCGGACGAAACCGCGGTTAACAGGTAGTAATTAGATAAACTTAAAAAGCAAAAATTTTACTACTCATATTTAAAACATATCTTTAAAAGAAACAACGTGAAAGTGGTAAAAGAGATAGAGAATGTGCTCTTTCATTACATAATGTTGGTAAATCGTAGTTGGAAGTGATGAACGCTTTAGATGGCAACACATTAAAGTTAGTATAAAGACGTGAGAACATCTATATTATTCGTGTTAATTAGTAGAGAATCCTTATTAATTAGTTCATAATAGCGAAGATGAACAATAATAATTATAAATACAGTCTATACTAATATTATAAACGCAGAAGTGCGTTTCTTTGTTATTTTTATTGCGTTTGATGGCAGACAAGCCCGGTGGACCGTCCTGATGGTAAAAATGGTAGCCGTCACTCATGGACTCAATTATACATATGATACGGCTTGACGATACTCTCGGTATTGTCAAGCCGCTGCTGACCACTTCATTTCACAAATATGAAATGAAATAATAATCGGTTATCTCCTGCAACCAAAACACACCGATGCGCTTCATGGCCGGTCACACGGGAGATGGTGGTACGAACCCGCTCGAGCCCGATAGCAAGTGAGTATTACCACTACCCAGGGTACCCAGCCCTACCACCAGTAATGCAATGGATGATAATTGCTTACTTCCCTTAGTCGCCTTGTACGACACCCGTGGGAAAGAATGGGGTGGTGACACTTGTATTCTTAGTCCATCACGTGCTTTGACGGCGTAATTACTAAAGAAACATAACATAAACATAGCATCACGCTTGTATTCTCCGAAGGGGTAGGCAGAGGCGTATTACACACCCACGGTTTTCCAGTTATGTATAAGTCCCACGTAATAGGGAGCGAGCCTATTGCCTGTTTACTAAAGCAACAATACATGTATTATAGTCCGTAGCCCAGAAAAGGACAGGTCTTTTTTATGTCGAAAAGATGGATAGTGTATGTTGTGATAGCAATTTTTGCATAGAGATTATTAGTGTACTAATGTTCCTAACCACACACCCCGACGTTCGGGGCAACGAACAAGGTAGTGTGGGGCCTTCACCCACTAAAGAAACCCGCCGTGTGCCATCTCTCCGCCTTTATTGGCGGGCCACTGGAACTATGTTACTTTCCTTCGGTGGTATTATTAGTGTACCTTAGTGAGTGACGTCTTTACATTCTGAAGCTCACAGACAGATTCTAGGTTTTAATAAATTAATACAAGTAAACGAATACGAAAATCAGTGTGAAAATATGAAATCGATGACTTACACAAGCAGGATTTGAACCTGCATCTCCTGGAAATGCCATTCCAGATGCTGACATACTTAGCCATATAAATTAACATACTTTATGTTAATTCATTTGGTTAAGCATGTCAAGTGCTAAAAAGTATATAAAAATGACAATATATTTATAGGGCTGTATTGAATATATTTGGTATCTGAAAAATGTATGCAAACACATCCGACAGATGACGCAGACGTCACCCATGAAATTAAAAAAGAATGCGTTATCGAAAATTTTAAATTAGTCACGAGCAATTCTCACGATGGCTCAATTGCAAAAGCATCTGGGACGGTTTTCCAGGAGATGCAAATTCAAATCCTGCTCGTGGCTGTTATTTTTCCATTTCACATTTTCACACTTTGTCTTTGTTCATATGGTTAAGCATGTCAAATGCTTAAAAATATATAAAAGATACCAAAATATTAATAGTACTTGTATCATCATCGGAAGACCTTTAAATGCTATACTTAAATAATTTTACGACCAGTTATTAATAATTGCACCTAGGTTCTTTCTGGTTATAATATCTTTATGTATTTTTTTTATAATCTGGTTATGTATTTTTGTATATTCTTGTAGAGATCCAAACATCAATACGGACACACATCCATCACATAGGCGCGGTAGGGTCGCCGTCACCACGCATCAGCCTCGTGTCCGCTTAATGACGACGGATGGATCCCTTCACGAGGATACGATTACCACCCTGTCCTGACGCCTAGCCAACTAAATCAATTATGTGGTTAGCACAGCTCTTGAATATATATATATATATATATATATATATATATATATATATAGGAACTGACACGTTTGATACATCCAACCAAATCATTAATAGTATATTCTTTTGTTATAAACTTTATAAAATTAAATTTAGAATTCCATCGCGCTGACTAAATCTGTACAATGGATTGTGATAGATGATTATGGCTGGCAACTGAAACATCGGATATACAATTTACATAGTAAACATATAAAAATGACGTGAGAACATATTAAAAATACATAATATATGTTCTAAGATTCCACAGCATAAAAGTACCATCGAAATTATCCATTGGTTTTGAGATACTCTAATACAAATAATCAACAAACTCAAATTTTATTACAACGAATGTTAAATATTATTTTTTAGGTGGATTACACAAAAAGCACGCAAAAGTACTAGACTCACTAAGTATTACCGTAACTTCTTATTGAATCAACTAAAAACGTAGAATAGGAATGTAGAGACACTAATGGAAAAATTCTGGTCATTATTTTATCTTTCGCTGAGCTCTTCGCAATAGAGATATGATTATGCTCGACTAAGCTAGTTGTATTATCCTTTGTTCGACTCGATTAAAAACAACAGCTGAAAGATTTAAAAAAAATAAACGTTTCAAATATATAAGTACATCTTTTGAGTTTCATAACATGTTTACGTTTCCGCTTATGAGGAAGATAGAGACCATGCCAAATAAATACTTAGTAAAGAAGGCGAGAACAAACAATTTGTTGAGCCGATCTGTGGGTATAAAAGAATAATAAGGTCGATTCTTCGAGGAACGCAATTTAAATGGCGACAATCGGTAGAACAAATTGAAGAGTGACGCATTCGGACTCCGAGGCGCCGCGGGCGGCCGTGCTCCCTACCTTACAATGAAAACGTTTCCACCTCCGGAAAAGCCATTATGAGAACGTCAGTTGGCGAGTGAGAAAGAAGTCAAAACTTCACCGGCAAACATGGAACTATTTACAGCTTCACCATTTGGCGACGTGTGCTTGGAAGTTGGATGCAATTTGTTAACCCTTTATCGCGAGTGCAAACTCGCTTCGTGTGCAGATAGTACACGCAGAGAGCTCGTGAGCGAAGGGGTCTCTCCCCTAGGTGATGCGTGGCGCGACGGCACCTCTGCATCAGAGCAGGTAACTTGGCTGTCCGCCAAAGATCTGTTTTCCTGTTGTTGGCGGACAAACTCACAGATCAGTTTTTATCGCGCGAAAGGCCTTTATAGCCGACCGATAGGGGGCGCCTCCGACCGTAATGTTTTCGCGTCGCCGATGAACACAAATATTATTAGATAGTTTTATGTATCGGAAGTATTACACGCTTAAAACTACACCACTCGAATTCGGGTATCGCGACACTTAGTAAACCGACGATAATGTCAATTATTTTTTATTTGTGATTCTTATGATCCGTCTTTTCAGCAAGTTGACAATACAAAGAGCAGTGTGATTAAATAAGAGAGGGGGTGTTTGCTCGTTGGCGGAATATTTACTCGTCAACTTAACAGGATAATTTGTCAAAGGTTCTTTGACGACAGCATTTTTTGTGTGTACCACGTCGAGGTACCTTTTATATCTTTGACAGACGTCATGTTAAGTAAACACGCGTCTCAACAACAAGTAGATGTGGGGTCTTCAAAGAGATTTCTTGGAACTTAAAATTCTTCTGTTTTTATTTTGCTTAAGTTTTATTGTAATATGAAAATGATAATATGAATGCAAATAGGAACGTCCTAGTACCCATGACAATATTTACGTACTAGATGAAAACCCGGCTTCGCTCGGGTGAAATGTGACTAATACACAATCTTTTACAAAATGTATGTACGTGTGAATCGGCCTTAACGAACTAAAGATGGCATCCGAGTGGTCAATATGGCGACTGCCATTTACACCATTAAAATTTAACAAAATACTCGACAATTCAAATTTTGCGGATATATGTTGTCGACTTGAAATCATAATTTTTTTATATTTTATTATTCAGGTAAGGTTTCAATCGAGTCTACCGTACCCCTTGACCGAATTATTAATAAAGATTATTTTTATGAAATATTTGCACCTACTTATTCGAGACCTATGTTCGAGACAAGACATTATATCAATATATATATGTACTCTTATGTCATTTAATGACGTAATGTATAAATTAGGTTATCAGAGAAACATTCTAAAAATATAAATGCAAAAAGGTCGAGTCTATAATGAAACTGTTTCCAATTTTTCTAAGAAGTTAGTATAGTTAAGATTACTAAATAATTATATAGTATTTTATAACACCTCATTTGTCTAATAAATTTGCAATTTCATGGGTTCTGAAACCCAGGTCATTATCGAATGGGCTTTGCCCGGGAATTGTGCTTGGTAGAGGACGCTAGGCTTGGCCCTTATTACGCTGGGTCTGTGTGAAATTTTAGGTTCTTTCATATTTGCTGACCCCTTTTAGAATAAAGTCATAAAATTATCACAGGAAATAAAATAAACAGTAAAATTAATATAAAGTACAAATATATAACATTATTTCATTCTTGGTAAGTTGTTTCTATTCTAACATCTCAACTGAGCGTGGGCAGATCTTGCAGGTTTATAAGTATCGCTAGTATTGTTAAGATTACTGACTGGCTACTTACAGCCGCGTGGGCTGTGGCTCATCTGCCGACGCTGGCAATAAAAACTACCTATCTATCATAAAAGTGCTGGTACTTTTGGTCCGTTTGGAATTATATCTAAAATGGACGAGTTCGTTCAAGACGTAAACACGCTAATAAATAAATGTGAGTAGCTCTTGAATGTGCAAGATTGGCATGTTCTTCGCTATTAATTGCGTATCACGCTGGGAGGTAATGTCATCTTAATACCAAGTCAGCAGCATATAATGGCACTTTCAGTAGTGTTGAAGACATGTTAGATACTTGGTATTGGCAGACGAAAAATATCTGGGTGATTATAAAATAAAAATATCTACGTCGGCCACGCCACTGCAATATTATTACATCAAAAGTTCTGTAGTAGAAAAGCTTGCAAAACTAGTTCTGGATAGCATATGAATTATGCGATCATGGGAAACTTTCTGGACTTAGGTATCTAGTTAGTCTACCTAGATAATTTATGAGCTAAGCTTATTATCTTTTAACAATATGTCGTACTTATAATGTATTAATTAGAACACAAAGTGCTAAAATGTGAAATCGAAATAATAGTAACGAGCAGGATTTGAACATGCATCTCATCTGGAAAATTGTTTCAGATACTTTGCTTATTCAGCCATTGTGACATCCACGCGGGACTACTAATTTTGTTAAAATATTCCTACTTAATGGTGAAGTGTGCGCCATCTGTCAGATGTGTTTGCATACATTGTTTTGATTAGGTAAGCTTAATTATGACGATTAAGATTTATACCAAATATTGACGCAGTTCTATAAATATTTAGATATTCTTATGCAGGTATATATAGTCCTTGATATGTTCGGTCATTTACCAGAACACAAAAGGCGAAAGATGTTGATTACAGCTACAATATATAGGTGCTTTTTTTAAATTCACTTCTCCGCACTCATGAATTACGCTGATGTCTACAATTATAGAATAAATAACGATTATGATAACCACATATTTTAAATGTTGTTCAATCTCAATATCGTGGTTAATATAGTTACTATTTACAAATAGTTAGATTAATAATTAATCTAATAAATAAGTAATCATAATTTATCAGCTATAAATTCTGAAATATTGACGGAGTATGCAGTGAAATATCCAATGTTATTACTTGGCGCGTTCGAATCTTTCATTTTAAACTTGTTCGTATGAAGTTGTGCTGCTTTCAAAGTCTCCACTCTCGTCCCAAGATGAATTGGTGTGAGTAAACAAGGTTCTCTTATAACCACATCAACGCTTATGGCAACCGGAGCTGGCGTAATATTGTAATACGCTACGTGTTTAAGTACACTTTAGATGATAATACTCTGAACATAAAACAGCTCTAGATTATAAAGGTACTTTAATAAATTCCTATTACTAACGGTAATATATTAATACAGAATATTATTTTAAATAAAGGTATTTTATTGTCTTTTTTTTTTTTTCGACTTTTTACTATTCCGCTGTGAGCATTGGTTTTATCTTAGTCTGAGATGAATTTAGCGTGCTGGTTTCCTCAAGATGGTTTTCTTTTACCGAAAATTGGTAACACAATAGAATATTTTTGATATTTTTATATATTCTTTTTAGCATTTGACAGGGTCAATCATATAAATTAACAAAAGTGTGAACATGTGAAATCGAAAATAACAGTCACGAGCAGGATTTTAACCTGCATCTCCTAGAATACCGTCCCAGATGCTTATCCAGTAGTTCCAGTTGTATTCCAGGAGATGCAGGTTCAAATCCTGTTCGTGACTGTTATTTTCGATCTCACATTTTCACACTTTGTGTTAAAACAATAGAATTGTAAATATCAAATAATATTTTACTTGACAGATCGATGCTTTTTTCTAGCAAAGATTTGATACAAACATATGTGTTAGAATTGTTTTATTGTTAAGAAGTAATATTACGTATCTACAAGAGTATACAAGTAGAGAGTGCTACGTTTGGCATCAGATTACGATCGATTTTTTTAGTATCAGATTCTGCAATGCAATTATTATTATAAATAACCTGTACTAGTATTTAATTAAACTAATCAGTGCTTATAATACTTGTATACTCTCGAACAGGCCTACCTTAAATAATTTATGTAATGCAATTGTAGAAACATGTAGTAAACATCTATATGTATTTTTATATACTTAGATGATTATTTTTATATACTGTGTTCCAATATGAAGTTGTAATTATCCTTAGTAGTATAGAATAAACTCGTCTATATAATTATGTACAAAAAGCAGACCCGTCACTCTGTGCTAATGAGAGGTTTTGTTCGACAAACTACTTCACAATGCCTAAAGTACTCTCTGATTACCTAAATATTCCTATACAGATTATACCCCTACAACCTACGAGCACATATTAAAGAAGAATAACTGTAAGTTAGACACGAAAGTACTCAGTCTGTTTAAAAGAGGCTTTTGTATTTTTTACGTTTATCCCGAGGGGCTTCATGTTTTACTAAAAAAATACTCTCCGTACCGGTACGTGCTTTATTGCCGCAGTCTTATTTAAAATCATGACCTTAGGTTGCCAAGAGGCATTCGTTAACTTGTACGAAAATCAATCCAACGAGTCTACATTTTTATTCAGCTAAGAAATGTTCACTATAATTATGGTGAAAGTCGAAGTCGTTCTGCAAGTGCAGAAACATAATCCATAATATTTCAGTACTAATAAAGTAACTTAACTACCTCGATGGTGCAGCAGTAATGTGTCTGACTGCTGATCTTGAGGCCTCGGGTTCGATCGCCAGGTCGGGCAGTGTTACCACCGAAGGAATGTAACATAGTTCCAGTGGCCCGCCAACAAAGGCGGAGAGACGGCACACGGCGGGTTTCTTTAGTGGGTGAGGGCCCCACACTACCCTGTTCGTTGCCCCGAACGACGGGGTGTGCGGTTAGGAAAATTTTTTCCCGCCATAACAAAAACAAAAAAAAAAATGTCGGGCAGTGTTATTGAGCTTTTTCATCAAAAGAAATATTCTCAGTTATCAGGCCGGAGTTGGAAATGTTCCCGGTAGACGGCAATAGGCTCGCCTCTATGTGGGACTTACACATAGCTGGAGAACCGTGGGTGTGTAATACACCTTTGCCTACCCCTTCGGGAATACAGGCGTGATGCTATGTTATTGTACTATTAAAGTATTAATTTGTTTTTGCCTTTAAATAGGGATGCTATCATTGATGTTTCAAATTGAATAATAACTTGAATAATAACTAAGTGTTGTAATGAAAAATTCATAGATAAGTAAAAATACTTTATGCAATCAATTTGAATACTGATTCTGTTGTACGCAGTTAGAGCAGGTGTGTTATTAGATTCACAAGCAATTTCTTATTCAGACAAATTGTATTTACATAGAAACGCGATTTATCACATTATTCAATATACATTTCTTAAAAGAAAAACCTTTGTATTTGAGTTCGTAAACAAATTTTATTACGTAATCTCACTTATTATTATATTATATTCTTAGTTAGCTAACGCACAGTTTTATTTCCCACTGAGCAGAGGCTTAACATCTCATATATTACCTACTTAATTTAGCCACACAGCGCCACATGAGTTTGTTGCCACTGACTGGGTAATCTTTTAGACTGTGGAATACTAAGATTTGTTAACATAAAAGTATAATTTAAAAAAATCAAAGCATTCATGAGTACTGCCGACAGAAGAGAATACTTAAAACTATAAACAAACAGTTGTTACTTGTGGATATCCAAATTAATTGTAATTATTTAAAATTAGTCATTTCTTCATTTACAGCCGGTCCAGCGCAATAAGTTATTTGTATAACTTAGGAACAGATATAGTGTTATCGTTAACACGTCACGTGACCATATCGATGACGACATACATGAATTTACTCCCTATCCAAACCTTCCTATAGAAATTTTCACTTAAAAAAAGCAAGAATGAAAGCTTTGTGAAAATTGAATTAAAAGAGGCTTAGTAGTAATAAGAGGTAGTCTGAGTAATTAATGTTGACGAGTTTAGTGTAGCGTCTTCAGTAGCTCAGTCATCAATACAAGATATTTCAGTTTCAATAAAATCAAGAATTTATTTTACATAAAGATTTGTCTTCGCTAAACAAAAAAAAATGTATTATAGTACGTATGATTTTTTAGTCAGCTAAATTATTATTTCTTCACATTGATGATTTTGAAAGTTTACTATAATTTCAGTAGGTTTATCAAAGTATTTCTAAGTTGTTTTATAATGTCAGATTTGATTTAACGATGGTGTGGACGCAACTAGTGCATTGTATGCGAATTGTGTATATTCATTCTAATTAAAACATTTTACAACATAAGCATGATAGATATTCAAATAACAGCGTTGATGTTGTTTAAAATAAAAAGGGTTTACCTGCTAACATTTAATCAAAATTTAATATAATATCCTAAGTTTCGCACGTCCAGTGGATTATCTATACATTAAGAAGTATTTACCTCGTAACTACCATTAACACTGCGTTAATATTTCGTTAATAATATAGTGTTTTACATAATTTGCGCTCAAAATTCCTGATAAAGGGCATTAATAAAGGTTCGAGTATTTTATTCCCTAAACACATCGTTTTAAACTACGCTCATTATTAAAAGGCATAGCGCAGTTCCGTTTAATATTTAACATGGCCTCCGTCGGCATATCACTTAAAATAATAAGGATTTCTCTCGAAGATTACACAGTAACCCCCGCGAGGATAATTAATGTTATACCGTGAATATTAGCTTTTCAATTAGCCATCTTTTAGTACCTCAAAATGGCTCTCGTGTTTCAGAGAGAAAGGGAAAGAGGGTTATTTCTTTCGTCCTACCTGTGTGTAATATGATAGTTAATTAAAATCCATTCTCGTGAGATTTACGCTGTGGTGTACGTGTATTATACTAGTGTATCTGTAGTACGCGGGATCTCAGAATATATTGGTGATGGCTTTATGCATATCATAAATTAGTTATTACCAATATTTGGAAATGGGTATAGACGGCAGAAAAGCTGTATACTATTTATTTGATTAATTATTTATAGTGTAGCGGGCCCTGTGGGGCCGGCTTTAGTATTGTCCCACTCTACCCACGGGAGTCGTAAGAGCTGACTGAGGGAATACCGAGGGAGTATATTAACAACATCCACTGCGATCGCCACCCGCCTGCCAAGCGTGGCGATTACGGAATTGTACAGAACTCAGTTTAAGTGTGAGAACTCTACTTAATGTGTGATTGATATTTTATTCTGGAACTCTTCAGAGTCCTATAAAATTTAAGGTATACAAAAATACCTATTAGCCGAGAACTGCATTTCCTAGAAAAGTTTTCATAACCTATTTTCTTCAGGCACATATTGAAACAAAAACTAAAAATGCACGAACAAAACATCTTTTCTAAACGCTTTAAGAGTGAATACGAATCGGCTTCTTTTGAACACAAAAGACTGTCGCTTGCCAAAGTTTGTTAGCAGTTTAGCTGATGCCTTTTGTTTTACAATCACGTTACATTAGAACACCGGCAGTAAAGTTGCACAATGGGTATTTTAAGTCTTTTTAAATAGTCTTAGAGTAATCGTGATAGCGATTTACTTAAGAATTATTGATTATTAGATTCTTCCCGTGACTTCGGTCGCATGGATTTCAGAATATAAACACGTCACTTTACGAAACATTAATTATTTTTATGCAAAATAGTTACCCCACAGGAACTATTCATTTTTCCGGGATAATAAGTAGTTTATGTATAATGCTCATACTATATGTATGCAAAATTTGATGATGAGTGTATTAACAGTTATGGTGCGAAAGCGTAACATACAAATAAACAAACACACAATTTAATTTTCACATCCTTATCCTTACTAACATTATAAATGCGAGATTGCGTTTTTTATTGCATTTAGTAGCCGGTAACGAGCCACGGCCCATGTGATGGTAAATGGTAACCGTCGCTCATGGACTCAACTATACCTTTCGTTATTGTTGTTAAGCCGCTGCTCACTATTTCATTTCACAGATATGAAATGAAAGAATAACGGCTATCTCCTTCTACAGCTAAAACACAACGTGGTGCTTAATGGCCGGTCACACAGGAGATGGTGGTACCAACCCGTTCGGGCCCAATACCAAGTGAGTACTCCCACTTGGTACCCAGTCCTACGACAGCTGTGGGAAAGAATGGAGTGGTGACACTTGTATTCTTAATCCGTCACCACATGAACAATTATTTGTTTGTATTTTGATGTAACGCCATAACTACTCAACCGATCTTCATGCACATATAGTTGCGACTCCAAAAAAGGACAGGCTACTTTTATTCCCAGATAAATGGAGAATTCCTGTGAGATAGAGGGATTTGCATAGAGATTATTAGTGTATCGTATAGAGTAGATGTATTTATAACCACACTACAGTCCATGCCTACATTACAGTCCACGCCGATGAAGTCGCGGTAAATATCTATAGTTCATAATAGACGTAAGGATCGTATTCTTACGAGTATCTACTGACATAATGCAGATTGTAAGCCTCTGACATTCTCAGGGTTATCACATGGTTAGTTATCTCGAACGACGGGGTAGTGCGGTTAGGTAAATTTTATCCTGACTCAACCAAAAAAAAAATAGGGTTGTTATATGAATTTGGAAATAGTTTTCTTCCGCTATCACATCGTCATCATGCTACAAAAAACACAGCCTGTGATCATTTTAATTAAGTTTCCCTTTAAAAAAATTGTTCATCATTTATTGTCGTAAAGACCAACGTGAATATTATCTTTTATGATGTGATCATATCAATTTAGTATCGCTTCTGTACAGTTAAATAAAGTTTTTTTTATTCGATTGTCATGCAGATACGTGGCATACATAACACGTATCCATACAACTTGACCTTGATTAAACTGAACAAAGTGGCATGTAAAAGGGGAATAGTAACTCTTTATCTGTTAGATAATCCGTAACTTATTGAAAATTGTTTGATAAGGTTTTGTCCCCAGAGTAGACCTTTGTTTTATGCCCCGTTTGCGTTGTTGTGAAATGTAACCTTTTTCATGATGTAATTATTATTAGAGTGAATTTATACCAATAAATATTTTATAAATAACAGGAATTACCTACATTATTGTTATATAACATGTTATTGTAAGTACTTATCAAAACTTAATAAAATGAGAAACATAAATATTAAACAATGATTACGTACAAGTAGCGCATTGGTAGGATGTGGCCACGAAGCCTGCGGGCTGTTAAATTTCTGTTAATTTCAATTAAATTACTTTCGAATATAATTTTCCGTAACGGCGGCGCGTTTCAAATTGTTTGTTAACAAGGCAAATTACATTATTTAAATTGTATATACCCACTTGGGCTTCAAAATTGATATTTAAAATTTAATTTTCAGCGAGAAGTTTGTATTAATAATAGTTTATCGATCGTATCAAACTATATTGGGTAAAGTTTGATGTATAGAGGCAAAATATTATACTTACTAAATAATTATATAAGCTTTGAATAATTAACATCAGAATAGGTATTTTGTGACGTTGGTTTAATGTAAACTTAATATTGTTACTGTAATTTGTTACTGGCAGTTACGGGAAATATTACAAAAATTAAATGATTGAGTTTAATTGATACGAAAGTAAGTAATTATTGCAATGAATATGATATAAGAAAAATAGAGATAGCCTTATAGCCTGGTGGTAAAAAACAAAGCACTGTACAATGGTGTCGAGTTCCCCAGCCCAAGGCCCTAACACACAGCTATGACGTTACAAGATTTTTCGAGAATATATATGTATTTGTTTACAAATTAATCAAGAATACTGGAAATGGAACACGCTATATCATCACTAAAATGGGATATAATAAGCATCAGTGAAACGAGACGACAAGGTTTTACAATAGAAGACAGAGACGATTACTACCTTTACAACTATGACCACACCAAAGGCAAATATGGAGTAGGATTCCTAGTTAAAAAACAACTATCATTAGAGATCCTTTATTTTATCGGGATAACAGATAGAGTCGCTTTAATCCACATCAAGCTGCATGGGAAACTATATAGTATCGGTCAAACATACGCACCTACCCAAAAAGCAAGCGAAAAAGAAATAGAAGAGTTTACACAAGCCTAGATACATTATTGGAAAAAAGCAACCCAAATTTTATATTTCTTGGGGACATGAATGCCAAAATTGGGCAACCAGCAGAAGGTGAGAACAGAGTGATGGGCAGCTACGGGTACGGTAAAAGAAATAAGGGAGGTGAAAGATTTGTTCAATTCTGCCTTCAGAATAATTTGAAAATAGCTCTTTAGAAAACCCAGAAAACTACGATGGACTTGGCTGTCACCTGATGGTTATACTCGAAACGAAATAGACTTCATTGTCACAAATAAACCGAACATTATAGAAAATTGTAGTGTGATAAATAGCATACACCACCCAAGTGACCACCGTATGGTTAGAATAACAATTAATATTGAGCGCAGGCACCTACCACGTAAAAAAAAACTTCTCTACAACGGCACGAAAACAAATTGACTACGAAATATACACCGCAGAAATCAACAAATTTATAGAGCCAGATACGACAATATCTGTGCAGAACTACTACGACATTATAGAGAATGCAATCTTACAGAGCGCTAAACGTGCTAGCATCAAGTTTGCATAAAACTATAACATTAGGAAGAAAGCGATAATAACAACAGAAATTATAGAACTTAGTCAACAACGACGCTATTTAAAAAACAAACAGAATAAAACAAAACGTGAAAAAACTATATATAACTACATATAGCAAGTTATATAGACAAATAAATAAATAGAATAAGAAAAATATGAGAGAAAATAGAGTCAAAATTATAGAGAATCACATTAGAAAATCTGGAGCAGTTAAAAGGGCGTATAAATATCTAACCAAACCAAAACACGTGATAAACCAGCTTCAAAACGAGAAAAAATCTACAGTTACGAGCAGAGATGGGATCATGCACATAGCCACAAACTTTTACCAGCAACTGTATGCATCACAAGATATCACAAACCAGGAAAAACTAGCCGAGGAAAGAGTTTCTCAAAACAATGACGAAGTACCAATATTTAATATAAATGAAATCGAATGCTCGTTAAAGTTATTAAAACCAGAAAAAAGCCCAGCATCTGATGGTATCACAAACGAAATGCTAATTGCTGATACAAACGCTCTGACTTTACCACTAACAAACCTATTCAATTTAATACTATCAACAAACGAAATACCTAAACAGTGGACATGTTCAGATATCGTTTTGCTTTTCAAAAAAGAAGACCCGAAATCTATATCAAACTGCAGACCAATCAGCCTCACGTCGTGCGTCTACAAGGTGTTTGCATCGACTCTACTCTGACGTCTTACTAATATCTTAGATGAACACCAGCTCGTAGAACAGGCAGGTTTTGTAAAGGGGTTTTTGACAACAGATCACATCCACACCTTGAAACTTGTCATTGAAAAATACAACAAATACGACCTACCTCTCTACATATGCTTTATTGACTATAGCAAAACATTCCCATACTCTCTATATCCCATAGTGCAATTTGGCAAGCTCTATCAAAGCAAGAAGTAAACTATGACTTTATCAATATATTGAAGGAAATATACAACAAAAGTAACGCTAGAATTAAAATAGATAAGTATGGCTCAGCCTTTGAAATTGGAAGAGGAGTGAAACAGGGAATCCCCTTATTTCCAACACTTTTCATTGCAGTACTCGAAGAAATATTCAGAGCACTTGACTGGGAAGATAGAGGGATAAACATATACGGCAACCGCCTCTCGCACTTGCGATTCGCGGATGACATAGTACTGCTCTCGGAAGACCCAAATTCATGATACAGTCACTCAGCAAAGAAAACAGAAAAGTAGGTCTAGAAATTAACTGGGAGAAAACTAAATTAATGACATATAGGCAAACCATCATTATAAAGTCAGACTCAACAAAAATCGAATACAACGAAGACTATATTTATTTAGGACATTTACTATCCTTCAAGTCATGCAATGATAAAGAAGTAGAACGAAGTATCAAAATAACCTGGAACAAGTATTGGGCAATGAAGGAGGTATTCAAGAGTAATCACCAGTTACACTGAAAACTAAAGGTATGCAGACATGTTTAGTGCCCTGTCTCACTTACGCTTCCCAAACATGGCCTTTGTCAACAAAACAGACTCATAAGGTCAAAGTGTGTCAAAATAGTATGGAAAGGAGTCTCCTGGGCCTTAAGCTAAGCGATAAAGTAAGAAATGAAAACGTCAGGAAAATCATCAAGGTAAAAGTCATAGTAAAAACCATAATGACCCAAAAATAGTAATGGGCTGGGCATGTCCAAAGATCACCAGGGAACAAATGGTCCAGAATTGTCACTAATTGGTACCCTATTCACAAGAAAAGATGAAAAGGAAGGCCATTCAAAAGATGGAGTGATGACATAGTTGCCACGGTGGGAAATACCTGGAGCAGACTGGCAAGATACAGAGCGAAATGAAAGGAAATGTAGGAGGCTTTCACCGCCAGAGCGGTCCTTACAACAAAACGCGTTAACGCAGTTTAGTAACATATACTAACAAACTAGAATAAGTATAATACTAACACTACAATTAATGTTTAGAATCAATGTAAAGTATGTGTAAGGAATAAATAAAGCTTTAATTATTATTATTGTTTACAAATTATCAGTGCTCGGTGAAGGAAATCATCGTAAGGAATCCTGCACGCCTCATGCCTGATAATAACTTTAATAAGTGCTGTGCAAATACTCATCTATTCTAAATGTTAAGTCCCATGGTCTAAATCAATTTACAATAATAACCCGCTGGAATCCAATTTAAATGGTATACAGCAACATAATATATACATATATGTGTAAGGTTAAGAAAAATATGGTAATGAATAGTATAATGTTAATAATAGTGTAAACTCAAGACCTCACACATATTAGACATGCGTAATTATGTTAAATTTATTATGGCGCTGGCAAGATGCAAAAAAATATAATTAAATTGACGTTAGAGAATATGGCGAAAGATTTTTTGAATTCAACGTAAGTTTTTGTCAAAAATTGTAGTTTTTCTAGTGCTGTGACTAGTGTTTATTGAAACAAGGTTTATTAAGAATAATTATATCACGATAACCTGGTTTGGCTATGCTCCTAATATGGATAAGACGTAAGATGTTAACTTACAATTAGGTGAGAAAATGGCACGTCTATCACCATAGGCAATCATACAAAACAAAACTAGTTTTATATAGGTATACCAGGTTAGTAACTAATCAATTAAAGTACACTATAAATAGAAATTAATCCACAAGCTGGCAATCAAAAAAAGCTTAAATTCTGTTAAGATACTTGACTTTTTTCCGTTGGTGCACACAGAGATAAAGGTGTTTCTGATTACGATAACGGTCACGCGACCATCGTCCTTGTGACACTACGTTAATGTCTTGATTAGTTTGTTTATTTAGCACGTTCATTAAAGTAACCTACTTGTTAAATTTACAATGATCAAACCACACAAATTGTAGAACTTTACGACCTTGGTTAGTTTTTTATTTATCTATATAATACAAACCTAATTATGTTAAGTATGCTAATTCTAAAATTTCAGGTTTTAGCCTGAAATTTTAGAAAAATACTCTTAAATAAATATTCCTATCATTAGCTTCGCACATATGACAATACCATAAACAAAACAATAGGGATGATGTTCTCCGTAGAACTAACCAATCTCTTGGATAAGAATAGTATTGTTTTAACAGAACTCAAAGCATGTGTGAGCGCCATACATCTCTCATACCAAGTAGGATTCCGAAGCCCTATTTGATTCTCAATTGTAACACCCCTCTCCACCCATGGAAGTCGTAAGAGCCGACTGAGGGAATACCGGAGGGAGTGGGCAGCAGCACTCCCTTGAGTATTAACAACATCCACTGTGATCACCAACCCGCCTGCCAAGCGTGGCGATTACGGCACTATACCCCCGAATTGGGGAGGCCTATCTCCAACAGTGGACGTCGAAAGGCTGATGGATGGATGGATGATTTGATTCTGATGACTTTTGAAAAAAAAAAAACTGTGATTGAAATAATTTTAAATGCAGAGTACATGTACCAATTTTGAAGTCAACCGATCCATATAATAAAAAGTTCCACAGTTTTTTCCCTATTTTACTCTCTCAGGGATGGACTTTCAAAAACCATTTTATTAGTAGATATCTGCACAACAATTACAAAGAATACCCCAATCATAACTGTAGAAATTAATTTGAACATATACATATATACCTAGATTTAAATACTAAAAAGTAAGATGTATTATAAAAAAGCCATTAATCACTTACAGTTCTAGTTTCAGAAAGCATTGACATAATGTATGAGCATATCATATACCTACCAGTAACACCACAGCTTGTTAAGACGAAAGTGTATGCAGGCAAAATATCAAAGAAGAAATAAATTAAATATTCTATTATATTTCAAATATAATAGAAATTTCCCAAACCACAAAGAGTATGTGTGGGTAGCTGGGGCTTTATTGCCTACAAGTTCAAAATAGCCTTTATTGTGAACCTTTCGGCTCTCTATTTATAGAATAAGTGTTAGTACTTTTTGTGTATTATTCTTACTATAATTTTATCGAAAATTAGAGAGGTTAAGGCAATGCTATTCGAGATTTTTATGTTACGAAACACCGGGCCAATCGAGTTGGAAAAATACACAATCCCTCAAGATAACCAACCAGACCTGTTCTCTTACAATGTTTTTCTTTGTGAAATAGTGATAACTTGTAATTAAATTGTTATATTTCTACCAAATTGTAGTAATAAATGCAACTATTATGCATGGATATGCGTTAAGGTATTATTTGTTGAAGTTATCTTTATATAAAGTTTTCTGGTAGGATATATATTTTAATTTACGAAATTAAACGATAAGGATTTCAATAATAGTTTAAATTAATATTTTTATTTATTTTATAATACTAAGATTAACATGAAATCGCTGTAAATAAATGGCATCGATTATTTAAAAGCTGTGTAAGAACTTAGTAAGTATATTAGCTTTGCGTGACTTGAAAGGTGGATGTTATACATCTATTAACATTATAAAATGTTATGCAAATACTTGTTTAAATTAATGTCACGGTGTATAACACATTAATGAAGCACACATTAAATTTAAATTGTATGATGTAATTATAAGCATGACACAAAAAGTAAATATACACGTAATAAGTGATGTTTATTATAAAAAACCCTAGGGTATAAGCCTTCCTCAGTGTACCGCCTGTCACCGCGTCGGAAATGGGGGCCGCTGTTTCGCGGATTCGTTCCAAGAACACCGCCCACGGCCCGGCCGGGATACCTGCCCGGGTGCTGGCCCTGGCTCTGGACTACCTGGAGCTCCAACTCAGGGGACTGTACGAGGCGTGCCTGGCATCTGCAGACCCGAACCGCCACCAGCGACTGGGGCGGCGCAGGCGTGAATATTTGCGCCCAATGCCGCTCTAGCTGAGGCTGTGGCTGGATGGACCAGGGAACGTTTGCCACCCGCAAGGCCTCCCGCGAAGGTGCGACGCTCCGTGTGCGAATGCGTCGCTTAGTTGAGGGTACCCGAAAGGATAAGCCTCCGGCGGACCACTGAAGGAATGTAATATGGTTTCGGTGGTCCGCCAATAAAGGCGGAGAGATGGCACACGGTGGGTTTCTTTAGTGGGTGAAGGCCACACACTACCCTGTTCGTTGCCCCGAACGACGGAGTGTGTGGTTAGGAACATTTTTTCTCGCCTTAACAAAAAAAGTAACGGATATAAGCCCTGTATCGCGACGGACTTTACAAATAACTCACAGACACGGAACAATTATTTGTGAGTTTCACAAAAAATAATAGTTATTTGATTTTCCCTAAAAGTTAGCTTATATAATAATATTTCATCTTACCAAATGCTTAATAAAAAATAGTGTTGTTTTTCCATTTCGTAATTCAAAATACCAGACCATAAAGTTCTAGAGCAACCCTATGTCAAAAGCGTGTTTTTTCAGAACCGTAAAGGGCGTACAAGCACTTAATAAGAAATAAACAAACAAGAAACGCCCCGAAAATCGATCCAATAACCTTAATCGCGTCGAGCCGCAATATTAAACGAGGCATAAAAAGATAAAGGCCCTACCACACGTATACTTTAAGTGTCTTCGCGTTGAGCGGTCGTGCTGCCTTTAGTAGCAGTTTATAACTACTTTGCAAGCACACTGGCGTACCCGCCCTTATGGAGGCAGTGAAAAGATATAGCGCCGAGTAACTGCGCGCGTACTGAATACGAATATCGTGCGAATGGTGCGTACCGATGGACAACAGAGTTATAGCGAATCGTTTGCTTTTTAATATTGAGTGTTTTTATGATAATACGAGTATGGTTTTATCGATATCGGATGTGGCTTTGTGTGGAAATGTTGAACACCTTTGTGTGTTTGTTGAACAGCTTTGGGATAAGTTCCTTTTTCATATCTTTAAGCAATTCGACGCATCTGAAAAAAACGTTTGAAATAATTCTTTATATGTTCTATGTTTTTGTTCTTCTTGGCATTTGCGAGTATATAATTAAGAAATTACTTATAATATTGGGACAATATTTAAATGAAATTTTTTTTCGTAAGTATTTATATCCGCGCTTGTTATTTATATTGTATTTTATAAATAATTTTAATCTAAAGTATTTAGTATACCAAAACATAAATGATGATAAATACAAGTAATTATATGTAAAATATTAGACGTCCATGTGGACGTTATTATGTTGTTCAGAACCCTTTTTTCAGGATAACAAGTAGTCTATGTCGTTTCCTGGGTTTTAGAATATATGTGATGATGGGTAGAGTAGTAATGATACATACATAAATAATATATAATGCTTATAATATTTAAAATGAACAATAAATTTAATATTAACAAAAAATAAATATAATAGCAATAAACAATACAAATAATTACCAAACATACCTTTTACGTCATCCTCTTTTCTACTTGTCGCTGTGCCCAACAGGGTCCATAATTGTTACTCTTTTATTTTTATGTTACCACCTTTTTTTTTTTTTTTTTTTTTTAAGGCGGGTCTATATACATTGTGAAATGCGAAAATAAATGAATATGAATATGAGTAACAGCGTAGGCATAACAAACAAACGCACTTTCACATTTATAATATTAGTAAAACGGTATTATTTTAAATGTTTTTAAAATAAATATAACCGAAAATAGGATATCTAAAAAATCTAATGTATAAAGAGTTCCTTAAAATTTCGGAAACGATAACTTCCTTTGTTAAAGTAATGACACATTTTTAACAGGTAGTTCAGATATATTATGTAAGTAAGATAGTATAAATGACCCATAAACAAATCACATCAAAGATTAGATAGTAAGAAAGAAAAACCAAATTCGACGTCGTAGTCGATCCTTCGACAAGGACGTGTCCGCGGTATCTATTCTGCACAGTTAATTCGCGACTAGCCCATGCCTTATCTTCAACGCCAGCCCTCCTTAAGGACTTAACGAGAAATAAGTCAGAACTGGGCCCTCATTAAGATTATTATGAGATTTTGATTGATAATATAATTATTGAGGTAATTTTCTGCGGAATAGTTGCATCGTATGCAACTACAAGAATTACATTATTTTAGTCTGCGGCATTTGCAGCTCTTTTATTTCATACTAGCCTTTAGGTTATACCTTTTTTTTTTTTTTTTTTTAGGCGGGAAAAAATGTACCTAACCGCACACCCCGTTGTTCGGGGCAACAAACAGGGTAGTGTGGGGCCCTCACCCACTAAATAAACCCGCCGTGTGCCGTCTCTCCGCCTTTATTGGCGGACCACTGGAACTATGTTACATTCCTTCGGTGGTCCGCCGGCGGCTTACCCTTTCGGGTACCCGCTTCTGAGCGACGCACCCGCACTCAGTGCGTCGCACCTTCGCGGGAGGCCAGACTTTAGGTTATACCTGAGGTTCCCGATATAGTAACGGAATATAACGTCAGTATTTAGGTCTAATCAAGAGCTATTTGTATAAACAAAAAGTTTCATCAAAATCTGTTTAATAGTTTTGAACATTTGTTCGTGCATCATTGAAATTATCTGTATATAAACAGAGAAACAAATGAAAATCTAAAAAAATGTAACGTTTAAAAGCTTAATTCAGTCATATTTTTCTCAAATACGTACACACACAACTCTGTTACAGCTTTATAGATATTATTTTTAATAAGTATATTAATTTTCTTTTTCCCTGAATTTGGCAATGCTCCTGGTGCGTTAGCGTTTACAGGCTACGCTGACTGCTTATAACTATGCCGCCTCCATGATCGCCAATTTTGTAGTATAAAATAAACAATAAAATAAGATTGAAGATCCCAATGGAGGCTCTATATTTTGGTTTTTAGGTTTTATTTACAACTTGGAAGAATTTCAAACATAAATTGCATTGTATTTGGCTAAAACCATTCTAAAAGAAGCTTGAATGTTGCAACTTTTCCAATGCGAAGCTAAACTTTACTCTAAATATACACCTTACTTAAAACTCAGTAAGGAAAATAACGTGAAGCAATAAGTAACTAAAACATTTCAGTGTAAGTAGAGATACTACAATGTAATCGTTACTAACACTATAAATACAGAAGTCCATTTCTTGTCCGTTTGTTACGCTTTCACGTCGTAATTAAACGAACCGATCGTCATGAAATTAACATCCATATATAACCCCGAAAAGAATAGGTAATTTTCTATATTTCTATATTTTTACACTTGACATGGTCAGCTACTCTTAAAGTACAAATTATAGTTTGTGAATAAGGACAAAGAGTATTTTAGTACGCCGATAAATGTATTGCCGATAGATGACGTTGGTCGTTAAGACAAATGTGATGAGGAAATTCGATATTTCTAGAAAGAGTACGATAGCTCAGTGCATGAGAGCACTTTCCCGGAAAGGTAGGGACGCAGGTTCTATTCCCGCTCGTACTAAAATACTCTTTTACCTTATTCACAAATTATAATTTGTACTTTAAGAATAGGTAATTTTATATCCCGTAGAAATGGAAGGTTCCTGTGGGATTTCAATCGACTGGTGACAGACTAACAATACAAGTGTCACCACCTCATTCTTTCTCACGGGTGTCGTACGAGGCGACTAAGAGAAGTAAGCAATTATCACCTATTGCGTGACTTGTGGTAGGGCTGGGTACCAAGTGGGAGTACTCACGTGCTATCGGGCCCGAGCGGGTTGGTACCACCATCTCCCGTATGACCAGCCAAGAAGCATATCGGTGTGTTTTGGTTGTAGCAGGAGATAGCCGTTTGTTCTTTCATTTTATATCTGCAAAATGAAATGGTGAGCAGCGGCTTGTCAATACTCTCGGTATAGTTGAGTCCATGAGCAATGGTTACCATTTATCATCAGGTGGGCCGTGGCTCGTCTGCCAACGTAGGAAATAAATAAAAAAAGAAAAAATCTCAATTATGAAGTTCACGGACACGATCCGCAGGTAGAATTTAGTATATTATACAAAACTGTATGAAACATATAAAATCGTAGTGAAAAAAGTTTATTTTAAAATATATGACCTCCATGCACCTAGTCGAGTCTCTTGAATAGTGTGCGGTTACTATTTTCGTAGTGTATAACACAAACGTACAGTAGATCCATTACAAAGTGGGGCATAATTTAGATAGTGTAGCGATGGGTGCCAGTGATAACGCGCCTGTGAGTATACCCACTACTTAATTGCTTGTGATAAATAGTGTAATAGCGAACAAGGCATAAGAGGCAGCGGTTTGTTTTACCAATTTCTTCGAGACTATGTTAGTAACAGCTTTATACATTGTAAATAACTCAGGCATAACATCACCCAATGTGACAGAAGACCTGTTATAAATAGTTATTTATTTTCACATTAGGTGCGGGATTGTATTATATAAAAAATATTATACAAAAAATATGGAATAGAAAGGCTTTTTAAAAGTCCGTCAGTGAATAGAAGAGCTGTTATACATGTTGGAATATCGTAAATACTGTGAAAATCTCAGTATGTTTTAATATTTTTATGTATACTTGAAGCAATTGACATGCTTGGCTCTTTAACAGGACACAAAGTGCGAAAATGTGAAATCGAAAATAAAAGTCACGAGCAGGATTTCAACCTGCATCTCCTGGAAAACCGTTTCAGATGCTTTGCCAATTCAGCCAAAGTGATATTTGTACGGGAATATCTTCTACAAATTTTGATAACACATGCCTTTTTAATGCTTTGGGTGACGCCTGAGGTATCCATCATCCCGACTAGTCCCGAGAGGAGCAAATTATTGGCAAGACATCTGGAACGGTTTACCAGGTTCTAATCCTGTTTGTCACTATTATTGAAGTGAAAACTTCTTTTAGCGCGGTACGCATATTTTTAGATGAGATAAAATCTCTGGACTCGCGACACCGTTACAAGACGCAGCTATAGTGTGTGCATTGGAAATTAAATTTGACACACTTCCCGGTTTCCGATTGAGCTGAAATTTTACACCCATATGTATATCGCGTGACAATGCAATATTATGATGACATGGAGCTGATCTGGTGATGGAGCTGGAAGGTGGACCTAGGAACTCTCTAATGAAACGGCGCAACCCCATCGAGTTTGTGCTTGTATGATTCATCTTGACGAGTACTTTGTCTCTAGATGGTATCTAGAGTCTGAGGATTGATTCGTCTTGATGAGTACTTTGTCTTTAGATGGTATCCAGGGTCTGATGATGGAGCTGGAAGGTGGCCATGCGAAACTGTAATTAAGTGGCGCAACTCCATCGAGTTAGGGCTCGTTTGAAATGTCTTGACTAGTACTCCAGTCCTAGATGATATCCAGGGTCTGATGATGGAGCAGGAAGGTGGCCACAGTAACTCTGTAATGAACGCAACCCCATCGAGTTTGGAATTGTTTAATTCGTCTTGACGAGTTCTTTGTCTTTAGATAGTATCCAGGGTCTGATGATGGAGCTAGAAGGTGACCATAGGAACACCGTTATACATTTTTTATTTCTCAATATCTATAAATAACAACTGTTTGTCTATAAATTTAAGTTTTTACTTCTGTTGGCAGTCCTCATGACTGCAAATTTTTTTCAATTTTACATTTTTGCGCTTTGTATTCTGGTAAATAATAAATAAATATTCAAGGACATTTCACACAATGTCCCCTGGTCCCAAACTAAGCTTAACGCTTGTGCTATGGGTACCAGATCACGGATATAATACATACTATATTACGTTTTTTTTGTAATTACATACTTATAATAGATAGAAAACACCCAGACGCAGTACAAATATCTGTGTTCATCACAAAAATAATTGTCCTGAGTGGGAATCGAACCCACGACCTCGTGCACGGATGTTGGTTACACTACCGACTACGCCACGAGGCCCGTCTCAGTGTGTTTCGTGGTGTAGAGCAAGATAGTTCACTTTATCCCCAGACAGCTTCAGAGTGTACTGATGAATCTGATACGCAAATATACGCAGTGTATATGTCTGAGGTTTGAATTAGCAAATATAGATCTCACACAACGAAAACATATTCATAGTTACTAATATTAAGTGCCAGACTTTACTAAATTAAATATGATATGATGAACACATCGGATATGCAAAATTTATCCCGTAAATGGCATCGCTTACTGACTGTAAAAGGTTTATATTCTAGTACGGGACTTTATTAGATGGCGATGTCTTACACTGTATGTAATTTGACTTAATGTGCAATATGATGGGTGATATATTTTTTGGTCGTATGTTTTTTCTTTTCTCAGTGTAAGTTTGGTAATAACAGCTTGTTCGAATTCAAAATCATAACTTTAAAAGGTTTCTGAAATTTTATCTGGTCTTATAATTTGATCTCAACCTTTTATATTTTAAGTACTTCACCATCTTTTATGGACCAAGTTTTTGTAGTGAAATTGTTTTCAAAAATATTTGATTACTTGAGCCATATTGCTTTTCACTAAGTAGGTACCTACACGCGCGCCTATTTTTTATGTTCTTAGGGTTAACAAGCTTTAAATTTGTTAAAATTAAGTAACTTAAATTTAGCATTCAGGCGAAGTGACCGAAGTCACGTATTTTGCAAATAATGAATGCAATGTCTAAGGGCCCTTTTATTACATTCTACGTTTTGAAAATGCCGTCGATCTAGAGGCATAAGTGTGGGTCCCGGGTTAAAATCTCGACTCGAGTCAAAATAATGAATAATCGGGTTAAAAAAAAAATGGTGGTGTAATATCTCCGCATTTTGACAAACGCGCTTGGGCGTCACCCAAAGACGTTAAGTATGAATGTGTTATCGAAATTAGCAGTCAGGAGCAATTGTCACGATGGCTGAATTGGCAAAGCATCTGGACGGTATCCAGGAGATGCAGGTTCAAATCCTGCTCGTGACTGTTATTTTCGATTTCACATTTTTCACTTTGTGTTTAAACGCGCTTTTTCTTTTTTCAAGTGGCATGTTTCACTAGTCGCTGGGATTTCAATATTGTTAGGAGAAATCACTATTCTTACTTGCAAAAGGCACCTTAAAACTTACAAGACATTGTTATAATATAACGGTAGCAAATGAATAAACATAGACTTAATTTTCTAGACTAACTAGTCATGAATTTAAAATTAAATAATCATTATACATGATTATATTTGTATGTAGATTGAGCGTAAAAGGACGACGGCAGCAAATTACACATTAATCAAATCACTTTAAAGCTACTCGAGTGACGTAACCACAGCCGCATTTTGTATTAAAATATATTTCACAATTTTATGGACAAATTCATTTATTTATACACACACAAGCTAATGTTCATAGGAAAAAAATATACCTAACGCAGTTACCAAATAATATACCTAACGCAGTTAAATATACCTAAGGACAGTTAGTGGTCAGAAAGCCAGCTAAATGGCTGTGATATTCTTTGACTAAAATAAGTAACACCCTTTTGGATACTAAAAGTAATGAGGGTGCCTGTAAAGACTACTCATACATCTTCTAAACAAACATTATCGTGAAAGTCCTAGTGTAATAACAACCTGATTCTTCTTCTTTTCTGACGAATTACAACGGTTTTTAAGTTTCAAAAACTTGTAACGTTGCAACACTATTAATACAATTTGTAGTATTTGCTGCTATAATTGTATATATTTTTTCTATAATTTGCGTATGCAACAGAATGTATAAAAATTCTATTCCGTACGCGAAGTCCAGTTTCAAATCGTTATAATCCAGCCATCCAACCCCAAGTTATTAATTGCTCCAATAATATGCAAATTCGGCTCTCTGTCATTACGTCCTAATGTCTCTCTGTTATTGCCTGAAATTTTTCTTATTTTTACTTAAATTTACAAATTGGAGCTGTTGCATCAAGATTTTATGGTTATAATTAATATATTTTTTACTGCGGGTGAATCCGTCGGTGCGGACTTTAGTTTCTCTTAATATTTTTCTATGAGTATATTTTTTCTGACATCTGAAATAAAACCTATTTTCTACTCCAAACCCAGCCAAGCCTTATCTACCAGTGTAAAGTAATGTTAAGTAATTTAATATAATATAGATTCTAAGAAATAAACAAAAAAAAACATTGAAAATAGCTGTTCTGTGTTTTGTAACCTTTTTCTTATAGTCCCCTCTCCATTTGTGATACAAACCAAATGACCAAACCCCTGGTTCTACTTTTTTATTATGTATGCATAACTATAGATAATAAACGAATGTGTGATACATTATTTTGTAATACTTTCTAACATTTACGTGAATTTTACACATTTTGAAATAAAACTACGTTTACGGAATCTATCGCGTTTACTTGATTTTTATACTATCCCGACGTTTCGAATACTTTACAGCATTGGTGGACTTAGATAGTAGATGTCAAGTAAACGCGATAGATTCCGTAAACGTAGTTTTATTTCAAAACATTATTTTATGTTTTTTTTATCGTCAAACAGTTCATTTGCATTAAAGTAACGCGGATTTTTACTTACTTTATCGACTTTTACAATATTCTTATGATGGAATGAAGGATAATTTTACTTACTATCAGTGATTACAAGTGGTTATGAGAATAGCTACATCATATTAGGATGCCAGGAGGTTCTAGTCTACCTCAATACGATGGGTAATTAATGATGAGGTATCCGAATACCTCTCATCATTTGGCATATGATTAGAGTGTTCTTTCGGGTTTTCCTCCAGCCTAACTTCTGGAGGGTAGATGTGCTCGTACCGCATTATTAAATCCGATGCGGAATGCTCTAAGGTTAAAATTAATTTATTGCGGCGTTCTTCCTAGTTCCTATGTAGTTTACTGAGATAAACGCAAGGATAGGTGAATACTGTTTAGTAATATATTAGTTAATATATATATATATATATATAGTTTTATTAGGTATATTAGTTTTAGTGACAGATTAATAAAGTTGTGATAGCTATATGGGTGTTTTCGGTTTGTCTGATGAGATTGGTTGAGTAGCGTGAAATTAGTGATCCCGAGCTGAATTGGCAAAGACATCCGTCTTTGCCAATTCAGCCATTGAATTGGCATAGCATCTGGAATGGTTTTCGCACTATGTGTTTAGACTGCATACTGTTAATAAAAGAAATAATGACGTAATTTACTCCTCGCACTAATGAAAACCTTTAATTTTAATATCTTTAAACACACAGAGTGAGCAATTAATTGGCCTCTGTACTATTAGTGGTTGGCCGAAAACAAGCATAACTAAACATATAATACAATTATTTAAAAATCATTTTACTAAAATATGTTCATATAATTATAATAGAAGGGACTAGGGACACAGATCATTAAACAGAAAGAATCGCCTTAGCGAAGCGGAATTACTGCGTCGCTACGAACTGCTTCGTATCTCGAGGTCCACTGCCTCAGTACATGTACATTGTTAGTTACTGTGTATTCTAAAGTTAAAAATTTATCTGAATTATTATTACATCAGGTGATATGGTCATCTGTAGGTTAGAAATAAATGCATTGAATATTAGGAGCCAGTGGAGGTCGACGGAATCAGCTAATCCGACTTTTAAAGATCCCATAGACAAAAAGATAGTATCTTTTAATCTATTTCTATATGTCTATCCTAATATTATAAATGTGAAAGTGAGTTTTTTTGTGTGTTTGATACACTTTTAGGCCGTAATAACCTTTTTTTTGTTAAGGCGTGAAAAAATGTGTCTAACCGCACACCTCATTTTTCGGGGCAACGAACAGGGTAGTGTGGGGCCCTCATACACTAAATAAACATGCCACGTGCCACCTCTCCTCCTGTATTGGCGGGCCACTGAATTGTATTACATGACTTCCGTGGTCCGCCGACGGCTTACCCTTTTGGGTACCTTATACACGCCGTAATAACCTAATAAAAGAAAACACCCATATTTAGCTTGTATAATTCATTTCACAATATTATAAACGCTACTCCCACTTTTAAAACAGTAGTTACTAGAACTGCTGTTTGGAGTTGATTTACATCAAACTTATAATGAAAAATTGAAATCACTTGAGCAATAAAGGATTTTAAATTTAAGTTAGTACTTCTACAAGAAATAGTAAAACATTATTAAAAAAAAAATTAATAAAACAAGGTATTGTACATTGTACATGCACTAAAGCCAGAGCATTGCAGCCGCGATCGCGATGAGTGGTCGTCGTCGACCGTAAAAATAATGGGCGACCTGCCTTACGAGTTATAATTGTACCTGCCGTGTATCACCCGTTTTATCCAATAACTTTCAATAAAATGTATATTTGTCTTTTGCAATCATACAAATGTGAAACATGAGACTAGAAGTAGTATAGCTGTCTCTTTTTACCTATAGCTATAATATATAGCTATAAATAATATAACCCGCATTGGGCCAGCGTGGAGGACTATGGCCTAATCCCTCTCACCATGAGAGTAGACCCGTACCCAATAGTGGGATGGAAAAAGGGTTAAAACAAAAAAATACTGTCTGTAGTTGTCAGCGCATTACAGAAAATCTACTGAATAGATAGATTTAGATTTTTTTATAGCGTTTTACATGCTTAGCCATATAAGTGAACACAAAGTAGGAAAATGTGAAATTAAAAATATAGCAAGGGGCATTTCACACTTTGTGTACTATTTTGGATAGATTTGAATTAATTTTTTAAAGTTTTATGTCAAAAACACTTGACCCTTTTCTAAAAAAGTATATTCCAATATCTTCCTTTAATATTATAAAATTATTTTATTCTTCATTTAATATTTTATTAGATATTGAAGTTTGAAATAGATTTTTTTTATAAGTACTGCGTGTTCAGTGATGTGAGTTTTCTGTTAATATTCTAAGCAACGCAGACGAAGTTAGCTAGTTTAGAATAATTACCAACATACTTTATCACAGTGTCAAGCTTTCACAAAAACTGTCATTGTTAAATGAACCTTGTGCTTTCCACCTAAGGTTTGTAGCTGAAATATAAGATATGATCGATTCAACGTGTCTGACATGCCGTTACTTATAGGTTCTATCTATAAATGAGTGCACCTACGTTATTTATATTCTAGTAGGTATTATTATTATAATGAATGGAATAAATTTCTATATCTATCCCTCCATCAGCATTTCGTCATGTATTACTCTGAGCATAAGAATTTTCAGGAGAGTGTTACAACGAGAGGTTTTATACAGCCTATATCTTTGAGGCATCCTTGGGGCTGTGACAGTTACTTTTGTTCTCTTCGGAATCACTTTTCAGTGAGGAGTTAAAATATAAATAATAATAATAAGCCTTTTTATTGTCCTTAACTTTACAATTTAAGAAATTAGAAAAAACAATAATAAATGAACATAGTTTTAGTTGCAAGCTAAGGCCCCTTTCTGGGTAAAGGCCTCCTCCAGTTGTCTCCATGCATTTCTATCCTCTGTTTTTCTTTTCCAGTTATTTCCAGCTACTTTTTGTATGTCGTCGACCCACCGCTCTGGGGGGCACCCTCTATTTCTATGGCTGCTTGGTCCTGGCCATGTAGTGACTTGTTTCATCCATCTATCATCTGGTGCACGTGCCACATGTCCTGCCCACATCCACTTCAGGTGTTGGGAGTGATTTAGAGCGTCTATAATATTAGTTTTGTTTCTGAAATCTATACACTTTTGTCTGTCGCTAATTTTTATATTTAAAATATAAATACTGTTCGCTTAAATATAAATACTGTTCGCTTATTAATAAATTTTTGTTTATCATTCTAAAAGTTGGAAGCATACTATAAAAATTTAAATATTTAATACTGATACATTTTATTCATTGTTAGTAAGATTAAAATTTTGGTTCTAAGCACCACGCCTTAATTAATATTTTACGCGTAATCAAAAGCGCTACGGAACATTAATTTGCCCCCTTTGTTTAAGTAACACGAAACCTTTTATAGTTTAATTGAGAGAAATCTTACAATGAAACCTTCCAAGTAACTACTTCAAATTAAATTGGTATGTTATTGAGAGTATATTATAGGGGCCGAAAAAAGTATTTTAAATAGTCAGTCAACGTATATAGCAGGAAAAACATTCTGAAGCAACGCAATAAAGGCATAGAAACCCCTCTGTTTAAATAAGCCAACATCAAAGGTGGTACAAAATATTGCTTCGTATTGAACTCAATGAAACAATTTTGATGTATTCGCTTTTTTATATATTTATTTTTTCTCATAAAGAAGCTTCTAACCAAGATCTGTTGGTAATAAAATGAAACGGCAAATAAAATATTATAACATTTTGTATACAGATTGTGGTAGCTATGGTAACTCGGTATTTGGTCTAATGATGAATTAAAATTATTGAGAAGTTAAACTTCAGTCGTTTGGTATAACTTCCTTAATAATAGCGACCAAGGAGTTTAAAATTAAACCATGGATAACAAATAATGTGAAATATTATTCCAAATATAATTATGTTATCAAATGAAATCGTCCCAAAGTAATCAGTGGAGTAAACAGGATCGATACGACTCATTGGAGGCGGGTCACAAAATGGATCCAGTTTTTAAACGTCGCCATTTTAGAGATCCGGGCAGGTGATCGGCTTTTGCAAAGTGATAGGTGCTCCATCTAATCTTGCGAACACGGCTCAATCTTGCCTTCAATCGAATCTTCTTGATTGCGTGAAGCGTCGATATATAGGGAAATTTCATTGGAGCGCCTATAACATTGACACGCCTGATATCTATGACAAGGAAAAAGCCCTTTCTTTAAAACAATGAAAGCAAACATGAGACTTTACTTTATTACTCCGTTTGCAGCAGACTTTAATTAATTAGTGTAAGTGCCGGTGAGTCTCGGGAGATTGGTCATTAATTAAATGGGTCTTTGGCTATCGATCTGCGAGCAAACAATACACTTTATTACTTTTATTACCCATTTCATTCGCTGTCTACCCAGTCTATGCTGTGGTTGATTTTTACTATTAATGAGCAACCGCTTTCAATGATCGAGTAATTACTGAAGCAACATTGAATGTGAAAGTAGGCTATGTAGTCTATCATTGAAGTCTGCTCGCACAAGGCTAAGTTATTTTAATCGTGGAAAATGTGCCCACGATTATTAATTGTTTTCTATTTTATAAATGGAAACACATCAATAATTTATGAATGCATGGTTAACATGTGTACATAACATAAGGCTATCATATTTATGTTATTATATATCTATCATATTTATATTATTATATATTGCACTGTAAAATTGACACGATAAAGCTTAAAAAGGACTGTTTTTTTTTAAAAGACCCTGCCGATTAATTATAATAATAGATAAATACCATGTAGAGAGAACGGAACAAAGAAGGATAACAAAAAAGATATATATGGCGAGGGTGAATGGTGCAGTTGGGAGGAGTAAACCTCGTTAAATGGTCTCTGACCAAATCAGAGAGGTTCTGGAGGTCAGGTCAGGAGTAACCTTAACTGAGGTACATGTGAATATAATGAGAGTAAATGATCCAAAAGAGCAAGGCTTGCGGCAAGTGGAAATCCGTTGTCTCTGCCTACCCCTTTTTTTGTTAAGGCGGGAAAAAATGTTCCTAACCACACACCCCGTCATTCGGGGCAACAAACAGGTTAGTGTGGGGCCTTCACCCACTAAAGAAACCCGCCGAGTGCCGTCTTTCTGCCTTTATTGGACGCCACTGGAACTATGTTACATTCCTTCGGTGTTCCGCCGGCGGCTTACCCTTTCGGGTACCCTCTACTGATTGACGCATCCGCACACGGATCATCGCACATTTGCGGGAGGCCTGGCGAGTGGGGGACGTTCCCTGGTCCATCTACTTGCAGCCTCAGCATATAGGCATTATGCACAAATATTCACGCCTGCGCCGCCCCAGCCGCTGGCGGCGGTTCAGGTCTACGGAAGGATCAGCCTCCCTGGCCCTCTCCGCCGCTTCCTTCCGCGAGATGACCTCCTCGCAGAAGGCAGCGACCGCGGTCCAATTTCTGTCGCTGCCAAGCATTGCTTTGACGACGCTCGGCAGCGAGAGGTCTCCCCCTATTGCCAGGACGAGTTAAAGGTGCTGCTCGGTCCAAGCCGGGCACGACTCAAGCGTGTACCGCGCCGTGTCCTCGTCGCAGCCGTAGTGGTGACAGTCCGGAGTCGCTTCCCTTCTTGTGACTCTGTGCAGATATCTGCCGAAGCAACCGTGCCCTGACAGCACCTGTACCAGTCGGAAGGTAAGGACTCCGTGCCGTCGCCCCGCCCACTCCTCCAGCACCGGATGGAGCACCCCTACGGTCCAAAGACTGGCCCAGGGCTCCTCCAGCCGCGCCCAACATCTGGCCATGGCAGCTCGGCGGGCGTCACCCTGCCACCTGGCCACCTCCCTGGGTAGGGTGCGAACCCCACCCCCCCCTCCCGCTCTTGCTACACCCGCCGGTACACCTCGGCGAGCACCTCCGTTTCCAAGTCCCACGGGAAGGTCTCTGCCTATCCCTTTTTTTATTTTTTTTATTTTAGGACACCCAGACTCTGAACAGTAATATGTGGATCTCACAAAGAATTGTCTTGTGTTAGAATCGAACCCACAACACACCACGGAGGGTTAGTATCTGAGCCACCCCGCCATATGTGCAGTCTATATTTTCTTTTAGTATGTTTCACACCATATGACCTATACCGACACCTATGTCGGAATAATAGATATTGTAAGCTATGCATTTCCGTGATTATTATATAAGCTAAGCATACTCGTATACCAAAGCAACATTAAGAAAACTTAAGGGAGTCGTCTCTATACATTAGCCCTTATAATGGTGATTAGATTAGGTATTTACCTTCGTTGCTTAATGTCTATCACCTAATCAATCTCGATTTTCTCTTTCCAACTCTATGTTCTCTTATCCCCCCTAATACCTACCCACATCCCTAAGTTCTGTGCCATTTATCACCATCATACAGCCGACTAAGAATACATAGTTATAGTATTATGTTTCGTTCCAGCAATATCATATAAGACCCATTGATGCAAATGAAGCCAAATTGATTAGTATAAAGCAAAAAAATAGTTTATTATTAAAATGAAACGTAATATAATTATTCAAAATCGAGTGTTGATGATTGAATTTGCCAAGGAAAAAAGCCAAGAATATTTTAATATTGATGAATTGAATTAATAAGACATTTTAAATTAATTTCTTTCAATAATAATTATTCATTTAGACATTTAAAGTGATCATTAGACCAAATCTCGCGCTGAAATCTTTTAAAACCCTTAAAATGCTAATAATGCGATCGTTATTAGCTGCCCCGGTGGTTCAGCAGTAGTGTGAGCGGCTGCTGCTCATGAGGTCTCGGCTTCAATCCCCAGGTCGGGCGGTCCTGTTAAGCTTTTTCGTAAAAAGAAAAATTATCAGTAGCAGCCCGGATTTTGGAAATGTGCCCGGTAGACGGCAACGACGGGACGGTTTAGCCGTGTGGGGCCGGCATCAAGAATAGCTCCACCCCTTCTCTTCCTATGGGAGTCGTAAAAGCCGACTAATGGATTATCGGGGGACCGGGCAGCAGCGTTCCCCTGTGTACTAAAAACATCCACTGCGATCGCCAACCCGCCTGTCAAGCGTGGCGATTATGGCAATACCCCCCCTTAGGGGAGGCCTATATCCAGCAGTGGACTATGAAAGGCTGATGGATGGATGGAGACGGCAATAGCCTCGCCCCCTAGTGGCGAACCGTGAGTGTGTAATACACCTCTCTCGCCTTTTTTTTGTTTAGGCGGGAAAAATGTTGCCTAACCGCACACCCCGTCGTTCGAGGCAACGAACAGGGCAGTGTGGCCTACTCCTGCCTACTCCTTCGGGGATACAGGAAACGAAAAAGAACTTATTAGTAAAACATCCAGGTTAGTACCCTTCTATAATGTATATGTATATTATAAGTAACAGTCTTCCCACTCACATGACTGTTTTAGAATCCCAATTACGTACAATATTTTTTCATTAGCTAACGTGCCAGAGGGACTATTTGTCGCAAGGTTGGCAGACTGCCTTTGCGTTGCGATAAAAATATATTTTGAGGTCAATTACAAGAAATCCACTGTCCCCAACTGTGGTTGCAGGCAAAATTGTTATTTGGTTTAGTTTGTCGGGAAGTTTTGGATGTAACTTCTTGACCTCCATTGGCAATCAATGTGGCATAGCTTAGTGTCTCAGAAACGCAGTAAAAAACTTTTGAATTCGATGTTAACTTTTTTGTTTTGATGGTTTAATTTCATAAGTACGAGGATATTCTAAGGTATGATTTATATTGTTCAAATAGTAAATATTTACTGGCTTGTGTGGTAAAAAAACTTATTATTTATTATTTCCTATAAAGAGGGTTTCGGTCGTATATCTATAAGTACTATAAACTGTAAGAGATATCTGTACATTAAAGATTTTTGAGAAAAACGTACCTAATTATAATCGATCAAAACTATAAATATTTTTTAAGAATATTGTACTAGACCAATTTTCATGACTTTTTGTTTGGTAGCTCTTTAATAGATTCAAAAGCTGGTACATATTTTCTCTCGCTACGGACTAACTTTGAGATAGGGGGAGATCCCCCATTATCGGACTCTTGTTTAATAACGAAGTCGCTGATCTTCGATATTGCATTTTTTATTTTATTTATTCAGTTTATTACTTTCTTTTCTTTAAAAAGTTCCGTTTTGGCTTTAAGCTTCTCTTTTGCTGCTTATCAAGATTATTTTATCAGGAGAGCATGTTAAAACTGATATTTATTCAGATGTTCTTAGTTAGCACGCGGTTAACTTACTACGTGCCTACTTTAGCACATCGTAGGATTTCTTTGGCTTTCTAAGTGATTTTTTTGACAGCATCTGTTTAATAAATTATGTTGATTTTTGGAGTATTTTGGCATCTGGTGTTGGGTGTACCCATGTTGAATTTAAAATAAATAAAACAAACTCCCTGGAAGATGGGACGGCCATTAGTATGGGATGCCACCTGTGTGGATACTTTGGCATTGTCTCATCTTCCAGAGTGTGGAGTACTGGTGGTGCGGTGCTATGACGGCTGAATCACACAAACTTGATAGAGGTTGCTTATTTGTGCCGTTCGGAGTAGAGACCATGGGCCCCTGGGGACCTGGTGCTTTCGAAATCTATAAAGATTTAGCGGGGAAGCTTGTAGAGGCTACACGTGACCAAAATGCTGGTTTCTACTTTGGCCAAAGGATTAACCTCGCTATCCAGCGAGGTAATGCTACCAGTATTTTGGGCATGTTCCCGATAGTAGAATGTCACTTGAATGAGCTTTAGTCCTCTTGGTCTGAGGTTAATTCAAGTGATTTTTTATTTATATTTAGTTTGTATTACCTTATTTATTGTAATAATAAAAATAAACAAATAATAAATTACCAGAAAAAATCTAGTTATAAAACTTATTTATTTTTTATACTACGCAGGTGACGAATAAACCGGCCACCTGATGGTAAGCCGTCACCATAGTGTATAGACACTATCAACACCAGAGACCTCATTCGCGCGTACGAACTCCAAGAAAAGGGATAGGAGGAGGTGGAGAAGACAGATTATAAGGATAAGGAAGGGGTTTGGGGCTCCGCAACTTGCAGTAGCCTTACGAATTATAACAGTAGGAGTGCGCACCGATATTTCATGCTGATCTTCTGTAACACTACTAACGTACTTGCCCGATTTAGGCAGCCCATTCATGCTGGAAAAAGTAGGTTTTAACACTACTTAGTAACAAGAATGTGATTATAGCAGTAGCCCGCTGCCTTCTATGATATTTATCAGTACGCTCAAGAAAGTAGCGGGCATAGGATTGATAAGCTTTTATTTTAATTTTGAACTCTATTTGATAACTTGCAATATTATTCAAGTTTGATGACTATTTTGATTTTTTTGTGATGTTTGAAGTACTATATGATAAACATTTTCACTTTCAATGCTGCTAACACATATTTTATAGATAATATTTATGTAGTAACAATAGTGGCTTCTAGCAACCACTGTTATTAATACACTTTACATTAGCTATCTTTGTACTCGTATCTATATATGTAACGGAATCTTTGAACGTGGTTTTCACACACTTCAAAGCGTCGCATTAAATTGAAACTATGCACACTTATCAAGTACTGATTGCAATAAAATAATAATTTAAGAATATTCATTATTTTATTTGTTTTTTTTATTACAAGCTGGTACTATTTTCTCACCTACGATAAAAAAGAAATACGGATTTAAAAAAAAATAGAAGTAAGTACTATTTATGATGTTTTGAGACTAAAAGAGAAGAAAATGAATTATAGTTAAAAAAAAACTAATAGCTATAAAAAACTATATGCAGGTTCCTTCACGATGTTTTTCTTCACCGAGCAGTGATAAATTGTAAATAAATACACACATAATTTCGAAAAATCTCGTTAAGTCAGAGATGTGTGCCATACGCGGTCTGAACCTAACTGGGAATCAAACTCGATACCACTGTCTTTACAGTCCGTGCTTTTACTGATAGGCTATCTCTGCTATGTAATTCCGAAAATAAAATATATTCAATTATATCTACGAGTTGGGTTTGAACCCCAATCTTCTGAAACTGAGCGTCTGAACGGTTTCAGAAAGCGCGGATTGAAAATCCGGTTTATCTTATTATATCTATTTGTGAAAAAAAAAATGCGTGGCATGTGCTTCGGAAGTATTTGTATCAATCGTTTTCAATACTTAAGACTATTAGAGTACTATTACTTATAGAGTGCTAGAATTGGTCTCAAAACATTTTTTCAATAGAAATAGAATTCAGTTTAAACAACTGTTTCTGACAAATGTTGTACCTTAACTCTTAACTTTCTAAAAGTTACTCGACGACAAAGAGTTTCATTTAGCTTGTAATTTCAAAGGAAAAGGCATTGTGCTACTGGCCATTGAGAAGAGTTACTTAGTCATTCATTCCGTTTCGGACTACCACGAATTGCCGCGACTTACTCAACTGGTTTTATAACCTGATGAACATTTGGAGTAAAGGTTACAGTGTTTTGAGCAACATTTTATCTCTTTCTTAGTTATTGAAAAAAATCAAATATACTTGCATTAAAATTATAATATTTAAACTTACATTACATATGTAATATATGAAGTAATTATTTCACATTTGTGACCTTATAAGTATTTAGTATTTTACAATTATTATATTCATTATTTTCATTCAATCATCTGAATGATGGCAATGTTCATCACCCGTCACGCCTGGTTCCCACGGAAAAAAATCTAATAATTTATAATCTATGGAATATGTCTCACATGTTGATTTCAAACTTCCCTTTTCACTTCACAGTGGTACAATGACGTGTTAAACTTTAATATTATTTTACAATATCTTTAAAATAAGACATGGTGATGATAAATGTAATTACACATGTATTAGAAATGTAGGTATGCACAATATGTTCCCATGGGATTTGTATGTAGTTTTTAAATAAATTTCCCGTTGACAAGGGACAAAACATTTTGAAAATAGCTTACAATCATACGACAATGAATTATAACGAAGAGGGAAAAGAAAATCATGCAGCTTACAAAATTTTAAATATGATGTAAGAATAAAAATCGCATTCTTTGAACAATTATATTCGTAAGGCACAAGATGGAAAACTTCAATCTAAAATTTTAACTACAATCAAGTGATGTAGATGACTTGTTTGTTGTTGTTGCGTAAATAGCTATCAAAGGGGAGAAATAATTAATAAAATAATACAATACAATGACCCCCTTACTAATGAACATTGTTTAAGGTCAGAATAGAGTAATTCAGTGTTTTGTTTCGTTTTTTTTACGTCAAACTGTCGTATTAATGACAAAATACTGAATAACTATTCAGAGGTTATACAACGTTTATTAGTAAGGCCCTGAATATTTTTTCGAAATAAGTTTAATTACTCGTCCAAAAACTACCTACTTATTCGTAAAAAATGTCAACATTACTCTGTAGCTATATAGAGTGCAACATTAAAATAAACACGTACCGCGGTACTGTTAAAACTAACTGATTTTATTAAGAATATTATTGTAAGGACTAATATAATTTATCCTAAATAGTTATTTATATATTATTTATTGTATAGAGTGTAAAAAAATCGTTTAACTATTGTGTATTTTTATGAATACTTTCCTTGTTTACATAAAAATAATATGCTTATTTTTTAGAAATAAGAAAGATGTTGAGATTTGTAGGTACTTTGTACTTGTTTGTGGATCTAAAGATGCAAAATATAACATTTTATATAATAGCAATCTTTTCGTTTCAATCGCACAAATCTTTCAGTATAAAACCGACCCAATTACAAAGAAGACTTGTTTGGTCGTGTTTCGGCTGCCAGCATGTTGTGGGGTTGAAAAGCTTTTTAAAAGGCCCTGTATTGAGTGCGGTTCAAAACGTTCACGTTGAAACGCCAGTTAAAGAGATTACGGATGAAGAGTCCTTTTTGTTTGTCTTGCATGGATTTTTTTCCTCCTTAATTTCTTTGAGTGTTTATAGTACCTACAACCTAATGGTTGTATTGAATTTTTGTGGCTGACAAAAAAAGAAAAGGTGTTTAAATTAAAAAAAAACCTCGTTATTGCAAATATATATACTTCAGACTTGACTAGTCGTGTTGCCTCCAATTCGATACCTTTAGGAATATATCGAAGGATATGACGTGTGTTGTGCTGTCGCAATTTCAATATTAACCTAAGTTTAGAAAACTGTAAGATGATTATATTGCCATTAATTTGGTCTTAAACTTATTAAATTTATAAAATTTGCTTTAAATACTGGATAATGAGGTAAACAATACATATACTATAGATACATAATATGTATATACTACCCATAAAACCAATCAAAGGTCGCAGTTATACCTATATATGCATATAATAAAGGAGGCTTATGTGGATAGTTGGGGTCGAGACGCTCTGGATCTTAGAGGATAATCCGTTATCAATGAATCGTGAGCTCCGGTTATATGAGGAAACGTATATCGATCGGAAGTAGAGTGTAATTATTATTTTCTTAAGATGTTAAGGAAATACTGATAAAAACAAAAATTTTGCACACGTTTAATATTTTGTTAGTCGTAAGTTTAATATTTTTATATGCTGAACTACGTAAATCCCATCTGTTTTTTTTTAAATATTATTGGTAAGCAAAAGGTGGTGAATAATGGATGATAGTGAAGGATTGTGATGGGCGTTTGGGCCTCCAGCGCTTACTCACACCTAGTGTAACGCAAAAGTCTTAGTAGGTATATGTCGATACTCTGTGATAGCGTTTTACTACTCTGGTCCAGCCAGACTATTCTGGGTTCAGCAGGGTGGTATGTGCGAAATCTGCCCCCTTAAAATGAAAAACGAAACGTTAGACGAACTTTCGTTTCGAGTCATTGTAATTGATCAACAGTCCGACGCGTGATTCCTGATTAGTCGAGGAATCACGCGTCACGTGATTCAGGCGACCAATCACAATGAAGTGAAACGAATGTTCGTCTAACGTTTCATTTTTCATTCTAAGGGGGTAGTATCTATTTTTATGTAAAGAAACTAAAGAAAGAAAGTTTTTGAACTTAACCAAAATAGTAGGTATATAGTCTTTAAATTATTATTTTTAATATAGTATGCTTATTTGTTTATTCTTGTGAACAAGGCTAGTGTGCATGCAGTAGTATGCAAAGAAGTAGGCAGTATATTTGATATCGGTCATTTTTATTTTTCTGACGATAACGACCATACTCTTATGAGTTAGTATTACATTTAAAGCTTGACAAATAAACGATGTTTATAGACCATTATTAATTCACGGAAGTCCGAAAAACCTACACAGCAACGGAAGGTTTATAACGGAAATTAATTACCTACCGTTTTTAAAAATACTTATTTCAGTGAAACATTGTATAACTTGCTCATAACACCCCGCCGCGCTGAAAACGTTTGGGACGAGATTTTAATTACAGGAATATTATTAAGTCAGTAGTCGAATAAAAACAATTTAGGGGTAAAAAATACGAGTGACTACCGGGCGGGACAAAGGCAGAGATTTCCATGCATAAAAAGCATAAATAATTTCGACTGTGGCCACCGAGCACATAAATAAAGTAGTACGTTTTGGCACCTCGCACACGTGTGCAAACAGCCGGGGGCACGCAAATAATGCGAGTGTCACACACGAAGTGAGATGAGGAAGGGGACAGCAGGGGAAATGAGGGGGCGGCGAGGATGTGCTCGGACGAAAAATAAATAGGTACACAATCTCTGGCGCACAAATACACACATTTCGCTGGTGTAATGTGTTTGCGGTGCTACAGAAAATTTTATTTTCTCTTGTGGCAAAAACGCGTGTCGCGTGCACGGATTCTCGAATTATGTGACGTTTGTCGTGATGAGAAATTGGAGATATCTCTCTTTGTTGACGGATAAAGCTTTAGATATATTTTCAAATCAATTCCTTTTAACTGAATTTTTACGTATGGTTTTTGACGATTTATTATAATAATAGTTTTTTTTTATTACTTACACATGGTAGACGAGCCGCAGTCCACCAGGTGGTAAAGTGCTAACCACCAGTCATAGCCTCTACAACTCCCGCTACAAACATATAAGGTGTTTTACGGTCAGTTACACGGGAGACGAATATCTTAGATTCTGGCGTTTGTTGAAATCCTATTCAGTTGCACCATCTAGTTCACTACATGTAAGTATATATCCACGCATCTTATAAGGAGTTTCCGTTCTTATGTAAGCTACAGCTAAACCCGTAAGGGTTGGCCGCATCATTTACATAGAGGCGATGCTAAATCCGTCTGTTTATTTTGGACATCAACCACGTAGGTACAACACAATCGTACGCACTGACGTAATTAACTCCACGCTTAAAGCTGAGTGTACTTTGTTGTGTTTGTTCTCAAAGTCGAACCGTTGGTTTTATACTTTAAAGTGCTTCAACACAATCATGATTTTGTTTATTTATGCCAGGTAATTAAGCATTTAATTATAAAATGATCAGTGGATGTTATTTTGTTTGAAAAAGCGAAATCTTTGTCGTCGTAAGAATATTATATACGTCAATAATTAGCTCTATGAAAACACTGTTATCCCACAGAAACTTTTGATTTCTCCAGGATAAATCATATGAATTACAAAATTTAAAAAACCTCCTTCGTAATTACATCATTTTTGAAAAGAGCTGATACTCTTACACTGCTGCACCGACATTAAAAAGAACCACCGCAAAGAAACTGGCTTTCAAATAAAAAAAAACCACATCGAAATCGGTCCATCCGTTTGAGAGCTACGATGCCACAGATAGACGCACACATACACATACAGACATCAAAGTCAAACTTATAACACCCCTCTTTATGCGTCGGGGGTTAAAAGTCATAGATCCTTTTCTGGGCTCCAGATTTATTAATCTAATTAATAGGTAGGTATGTATTTCATAAGCCGCCGGCGGACCACCGAAGGAATCTAACACAGTTCCAGTGGCCAGCCAATAAAGGCGGAGAGACGGCACACGGCGGGTTTCTTTAGTGGGTGCAGGCCCCACACTACCCTGTTCGTTGCCCCGAACGACGGGGTGTGCGGTTAGGAACATTTTTTCCCGCCGTAACAAAAAAAAGGTATGTATTTCATGATGATTGGTTCAGTAACATAATAATAAACTTACAAACTTACTTTAGTATTTGTAATATTAGTAAGGATAATGTAATTTTATAAGCTAGTAAGAAAAAATATGGTGGTAACAAAAAATCGTCTTAGTCACTACACTAATTGTAAATGACGTCGTCCGATTGCGTTGAATCTCTCTATGATTTCATAATGGTTGTAATTTTTTTTTATTTCATAACATCCCAGGCAAAATCTATTTAAGTCAATAACTAACTTATCATCACACCATTTCCCTTGCGGGGTAGGCAGAGAGAACAGAGTGCCAAAAGGCTCTATTCTTGCATACATCTCTCACTTCCTCAACATTAATAATTCTCTTCATACACGCTCGCCGGTTTCGGAGACTCCTGACTTCACCTTCCTTCAATACATGACCGATTTGGTCTAGGTTGGTGAGTCTCGGTCTGCCCCTGTACCTACATCCTTCCACTTTCGCATTGTCGCATTGTATATCTTCTTAACCAGTCGCTCATCTGGCATTATTTCCACATGTCCGAACCATAATAAAACCGCATCGTCTGCATATAGCAGAGAGTTAACCACTAAGTCGCCCATCTGAACTCCCACACACACAAGCTCTGCAGTCCATGTAGTTGGACTGCACCTTTTGTAGCAGTCTACGGTTAATACCATGCTCCGGCAAAATGTCCCAAATTTCCTTTCGTACAACCATGTCAAATGCTTTTTCCAAATCCACAAAACTGCAGACTGCTGGCCTAAAGCCATGATGCTTCTCCACAATGTTGCGCAGAGAAAACACTTGATCCATACATCCCCTTCCAGAACTGAAACCTCCTTGTGCTTCACACAAAAATGCATCAGACAGCATCCTCATTCTCCTTTCAATAATCTAACCATACACTTTTGCTGCCAAACTGGTCAAACTAATGGCTCTGTAGTTTGCACAGTCATAACGTGAACCCTTGGTTTTAAACAAGGGCACGATGATGCGCTTCTCCAGTCCTTGGGAACCATTCCTGAGCTCCAACATAAATTGAGAAGCATCAGGAAGGATTACCAGACACATGAGCCTCCAAGCTTGATCATCTCAGCAGACACCATATCAATACCCGACACCATATTTATTTATTTAATAAATATAATTTTAAGTGGTAGAGCGTTGCTTATGCCGGCATGAATGGGCCCGATTGATCGGAGAAGTACTACCATCTCACAGAAGATTCAACGTGAAGCAACTGTAGGTAATCCTACCGTTGTGTTTTTGTATGGTGAGTGAGAGCCAAACTCCTTCATATCCTCTCCTTATTATCTTCCTTGCCACCTCATGATTCCTCTGGTATTGCTAGCGTCTATAGACGACGGTAACCGCACACCATCAGGTGGATCAAATACTTGTTTGCCACCCATGTAGGATAAAAAAAAATATAAAGCCGCTTGTCACCACGTAACCAATAATAACACCTTTAATGATAAGTTAAATTATTACGGGCTTATATTATTAAATTTTGAACTCCATTTGTGTGTCCATAGTGGACATAATATCATATAGATCAGGCTTTTCTATATGGTACGTAACTAACTATAATAGAGCGATTCACATTTATAACTACTAAGCCACAAAGCCCTCGCTGACTAAAATGCCCTTTATAATTACGCGGCTGAAATAAAAAGCTTTTATAGTCCAATATCTCATTGCTAAGGTGGGCATATGCGAGCAGACAAGCGACTTTATGACCGACATAAAGCGACGCAGAAAGGCGTGTGTAACCCTATAATGCAAAGGTATAAGGCGGGCCGTTACTTAATACCGTAACTTCTGTTTAGAGTCGCGCCTCTGCCTACATTGTCAGTATATTCATTGCGTGTCAGTATAGTCATATGGACGTCTCATTCCGGCGCCCCTGGGGTATCACTATATTAAGCTATTGTGGTGCTGTCCTACTTAGTTGATCCATGTAATTTAGGTTAAATGAACCTAACAATACGATAGTCTTGATATACAAGCGAAAATGTTTGTGCCCAGAACCTGATAAGTTGCCTAGTCAGAATTATCATAGGGAATTTCATTGAAATATTCTGTTAGAAATGCCATTTATGAAACTTTAAAATAAACCACATATATAAGAGAGAATAATAAGGCACGATATCAGTAAAGTTTATGAAGTGAATTATGTGAAAGTTATAAAAATATCTTATCAGGACAGCTTTAGTTTGAATCTTTGACAGTTCCATAATAAAGACGTCCAAATTCAGCGATAACTTTTGGCACCGCTCCCAAATACAGCCATAAAATTTTTGAATGTTTACAGGAGATTGTACTTTCGATTTCTTTACGGAATCTTGGCAGAGCCGCCGTGTTCGTGTACAAACAAATTTGGTAGGCCAATGTCTTCTAAACTTTCACTGTTTGGAAGGGCGCCAATGCCACAACGAATGCGGTGACTTTCGAATAAAGATAATTTATTCGTATGATTTTTGGCCGCGACGCAATCGCTTTCAAATTATCCCCCTTTCAGTGGTGCACGCCACATTGAATTTTAGAGGGTTATTTCAAACGTGAGGCTTTACTCTTTTCAAACAAATTTATGGGATTTCTTTTGAAATAGTGCATTACGTCTTTTTAATAAACTGTTCTAGTTCCTATTTTTTATATAAGACATAGCTCGTCTATAATCCGTTTCGAGCTATATAGAAAAAATCTATGATTTGTATTAAAGATGTAATAGTAAACACTTTGACCATCACAACGTTGATAGAGATTTTCAATTTGGCATATCTCTTACAAACAATCAATTTAATCACATATTACACAACACTAACTTAACTTAACACACTAGTTTGATATAAACGCGCATTAGTTAGACGCACCTTCGTATTGCATTAGCAGTTATATGCAGTCACACGGCACGAATGATATTTTGTATGATACTATTCTAGTGTGTGCCAGTGCATGTGGATATGTGAAAATAATGTGTGGAATGCACGTATTAAAATATGTTACAATGCTACAGACGTCGTGTGTAAAGTAACCCTGTATAACGACACTTATACTTCGAATTACTGTCAATTGAAACAATTAAAACGCTAAAGGTGGGCAGCCATGCTGTATTAATTGGCAAATTGGTTTCATCAATCATTGGCTACTGTGCAAAAATCATGATGATTTAAGCAAACATCATCATGAGAGTAAAATCAATGCGGCCGAAATGCGATCTCTGCGGAGAATCTGTGGAGTGAGGCTGACTGACCGCATTCGTAACGACGACGTAAGAGAGCGAGTAGGTATGAAAGAGAGTATTGGTGTAAAGATGCGAAAGGGAATGCTCCGATGGTTCGGACATGTGGAAAGAATGCCGGACGAGCGACTGGTTAAGAAGATATACAATGTGAAAGTGGAAGGATGTAGGTACAGGGGGAGACCGAGACTCACCTACTTAGACCAAATCGGTCATGTATTTAAGGAAGGTGGAGTCAGGAGTCTCCGATACTGGCGAGCGTGTATGAAGAGAATTATGAATAATATAATAATAGAGCCTCTTGGCACTCTGTTCTCTCTGCCTACCCCGCAAGGGAAATGGCGTGATGATAAGTTAGTAAGTTAGTTATTTAAACAAACACCTTGTCATTCATCATATATGCCAAAAACTTTAATTATGTGGTTTTCTTGTTTGAATAATTCTATGTATTTGAATTTCTTGTAAAAGTGCAACTTTTAATAAAACCATCAACTACAGTATATTTAACCACGAGAAATATAGAATTTAATTCCTATTTAAATTCTAAACAAAAACTGTGAATCTCAACGATTGCATATTCCCAAAACAATCCGTATGCCTTCAGGCCTTAATAAGAACAGATTAAAACTAAAGCAATGTTCGCCTGACTTCATCAACCCCATGACCCCTCTAGTTCTGTAAACTGACACATATATCTACTATGTATCTACCAGTTGGAACTATTTTATGATACCTAAAGTTATCTAGTTGCGGATTACATACAGGGGCTTCGAGTCAGGAACTACATAATGCTCCAAGGGGTTTCTAGGTTTGAGCTGATTGGATTTTTGTGTTCAGATCTTTTGTTATATTCATACTTATTTTAAAGTACTCAGCTTACTTATTTTATTAATGATGTTAAGATTTAGTGAGTGGTGCCCTGCCCGGTAGATCGATGACACAAAGGGGTAGGCAGAGGTGTATTACACACCCACAATTTGCCACGTAATAGGGGGTGAGCCTATTGGTGTCTACCAGGCACATTTCTAAACTTTGGGCTGCTACTGAGAATGTTTTTTGTTACGAAAAAGCTCAATAACACTGCCTGGCCCGGGGATCGAACCCAATACTTCATAATCAGCATGACTTATGAAAGATTTTTGATGAAGTTTCGATATGGAAGGCGGAGGAGCGGATATTGTGGCGTATACTGGCAGAAGTCTCTGAGTAAACTGGATCGCTATCTATTGATTGGATAGGATTAAATTTTGAAATTATTCACAAAGGAATGATAAAAACAATTACAGAGAGGAATTTAAGGTGAGTATAATTCCTATTTTCCTTCTGGCGACTTAATATATAATATTACGTACCGTAGTTATGAATATATTTGTAGTATTGCTTGTTATTCCATTGACTAAATAAAATTAAATTAAAGAGACAGTAGATGACTGTCAGAAAAAGAAATTCTCAATATAAAACTTAATCCTGGGCAAAAAGGTTTTTAGGCTCCCGCGTAATACTTGGACATCGAATAACGTTAAGATATTTTATGTACAGACAGTCTAAATTACTTTAAATAGTTTCAATGTTACCTAATTTTTTTATTGTTTTTGGTGGCAGACGAGCCGTGGCCTATCTGATGGTAAGTGGTAACCGCTGCTCACGGACTCTCAATACTAAGTGTATCTACTGACGAGCCGCTGCGCATCATTACCTTTCACTAATAGGAAATTAATGAAGAGACAGCTATCTCACGCGATAAATAAACACACAGAGATGTCTTACGGTTGATCCCGCGGTAAACAGTGGATTGTTGATACCGATCTGCTTGAGCCTGTGAATACTTCCAGTTGGTATTCAACCCCACTCTAACAAAAAAACAATTTTGAATCTTTTGGTACATAAAATATTCAACATTGGATTATAGATTCAATCATTTAAATACTGCTGTCAATCCTTTCCCTCTGTATGTATCGCCATCATTATTAGCTACGTGATAGCGTACAGCAAGCTTACACGACGTGCCTGTTGTTATCGCGCGCTATTTACCTTTAAGGTGTTATTAAAGATTATCATCAGATACACTCACTTAACGCGCCGTGTATAGATAGCTTTAGTTTGTTTTCTTAGGAGCTTGTTATGATTACATGTAATTAGGACGTTATTACAAGCGGGGGATTTGGGAAACGGTTGTATATATGTTATATACACGTTAAGATAGTTTCACTAATTTGTTCAACGAATGCTACTTTGAATCATATTTTATGCTAACTTCAATTTCACTTTAAACAAAACAATATTTGAATATTATCATTTTTCACAATCCATTGCTGCTTTCTTACACTGTCAAAAAGATCTTTCAAGCTTGCAGTTTTCTTTTAGTTTCTCCCGTTGCTGATGGTAAGTAGTCGCCGCGGTTCGTAGAAACAGCTGTATTAAGAATACTGCCAAGACGCTGCTTACCATATCTTTTAGCGCAAGGGAAATGAATGCACGAATGAATCGATTCCCACTGTAGCCAAAAAACACACCATGGTGCTTCACAGTCAGTCCCGCGGTAACATGGTCATACCGACCCGCTCGGGCCCGATAACGTAACGGCCGTAGTAGTTACTCCCATTTGGTACCCAACACTGGCGATTGCACAGATGGTGGAATGGTTTAGATACCTGCCGCCCGAGTGTTGTGGGTTTGATTCCCACACAAATGGTTGTGAAGAGCCTGGGTGTACATTGTGTCTGTCAAATTGTATTTTTGTAAAGTCCTCCGCCATACAAAGATTACTCCTTAGTGCAGAGTGTTGTCTTATAAAAAAACCCTAATACCAGTAATCCATTGGGTGATAACTGCTTACTTCCCTTAATCGCTTTGTACGACAACAGCGAGAGAGAAGGGAGTGGTGATACTTGTATTCTCAGTATGTCACCACACGGAAAAATATTTGTAACATCTTGATAGGTCTCGACTCTTAGGTCGAAAATATTATAAAATATTAATAACCTAAACACAAAGTGAAAAATGTGAAATCGAAAATAACAGTCAGGAGCAGGATTTGAACCTGCATCTTCTGGATACCGTCCAGATGCTTTACCAATTCAGTCAGGAAATTAGCAGTCAGGAGCAATTGTCAGGATTGCTGAATTGGTAAAGCATCTGGACGGTATCCAGAAGATGCAGGTTCAAATCCTGCTCCTGACTGTTATTTTCGATTTCACATTTTTCACTTTGTGTTTAATTTATAGTGCTAAGCATGTCAAATGCTAAAATTATATATAAATATATTAATAACCAACAATATTTTTGCAGTTCCTGCTAGGTAGGCTCTATATGTGTAAAATAAAACAATGTGCTATGTTTCAAGACTTTAGGTTATATTAAAAAATAGGTGCGATGTTCACTGTATACGAGAGGAATTGATAACTAGCACTGTCAATTGTCGCAAGATATTAAAAAGAGCCGCAAGATGGAAAGAGTGTTCTTCTTTTGTAAGGATCGAAGGACCTTGAAATGAGTAGCAATGACAAGGACAAGCTTTGAGGGGGCATTGAATTTAGCTGTAAGCCTTTGGAAAATGCATAGGAGAGGGACGTGATAATTAGGCGCTGTCATAATTATGACGATGTTACAGGGCTAAAACGAAATGTATGAAACATCAACAAAGGGCAACGTTGCGTAATTCTTCTCCTATGATTCATCTAATACAATTGAAATCGTTGAGAAGAGTTTCGATATAATATCAACTAGCTCTCAAAACTTTTTAAATAGGACAACATAGAAATTCAAATAAAAAGATAACGGTACAGTTATAACAATGTGCAAATAAAATGTCATTTAAATGCGACTGCTCTCGTAATTTTTTATTGCCACACATTGTATACTGTCATACTGTATTCCCGTACACTTGCGTGTACTGTCTCTCTAGAGAGATTTTGTACGATTACAGAACTGTAATGAATATTGTCCGTGACACCAATGAGGCACCAATGTGGTTTTCTATGTGCGTTCATTCAGTAAATTATGCTACAAGTAACGCCGTAATTGTTATTATGTTTTGCAAATGGAATAAGTATATATTTTAGCAAACGTTAGCAAATTCTAGTTGACATTAACTATTTGTATTGTATTAATTACAGAATTTTGCATATATTATAGCCCAATTTAAGTGTATGAATTTAATACTTGGCGCTGACACGTAAAGTACAATCGCCTTGCTGACAACTCGACAATAAAACACACACATTTGCATACATTTATTATCTACGTCTACGTCTTTACATACTCTACAATACGCACAATTACGACTTAAAATAAAGGTATTCTGAATAATGGGCAATTAAGCGCACTTGCTCGTGGTTATGACAGACTGTCAAATAAGTGCTGCGGTTAGATGCTATTTATTAACCCTGAAAAACTAATGTTTGTCAATATAAGGAAACTCTATACAATTACAGATTAAATTACTTAACGTGAGAAAGTGGTGGCAATTAATTTGAGCTGCTAAATAATTATGAAGTATACACTACAAAATAACTCGTTATATGCTCACAAAATAAAGTAAGTAAATATTTACTTACTTTAATTTGTGAGCATATAACGAGTTATTTTTAGAAATATTAAGCTTGTTTTAGTTCATGTGTTTTGGAATTCTTATGTTTATAGTAAGTAAAAAGGTATTTTAAAAAGAAGGAGGATCAGTTCGTCAGTTTTTTTTATGTATTTTCCTTGTTTACTCGAAGACAGCTTAAGCGATTATGAACATACTTTATATATATTATAATTTTAAGTTCTTTCATTATTTTAATTTGTGTATAATTTTAATTTCCTTTGTTTCTTTTTTATTATGTGTTCTTTTTTTATTTTTAACTTTGTAATAAAACTTAAGTGTGTAAATATAAAAAGATGAATTGATTATACATAATGTCAAGAAATGTTATCATCAATTACCCAAATGAAACTTTATTTATTTAAAAATGTATGTTTCGCAGGTTGTCACACCATGATCAGATCAGGATCTGATAGTAGAATATCGGAGTACTCTTCAAATAATATAGTGACACTGATTTAGTGTCAGGATCCGTAATTGCGTCAGTGTTCTTCACTATATGGCAGTTTAATATTCTTTATTCAAAAATGCCTGAGCAATTTAGAGGTCTCGTTAGAATTCTTACGTCATCCTGAGTGACATTGGCAATATATTTAAAAAAAAAATCTATATGATTTTTGATGCGGATGAATTTTATGATGCATAATTTTAATTCTTTCTTTTCTTTTTTATTTTGTTCCTTTTTTATACTGTACTTTACTAATAGTATTTAAGAGTGTAAATACTTTCATAAATTTAATTAATTGTCATAAATTTTACATGTGCGAAAATGTGGAATAGAAAATTATGACTACGAGCGGTGCTTGCACTTGTATGACATTGAGAAGTATGTCAAATATTTATTAAAGAATTAAAAATTAATAACAAAGGAGATGTGCCAATTACGACCTGTAGCGAATATAATGTTTTCATTGGTAAAAATAAAGTAATAATTTATAAATTCTGTCAGTGGTTTGCTTTCCTTGGTAGAACTTGGTGGAGACTATAAGTTTTAAGACTATTAAATTTAATTCGTACTTTCCTATAATGGTGATTGGTGGATGATTGTTATCTGTTGCAAATCAAAGAGAATATAACCGCTACACTGGATTGACAACATTAAAAACTTTGATACATTATATTATTAAGTAATAGCAGTAATATACCTATACATTTAATAATTTTATATAATTACTAGCTGACCCAGCAAACGTTGTTTTGCCATATAAATTATTTCTCGGGAAGTTCTAGCGTATTTAATATTGTCCAAAAAATAAAAACTATTTTTTGCCGAGGACCACCCTTACCACTTAGGGGTATGAAAAATAGTTTACATCCTATTCTCAGACCTACTGAATATACACACAATAATTTATAAGAATCGGTCAAGCCGCTTCGGAGGAGAATGGCGACAAACACTGTGACACGAGAATGTTATATATTAGATACGGTGAAAATCGATATTATTAGGAATTCAGAGTGGAAATAATGATTCAAAATATTAGCAAAGCATTTTATATCTGTCATGTAAGTCGTGTTGTTCTACATTAGTATCTTTTTGTTCTGTATCGTGAATATTTTATTGTGATTAAGTCATTTTTTATGATTTGTTGATACCTATATCATCATCTCATATATTCAAATTGAAATTATAAAAATATCTTTATTTCATAGGCCTATTAATAGCACCTAAAATCGTCAATAATCCACTAATAATTAACACGAGCGCCTGAGGCGAGTGCATCCGCAATAACAAAGTGGCGATTGCAATCGCCACAAGCGGCCGGATTCTGTAGTAAAGCCTTTCATGAGAAGAGCCCGGCAAGAAACTCCACATTTTTAAATTGCCAATTTATTACAATTTAATATAATCTTTATAAATAAAATGATATAATATCATATAAAACAATTTTGAAAATTAATGAATGAGGAGCAGCTCAAGCCCAGTTTTATCTTCAAGATAATCCGACACAGTGTAATAACCTTGATTACAAAGTCTAATTTTTATGGTTTTCTTAAACTTATTTAGTGGCATGTTTCGGACATTTTCAGGAATTTTATTGTAGAAGCATATACATTGCCCCATTGTATTCAAAACTCATTGTTTCACGTATGTCCTTTCTAAGCCGAGAATGTATGAGCAACACATCTCGTTTACAGGGCTGCGTCATCATGTGACGTCATTAAGAAGGAATGTATCGTAGAAATTGATGAGTGATACGAGTGAAAGTCATGAAAGCTCAGTTGGCAGAGGCATTCAAAAGGCGTGAGTTCAAACCCTGCTCGGACCTATCATTTTCTATTTCACATTTTCGCAGTATGTGTTCATTTATATGGCCAAGCATGTCAAATGCTTAAAAAATATAGAAAAAATTTAACAGATATTTTGGAAATTCATTTTAGCACAAAGAAGCACATATTGTTATATTTATGTTAAATCAAATTTCTTCAAAATAAACACCATTAAATGACAAGCTCTAACAAACCTTAAAAAATATAAACGCTCTTAGTTACGAATGAACGTCTCAGTTTTTACGACATTCGCCCCCGTTCTGGGCATTGTGTAAAATTACCGACTATCATTGTTCGTCGCGTATAAAGTGCGTATAAACTCATAAAAGCTAAAATAACTCACACGATGGGGATATTAGAAATGTACATAACATTTTTCTATAAACGATGACACAGTTAATAAATATTGCGGTAGTCAATGAGGACTGTGTATATAGCTATAATAACAATGATGAGATATAATTCCATTATCACCTTAAATGTTGCGTGCGATGATAGACTAAGAAAATAAATGCAGTGGCGGCCTGAGGTGATCGGAGATCTCAAAGTGGCGCCCCTCAAAATACAAAACTTGAGTATTCCTATACTATGTTGCTTATAACGTTTGTGCGCCCAAACGATAGTTGGTCAATAACGATTATAGAAACTAGTCGATGTGTCCTTAGAAAATTGGAAACCTTTAGAAGTAAGCAATTATCTACGATTTCATTACTGCTGGTAGGGTTAGGTATCAAGTGGGCATTTGTTACCTGGCCCGAGCGGATCGCTACCACCATCTAGCCGACCGTGAAATAGGCGCGTCTGCTAAACACACGAGGTGTAGGATAGCCGTCTATTAAATAATTCAATTCCCATACGTGAAATGTACTAATGGGCCATGGCCCATATTCCACTATAAGCATTAAAAATATCTCAGATTCAAATTCAAAAAAATCTTTATTTCATAGGCCTATTAAATAGCACTTAAAATCGTCAAGAATACACTAATAATTAAGACGAGCGCCCGAGGCGAGTGCATTCGCAATACCAAAGTGGCGATTGCAATCGCCACAAGCGGCCGGATTCCGAAGTAAAGCCTTTCATGAGAAGAAGCCGGCTAGAAACTCATGGGCCACTTTTTTAAATTGCGAATTTATTACAATTTAATACAATATTTATAACTAAAATGACATTATATCATACAAAACAATTTTGAAAATTAATGAATGAGGAGCAGCTCAAGCCCATTTTGTGTTATTCTCAAGATAATCTGAAACAGTGTAATAACCTTGATTCAAATTTTTATGGCTTTCTTAAACTTATTTAGTGGCATGTTTCGGACATTTTCAGGAATCTTATTGTAAAAGTATATAGATTGCCCCATGAAAGATCTACTAATTATGTGGAGACGAGTACTGTGTGCAATAAGATTACCTTTGTTCCTAGTATTAATGTGATGAACATCGCTATACTTATCTAAGCTTCCGATGTTTTTCTTGACATACAACAGATTTTCGTATATAAATTGAGATACAACTGAGCTATATTTTTTAGCATTTGACAACAACCAACGCCATCTATCGGAAGTATTTACATGCATTAAACCAATATAGTAAGTTTAATTTTGCAATTAAAATTCATACTATTTGATGGCGCGATTTTCTAAATATTTTTGATCTATATTTTTTAGCATTTGACATGCTCCGCCATTTTTTAAAGTACAAATTATTTGTGAATAAGGAAAAAGAGATTTTTGTACGAGCGGGAATCGAGCCCGCGCCTTTTCCAATCCGGGGAAGTGCTCTGAACCACTGAGCTATAGTACAGATCTTTCGATCATCCCAATCTACTTATCACATTTTGAGATACAACAGTTAGAATATTTATTTCTTTGAATTTCTGTCTAAGGGAAACTCTCGGGCCCAGATTATAGATTGCACGAACAGCCCTTTTCTGAAGTACAAATATAGAATTTAAATCGGCGGAACATCCCCATAGCAGTATGCCATAGGACATAATACTATAAAAATAACTGAAATAAACTACTCTAGCCGTTTTAACATCAGAGAATAATCTAATTTTTTTTACCGCATATGCCGCTGAACTTAGCCTACCTGACAATTTTTTAATATGGGGGCCCCATTGGAGTTTGTTATCTATAGTGATACCTAGTAAAACCGTGTACTCCACAAGGTCCAGTTCAACGCCATTCAATTGTACATTGGTTAATCTATAAATTAAATTTATCTTAACTGGCGTTGGATTAGAACGAGGATGTTTGGCAAGCGTAAAAATGCTCTTGAGAAGTTAGTGCAGTGTATTGCCACCTAAGACTATATATATATCGCTAGTTAATTGTATTTAAATTCAGTCTAACGCATGTATCTCCAATGCAGATCTCCACGGCAGAGATATGCTCACCCAAAACTTAACAGGTGCTTATCAATATCAGTTACAGAAGTAATTATTTAAAAAACATAACACCCTGCCACAAAATATATAGATAATGCTACTAAAACTTTATTTTTAAATACACTCTATCTGTCCGTGTGGTGACGGATTAAGAGTACCAGTATCACCATCCCATTCTTTCCCCCGGGTGTCGTATGAGTCGACTAAGGGAAGTAAGCAATTATCATCAATTGCATGACTGGTGGTAGGGCTTGGTCCCAAGTGAGAGTACGCACTTGGTATCGGGCCCGAGCGGGTTGGTACCACCATCTCCCGTATGACCGGCCATGAAGCACATTGTTGCGTTTTGGCTGTAGCAGGAGATAGCCGTTTATATTTCATTTCATATCTGTGAAATGAATTGGTGGGCAGCGGCTTGACAATACTCTCGGTATAGTCGAGTCCATGGGCGACGGTTACCATTTACCATCAGATGGAACGTGGCTCGTCTGCCACTACATTACACTGCACTAAGAAACGCTTAAAAGTCAGTTATTATATAAGTAAGTCCGTGAATCTTTGAGGTCTCCCCACATATTAAGGAATACAAGTTTAATATTATTTGTATAACAAGCACTTAATGTACCTTTTAAGAAGCTTCAGGACCTTTAAAACACTTTACACAAGAACAAAAGCAGCAAAGAGGCGCCCGAAAATTTGTTCGCAAGAGAATTTTAAGCGAGTTAAATCTTCAAATAAAAGGTACGTTGCCTACTCAGCTGGCTTTTGCTGACTTCGACTTGCTATGGAAATGAAGTTGTGACTCGGTCCCTTGTTACACCCCTCTCCCATTACCGTCGTCGTCTGCGTAGTACAAAACAGTAGTTATCTGGGGCGATGATCTAAATGTAAGGGTTACTTTTGGCCGTGATTGCGATGGCCTCAGGACACACGATTGCTTCACATAAAAGGCGACTTGTAAACCGCTTTATTGGTGCTGAGCAATGGTCACGAAATACTTAAGCTCATTGTAGTTGGTGCGTGTTTTTTTTATTTATTGTGATATATGATGTTGATTTCGTATTATTAATATGCAATAAGTACTAAATATATTTTTGATAGTTAATATATCTATGTATTATATATTTTGACTTGATACTGAATCCTCAATAGTAATAGAGAAAAATTCATTAAAAGTTAGTTAAATGTGTGATCTACATAAAGCTGTACACATTTAAGATATTTGAAAAAAAAACCTGTCTGTATTAGACTATATATTAAGGCGTCCCTGCAAACAAAACGTTTTTTAGAATTTTGGTCTGTTTGTCTGTTCGCACATCACGCTAAAGCTACTGGACGGATTTAGATAGAACGTTTGTTTTCGTCGTGTTGTTTTTAGATAACTCTTGATTAGACTTAAGAACTCGTATACGTTTTATCATGCTACTATACCAGGAACTTAAGATATACCTAACCTAACAACTAGGCTTTCCTAGCGGCGGAGCCACGGTCGATAGCTCGTTAAAAGATATAGTTTCTTTAAATTCATTATTTGTTCTCTGAAGCTGAACTCAACAAAGATATAGTTCAATACTATCATATAGATAAATAGCAAGGCTTACTGATGGTTTTTTATTGATATAGGTATAGGAACCAATATAGATTTTTAATGCATGTAAATGCTTCCAATAGATGGCGTTGGTCGTAAAGACAAAATGTGATAAGTAGATTGGGATGATCGAAAGATCTGTACTATAGCTCAGTGGTTCAGAGCACTTCCCCGGATTGGAAAAGGCGCGGGTTCGATTCCCGCTAGTACAAAAAATCTCTTTTTCCTTATTCACAAATAATTTGTGCTTTAAAAAGTGGCGGAGCATGTCAAATGCTAAAAAATATAGCTCAAAAATGTTCTATCTTAATTTATATACGAAAATCTGTTGTATGTCAAGAAAAACATCGGAAGCTTAGATAAGTATAGCGATGTTCATCACATTAATACTAGGAACAAAGGTAATCTTATTGCACACAGTACTCGTCTCCACAGAATTTAAGGTGATAATGGAATTATATCTCATCATTGTTATTATAGCTATATACACAGTCCTCATTGACTACCGCAATATTTATTAACTGTGTCATCGTTTATAGAAAATTTTTATGTACGCTTCTAATATCCCCATCGTGTGAGTTATTTTAGCTTTTATGAGTTTATACGCACTTTATACGCGACGAACAATGATAGTCGGTAATTTTACACAATGCCCAGAACGGGGGCGAATGTCGTAAAAACTGAGACGTTCATTCGTAACTAAGAGCATTTATATTTTTGAAGGTTTGTCAGAGCTTGTCATTTAATGGTGTTTATTTTGAAGAAATTTGATTTATTAAACACAAAGTGAAAAATGTGAAATCGAAAATAACAGTCAGGAGCAAGTTATTTTCGATTTCACATTTTTCACTTTGTGTTTAATGTATAGTGCTAAGCATGTCAAATGCTAAAAATATATATTAAAAATATCTAAATTTGATTTAACATAAATATAACAATATGTGCTTCTTTGAGCTAAAATGAATTTCCAAAATATCTGTTAAATTTTTTTTATATTTTTTAAGCATTTGACATGCTTGGCCATATAAATGAACACATACTGCGAAAATGTGAAATAGAAAATGATAGGTCCGAGCAGGGTTTGAACTCACGCCTTCTGAATACCTCTGCCAACTGAGCTATCATGACTTTCACTCGTATCACTCATCAATTTCTATGATACATTCCTTCTTAATGACGTCACATGATGACGCAGCCCTGTAAACGAGATGTGTTGCTTAGAAAGGACATACATGAAACAATATGTGTTTTGAATACAATGGGGCAATGTATATGCTTCTACAATAAAATTCCTGAAAATGTCCGAAACATGCCACTAAATAAGTTTAAGAAAACCATAAAAATTAGATTTTGTAATCAAGGTTATTACACTGTTTCGGATTATCTTTTGACCAGTTTGGCAGCCAAAGTGTATGGTAAGATTATTGAAAGGAGAATGAGGATGGTGTCTGATGAATTTTTGTGTGAGGCACAAGGAGGTTTCATGTGTGGACGAGGATGCATGGATCAAGTGTTTTCTATGCGCAACATTGTGGAGAAGCATCTGGCTGTAGGCCAGAGGGTTTTCTGCAGTTTTGTGGATTTGGAGAAAGCATTTGACACTGTTGTACGAAAGGAACTTTGGGACATTTTGCCAGAGTATGGTATTAACGGTAGACTGCTACAAGCGGTGCAGTCCAACTACATGGACTGCAGAGCTTGTGTGCGGCTGGATGATGGAATGTCACCCTGGTTTGATGTCAATATCGGCGTTAAACAGTGCTGCGTTCTATCAGCCAGACTGTTTATCATATATCTGGATAAATATCTACAAAGGTTGAATGAAATGAATGTGGGAGTTCAGATGGGCGACTCAGTGGTTAACTCGCTGCTATATGCAGACGATACGGTCCTATTAGCGCAGTCTGCGACTGTCCTGCAAACCCTAGTCGACGTAATGGCAGAAGATTGTAAGAAAAGGGGCCTACGTGTGAATGTGAGCAAAACCAAAGTAATGGTTTTTGAAAGAGAAGAAGCCAGAACAGATGTTAGAGTAGTAATAGGAAATGGTGTGCTAGGACAAGTGGATGAATTTGTATATCTTGGATGTGGATTCAGTCGGGATGGAAGGTACACCACTGATGTAGATAGAAGAGTGAATGCGGGAAATAGAGTGAACGGAGCATTGGGACAACTTCTCGGCAGCCACCACCTCGGCCAGAAGGCACGTGTCGCAATACACAACGCAGTGCTTGTCCCAACATTATTATATGGAAGCGAGAGTTGGGTATGTAAAAAGGAGCATGAGAATAAAATCAATGCGGTCGAAATGCGATCTCTGCGGAGAATCTGCGGAGTGAGACTGATTGACCGCATTCGTAACAATGACGTAAGAGAGCGTGTAGGTATGAAAGAGAGTATTGGTGTAAAGATGCGAAAAGGAATGCTCCAATGGTTCAGACATGTGGAAAGAATGCCGGACGAGCAACTGGCTAAGAAGATATACAATGCGAAAGTGGAAGGATGTAGGTACAGGGAGAGACTGAGACTTACCTACCTAGACCAAATTGGTCATGTATTGAAGGAAGGTGGAGTCAGGAGTCTCCGAAACCGGCGAGCGTGTATGAAGAGAGTTATGAATGTTGAGGAAGTAAGAGATGTATGCAAGAATAGAGCTTCTTGGCACTCTGTTCTCTCTGCCTACCCTGCAAGGGATATGGCGTGATGATAAGTTAGTTAGCGGCTTGACAATATTCTCGGTATAGTCGAGTCCATGGGCGACGGTTACCATTTACTATCAGATGGACCGTGGCTCGTTTGCCACTACATGCAATAAAAAAAAAAAAACTGTTTAAAACAGTTCTGTCTTGGACGTCCGTGTGTTGTAGAACTTTAACTGCCTTGGTGGTGTAGCGGTAGTGTATGCGACTGCTAATCATGAGCTCTCGGGTTCGATCCCCGGGTCGGGCAATGTTATTGAGCTTTTTCCTAAAAAGTAAAATTCTCAGTAGCAGCCCGGAGTTTGGAAATGTGCCCGGTAGACGTCAATAGGCTTGCCCCCTATTACGTGGGACTTAAACATAGCTGGCGAGTCGTGGGTGTGTAATACACCTCTGCCTACCCCTTCGGTGAATACAGGCGTGATGCTATGTGTTTATGTATATACATGCGAAATCTGGATGCAATTTTGAAATCATTACATTCACAAAATTGTCACAATATATACTATGTAAGACTATTCTTTATCAGTATTTTGCCTCTGTAACCTTAAAGGAAAGTCACTCTACAATACATTATAATACTACATACATGCGAAATCTGGATGCAATTTTGGAATCATTATATTCACAAAATCGTCACAACATTTAGTATGTAAGATTATTCTAAGCCTATCAACACAAAAACTACACGTATAGCAGTATAAAGATACTCTAAAAGGCTTAGCCCTGCCGATAAGGGAAAATAAAACAAAAAACATCAGCTTATCATACTATACAACTTGTAAGTGTGTACTTAGGGAATAGGTAACAATTCCATTGAAAGTTAGACGACAAGTAAATACCTATTACTTTAATGTAAGTAGGTACTTATTAGATTTCTAGTTGAATAATTTTCTGTATTTGTGAAATAGAATCGGCAGTATTCAAAACGAGCTATACAACTACAGTTAGTTGTTGCAATGTGCTCAAATTTTGAGCTCAGCGATAGGAAACGTTAGTTACTTACCCAGGCAGATGAAACCCCGGTGATAGTTAGTAGTAGTTGTTCGTGACGACACTAAAACATATATATGCGCTAGTAGTTCAGTGACTTACAGGGATTAGTAACAGTTATAGTAACAGTGAATAGTTAAAACGTATCATAATTCAATCAACTTAGTGTGTCCATGTTACTTAGTTAAAATTTCTATAGAATCGAACTATTAAGTTTGTGTAGAAGTACTGCACAGATGGCGAAGTGGCTTAGATACCGGCCTTCCACCCGAGTGTTGTGGGTTCGATTCCCACACAGAACAACTCTTTGTGTGGTCCACAAATGGCAGTTCTGAGTCTGGGTGAACATTATGTCCGTGAAGTTGTATGTTTGTAAAGTCCCCCGCGATACAAGGATTATTCCTTAGTGCAGGGTGCAGGGTAATATGGTTCCAGTGGCCCGCCAATAAAGGCGGAGAGACGGCACACGGCGAGTTTATTTAGTGGGTTAGGGCCCCACACTACCCTGTTCGTTGCCCCGAACGACGGAGTGAGCGGTTAGGAACATTTTTTCCCACCTTAAATAAAACCTTACCTTACCTTGTGAGAAGATTGATTTCTACACTCAGGAAACAAATAGGTACGCTAAAACCTAGGCTTCTTCCCCTCCACCCAAAACTTTCTCAATGTAATATTGCCAACAACTTTTTTTATTATTGCCGATTTGCTTTCTTCAAATCCAATAAATATAATATAATATATAGTTATTTAAATGTAGCTTTAAAAAATAAAAAACCAATCCAATATTATTTGATATTAATAACAAGCTAAGAGTGAACCTTAGTGAGAAAATATTTTAATTCATCTGAACATTCTTTAATATTCAGTGAGATATTGATAAAAATCTAGTTACTCGTAATATTTTTCTTAAGTAAGTTTGACAAATTACAAAACAATTTATTCCCAAAGCACTGATTCTTGAATAAAGTCTGTTATGTAATCTCTTCATTAACAAAACATTAGCAAACCTTGGATAGGGATGAGTTATACGTAGCTACTAATATACTTTTATTACAAAAATAACAAATGCCTAAAACTAAGTGAAGCTCCTTTTACTTCCTTACGTAAGAGTATAACAAAAAATTATTACCGGCCATTTTAATAATAATTAGAGAGGGTAGCGTTATCTGAATATCGCATCATCTATGAAGATACAATCTTTGAGAGAAATTACACTCTCTTTATGACTTGTCTGCGTGAGAAAAAATTCTCCGCAGAGATCGCATTTCGACCGCATTGATTTTACTCTTATGCTCCTTTTTACATACCCAACTCTCGCTTCCATATAATAACGTTGGGACAAGCACTGCGTTGTGTATTGCGACACGTGCCTTCTGGCTGAGGTGGTGGCTGCCGAGAAGTTGTCTCAATGCTCCGTTCACTCTATTTCCCGCATTCACTCTTCTTTCTACATCAGTGGTGTACCTTTCATCTCGACTGAATCCACATCCAAGATATACAAATTCATCCACTTGTCCTAGCACACCATTTCCTATTGCTACTCTAACATCTGTTCTGGCTTCTTCTCTTTCAAAAACCATTACTTTGGTTTTGCTCACATTCACACGTAGGCCCCTTTTCTTACAATCTTCTGCCATTACGTCGACTAGGGTTTGCAGGTCAGTCGCAGACTGCACTAATAGGACCGCATCGTCTGCATATAGCAGCGAGTTAACCACTGAGTCGCCCATCTGAACTCCCACATTCATTTCATTCAACCTTTGTAGACATTTATCCAGATATATGATAAACAGTCTGGCTGATAGAACGCAGCCCTGTTTAACGTCGATATTGACATCAAACCAGGGTGACATTCCATTCCATCAATCCAGCCTCACACAAGCTCTGCAGTCCATGTAGTTGGACTGCACCGCTTGTAGCAGTCTACCGTTAATACCATACTCCGGCAAAATATCCCAAAGTTCCTTTCGTACAACAGTGTCAAATGCTTTCTCCAAATCCACTAAACTGCAGAAAACCCTCTGGCCTACAGCCAGATGCTTCTCCACAATGTTGCGCAGAGGAAACACTTGATCCATGCATCCTCGTCCACACCTGAAACCTCCTTGTGCCTCACACAAAAATTCATCAGACACCATCCTCATTCTCCTTTCAATAATCTTACCATACACTTTGGCTGCCAAACTGGTCAAGCTTATGGCCCTGTAGTTTGCACAGTCATAACGTGAACCCTTGTTTTTAAACAAGGACACGATGACTGCGCTTCTCCAGTCCTCGGGAACCGTTCCTGAGCTCCAACATAAATTTAGAAGCATCAGGAAGGATTCCCAGACACATGAGCCTCCAAGCTTGATCATCTCAGCAGACACCATATCAATACCCGCTGTCTTACCATTTTTCAAACTTCTAATCGCCCATTCAACTTCATCCATACTAATGTCATCAGAGGATGCCGGTACCGAATGCTGATCTGTTAGACCACATGTGGCACCAGCATCACCCTGAACATCCGCACACATATCTCCAAAATAGTCACTCCATCGGCTTAACACATCTTGTGTTTGCGTAAGAATGTCTCCACCTTTAGACCTTATTTTATTCATTCTGAAAGCTGACTAACCACTTCGAGATTTCTTCACCTCCCTCCAGAAAAGTTTGGTGTTGCTCTCGAAGTTTTTGGTCAGCCTTTCTTCTGCAATCATATTTGCTCTGTCACGCTTCTCTTTCACTAAGGCTTTGGTGTCAGTCAAGCCGCTGCTCACCAATTCATTTCACAGATGAAATGAAATATAAACGACTATCTCCTGCTACAGCCAAAACATATATATTATTATTAAATATACTATTTTACAAGTGCAATATATGATAAATAAAGACATTTTAAGTTTGAAAAATCAGTTGTTCTGCGTGCAGCGAGAGTTATACGCTTCGCTTATGAGGCGTGCAAAAGTCATCTGACTAAAACTACAAAAGACAATGCCCACGGATATATGAAATCCTGTACCAAGTAGCATTAAAACCATTTTTTGTGTTTTATAATCCATATTTATCATATTAACAAATGTTCTTTTTGTTAACAAAATCCGGGTTCCAAGTTAATTTAATAAAATTGAAGATAACTTAAAAACATTGTCATTACAACTTTACGTTGGCTTTGATCAGTTAATTTTAGAGGCGTGAGAAAACTTGGTACCAAAAATAGGTATTGTCCTTTGCAAGTATGAGTTGCGTTATCATAATTATTCAAATACTTCATGTGATTATTTATATCTAGAGGCAATAAATGAAACAGTTGGGGTGTATGACTTACTTGTAGATCGGCTAAACGTAGCAACAAGGAAACCTACTCATAATAGAGTTATTTCCATTGAAAGCTTTATTGTTTGACAGGCTATTGAAAGCGAAACTGGAAGAACTTCTAAAATTTTGTAGTACGACCTTTCAGAGAGCGTAAAAGTAAACTTTTTTGTTTTCAATTAAACGCTTCTTTTGTTTAAGTATTTAAAATTTGTATCACTATGCGAAAATTAATAAAAGCAAGATAATAAAAATTATATAATAATAATTGCCAAAAAAAAGTTTGACTTTTTTTATTATATACAAGCTCCCATGAAAAATATGAGTAAAGGTTGAACCTAAAAAATACAAAAATGGCTACTAGATTTTGAATTACAAAAAGTTATGCACCAACGAAAAAGACACAACCCCATACACGTAACCAAATTTCTATCGAAACGTGATTGCGTCCATGACAGATGAACAAACAACAACGTCCTGATGAAATATTATGTTCCGGGAGTGTAGACAAATTACTGGTCCCCGTTCTCCCATCAAATATAAAACGGATTCTTTATTTGCCTACGAGTCTCCGTTTATACGTTTTCGCTAAACTTTGTTTCGTGTTTAAATAAACCTTTATTATTTTATCAAAGCCTCGTTTCCCTAACCAGAGGAGATTGCTATAGACACACAAATATAAATGTATAAATATTATTTGATTAGTCTAAACTGGATTCTATGAGAAAGTAAAGATTTATTTTATTGTCGAAATGAATCATACCAATATTATATAATTAAAAGCTTGTGAAGATGTTTGTCGGTCAGTGAAGCTTAAGCGACTGAACGGATTTGGATGAATTTGGTAGTTAGATAGATTCAGGATTACCATAAATACACTTTTTATGCCAAATAAATAGCAATTCCCGTAGGATAGCTATTTTTACCATATAGATCTAAAGAATAAACTGGCTCAAACATTATTTTACAGTTAAGTTACTGTCACACAAAGAACGTTTTTAAGCGCAATAGAGAGTTGCTACATGATACGCTTAACTTATCAAAGATACATTTTTTATTTCTGTTTTTGGACACAACTCTGAAATCCATGCAGGTGAAGAAAAATAATCTACAAGATTATTTAAACATATCTTTTTTAGTTGTCTCATTTAAGTAATTACTATATTTAGATATAATATGTCATGGGTCATACATTCACTTATAATATAACTATTGTCCAAATACCCAGGTATTTAGACACATCATAGTTAGTAGTTACTATAACGGATTGTAATGAGTTTAAAGTAAATGCTTAAACTAAAATTCATAAGTAAGATAAATGCTTGTGTTGAAATATTTTGCTTAACCTTCACTACCATGCAGTGATGATTTAGAGTAAAAGCTCTGTTTACGTTTCGTATATCACCCTAGGGCTATCTAATAACTTTGAAAATATATTTCATGAGTCGGGTCTTGATGTAAAAGATTTCAAAGTTACACACGAAGTTAATAAGGACAAGGATTTATGCATTTCAATTTGCTAGGTATATTAGAATAATTATTGAGATCGTTTTTAGTATAAGTTTCATCATTATATATAAAGTAATCATCATATATCCTATATAATCATCAAACTGATGGAGATCATGATCGGAAGCTTTTAAGAAATCCACAATAAATTTTTGGTTAAATACATAAATACTGGACAGTATCTACGCCTTCTCAGTCTCATAGCGTCAATTCCGTAGAGGAAATCTATTTACCGAGCATGTGATTAGCGAATCTAAATGTTTTTAATATTTTTAATACAATTAATTAAATTGAGAAACTAAATAAAATCTATAAATAAAAATTTTTAGACTCGATAAGGTAAATTAGCCTAATTAGAAAGATGCAAAACTATTAAAGATATGTAATTTTCATTCAATCGTAGCGCTTTTGATATTCATCTAATATTCATTTAATCGTAGCGCTTTTGATATTCATCTAATTGTAACTTTTTTGACATTCATCTAATATTCATCTAATCTTAGCGCTTTTGATATTCATCTAATATTCATCTAATCGTAGTTCTTTTGATAGTCATCTAATCGTAGCTTTTTTGATATTCATCTAATCTTAGCGCTTTTGATATTCATCTAATCGTAGCACTTTTGATATTCATCTAATCGTAGCACTTTTGATATGCCTCTAATATTCGTCTAATCGTAGTGCTTTTGATTTGTACCTACTTATAGCACGTCGTTTTCTATACTAATGGCAACATGAGTTGAACTGATTAAGATCGAAATTGAAACAATTCATTACATACATTCATTACATTACACATAGATTTTGATTGTTATTTAGATACTATTTTATAAGACTTATTCACCTATACATATACAATATATTTTTAATAAAGGTATTTACGTATACAGAGTTCTTAACTTTCAAAACGGGAATCATAATTAGAAACTTAGGGGGTCCAAATTGGGATTTCAATAACAGCGTCGTACCGGCTAAAATGGGAGATAATGTAGCGATAAAAACTTTCATATGGTGGATATGACATCGTCGGAATGTAATCTGGTAGTCGTAAACGAGACGTGGTTACCATGCGGGATATAGCACCATTAGGACTGTGTGGTTACTTTAGTGCACGACGCAACCCAAACATTATGCAAAATTTTAATTTTGTTACATTATTATTAGCTATTAGTTAATGTTTTGGCTTTTAGATTCGAGTTATTTTACTAATATTCACACTATAAAAATTTTTGTGATAGCATATTTGTTAATTTAACAATATTATTCCATGAAGAATATTACCAAATAAAACAGTTAAAATGAAAATTGTTCTTGCACATGAACAAGTTTTATTTAACGCATAGTTTAAATCTAAATATGACTTTATGTTATAATATTGGCTAAATTTCGAAAATATTCATATAAGAATATTTATGAAATTCATAAAGAGAAATTAAAAATATAGAATGAGTAAGTGTACAGTAAATATAAATATATTCTTTGCTTGTTTTGCATTATAAGCTTTGCTTTAATTATAAGAAATTCTGAGTTCATTTCGATAAATATTTTATGTTCTAAATTATGTGTTTTAATTTCAGATTTGATATATTAATATATCTATAACTTATCTGTAAAATCTATTATAAAGCTGTAATAGAGCTACGGATGTACTGAAGATATTTGAAAAAGAAATTACCGTGTGTGTGTTTATCTATTTGTTTGTTCATCACGCAAAACTACTGAGCGGCTTTTGATGAAACTTCTTTTGATCAATAGATCATGATTAAACTTAAAATCTAGTGTATTTATCCAGCTACTACTACTACTATCAGAACTGACTATCTAACTAACTTATCATCATGCCATAATACTTTCTGATATTTACGCGAATGTTACACATTTTGAAATAAAACTACGTTTGCGGAATCTATCGCGTTTACTTGATTTTACTACTATCCCGAAGTTTCGAATTCTTTACAGCATTCATGATCACGGGTGGACTTAGATGATAGACGTCCAAGGCTGATATGTTATTTCAACGGTTACATCTACCCACAGTATATGATTTTATCTCAGTCAGGCCGCGTTCCGATCCGGTGGTAGCTTCTTAGTCTTAGCTTTTGGCAAAATCAATATATTAAATAATATAAACTAATAACCAAGATTGTTTTCTTACTGGTAGTAATTGGTAGTTTGTGGTAGAATTTTTGAGCACTAAATAAAACCGAAAATTTTACAATTTAAAGAGGATTGTTATACTCATTTTAATATAATAACTTAAAAGTCTCATACATTATAAGCATAAAAATTTGAATTTTTTGAAATTTTATATATTTTCACTGGGTTTCTAAACGAATATTAGGTGGGTTAAACTAAATAAACCAAAAATTTTGTAAAATCATATACTGTGGGTAGATGAAACCGTTGATATAACATATCAGCCTTGGACGTCTATCATCTAAGTCCACCCGTGATCATGAATGCTGTAAAGTATTCGAAACATCGGGATAGTAGTAAAATCAAGTAAACGCGATAGATTCCGTAAACGTAGTTTTATTTCAAAATGTGTGAAATTCGCGTAAATGTTAGAAAGTATTATGAGAACCGTATTCCATTCTTTCTGTCACATTTCCTTAATGTGCTACTGAGCATATGGTTCACGGGACTGTAGCCTTTTTGGAAACTAGCTTGTTCGGGAGGCTAGAAATTGTCGTGTCTGTGCTCGAGTTGCTTTGTGATGATTCTCAAGAGCAATTTATAAATAAAAGTAGAATACCTTAATTAACCGTGTTAGAAGTAAATTATTACTAGTAGTTAATCTAGTTTATATCTTTGTAGTTTATACAGTCGATAAACTGGTTCTGCTATAATGTGAGTGGACTGTGCTGCCGTGTTCGTGCATGTCTAAGTTTGTGCAGTGCGCCGATGCGCTTTGAGGACACAATCACCATTAAGTTAAAGGCTAATTAAGCCCCTGAGAAACTTCCTTCTCTCCCACCGTAGTAGCGCTAACTTCATGAATGAAGTACGAGCGATAAGCGAAAGATCAAAATGTAAGTATTCTTGCATTCAAAAGTTTATTAATCAATATTTTCTGATTATTAGGTAAATATTACACATTAAAGACTGGTTATGAATATATACAATGCGAAAGTGGAAGGATGTAGGTACAGGGGGAGACCGAGACTTACCTACCTAGACTAAATCAGTCATGTATTGAAGGAAGGTGGAGTCAGGAGTCACCGAAACCGGCGAGCGTGTATGAAGAGAATTATGAATGTTGAGGCAGCGAGAGATGTGTGCAAGAATATAGCCTGCTGGCACTCTGTTCTCTCTGCCTACCCCGCAAGGGAAATGGCGTGATGATAAGTAGTAGTAGTATTGTAATACTAACATTATGAATAAAAGCTACTTTTACGGAATTAATTGCGTTTACTTTTTTTATGCTACTTGGATGGCAAACAAGCATGCGGCCCACCTGATGGTAAGCGGTTACCGTAGCCTATAGACGCAAGCAGCACCAGAGGCGTTACTCGGGCGTCGCCATGTCCAAGGAAAAGGATATGAGTTGGAGACGATGGATAATCAGGAGAGGATAGGTAGGAGAGTATAAGAAGGATAATAAGGAGAGGACAGGGAGATATTATGGGCCACGGCGCTCTCATTTGCTATAAGAAATACAACGGTAGGAGTTAGAGGATGGTGTTTCCTCGATCGAGCTGGCCCATTCATGCTGGGATATGGAAGGCTCTACCAGTAGCATATTTACTTGATTTTTTTATTGGTGTAAATATTGGTTTGGTATCTGAATAGATTTCTGAATAGTTTGCAATTAGTTTTGGTAGGTGGAGCCGCGTTCGTGTGCCAGGATTTTTATTATAAATTTTCGATAGCTAATCAATATCATCCCGAACACTTACCACCACCCTTAACAAAAATTCCGCCGGGGCCCGCAAATATAAAGTAAGCCAATCCTCGGATAGGACGTCTGCCGAGTTTAGCCAATCTTCAAGTCTTTTAATAAAATTATCGTTATAATATCTAAGGTGTAGTAGGCATACTATAATGGATGGAGGTTTTGCCCTACGCCGGGACAACAAAAAATTGTACATTACAAGTACAACATCATTGAATTTAAATATAAGAAGAGAATTATTATTGTAAAAGAAATATATACTTTTCAACTAAAGAAAAGTAAATGTATTTAAAATAGCTAATTTCCGCTAACCGTTTGCTCTTTACGTCAAACGAATATGGCTTCAATGTTCTCGCAGGCAAATTGTTTCCGTTTAAGGTACAGTCGTGTCAGTTTATTGAATGTCTGTCGAGAATCAGTCGGTTCTAAATTTATTGTTTCTTTTACTGTAGAATTAGTTTGTAATTCAGACCTAACTACCTTTGTCTATTCTATCTATACTATTATAAAGCTGTAACAGCGCTGTCTGTACATTTAATATATTTGAGAAAAAATGATTTTATTAGCCTATATAGGCGTGTCTAAACATAAAATGATTTTTTTAGATTTTTTGTCTGTCTGTTTATCTGTTTGTTTGTTCGCGCATCACGCAAAAACTACTGAACGGATTTTTATGCAACTTTTTTTATTTTTTTATTTTATAGCTCTTGATTAGACTTAAAAACTGGTATACATTTTATCCCGCTACTATATCGGTAACCTGAGATATAACCTAAAAACTAGCTTTTGGCAGCAGCGAAGCCACGGGCAAAGGCTAGTATTATATATTTTCGGTTGGAACGCTAGTTTTTGGATTATATATCAGGTTCCCGGTATAGTAGCGGGATAATATGTATACCAGATTTTAAGTCTAATCAAGAGCTATAAAATAAAAAAAGTAGCATCAAAATCCATTTAGTAGTTTTTGCGTGATGCTCGAACAAACAAACAGATAAACAGACACACAGGCAAAAAAATCTAAAAAAGAACGTTATGTGTCTAAAACACGCCTATATAACCTATTGCAGTATTTTTTTCTCAAATATCTTAAATGTACAGGCATAGCTATGTTACAGCTTTATAATAGTATAGATTTGTAGTAAATTACTAACGTTGCGTGATTTTACTCTCAGATGCTAACAAATACCTATAGTAATAAAATAAAAGTTAAAGTTAATATATAGCAGTTATATGAATTAATTTAAGCTAACAATTTTTATAATAAGTGTATTAATTAAAATTGTAATTAAATTATTTTAGTAAAAGTAATGTATTATGTGAACGAGTCACTTACCATTAACAGAATTCTAACCAAAGAAACCGCCGAAACAGCACATACCTGAAGACAATAATTGAAAATAAATTAAATTACTATAAATATATATTAATTTTTAACAAAGCGTTTGAAACATAAACGAAGCACAGTATAATCCTAAAAGCCATCACAGTGTCGTTCGGTTTACGATAGCGTATCTCTGCCTGCCCCTTGGGGATGCTTTGTGGGGATTACAACCTTGACGCTCATTAATTTTAATTTGAAATGCCGTAAAAATGATCTAATTATAATTTATTTACATTATTTATTAATGTTTTATTGCAAACGTTAGGTAATTTCATGATTTAATATGATTAGTAAAAATAAAATTAGGTAGGTATTGTATGTCTTAGGAACAATAAAAGTTTCTGCATACATATATTTGTCAGTGTGTTGACGGACTAAGAATACAAGTGTCACCACCCCATCCATTCCCGCGAGTGTCGTACAAGGTGACTAAGGGATGCAAGTAATTATCATTCAACTCATTTAATAAGTTCAGATAGGTAGGTCCTAGCGCAAGTGTGTCCACAGTGTGTCAAAAAAAATTGAGATAATCTCGCTCCGTGTGGAGTCCACACAGAGCGAGATTATCTAAATTTTTTTAATACGGATTTATTGGTTATTTATAAGAACTTTTTATTTGTGTATATTTTTATTATGTACATGTAAGCATGAATTACCGTGTGTTTTAATATATACCTCGTCTAACCATACACGCTGTATAGTATCTATTTTACTAGTTATTGTGTTTTCCCATTCATTGTCTCTTACATTAGTTCAGATCATTAGACAAAAATTTCTAAAAGAACCCTATCCTTAATAATAGTAATATGTAGGTACTATAAATAGTAATAACTAATAATAGTAGATTGGCTGTGTGGGGCCGGCATCAAGAATAGCTCCACCCCGTCTCTTCCTATGGGAGTCGTAAAAGCCACCTAAGGGATTACCGGGGCACCGGGCAGCAGCGTTCCCCTGTGTACTAAAAACATCCACTGAGATCGCCAACCCGCCTGCCAAGCGTGGCGATTATGGTAAACCCCCATTTTGGGGAGGCCTATGTCCAGCAGTGGACCATGAAAGACTGATGGATGGATGGATGGACTATAAATAGGCAAGTGCGTTTGTTTGTTATGTTTTCATGCCTTAACTACTCAACCAACCATCATTAAATGACAACCCAGAAAAGGACATTGAGTACCTACTAATACGAATGTGAGCAAAGCCAAAATAATGGTTTTTGAAAGAGAAGAAGCCAGAACAGATGTTAGAGTAGCAATAGGAATTGGTGTGCTAGAACAAGTGGATGAATTTGTATATCTTGGATGTGGATTCAGTCGGGATGGAAGGTACACCACTGATGTAGAGAGAAGAGTGAATGCGGGAAATAGAGTGAATGGAGCATTGGGACAAGTTCTTGGCAGTCTTCACCTCAGCCAGAAGGTACGTGTCGCAATACACAACGCAGTGCTTGTCCCAACGTTATTATATGGAAGCGAGAGTTGGGTATGCAAAAAGGATCATGAGAGTAAAATCAATGCGGTCGAAATGCGATCTCTGCGTAGAATCTGTGGAGTGAGGCTCACTGACCGCATTTGTAACGAAGACGTAAGAGAGCGAGTAGGTAAGAAAGAGAGTATTGGTGTAAATATGCGAAAGGGAATGCTCCGATGGTTCGGACATGTGGAAAGAATGCCGGACGAGCAACTGGTTAAGAAGATATAAAATGCGAAAGTGGAAGGATGTAGGTTCAGGGGGAGACCGAGACTCACCTATCTAGACCAAATCGGTCATGTATTAAAGGAAGGTGTAGTCAGGAGTCTCCGAAACCGGCGAGCGTGTATGAAGAGAATTATGAATGTTGAGGAAGCGAGAGATGTATGCAAGAATATAGCCTCTTGGCACTGTTCTCTCTGCCTACCCCGCAAGGGAAATGGCGTGATGATAAGTTAGATAGTTAGTACCTACTCCCTTATCCCGGAAAAATATACATTGCCTGTGAGAAAGCATTTTTTGCATAGAGATAAAGAATGTGCCGTATTTGTATTCTAATATCCATGCGGACCAATTCGCGCCCAGAATCTATGACATTATATTGGGGTTGAATAAATAATTCCACATAAGAAATCTAATAAGTTTAAGTTACACAATACCTACTTCAAAGCTGAAAACCTCCATGCGTCAGTAAACATCTTTTGATTTACTTTGTGACCCAATCATCTCCACATGACGAAAACATATCACTTCCATACGTTGAGCAAGCATTTAAGGGAACGAGTTTTACATACAGAGAAAATCTTTTAGGACGAAAGTAATATCAGGCCAAACTCCTTATTATGAGCTATAGTACATCTTGCTATCTTATTTCAATTTGTACGCTCCATTGATTGCAGATACCTCGAGCAGTCTTCGTTTGCAATTACTGCGAGTAACAGGGACACATCTATACACAGAGAAAGATAAAAGAAAGGGATAGTAAATATTTTTCTACGGGGAGACGAAAAATATCGAAAAAGTTATCGCATCAAAGTCTCGGCGCTGTAAAGGTCTCATTAAAACTGTTCTGCCAAAGAATTCTATCCAATTTATACGACAGTCGGCGGTAGATTGGTCGTAAAGTAAATATAAACATTTTTTGGCTGGTGTTTAAATAATGCCTAAGTTACTTTGATGAATTCAACTCTTTAATGAATTTAGTTAGAAAGTTTGTTGAACAATCAATAAGGCCATTGAATAAAGGGAACTACTAATATTTATCTACTTTGACTTATGAGTATTTGTCGAGTTGTTAATATAATCAAATAAACATTGTTAGTTTACCACCGAAGGAATGTAACATAGTTCCAGTGGCCCACCAATAAAGGCGGAGAGACGGCACACGGCGGGTTTCTTTAGTGGATGAAGGCCTCACACTATCCTGTTCGTTGCCCCGAATGACGGGGTGTGTGGTTAGGAACATTTTTTCCCGCCTTAACAAAAAAAAAGGCTACCTACTTTGTCCGCCGGCGGACCACTGAAGTAATGCAACACAGTACCAGTGGTCTGTCAACACCGGCGGAGAGACGGCACACGGTGGGTTTCTTTAGTGGGTGAGGGCTTTACACTACCCTGTTCGTTGCCCCGGACGACGGGGTGTGCGGCTAGGTACATTTTTTCCCGCCTAAACATAAAAAAGGCTACCTACTTTGTAGTAGAAGGACTCAAGCTACAAAAATAATTATGTGAGATAATAACAGATATAAACGAATACCAATATCAACGATAAAACGTATCAAGAACGGCTCATAACATCGTAAATATATTAAATAAATGTGTAATACGGCTACATCAATATCCTGTTATGAATTTTACAGGAGGGAAACACGCTATGAACAACATATCAAACATTTCCAGAATCGTTTACGGATAAAAATATTTGTACAAGAAATCTGGAGGACCCGCGAAAATATTGACAAGAAATTCATTTCCTAAGAAAAGCACGATTTACAGGAGTATACTCCGCGAAGACAACTTTTACCCGTCATCTGTCAATACCGCACATCCAGGATTTACTTTTAAAGTATATCATTATATTTTTTACATTACATCGTGTGTGCAAAAATGTACTTATTTCGCGCTCCGGTGGTCTGAAAATGTGACATCAGCACAAGTGTGAAGGCGCCTGTCTTGGTATAGGATAAAATTTATGAGGTGACTATACACTCCATATCACGACCTCTTCGGTTTACGGTCACTGGTTATTATTTTGTAATAATATAATGCTATTTCCACACGTGACGAATACTAATACACTGACTCCGTATCAGAGGCCTTTATACTACTGTTGGTGTAAAAGCATCGGCTACAATTGGTTCTCTCATTACAAAGGCAACTCAAATCAAAATTTATCGTCCGTAATTTTATACTTTTATCTGTAGTGGAAACTGTTAAAATCTGTATTATATCTGTAAGTATGCCTTTTTAACATAAACTAAAACAAACATAAACTAAAACAGAACAACTACTATGTTCTGCTCCTTTTCAAAATCACGGGAATAGGTTACGTAGCATTAGATAAAAAATAGACATAAATAGACTGTCATATATGTAGTTATTAAAATTAAAAAGATAATAAGAATAAACAACAAATTATCAAAGCAAAATTTAAACTTGCAACGAATGAAAGAATAATTACTTTATTATTTGCATTCATCAGTCATACATATTTTTATAGACTTAGAATGCGAAACAATCCTACGTCTATTCATATTTTTGTTAAATTTCAGCAGTAATTTAATATCATTTTCTAGGCCTTAGTAAGATGTTTCACCAATCAGTTGCTTTGTATGCAAAAGACCTTCAATAGTGTTTGTATTATGTCTATTGCGTTGTTTTATTTTCATTAAATTTATAGAATACGGCGGCACTTGAATGAGGTAGACTTATAATTGCAGAAACAAATTTTAAAAGCGTAGGATATAATTGATTGTTGAAGTTAGCAGGATCACAGGTTACAATGACTTTATGCCAATAGGTTTCGAGGTCTTCTGCATCAGCAGGCGTTAGGTTACATTGTTACGCAAAAACCCTTCACTCAGTGTCTAATTGTTGCAGCTCATCAACTGAGATCAAATTTTGAAATTTAATTGCCAATGAATTTGTGGGTTAATAAACTGCATTTATTTGATTACATCATTGCTACCTATTTTTACCGGATATGCTCCTTCAATAAAAAAAAAATGGGACGTATTTGAGTGTGAATGAATGTTTTAATATCTTCTTGATTTAGAGGAACTCGCGGAGACAAGAGAGGCAATCTTTGCTCCTAGATAAAGATTATCTATTGACTTGTAATGTCACGTTTTGTCAACCTGAATTAATCCGACTTCAGTTCGCGATATATATCCGTCGTCCACGTACCTTCTAATAAAGTTTAAAAAAACAGTCACTATATTTCCATGCATCTTATGAATTTGCGGCTCACTGACTGCATCAGCTTCATGTTATTAAAAATTTCTAACCAAAATTTCAAAACTCTAGATAGAGCTTATTATATGGATTGTTAAATCTGAACAAGAATCAGTAATCAGCATTTAGGTGATCCTTAACAGCACCTTTGGTGAAATATAATTTTAGTAGTATTACCCTACCAAAATACGGCATACAGCTGCCTAATGGAAAGTCATACAGTTTGAGCTGGATTAAGGATTTTATGAGGCTTTACATCCAAAAACTGATTCTTTTAGAATTCCGGTTCTTTAACTATTTTTCTACTAAACTGATTCTTATCAAACTTTGCACACATATTGGTGGATAGTGGAACTCTTCAACTGTCACTAGTAACCGAGTTTGGACTAATTTAGTTGGTTTTCACGAGTTCTAATATATACTGTATGCTTGGTGATGAGGATAAAAACTGCACAGTATAAGGTAACTTTAACTTAATAACAGTATGTATTTGAAAATAAGTTGTATTTTTCTTTTCTCTTTAAAATACAATTAGAAAAACGTCATGGAGGCCTTATTAAATATCTTCCTATATATTTTCATATAATATACTTAATGCTACGGCCCAACTCTGGTACCCTAGAATTGTCCCGGACTTTATAAGTTCCGCCGGAGATTATAAGTTTGTATCTGGCAACCCTAATTCCAATACATAATGGGTTATAAACCACGCAAATTAATCCAATCAAATTGTGTCTTTCTTACAGTTATGTCTAATAGGTTCTTTATTTAGAATCGCGTGCGCTAGGTGTGAAACTGCGGGTCGCGCCGCCGGCGGTTGCGTGCGAACGCAAATAGTTAGAATTCAGTGCACGCGTCGCGAAACTGTCACACACTTTATTGTTGTCTATTCGACTGTATTTTTAAACGACATTTTGATGCTTACAAATTGAACATGATTATTTATGTGCACGATAGTGTAATGTAATGAATGGTTGAAAGAATGTTTTGATCAAAACTCTGGATGAATGAATTGAGATTTGAGATTTGAGATTGATGGTCAACCAAAGATTACATAATGTAAGTATGTTGCTCATTAAATACTGACTAAATGCCGTGAGTTATAGATTATGATTATTATGCTTTTTTAATTTATTTTAGGAGATTCTATTAAAATCGCATTATTGCTATCCAATCTCAAAGTAAGTTAAGCATTATTAATACTTTATAGCAAAAATATACGTGCATTAAACCCTATGTGATTTAGTTAGTATACAGCGTGTAATTTAAACTACGTTTGATATCGTAGCTGCGATATCGCTATCGATATCCAAATGTAACAGCACAAGTAATTTTGGGAAATATTCTATTAAAAAAAATCATATTAAATATTAATTAATTAATATTTGTAAAATTTAATCGATTTATTACCTCTGACATTCTGCGTGCAACGTTGTATACCTATAGCGCGACTTCTTTGTGTTCGAGACGAAAGAGCGCCGCTCGTATTTCAGCGAACCAACTATGCCTACACCTAGGGTCATGACCTTGTAAGTGTAACTAGATTTTTTAAATTTCTCCACCATACTAGACGATTGTTTGTAACTTTTAATTTGGTTTGTCCGATAATACCACACACAATAATACTAATTTATTATCACATCAACTTGACGGTTACAGAGATGTTGTTCAATTTGTCCGCCTTGTAAGTCTACGCATTTTTCGCATCATTTACGAATGTTTTCACAAACACGTTGTAGCACTGATGTATCGAATTTAATTTGGTCAAACGCTGAGACTATCCGTAAATGCATTTCGTCCTCGGTATCGCATGCTTTTTCTAAATACAGACTGCTTGATGGTTGCCCAGAGAAAAAAATACAATGGAGTGAGATCAGGTGACCGTGCTGGCCAATTACCTGGTCCACCACGGCCAATCCAGCTTTCCCCATATTCTGTATTTAAATAATCTCTCACAGTCCGGGAAAAGTGCGGTGGCGCGCCGTCGTGTTGAAACCACATACGACGCACAAGATCGAGATTTAACTCATCAAGTTCTTCACTGAGTTCTTCTCGCAAGAAACGAAGGTAGTTGCTACCACTCATGGTCCTTTCTCGAAAATAAGGGCCGATAACCTTATTACCCATAATTCCCACCCAACATTTATCTTCCATCGATATTGGAAGTGACTAGGTTTTATGCAATAAGGGTTAATGGTAGACCATACGTGTTAATTGTGTGCATTAAAGATTCCTGTTTTAACGAAGGAGCACTCATCAGTGAACAGTATGTGGTTCGAAAAATCTCTATCTTCTTGAACTTTATCTAAGACCCATCTGCTGTACTCCATTATAGGCTCGTAGTTGGTAGAAAGTAGAGACTGAACTCGAAGATAGTGATATGGGTGCTGGCCATCATCTTTGAGTGCTCGCCAAACGTGCATATGGTTTACACCGAGCTGGCGTCCTACTGAACGCGTGCTTCGCGTGGTATCTTCCCCAAACATATCTAAGATTTGTTCTTCGACATCGTCATGCAGTCTTGGCCTTCCTGCGTCAATACGCTGTTGTTCATGACCATGCACACTGCCAGTATTGTACATGCGTACATGTAAACGCTGAAATGCTATCGCTGATGGCAATGCAATGTTCCGTGGAACACTGAAGAGTTCCTCGTAAATTCTGCGCGCCTCTGCATAATTGCAGTCACATTTTCCAAGACACATCAACATATTAAAATACTCCTCGTTTGAATACAACATCTGATAAAACACAAGTCACTCACGGTAGATATTACGTGAAAATACAGACGTCCGTTCGAAAGAAATCTGCGCGGGATACTAAGGGGCAAGGGGCGGCTTATAAAAGGAATAGGTACAAAAGCGGCGCGTGCGACAGGCGGGCATCGTTTGATATTTTCCCGATTTCTTATTTCAATTTTTCAAAGACTGCTGCTACTGATTTTTTCTTTTTAGGAAAATTCTCACTATAATTGCCCGACCCGGGGATCGAACCCGAGACCTCATGATTAGCAATCGCATCTGCATCACACTACCGCTACACCACCGAGGCAGTTAATACAATTAGTATATTATCTGGCCTTAATACCATCATCTAGCATGACCAACGGTGAAGTATCTGAGTGTGTTTTAGTAATTGTAAAGGGTGGCAGCCGTCAATTCATATATTTCCAATCTGCGAAATTAAATGGTTAATAACGGCTTGGCAGTGTTTTTAATATTATTGACTCTTTGAGCGGTTACAACTTATGAACAAGTGGCTTGTCTGCCACCATGTAAAAAAATATTGTAAATACTCGCAACATTATATAAAACACTATTTGTTTGCTACAGTTTTGAAACTAATATGAAAAATTTGTTTTTTCATTTTAATTGTAAGTATCACACAGGATAATATGGGTAATTATAAACCTAAGACCTTGCCGAAACTATAGACTTGAGCCATTTGAACCACCCGCTAGTCAATCCTTATTAAGATAATTGTAATGAATCTTTTTTATTGGACCATAAATGTTAAAATCTGTAAAGTAACTTTTAAAGAGTGTAATTTTAACATTTCTAGAACAGCGCGAAAACCTGCGAGCGATAATGCTCGCATGTATAGACAATTTAAAAGCGCGAAAATTCTATCCGTGCGGTGACAGGCAAGAATACAAGTGTCACCACCCCATTCTTTTCCAAGGGTGTCGTATGAGGCGACTAAGGGAAGTAAGCAATTATCATCCATTGCATGACTGGTGGTAGGGCTAGGTACCAAGTGGGAGTACTCATTTGGTATAGGGCCCGAGCGGGTTGGTACCACCATCTCTCGTGTGACCGGCCATGAAGCACATCGTTGCGTTTTGGCTGTAGCAGGACACAGCCGTTTATATTTCATTTCATATCTGTGAAATAAATTGGCTTGACAATACTTTCGGTATGGTCGAGTCCATGGGCGACGGTTGCCATTTACCATCGGATGGACCGTGACTCATCTGCCACTACATGCAATAAAAAAAAATGTCATATAAAAACTTTTCTTGATGGTTTGAACCTTTTTTTCTTTTAAAATATGTGCTCTATATTGGAATAGTAAGGTGAGCTAGGGAAGAAATCTACTGGCTCTTTGGGGAGAGTCGCAGTCGGTGAGGTGAATTTATCTCACTATTATTGTTGTCAAAAAAGTTGACAATCAGAGACTATCTATGCAAAATTATCATATTAAGGAATATAAATATGGAGTCAGAATATATTTTACCCTTTTTCATCATCTTTGTTAATGAATCCTGATAGGCTGTGAATAATGATGTTGTTATACGATAAGCTCGGTTGTCAAAGAGCAGTGCTAATGAAGCAGACGACCGCACGTAATACTATGCGTTGTTAACCTGCCTGACTTGATATTTGTTAAGTACTTAAATGTGGTGGGTATTTATTTTTAATTCGCTTATCTTAAATAGTTGTACTTATGTTTACTTACATCCTACATGTATAATTTCCGTAGTAACGATATAAATAAAAGAAATGAGGCAATGCAGTACTCGTATAGTTGTCCATGAGCTACGATAACCACTTATTATCAGGCGTGGTGTGGCTTGGCTGCCATGCAATATTTATGTAATTACATTTATGTAAATAATCTATAAACTCTTACCAGTTAACAGTCTCAACACTTATTTTTCAGATTTTAATCGGTTGGAGGAGGTTCTCAATTCGTCTGTATATTTTTGTTTATTTTTAGTGTTACTAATAATAAAATAAATAAATGTTCACGGACATTTCACACAACGTCCTCTGGTCCCAAACTAAGCTAAACGCTTGTGCTATGGGTACCAAGTTACGGATATAATAGATATATTACATTTTTTTTGTAAATAATATACATATAATAGATAGAAAACACCACACGCAAATATCTGTGTTCATCACACAAATAATTGTCCTGAGTGGGAATCGAACCCACGACCTCGTTCACGGAGGTCGGTTATACTACCGACTACGCCACGATGCCCGTTACTAATAGGGCGTACTATTGTCTATTGATTCACCAAATATTAGAAACAGTGTATTTTATCAGAAACAATCTGATACATAATATAAATCTATGTAAAAGACTGTGTCGCATCATTCAACTCATAATGTTCGCGAGGTATATCGGAACCTTTTCACGCATGGCTTGAGACCCAACAAGCTCAGATAAAAGGGGTACGTCGAACCCCAGAGAGGATCGGATTAAATATAGTCGCGAAACTCAGGTGATGGGCCTTGGACCATCGACAATACGTTTAGTGAAATAGACTTTTGACGTCAAAGGGATTGGGCTTGGCAGAGGGTAGAATATTTTTGCTATATACTATGTTTTATTTTTTGGTTGGGAGTTGAAACTTATTTGAAATTATCTTGAAACGTTAGCGCGTAGTAGCAAGAATTTAAATGTAAGCCTTAAATTAAATAGCCTATCTCTACAGTTACCATGCTAACACTTACTTTACAAATTATTTATATGCATATAATTATATTTACTATTAATTTTAAATTGTGTATTGGTTTAATTCATCAGTCAAAACTAAGGGATTATCTATTGACTAAATTCACCCAGGTTTTGTGTAACCTTACCATCATATCTATACAATTAAATGGAAGGCCGGTTTTTTTGTTCGGTTATACTGCAAAAAACTACTAAACCGAATTATATATAATATATTAAATATAATACTTATACAATAATATGCAGCGTGTTTCGGAGACGGTTTTAGTATATGATATATTGGTGACTACTTATCCGGAATCTATATTTTTGAAGTGAAACATCTAATGTTGGAGGAAGGGTAAAACCAACTGTTAGCATGGCGACGCTTATGCCTAATAATAGGAATCCTATCCGAAACAGATTTTTCATTGACAATACTTTGACGCCAGTGAATCCGCAGGGAATGTACTAGTTTACTATATTTGTGTATGAATGTGATTACTTGACATAATCTTTTTGTCATTGAAATGAAACTTGAACTTTCTTCCTTCTTAGTCTAAAGCTTTCGTAGTTAAGTGTTTTAAGTTTGTAATCAAGCGGGTTAGTAATATTTTGTCAAGCATATAATGTTTTATAGCGGCCGATACATCATTAAAACACTTTGACACCGGAGATAAAAGCTCGCGTTTGTGTTACGCAATATTCGCACCGTGCCATATATTAGTCACTGTAATTGTGGGTCATCAATAATAATATCGAAAAACAAAACAAAACATTCTGAACACGTATTTTTCAGATATTAATCGGTTGGATGTCTGATCTTACAACACTTTTTTATTTTTTAAACAATTATTGGTACCTATATAGCTCTAAAAAATCACAATTTTATGTTCCTTGGTCTATATAAATTCGATATAGTAATCGTTAATGATGGCTTATTATATAAGATTGCAGATTGATATTATTGGAAGTATGTTTTTAAATGAAATTATAGTGTAATTAATATTGTTTGCCTAAGTATTAATATGGTGTGCAACCAAGGTAAACCATATTACTAATAGATAAGTATTACGAAATATATCATAGGTAGGTACTCTCTCAAATATCTACAAAAGAAAACATTCACAACCTGTATCAAATTCACAATAGACCTCTTTTCCGTTCACAGTTCTTACATAAAATACAATACAATTCATACATAGGTTTATATAGGGCTTCTCACATAATCCGGAGTGCACAGAGGCCCCCTGAGCCAATTTGCATCGCGACGGGATGCCGCCCTCTGGGATACTTGCTCAATATTTTACGTGTAAAGGAAAATGCAGGTGTAATAGGAGAATATATACTCGTGGAATTAAACTTTACCTTTATATCAATTATAGTACATTAATTTTTAATGTCACAATTAATTCCTATGGACGATTAAAACTATAAGTAGGCAATACAACTGCAAGAGAAAGAAAATCCGAAATAAAATTAAGTATGCAATGGTAGTCCCTCTTTTTAAAAGTACAAATATAATTAAGACTTAATGTAAACGTTAAACATTTAGGGCTTTATTCATAGAAACTAACAGCGCTATAGCACTAATTTAGGTAACACTGTTTTGTCCCTTTTCAACAAAGTGCATTGAAAATTTTACAGAAAGTGACAAAACAGCTGTCAGCTTAAACAGTGTTTTAAATCAGTTTTATTTTATTATGAATAAGGCGGTAAATGTTAATGATAGTCAGATAGTAATTCACAGTCACAGTCAGTGTCCACGAACGCTTGTTATATACGTAGGAGGATGTGGAGTTTGGGTATGGCCGTTGGTCAGTGCGATAGCTTAGCGGTCTAGAGCACTTCCCCGGATTAGAAGGGACGCAGGTTCAATTACCGCTCGCACTAAAGTTCTCTTTTTCCACATTTTCATAAATAATTTGTTCTTTAAAGTAGCTGAGGATGTTAAGTGCTAAAATACAGATCAAAATGTTTAATAGAATCTCCTAAAATCTTCTTGTTGATGGAAGAACCAAACAAATTTTTGTTGGCCTGTTCCAGGAGTTGAACCCTCGTGATCTGCAGTCGCATACTCTGCCACTAGACCACTGAGGCAGTCAGATTACATTGTATATAGGTACTGTTCTGAAGCAAGATATGGTGAATAAAGCAACGATAGAGAATTTTGCTAACTAGAAGTAAAATCCGTTGAAAAGGAAAGTAAGATTGATATAGGTTGTGCTATGAAGTTGGTTCGGATGTTGGTCGGGCGTGTATCGATATTATTCGTGCCTAAAAGACTCTGCACTTTAGGATATTGGCAATGTTACCTTTTTTTAGAATCTGTCATTTGTGATAACCAATATTCCTTATATATCCTAAAATATATGTTCAGATGTAGGTACACGGGAAGACCAAGACTCATCTACCTAGACCAAATCGGTCATGTATTGAAGGAAGGTGGAGTCAGGAGTCTCTAAAACTGGCGAGCGTCTATGAAGAGAATTATGAATGTTGAGGAAGCGAGAGATGTATGCAAGAATAGAGCCTCATGGCACTCTGCCTACCCCGTTAGGGAAATGGCGTGATGATAAGTAGTAGTAGTATATGTTCAGATGGATAATATGCATTTGTTTCATGTAATAAAGTTTTTAAAGATACGAGTACACCATCCTTCCATCCATCCATACATCAGCCTTTCAACGTCCACTGCTGGACATAGGCCTCCCTAAAAGAACGCCACAATGAGCGGTCCCGTCATGGGGAATAATGCCGTAGTCGCCACGCTTGGCAGGCGGGTTGGCGATCGCAGTGGACGTTGTTAATACTCGAGGGAGTACTGCTGCCCACTCCCCCGGTATTCCCTCAGTCGGCTCTTACGACTTCCGTGAGTAGAGAGGGGTGGGACAATTCTAAAGCCAGCCCCACACGGCCAACGAGTGTCACCACACACTAAGATATCCCTAGCCTTGTATCGCAGGGTACTTTACAAATATAAAATGTAATGGACATAAAATAAGCTCAAATTCAAAACAACCATTTTCGTATCACATAAAAAATATTTTGCTGCGTGGAAAATGTATCCATAACACGCGGTGTCTACTAAGCCCCTCCACCATATATGCAGTTAGCTAACAGTATATTGTATAACCCATTAAATTCATTGTTGGTATTCAGGAGCAATAGAAATAGAAAGTTACCTATCTTGATTGAGACACTTCACACGAATATTCTAAATTGTGTAAAATTATCCTTTATTAACATTCTGAATCACTCTTTATAAACAATTCATTTTGTAAAGCATATTTGTGGTATCAAGAAACGGAAGGCATATTAAGTCGGAATAAAAAGTCTTCAAGTTGGGTCATAGAGGTTCAAAGAACAATGGCTCCATGTAAAAATTGATAATCAGAAAAATAAAATTGAATCGGAGCGGAAGCCGACACAAAATTTGGAAATGGGCTAGGTACATAATAAACAACTCCATTGCCAAAATCTTAAATTTAGAATTTTGCTATCTTCTTCTGTAATGGATACACATAAAAATGTGTGAGTCCAGTAAATGGTGGCAGGATAGTGTGGTTTTGTTCTGTGATATTATACTCAAGGGATATTTTTATATATTTTGGAGTGAAAACTTCTTTAGGGGCGTTGAGCACTTTTTGGGTGAACAAAAATCATGAAACTCGCGTCATCGTCACCGAACGCTCCGATCTTATTTAGGCACGTTGGGTACTTTTTGGGTGAACAAAAATCATAGAACTCGCATCATCACCGTCACCGAACGCTCTCCGAAAGAAGTGAAAACTAAGTAAATTGTGAATTGTATCGTCGAACTATTATTATTTTAAAATTATTTTTGGTTTGTAAGTAAGAAGTGGTAATGACCAATTAATTGTTCATTAACACTTCTTTTATTTTAATAGCTCAACGATACAATTCATAAGTTACTTAGTTTTCACTTCTATCGGCAGTCCCCAAAGACTGCCCCGCATGCTTTTTTTTTTGCTTTTGATATTTACCAGAGCACAAAGTGCAAACATGTGAAATAGAAAATGATAGCCACGAGCGGGGATCTAAACTCTATAAATGCCGTTCAGACGTTTTGCCAACTAAGCTATCGCGACATAACACTCGGGGCCAATTTCCATTACACATTACTTCTTAGTGTCTTAAATGACGCACGTGCCATGTGTCTGATGTATTTACATACATTTTTCCAACCAGATAAGCTTAATTATAATTAAGAACTATACCAATATAAATGTCACGATCAATCAAAAATGAAACTCCAGCACTATCGTTCACCAAACGAACTAGAACAATAGGAATATATCCACTGTTGTTTTATGGCTTATTTTGCGTACTTTCCCAATGGAGCCGAGCAATTCATACTGGAATAAGAACGGCTTTATTATCACTAAGCCGTATAACGTTCATTAATAGAGCCCTGGCTATACAGAAGTAGCTTTTGCTAATAATATTTTAAAACATAGCGTCACGTCTGTATTCCCGAAGGGGTAGGCAGATGTGTATTTATTACACACCCACGGTTCCAGCTATGTTTAGGTCCCCCGTAATAGGGCCTATTGCCGTCTACCGGGTACGGGGATAAGCTCAATAACATTGCTCGATTGCCCGGGAATCGAATCCGAGACCTCATGATCAGTAGTCATACACACTACTACTGCACCACCAATGCAATTATAAGAATATATTAAAATAAAGAGCCAGGACGGGCAATATTACAAGATTTTCCCGTCGTTGACTACTCAGGGGCGCAAGCTAAATGAATTCACAATCATATTCACAAGGAGAATATTATCAGCAGATTGATATGTGATTAAGAGCTGAGCTGAGCTGAGCTCCTTGATACTTTACAAAGCTACAAAAACAATGTGTAGTTTTGAAAATAAATAAACATACATTTAACGAACAAAGCATACCCAGACACAGAATAGCTACAGACTGTCCTATATGAGTCATAATTCTATAATCTTAATCACTACGCCAACTGTAATTATATTCATGGGGTTTAAATTATTCATTAAGTAATATTGTCAGCGACAAAAATTTATGTAATTTGGTACAGTATTATATATATATATGTTTAAGAAATCAAAAAATGATCTGCTGAGAGAGCGGTCACTAATATAAATAGTGTTTTGAAAATAATTGTGTCAATCTATCACACTATATACTCATCGTGGAAAAACACAGCACAGCTTTTAAAAACGTAATAAATTGTCTATAAATAGTGTACTGATGTATGAGTACTGTGCAAATTGAACGAGAACATAGACTCCTTAAATTATTAAACTTGGACAAACAAAAAGTAGGGGCTAACTCGATATTGAGGTGACTGGGGCAAATATTGTTCATAGCACGTATTGGTTCCATTCATTAACTTACGAGTACCTGGCTACAAAACAGACTTTTATTTGGGGAATAAGTAGTATGATAGCGATTATGAAATATTGAGTGCGTTTCAGTATATACTATGGCATGTGATTACTTGACTTTAAGGCTAATCTTTTCGTGGCTACAATTAAAATGAGTTTTAATAAATAAAGTGTTTCTCACAATTATTTGAAGTCCAAGCTAGATATTGGAAGTGTATTTTGTATTGTAGAAATTATTTATATGATTCAAAGTTACCTACGATACAATGATTATTGCCCAGTGCAGGTAATTTCTAGTGGAAATGCAATTCCTAGCATGATATTTATTACTATACGACGGGCTATATGACGGGCCTCGTGGCGTGGTCGGTAGTGTAACCGACTTCAGTGCAAGAGGTCGTGGGTTCGATTCCCACTCAGGACAATTATTTGTGTGATGAACACAGATAATTGTACTGCGTCTGGGTGTTTTCTATCTATGATATGTATGTATTTACAAAAAAAAAGTAGTATATGTACTATATCCGTAATCTGGTACCCATAGCACAAGCGTTAAGCTTAGTTTGGGACCAGAGGACGTTGTGTGAAAATGTCCGTAAATATTTATTATTTATTTATATTTATTTCTATAATTCAAGTACTACCCTCTCACAAAAGATCAGCGTAAAACAATGGTACGAGTAGTTACTCCTACTGTTGTGTTTCGTATGGCGAGTGACAGCACCGAGGCTCTATACTCTCCTTAATCTTTTCTATCCTGTGCTAAGTATCCCACCTTTACTCCTCTTGGAGATGGCGTCGAGCGAGTGATGTCTTTGTTGTTGCTAGCGTCTATACGCTACGGAAACCACTTACTATCAGTGGGCAGGTCCGTATGTTTATATGCCAACCCCGTAGTATGAAAACATATGATCTTTTATTTTTCACATTCTATTTGGAGGTAAAGCCTCCATATAAAATAGTTTCTCAAAAAATTGTGTGTTTAAGTGATCTTAATTTGATCATAATATAATGATTTTGATCACATTTTAATCAACAGACTTTGCTAACTACAACTAGGTTATTACTATCAAACAGCCATTTACACATAACATTATTACGTCATTGAGTGTCCGTAACATTCAGCCTCCAATTTGTATGATAAAGTATGCACAGCTTTGTACAAAACTCGGCCCAATGACGCGTAACGGCACCATTGTGCAACGTTTACTCGCGTTGTTTTAAAATGCTCCCAATGAACGCGTTAAGCGTAAATGTAAACACACCTTAATTGAGCCCATTTATTCGACCTTTTAACGAATATTTAAATTTATTTATAAATGAAAATTTAAATATTTGAAGCATGGTAGATTAATCGTTTATTATATCGGTTATTCTAGTATGTTATGTAATCCCGACATCAAAAATCTTCGAAGGAACGCGTCTGAAGGTCTTAGTCCGTGAAATTATATTTCTTTAGCAAGATTCAATGAAATTTAAAAAATTTGAATGCCTAACGAAAAGAAATTGAAATTTGTCTAAAAAAAATTGAAAATACCCACGCCGATTGTTAATTAAAACGCAATCGTAGAAGGATTATTATAAGTTATTTGAAATCTTAATCTAAGTCCACCCGTGATCATGAATGCTGTAAAGTATTCGAAACGTCGGGATAGTAGTAAAATCAAGTAAACGCGATAGATTCCGTAAACGTAGTTTTATTTCAAAATGTGTAACATTCGCGTAAATACCAGAAAGTATTAGTTTTTTGAAAGTTTTTTTTGTACTATTCATATTTTTTTTTTACTTATGTGTATCGCAGCAGTAAAACTCGACATTAGCCATAAATAATAACCAGATAAATTAATAGAATAAAATTATCCCCTTACATATTATCCTGGACAGTATAATATATTTTCCATAAGTCTGTTATGATAAGTGTGTTAGTGTATCTTTATAAGTAGTATCACAGTACATAACGAAAAAGAAACATGATTATGCATAAAACGATATGGATATAAATTGCTTATCATAATAATTTATTTCATTATCAAACCTGTTGCTGGGTATAGTTCTAAGCGTTGGAGATTTTTAACAGATATGAAAAGAGTGTTGTGGTTGGCCAACAAACACACAGCCTGCTTGATAATAAGCCGTTTTATAGCTTATAGATGTAGCAACAGTAACAAATATAAAAATAAAAATTCACGAGTTTCGTACTCTATGGAAAGGTAGAGCAAATACGCAAGGAGAAGGAAATTTAGCTCATTTATACTGGAATCAGCAAGACGTCCTTTTTAATGAAATAACTGAAAAGGATTTATGATCTCATGGTTGAATTTTGTGGCAAAAAGATCTCATGTACTAAATTTCGCTAGTGTTCTTCCAGTGGTAAACATTCGACCGTACACCGACCGTACATACAATCAATCCCATAAAATGTATAATTTATTTCCAGTGCATGTTATACAAAAATATTATATCTAATGCATATTTTAAAGAAAGAAAGAAAGAAAGAACTCTCACTCTTCTCGGTGCACGCGATGTGTTAAAAAAAAAGGGTACAAAGTTTTTTCTTCACGTATTAATATATTGATTCTAATATTGTAATCTATATAGTGATAAGTAAGTCAAAAGTGTTTTTGGATATTGAGGTACCTGGATGGGTCATTACGGAAGAACAGATTAAGAGAGAGTCAGATACTCGTCTAGTATCCCACTCTCTCACTGAATATCTCTCTGTTATATATAAATGTATATAAGATTTTCAATTCGTCTTATAATCTATATTCGTTATATCGATTGGATTCTATTCCAACGAAAATCTGTTAATGGTTGATTGTTTTATAAAATAAGATAAAGTTGTAAATCAATCAAAACTTTTGTAGTCTAACAAGTATAAAATTATATTTTTATTGCTGTAGGAATTGCAAATCTTATATGACGCAGTTAAATAATAAGTGCTCATAACATCAGCCTGTATAGTTATATATTTGGACTGTTGCCAAAAACACAAAAAATAACAGTTTATTTGTAGGTACTAAGGTTGCACGTGGAGTATGGTAGAAGCTTTGAGCGGTGTATGGAATTTGTCCCTAGGGAGTCAATGGTTATGTCCTACAACAAATATTTGTATAACTTATTATATTATATATATATATATATTGCACAATATGCCACAACACTTAGCAAAGAAGATATTTCACTACATTATATGTGTATTTTTTTGTCTATCTCTTTGTTAGAGCATATTTCTGAAAATTCTATACGGGTTTTAATACCGCCACATACTACACACCGCTACATAAGTAGAACATGGATTAGAACAGAATATGTGCTTTATTCATCTAAATCAGATATAACGAATAAAAGTAACTCTCATTTAAAGATATTAAGATAAAAACACGCAGTTATATAGGTATACTACATTCAGTTCATAAAATAAATTTCGTGTGAAATAGTTCAATACGAACTCTATACATTACATAGAGACATCGCTAGCAATGTCAGACTGTCTGTACAAAGGTAATTATCGTGACAATCATAAAGACATCATAGACTGCTCTCATATCTCATATCTACATAACGTTCTATGATATCGAGACTGCTCGCCTAGACTTGGTAAAGTATCAAAGCTTGATGCCTTAATCACGAATTCGTTGTGAAAATTGATTTCAGTTCAAGTACCTACTAATATAGGAAGATGCATAGCATCACGCCTGTATTTCCCGAAAGGGTAGGCAGAGGTGTATTACACACCCACGGTTCGCCAGTTATGTTTAAGTCCCATGTAATAGGGGGCGAGCCTATTGCCGTCTACCGGGCACATTTCCAAACTCCGGGCTGCTATTAAGATTTTTTTTTTACGAAAAAGCTCACTAACTCTACCTGATCCGGGAATCGAACCCGAGACCTCATGATCAGCAGTCGCTCACACTACCGCTACACCACAGAGGAAGATTCGTAGTATTTGATTCTATAATATAATGATCGATTGCTGGCATAGTCCGTGCACGCTTGATTCTATGCCATAATCCCCATGGATTGGCCCCATGGCCTTAGTAAAAAACAACATAGTGATCAGCTCCAATAGTCATTAAAACTTGTTTATTTTGTCCGGCCTACCCCGCCCACACCCCTGTGCAAACATTCTGTACTGTATCTGGTTTAATGAAATCGTCGAGTCAACTTAGCTTTTTGGTCTTTTAAAAGTATAAAATAGATCGATTAATAGTTACTCCACCAATAATGTGACACCGGTTTCATAATTAAATAAATATAATATGAAATAAAACAATAAACACAATTATAAATAAATGAAGTGTCTGTAATGTCCAAATAACAGCTTTTTATGAAATGCATATAAAAAAAAATTACCCACAACAAAATAACTATTTTTTAAGTTTTTGTCTGTCTTTTCCAGGCAATCGCCAGAACGGCTGGCAGTTATCTGATGTGACGAGTAATTTAGGTTACTTTTATTTAGAAATAACTAAATTCCATGCAGACGAAGTCGCGGCTAGCAGCTGGTGAGAAATAATGATGGTATATAATATTCAACTAAAACAATTATTTACTTATAATCAGAAATTACATTAATAGTTGCTCACAATAATTTTTATGTTACACGTGGTTGTGTCGTAATATAACCGTAAACTTTATTTTTTTCTTTCTTTATGGCGTACGTACGTCCGACTGTTGATCATGAACCTCTTGCACAACGGGAGAGAAAGTACTATGACAATAGAATTTTATTTAGAGTTTTCCTTCCGTTGCAGTGGTATTATCTGCAAACTAATACATTTTTACTAAACTGAATAAGATAGGGTAATCATATTTATAATGTTTTCTTTATCTGTCACCGCACGTACAATTCAAATAGACAATTAGTTCATACATTTGGCTAAGCTTTGATGCTATCTTTAAACCAATTTTAAAGAATTTCTTTGGATAGAGTGTGTTCGACAAAAATTTCTCATTTCCCAGCTTGTTTTCTAATAATGTAACGCGAAAGCCTTTTTAATCCTTTCCAAGTGTTTCTAGTTTTTGTGTGTTCCTTTTCATAATAAGCCGTACTTTATCTTTTAATTCTCTGGTCCCGAGGGTGTCGTTTAAGACGACTAAGTAATTATTTGTTGGATGGGTAGCATTTACCTGCAAATCTTGTGAATTTGTTATAGACTAGCCTTTGCCCGTGGCTCCGCCAAAAGCTAGTTTTTAGGTTATATCTCAGGTTCCCGATACAGTAGCGGGATAAAAAATTATACCAGTTTTTAAGTCTAATTATGAGCTACCAAATAAAAAAGTTGCATCAAAATCCGTTGACTAGTTTTTGCGTGATGTGGGAGAGAACAAACAGATAAACAGACAAAAAGACAAAAAATCTAAAAAAAATGTTTTGTGTTTAGACAGGCACATTATATAGCCTAATAAAGTATTTTTTTTCTCAAATATCTTAAATGTACAGACACCGTTCCGTTACAGCTGTATAATAGTATATAGATAATATTAGCTTGGCTCAGTTATAATATTATAAGTTGCATATTTACATAATGTGTACGAAAACTAGTAAATAAAGTATTTAATGCACTTAAAATTTCAATTGTATTTTGACTACAGAATATGAACAATAGCAACTTTAAATTCGAACCGGGTTATTTGTCAAGACACTGTTTTTTATTTCATTACGGAGATCTACTCTCTCTGCTTAAATAGCAGCGCAGATTTCTATGAGTTCCAGCTGGCGGCACCGCCGTAGGCAAGGGCTAGTGTTTCATAAGGCACATATACCCCAAAATCTAATTACCAATGGATACTGCTCCAGTATTTCTTTTATAAACAATAAAATGAAAAAGAGCAATGCCTTTTTTCTGCCATTTGATAATGTTTATTTTTTTCTCGTTAGTTGTTATAAGCCATTATTTTTTAGTGTTTAGTTCTTAGTTTTAACATAATTGTAGGTGTGTGGTTTGAAAATAAATATAAATTTATTTTTATAAATAATAAATAAATATTCACGGAAATTTCACACAACGTCCTCTGGTCCCAAATTAAGCTTAACGTTTGTGCTATGAACGGGTACCAGATTACGGATATAATACATATATTACTTTTTTTTTGTAAATACGTACATATAATAGATAGAAAACCACCCAGACGCATTACAAATATCTGTATTCATCACACAAATAATTGTCCCGAGTGGGAATCGAACCCACGACCTCGTGCATAAAAGTCGGTTACACTACCGACTACGCCACAAGACCCGTCAAAGGGTACCTCCCTTTCTTTCTTTCTCAATAAATTTGTTCGGGCGTTTTTATGTGAATGAGTAATAAATATTCACACATAGAGATACAAACATTTAAGTTTATAAGATTATGAACATACGCGGAGATTTCACTAACATCGTAAAATACAAAGCTTTGTTTTCGGGAAATCCGACGGAAATATGCGACTAATGGTGCTAACTAGACAAAGCTAATCTAGATTCATCATCTTCTTAGCTTGCCTTGTCCCATATTTTATAAGAGTCGGCTTACGATTTTGCTAATCACTATTATTTACAACAAGCAACTGCCTGCCTGACCTCCACGATCCAGCTAGAGGTCAAGTGGCGACCTCAGAACAACTTTGGAGTGAAATTTTCATTCACGATTTTTAGAACGGGATTGTTCTAGTTAATGATATAAACATCTAAAAATAAAATTATAATATATTAGAACATTATTAGCGGGCTATGGAAGCCATGTTATTCTCTGATAATGTTTTGATGCAATTTTGTTGTCAGTTTTATTAAAGTTTATTAAGTGGAGAAAAATTTGCGTACTACAATGTACTTTCAGACTTTGTTTAATTGTTTTATTTTATTCTTATGAGACCCTGAAATGAGATGACATAGAGTAACACAAAATTAAATGGGTGGTAATATATCAAATTCTTAGTTTGTTACTAAACCGACATAACATATTAGCAGATTGAGGGGTGAGTTGAGTTCATAGTACAGATAAAACGAAAGCCACCTGAAATAAAAAGAAAATAAATTTCAATTGTCTCGACAATGAGTGCCGTAAAGACAGGAGGAAAAACAGTAATCTCCACGAGGCGCAACACTCCAAAACTCTAAAGAAAAAATAAGTATAAAGCTTTCACAATAAACATATACTTAGTGACATTTTAAAAGCTTTGCTGACAACGTAAATAAGCTTGTGGACAACATACATACGTCCAGAGCATATCTGTCAAAAGTAATATACTAATTGACCCATTTACTTACATGAGAACGGTACCGATGGTAAAATCATGACAGATATGGCCAAATAAGAGCGTATTTTCTTTACATAATAATGTACCCTTTTCATCATGCTATGTAAACTGTAGATAGCATAATAATCATGCGTTAGTATCACTACAGGGTGGTACCTTTTTAGAAAATGTGTAATAATCATTTTGCCTAGATATTTTTTTTCTCTACATAGAACAGTTTATTTGTTTCAGAATAACCTTATTTTTCCCTATTTATGTATACATTATCAATGCTAGCGGACCTGGTACACGTTGTCCTGCCAAAACGTTTACCGGCTAAGCCCCAAAAGTTAAATTGGTTGGTTGGTGGTAGTGGTTGGTGGTGAAATTTTATGGTGACATGATAAATACAGTTCTGTCAATAAGTAAACACAATACCTATAATAATGTGGACTATCTTTTCAAAACGACTTTTCTAATTTTGGGAAAAACATTTTTTTTAGTGTAAATCTGTCCAAATTTTCAATTGCATATTGTCGTTTATAACATGTATCTACGTGGTAATTTAAAACAATTTATTTCCTCTAGAAAATTATCCACAAAAACAACATTTTATTTTACGTATATTCAATCCATGTGTAAAAATCCTTGATAAAATGCGTCCTTCTGGAAAGACACTCCATAATTGTGACTCCAAATCATCCAGGCCAAAAACACAAAGAAGTTTAATCAAAATTGGTTTAGCTGTTAGAGCTTTAGTGACAAACACACTTAAAGAATAATTATAATTAAGTAATAATAATATAAGGTATAGATAAACAATAAGAGATGGAATTAAATTAAAATTCAATAAACGCAGTATGATATCATCTTAAAATCAAAAGTTCTAGTAGTAGAACCTTATCCCAGCACGAATGGGCTGACTCGATCGGGGAAGTACCACCCTCTCACAAAAGATCAGCGTGTAACAACGGTAGTTATGCCCACCTTTATGTTTCATATGGTGAGTGAGAGCGCCGGAGGCCCAAATACCTCTCCCTATCCTCTCTTTATTATCTTTCCTATCCATCTCTTATCCTAATTCATTGGAAATAGCGACGTGCGAGTGATACCTTGGTGTTGCTAGCGTCTATAGGCTACGGTAACCGCTTACCATCAGGTGGACCGTATGCTTGATGGCCACCCATGAAGTATTAAAAAAATATAACATGAAAAACAAACTTAAAAAGCAAAAACCGTACACACTATTAAAATATTAATTACTTAGTGATATACATCGGGTGTCATTCAAACCAAACAGTAATTTTATCGATACGATAACAACGCATTAATATAATCGGACGCAACTGAATTGTCACAATAGTATTAATATTATATACAGATAATATTGGGACAACGTTTTTATCGCTATGTCAATGCATCGAAGGCCCAGAGGTGATTGTGTATACTATTATGTAAGTCATACTATAGAAGTGTTATGGGATTAACATTAACGTTTGTTGAGTTCAAAATGAATCGGACAAAGACAAAATTCGGTAGTAGTAAATGTTATTATTCTGTTAAGCTTGGTTGTTGAATATTATAACATGCATGTGCACACACAACATGTATATCTCAGGTATCTGATACAGTGGCGGGATAAAATGTATACCAGTTTTTAAGTCTAATCAAGAGCTATTAATAGAAAAATGCATTAAAATCCGTTTAGTGTTTTTTGCATGATGTGCAAGCAAACAAATAGACAAACCGACAAATAGACAAAAAATCTAAAAAAATGGTTTGTAAAGTAAAAATTATTTGAGAATAAGGAAAAGAGATTTTTTGCACTAGCGGGGAAAACCAAAAGAAAAACATATCTCTTTTTCCTTATTCACAAATACTTAATTTGTACTTTAAGAAGTAGCGGAGCAAGTCATATGCTAAAAAATATAGATCAATAATGGTTTGTATTCAGACACGCCTTTATAGCCTAATACAGTATTTTTTTCTCAAATATTTTAAATGTAGAGACATAGCTCTGTTACGGTCTTATAATAGTTAGGATATATTCAAAATGATTTTTCCGCAGCAATTGTTCAATTTGGGTCCGTTTCAGACGGCCAAACGAATTGCGTCCTTTAATTCATATACGTTGTAGACGTATGATATTATGCTAAACTAAGAGCTTCACGTCATTTTTCATAATACACGCCACGAGGGAATTGATTATTATGCCAGTGTTGGCGTTCCCGCACGTGTATAATGTGGTGTATTATACAAGAGTAGACTTTTACAAGTCCAGTGTCCAGCTACGTCGGACGATATGGCCATTTAAGTGCTATGAGCTGAGTATGTTTCTTTTAGTAACTAGTTATGTGTGTAAAGTAGCAAGAATTGTACCAAATGAAAAGATTAATTGTGTCTCAAATAAGGTTTAATAAAAAACACTTGTACAATAAGGTTTACTTTAGTATGCCTACTGTTCCCTTACAAATGGAATACTTTAAATTATTTAAATAATTGTGTCTCAAATAAGGTTTACTAAAAACACTTGTACAATAAGGTTTACTTTAGTATGCCTACTGTTCCCTTACAAATGGAATACTTTAAATTATTTAAAAATAAAACCACATTCAATAGAAATTGTACATAGTACGCATCGTGTTTCCCCACAAACTGCGCGGCTGTGAGCAATTATTGTAATTGGCGTTTAGAATGGATGCAGCCAGCCGTCGCCGTATGTATATGTTTAGAAACCATTTATATTTATTTTTATTAAGTTTTTTCTGGCGTGTTCAATGATCGTATATTGAAATTAGAATGCCGATGCCACTTTACTAAATGACCGTCAGTCCAGTACAACTTTTATTATTTTGTAAAAGCAAAAAGGTAGTAAAATTTTATGGAAAAATTATATGGCTGTCTATTCCCAGGAGTGGTATATTATCGTGAAACTATGCCTTTATGAAAATTTTGTCCTGATAGTAAGCGGTTACAGTACTCTACAAAAGTCAGCAATCAGGTTTGCCAACCAATGTATAGTAACTAAAGGTTATAGAGAGGAATGGAAGAATAATAGGGTGGGGATAAGAAGCGGGTTTGGGCTTGGAGCGCTCTTACACAACCATATAAAACACTACATCAGGAGTACTCACCGTTGCTTCACGTCAATATTCTATAAGAGGGTATCCCGTTCAAGTAGACCCATTTATACTGGAATTACTGAAGCTCTACCACCGTATAGATCTTCGAGGTACGGGATTTTAGCAACAGCATTTTTTATGGCCAAACTATAGATTAAAATTGGAAAAACTAAATAATCCTTTTGACCGTACACAGAATAAGAACCATGCATTTAACAATAAATGCGATTACACCAAAGAGGCAGGTTGCGAAAAAAATAATTCTGAATTAGACTCGTTATAATACTTGCTTCAAAGTAGAAACATATTATAGAGAATTAAATTAGTGAATCCCGTAATAATAAATTAATAGGCTATAATAATAATAAACAATTAACCTTTGCTATATTTGGTGTTCTACATATGAAAGGGATGTTAACTATTATTTAATCATGCAAATGGTTGTAACTTAGGTAATACGTGCACTCTGCTCGAATAGTTGGGATAATTAAAGTATTATGTTTGTAGCGTGTGGCTATGTTATGTGACGTCACCGCGATAAATAGAGGACACAGCTTTTTATGTTCTGTCATTAGAAGTTAAGTGAGTCGTAAATGTGCATGCACTCTTCTAGTAATAGAGTTTAACTGATTAAAATTATAGATAGGTGAAAGTCTGTGTGAGCTGATGAACTATGTTCGGTCGTAAAGACAAATGTGATTCTGGAGATTGGGTATTGGCGTTGGACAGTGCGATAGTTTAGCGGTCTAGAGCACTTCCTCGGATTGGAAGGGACGCAGGTTCGAATCCCGCTCGCACTAAAGTTTTCTTTTCCACATTCACAAATTTGTTCTTGGGTTTTATTTAGTTGAAATTCTCATAAAAGATAATACTTCTGCACAAATAGTTAGAAAGTCTTGGTGTAATTGGGATTTTGATAAAATTTACCTAGTGTTTCTTGTCTGTGCTATGACGTAGTTAGAATATAAAGTGTCACGAATTACTTACCATGGATGACGTAGGTGTTTAATAAGGAAGAAAATTTTGCGAGACAAAAAATATCAATCTTCTATTTGGTTAGTTTGGTGTAGTGTAGTAAGGGCGGGCGATGGCGCTCGGTGGGTGGGGGTGTAGTGGACCAATTCCCTCTTATTGTAAAGAACCCTTTTGAAAATAATGATGTATGTGAACTATAATGAAGAGAATCAGGTTAGTATTTTAATGATACCCATTTAAAACATAAAATCAATTCCTACGGATAGATAAATATTTGTTTTTGTGCCATCTACAATGTCCCCGCTGTAAAAAGTAAAAACCTACTTTTCTAATGCCCCGTGCACGAATACACCAACAAAATCATATAAATCATAATCACATAAAAAAGCATATACCTACATAATAATAATATAATACTTTGCTTTATGATAGTATGTACACGCAAGGTTTTATGTATTTTCCAAGGTATGAGCTGAAATACCACCAACGAGCTGTTATTAAAAATATCTTTAAAGAAACATTCAATAATAACTATGCTTACCCACAGGTGTATAATCGCCTATCTTCCCATCCAATTAAAGCCTAACGATATGCTTCATAACTATTTAATGGAGTAAGAAGTGGGTTTTGGTTGGTCCTCTAAGTCCAACAGCAAGAGTTAAAGTTCTCAAGTTCGCTAAGTAAAAACTTGATACCAAATCCTATCATTAGTACATGAAGTTCTTTAACTTCAAGAGAAATTCTTCATTTTACATTTCACTTGAATAATTCAGCAGCAACCTTAATACTTAATATAAAAACTAAACCACAGACATTGGATACATAAAAATACGTCATGAAACATTTTTCAATACCACAGTGAATATCATATTACACAGCCTTTATCCAGTGACAAAAAAAAACAAAAATCGTATCTCATTCGTCAATATTCCGTCAAGTTATTACATTACACGCTGTCCCTGAGGTGCGCGATTCCATGCATACGTTAGACCGGTAAAGACGATCACTGAACAACGGAAAATACGGGATAAATTACATACGTATAGCTGTGTTTATGATGTGGTGATATGATCTGTTAATTTACTTTTTTTTTATACTTCATGGGTGGTGAACAAATATACGGCCTACCTAATGGTAAGCGGTTACCGTAGCCTATAGACGCTAGCAACACCAACGGCATCACTTGCACAACACCATCTCCAAGGAAAGGGATTGGAGGTGGATAGGAAGAATAATGAGGAGAGGATACGTAGGATACTAAGAAGAGCATAGGAGGGGGTTTGGATGAGAGTGATAAACATCCTTAATTTACAAAAAAAGTCATCAAAAAAAAGTACATTATTCGTAGAGTTTTTTTTATAGTTAGTTAAAATATAACAAGGACAATGGCATGAGTTCTATTAAATGTTGTGGAAGTATACATGTGCTGAGATCCAAAAAAAATCATAAAGAAACAAAAAACATTATTTTATTATAAATGAAATAAATGCTTGGAACCGTTACGACCTATCTATCGATTCTAAAATTTCAATCATCCAAAAGACCACACAAACTAACGACTCAAAATTACTTTGTTTATTATAATATTAACGTCCGCAGTTTGAATAAATAGAACCACATAAAATTTACTTTATGTAGAATTATATCTTCCAGTTAGCATAGCTCGTATATATTGTAAGGTAACCACACACTTACTCTTTACCGTTACACCTCGCAAACTGTAAAGGGGATCCCCAAATTTATCTTCTGAGTCGTTAGAGCGGATAATGTTGCCGACTATTTTATTTAGAATAGAAGACGTGACTGAATCATCGTGTTTGGTTATGAAGCCTTTGAAGTTTGGGGTGTCTTAATGACTATGTTATTAAAATTTGTGCGTGTGTATTTTTGGTATCATAAAGGAGTGGTACATACATGTTATGTAAAAATCTTTGTAGTAACATTATAAGTTAAAATTTTAGTATAATTAGTAAACTCAAATACAATATTTCTAATATATTATCAAGAAATAATAACTAGATATTTTTATATACTGTTTTAGCATTTGACATTTGACATGCTTAGGCATATACATTAAATTAATTTTCACTTTGTGTTTAAGAAATAATAATTGATTGAGACCAAGACTTATTAGTTGAGATTTAGTGTTATCATTTTGTTTACCGTATATCGCCAATTTGGAATAATTAACAACAAAATAAAAAATAATAACTTTTGAAAATAATACCAACTTTTAAGAAGAGCAAAAAAGAATTATTAACATTAAACTATATTTTAAATTTAGTTTAAAATGTAATATAAAATAAAATGCCATTTAGTTAAAAAATAAACCCTATCTCATAAAGAACAAAACCAAGAAATAATAGGCCAGCTATGCCTATAAATACATTGTAGCTAACAAACAAGTTCCAGCTGAAAAGCTTTCAGATACTAGTGCTACTCAGCCCCCTGAGGCAGAATGTCATATTTCACGTGTCGACCGTATCCAGATCACTGTGATTGGTTAAGAAACCGACGCGTGATGTCACAATAATCCGTTGGCCAATCACGGTGATCGTACAAGCGAGACGATACGATCGACATGTGAGATATGAGATTCTGCCTAACCCCCTTGCCCCCTGAGGCAGAATGTCATATTTCACGTGTCGACCGTATCGAGATCACTGTGATTGGTTGAGAATCCGACGCGTGATGTCACAATAATCCGTTAGCCAATCACGGTGATCGTACAAGCGAGACGATACGATCGACACGTGAAATATGACATTCTGCCTAAACCCCTGGGGGGTTAGGCAGAATCTCATATATCACATGTCGATCGTATCGAGATCACTGTGATTGGTTGAGAGATCACTATGATTGGCCAACGGATTATTGTGACATCACGCGTCAGTTTCTCAACCAATCACAGTGAACACGATACGATCGACACGTGAGATATGAGATTCTGCCTAACCCCCCTGATTAGTAATTCTATACTGCTACAATTTTGATATTTTTGTATATTTATTTTAGCATTTGAAATGTTGTTGAAACAAACACAAAGTCCAAAAATGTGAAATCAAAAATAACATCCTGCTCTGGACTGTTATTTTTGATTTCACATTTTCGCACTTTGTGTTCGTTAACATGGTACTGATAAACATCGCTCATGAATTTATATTAAATGAACTAACGTGACTAATATGTTCCAAAATTATTCAGGGTTATATTTGATACATCCATTTCCTTTAACAACACAGTTAATGATATAAATTGTTATGGTGGAGTTCTTTTCTACATGTAATACGTTATTACATGAACTACAAGAGAATTCACGATTTCTATAAATAATAATAGGCGAAGTAATTGGAGGTGAAGGGAGAACAAAAATATTATATACTAGCTGTTACCCACGACTTCGTCCGTGAGTAATTTCATAAAAATAAATAAAGCAACCCTTGAAATTGTCGGTAATACAGTGCAACGGTATTACAGTACTCGGGGTTGGAACTTCATTACTGAAATGCTAGATGGCGTTGAAGTTGCTAGATTTTGAGATTTTGTGACAAACAATTTTTTTTATTTTTCGTATTTTTTTTAATAAAAAGTATCCTATGTTACTTCTAATACCTCCGAGAATATGTGTACAAAGTTTCATGATGATCGGTTAAGTAGTTTTCACGTGAAAGCGTAACAAACAAACTTACATTCACATTTATAATATTAAAAAAAGTATGATTTTGTGCTGACTAGTAGAAGCTTTTTCAAAAAACGGCATGGATTCAGGTCAGTTTAAATTGGAGCTATCTAGAATTAAAGAGGGTAACCCTATATTATAGAATAAGAACCATTAAAATAGATTGACGTTATATGATCGCAGCGATCATACATTAAAATCCAATGGATTCAACTTTTAATATTTTTTAAAAACGATGTATATCAATTAAAAAAAAACTAGGGAGAGAATAGTAATAAAAAAAAATAATAATATTCCGAGTAGTCTAGTATAATATTAGACTCAGAATACAAGTGTCATCATGCCTCATCATCCGTTCCCGTGGGCATCGTACGAGGCGTCTAGGGGAATTACGTATTGCGCATTGGATTGCTGGTGGTGGGGCTGGGTAAAAATGGGAGTAATCACTTGTTGTCAGACCCAAGAAGACCAGTACCATCGTCTTCTGTGTAGTAGTGAAACAAATGAGCGTGTTAAGGTTGCAGCGGGAGATTGCTGTTCGTTCTTTCATTTAAAAAAATGGTGATCATTGGCTTGACTATACTCTTAGTAAAGTTGAGTTTATGAGCGATGGTTACCACTTACCATTAGGTGGTCCGTGGCACGTTTACCATAAACAATAAAAAATGAGCTCTATTTAAAATCACTATTTCCAAATCGTCATGCCCTTTGCTGAAATATTAATAAGTCACGGGCTCGAACAAGTTCAATTTGTGGAGATCGTAAAATCTCACCGCACCTGAGTACGATGTGTCATACGAATTAGGTGTTTGACATACCCCGTGACGAGTACTGAGTTCGTAAAACGGAGTGAATAACATTATTTTTATGGTTACGAGTTAACCTGAAAATGGTTTTGGGTTTGCAATTAAATTCTTCTAGAACTTTGAATATAAGGTTCACAGTGAGATTTTGTTTTGTTACTGGGTAATCAAACTCTTCACATTATAAGGTCTGAAATATGGCGGACTGGTCTATTTTGTAATTCAGATATATAATTTTTAGGTAATGCTTTTATTTCCTACATAAATCCATGGTAAGCACAACAAAAAAAGAATATATAAATACAATATTAAATTTGCAGAATATTTTATTTTTTTAAATACGCTAATTTATGTCACGAATCGTTCACGCTAATCAATGATCGATGCACGATCATTGATTAGCGTGATCTCTAATGTTTTGTTTCTGTCAGTTTCTTTGTATCCATACCACAGACTACTAAGAGTTAACTACTACATATCAACCATGGTCCATGTCGACACACTGCGTTGATGGTCAAGTGATAATGTGTATTATTTTCAACATTTTATAATGACAAAAATACCTATATTGGCAATTAAATTACTCGATATGCAGATGATATTATAGTCTGAGCAGAATCGTTGGAGATTCTATACTACTAGTGGGTCTAAATACGAATATGGACAAACGTGAGCCATGTATAATGTCCATGTCATTTCAGCACCAGTCCTAGACAGAAATGCGCTTCTTTAAGTTGCCGAACACTATATCTCCATCCATCAGCCTTTCAACGTCCACTGCTGGACATAGGCCTCTCCAAGAGAACGCCACAACGAGCGGTCCCGTCATGGGGGATAGTGCCGTAATCGCCACGCTTGGCAGGCGGGTTGGAAATCGCAGTGGATGTTGTTAATACACGAGGGAGTGCTGCTGCCCACTCCCCCGGTATTCCCTCAGTCGGCTCTTACGACTCCCATAGGTAGAGAGGGGTGGGACAATTCTAAAGCCGGCCCCACACGATGATATTACTTATACGTGGAATTAAATGTAGTTATACATAATTTCATCTTTAAGCCACAACAATTTTCTAAAAACTGTTGCGCAAATTGTTCCTCAATGAAATTATTTGCCTGATGACAAAAAAAAATATTATCCGGTACTTACCGGATTAAAAATGATACTATTTCACAAATATTTTCAAATATTACTTGAATTATATACTCAAGTAATATTTGAAATTATTTAAACAACACACAAAATTTCCGACCTAACTTCAAGATTTATGTGAAAACGATTCAACTAAAATTATTTATAACCACCTTTTAGCGCAAGACGTGGGTGGAAAGGATCGAAACTTCATATAAAAGTATTAAAAATTAAAAGCTACTTATGAAACTTGTCGATAAACTTCAGATATTATATCGTATATAAATAAAGGATATTTTTCCAAGTGAGACTAGGAGAGGGGTACCTACGTAGCAGAGCAGGGTGAAACAAAACGGATCATCTTGTATCTGACTCCTAGAATAATGGGAGAGCTCAGTTGGCTGTAGGTATATATTTCCTAGATATGATGGTTGAATTCTATTTGTAATTTAGTTTTTGTTTAGAAAGAATAGCGTCTGGTTTAGATTTTGAACTAACGGTTTTAGACTGAATTGCAGAGTTAAAAGTGTATCTATTTTGGAGTCAGATATTCGTTTTATGTTTCTGTTTTAGGAGTTCGGAATACGATTTCTTAAGTTTAAGAGAGACCTTAAATTGTATCAACCAACACTATTAATGAAATAGCTTAAACTAGTCACATAAACTGTTACTTTTATCTCCTTATTCCATCCCAAATAAAGGCGTAAGAGCAAAACATATATTCATATATATATATATATATATATATATTTATGACATTCTAAATAGTTTGTATAATTTAGTTAACCACTATCAGACCACGATGTATATCGTTTAGTAGACCACGTATCGGACGGCGCAGCGTAGGACGGCCCAGAACCGCTCGTTGTGGCGTTTTCTTGGGGAGGCCTATGTTCAGCAGTGGACGTCAAAAGGCTGATGGATGGATGGATGATGGATGAATATAGTTTATATTCTGAAACCATTTGTTAAAATATCTGCAGGCTGCGAATTAATCAATAAGCTCCATTTCAACTTAAGAACCAAACAAATTCACATCAGATTAAATTTTTATGTGTTGTGCCATAGACAGTACAAACGTAATTTTTAAAATCCAAATCCAGCATCTTTATTTTCACGTTTGGGCTACAGTTGGCAGAGCGCACGACCGGATGATATGAGCACCTTATTTTTCGCACATTACACTTTGAAATTGTTTGAAATATGTTATAGCCTTCATCGTGTGCGGACAAAACTTGTTTAAACACTAACACGAGAACTGTTTTCTTTACATGAAATGTTTTAAATTATATCTCGTGGGTATATATTGTACATGCTTTAAGTTCAGAGAGGCTTGTAAATTTGAGAAAATTAGCATGCTGTTCCTTGAATATGATATTATAATTGATGTATTTTTTATTTGTATTAGTATTAGTTAATTTTATAAACTAGCTTATTAATCTTACAATATGTTGAAAAGAAGTTACGACAAGGCAGATAGCGTGGTCTTTAATGCGGACTCTAACTCTCGTGTTGTGCAGGTAGAAATTAGAAGGATGTGGTAGAGAAAATCTCTTCAATTCACTAAATTAATTTGAACCATTTCTTCGTCCTCCCAGCTCATTTTTTCAATTATGCCAGGATATTTCTAGACTCACCATTATTTGACCTCATCAACCAAACGGCACAACAATAGTCTAAAATTGAACTAGTTTGAGATATTTGAATTAACTGATGCGATAACTACTCAAATATTTCCATCCATCCATCAGAATTCTACTGTGTACTGCTGAACAGAGATTTACTTTTCAAAAGAGCGCCACGGCTTCCTACGACTTTGATCAAGTCATCGGTCCAGCTGTTGGGAGGCCGGCCTACACTACGCCGTCCGATAGGTGATCGCTACTCGAGAACCTTTCTTCCTCAACTGTTGTTGTTTGGTCGAATGATGTGATATTGCAAATATTTAAGAATGTATACTCAAAAAGTATAGTCCCCATCAATCTGGAAACACTGGGAGAGAATTTTCCTATAAAGTGTCCGGCAGGGTGACCCAATTTAACCCAAGTTGTTCTCAGCGGTCCTTGAGATGATATTTAGGAATATAAAAAATAAATCGACAGAAGGTTTCTGAATACATGGAAATACCTACATGTGTGTTTAATTCTCAGTAGCAGCCCGGAGTTTGGAAATTTGCCCGGTAGATGTCAATAGGCTCGCCCCCTATTACGTGGGACTTAAACATAGCTGGCGAGTCGTGGGTGTGTAATACACTTCTGCCTACCCCTTCGGGGAATACAGGCGTGATGCTATGTTACCTAAATGTCAATAAAAGAATAAAGAAAAGGGTGTGTTTTGCCAAGTTTAACATATAGTTGTCAAATATGGACATTGACAGAATAACTAACGAATTATATTCGTATATATATATGCCAAAATGGAATACAGAGAAGGGTAATCAGAGTAAGTAGAACAAAAAAATAAGACTGAGCAATAATAAAGATGTAACTAAGTTTAAAGGTAGAGTATGTGAAACACTTATGAGTATATGGCACTGAGAAGGCTATATAGCCTTGCCTCCTAAGAGAGAAAAACTTAAAATGGACTACAATAATATCAGAGTGGTACCTTTAGTCCGGTCAATTTAGACATAAAAATAGTGGTCAAATAACAAAAATTCCCGGAGCGCCAAATTTTTGGTGGAGAGCTGGGGTTTACCATTACAAATAAAGTTTTAAAAATCCCCATCGATCCTGTGTGCTACAAAAGTTATTCGGGGTCAAAGGTCAAAATTTGAGGTATTTTGTATTTCTTTTCGGTTTTAACAGTAAGTTTTATAAAAAAAACCTCAAACCAAAGTTGTAGATCTTAAAATTCTCTACAAAAATGGTCTTCTGGATTTTTTTCCTAAGAGTTACTATTCCTGAGATATCACGATTCTAAGAGTCACATTATACATGATATGCACATAATATATAAGTCACGTATATACATAATCAGGCACTTAACACACTTGTTCGTGTGGTGACGGACTAGCACATCGTTGCGTTTTGGTTGTAGCAAGAGATAGCCGTTTATTCTTTCATTTCATATCTGTGAAATGAAATGGTGAGCAGCGGCTTGACAGTACTCTCGGTATAGTTGAGTCCATGAGCGACGGTTACCATTTACCATCAGATGGGCCGTGGCTCTTCTGCCACTACATGCAATAAAAAAAAGTATAATGAAGGAATGAATGTATACTTTATTGTACCCCAAAATACATGAAAATAAACTTAGACTATGGAAATTACAAGTAAATGCATAATGGGCGGTCTTATTGCTAATAGCAATTTCTGCCAGACAACCTATTTGTGTCTCTTTTATAATATATATTATACTATTCTGAAAACATTTATTCCAAAGATAGTCAGTCCCTAACTGAATCCCATCTAGCCACGTGGCCTTGAAAAACATCTGGCTATTCTATTGTCCGTAGGTCTCATTCATAAACCATCTGCTATTCAACACTTGTATCGAGTATACTATCAAGTTCAAATATGGCTAGGCAAAAACTGAACCCAGAAGACTGGGGTTGGAAATTGATAGATAATACTCTGGTACCGATTCAAACTTTACTCTGACCTGCTCCCGGAAAACTCTTCAACACTATTTTTTGCAATTGCAAAAAGGTTGTAGTTCCAAATGTGGCTGAAAAAGTCGGGTTGCTGTGTTCTCCAGCGTGTACCAATTGCCAAGGTCAGTCTTGCTGAAATGTCCAGTTAAGTACAATAGAGGAAGATTCCTGTGATTTAATGAAGAGACCAATGACTCAGCAACATTTGAACAGTTTATGAACATCCAGCAAGAGAAAGAGGAGGAAGAAGAAATCGAAGAAGACATGATTGTTGAAGTAGACTTTCAAGAGTATGAATCTGATTAAAATATCTAAAGAAATCAAAACCAATAATCAATAGCAATATCGATAATAAGGTAATATCTAGAACTTGACGGGTATTGTTCCCTTAAATTATCCTAAAATTGTCATGACAGTTAGTTCAGTAGGCCTACAGGAGAAACAACGGTAAAAAAAACGCGCCGAGTACACTACCTCACAGGTAGCGTGGAAATGTGTGCATATCATGTATAATGTGACTCTTAGAATCGCGATATCTCAGGAATGGTAACTCTTAGGAAAAAAATCATGAAGATCATTTTTGTAGAGAATTTTAAGATCTACAACTTTGATTTGAAGTTTTTTATATATATATAAAACATACCGTTTTATATATATATATATAAAACATACGGTTTTTGGAGAAAAATCCAAAAAACTTAAAATTTTGACCTTTGACCCCGAATTAATTTAATTTATTAATTTTTGTAGCACACATAGGATCGATGAGGATTTTTAAAACTTTATTTGTAATGGTAAACCCCAGCTCTCCACCAATATTTGGCTCTCCGGGTATTTTTGTTATTTTAAATGTCTATATTGACCGGACTACTTAGGTATGGTAATAATAATAATGTATTTACAATGTAGTGGTGATGGTACATAGAAAATAGTTCTGTCACATTCTAACATAACAATGATGCGTAAATATATCATTTAAATAAAAATAAATTAAAATAAAAAAGCAATACAATTCATTACCTACATTTAATAAAATTAAAGATTATTAATTAAGATAAAGATTATTAATTAAGTAAATTATTCATTCAATTTTTATAAGTATACGGTAAATGAAGATGGTAAAATAATATTTTTATTTTATAATATCAAATTGATTCAATTATAATGTCAATTAATAATTTATCATAATGTCAATTAATAATTATAATGTCAATTAATAATTTTAAGGTCAAATAAATTAAATTACTAATTATGATATTATACATAACAAAGAAAATAAAATTCAATTAATAATTACGATGTATATCGTAATTATTAATTGAATTAACCTAACCATTTAAAATAGAGATTAATTAAATATTTAAATTGTTTTCCTATGTCATGAAGTCTTTTAAAAGGTAAAAACATTTATTCTAGAGCCAGAATGTTATTCTTTTTGTAAAAATATGGAATGGTAATTCTTTAAATATATTAGGTAACTTATTATATACTTCTATGGCCTTGACATACGCATTTTTTTCAAATATGTCCAAACGACATCTTGGGCGGTACAGTTTAAATTTATTTCTGTCATTTCTTCCTATTACTTCCAAATGTATATTAAAATATTTTGGGTGCAGTTTTGCAAATATACATAATTCCCTAATATACATGCAGACCAGAGGTAAGATTTTAAATTTTTTAAATAATGGTAAGCAACTATCCGTAGACCATGCTCCACCAATAGCTCTCACGCATTTTTTTGTACTCGAAATGCTTTTTCAATGTCAACCGGGTTCCCCCATAATAAAAGCCCATACGCAAGCACACACACGTGTCCATGGTAAGCACTAAGTGCCGCTTCTGTAGATACAGTTTGCCGTAACCTTTTAATGGTAAATACGAACCGTTCAAGTTTATTACAGACATGTTTCACATGAGCCTTCCAGTTACAGTGTTTATCTAGAATTAATCCCAGTAAAAGAAGTAAAGGACAACAAATAAAACGGTGTTGCAGTCCAGTTTAGATTAGAATCGCAAAAGACAGAGAAAGATGAAAGTTCTTAGAATATTGTAAATAGCTTATTTTATTTATTTATTTTTTATAAGATTAAAGATTAATGCTTGCGAAATGTTAACACGAATTTTTCTAATAAAAAAAACTAACTTTCAAATTTATTTACTTTGAAGACCATGTCATTATTGTACCATTATTGTTAACTGTACTCGTCACGTCATAGACACTAAAATATAGTGTTGTTGAACCGAGTCACCCTTCACACCAATAATGATCACATGAAGCAATCGTATCGTCAAGGCAAGAAAAACACCCCGTGTAAATAGGACATTATGAAATCACTTTAAAAGTATAACAAAACGTCCTTACGAAGAAATAATTCAATAAATTCAACCATCCTGCGAGAAATATACTCATCCAAAACTTTTGTAATTTTCTTTTGTAAGAATACAAAGAAAAATAATAACAAAGCGATCAAGCCAATAAACAAATACCATAAAAGAGTTAGCACGAAATTCCGATGAATCCACAATAAAGTACTACTAAATAAGACATATATACATACATATACATAGTCGTACACATAGGCGACGATTCACAAATGTTCGGGTAACAAAGATCTAAAGGGATCACAAGGCTTCATAGAACACAATAACGTTTCATCTTGCGAAACAAGTGACAAGCGATAGCGAGTACATTCTTTTGTAAGTACATACATTTTTCTTCACTAAATAAAAAAGGTTTTTCAACATCTTCATTAATCTATACTATTATAAAGTTGTAACAGAGCTGCTGTATCTGTACATTTAAGATATTTGAGAAAAAAATACTGGATTATAGGCGCTGCTATATAGGCGTGTCTAAATACAATACAACTTTTTTTAGTTTTTTTGTCTGTTTTTCCGTTTATCTGTTTGTTCGTACACGCAACTTTTTTATTTGATAGCTCTTTACCTTATAAGTATCAACTTAAAACTGGTATACATTGTATCCCGCTACTATATCGATAACCTGAGATATAACCTAAAAACCAGCTCTACGGAGCCGCAGGTAAAGTATATTTTATAAAAGCCTTTGCCGTGAATTGGACAATATTTAAATTTTGGCCATACTACACAATTAGTTGCAATGGTTGCTAATTTAGAACCTAGATTACTAGTGTTAAAATGAATTATATAAGAGTATGTGACGCTATGGTGGTGAAGTCGGTAGAAAAAAGTAGATTGCCCATCAATAGGTAAAGAAAACATATCTATAACGTTAAAATTATATGAGATAACTTAGCCATAACACTGAGCTCTAGAAAAATAAACGTGTTGACTTGTCTGTCAGCAAACAAGATTCTCTATATGTGTCGTATAATTAAGTGCCTATTGAGTGAAGAAGAACATATATTATGCACCTTGAGAAGACCTGTACCTATCAGTGAGACAGTAATAATCATATTGATGAAGATGACATAACGTCTAATACAACTTCTAGCAGATGATATTTTAGCAAAATGTCGAATTAAATTCCTGGGTAAAGTAAAAATGGTTTAATTTTTTGCGTCTGCTAATTCTCAGTAGTACCACGTAGTCTGGATTTCACCCAGTAGACAACTTTAGGCTCAACCCCTATTTCGTAAGCTAATTAGGCGTACCTACTCACCATTTTAACGCTATAATTTTACCTTAATATTCAAATTCAAAATTATAATTCAAAACTATCCTTATTTCATAGGTTTATTATAAATAGCACTTAAAATCGTAAAGTTATTAATAACTTACACGAGCGCTTGAGGAAAGTGCATCGGCAATGTCGCGATTGCAATCGCCACAAGCGGCTGGATTCCGTAGTAAGGCTTTTCATGAGAAGAACTTAGCAAGAAACCCATGAGCCACTTTTTTAAATCTCAAATTTGTTACAATATTTGAATTTACTTAACCTCACCAAGAATATACAATTTTGTGAAAAAAAAAACAAACAATATAATAAAATAAAATGGGGTAAGTATGTGCTTGTTTGAAACAGTATTTTAAATCGAGGAGCAGTTCAAGGCCATTTCGTTTTATCTTCCAAATCTAAATAATTAAAAATCTAATTTAGAAGTATCTATATAAAAACTTTTGTTGTATTTTCTCTGAAATGTTTTACGCCTTTTCCCCCTCACTTGACACTTCAAAGTATTGAAAGTGTCATTTTATAAAGTCTTCGTGTAGATTGAGATCTGATCGAGATAGCTGACATGTGTGTTACGGAGGCGTGGAGCAAATTTCTTTTGAATGTTCTAAAACCCTTTTTAAAAAAGCGCTACAACCCATAGTTTTAAACGATTGTCGATTTTTATCTTTGTTGTTTGTTCTGGGGAATGTTTTTCTCACAACCAATAATTTTTTAACCGAGATGTTGACTTTAATACAACAAAAAATAATAATGGCGACTATATGACATGACTTTTTACTATTAGTCATCAATAGCAAGTAAACTGAATAAACGTAGCCTGGCGTTATTTTTAAATGAAATTGAGATTATTCGTGACCATGGAGGTCCGCGTCTCAATATAGATTTATATAAATATTTTCGTGTGAATATTTGTAATTTATCCTAATCTAAGTTTGTGGTGTAGCTTTAGAATTGTCCTACCCCTCTCCACCCATGGGAGTCGTAAGAGCCGACTGAGGGAATACCGGGGGAGTGGGCAGCAGCACTCTTTCGAGTATTAACAACATCCACTGCGATTGCCAACCTGCCTGCCAAGCATGGCGATTACGGCACTATCCCCCATTCTTGGGGAGGCCTATGTCCAGCAGTGACTTTAAAAGGCTGATGGATGGATGGAAAGTATTGTCAAAGTGTGACAGCAGATATATAGCGATGTTGTTTCCTAATTGCTGTGTTGCCTGACCAGAGTCGATTTGTCTAATTTATTACACCTGTTTCGTCAAAATAATATGAGTCAGCTGGTGTAGTCCAGCATCCTATATTACACTTGACACGTGGTAAAAATTAACTAATCCTTTTCAGTGGGTTTTTTATATGGTGGATAGCAAATAAGCATACAGCCCACCTGGTGATAAGTGATTACCGTGACTTATAGATGCTAGCAACACCAGAGGTATCTATCGCGCGTCGCCATCTCCAAAGAAAGGGATACGAGGAGGAGAAAAAGGATAATAAGGAAAGGACAGAAAAGATAATAAGGGAGAATAGAGAAGATGTTTGGGCTTAGGTTTTAATCGAAGAACGTTATAGAATGTATTTTTACCCATTTCATCAGTGATTATTGTCATTCCTGTGGATAGATGAAGCTTCTGTAACCACTAATCATTAATTGGATGCCTTAAGAGGCTTAGTAATAGTGCATGCATTATTACGTTTAGATTATTGATCGGAAAGTCAACACATAAACCTTATGTTTAGTTTTGTAAATCAAAGTTCACTTGTATGTTTTTTTCGCAACTGGAATGCTCCCGACAGATTGAGGATTAAGATTTGGTCGTTTGTATTCAACACGCGTTCAGAACAAGAGGTAACCCGCCCGTGCCATCGCCATCGGTAAAAGTTTTCAGTGTGGACGGGCCCTAAATACCGGGAGATTCTATTAGCGTATCGATGTTTTATGGGCGAATAAGGGTTTGAATATCTGACGTCGATGTAAAATTGTAATTTATGGGTAATATATTCTTTACATATTTTGTAAAAAAAATTGACTATTTTACGTAGGAGTATTCAGAAGAAACATTTTTTTAATTGTTTGGGCTACTGTGAAATGATATTCCCTTCATCAGTGAATATTGATTTTTAGTTAGTATGCAAATATCCATATACATTATGTACGCTAGCCCTAGGGGCAAATTTCGTTCTTATAAACCAAATAAACTAATTTCTGCTCCCAGTTTCGCGCAAGCACTTCAGAATTGGGTCTATATAGTCTATTTAGGCGACAACTCCATATTGGATAGAAAAGTAGTTAGGTAGAATTTTTGACTATTTTTCGCAGATCACACAAAAACAATAAAACGGAATCATCAAAAGCTACCAATCAAATATGATGGCTTTTGATTGGATTAAAAACTGGTATACATTTTATTTTGCCACTATATCTAAAATCTGATATATAAAGAAAAAAGCAGCTAGTTTAAATTGTGTGTGAATGTTGAGCAAAACCAAAGTAATGGTTTTTGAAAGAGAAGAAGCCAGAACAGATGTTAGAGTAGCAATAGGAAATGGTGTGCTAGAACAAGTGGATGAATTTGTATATCTTGGATGTGGATTCAGTCGGGATGGAAGGTACACCACTGATGTAGAAAGAAGAGTGAATGCGGGAAATAGAGTGAACGGAGCATTGGGACAACTTCTCGGCAGCCACCACCTCAGCCAGAAGGCACGTGTCGCAATACACAACGCAGTGCTTGTACCAACGTTATTATATGGCAGCGAGAGTTGGGTATGTAAAAAGGAGCATGAGAGTAAAATCAATGCGGTCGAAATGCGATCTCTGCGGAGAATCTGTGGAGTGAGGCTGATTGACCGCATTCGTAACAATGACGTAAGAGAGCGAGTAGGTATGAAAGAGAGTATTGGTGTAAAGATGCGAAAGGGAATGCTCCGATGGTTCGGACATGTGAAAAGAATGCCGGACGAGCGACTGGCTAAGAAGATATACAGTGCGAAAGTGGAAGGATGTAGGTACAGGGGGAGACCGAGACTTACCTACCTAGACCAAATTGGTCATGTATTGAAGGAAGGTGGAGTCAGGAGTCTCCGAAACCGGCGAGCGTGTATGAAGTGAGTTATGAATGTTGAGGAAGCGAGAGATGTATGCAAGAATAGAGCCTCTTGGCACTCTGTTCTCTCTGCCTACCCCGCAAGGGAAATGGCGTGATGATAAGTAAGTAAGTAAGTAGTTTAAATTATTATAATTTGAACTTCCATATTGATAGTTTAGTTAATACAGTGATAAAAATCATAAAATAAATAACGTAACAAGTAAAACTGGTATATTTTAAGCTTTATTTATTGGATTGCTAATTCAAACTTAATCTGCAGTAGAATATAGCATTTAAAATCATACATTAAACTATGATATTGTTTCCTTATCATATTTACTACAAGAAAATAGGCAAATGTGTGTTTCTATATCTGGGCTACTTTCATGAAAATCACAAAATATGTTAAAGATATCTTAACACATATATACTCAATTTGGGAGAGCACCGTCAAGTTTGTTCTTAACACAGCGAATAAAAAGAACTTTTTACATCAAAACTTTATTTTCGCGTTTTTCGCGCTGATTCGTACGTGAGTCCGATTATATTTGGCACTGATTACTGCGCCTGGGAAATACATTAAATTGTTACGAGTAGTTTTACTTCGTCATCTTATCGATTCAGTTCTTTGCATATTTACTAGTCTGAGTATTTTGAAAACTTTCTTACAACTTATGATGTGCCAAAATAAATACAAAAGTATTGTTTGGTCAAAGGATACTGGCATTATTAACTAATTGAATTAAACATATTATTTTTCTTGTTATTAATCTACACACATAGATGAAGTCTGTCTGTAATGTCTAAATAGCCGCTTTTTACTAAATGTATATGAAAGTATTTACGATACTAATATAAAAAAAAAAACACATTTTTTAAAATTTAGTTATCTCTCTGTATGATCTGGCTAATCCCCAAAGAGGCTGGGCCAGTTTTAACACAATTTTCCCTGGTAGATAACTAATGTAATAGAGATTATATACTTAAGCTACTTTTGATCTGAAAAATAACTTAGTAAATTATATGCGGACGGAGTGGTAGGTAGCAGTTAGTTCAAACTATGCGTTTATTTCTATTACGTGAACTATTTTATATTTCTATTAAAATAAAATTAGACGTCGCGCGACGTCTAGCAGATGTGAAAACATCGAAATTATTTTGTAGAAATAAAATGATCATAACTTGACAAAGTACTACTCAAGACGAATCAAATAAGTACAAACTCGATAGGGTCGCGTAGTTTCATTACAGAGTTACTGTGGCCACCTTCCAGCTCCATCGTCAGAACCTGGATACCATCTAGAGACAAAGTACTCGTCAAGACAAATCATACAAGCCCAAATCGATGGAGTTATGTCATTTTATAACAGAGTTCCTATGGCCACCTTCTAGCTCCATCATCAGACCCTGGATACCATATAAAGATAAAGTACTTGTCAAGACGAATCAAACGTGTCCAAACTTGACGAGGTTGAGTCATTTCATTATAGAGTTACTGTGGCCTCCTTTCAGCTTCATCATCAGCCCCTGGATACTATCTAGACACAAATTACTCGGCAAGACGAATCATACGAGCTCAAACTCGATAGGGTTGCGCAGTTTCATTATAGATTTCCTATGTCCACCTTCCAGCTCCATCATCAGATTAGCTCCATGTCATCATAATATTGCATTGTCACGCAATATACGTATGCGTGTAAAATTTCAGCTCAATCGGAAACCGGAAAGTGTGTAAAATTTAACTTGCAAGTTTTTAACGGGACAAGTACAATAAAAGCATCGCCACGCTAACAGCCGACTTTACCCTACCTCCGCATTAGATGTTTCACATCAATAATGTTGTTCGTTCTGAGAAAAAAAAAAAACAAAGTAGTTTCTTTAAAATAGTCTTAATAATTTTCTATTTCAAAACCCGCGTTTTCATCTGTTATCAAAGTATATAGAATTTAATGATATTAGATGACAGGGAATGTATTCTGCTAAGCGTTAATATGTTCAACAACTTGTTTGCAGTAAAGGCTATGCTCACATCGTTTCTCAATATTTGTCTAAGGCGGGGGAAGCTCACCTGCTAACAAATTGTGTTGTGCAAAGTCATCTGGTATTACTGAATGCTCTGGAGACGTTGTGAATAAAGGGCTAAGATTACGTATTTAAATTTTAAATCTTACCCGTGACATTCCAAGGAGAAATTTAATTATTTTCTTTTGGTGATACAAAGTGGCCACCTCATTCTGTCCCACGGAATGTATTTATATCTAGCACATTGTTATCATTTAGGGTTTTGAATTTGAATTGGACTAAATTCCATATTTCTACGGCGTTTCACACAGTCAAACTATTCGCATTAAATAACTGAATACAAATAGTTATAAACATTACATGTCACGTAAAACAAATATAACCACATGTGCCCATACAAACTCTTGGGAAGGTAATTTTTTTTATTGTAACCTTCAGCTAAGTAGCATAAATAGTAAGCAAGTTGTCAAAACTCCTCACACTTGTAATGCACCTACATATTTCAGTATAGTTGTATCTTGTTCTTTAGATACATTATTTACTCTGGGGTGTAATATTTTTATAATATAATATTTTTTTTATTGATAATTAATCCAAATTTTAGTAATTTCGTGTAATGGTCGCAATTTTCTAATTAATAGTTTAAATTATGTATTTTCTAAGTTATTGTTAGTAGTATTCATATCTCATATTGATTTCCCGTTTGACCAAAATACAGTTTACATTACCGATACAAACAAAGCACGTTTTCAGGTTTAATAGCTCCATATCAAACCGCATCGTGTAAAAGTCGAATCGCTAATGGATTAGCGGGGCACATGTCGCACTATGGATATAGTGATGTACTGGAACAGGATGGACACGCACGGAAATTGAACAAAACTGCTGCGATCAGGTTCCTGATCTTGTTGACTACTAAAGTAATGTAACACAGTTCCAGTGGCCCTCCAATACAGGGGGAGAGACGGCACATGGCGGGTTCATTTAGTGGGTGAGGGCCCTACATTACCCTATTCGTTAGTAGTTGACATTTTTTCCCACCTTAACAAAAAAAAAAAAAAAAGGTTCTGATCTTGTATTGTCCGATCTTTTTTCTTCTTCTTATTTAAGGTCCATGTAACACATTTAACTGTCTAGGAACAGGTACAAATCTATTTATCTGTAGTTATCTATTGTATAACGGCATGGAAATGAAGGACATCTAGGCTAATCTAAGGCTAAGTATCTGATTATAAATCTAGGTTGCAATTGTAATTGAATCAGAGATTAATATTTTCAATTATTCTTTTTATATTGCTGAAAATATATAAAATAAATAATATTCATGTAAATAATAAGTTTAATGCCTAACGATTCCAGCATAACTCTGATCGAACGATTTGTGTAATCATTATCCACGTATTGTGATCATTAGTGAGAAGCACTTTAGCTATTGCCTACGGATCAATATGACATAATAGCTATGTATTATTATCATTTAATGAGCACTTTAGGAGAAAACTGTGTAATGTATGGATTGCTAAAATTTGTGGGAATTACAAACGTATATCTTTGATATATACATCTATATATGACGGGCCTCGTGGCATAGTCGGAAGTGTAAGCGACTTCCATGCACGAGGTCGTGGGTTCGATTCCCACTCAGGACAATTATTTATGTGATGAACACAGATATTTGTACTGCGTCTGGATATTTCCTATCTATTATATATGTATGTTTTTACAGAAAAAAAGGTAATAAACGTTTATATCCGTGATCTGGTACCCATAGCTCAAGCGTTAAGCTTAGTTTGGGACCAGAGGACGTTGTGTGAAATGTTCGTAAGTATTTATTTATTTTTATATATCTGATCTATACGTCTGACAGTTATTATATTATTTCAATTCCACATTGAAATTTATTATCAGGTTGGAGTGACTATAGAAAAAAATACCTCTATTCAGCTTTTTATATTGAGTTTTAAAGGTTATTATTAATTTATTATTTGGAGTTTCAGGTCCTTACTAATATTATAAATGCGAAAGTGAGTTTGTTTGTTTGTTACGCTTTCACGCTCTTAGGTTGTAGGCTACTTTTATCCCGGAAAAATGAATAGTGCCCGTGGGATAGCTATCTTTTATAGAAATAACTAGCCTTTGCCCGCGGCTTCGCCGCAGCCAAAAGCTAGCTTTTCGGTTATATCTCAGGTCCCTGATGTAGAAGCGGCATAATATATATACTATTTGTTAAGTCTAATCAAGAGCTCTCAAATAAAAAAGTTGCATCAAAATCCATTCTGTAGTTTTTGCGTGATGCGCGATCGAACAAACAGAGCAAAATCTAAAAAAAATGTCTATGTAGCCTAATACGGTAATTTTTTTCGCAAATATCTTAAATGTACAGACACAGCTCTGTTACAACTTTATTATAGTATAGATAGATTAATTTACTGTGATGAATATCATTAGATTCTGCCCGCAACTCCATCCGAGTTGCGGGCAGAATCTAATATTTTTATAATCCATCCATCCATCCATCAGCCTTTCATCGTCCACTGCTGGACATAGGACTTCCCAAAATGGGGGTTTTACCATAATCGCCACGCTTGGCAGGCGGGTTGGCGATCACAGTGGATGTTTTTAGTACACAGGGGAACGTTGCTGCCCGGTCCCTCGGTTTTATAATAATGAATAAAATTAAGTTTAAACCTTTAATTTGAATGTACGTACTCATATAATTAAAATATAGCGGTAAAACCAAGAATGGCAAAGACAATGGTAGCGAGTTCGAGCCCCACTCTCAAGGTCCAGATCTAGTACGCCACACATCTCTGTGTGTCTTTGTTTACAATTTATCACTGCTCGGTGAAGGAAAAAATCGTTATGAAATTCGTGAGATTTTCTGGACGGCTTGTGAAGTCTGTCAACCCGCACTGGGCGAGCGTGGTGGCCTATGGTCTAATTCACCTCACCATTAGAGAAGACCCGTGCTCAATAGTAGGGTAGAAAAAGTGTTGAAGAGAAAAAAGAAATACTTCGACAGTACACACTTTTAAAGTATTTATTTTTGTGGGAAGTAGTATTGCAGTTGGAAGACTGTTTCCATTTCGAACAAATGACACGTGAATTTAGAATTTACATATATAATTATATATATAATAGCAAAATTTCTTGGCACTTAAAATTGTTCTAATTGAATTTCACTGTTTTGGGTGCTGTTTCATTACTCAAATGATTTATGACAGCTGTCTCAACTTTACTAATTAACGTAATTTATATTTTAGTTTTTCAAATTTACAAGCCCTTATTGTATATATTTGTAAAGTTGAAAAGTTGTGATTGATGCGAATTGCGTTGGCGTTTCTCGACTTCACGTATATTAGATATTTACGCTAATCAGTAAGCGTGTGTACGTTTTAAAGCTTAAGAGTACGTTTGTAAGTAAGTACGTTTTCATTTAATAGTTTTATGAAATACAAGTTTAATTTAAATAAATGTGTCATAATACAAATAAAGATAATTACTTAAGAATGATCTACTATAAATAATAATATTGAATATATAAAGAGTTTTTAATATTTGAAAACTAAACTAATAAACAGAAGGCCTATTCAGAATAAAAGCTTGGTAATTGTAAATTAAAAAAATAATTACAAAAATAAAATTTACGATATGTAGAATATTTATCTGGCCACTTAGTTCCAAAGTAAATTAGGTTACTTCTAATATTTTTATGTCAGCAGGTGCTTATACTTTGATTTTATTCTTAATACTGCACGGATTTCTGTAGATTACTACTACACTACTTTCTAGGTTTTTTTATAGTCAATATTTCATAAATAACCGATAAAGATTACGGGCTCTTTGCGTGATGCCCATAACTTCGATTTAATTCAATCGTTTTCATCCCGTGCAAGTCATAATGGATCACCCCTCCGTAGACTCAAGGATTTTTTTTGCTTTTAAAACAACTTCAAAAATTTTTTATAAGTATTTAAAGAGGTTTAGTATTCTTTCTCTGTTTTTGGGCATAACCTTTTTATTAATTGACTGTGTTCTGGAATTGTTGTAGTTTTTTTTTTACAAAAACAAGCATACCCTAATGGTAAGTGGTTACCGTAGCATATTAATAGACGTTAGCAATACGAAAGGCATCTCTCAGGTGTCACCATCTCCAAAAAAAGGGAAAGGAGGTGGAGAGGAAAGATAATAAGGAGGGTGTAGGAAGGATAATATGGGGAGGATGTGGGGAGGGTCTGGGCTCCCAGTACTCTCACTCACCATACGAAACAGAAGGGTAGGAGCACCCGCTATTGTTTTACGCTAATCTTTTGAGGGAAGGTTCGGAGGCCAAAATATAAACGGGGCGAGGGTAGACACAGACACCCGCGCTTCACGGAGGCAACGCTGAACTACACCAGTCAACCCGTGACCACAGCCGATGCAATACGGTCGAAAGATCGGGAAATTAAGGTATTCAACCTCAACATTATATACGCGATTAAGACCCGATATGTAAATATTTGTGTATAAAGTAGAAGTTGGTACTTCTTTGATCAAGCCGGCCCATTCATGCTGGACTAAGCAAGACTCTACCAGTAGTTAAGTGGCATTACACTCCACCAGCCTTTTAACGTCCACTGCTGGACATAGGCCTCCCCAAGAATGGGGGATAGTGCCGTAATCGCCACGCTTGGCAGGCGGGTTGGCGATCGCAGTGGATGTTGTTAATACTTGAAGGAATGCTGCTGCCCACTCCTCCGGTATTCCCTCTGTCGGCTCTTACGACTCCCGTGGGTGGAGAGGGGTGGGACAATTCTAAAGCCGGCTCCACACGGCAAACCCAAAATCACAGAACTCCTTAATGATAAATAACACGAAAGTGTAAACAGAAATTTGAAAAAGGTTAGTTGAGAAAAAAATATTTAAATATTAGATATTTAAAGTGTAAGAGGTTTACAGTTGAGAATAGTTTTTGAGCAGTACTCACGTGTTTGCACGGCTGGTTGTATACAGACCTTTATGCTACATTAACCCAGTTTTCGAATGTTTAAATTAAATTCAAAAGTCATATTACATTTGAACTTTAGCTTTCCATATTGAAAACAGAAAAGCAACAGTCACATAAGAGATAATGTTCAGGCAGCCAAATTTTGTCTTCTATATACGTCACAATTAGTTGACGAACAAAGTCTGTGAGAAGTTGCGACGGTGCCAGCCTTTCTTAATTGGCAAAAGTTTCTTGTCGAAAAACTGGGGAGAGACTCGAATGAACGGATGAGCGAATGAGCGATCACAGGGAAGGCGGAGGTGTAATTAGTCAAAAATTGTCAAGACCGATTCATTTCTAGGTGGTGATCAAATACCCTGTATTTGTATACCAGTTGTTGATAATAGCTTTGTTTTGCGTTCAATAGCTACTTTTAATCATTTTGAACAAGTCAATGACTTCAAAAGTTTAGTACTATGTAACATAATATATACTCATATATTTTAAGAAACAAAACGTAAGTATTCTAATATTATTACAAATGCGAAAGTTTGTGAAGATTAGTATCATTGGATATTTATTAGTTTTTTGATTTGGTAGAAATTAGCTAGCTACGTCCTACTAATAAATGTTACTCTGTAAAAATAAAGGATAATTTTTATTCCTGAAAAACTGAATAAATCTTTTAGAAAAGTTATTTATCTTGTATAGGCCTAACGACTGAACGCATGTTAATGAAATTAGATATAACCTGGATAATCAATTCGTATTTTATATACCGAAAAAGAGTTTCTGTGGGATGATGTCACGAACTGAAGATAGGTAGTATTATAATTACCAATTCGTTTAAACAATGTTTTTAAGATACTAGACTTATTTCGGAATTTAACAATGACCGCTGTTCACACAACAGAATAGCAATTATTATGATGGACAGGGAACTATAAAGAACCAGTTAAGGTAAAACTATATTTATATTTGAAAGTCTTTGAGAAATTATATAAACTTAATAATCCCTGTATTACGAGGACTTTCAAACATATATTTAAACTGACACAAAGTGACACTGACGCACATACAGAACATTTATACATAAATACTGGTGCTGTGTAAAAATCGAACCCAACAACACAACACTCGGCTTGGGAGGACTTAATAACAAGAAGCTTTAAAATAAATATTATGAGTAGGTATTGTCATGGTTGCGATCCAAAAGGTAATGACATTTTTATAGCTACACAAATATAATATACTCGCGAGCTTTATGACGAACAGTAGTCACGTAATAAAAAGGAATGGTGAAAAATATGCTCAGAAAAATGAGCGTCACAGCGGGACAGAAAAATGTACAGTTGCTCTCATTAGCCTCTAATTACAGGGGTCCGAGAGTCGACGATGCTATCCGACCGCCACCGGAAATTCAAATTTGAATTTCGTATATTCTGCTTCCAATTTGCGATATTTTCAACAATAAAAAAGGCAATACCGATTCGAAATTTTAAATGGATATTGTTTTCTTTTTATGTTAATGACTCGTATTGAGTCTCGTAACTGATGTTCGGAAATCGGCATCAGTCGTTTAACTCCAGTAAAGGCCGGGTAAGACTGAGTTCCCAGCGTTTTTTCTGATGTTGTTCGCTTTGTTCGCGTAACGGCGCTTAATTGTTTCTGTTTTCTAGATTAAGTTTCCATAAATGTAAAGACACCGTTTAGAAATAATACATTATAAATTTTATGATCGACTATTTTAGTAAAAATATAACAATTTCTCTCCACGAATCACTTCATCAAGGCGTTCAAAGTTGATTAATATATACCCGTACTGATATCGTTCAGTACACTAATACCTATTTGTATAAAGAATCATTGCTATTTTTGTCCACGGACGGTGGGTGAAGACCGCCCTACTTTTCATAATTATCGCTCCCCCTGTCATCGCACCGGTTAAATCGCGTATCTTTAATTTCAGCTGTCGCGTCAGCGCCAAAAATTCCTTGCATTGGGAAGAATTAAAGTCGCCGAAAGAGAGGGCTGTTAATTCTTATTAGAGGCGACACTAATAACCATTCTCACTGTCCTAGCGTGACAGTTTTATACAACACAAATTAGAAAGCAAAAACGTTGGAGTAGTTGTTGGAGTAGTTCTGCCGTGGAGGACAAATTGGCGAGTAATTTCTCGAGGATGAGTCTTCATAATGCAGCATTTATGAACCATTTGAAAAGAGTTAAGCGTCGGGCATAGACGGTTAGCGGGCCATTAACGTGAACGGGCCCAACCTAAAGACATTAAAACGTTACGCGCGTTCGCCCGCTCTGTCATGCGTGATTCGGCGCACCGGACCATCATTTTAAAACGCAGTTTTGTTTATAAACGTCACGATATCTCTTCCCATTTTTATTTTTTAGGTCTCGTTTTTATTTTGATGTTTGTACCACCTATCATTACAAACACCGTGTGTGTCGTTTACGTAAATCAGATGTGCCGTTAAAAATAATGGCGCAAAATGTGAATTTCCAACGCTGTGCTAGTATTTTGGTATTCATTGCAAATATGTATTAAAGTGTCACAGTTTACGAGAGGCAATTATTGTTAACTTTCATTTATTGTCATCTATTTAATTGTCAACTGTTGATGTACACACATTATAGGCAGAGTATTAAATATGTGTTGGATGTTATGTCGTTTTAAATAACAATCAATTTAAAACCTTTCGGAATCACATTTGGCCCATCACTAGTATGTATACATATTGTATATGTTTGGCCACAATCAAGTTCTTGAAAGTATTTACGACTAGACATCACAGGGTACATTGAAAGAATTTACCTCGTCGGTGAATGTAACACATAAAATATTATGACCTTTTTATTGACATAACTTAATTTGGTTTTATTATCAGGAGTAAAAATATTTCATTATTTACCGTTGCTATTCTTTAATAAAATTACTTATATACCAGTTTTCTTATAATAAAATAGGTTTTATAGGAGTATTGGTTTATCAAGTTGCTAAATAAATAAAGTGACCAAGGGCTATCTCTAGAAGTATCTCGAGATTGCTATATCTTGTATTATTATATCAAAAACATTACGAAATATCTAAAATGTCCATACACACTTAGGAGTGCCAGAAGCGAGCAAATACGGGTGGACAAAGATAGGTCTCCTCTATATTTTTATGTAACATATAAAAAATATACGCCATTGAATCGTTAGTATACAATTATAATAAATTATTTTGATATTGATGTAGATACCTACAGCCAAATGACCATAATAGGTACTCATTTCGAAACAAGATAGATAAATGAACTATTCAGAGAAGTAGAGGTTATATGTATGGTGACATTTGTTGTGGTGATGGTTTGTATATACTTAGCTTTACCACAATTCAATTATAATAGATATGTATATGTATTTTGAGAACAATATTCTTCTATATGTCTTATCTTATAATACTGTAAAAACCGGTGCGTCTACATTTTGAAGGTATTTGAGCAGTGGTCTATTCTTCTTTCTTTCTTTCTTATTCTTATTAACGATGGAGACGATCACAGAAAAATAACAGAACTCAGAACTTGTTTTTAATTTTTTGTCTGTCTGTGTATTACTGAACTTGAGTTAGAGCAGAATGTAGGCTATTAACTTAGGCTTTGATTAATATGATCATTAAGATGTCAGGAAAATTACGCATCCTCGCTAAAATCTATACTATTATAAAACTGTAACAGAGCTGTGTCTGTACATTCAAGATATTTGAGAAAAAATGGCTGTAATAGGCTATATAGGCGTGTCTAAACCCAAAGCATTTTTTTTTTTAGAATTTTTGTCTGTTTATCTGTTTGTTTGTTCGCGCATCACGCAAAAACTACTGGACGGGTTTTGATGCAACTTTTTTTATTTAAAAGGCCTTGATTAGACTTCAAAACTGGTATACATTTTATCCCGCTACTTTACTGGGAACCTGATATATAACCGTAAAACTATAAAATTATTTAAACTAGATTTTTTTAGAATATATTTAAAAAAAACTACTAGACGGATTTTGATGAAACTTTTTTATTTGAAAGATCTTGATTAGACTTAAAAACTGGTATACATTTTATCCCGCTACTATATCGGGCACTTGAGATATAACCGAAAAACTAGCTTTTGGCTGCGGCGAAGCCGCGGTGCAAAGGCTAGTATTAATATAAAACTTCTGTCATGACACGGTCCTCACTCTTATTATTTGTATAAATCTATATTTAATATCCAAACCCTTTTACTTTATCCCAATATAATAAAAAAAACATTACTTGAAATACAAAGTTTCTAGAAAATAGATTTCATAAGAGTATACTAACTCCCCCACAAGTTTATTGTATAGTAACTCCCGCACAAGTTAATTATAATATCATAATAAACGCGTAGGGTCCTCTTATATCGAAATGATTGACCAAATATAGTGTAATAGTGTATTCCGGACATGATTTCAGAGGAGCCTCCGGGAACGAATTAGTGAGCAACGTGACTTTACTGAAGATTTTTTGTCGTGATGAAATATTGTGCTACCTTTATACTTACTGGCCTTATTACCAATTGATGGTATTTTTTAATAGTCAGTGAATAATAAGTAATTCGTTTTCTTTTTATTTTATAATACTTGTGCTTTATGGCTTCCGTGTGGTGCTCAATGTTTGCGTTTGCAGAATTAATTCTTGAAAACATCAGCATTTTCTATCAAATTAGATGTTTTTTGTTATAAAGAAGATAACACCTGGCACTAAGGAATAATCTTTGCGACACCGACGATTTTAAAAACATACAATTTAACGGACACAAAGATTTTCGGACTCGAAACAACCTTTTGTGGATCGTAACCAACAGAGATTGACAACTCACTTTACTAACCCACTGCCAGAGCAAGCTATTACTAAATATTTCAAACGAGGCACAATACTACGTGGTTCGTGCAACCCTGGCTTTATTTACTCTCTCCAGAGGCTTGTTTTTACAATGGCCTAAGTTGAATGTTATCGACTTCTGTTGACTTTTAACGATTATTTTATACAACAATATGATAATTAAGGAAGCTTTGCTGTTTCTAAGTGTTCTGTGACGCGATGTAAAAGGTAAGAGTTTGAAATTACTAACTTTTTCTGTTTTGCTTTATTTTGCTGGTAAAATCGTTCACAGATTTTGCTGTAAAAGTTGTTTAAGGGCAATCGTAAACCTTTATTATCATTGAAATGTATCGTTTTTAAGGCCAGTTCTAAATTATAGTTAAAAAATATCGCTCAATATTAAATTATTACACTAGAACATTTGTAGTGATTGCTCACACATTTATTTTTATAAATTTGGCTCAGCCCCGCAGCCAAAAGCTAGTTTTTAGGCTATATTGACACATATTCTGGATATAGTAGGGGAATAAAATATATACCAGTTTTTAAGTCTAATCAAGAGCTATAAAATAAAAACAAGTTGTATCAAAATCCGTTCAGTTGTTTTTGCGTGATGAACGAACGAACAAACAGACGAAACATCTAAAAAAATTGTATTGTGTTCACACATGCGTATAATAGCCTAATACAGTATTTTTTTTTCTCAAATATCTTAAATGTACAGACACATAGTTAGAATAATAAAGTAATTCGCAAAATTATTAAAATTGGCTTGAATAAATTTGTAACAAAACATGTATTATTTTACGCATGGCAATCCTAAACAATAGGCTATTTAAGACGCACCCTCCAAGTGCAAGAGGTCATCAGTCAATGGTCATTACGTGCCGGTGCTATTAATTATATTCCCCAGCACGTCACCCGCTATCATTATGAGACGTGACCGAGCGATAATTTAACTTACCCGCTTATAACACTCATGTTACTATACATAGTTGGATTATTGTAATCCTAAGCTCATTGTTAGGCATAAACTAGGTGGTTAGAAGACTGTTCTAAAAGTCAGTAAGCATGTACCAATTTATAGTATTAGATGGAAATGGATTCACTAGCGTCTGTTTTTCTGTCCTCTTACAATATATGCATTTATTATTTACCTTATACATATAAATGACTAGCCTAATATTTAGGTTATATCTCGGGTTTCCAATATAGTAGCGGGATAAAATGCATACCAGTTTTTGAGTCTAATCAAGAGCTATCAAATATAAAAAGTAGCATCCAAATACTTTCAGTAGTTTTTGCGTGATGCGTGAACGAATAAACAAATAAACAGACAAAAAACTAAAAAAAATGTTTTGTGTTCAGATACGCCTGTTACAGCTTTATAATAGTATAGATGATATGAGAAAGCGAGAGAGAAAGAGAGACATAGACGTGCTTTAGTTCTGTTGATTTTCATAACATCAGGTCAGATACCGATACTTGATTAAACTTTATTAAATAATCCATAATACTAACTGCACTGTAAACTTTTTTTTCGGTTAAGGATGCAAAAGGCAAATCATTACTTTCACATGTCACAGGCTATTATATCTCTCACCGATTTAATTAATGTGGTCCACGTTTTCGATAAACCCATCAATCCTGTCATAACCCTAGGCTTATAAATTCTACTAGCTGTTACCTGCGGCTTCGCTCGCGTAAGTATATTAATATAAAATAAGGACGATTTAATATATTTTTGGGAACTTAATGGTTTGAATCAAAACTTGTTCACTCATACCTTCTAAGCTACGACAATGCAACTCAACAATAATTAGGGTTTCTACACACTTTACAAACTTTGGCATTGATCATTACAACAAAAAGGCTTCAACTACCAAAATTTCAAGTTTGCAGCCCCAGCGGCTTAGGCTTGCGTTGGTCGTCAGTCAGTCGGGACAAGCAATTATAATATATATATATATATATATATATATATATAATATTATATATATATATATATATATATATATAGATATATATAGATAGATAGATTAAATAATGCTACACGATTATTACTAATACTATAAATGCGAAAGTGTTTGTTACGCTTTTACGGTATAACTACTTAACCAATCATCATACAATTTTGCATACATATAGTCTGGAGCCCCGTAAAGGACATAGGCTCCCAGCTTCCCGAAAAATTTAATGGGATAGCTATCAAAGAGATAATTAGTGTGCCATAGAGTGATGTATTTACGTTCTAAAGTTTCTTTAAATATTTTTTTATTTTTGTTTTATTGCTTGTTGTGGCAGACGAGCCACGGTCTATCTTATGGTAAATGGTAACCGTCGTCCATGGACTCGACTATACCAAGAGTATTGTCAAGCCACTGCTCACCAAATAATTTCACAGATGAAATGAAATATAAACGGCTATCTCCTGCTACAGCCAAAACGCAACGATGTGCTTCATGGCCGGTCACACGGGAGATGGTGGTACCAACCCGCTCGGGCCGGATACCAAGTGAGTACTCCCACTTGGTACCCAGCCCTATTACCAGTCATGCAATTGATGATAATTGCTTACTTCCCTTAGTCGCCTCATACGACACCCGTGGGAAAGAATGGTGGTGACACTTGTATTCCTAATCCGTCACCACACGGATAACTCAATACAACCTAATTAGTATTGTATGTAATCTATATAGAGCTTAAATTTAAAACTGTCAACTACTTTTCAGTGATGATTGCCATATCGCCACGCATTAGGGTGAAAGCGGATTTTAATCACATATGTGATATACACACACGTCAAACTGATATAAGATGGTGTAATTTTATTGATCCCTATTATTTTATTTATTACTTATTTCTTATCCTTCTGTATCAAAACGCCAAAACAAACATACACTTCGATAAAAGACTAGCCTTCGACAAAAGTTAGGTTAAAGTACAAATTATAATTTGTGAATAAGGAAAAATAGTATTTTAGTACGAGCGGGAATTGAACCTGCGTCCCTTCCTTTCCGGGGAAGTGCTCTAATCCATTGAGCTATCGTACCATTTCTAGAAATACCGAATTTCCTCATCACATTTGTCTTAACGACCAACGCCCTCTATCGGCAATGCATTTACATGCATTCATCCAATGTAGTAAGTTTAATTTTGCAATTAAAATTCATACTATTTGATGGCGTCTTTTTTCAAACATTTTGATCTATATTTTAGCATTTGACATGCTCATAAATTCATACTTGCAAAATTAAACTTACTACATTGGATGAATGCATGTAAATGCATTGCCGATAGAGGGCGTTGGTCGTTAAGACAAATGTGTTGAGGAAATTCGGTATTTCTAGAAATGGTACGAATGTTTGAAAAGTTAGGTTATAGGTTCCCCATACATATCAGTTTTTTTAAAGTCTTAATTTAAGATAGAACTCTAACAAACAAAAGTGTCATAAAAATCCGTTCAGTAATTTGTGTAGTGTGTTCAATTTCGCTCTTAATTAAAAAAAATATATGTACCTATGTGTTCCGAGACGTAAAAATAGCCTAGTATAGTATTTTTTCTGAAATATCTTATAATAGTTAGATTAGATTAGGATATTTAAAATGTAATAAAACGGTTTCATGATATGTAGCTTTTTAATAAAACTTCAAACTAATGCATTTTTATCAATGGCGCACACGAGTGAATCACAAAAGGCTACGCACTATATTATCACAGGGCACAATAACACAGCCTCAAGGGTTAATAATAGCCGACCCAATTAATTTGTGCTACCTCTACACTCTTATACCGAATTGTAATTATTTATTGAGTTTCCGTATTTTTAGAGGACCGTAATTTTGGGACAGTGTTTTGTAATTTGCTTTGAATGAGTATAGCCATCGTATATGTTGTATGTTTTAAAGGATTTGTATTTAATCTAAAATATATGTATTTGAATATTTAAATGTTTTTATAAATGCCTATGAAATCAGTATTTATAAAGAATGACAGAGAATAGAAACCCTATTCTTTGTTAGGTTAATTAATTTCAGCTGTAGCTAGCGAGTCAGCGAGTTTTGAGTAAAAAGCTAGATAGTTAGATTAAATTACTTTCTCATAATATGTCGATACGTAGAATGTCTCATAATCAAATAGCATTCTCTGGCTTGAAATCATTATTAGGTGCGTATTTATCAAAAAAAAAAAAAAATTCAGGCTTCATGGAGTCAGGAATCATGTTGGAATGAAAATTGAATCATCCCCTATTATTTTTAGACTAAGTAAATGTCAGAGGTGTAAGTTACACACGTGCTTACCCCTTTAGGGATAAAGGCATGATGCTATAAAAATAAAGCTAAGCTTTTTTCATCTCATTCTTTACCATGGGCGTATGAGCCGACTAAGCAAAGTATAAGTAAATTATCACTCATTGCATTACAGGTGGTAAGCCTGTGGCCTTGGTACACAAGTGGGAGTACTCATTGGTTATCGGGTCCGAGAAGGCTGGAGCCACAGTCCCCTATGTGACCGGCTATAAAGCACCTTGGTTTATTTTGGCTTAACAATACTTTAAGTATAGTTGAAACGATGAGCGATGGTTACCTTTAACCATCTAGTCTGCCACCATTACAAATAAATATTAAATTTTGACGTGATAAGGTTTTATAAATCGGTGAACGTCGGCTGCACGCACAAAAAAGTGTCACGTTCCGAAAAATGTAAGGGGACAGATGCGTTGTTTGTGAAACTCTCAGAAAACATATATGACGTTATCTTTACAGACAACCATATAGGTTTTTTAAGAGGAATGTATCGCAGGGCACTTAACAAACATATAATTTCACGGACACAAAGTACACCCAGACTTAGAATCAAGACTCCTGTGTGGGAATCTAATATTTAAGGCATTAATTTTAAATAGAATAAAGTTCCTAAATGTTCTCATTTGCAAAAGAAATGATTGAGTGGCAACTACACCACTCTGAATAATAAGGCTGATTATTCTGAGTTCTGTGGTGCAACAGCTTCAAAGGCCCGGTGTTATTTTACTAGTTACAACAGTTTTCTTTAGTAAATGTTTATGTTTTATTGTGCAACGATTTCTTTTAAAAAGCACTGGTGGGTTGTATTTTGGAGTTGTAATCATAATAATGGAAACCCATTCGATAATATAGAAATAATCCTGCTCCTGACTGTTATTTTCGATTTCACATTTTTCACTTTGTGCTCAATGTATAGTGCTAAGCATGTCAAATGCTAAAAATATATATAAAAATATCTAAATATTTAAAGGGTTTGCGTCATTATTAGGTAAAATCTTAATTGTAAAATTAAGTTTACCTGGTCGGTATAATGTATGAAAATACTTCCGACAGATGGCGCAGGCGTCACCCAAAGACGTTAAGTATGATGTGTTATCGAAATTAGCAGTCAGGAGCAATTGTCAGGATGGCTGAATTGGTAAAGCATCTGGACGGTATCCAGAAGATGCAGGTTCAAATCCTGCTCCTGACCGTTATTTTCGATTTCACATTTTTCACTTTGTGTTTAATGTATAGTGCTAAGCATGTCAAATGCTAAAAATATATATAAAAATATCTAAATAAATAAACTATAGTTTAAAAAAGTATAAAACACGATAGTTAAACTAAAAAGAGACAAATAATGCATGAAAGAAGTTGTGTTTCGTATGGTGAATGAGAGCAGTGGAGGCCTAAGCCCCTTCTCATCCTCTCTTATTATCCGTCCTCTCCACCTCCTATCCCTTTCATTGGAATTGACGCGCAAATGATCCAATGACCTCTGGTGTTTCTAGCGTCTATAGGCTACGGTAACCGCTCATTGTCAGGATGCTTGTTTATCGTCCTCGTAAAAACGTAAATGCTCTTTCAAATTTATTTTTAAAACAAATTGGCAAATAACCAAAAATCTGTAATCATGTACTAACGTCAATAGGCTCGCCCCCTATTACGTGGTACAAATTACTTGATAACAAATTGACAAATATCCAAAAATCTGTAATCATGTACTAACGTCAATAGTCTCGCCTCCTATTATGTGGGACTTAAACATAGCTGGCGAGTCGTGGGTATGTAATACACCTCTGCCTATCCCTTCAGGGAATACAGGCGTGATGCTATGTTTATGTACTAGCGTAATTCTATTCAATCATCGTGTACAGTAATTCTTAAATCATCATCAACAAGACAGTTAATTGTACATTATAATACAAAATTGTATATTAGTATAATTTTATTTACACTTTATTCATTTATCGAGTAGAATCTCATTATTTAGATACATGACTAATTAAAATTTCCTTTCGTTACGAATACACGACCCAATGTTTATGTGGTTTTATTTTAATAAAATTTCTTCTGCATTGAATATCATCCATTTTTATTCTACATGCGACTTAATTAATTTCTACTGCGGGTAACTCCGGTCGTTCCTTCAATATTGTTAAATTACTTTTTCACCGCTTTTTATTCGTTAGTATAACACTAAGTGTGAAAATGTGAATAAAAATGTTAACTACAAGCTAAAATTAAAAATAAATCTTATAGAACACTGAAGAAGTCTCTCTCTCTGACCAGATGCATCTTTTTTATCATAATAATCTCCACTGTCTGTTTCGTTTTAGACCTCTTAGTGATCTACATAATGTAAGCGAGCAGAAACTCGTAAATGGCTGAGCCGATTTTGATGAAATTTTTTGTGAATGCTAAGGTGGATTCTTAGGTGGTTTACACTTTGAGACTGGTTTAGATCACTGAAGTGATGTCACACAGATCCGCCACCACAGACGGAGAGACGGCACACGGCGGGATTATTTAGTAGGTGAAGTTGTTCGTTGCCCCGAACGACGGGGTTTTCGGTTAGTTACATTTTGTCCGCATTAACAAAAGGAAACGTGGTTTAGATTAAGAATCATATTTACTGAAATCAATTTGTGTTAACGTTCGCGCACGATGTGACAAAATGTATGTATTAAATATTTTAGAATAGATTAATTACAAAACAATTATAATGGTGATGAATGCAACAGTAAAAAGTGTCAACAGTATCCCGTGTAAATACATTTAATCAACAGACTATAGTTATAGCATCATATCTGTTTTCTGTAGTCATGGAGCTATTTTACTACCCCTAGCAATTTTACTGCCTACCCTGCAAGGGAAATGGCGTGATATAGTTAGTTATGAAGCAATTTCATGTTTGTTGGATAATATAAAAATAAATAAATGGGTTTACCCACTCTTTTCTTAATTGAGTTACATAATACATCATATATAACAGTTTGATGGTATCTAGATATTTAGATATTTTTATATACTTTTTTAGCATTTGACATGCTTAGGCATATACATTAAACACAAAGTAAAAAATGTGAAATCGAAAATAACAGTCACGAGTAGGATTTGAACCTGCATCTCCTGGTTCCTCATCGTGGCACAATTGTCACAGTTGTGTTATCGAAATTAGCAGTCAGGAGCAATCTCCTGACTGCTAATTTCGATAACACATTCATTCACGTCTTGGGTGACGCCTGCGCCATCTGTTGGAAGTATTTTCATACATTATACCGACCAGGTAAACTTAATTTTACAATTAAGATTTTTACCAAATAATGACGCAGCCCTAGAAATATCTAGATATTTTTATATACTTTTTAGCATTTGACATGCTTAGGCATATACATTAAACACAAAGTGAAGAAGTTTGATGGTGCTCAACATCAATAACGTTGTGATTTAAGATTATTTGTCCTTAATAACCATGAACGTAGGTAGATACTCATACATAGAGCATTGAATTACGTAATTACTTAATGTGCCTTGATTATTCCTGCGGTTTATTCTCTGACTTTGTTGTGTAAGATTTTCTGCCAATCGATATTATTTTTAGTCTTTTTTTATACTACGTGGGTGGCAAACTAGCATACGGCCCACCTGATGGTAAGTGGTTACCGTAGCCTATAGACGCTAGCAATTCCAGAGGCATCACTCGCGCGTCGCCATCTCCAACAAAAGATATAGGATAGGAAGTATATTTAGGACAGGATAAGTAGGATACTAAGGAGAGGATAGAAAGGATAACAAGGAGAGGATAGGAAAGAGGTTCGGGCCTTCGGCACTCTCACGCACTATACGAAATACAACAGTACTACTACTATTGGTTCCCCATGATCTGATTGTGAGAGGATACTTTCCCGATCGTGCCAGCCCATTTATACTGAGATAAGCAAGGCTCTACCACATTCTTAGTCTCACCGCTTTATCCTGGAAATGTTATAGAATATAATAATAAAGAATTTATGTTTCAGCTTCATAATTTAGACCAAATTGATAAGAAAGGGGTCTAATGTCGTCCATGACGAATGATTGCAGACTTGGGTTTGTCAATTATTTACCATTTAAGATTAGGACCCTGGTCCTTGTACTTAAATATTGTAACCTTATGAGATATTTAGTAAAATTTAAATAATAAAATTAATACCATTACAGTAACATTTTAATTTCCTCAAAGCCTTGAATTTTACCACACAGCAAGTAAAATTGGAACGTGAGTAGGGTTCTTTAGTCAAACACAAATGTACTGAATGAACTTTTTTCCATTTATGAGGACCGTATTGATTTCGTCCGGACCCGGATTTTTGATTTGATTTGGCGATCTTATTTGCTATGGGTTCATGTGGTTTGATTGGGATACACATGATTTATTGGTTGTATCCGCTAAGAGGATTTATAATATTAAGATTCCAATATGGATTCGTAAATACTAATATATAAAACAGTAACTGTGTGATTAATACGGACATATCAAATAATTCTAAGGTATAATATTGCAATAAATAAACTGTTACAAATTTTGAGTGTAGAACGGTAAACTTGTAATAATGAATTATTTTTAGTAAAAAGAAAATAATATTTCTGCAGATTACTCATATTGTTTTCTGGATGAATAACTTCTTCCTCTAACACCTACCAATATGCGGAGAAATTAGTTTTTTAACTTATTTCTCTCTATCATATTTCCTCTCCACCTATTAGGCCTTTTCTTGGGCTTGGAAACACGCAATTGATGCCTCTGGTGTTGCTAGCGTCTATAGGTTATAGTAATCATCAGGCGGGCCTTGGTTTGCTTTCCACTCTCGTAGTATCAAAAATATATTATAAAAAAACTGATATATATATACACAGACCTGTTCATGTCATCCTTATACCATATACCAATTAGAAAGGTTCTAGTAGAATGTCTCGAAAGTTTTAATCAGAGCTACTTTTGTTGTGACAATAATATTCAACAGCGACACACATTTGTTGGTGACATCCTTGATAAGTCAAACGGCTAAATTTCATTCGTGAGAGTACATTGTCACCCACGTTTATTCAGCAACTCATTGTATACATCAATGTTCACGGTGTAAAACATCGCTAAAGAGCACTCAACAATTACGACTCGCAAAGGCGTTAGCAAATTGTCGTGCGCCATGATTTCGTCGGAGCGTTTAATGAACACCAATATTGTGAGCCGCGTAAATGTTAGGGCTGTAAAGAATTGGTAGTTAAAAGTGTTGCCTACTCTGAAAATTGTGATTAATGAAGTAAAATTTAGCGTACATTTTATTTTGATACTAGCTGTTGCTCGCGACTTCGTCTGCGTGAACCTCAAAATTGGGTTAATAAGATAGTAAGATCTTACTTTTTACTATATATTGAACCTGAGATATAACCTAGCCTTTTTAGCAGCTTTTGCCTACGATGAAACCGTGGGCAAAGACTACTAAGTTATATCTAAAATTCCAGACATAGTAGCAGAATTAAACAAAAAAGTTGCATCAAAACCAGTTCAGATATTTTTGTGATGTGACTAATTACTTACCTTTTTAGGCCTAAACATTTGGTAAGTAATTTTTCTCAAAAACATAGCTGATCTGTTACAGCTTTATAATATAATAGAGGTCTCTTTTTACACGAGACCACCAAATTGCTGGGGACGTCTTCCCACCGTCTTTCAGCTACTTCACCAGTGGCATGATAACGTCACCATAAGCTTGATATCACGTTTTGTTTTCTTTCAAGCTCCTCAGCAATACTCCGGTTAGTAGCCTCAGCTTGGAGCATCCTAGTGACTTTAACATTTCCTCTCGTTAATGGCACCGCTGTATGATGCAAACAGTGGCGTTAATTTGAAAATAACTCCTAACTGGTTTTAAAACTTTAATTTGTCACCAAAATTATCAAAAACTTATTTAAGTTGATGTGTGTCTGTATCTTATACCTTGTTCTTACTTGCACGCTGCTATTTATATAGTTCATCTATAGTTAGTTACTTACAAAGTTAAGATGAGAATACATTAACATTTCCAACTGAGTTCATAGCTCATGTCAATTTGAAACTTATCTAACATAATCAATTTTGTTATTGTTTTACTGTATATAATTTACTAGACAATCTAATGGTTTACCTGATGCATGATTATGTTAAAAAGAACACGATTACAGGAAAGAGAAAAATATGAATCTAAGGGTATTATAAAATTGATTTAGGTAGATTAACTAGCAAAATTGTTGAAAAAAAAGATAAACTTCAACAAATAATCCACCAACAATATCAATATTAACAACCATCAAATTGAATAAAGGTGACTTAGCTTATAGTGACGTTTATGGCATCATCATGACACAGCAATTTGGTAGGTGTTCGGGTGATTCCGGACATTTTCGTAGATTGTCGGGTATTTACGTTCTACTGACATGAATTAATCGCCAGACGTTTTTCGCGTCAATGAAGCTTAAGGACCGAGCGTGGCGTTGTTTTGTGTTTTAAAGAGGGGGCGATTAATGCGAATCGTTTCTTTTGATGGGCTCATAGTTGGCGTGGCTTTTTAATTAAGTGTATAATTTCTAAGTGTATAATCTTTGAGTGTATTTTACGAGGTCCTCAATTTTGATTTACAGTGTATAATAGTCAAGATATTAGAGCATAATGTTGGCTAAAGTAAATAAATTCACATGTGAATGAACAAAAATAATGTTTCACTTTAAACAACGAAATAGCAATTAAAACAATTAACTAAGATGGTTTTATTTAGTTTTATTTCTAAAATTAGATTGGGGGAGTTTTGGATTCGCAATCTAAAACTCCAACTTGAACAACTTATTTAATCACACTCAAAATCTGAGCAACCATTTGTGAATCACAAACAAAGAGTTGCTTTGTGCGGGCTCAAACCCATAACACTCGTCGGTCAAATACCGAGTGTTATACTCGTATATAACCACTCCGCCATCTGTGTATCTATATTTTTAGCAGACACGGCACCTTCAGTTGTTCACGAATTTGACAATGTAAACATTGAATTTGGGAAATATTTCTTTCTCTACAAATTTATTCGGCTAGTTTTAAAAAAAATTAGTAATCTGTCCTGCAATTTTTGCAATTAGTTTTATGCATATTTCTAAATTGACAATTTAGTAGGCAGCCTATATAATATTAGTGTGAATAAAGTGTATTTTTAAGTATCATATGCTACAAGAAATAAAAACTTAGTAAAATTCTTATTTTTTTTTATTGCATATTGTTGCAGACGAGCCACGGCCCATCTGATAGTAAATGGTAGCCGTCGCTCTTGGACTCAACTATACCGAGAGTATTGTCAAGCCGCTGCTCACCATTTCATTTCACCGATATGGCTATCTCCTGCTACAGCCAAAAAGCAACGATGTGCTTCATGGCCGGTTACACGGAAATGGTGGTACCAACTCGCTCAGGCCCGATACTAAGTGAGTACTCACTTGGTACCCAGCCCTACCACCAGTCATGCAATGGCAAATAATTGCTTACTTCCCTTAGTTGCTTCATCGATAACTGTGGGAAAGAATGGGGTGGTGATACTTGTATTCTTAGTCCGTCATCACACGGAATTTTAATATATTATATAACTTAAAAAGTTATATGCTTCTTTCACACGAGTCTGTTATTACAAGCTCTTGTATTACTCGTATCTAAGACGAAGAATCGATGCCGTTACTGCTGATATGGCCCATCATATTACAATAACTATATTGCGTGCAGAGTTTACTTAAATAACCTTTTAATTTTTATAGATTTTTTATATTACACTACTACTTTAAGTTGTAGGCACCAACATATACAATTACATTGTACATATTGAGAAGAGCACATGTCATTTTATTACGAGTACAAACATGCGCCAAAAGTTTTTTGAGGTAACAGTTTTTTATTTGGAACATGAAACGAAATACTCATATACATAAAAAGTAGGTAACCCCTCCCGTAACGTTCCATTTTCTTATTTTCGTAATCGGCAAGTTGACCGCAGTAGGAATGGTAATTTTACCAACTTTCACTAATTTTATTATTCAATTTCACCTCCCCTGTAATATAAAGCTTAATTAAATACGAATTTCATATCTGAAATTCTGAGAAAAAACGCACAAAATAAAATCTTTTTCCACATAGTTTAACGTTTTCCTCGCTCCGGGCTAAATCTCTCATATATGAACCTATAGCAAATATGCCGTAATGTTTTATAATATGAGAAAATTAATATCTTTTAGTAACGTTATATCTCTTCTTAATTAATAATGTTTATGGAACAGTATAATGTTTGAGTATTTATTATGCTTCAGGGCAGGCATTTGTGATGTTGTTTTTTAAGCAGCGAGGTTTTATAATTTAACTTCCAGTTTTTTGACTTTGCTACAGATTTTATTTTTAGTACTTGAGTTCAGATTTATACATTTAGATGGTAATAAGGGTTTCTATTGTTTAATTTATCTTTTTAATAAAGTCAAGATAGTCTAACTAGTAAGATCGTAGATTAATAAGCATAAAACAATAAGCTGTTCTGAACTAAAATATATGATTATTTATATTAGGTATAGTGGTGTATATTTTTATTTAAAAAAATCTGGTTAACAAATAATACTTTGAACCAAAAAAGCCATCTCAAACTTGACGGTTCTATTTAAAATTATATTCACATCAACCATGACCCATTTCTCATAACGAAGGTCGGGAGCCGCAGAAAGACGTCAAAGTGCTCATTAGTTGCAGGACGCAATTCCGTCGCTGTCATGTGACGCCGCCGCAACACGTGCCCGTCACGCCGCGTAAGGGTTGAGCTGCGGCCACCGACCACATATCGACCGCAGTGAAATAACATGCAGCGCCCTCAGTCCGCTTTACAAACCTACATGGTGTAGTTTTAATTAAAAATTGTGAAATAATTTTGATCACATTTTGTAACATCCGTTTCTGTTTATAAAAAAATAATTTTATTTGAAATTGAAAGTATATTGAAAGTATGTATATATATAGAGAACTTTAATTTCGCAACACAGCTTTCAATTTTGAGACGTGTTAACCCCCATTTTTATATATTAGCCCTTTCCCTATGATATTGGTGTTTTATATGAAAAAAATCAAACTATTTTTTTATAATATTATTTCTACTAATCACAATAATGCCATTGATGTATCTTTTCCGACGCAACGTCAGTTTATTGATACCCTTTATGAAGAAATCAGGTTAATACCTATTATTATGAAATATTGCAAATATAATTAGCGCACTATTGGTTTCCGGAACTGGCCACTTATATAATATTAAATATAATTAAAAATAATTATTAAAAATAATAATTAAAAAGTATAATATTTAAAAAGTATTTGCAATATTTGAAAATGAACTCATAAAAGATTTCGTAGAAACATTTTCTACGATTTTAAGTGTTATTTGACAGCTCAGCAGAACTTTGGTTGGCTGTGAATTTCTTTTAATGATGAAATGCCATTCAAGATGATGCGGGTTTGCAGAATTAAAACGCGGTCATATGAATCTCAGTGACGAATTTCGTGATGATCCACCGCTGTAAACAACAAAAACATCGATGCTGTACGCCGTATGATCAAAACAGACAAGCATATGACCTACCATGAGATTTGGACATTTTTAGGTATAGGCTTGAGTCAAATACAATCAATTCTACACAAAAGTTTAGGTGTGAAAAAGCTGTGCTATGGATCAAGCGGGGTTTTGTCAGTCTTCAGCAAAATAAATTACTATGTATTCATTATGGAAAAAAAATATAATATTCTAAAGAATAACTGTTATTAAACTGTAGATTTTAGCTTTAGAACACTTTTCGATAATTTGTAAATGTATGTAATTATTTGCCAAACCGATACCGTAGCTAGTTGTTAATCCAAAGTAATTATATAATATTTGCAGCTAAAATCGAAACTATTAACGAAATATTTTTAACAAAATATAATTTTGGTTACATATACAAGTCTCACCGCAAAATACATTACATACAGTAGATTACATTTATACAAATGAATGCTTTTAGTTTTTGGCCGTGGCTGAAACTAGTCGCGCGCTGTCACAATAATGGGAAAGTCGAAAATTTCATTACCAACCGTCGAGGCTCGAGTATTACGTGAGTTACTGCTAGTTTACCCAACATTATATGATGTACTTGTATTTGTATGTAAGGTGCTAGATTCATTTAAAAAAATGTTATTTTTATATATATAATTTACTAATGAGAATATCTATAAAATATAAGTTTCTTCACATAAGTAATTATGTCCATTCTAATACATAATTATTACGATAGTGAATTTCTCCATGCCTTTAAATCTCAATCTTTACTAATATTATAAAAGGTGAAAGTGAGTTTGTATGTTTGTTAACTATTGCTGCCGTAAGCCATCATCACGAGGCATACTTGTAGTCCAAAGTACGGAGAAGGTCAAGACATTTATATTATAAATGGAAGAGTCTGTGGGATTGCTAATGTTGTGTAGAGTTTATTTTTGCGTCAGTGGATGATGTTTTTAGATTACAGATGGCAATTTTTTGGCATAAGCTATTTTATATAATTTTATGTTGCTTTTCCAGTTTTTGTGTACAGTAATCCATATATAATATTAAACCTAGATGATTTACATTAACTGTTCCTTCAGGCATCAATATCTTTTGGGATCAAACGAGCATATCTTTTGTTAGTAGGTACTACACTTCAGGTATTGTCACAAATTAACATAGAACGGTGATATTAAACCCTCACAATATGAGACAAGTTATTGTGATCACGACGTATTGTCTTCTACTACTGAAATTGCTCGAAATAGCTAAGATGAAAACCAAAATCCCAGCTAACCTTCCTTTGAAGAACTTTATCCGGCCAATATACATTGTTAAGTCGATAGATCTGAAAGTGTAGAGTAGACAAAATTGAAATCTTATTGGACGAGGGTTTATATCCGAAAACCCTCGTGGTATTTATTGTAGGAATACCTTATCTATTTTAAGAGAGCATATTTTAGACATCTCGGTACCTGAGTCGCGCTTTTTGACATTTTTACTATAAAATGAAGGCAAAGTAAGCGTGAAAGAATGCCAACATAGACACGTTAGTATCATTCTGGTTCGATTCTAAATTTAAAAAATCAATAAGATTAAAGTTCAATTTAACTTTTTATGTGTAATTTAGAGTAAGTCTAATCGTGTACTTGTACTGTTTATTTATGTTTGTATATTAAGTAGTTAGTTAGGAAAGTTGTTTACAGAGATGGAAAGTTTGAAAATAATATCGAAAGAAGAGCGAATGCAGGTAATAAGGTAAATGGGGGACTTCAATCCTTTAGAAGTCTCTAAATGGCCTTAATGGTTAGGTTAAAGGTTAAGGCAAAATTTTGTTTAGTACCAACTTTAATGTCCTGAAGAAAAAGTTGGGAATAGGACAAAAAATCAAATTAAAATAAATGCTTTAAAGATGAGAGCTTTAAAAAGTAGTTTGGTGTGGTGGTGACTTTGAAACATAGAGTACGAAACAGTGTAGTGAGTGAACAGTGTGATTGAGAAAGGAATGTTAACGCGGCGTGAGAACTTAAAGAAGATGGATGCGAGAAGGACAGCAAAAAAGATTATATACTGCGTGTGAGTAGTACAGTAATGAGGGAAAGACATTCACCGAACGTTTTATTGACCAAATCGGAGGCGTTCTTGAGAAAAGCCAGGTCAGGAGCCTTCTGAATCGACATGAATGTATGACGCATATATAATACCATAATGAAAGTGAATAAGGTAAAAGAATTGCTCCTCTCACTTATCCCCTAAGAATCGTAGCAAACTGAGAATCCGTTGTCTCTGTCTATGTACATTGTATGCACTAATTATAAAATAAATGTAAAAAGTAAGTAATAAAACAATAATTTTTTTCAATATTAAAAATAACAAATGTAGAAAAGGAATTTTATTTGACGTAGTGGTATACCTATTTTTTCCACAAAATATGTGCTGTGTTAGTTCCTTTCCGAATCAAAATCCGTATTGGCGATATGTACTCGTAGTTATATGTATAATGGAAGCAAACATTGATTTTGCTGAGATCCTTGTTAATCCCCTATTAGGATAAATTGAAATACAATAAAGGGAACTAACACAAATATCAGTCATTCTTATCTTATAATGCAATCAAAGCCTCATGTGATAGAAAACAATCTGGGCAAAGTGCTGACTATGGTATTAAGTCTCCGTCAGATATCGCTTACATAACAAAGTATTTGACTCAATAGCATGCCATTACTCGTCGATGGGTCACTACACAAGACTTACTCTCATCTCAATATCTAGAATGCATCTTGTAATAATATTCCAATAGCTATTCTTTTTTTTTTAAAAATGATCGTATGCCATTACATACATTACATATATTTATTTATATATTGATGATACATTGTAAGTAATCTATATTCTATACTATTATAAAGCTTTAAGAGAGCTGTGTCTGTAAGTACATTTAAGATATTTGAGAAAAAAATGACTGGGCTATAAGGCGTGTCTATAAACAAAACAATTTTTTTTTAGAATTTTTGTCTGTTTGTTTGGTCACACATCACGCAAAAACTACAGAACAGATTTAGATGCAACGTTCTCTATTTGAGAGCTCTTGATTAGACTTAAAAACTGGTATACATTTTATCCCGCTATTATATAGGGGACCTGAGATATAACCGAAAAACTAGCTTTTGGCTGCGGCGAAGCCACGGGCAAAGGCTAGTTCCATTATAAACTTAAAAATAACACAAGGATCATTTACAGGAAATAAAACATTAAAAAAAAAAAGAATATCTTCCTTCATATGCACCCAGGAACTAAAAAGCAATAAGTAATTGGTATTTAGATACGATTTCCGTGCTAGACACCTCAAACAAAAAAATAATTTTGCAATTCGGTCCAGGCGTCTTTGAGTAATCGGTGATCATATATAAAAAAAAATATTCCGACGAATTGAGAACCTCCTTTTTTTGAAGTCGGTTAAAAAATAGTAGTGCTGCTTTATTGCTTCAGAGAACAAAAACAATTTTAACAAAAATGTTTTTCCCCCTTAGCATTTAGGATATAACATATTATATCTACATACATTGAATGCATTATCATATAATATCAGCCCACACATGAAGCTATTTTTTATCGGTCCAAAGAGGCTTTGCTTAGTGCAGAACAGTGTACCCCAACAACTTCATCTAACCTTATGTGTTAGTGAAATATGAGAGCTTCAAAATATTCCACTTGGAAAACGTACGAAAAACTGCCACATGGGATGGACGTCAGCAGATAATTTAAGGTTTTGTGAACGAATTAATGGTGACGTTTAGTTCGTATAAGTAGTTAAATTATATACTAGTATTACAAGGATACCTAAATACTTTTAGAGCACTCGCTAATATCAATATATAGGTTGTCTTTATTCTGGCAAAATGCATGTGTTCTGTGAAATACTATTCTTAAAATGATTCAATTAATGACGTAATGAAATTATACATAAAGGTCTTGTGGAATTTAAAGATGATAAATATTCTATCAACATAGCATGCGGTCAAAGTAATGGTTGTATATTTAGTTCTTAATTAGTTTTGTACGTAGATGATCACTTCACACTTAGATAAAGTTTCATAAATAAGGTCACAAAAGTTTGGTGTGCCTTATCACAAATATTTTTATTCTCATGATAGATATTATATGTTTAATAATTACAAAAAAATCCTTAGTAATATTATGATTTTCTGATTGATATCTACCTTCATTTTAACGTTCAAACAAATCAAAATCATTTCGTGGACTGTGTATCTAAGTGTGAGGTAAATTGGCGATATTTTATGAGGCAGTTATTACCACGATAGTAAAGAGCCGGACTGTTCCGTTTACGACGGGTTTTCCCATGACCCGACGACCTTATTACGAGAGGGCTAAACGATAGAGAGTAACGAGATAGTCTACGTTATGATGAATATCCAATTCACCGAATACCTGTTATTTGGTCGATAGTTTGTGCCGGTGGCAAATAAATTTTGTTGCAGGGTTTAATGAGAGTTTAGATTAATATCTTAGCTCGACGATGCAGAATAATTAATTAAAATTAGTTTATAATTTGAATTAGAAGTTATATTTTATGTATATTATAAAAAATAGACAGTGATGATATGCTTTAATAAATAGATATAGCTCTATTCCAATACTAGTAGTAGCCTAGGTGTATAAAAAACCTAAAACATTTCAATAACTAAAATGTTAGCTGATTATCTAAAAATAAACATTTTTAGTAAGAACTTAACTGCCTCTGTGGTGCAGCGGTAGTGTAAGCGACTGCTGATCATGAGGTCTCGGGTTCGGTCCCCGGGTCGGCCAGAGTTATTGAGATTTTTCGTAAAAAAAAAATAAGAAAAAATCTCAGCTGTAGCAGCCCGGAGTTTGGAAATGTGCCCGGTAGACGTCAATAGGCTCGCCCCTATTACGTGGGACTTAAACATAGCTGGCGAGTCGTGCGTGATACTATGTCTTTTTTTTTTAGTAAGTACTATACCAGTGAAGCAAATCTAATCAGAAGCGGAGATCAAGTAATATAGCCCTACATCTATCGATAATGTGGCTTCATAATAGGGCCCCCGACACCGCCTGATGTGAGCTACGAAGATAATGCCACGAATTGCAAATTAAAACGACTTTTATTGACCATTAGAACATTTTGTTACTCGGCCAAATGCGCTTTCGTTCTTTACTCAAATAAGGTATACTAAATTGCGTATTTTTTATGTAAAATTAGATTTTTAGTTTCAGTATAATACCTAGTTTATGTCACTTGAGGGACTGAAATTTTAGAAACTTGGGGTCGAAGTATAGACTGGTATATTCTGAATTCGAAATAGGACAGAGTTCTGCTGCTGATGCTCTTTATTTTACGTTTCACGTTTACATGATGATAATAAATTGTTGTTAAAAGTGCCTAGCTCTGTGTCTTAATTGTCGTCTCATCGAATTTTGAATGGAGAGTGCTCTCACCTCTGTTCACACACACTTTCTTAAATTAATAATACACAAGCTGTTGACTGGGTTCCTTTAAAAAGTTCACCTTTTAATAGAAAATCTAAAAAAATCATAGCTATCACTCAGTCAGTAAATCCACCTTCATTTTTTGTTTATTTTAATACCTCGTCTAGTACGCCATCCTGAGTTCCACTTAATTATAGTTAACCAAATGGAGTGGCAACTAATTAACTCTATGTAATTGGGTAGGTACAATATCATGTACGTACTTACTACCCTTTAGTCTAGACTTAGTACTGAATACATTTAATTAGATGTTATGTTTATAATGATACGCTTGGGTCAAAGGTACCATTCATAAAAAATATAGCATCACGCCTGTATTCCCCGAAGGGGTAGGTAGAGGTATATTACACACCTACGAATCGCCGGCTATGTTTAAGTCCCACGTAATAGGGGGCGAGCCTATTGACGTCCACCGGGTACATTTGCAAACTGGCTGCAACTGAGTTTTTTTTTTTACGAAAAATCTCAATAACACTGCCTGACCCGGGGATCGAACCCGAGACCTCATGATCAGCAGTCGCTTGCACTACCGCTGCACCACAGAGGCAGTTCATAACTAACATTATGCCAATATTTTTTTATATGACGTGTGTTGCCACTGTAAAGTAGCTTACCTAATGGTAAGCGATTACCATAGCTTATAAATGGTGGCAATACCAGAGGCTTTAATCAACCGCCAGCAAATCCAAGGAAAGGAATAGCAGTTGGAGGGGAACGCCGACGCTATGTTTCCGTAACATTTTGTAATGTAATTTATAGATACTCAATTGTAAACTGTAGTAAAACAGGATTTAATTTACATCATAGACGTTTTTTCGGTAAAGTTGGTCATATCTTAGACCTTGTGAAGCCATAAAACTTACACTTACCAGCACCTAGAATGGCGTCGGCTTCTTAAGAAAAAAAATATAAATTCAATTTCAATAATATTAAATTAGTTCGTAACTCGGTAATCTTACAAGATTGAGGTCAAAACACCACTTAATTTGTAACGGCAAAACATTAACGATAATGTTCTAGGGATGCTCGTAAAAAATACTTTACCGTTTGCCGCTGAGCTGTTTGTAATTAAGTCGAATTAACAATTTGCAGCGCTGTTCTCTACATCTGTACGCACTTAATAACTTTATCGTTCAATAATGATGTGAAGTAAAAAGTTTAATAAGTATATAAAGACGACGTTAAGCGACTAACAAACCGCTGCAAAATAGCGACTTTAGTGCCGTCCCAATTAAAATGTTACCATTTTGTGAGGAGCTTTAAATGCTTGAAATGTTCAAAATATGACGTATCAGTTTTAGTGTAAACGATTTCACAGAATTACATTTTCGTATTATGAATTGAAACATATTTACCTATATGTAATACAAATACTTGTATATATCTAATATAGACAGTAATAAATAATGTAATAAATAATATAATATATAATAATATATCTAATATAGTGTCACAGTATTTTTAGGACCAAATATTTTTTATTTTTTTTTATTGCATGTAGTGGCAGATGAGCCACGGCCCATCTGATGGTAAATGATAACCGTCGCTCATGGACTCAACTATACCGAGAGTATCGTCAAGCCGCTGCTCACCATTTCATTTCACGGATATGAAATGAAAGAATAAAGGGCTATCTCCTGCTACAGCCAAAACGCAACGATGTGTTTCATAGCTGGTCACACGAGAGATGGTGGTACCAACCCGCTCGGGCCCGATACCAAGTGAGTACTCCCACTTGGTACCCAGCCCTACCACCAGTCATGCAATGGATGATAATTGCTAACTTCCCTTAGTCGCTTCATATGACATACGTGGGAAAGAATGGGGTGGTGACATTTGTATTCTTAGTCCGTCACCACACGGACTTTTTATGATTTGGCTTAAGTTAGTATTTTTTATCTATGCTAGAAATTCCCTTTTAAATTCTCTAGAAATAGTTTATATGGCAAAACAACGTTTGCCGGGTCAGCTAGTATTTAATATAGTATTGATAATAGGAATCGATATAAGCACCGAGATACACTACACATATAACAAATTTAATACTTATATGTTAGTTAATAATTATGGAAGACAAGAAAAAACAAAATGTATTCCCCGAAGGGGTAGGCAGAGGTGTACTACACACCCACGACTCGCCAGCTATGTTTAAGTCCCACGTAATAGGGGGCGAGCCTATTGACGTCTACCGGGCACATTTCCAAACTCCGGGCTACTACTGATACAAAATACGAGTATTTTACTTCTGAAGATTGGTAATACAGGAAAACACAAAAAAACTTTCTAAAAGTAACATGTAATTCATCAAAGATAGCGCACTAACAAGGAGCAAGGACGACTGAACTTTGCGTCCCCTACTTAGCAGTTTTGTGGACCCTATTTATATGGCTACTTCCCTGAACCTTAGGGAGGTTCACAAAACGTAAATAATTCATTGACTACCCGCATTCATTATGATGATAGTAGTATGTACCTTTCGCAGATATATTTTCTTGTTAGCAAGAAAATGTATGGAAAATATACGAAACAGGATTAAGAATTGTGGCATATTTGGAAAAATAATAATTAATTTTATTCATTATAACATGGGTTACTGAAAAACATGTAATTACACGCTTTACAGGTATTAGTAATTATATTTTCATAGACAGGACATAACATAAAAAGTTAATAAGTATTTTATTCATACATAGGATATGATTACATAAGATTACATAGGATTAACATAGAGAAATTAATATATTTTTTTCATACATAGATAACAAACATGGTTATTTATCTTGGGTATATTTGAGTGTTCAAGATTTGGTACCTGTACACTATCACTATGCAAGATAGACATGAACGACATCCCAAATTATTTTAAAAATGTCAGTATATTATATTTTATAGTTTCCTAAACGTGATAAACATCGTCATCACTATTGACCCAGCAATATTGCATTCCAAAAACCTTGTTGTTAAATCCGTGGCTAGTAGGAATCTGTGGATATATACACAGAACAAAAATAAAAGCAGAAAGTTACTTCAAAGAGCGCGCTTTGAATACGCTGTCTTTTGATTTTAGTAATGACATTCCATTTTACTGACCTTTACTTGCACCGTCCGGACCGCGTAGTATGGAACACTCTTCTATTGTGCCGTACGGTGTAAACAGTTGGCGGACATCCTCCTCGGTCTGCTGTTTGCTGAGCATCCCAACGAACAGCTTCCGATCTGTGGAGAGATTCAATTTTAGTAGTGTAAGCCATTATGTCGGCACATTTACGTTCTGTTGCTAGCATGTAACACGAATATTATAAATTAAGGTTGCGAAAAATTAACGAATGGTTTTCATATAGTTCAATTTAAACATACATTTTATTCGATATCATCCAAAATAAAATTTGTTGTTAGTTACTAAAAACTAATTTTGGATAGATTTTCATGCATTATTTTTGCATAAAATAAAAAATCTATAATTTGTAATGTTTTTTATAATTATACTGAGCTCCACACGAGTAAAATAACACCTATGCCGTAGCAGTACTATTTAGTGCTTTTCTATCGTAGCACACCAGCAACAGAACGCACGGAAACAATGAGCCACACCACATCAAGCCTAGCAGTGGTGCGTGGAGCGGCGGGCTTTGGACTTCGGTGCCATAGACTAGTCTCCGAGCAGTTGTGACACGGGCGAGTGCGGGCGGCATGTGAAAGGGCGCTGTAGCGCTCGGTACATCGAATAATGGCGCGCGTACACAACGCCACTAAAAGTGGCACCGCAGTCGCACATCAGTCCGCAAGCACCACGGTACCTATTAATTTTATCGAAAAAACAGCTTGTTAACTTAATTAAAAAGCCATTTCTCGTAATTACAACGTTTTAAAATCAATGAGTATAAAACGTAAATGCACATACTTAACAGCCTGATCATGTTATGATTATAATATATTTTTAAATAATTTTTCTGTTTACATTTAATTATATTTGTCAACTACATGAGTAGCTATATGAGCATTTACGTAGGTGATTGCAGCGCTGTGTGCGCGCGCACTAGTTGCTACTGTTGTCAATGTTAAGTCAAGAAAGAGACAGCCTAGATAGAATGTATTAAAATTTACCTGTGCATCGAGAAATTTACATCTAACTCCTAGCTAATTTGGTGCTCTATATATTTAACCTGTAACTATATTATAATTTATATGATACTCATTTATGTATGACCCAATCCGTAAAACTATTTAATACTAAGTATTTATATAAACTTAAAACTAATATTTTTCTTTATTTTTCATTTGTCTTTTACGAAAGAACACAACATTATTCTATTTAATAAAGTATTTTAATTTCTAGATGCACTCAAAACGATTATCCACATATCCTCCAAAACAGCGCCCTATCATCGGTGATGAGTGAGCCGCCGCTCCAACACGCTCCCATCACCTTTATCAAAACACATGTGATGTAACAACAACAGCTCTATGATAACACATAACACACAGTTTTAGTTAATGAAATACAACCAACAAAATTCAAATTCAGGTCAACACAAAAAAATTAGCACATTACACTAAAACGTTACAAGGTGATCATGAGGGTTCCGTAGTGTATTTTGCATGACACACTAACAGTGGCGGCTACGGAACCCTCTGGGGTATGGTTTGGGTTTTGCTTTCAAAGACTTCTGTGTGAGCGAACAGTGACGCATTGTCCAATTTTCCTCGAGCGCCATAAATTTTACGCGTCAGGCTCTTTACAGAAATCAATTATATAGACATTTTGACAACAAATCAATGACATAATAACACAAATCCACACTAATTACGCATCGAAATGAATACGAAAACAGAAAAAATAAAAAAATACAGCACGACGATAACTAATGGTGCAGAGTGAGTGTTTTCGTTCCACGTCGAGTCTTATCTATGTCGAGTACGCCTTGGTAATAACTATTTGTAATCTCAAACAGAAATGTATATAGATTTAAATTGATAAACAAAAACACTTTGTGCACAGTTAATAGCTGTTATTCCAGATTTAAAATACAATCGTAAACAAAATTGTTAATACAAAAATGTGAAACAAAATTAGTAAGCAAGACGCTCTCGACAAGAATGGACGTGTTCGATCTCACTGCGCGCGCTATTTGACAGACAGTGACAACAGTACAGCCTAGGGCACGCACAACAAACGCTACCTGGGTCCTCCTATGCTCGCCGTCTCCCCGCGCCCCCTGGAACACAAAAACATGCTACACACGCTTACTCCACCGCTCCACAATACTCATTGTACATGAATGTATATACTATTATTAAGTTCAACGGCTACATTAGAGATTTTTGAGAAAAAATGTATATTAGGATATGAAATAAAACTACGTTTACGGAATTTATCGCGTTTACTTGATTTTTATACTATCCCGACGTTTCGAATACTTTACAACATTCATGATCACGGGTGGACTTAGATAGTAGGCGTCCAAAGCTAATATGTTGTTTCAACGGTTTCATCTACCCGCAGTAATATGATTTTACAAAATTTTTGGTTTTAGCAATTAAAAATATCTACTTTAAGTTTTATGCTTACAATGTATGAGATTTATGTTTTTTTTTATTATACTAGCTTAAAATCTCATACATTACACGAATATTATGTGGGTTGAAATAAATAAACCAAAATTGTTGTAAAATCATATTACTGTAGTTAGATGAAACCGTTGAAACAGCATATCAGCTTTGGACGCCTACCATCTAAGTCCACCCGTGATCATGAATGCTGTAAAGTATTTGAAACGTCGGGATAGTAGTAAAATCAAGTAAACGCGATAGATTCCGTAAACGTAGTTTTATTTCAAAATGTGTAAAATTCGCGTAAATGGTAGAAAGTATTATATTAGGTTATTTAAGTGTGTCTGAACAGAAATTAATTTTCTGTCTGTTTATTTGTTGGTGCATTACGTAAAAACTACGGAACTGATTTTGATGCGTCTCTTTTGATTGATAGCTATTGATTAGACTTGAAAAGTGGTACTCATTTTATCTCACTATTATCAAACATCGTATCGTAATGTATTCGTAATCCCGGATTAATTGTATATATATAATACATGTCGTTAGAAATATTAAAATATTAAATTAAATTATGTTAAATATGGCTAAATTTAAATTTGCATATCAAGAATACTGACTGCCTCGGTGGTGTAGCGGTAGTGTATACGACTGCTAATCATGAGATCTCGGGTTCGATCCCCGGGTCGGGCAATGTTATTGAACTTTTTCCTAAAAAGAAAAATTCTCAGTAGCAGTCCGGAGTTTGGAAATGTGCCCGGTAGACGTCAATAGGCTCGCCCCCTATTACGTGGGACTTAAACATAGCTGGCGAGTCGTGGGTGTGTAATATACCTCTGCCTACCCCTTCGGGGAATACAGGCGTGATGCAATGTTTAAGAATACTACAAAAATTTAAATTACCAATAAACCGGCAATATAATCTATGCTTCTTGTTAGCGCTTCTAAAAATAAACTGCCACCGCTTGTTGCACCAATAGGTTTGTTTAATTTATTTTAACTCGAAGAACTTTTCACATGTATGAATAGAATACTTGCTAATTTGTGTTCTCATACATATTAACCAATGCCTAAATTATTTGATAAACCTTGAAATTAGTGCTTAATTAAATATGTTTTAAACTGCATCACTTAAACAGAACAGAAAAAATACAGAAACAAAAAAATGCTTACCAGACCAACGATACTTAGTTTTTTTTCCGTTGCTTACTACAGTATGTATTTTTTAATACTACAGGTTTGGCAAACAAACAAACGGCCCACCTGATGGTAAGCGGTTACCGTACCCTATAGACGCTAGCAACACTAGACACCAAGTGGAAGAATAAAGAAAGCGTGCGGAAGGGATTTAAAACTCCGGCGATCTCGCTAACCATATGAAACACAATCGTAGGATTAAATATGATTTTATACAGTATATAACTAGTAGAGTATTAGCTACGACATTATAAATTTTAAAATAAAATAACTATAAACAGAAACAGAGAATTGGCGCGTAATTTAAGTTTTGTCAATTGAGAGTTTTAATTTGTATGTTGACAGTATTATTGAGTGTAACCATGAGTTAATGCAGAATGTCCTTACAAGCGTAAATGCTGTTCGTTCATTTTACTATCATTAGTTATTGACTGCTGACATAAACTGAGATATTTTGGCGTTAGAGACCTCCAGTTGAATCTTTTCAGGAGTTTTTACAAAATCTAAAGCAATGTGTAAAATATGAGGCCCAAGTCTTTTTCTTTGCTTTTTTATACAAAAGTGCGAACTAAGTCTTCTAGGAGCCAAAATACGTACGCTGATAAGACAACACTGGTATTTAGGGTAGACATTTGGTTAGAGCTATTTTCCAATGCCTAAAAGGGTCATAATATTATTTTGATATTTTTATATATTTTTTCATTACTCATACTCTGAAAGTAGGTCTGAAGTTGCCTGAGGAGCGGGTTGAAAGTAATACTTTTCAGCCCTAGGGAGAATTACTTTCAACTAACAGCTGAGTAATTATAAAAAAAACACAGCCAGTCAATTACAGCGCGATGTGAAATAACATAAAGTTAAGTATTTATTAAAGAATTTGTGTTTTATATGACTTTATTTTAATATAGTTGCAACTAAATATCTTTAAAATAACGAAGATTTATATTTTTTCAATGATTTAAATGAAAAATAATGGCTGAATAGCTGACAGGCCACAGAAAAAAAAAACAAAATCGGCGGGAAAACGGCGATCCAAATACAATTTTTTAGTCTCCCATTTTTTCTTTAGCTAATTCATGATTTATTTTTAGTTTCCTCGTATTCGTAATGAAAAGAACAGTGTTTACCTCGGGATAAAGACTTATTTAGTGCCGAGACGGGGTTTGGCACCCGAGCGAAGCGAGGGCTCCAATAGTTCGAGGGAGGAGGAGGGTTGCTTTCATCCCTAGGGTAACAATGTACTATTAAGCATTTGACATGCTTAGCCACATGAAATTAATGCACCCATTCCTTCTTAATTAATTACTTCTTAATTACAACAGTAGGTACCACTACTGTTACCGAAGGAATGTGACATAGTTCCAGTGGCCTGCCAAGAAAGGTGGAGAGACGGCACACGTCGGGTTTCTTTAGTGGGTGAGGGCCCCAAACTACCTTGTTCGTTGCCCCGAACGACGGGGTGTGCAGTTAGGAACATTTTAAAATAGGTACCACTATTGTTGGTTCACGCTGATATTTTGTGAGAGGGTGGTACTTCCCCGATCGAGCCAGCCCATTCATGTTGGGATAAGCAAGGCTCTACCACTTCGATTAAGAAATAATTATATATTCGATTAATTAATTTAAATAGGAATATGTTATCGAAATTAGCAGTCCCGAGCAATTGTTACGATGGCTGAGTTGGCAATGCATCTGGGACGGTTTTCCAGGAGAGGCAGGTGCAAATCCGGCTCTTGACTCGTGACTGTTATTTGCGATTTCATAAGTGCGATTTGGGTTACAATAAATACGTAAATAAATAAATATTCATGGACGTTTTTCACACAACGTCCTCTGGTCCCAAACTAACCTTAACGCTTGTGCTATGGGTACCAGATTACGGATATAATACATATACTACTTTTTTGTAAATACATACATATAATAGATAGAAAACACCCAGACGCAGCACAAATATCTGTATTCATCACACAAATAATTGTCCTGAGTGGGAATCGAACCCACGACCTCGTCCATGGAAGTCGGTTACACTACCGACTACGCCACGAGGCCCGTCCTTGAGGAGTACTGCCTTCTGCGTTAAGCCATTGATCATAATTATTATTAGTATAAAATCAATCTTTAGCAGAAGATGTTTTATAGAAATATGTGAATGATTATCCAATAGTAATTTAATGGTTCTTGAAATCAAATTTATGGGTTACTTTTTATTTCTTACTATTCGCACAATAATGTATTCAAAATGATTGTCTATATAATATGACTCAAAAAAAAAGACATCAAACTAATGTTTTCCTTTAATTCCCAGCCACAGAACGATACGTTCCTTAGAAAACAGGATTGAATTTTACGATTTTTTTTTTTATTTGGAGTACAAATTCAAAGACTCAATTTGGACAGTATTGAACACGCTTTCGTGTGCACAACAGCTTTGTTCTGCACGAGATTAAAAGCAAACATCCCCAGAGTGTTTGTAGTTAAGAAAGCTTGTTTTGTAGTAATCAGTCTATACTAAACACTTTATGGTTTTTAATAGGACTAAAGGAGGATACATATATATCATAGTTGCCATTTGATGTATTTACCTCTGAGTATTTATTTAAAGTTACTTTAAAAAAGAAATTAGAACGAGTTCAAGTAGCGATTAGATCTATCTTCTCAATTAGTGCGAGTGTGCACAAACTTCGTATAAAGACTACTAAAAACTCATTATTAGTAGTAAAAACGTATAACATATGTAGGTACCCTATTATGACGGTTCTGTATATCTGTCCAACATTGTCAAATAATATAGAGGTCATCTTAATAACCATCAATATTAGATAACCTCTCTATATTATTCGTAGGATTAATAAGTGGGTGGCAAACAAGCATACGACCTGCTGGTAAGCTGTTGCCGTAGCCTGTAGACGCTAGTAGCACCAGAGGGATCACTCCCACGTTGCCATTTTCAAGCAAAGGGATAAGAGGTGGATAAGAAGGATAATAAGGAAAGGACATATAGAATGCTAAGAAGAGGATAGGAAGGATAATAAAGAAAGGATAGGGACGGGGTTTGGGCCTCCGGAGCTCTCACTCACCCAACGGTAGGAGTACCTATCGTTATTTCATGCTGATTTTATATGAGAGGGAGGTACTTCTCCGATCGAGCCGGTCCATTCATGCTGGGATAAGCAAGGCTAGAATTTTATATATATAAGGATTTAGCTACTCAATTGTATATATTATGAATAAACAATAGATAGCATCAGCCGGGCAGTTTCTGATTAGAACTAAATCTCGATGCCTCTTTAGTAAATGGTACTTACATAATTATGCAGGTAGTCTAAATATAGAAACAATACTTTTAAATATAGTATTACATTAATCCAATCAAGTTTCTACAATACAACTCCGCAAAACTATAGGTCAGAAAATTAGATGCATACCGTCTGCCCAAAACATTGTTCGGAAATATTAGAAGCGCTGCGGTCATTAAATTCAGATTTACGCTCGGCCAGCCGGATATCTCCCCCGTGCGACTCTGTTAATGACCACCTAAATTGAGATAATTTCACACAGGACTTGATAATAAGGCTGGAGACATACGGCTACACGTTTGTGTAAGGTGTTCATGATCATAAAGTTTGCATTTTTTAAAAATAAGTTATTCTATTTTTGGATTTAAATACTTAATTTTTTTTTATTTGTTTTGATCTGTATTTTAGTAATTGACATGCTCAGCTACTTTAAAGAATAAATTATATGTCAAAGTGGAAAAAGAAAGTTTACAGTGAGCAAGATTTGAGCCTGCGTATTTTTAATCCGGGGCGTGCTCTAGACATCTAAGCCATCGCGGTCGCTGATCACTATTCCCAATCCGATAGGTGGCGTGAGTTGTCCATCCATCCATCAGCCTTTCATCGTCCACTGCTGGACATAGGCATCCCCAAGAAAACGCCACAACGAGCGGTCCCGTCATGGGGGATAATGCCGTGATCGCCACGCTTGGCAGGCGTGTTGGCGATCGCAGTAGATGTTGTTAATACTCGAGGGAGTGCTGCTGCCCATTCCCTCGGTATTCCCTCAGTCGGCTCTTACGACTCCCGTGGGTAGAAGGGGGTGGGACAATTCTAAAGCCGACCCCACACAGCCAAGGTTCACAAACTCACGGTTTTAAAGACATCTAAAAGCAATTGTGAAGTGGAGAGAGCGGTAGGGGTTTAGAGCACTCCCCTGGATTGGAAGCGACGCAGGTTTGAATCCCGCTTCCAGTAAAGCTCCCTTTGTCCACTATCACATATAGTTTATTTTTTATTTCTTATGATAGCAGCTCGCTACCGCCTATTTTCCAGTGGTAACGGCTACTCATGGACTCGGAAATACTAAAATTACTGACAAGTATGTGCGGACAATTTCATTTTGGGAATAAGAATTGAATGGAAGATAGTTATACCGATCCACTCAAGCCAGTGAGTACTCCCACTCGGTACACGATCCTACCCCCAGTAATGCAAGACTTAATCGTCTCGTACGACACCCTCGGGATAGAATACGGTGATCGTGGGCAGAAGACAATTTATAATAATTAATCTATTTAGATATTTTTATATATATTTTTAGCATTTGACATGCTGACTGCTAATCTCGATAACACATTCGATCATTAATTGGCAAAGCATCTGGACGGTATCCAGGAGATGCAGGTTCAAATCCTGCTTGTGACTGTTATTTTCGATTTCACATTTTTCACTTTGTGTTTGAAGTAATCTATTCCTCTACTTTCAGTATCGGCTATAAATTTGAGTTAGATTTAATGATCTAGTATCAAACTAAATATTATTATATTAATGCAATACAATAAATACAATACAATAAAACTCTTTATTGGAATACTAAAAAAAAAAAAACTGTAACAACAAACACAAAAAAAGAAAGAAATGTAAAGCTAAGGCTTAACTTAACTAGTCTTCCAATTGGCGGCCTTATCGCTCAGAGCGATCTCTTCCAGGCAACCATGCATGGAGAGGAATTGAAGAGAAACTTGCCTTTCGAGTTATAGGTATAAGTACTAATTTGTTATAACTTATAGTATCATAAATTTATGTATTGAACATGTTTTACAAAGAGAAATATATAAATGTAGGTATATAACACTGTACACGTATAAAAATATAATTTTATATATAAAGAATATTGTATCTACTTAAATTAATATTGGTGCGACACAGTAGTTGTTTCCGACAGGTAATGTGTTTTGACCCGCTGTTTGAATAAGTTTAAAGAAGGGGATGTTCTTATTGTGATAGGTAGTTTGTTCCACAACATGACCGCTTCAACAGTAAAGGAGTTTCCATAAAAATTGGTTTTATGTTGTGGAACTTCTAATCTCAAGTTTTCTGATGATTTTAATGAGAAAGGGTGAGTATGAGTGGTATGAAGAAATTTAAATCTTTGCCGAAGATATTGCGGAGAAGAAGGATTAAAGAGGATAGTATAGAGAAGGGATAAAATGTGACTATCTCGCCGACGACGTATTGGGAGCCAGTTGAGCTTAGTGCGAAATTCGGAGACGTGGTCATATTTTCGCAGTCCAAATATGACCCTGATACAGAAGTTTTGAAGGCGCTCAAGCTTGTCTAGTTGTTCCTGAGTTAGGTCGAGATAGCAGATGTCCGCGTAATCAAGGATAGGAAGTAAGAGGGATTGTACAAGCGCAATTTTAGTGGTTGTAGGCAGAAAGTTTGTTAATCTACGCAATGAGCCCGCAGAAGCATATATCTTTCGGCTGGTTTGTTCAAGCTGTGGGCCCCATGATAGACTACTGTCGAAAATAATGCCAAGGTTTTTGACGGTTTCACTAAATGGGATAGTGACACCATCAAAGACTATTTTCGGAAGTGAGCCCCAGTCTATATGGATAATTTTCCGAGTACTGCCTATGATGATTGCCTGCGTTTTAAGTGGATTCACTCTGAGACCGTATGTTCTACTCCACTCGGCGATACGGAGCAGATCCAGGTTCATCTCATCAACTGCTTCAGCTAGCCAACCCAAAGGTGCCTGACAGTACAGTTGCAGATCGTCTGCATATAGGTGGTAGGATGACGTGAGACTATTTGAAATGGAGTTGATAAAAATAGCGAAGAGAAGAGGAGATAAGACACCACCCTGAGGTACGCCGGCTGATGTTGCACACCATGAAGAGTAGGTCTCCTCAAAGCGAACCCTCTGCCGACGACCATACAGGTAACTATGAAACCAGTCAATTACCGTTGGAGATATGTTAATGGAGCGAAGAATAGCAAGGAGAATGTCAAAATCAATAGAGTTAAAGGCATTGCTAAAGTCCAGGAGCGTCAGAACGGTAAGCTGACCATCATCCATCCCTAAACGGATATCATCAGTGATTTTAATGAGTGCTGTAACCGTGCTGTGCCCTGAACGAAAGCCAGACTGAAAAGGATTGAGCAGTTCATTTTTGGTAAGAAAATAATTTAATTGTTCAAAAATTAGGCGTTCGAGAATTTTGGAGAGAAATGGTAAAATAGAAATGGGGCGGTAGTCGGGAAAAGAGTTAGGATTAGCTTTCTTAGGCAATGGGATAATTTGAGCTTCTTTCCATGATGATGGAAAGGTGCCGCTGGAAACAGAAAAGTTAAAAATATGACAGAGGACAGGTAATAGGTAGTCAAGAATAGGAATTATCATATTACGGCTTATCATGTCAAGCCCTACAGCCTTTGAGGATATTGAGAGAGTGCTCTTCCTAACATCACAAGCGGTAAATTGACGAAAGACGAATGGAGAATGGTCAGGAGTTGGATAATTTAAGAGGTGATGCAGAGATTTTTCTTTAGTATCTGCGTCCATAATAGGAGAAGTAGAAAAATACTGATTTAATAAATGAATGTCTAAAGATTTCGGGATAGTTTCGTGTCGTGACTTACCAACTCCTAATGACCGAAGGAATTTCCAGACCTTTGACGGGTCTGCATCCTGAACTGATTCGAAAATATGGCGTCGTTGAGCATCTCTACACACCATATTGCAGCGATTCCGCAACCTTACATAACGTGCTTTGTTGAAGTCATTTGGATGGACTTTATATTTCGTTTTAGCGACTGCCTTTTTATGTTTTAACGTCCTAATATCATCCGTAAGCCATGGTGCAGGAACGTGTTTAATTTTTATAGGCCGAAGTGGTGCATGGATATCATATAGCTGAATGAGGAGAGAGTTAAAAATTGATACTTGGTCATCAATTGAATCAGCACCGATAACTGGTGACCAGTCTATGGCTTTGGCATCATTGATGAAATTATCTTTTTTCATTCCACTAAAATTGCGTTGTAGGATTATAGTAGGCTTAGGTTTTGGAGTACGGATTTTGTAGGATAGATAGACAAGATCATGATAGGAGAAATCAGCGGAGAGTTGCCCGTGCTTAGAAATATGCGGCAGAGATGATACTAGTACAAGATCAAGAAGAGAAGGAATAGAATTAGGAAAGTGATGCGTGGCATTAAAAGGAAGAATGTGCATATTGTAAGCGCGAGCTAGACTTTGTAATTTAAGGGAACGATAGTCATTTTTTAGTAAACAGGTGTTAAAGTCACCCATTATAATGGAGTGGCTATAAGAAGGAATAAGATTTTCAAGTATTTGGCCAAAGGACGTGAAATAGTTATTATGAGAAGAATTACTATAGAAAACTCCAAGAAGAATTTTTGTATGGGAAAGTAGAATTTCAATGAATAGATGCTCACCGGTCTGATCAAGAGGTGAGGAAGTACTAACCACGGAAAAGGGTATATGAGATCTGAGATATATGGCTACGCCCACCAACACGCCCAACGCGGTCATTGCGAATGAGACGGAAACCAGGCAAAGAGAAAGAAACTGAAGGCAAGGAATTATTTAACCAAGTTTCGGAAACTAATATTCCATGAATATTTTGAATGTCAAAGGACGCTTGCATGTCAGAAATATGGCCAGGAATACTTTGTGCGTTAATGTGGATTAGGTTTAAGTTTTTGGGTACATCAGAAAATATCGCATCTAAAGAATCGGAAAGAGTTGGAGTACTAGCCGATACAAAGCTATCGTCGCTACTACTGTGAGCAGAAGAAATAGATACATATTCATCATTATCACTATTACAGTCATCAAAAATATTTAACATCGTTTTCAGTTAATTTTTATAATATTGCTATATAATCTAAAAATATAATAAATACTACTAATAATAATACTAGACAATACCTGCCGATTTATATATAAATAAATCTATTATTATGCCAATTATTGCATACTAATAAAAAATAAAGTTAAAAACTACAAAAATAAATGTATTACACCAAAATCAATCACTTTCCAAGTATGTAAATTGAACGACTCTGACAGCCGCAATAAGATACTACAGACAAACAAGATATGACAAGTCACATAATTTACAGAAAAGGAAAAAAAATTGTACATAATGTCGTAAAGAAATAGGTAAAATGTTCTTAGTCTGAGGGTAAAATACAAATTCATAGATCAAATGCGACTGCCAAAGACGTCAAGTAGTAACTTCTTTAGTTTATACTCTTTGTCGTAACTATTGCTCATAAACTTTATTTTTGATAATAGTTTTTATACGAGTCTAAGATTCGTTTAGGCTGATGGTGCTGCCAAAGCCTATAATAACTAAACAAAGAAAATTATAACTATTGTTGTTCACGGAACACTGACAGCAGAGATGTGCAAACTAAATCACCAATGGGATCAGGGATGTATAAATCTTTTTCTTCGAAAGATTTAAATCACTCTTTTCAATCTTTAACTCTTTTAAATCTTTGGTTACGAATGACGTTATTCATTCGGTTGATCATAAGTGATGCAAATATCTATTGATTCATGTAGTTATTCTCTCATTCCCTCAAGTCGCAAATGGTTTTGAGCTTTTTACTAAAACGACAGAGAGTCTAAGTTTCTGTTTACCTATCGTCATTGTATTTCAAGAGTGCGTTTGTGCGTGCCTACAACTTATGTTATCTCTTTTCAATTCACGATATCCTTTATCTATTGTCTCATTCTAAATCTACGTCCATCATTCCATCTATTCAATCCTAACGTAGTGAGCTAGTGAGTTAAAGATGTATTTTCGAAACCAAAGATTTAAAGATTGATTACGCATTTTGAAAGGATTATACATCTTTTGTATCAATCACTCCTGAGTTACACATCTCTAACTGACAGCACAGACTATATTAGACTGACAGTTTGATTTGATTCTTGCTATTATTGGTTATTGGTTATTATTATCAAAGAGTTTATACCGAAGAATTATTATTATTGTTATACAAATTGATTGACTTAGACTGAGGGTAAATAAATAAAAAGATAAAATTGTGATAAAATCTATTGTAGTAGGCTATCTATATTGAAATGCAGTTAAAAACAACAATGCAGTGCACTAATAGCCTACAACTCACTAAAATAAAAGAAAGTGATTTTATTTGGCGGGCCTGGCTTTCTGTAAGCGTCTCGACCGTTCATTTGTGGAAGTTTCCTTGGCTGCAGATGTTCCAGCCTCAGCAGCTAATGCGACCACTGATACATTACATAGCTTATCCAGCTCCGCCATACAGCTAACCTGGCTACGCGAACCGTCGTTACCGAGGACGTATACCGAGCCATCTCGGGTCCAGCATTTAGCCACACCAAATCGCTGCCGTGCTGCTATGAATGTGTCGTGGCGGGTTTTTGTTAAAAACTCGGATAAAGTAATACCAGAGCCTTTAAGTCTGCTTTTTGCAGCCCATATCTTTGAACGAAGAGCTACATCTTTTAGTTTGAATAAAATTGGCCTGGGGCGAGCTGTTGCCGGTGACCTGCCCATCCTGTGACAACGACTTAAATCACTGGCACTGCAATCTAACTTAAGAGTCTCAGAGACCAGTTTTAAAATGACAACAGTGGTATCCTCCTTCCTATCCTCAGGTATACCATGAAATAGTAAGATTTTGCGCCTAGTATGCATTTCCAAGTTGTCTATTTGTTTCGCTAACAAGTCCACTTGACACTGCAATGTGCGAAGAGCATGCAAGGTAAATTCCTTAAAAGTAGCAAAATCCTCGGCAAGATTACCTTCACTAGGAGATGCAGGAGCTTTTTTAGAAATCTTCTGTTGCCTCTCTTCAAATTCTGCCAATTTCTGGTTGAAGATTTGGTTCATTTGTGACATGGATTCCTTTATAGCCTCCATTTGGTGCAATAAAAAAATGAACTTATTTGATAAGTGAGTGGCTGATTCGATTGTATGGATAACGCTTGCCGGCAGGTACTGTCCCTTATTTAGTATTAATACATATAAATGTTTGCACAATTTAAGTTTAAACTATTTTTAAATACAATATATAATTGGAACAACTTTTGTAGATGTTTATTCCTAAAGTACCCACGGCAGAAACTGCAATTGTCTATACTAAGTATTATAAAGCTGTACCAGAGTTATGTACGTACATTATAAGATAGAAAGTATATATAGGTACAGTATTATGCTATTTGGGCATCTCTTAATACAAAACATTGTTTTTGTGTTTATTTGCACATTACGCAAAAACAACTGCACAGATTTTCATGAAACTTTTCTTTCGTTTAATAGATCTTCGTTACACTTAATAGCTGGTGTGTTTATGCCACTACTAAATTGAGAACCTAAAATAAAACATGAAATCTAGCTAGTATCTGCGGCGGAGCCACAGGAAAAGACTAGTAGATGAATATAACTATTTCAGTTTATATTTATGTATACACGTCTTTCGAACGCGCAAGATTCTCTTTGTTACGATTAAAAGTATTCTTTTATCACTGGATACAATTATACCTTGAACTAAAACAATTAGCTAAAATTACATAATAATAATTGTACCACACGTGTAGATAGGTACTTGATATTAAACACTTGGTTACTAACAACAAACCATTGCACTAGTAATGCAATTTAATATAGGTATATGATGTGATATATGAAACGTATCTCAGCATTTTTACTTCATGAATAATAATTCACGTTAAAGTCCTATTGTACCGCCCATATATATATGTTCTGAGACGTAAATCTTGTTACAAAACATCCCTAAAATAAATCTCTCAAACGTAATCCCCAAATTAATTTTAGAATATATTCATATGTCTCGTAGGATTAAATTCTCCAAGTTCTTAGGGATAGGTCAAAAGTATTTAAGGTTATCATTAAAGGGTTAGCAAATGAATTACACCCAAAGGGATTTCAATTTGAATGAAACATATTTTTACGTCTTGTTTGTTGGAATTACAGTTTTATTGTTACAAGTCATATGGCATTTTTGTAAAATTTAAGAAAAATATAAAAATTGATTTGTAATATAATACTGTTATGCGGTTTTTGTGTGGTTGCTGTAATGTCCATAGTCTAACTGCCATCAATATATAGGCTATATATTTATAATCAACTATATTTTTAGTCTGTCACCACACGGACAATAATGTAATCATCCATTCACGATTTTCATGTTCAATTTGACCGCAGGAAACGGACTTCTACTCAACTTTATAAGCTTGAAATTTTTAAAAGAAATATGTTTATAATATCAAACAAATTCAGTACTAGTTGACTATTAACATTGAGGAAGAATTCATATATAGAGAAAAAGAGAAAGGACCATTCAAATAAATAGCTTTCACCACTAATGAAACCAATACTATGAAGTTCTATATTATTTTCCTACTAAACATTTCCTGTCATCATGTTTTCTTAGGAATTTAATTTCTTGGGTACTCAGTCCATAAACATGCAGCAACTTGCATGAGGTGCTCGCACACCTTTTTGGCATATTACCAGGTCCCCAATCAATCATAACAACATATTGTTTGCTTGGGAGGGATAACGTTTCCGTTGTTACGTGAATTTATGAGGGTACCAGTATTATTGATAGGTTTCATGCAACATTAGCCGGTTGATTGTTCGACGTTCCGTTCATGTTTTATTTTCGAGATTCAATAGCGAAATTATGCTTTGCACAAATATTGTTATACTTGCTTAGTTAAAATTTATAGTAAAAATTAAGAAACCTTCCATGTTCACGAACCAAATTATAAGAATACTAAGCACTTCAAAAAAAGAGACTGAATATGCTCAACAAACGTTGTCCGTTATTTTAAATATTTCCTGTTTCTTTATTAAAAATCTCTCACCTAATTAATCCAGTAAATCAAATATTACATTCTTATTAATAATTCCTATTCAATTTAAAATATCTTACATAAACATAAAAGCATATCCCAAAAATATACTGTTGCTTTTATATCTTATGGGGCCCTCACCCACTAAAGAAACTCGCCGTGTGCCATCTCTCCGCCTTTATTGGCGGCCACCGGAACTACATATATAACATTCCTTCAGTGGTAAAAGATTCCTTGCCTATGTTTAATAATAAATTTATACCAACACAAAGTGTGAAAATGTGAAATCGAAAATAACAGTCACGAGCAGGATTTGAAACTGCATCTCCTGGATACCGTCCAGATGCTTTGCCAAGTCAGCCATCGTGACAATTGCTCATGACTGCTAAATTCAACTGTAATTTTTTTTTTCTTGGGCGACGCCTGCGCCGTTCGCGAAAGTATTTTCATACATTATACCGACCAGGTAAACTTAATTTTACAATTAAAATTTTTACATAGTAAATGATTTTCGATTTCAAATTTTCACACTTTGTGTTGATTAAATGGTTAAGCATGTCAAATGCTAAAAATATATAAAAAATATTTATAGGGTTGTGTCATTTATTAGGTAAAAATTTTAATTGTATCTTAAATAAGTCACGATGGCTGACTTGGCAAAGCATCTGGACGGTATCCAGGAAATGCAGGTTCAAATCCTGCTCGTGATTGTTATTTTAGATTTCGCATTTTCACACTTTGTATTGATTTATATGGCTAAGCATGTCAAATGCTAAAAATATATATAAACATATCTAAATCAATAAATTTAGAATTATAATTGAAGTTGAACAACAAAACATAAGAGTATACATTCTGTCTTGCTAAGTAACGCCAAAACTACAATCTGTTAGTACTAATTTTTGCTTTCAGCTGCATCATGATTATGTAGAGAAATTAGGTCTTTATGTAGCTTAAAACTATTGAAGTAAAATATTCAATGTTCCATTAATTAGACGTGCTGCGCTCGCCCCATTGCGCCAAGTTGAATAGTCAATTACATTGGTAATTGTAGGTCGCGCAGGTGTCTTCAGGACACAGATCGCAAGTGCGTGGTTTGAGTGATAAGTGACTGCAGGAATAGTGGATTATTGTCTTAAAATTTGAGACTAAGGATATTTTTTAATTAAAAACTACTCTGAAACACTATTCTTATCCGAAGCTTAGTTATTATATTATGTGTTTCATTTATACGTATAACTATATGACTTTAACTAAAACTATTACTTATAGTTGTAGTTACTACAGTTAGATCTAACAAGTGCAAATACAATATATTCTGATATTTACGCGAAAAGCTTTACAAAATTCATATCCAAACGTAACCATGAACGCTATAAAGTATTTGAAACGTTAAATCAAGTAAATGCGATAGATTTAGGTACCTAATTGTATAAATACCTTGGTTATATCATTATTAGTGCTATTTATATCATACTTGTTCGAGATTTTTTTGGTTATAGACATAAAGAAAATCAGTCTTGAGATGTGACAAGTGTGTGCTAGCCTCGATATTGCACCTGTTTGCGCGAATCTTCTAAGGGTTGTGGAATGTCCTCGTTGCGTTGATGTTGTCAAACAGTCAAATAACACCCTGGTAGTCAAGTGGATAGTATAATTAAGAATATGAACATTTAAAGAAATAAGAAAATATGGAAAGAAATATATACACGTAATGTGAAGTGATACGCCATTTTAACATAGCATCACGACTGTATTCCCCTAAGGGTTAGGCAGAGGTCTGGTACACACCCACAATTAGCCAGCTATGTTTAAGTCCCACGTAATAGGGGGCGAGCCTATTGCCGTCTACAAGGCACATTTAAAGACTAGGCATTTAAAATGTTTCTTAAATGTAAAGAAACATAATAAACAAATTTTGTTTTATGCAAGGAAGACAATTTCAAATTTTATTATTTTTGCCTTAAAGCCTTAAAAAGTAGAGGTTAAATGGACAAATATTTGTTCCCCATTTCAAGATTTAAACGTGAAAACAAATAAAACTCTTCAACTCTAGCATAGCGAAGATTCACAATTATATAAAACGTACAGATTATCAATTATCATGTCACAAACAAAAAATTTGGGAGCATTCCCGTTACTAGGTGTATTTAAATAGAATTAAACACAACACATTTGGCGCGTGTAGACACTGTTAATTAATTCGCAGAATATACTGACGAACAGTGTACACTGAACAATGTGCACTGCAATGAACATTGGACAGGTAGGCCTCGCCTTGTCATCGCCAGCGTTCGTTAGACGTGGTCTGGTTATGTCACGCCTGTACGCCAAATGACAGAGACTATTTAGGCGTAACATAAATATATGAGTGTACATGGATGGCATTTTAGTGTGATCCCTTTCGATTTATTTTCTTTGTCTTGTTTTTGAAGGAATAGTGTTAGTATAAAATACTAGATGCTGCCCGCGACTCCGTCTGCGTGGAATTCAATGTATAAATACGTCACTCTGCGGCACACTAATTATCTATATGCAAAAATAACTATCCCACAGATAATAATATGATTTTTTCCAGAATAAAAAGTGTGCCTGTCTCCTGTTTTGGGCTCCAGCCTATATGTGTGTACTACGTGATGATCGGTTTAGTAGTTACAGCGTGAAAGCGTAACAATCAATCTGTGTCTGTACATTTAAGATATTTGAGAAAAAATGACTGTATTAGGCTATATTGACGTGTCTGAACACAATACAATTGTTTTTAGATTTTTTGTGTGTTTACCTGTTTGTCTATTTGTTTGTTCGCGCATCACGCAAAAACTACTGAACGGATTTTGATACTACTTTTGCATTTAATAGATCTCGATTAGACTTAACAACTGGTATATATTTTATCCCGCTACTATATCGGGAACCTGAGATACAACCCAAAAACTAGGTTTTGGTTGCGGCGGAGCCGCAAGCAAAGGCTAGTATCGCTAGTATCTATATATATTAGTAAGGATTTATATTATTTTCTTGATTACGATTTCTATTTCCTAATAACTACAACAAAAAAGACAATCATCCCTTTTAAGATCGGTCACCGGCCCACTTTTTGTAGATATCAGTTTTCATATAATGTAGGTCCGTCGTCCTACCGTCTAGTCTAGGCCAATAAGCTTGCTGCCTTGGAGTATCTCGATTTATTTTGATCTGTAGGGGAACATTCTTACTTACTTTTGTCACTCTACTACTGAGTACATTTTTCAGGTAAGCTGTAACTTGGCTATCGCATTTTGAAATAAAACTACGTTTACGGAATCTATCGCGTTTACTTGATTTTACTACTATCCCGACGTTTCGAATACTTTACAGCATTCATGATCACGGGTGGACTTAGATGATAGACGTCCAAGGCTGATATGATGGCTATCGTAATCAGTCCATGTTTGGCAGTTTTATATTATTACTCAAACTGTACAATGCAAATGATATACTTTAAGATTGTATATCTTATTAAATATTGGAAACAATTGAATATTTGTTTTCTGGATTACCAACTAATCAGTAACTGCTAGGAGTAAACGAGGAGAGCGGCTACAGGTAGATTGAAGAAACTCTATAGGCATGTTTTCCAGTCTCACTAGGAGTCCGGAAAAACCTCGTTACCCGGCGAAAGGGTATAAAGGATTTTCTCACGTAAGGAAAAAAAAAGGCAGTGCTCCTAAAGTTATAAGCGTGATAAGTGCGATTGGGTCCCGCAAATAAAGACAGTGGTCCGATTTTGCCTCGAATACTGGACCTAAAAATTAGAAGTTGCATACTTAAGCAGTTATACCAACAAGGCTTACAGATTATATTTTGTTGATATTACATAACAAGTGCTTAGTAGTGTTCTACGGAGCACGTAAATGATAATAACTTATTAAGTCCCCCCAACGAAGCGCCGTATCTCCATTATTAATCCGCAGCGCTGTTAATGAAAACTGTATCATAATGACTACAGAGAGAATTATTATGATTTTTATTCTAAAATTAATCATAATGTATAACATCAAGGTATATAATAGCTTTGTCGAAATATGAAAAAAAAAACAATACCTATGTTGTTTTTGTTTATAAATTGCAGAATATTTAAAAATGCGTATAGATACTGAATTGCTATGATTAGTCCCTTTCTTTACTTCTCCCCAATAACACCTATTGCTACAACTAACACAAGCACAGGGTGAATTGTAACATCGTACTTCCCTTACAATTTTTTTTATTGTTAAATAATGAACTATAGTTTTGTTATTTTTCACACTTGATGTATTAAATAAAGAGTAAAAGTATCAATTTGTGTTTAATTAGTGGTACTAAATAATATTTGTTTTTCTAAAAATTTATACAACTCTACAATTATAAAACCTTACTAGGATTTACTCGCGACCACTGGGACCTCAGAATTAGGGTAATACGTCACACTACTATATGCTAAATTTCATGATATTTGGTAAACTACTTAACCGATTTTAAGCATCAAAAGCATAACAAACAAACAAACGAACTCACTGTCACATTTTTAGAATACTAGAACTATCGCGCGAGTTACCCTTTGCCTATGTCTAGCGTCTATAGGCTATGGTAGCCGCTTGTCGGTTGGCTGTATGTTTGTTTTGCTTGTAGTATAAAATAATAGTAAGAAAAAAAACATAATTTGGTTTTCCATTCGAAATTGAAGTACTTCTTTGTAATAGCTATTACTATATTCACACTCATTGATAGGTATTACCTATAAATCACTAGTACATATTAACGTATTTTATATTAGCACACAAATACTGATATAACCCAAATAACAAATTTATCGATTATTATAATCGAATTAAGTAATATTAGTAATGACCGCAGTCACCACTAAATAGTAACTACAAAATAGTAACTACAAATTTCATTCCAATGCAATTAGCATTGGCTCAATATGTCTAGTGATCAGATCAAACTTGCGGAAAGCGAACACTGCCAATTATGTTTATTACAGTTAACCACGGATGTTTGTTGCTCGCGTTTCATGGACGTTCATTTTAATAAATTGATGTGGGGAGTTTGTTGGGGAAAATATACTATGTTATTGAAAATAATGTTTGAGTTTCCCGTAAGTACTCTGTGAGCAACTCATCTTTTGTGCTTAAAAAACAGGCACTTTAATAAGGATTACCAGTAATGGTTCTTAGTGACAATAGTGGCGTAAGAATATAATGACGTTCAAATATTCATTATAAAAACAACTCCCGATAGTAAATATTTACAATAGATAGTACATTTCAGGTAATGCTTCAACAATGCTACATGCAACATGCTCTTTCGTTTATTACAATTCTCTGTAAATAATTATTTGATTATACCAAATAAAATTAGCCATATTGCTGATAGATGATGCCCTATATAAGAGACGTACAAAAAATATTTTTATAAAATATTTACGAAAAACACTTTTATATAATTACTAGCTTTGCCAGAGGCTCCGCCGCAGCCTAAAGCTAGTTTTTGGGTAATTTCTCAGGTTCCCGATATAATAGCGAGATAAAATGTATAGGAACCAGTTTTTAAGTCTAATCAAGAGCTATCAAATAAAAAAGGTTGCATTAAAATCCGTTCAGTACTTTTGGCGTAATGCGCAAACGAACAAACAAACAAAAAATCTTAAAAAAACTGTTTTGTGTTCAGACACGCTTATATAGCCTAATACAGTAATTTTTCTCAAAGGTCTTAAATGTACAGACATAGCTCTGTTAAAGCTTTATAATAGTATAGAAATGCGAAGTAGCTACTGCCCGTGACTTCGTCCACGTGATCTCAGTGTAGATAAATTGACTGCCTCCGTGGTGCAGCGGTAGTGTAAGCGACTGCTGATCATGAGGTCTCGAGTTCGATCCCGGATCGGACAGAGTTATTGAGAATTTTTCTTAAAAAAAAATCTCAGTAGCAGCCCGGAGTTTGGAAATGTGCCCGGTAGACATCAATAGGCTCGCCCTCTATTACGTGGGACTTAAACAGCTGGCGAACCGCGGGTGTTTTATACACCTCTGCCTACCCCTTCGAGGAAAACAGGCGTGAGCTATGTGTATGTTGTGTTGTTAAATTGTTGTAACATCAATGTAACATTGATAATGTGTGTCATAAGCTTCATAATACATATTTTGCGAAATGACTCGACAATATATGCTGACGATGCGGTTTTATTAGCGCAGTCCGCGGCTGACCTGCAAACCCTAGTCGACGTAATGGCAGAAGATTGTAAGAAAAGGGGCTTACGTATGAATGTGAGCAAAACCAAAATATTGGTTTTTGAAAGAGAAGAAGCCAGAACCGATGTTAGAGCAGCAATAGGAAATGGTGTGCTTAGAACAAGTGGATGAATTTGTATATCTTGGATGTGAATTCAGTCGGGATAGAAGGTACACCACTGATGTAGAGAGAAGAGTGAATGCGGGAAATAGAGTGAACGGAGCATTGGGACAACTTCTGGGCAGTCATCACCTCAGCCAGAAGGCACGTGTCGCAATACACAACGCAGTGCTTGTCCCAACGTTATTGTATGGAAGGGAGAGTTGTGTAGGCAAAAAGGAGCATGAGAGTAAAATCAATGCGGTCGAAATGCGATCTCTGCGGGGAATCTGTGGAGTGAGTCTGCCTGATCGCATTCGTAACAACGACGTAAGAGAGCGAGTAGGTATGAAAGAGAGTATTGGTGTAAAGATGCGAAAGGGAATGCTCCGATGGTTCGGACATGTGGAAAGAATGTCGGACGAGCGACTGGTTAAGAAGATATACAATGCGAAAGTGGAGGGATGTAGGTACAGGGGGAGACCGAGACTCACCTACGTAGACCAAATCGCTCATGTATTGGAGGAAGGTGGAGTCAGGAGTCTCCGAAACCGGCGAGCTTGTATGAAGAGAGTTATGAATGTTGAGGAAGCGAGAGATGTATGCAAGAATAGAGCCTCTTGGCACTCTGTTCTCTCTGCCCACCCCGCAAGGGACATGGCGTGATGATAAGTAAGTAAGTACTCAACAATTATATGTAATTTTAACAGTCAATCATTTGCATTTCTGCTTGCCCACCTTCAAATATTCAAACTAAATAAAATGTCTGACTTTTATAAATATTTCATTAATTTTGCTGATTGTTGAGTTTAAATAAAAACGGTGAGCAGTTTTATAGTTTGAATTATAGCAATTGTGAGAGTAATTCAAAATAATTTACAGGAAACCTATTTCGTTTCAACAGAAGGATAATAAAAGGCTATACTCATTAGTTCAAGATGTTCCCGAACTATTGGGCCAACTTGGAAGTTCAAGAATGTCCTAAGCTGAGAGGCGTGGCTAGTTGTCAAAGTTGGGTTTTGTCATTATAACGGAGATAATTTAGAGAAGCCCCTTAACTCAGTAAAAGTTAACGCGGACAGCAATTATTTAGAGCATGACATCTTAAGAATAGTCATAGCCTAGTGGTAATACCGAGGACTGTAAACACAGTGGTGTCGAGTTCGATACTCACTCTTAGGTTCAGAACTCGTAAGGCATCTGTGAGCGTTCGATGTTTTCGAAATTACGTGCGAATTTCTTTTCAAATTATCAATGTTTAACGAAGGAAAACATCGTAAGGAAATCATCTTAGAGATTTTCTCTAAAGCTTGTGAAGCTTACCAACCCTTACTAGGTCAGCGTGGACTATGATCTACTTGTAAGCACCCCTCACTTTGAGAGGAGATGCATACCCATTAGTTTGTGAAAAAAATAATTAAGAATCATATCCAGAAAAGCAAAATAGTTTTGATTATACTTACGTAAATGCTTTATACTGTAAGTAAGGTTTTGGTTGTTACATAAAATTATTACAAATCAATTCTCCACTAAGCTACCATTAGAAACGAAAGTTTGGAGTACGTCCCTTATCCCATCGGAATCCCATATCCTCGTTGATTAATTTGGGTGGTCCTACCTTACTTCAGATAATTGATTGTTGGAGGAATTGAATGGAATTGAAAGTGTTATATTTTAGCGTATGTACCAACCAATGACCAAACTACTTTTTTTCTTTTAATGCTTATGGTGGCAAGCACAGTCTACTTGATTGTAAGTGGTGTCTGATAATGTCAATATGGGGACATCCCATTGGAGTTTGTCAGTTATAGTGCCCAGGAAAACAGTAGACTCAGAGAAGGTGCAGCTTTATGCTATTTAATTGAACATTGGTTTCACTCTGTCTTACATTTCGTGATTAAATTGACTAACTAGTAACTACTACACTAATAGTACTGGCAAGCCACTCACACCATTGCATTTCACGTATGTGAAACGAAGAATGAACGGCTTTCTCCCTCTACTACCAAAACACTTATGTAGTAGTAGTATACTACAAATTTTACTCCAACAAACTGATACTCCTTACTAATATTGTAAATACGTTTGTTTGTTTGTTGCACATTCACACCGTAACTACTGAAACAATTATCATGAAATGTTTCATATTAGTCTGAAGCCCAGAAAAGGACCAGGGTTCCCGTGGGATAGCTATATTAACATAAAGATAATTGATGTGTTGTAGAGTAATGTATTGATGTTCTAAAGTCCACGTGGACAGAGTCGAGGGCAGAATCTAGTTTAAAATATTTGAGAAAAAAAAATTGTAATGGGCTATTTAGGTCTTTCAACACGAAATTATTATTATTATTATTTATTTTAATTAAGAGTAACACGACTCGCATGTGTTAGTAAACAAAAATACTTATCCTATGTTAGTACACACAAATTACAAAACCATCAAGAAAAAAAAAACACAAATAAACTACTGCTTATATTAATGTACATACAAGTACAGATCACCTCTGCGCCACCCCATGAGAGATAGCACAGCAGTGACCCATGTACCTGCAGTCTAATCTACCTGCGACCATGACCAGTACGCTGTTGAAACTAGCCCGCACCCTGCGCACCAAGGATGCACACCTTTTACGCATTGTAGTATAGAAACAATCTACATGTGCCTCGGCGAACATCCCTGAAGCGCTACAAAAACGGGGCAGTCCCAGCAGCACCCTAAATACGTTATTGTATTGGATACGGAAGGAATTATAGGATTTTTAAGTATATCTAGCCCATAGGTTGCATGTGTAGAAAGATGTACAGCAGCAGAAATACTTTTCTTTAAAATTTGTCTATTTGTCTGTTTACCTATTTATTTGTTCGCATATTACACAAAAACGGACTGATAGATTTTGATGAAACTTTTTTGTTTGATAGATGTTTTGACTTAAAAACTAGTATAGGTATTTTTGCGCCACTATATCGGGAACTTGAAATATACACTAAAAACTAGCTTTTTTCTGCGGGCGCTGTGGGCAAAAGCTAGTATGATAAAGTGCGCAAAAACATTAAACTTGTAATCCATAGATTTTTTTAAGACAATATACTCCGTACTATGAGTAGGAAATAATTTCTGTACCATAACAATCGACTTTGCAATACAAAGTACATCCCGACTTTGATCAACTAGTCCTTTGTGGCAATCAAACCAACAATACTCGGAAGGCGAGTGAGATCGATATCTAAGGCACTATGCGATCTGTGTAGTCTGATATAAAACGAAAAAATCGATGTCAACAACGATGTCGCTATTTTCTCATTATAAAACGTCTCATGTAAAAATAATATAACCTATCTATAATCATTCCATCATGCGAAATGTTTGGATGCTTATCTAAGTTTATTACATAGCTTAAATCTAACTTTTTCACGTTAAACTAGAAGTTTGATACAAAAGAGTCCGTCGCATTCTTATAAATCCACCACTGTCCAATAGTCAATACTATTTATCCAACGAGTCACCCGAATCGAATGTTGTTTCAGGTATATCGAATCGACTTTTGTTCGGCGAAATATCGAGTTTGAGATAAAAGTTGCACAGTTGTTACGTGAATTACAAAGCTTTTAGTTATTAAACACTAAAAGCTTTACAAAATATCAGTTCAGAAAAATTGTTAAAATAAATCTAGATAGCAATTATTTATCCAATATACAATGGAATTGTCTGATAAATATTAAGGTATTAAATTATATAAGCTAAGTGCTATATAATAACGTCATTTTTGAATTTAAAAATAAGAGAAAAACATAGTAATGCTATTCAACGCCAAAGCACGTATTCGTATATATATTAGAATAGTGACATAAATAGTAAAATAGGCTAAGTTCATAAAAAAGAATGTGCAAGATGTACTCGGATTGCTCTCAATCGGCAATTGTTCCCCTCGTTGAGTCTTGGAGGTCAGATAGGCATCCGTTTTGCGGGGGTCGGTTAAATCGAACAGATTGAAAGTCTAACTGTTCGATTCACTAACTAAGGTTAAAATATATGTCCAGGAAGATAATGATGATTTCGAGTCAGCTTTGCATATAAAAGAAGTAAGACCCTATAGGATGCTAAGTAACTTAAATAATCGATCTTATCGTGCATAGCATTCTTCGTTTTATATAGTAAAGTTATGTTCTTTAGCAATAAATTTATAATGCGTCTTTGCAAGTATTTATTTAGGTCAAATAGATTTTATGTTACATGTCGAAAGTAGCCGGGATTGGTTCGTGTTACGTTAATATATAAAACATAGGACGGTGTCTTGTCACTTCGCTTTTCTTTTTACTTACTTAGCGGACAGACTGCCACGTGTCTGCATACGAGAGTGTTTATAGAAAATTTGTTTATTTCCTTAATGTTAACTGTATTGAAGTAACACAGACTGTGCTATTGTCTATGAATAAATATACTATATAATTTTACGGTATGAGTGCTAAGTTTTAGTTTAATCTTGTTTATTTTTTACATATACTACTACATGTCTCTATGTTTAGCATGACAGCATACTCGTTTCTGATTTTTAACTTTGCTAGTGCAATTGTCTGCTTGGTTTAATTTATAGTTTGTTTTTACGACACCCATGTAACATAATGGCCTAATAATTTCAATATTAGGGTGTTACCTCAAGGATTTTTTTTGTTGATTGTCCGTGTGGTGACGGACTAAGAATATAAGTATCACCACCCTATTCTTTCCCACAGGTGTCGTATGAGGCGACTAAGGGAAATAAGAAATTATCATCCATTGCATGACTGGTGGTAGGGCTGGGTACCAAGTGGGAGTACTCACTTGGTATCGGGCCCGAGCGAGTTGGTACCACCATCTCCCGTGTGACCGGCCATGAAGCACATCGTTGCGTTTTGGCTGTAGCAGGAGATTGCTGTTTATTCTTTCATTTCATATCGGTGAAATGAAATGGTGAGCAGCGGCTTGATAATATTCTCGGTATAGTTGAGTCCATGAGCGACGATTACCATTTACCATCAGATGGGCCGTGGCTCGTCTGTCACTACATGCAATAAAAAAAAATCACTATTTAACCCTTATAACACGTAGTCAAATAATTTAAAGTTACTTATTACATTAAACTATGAAATTGATAAAATAATATTTTGCTTTATTTATATATAAAATATATACAAACCATCCCATCTAACTATTCAATTCAATTACAAATGTATAAGCTAGATAAATTTAATAGTACCGCAAGCGACGATGATAATGACCAACCCGAGGTCGAATCGGGAATACATCCATTGATAGCTTAATGACTGCGATATCATCTACATCTATTGTTCTCAGCTTTATAATTATTTGATTTGTACATTTTAGGGCTTTAATAAGATTCAATTTTCAAACGGCATGCATAGGTATGTATAGTGAGTTTTAACAATTATGACATACACGTATGAATCTATTCTACCTCTGTTTTTTTATATTTGTTTTGTTTTTGGAAGATTACTGCCTATATCAGTAGGCTACTTAGGTTAGTAACCTTTGAAAATTACTTTTAAAAGGCTTATAATGTTTTGATATTTTTATATATTCTTAAGCACTTGAAATCCTTAGCCATATAAATTTTTTGATTGCACAGATGGCGGAGTGGTTTAAATACCCGAGTTTTGTGGGGTCGATTCCCACACAGGACAATTCTTTGTGTGATCCATAAATGGTTGTTCTGAATCTTGGTGTTGTACCTTGTGTCCGTGAAATTGGATGTTTGTAAGGCCCCCCGCGATACAAGGACGATGCCTTAGTTCAGGGCGTTCTTAAAAAAAATCAAGAGCGTAAATGTCAAATTGAAAATAATAGTCATTTGAATCTGTATCTCCTGGAAAACCGTTCCAGATGCTTTGCCAATTCAGCCACTATGAGATCCACTCGGGACTACTAATTTCGATAACACGTTCCTTCTTATTATCTTGGGGTTACGCTTGCGCCATCTTTTATTATTACAATTAAGATCTATGATGGATCTCTGATTATTTGGTTTGGCCAAATAATGACGCAGCTCTATAACTTTGATATTTTTAATTGTTTAAGCATATGACATGCTTAGCCATATAAATGAACACAAAGCATAATATGATGATGGTATTTTGTATTTTAAATCTATCACTGAATATATTATCACAATCTGCGAATCTGCAGATTTTATGATGTCAATTAATGAATAAATGATAACATTTAGATATTTCTATATATATTTTTAGCATTTGACATGCTTAGCACTATACATTAAACACAAAGTGAAAAATTTTCGATTTCACATTTTTCACTTTGTGTTTAATAAATGATAACAATTATGCAGAACATTAATCTGTTAAAGCAAAAAAGTTCCTGATCTTTACCAATTGTATCAGTTTGCTTTCTGTTTGAGAGAGTGAAAGATTCAGAACTCTGATTATCTCATTATCCTACCAACGAATGCAATCGCCTCTTATGTAATCGAAATATGTTTTTTTTTTATTATTAGCGCTATTATTTATTTAGACATTATGACTACGAGAATCTGACACTAATTTTCTATTCGGCTCAAACATAAACCGCGGGCATGTTTCTAAAACGGTATATTTACGGTAGTTACTATAAAAGTTTAATAAAGGTCATAGGCGATAATTTATTATTGAAGAATGCCGAGGTATTTTCATCGATTATTAAGAGTCTCAAAGCGTTTGAAGACCTCGCAGTGTGAATTTCAAATGAAATATTTTTATAAACACAAATATTTCGAAAGATGAGAGAATTGATTTTATTATAAACTTGTACGAAACATACTTTATAAAAAGTTTGTAGTACATAGACCAATTTATAAAAGATGACTAAAACCTTATTTATCTGTATGTTAAAATATTTTTTTATACTAAGTGGGTGGCAAGCAAGCATACGGCCCGCCTAATAGTAAGCGGTTACCGTGGCCTATAAATGTTAGCAACATCTAAGGTATCACTCGCACGTTATCATCTCAAAAGAAAGGAAAAGGAGGTGGAGAAAAAGGACAGGTAATAGGGAGAGAATAGGGATAATGCTAAGTAGAGGACAAGAAGGATATTAAGGAGAGTATAGAAAGAATAACAAAGAGAGGATACGAACGATAATAAGGAGGGGATAGGTTTTGGCCTCCGGCGCTCTCATTCATCAATTGAAACACAACAGTAGGTACACCGTTGAAGCCAATCTTCTGTGGAAGGGTAATACATCCCTGATCGAGCCGGCCCATTCATGCTGGCATAAGCTAGGCTAGAACCTAGCTAGTAGTAGACCACTAGTAACATTTGCATCGTAACCCAGTATTCTAGGATGATTTTATTTTATTAGGTTGGTATACATTCCTTCAATTGTTTCAGAAGAGCTACAAAATTTTAATGACATATGATAAACAGCAACAATGTAAAACAGATTCTGACCCAAAATTCTTTGCAAATTGAAATATTTATCAAACGAGCTGATTTTATAGACTATAAAGGAGGAAATTATTATTTTAATGTTAATAGCGTCGATAAATCTTGTTGGCAATAACATGGACGATGTAGTGAACAATACAGGCGTGACAATGCGATACAAAGTGAGTTTGATACGTGTTACGTTTGATAATTTTGCTAATTCAAGATTTTGTAAGTAATTTATGAAGTAGTTCTTTACGCACGCTTGAGTTGGGGAGTAAGCTGGTGAATGCGTGACGTGAGCGTTACGAAAAGCGCTGATCGGGCGAGGCGGACGGAAGTTGAGAGAGATATAACTTAGTGAAGATAGAAAGAGAGAGACAGTTACGTTTTCGTATATTACTGTAGGGGCAAGAGAGAGAGGTGCGAGCACACATTTTCTGAGATAATGTTGATTAAATATTTCTCAAAATTCAACTGGCGTAACTCGGGATCGAACTTGATGTTAGTGAAGTGTCACCAGATGTTTATGTCCCAAGACCAAAAAATCATTAATACTGTATGTCAAAACGATAAGAAAATAGTTTTTTCACATAACTGTGTTCACGTGTTAATATTTATTGTTAAGGTTTACTTCAGTCGTGTGGTCTAAAGCACACTCGTTTTTCTATTGTAATTATTATTCGTGCCAAAATTTCACTGTAAACATGTCACCAGAAGAACAGAATAAAATATGCCGTGGCAAATAAATAAAATAAAATTAATTCATGTAAAATAGGCCCTAAAATTATTATAAACTAGCCTTGGTTGGTTAGTTTTTAGGTTATATCTTAGTTCCCGATATAGTGGCAGGATAAGATGCATAACAGTTTTTTTAAGTCGAATCAAGAGCTATCAAATAAAAAATGTTGCACCAAAATCCGTTCAGTACTTTTTGCGTTATTCGCGAACGAACAAACAGACAAACCGACAAACAGACAAAAATATTGTTTTGTGTTCAGACACGTCTATATAGCCTAATACAGTCATTTTTTTACTCAAATATCTTAAATGTACAGACAAAGCTCTGTTACAGCTTCATAATAGTTAGGATTATTATACTGCTCTGTTGGAAAACGAGCCAGTGACTCATTGCATTGTTAGTATCCGTCATTGAGAGATACTCCTAGAGAGAGTTGAATAAAATACTTATATGGGTACATACATGGTCTCACACCTGCTTCCAAGAAACCCCTCTTCCAAGAGTGGTAGGCAGGGACAATAGATATCTATTTAGGATCCTTGTTTCATTCTTATTATACTCCTATGTGCGTCGGTTAAGGGTACTCCTAACCAGGCCTATCTCGAGTGTCCCCAGTTTTGTGAGAAAACGTTCGACGAGTTCTTCCCCTCTAAAATAATTAAACTATATAAACTAATATTATTGTTGTTAAATAAAATAAGTGGCACGTTACGTTAAAACGAAATAGTTATAATTAGTTAGGGTAGTCATTATGGTGATAATCTTATCAGAGAAAAATATTACAAAATTTGTTAAATACGCTACATTTGTAATACCTCTTAGTTTTTGTAGTTTCAAGTTAAGATTAGTTCTTAAAAACAATATAATTAGTGTAACAATGCACAGCTATTTAGAGGAAATTCCATCGCTAAATAGAAAAAAATACAACTCAATAACCTCAATGGTGGCAACGAGTAAAAACTTGTTTTCCTTAAGAATTGTGCATGAATTGCGAAAAGGAGATAGCCTCAAATATTAACGGGTAAAATAAAGCTTTAGCTTTATTACATTACTAGCCTTTGCCAGCGACTCCACCGCAGTCTAAGACTAGTTTTTAGCTTGTATCTCTGTTCCCGATAGGTATTAGTAGCGAGAAAAAATTTATACCAGTTGTTAAGTCTAATCAAAAGCTTTTAAAGTTCAAAAAGTTGCATCAAAATCTGTTCAGTAGTTTTTACGTGATGCGCAAACGAACAAATAGACAGACAAAAATTCTAAAAAATATGTACAGACACAACTCTATTATAGCTTTATAATAGTATAGATATAAGGTTTGACTAAAATGAGTTAATAACAAATAAGATTGTAATGCTAAACATAATATTATTATTATGTTCAATATTCTTATGAATACGTTATTATTCCGAGTAAAATTAATTAGCATTGGAGCTATAACTTTAGATAATTAATGACAATTATTCAATTAATAAAGTTCACATCACAAACTAGTTTACATGACTAAGTACATAGCGACGATTATGAAAAACATAATATTTACGTTTGTAAAAGTATGTCTGCAATTGTTTTCTCAAATTCTTTTAAGAGTCCAATAATCCACACTATTAAGGCTGGCAGGTTTCGTGAGACGGAACCATCAGGGGGAAATTCCCACGTATAATTTATTAACAGGTCATAAGTGCTAAAATGTGTACATTTATAAGTCCAGAGCTATGTGTGTTGGCTACTGTATAAATAATTCAACGTATCTGGGTGCTCGTGTCTACAGTCATTCGATGTTGCGTCTTTCAGTTTTTTCGGTATAAGGAAAAATAATTGAGAAAACTGCTACGAGAACGCTTCGAGACAGAATTGATAAATTTATGAGGAATTTCAAGTTGGATTTTTCCTATATGGGTAAGAAGGATATAAGAAATATTATCTGAAATAATTAATGTCTAAATTAGCTTCAGTCCACGACTTTCTTCTGCGTGGACTTCAATAACGGTTTCAGATAGAAATGGGTTCCTGCCTAATCGTTTGCTTTACTACAGGAGAAGAGAAAAGCAGCTGGAGTATTAACTAGCGACATCTAGTGATGAAGTTCAGTATATAATCGTTAACCAACAGCTATAATGATTTTAATATTTAAGAGGTTTCTTGACCGTAGTGGCAAATTTTCGAAAGACATTAGTGCTGCTGCTCATTAAAGACCTCTAGACTGGTTTCAGTCACGGCGACCAGTGTCAATAGATTTTATAGCCAACTACATAGAAGATATTATTTTTATTATGAGAGTGCGTACAAACACGTGCACTCTATGTTCCTACACTCTCATAGTTCGATGAGAGATTTATTTAGGTTCTGACACAACTGAAGAGAGATAAAGAGCAGGACCTGCGTCCTTCCGAGGCACGAGGATAATACACCACTTATTTCTAACTTCTAGCTTTTTATTTAGAATATTTTGAAGGAAAAAATGCTGATCCGATCCAAGATACGAACTTAAATTCGAATGTCATGATCACCTGTCCAATTCACTACCACTAGACTACCAAATATAATATTTGGGTTTGTCTGAGTTAGAAAATAGCTGTTCAGTATCTGTTGTAGTTACATGAACAAAAAATAGAATATATATATTAATCCCATCAAAATTATTTATTTTTGAATTTATTTAGTAACATTAATTTATAAAGTACTCAATTAAAAGCTTCAATCTTAATATTGAGCTACAAAACCATTAAGAAGGCTTCTAAATTGAATTGTTACGGAACCTTTCCTAGCTAAGTTATTTATGAATGGATAACAAGCGGTCAGGTTAGTAGGTTGGTCCTTGCTGGATAAAATCATAATTGGGATATAATATGTGGAATACGAGACCCTAACCTTTTGGATACAAATCCTGTATATTTTTTCGGGGCTTGACCCCGAATTGGTCTTACCAAAGTTCATTCTAGACAAATATTAATATTTACGATATTCTTTTATTACTTATGTACTTAAAATAAGTTGATTATTTATATAATATAAACATTAAAGTTACTTTATTGATTAGCCTCCACGTTTTTGTTGACTTGTGTCATTAAAGACTTCAAAGAACAGTAGAGTACATATCTGTTATACTACTTTATGATGAGAGGGGTTTTTAAACTTCGACCAAAAATATTGACTACCAAACTAAAATTAATTTGATAAATAGACATGCAGTGCGGTACCAGCACCTACCAAAAATCTATCCATCTATTTTAAGATAAATTTTCTGATTTTTGTTATAGCTGAAATCCGTGACTGTAAAAGTTCGAAATTCAATCAATCACTTATAGGCTGTCTGAAGCTCCAAAGTATGACAAAAGAGAAGTAAGTTCTCTGCTGTCCTGTCTCGAGGGATGGACTCGAGATGCATTTGAAAACAAAACACATTTGAAAAGTCTCAGTTCCAAACTTTTATATTTCAAGTTCGGTAGTCTCTCAGTTTCGACAGGGTTATTTTGTCGATGGACACCTAAAGTTTGCCACAAAAGCGTCAACATTTGGTGTCACTTTTTCTTTGGAAGTTCCTTTAAAATATTTACGACTCAGACTTTAGCTGAGAAAAATTCGCCGAGTAGTCTGGCGAATTTGTAGTTTGCGATGAAGTGCCTTCCGCACTTGCATTTTCACATTAGGGGATAATCTATCTTTTCCTTATATATTTGTCATTTTGGATTTATTAGTATATAAACCTATAACGTAAACTAATCTATATTCTTGTTAAAATGCTGCGCATATTTTTACATTACCAGGATTTACCTAAAAAACTGACTAAACTGATAAAGTAATAAAGTTATATTAGACAGTCAATATTAAAACCTTAGATTAATAATATGTCTAGATGGAGTGTCAACCTTCGAAGCGTCAGATAAAACGAGTGGGAAAAGTTATGCTAGTGTGAGTGACAGCTATGACTACCCTTGTAAAATTTGTATTAGTGTGTGTGCGTAATGATACCAGTTACAGTGGCAGTTACAGTGGAAGACTCTTAAATTATGGGGAAATTATGAAATAGATTAAACACATTTTTATACTACAAAATGTTTTGTAGGTATATAGTCAATTATCTCTATCTCTTTCTATTAGTCTCTCATAATCTAAGTTTTATCCTGAAACAAAAAATACAAAATAATTCTTGTTCAATTATAAAAAAGTACTGTAGTAAGATTCCGAAATCAAAACAATTTTTCATCATTCTGAAAAAGTTTTTTGAATTTCTGTCTGTTTATTCGCTCATTGCGCTAAAACTACCGAATGGAGTTTAATACAACTTTTTTGTTTAATAGCTCTTAATTAGGCTTAAAAACTGATTTAATTACGTTTTATTCACTTATTACAAACAGTAATATTATAGTTAATTTCGAAAATTACCACTGTGCACCTTTATGTATCCATTTTCAATTCTAGTGTACGGAAACCCAATATTGGTTTATGCTACACTGTTAATATTAATATATATAATAAATAAATAAAAATAAAATAAATAATTAAAAACGATTATAACTATGTTAGGTACTGTTTTGTCTATTTTTGAATATCATCACACATTGCATGTTTATTCGGGAAATTTAAGGTCATAAAATGGTATCACACAAAAAATTACAAACTAAAATTTAATTATTTTCGGAATATTTCAATGACTTAATGAGCAAGTAATGGTATGAAATAGTGTTACTAAACGATGATAGGAGACATTTTTACTGCTGTTTTTCCGATTTTTGTAGTTTCAGCACATTTTAATTACAAACGTTGACATTTAAATGACACATTTTCATTCCTGGATACAGCTATGTCAAGTGACGTCACGATTGACACTAACAGCATAGGGATAAAAAGTTCACCCCTATTATTTTTGACGTGGTCGCAACGCCAAATGCCCATCTAGACATATTATTAATCTAAGTTTAAAACAAATGTGTGGAAAAATTTATAACGAAAAATCTAATTATATCTATATATTCAGAAACACGAAAATTAGCATATCTATTTAAAATGTAAATAATATAATAAAAATAGCTGCATTTTTTTTGTGTTTATTCCAAGACACGACAACAATGCCGATAGTGTAGTTTTTTTTTTTTTATTCCATGTAGTGGCAGACGAGCCACGGTCTATCTGATGGTAAATGGTAACTGTCGCCTATGGGCTCGACTATACCGAGAGTATTGTCAAGCCGCTGCTCACCAATTCATTTCACAGATGAAATTAAATATAAACGGCTATCTCCTGCTACAGCCAAAACGCAACAATGTGCTTCATGGCCGGTCACACGGGAGATGGTGGTACAAACCCGTTCGGGCCGGATACCAAGTGAGTACTTCCACTTGGTACCCAGCCCTACCACCAGTCGTGCAATGGATGATAATTGCTTACTTCCCTTAGTCGCCTCATACGACAACCGTGGGAAACAATGGGGTTGTGACACTTGTATTCTTAATCCGTCACCACACGGATAAAAGTAGTAGATACTACTATTTAAAATAATAATATAATAAACTTAAAATCACATCAAGCAGCACATCTCTAAAATGGGAGTCAAACAACTCATAATAACAAGGCATCATGTTTAATCTGTGACAATAAAGCTAATTGAAATCGCGGAAAGCATCATAATTATTCTAAGTGCCCAGGTGCACGATCGACAAAATTTCAAATCGTAAGAGAGAATCAATAGGTATTAAATCCGTTGGATTCTCATTACTTCCAGCGGAGCACAAGCGATTTATCACCATCATAGTGACGCTCGCTTCAGCTGACAGTAAACACGGGCCGCAGATAATAAAACATGCCACGAACGTCACTATCTATCAGTTTTATTTACAAAACACTTTTACAAACAGTAGAGGTAAAAACAGTATTCTCGAGGTAAACAAGTTGGTACTCGTACATGAGTAATGGTCTTAAGTTTGATAGAACGTTGTTTAAACTGAATTACAATGTTTCTTGCGTTTATCTGAAAGTAACTGGATAAAGTACAAATAATTTGTGAATGAGGAAAAAGAGAACTTTAGTGCGAGCGGGAATCGAATCTGCGTCCCTTCCAATCCGGAAAAGTGCTCTAAACCGCTGAGCCATCGCACTGACCTTACGGCCATACCCAATCTCCTCATCACATTTATCTTTACGACCAACGCCACCTATCGGATGCATTTACATGCATTAATCCAATATAATTAATTTGATTTATTGATTTAATTGATTTGATTGGGTATGGCCGTAAGGTAAGTGCGATAGCACAGCGGCTTAGAGCACTTCCCCGGATTGGAAGGGATGTAGGTTCGATTTCCGCTCGCACTAAAGTTCTATTTTCCCTCATTCACAAATAATTTGTACTTTAAAGTAACTTAGCATGTCAAGTGCTAAAATACCTATCAAAATGTTTAATAACTGGATAAACGATTACGTAAGTATTAATGTGTACTGTAAAAGTTTAATCATGTCAATATTTTCTTAAAGGTGAAAGTAAATTCAAAGGTCAGCATAAACATTCATACCACCCGTCTCTATATGAAGAAAATATTTGTATGTTCATATCCTCGCGTTTATAGCTGTCTACCCAAGATCTATTAATTAAATTTAATCTCTACACATTGTTTATCAAAAGTTTTTTTTAGTAGAGTGACGTATTTATAATATTTGTCTAAATTCAGAAGACCACATAGACGAAGTCGCGGTCAGAATCTGGTATTTTATAAATTAATGTTTTTGAGTCATCTAATTCATTATTCCATCCAACCATCCCATCAGCCTTTTAAAGTCTACTGCTGGACATAGGCCTCCCCAAGAGTGGGGGATAGAGATAGTCCATTTTTATTGATTAAATACCAATATTGATTAAATACTCCACCTTTGTTAATTTAAAAAAATATATAAAGGAATAAATGATTTACACTAATACTCGTAATTAACTACACATTATTTTAATGTATACGCTGTTTTAAAATGAGCAGAATTAGAACCGAGAATCTTTAGAAAACCCTTCTATGAGACGTTATTGAATATAATATGAGCCTCACTATTCATATTTAAACAAAAACAAAAGTACATTTACGGAAATACCTACTTCTATAACATTGTGTTCTATGGCCTTAACAATGAAATTCATTTATATTTTATAGATTACCATATCATAAACTAAAAAGGTAATAAAATTGCAGGCATAATTCAAGTCGTTCTCACCTTTGCCACCATTTACTTTGTAGGTTTAAGGGGCTATAAATTTAATACTTAAAGCGCGTCTCTATAATGGGGCCGAGATTCGTAAAGTGACATTTAACGAGTGTAGGCACGCGAGCAGACAAATAGTTGTCATTATCAAATAGCTTATCGTAGGCACATTTATTCAATTATTCAGTTGCATTGCTTTAACTAATTTTAGGGTAGTATATGACTGAGTTTAAAATTAATTTATTTACATATTAATTTGGTTTAGGTTTAGTATAGGTATTTCTTGAAAAAACTTATCTTTATATGAATGACTGCACAGATCGCGGATTGTTTTCGATACCAACCTCCCGTGGCGAGTGTGTGGGTTCAGTTCCTACACAGGATAATTGTTTGTATGGTATACTCGTATATGTCTGTGCTGAGCGTGGGTGGACTTTGTGTCCGTTAAATTGTATATTTGTAAAGATTCGCGTGATAAAAGGATTATTCCTTAGTGCAGGATGTTGTCTTTCTAAATACAATGAGTAAATAGACAGTAGAAGTAATATAATTGGATAAATTATGGATCACATACACGGATAGGATTTAATTTATCTTATCTATTCAAATAAAACTAAAATGTAAAATAAAAATAAACAACTCATAATAAATTTGACTAAACAAAGTTCTGTACCTACATTTGCTAAAATGATCGATCACAATACATCCTCGTATGCGCACTTTGGCAGTAACGTTGATTGATTATTATTTGTTTCGAAGCATATTTTCAAAAATCATATAACGTGCAATGGAGATTTGATTATAGAAAAAAGAGATTGTGTACTTTCATGAGCAGTAGGAGTGTTTCAACAAGTTGCCTTTGCTGGTAAACAATAAGTAGATAATATTAACATTTATTTTATGTATTTGGTGTTAATGAATTGCAAGCTTAAAAAATACAAAAAAAAAAACGAAATAACTGTAACGGTTAATATAATAAACCCATAAATATCTGGAAGCTCTATATTAAAATTGATATCCGGTTACTATGATCGGATATTGCATTTGAGCGAGAAATTGTAAATAACATTCTCTAGAAGATTTTTCGTTAGATAAAATCACTTGGTGCCAATTTGCTTAAACTATTATCATTAAGACTGTACAGGGTTGAATTTAAATAACTATTTAACGGGGCAATAATGGCGGGGCACGTACGTGCAGCAGATGTTAATTGTTTGCTGCATTTAATAAGCACGCTCAGTTGGATCTGGCGCCATCTGCTTAGGTCTCGATCATATTCACGCATCGGTGAGGCTCTATGAAGTGTGTTGTTGTTGATCCATTTTTGAGCTACTCGTATATTATCTCTTTTAACGTTCCAGATCTGGTCAAATTAAACATTTTTGTTTGTTATATAAATAATCACTGTTCGGTGAAGCAATACGTCGTGCGTCAGGTGCTGCATGCCTGATAAGATTTTTTTCGGAGGTTTGCGAAGTCTACCAATCTGCACTGGGTCAGCGTGCTGGACTACCTAAATCCCACTCACTATGAGAGGAGTCCCGTGCCCAATAAGGGGCAGTAAAAGGATTAAACATTTTACGGTAAAAATTGACACATCATAAAAAGAATTAAACATTTCCTGTACATAAAAGTTTTAACTACATTTGGCAAGTCAGAAATGTAACTACCCTCATTCAAGCATTTTGGTGTTGCGTGCCACCATATTAACAACGTAATTCTAATGAACGTTGACATCAATTAGCTAATTCTGTTGTCGACAGTTCACGTTAACGTGTAACATAAATTAATTTTCGTTGATATGAATCAAAAAATATTACACTCTTTTTCAGTTGGCTTTAAGAGAATTAATTATCCTTTATAAATGTGAAGAGTTTAATGAAATAGTATCTTATATATCAGGCATATATGAGAAAGTATTAAAAGTACTTAGAAAGTAAAGTAGATGTTATAACGAAAGGGACCTTTCTATAATGATCCTTTGACGTGTAAAACAAGTAAAGGTCCGGTCATAATAATCTCGTAAAATATAGAATTTACAAATTTAATTCATAAAATAGGCCAGTGTGTCAGGTGCTATAATAATCTTGTTCTATGGGCTAAAGTATGAAAGATATTAAGCAGTTGGACGAAGGGTGTAATGGAGATACTCAGTTGTTTTAGTCTTAGTTGCTAGTAATAACCTTACTGTCTCACTCGCTTATCTTCATAGGTAGAATGCATACACACATCTCACCTCCTGTTACTTGGTCCTTTCGTAGTAGATATTTTGAATTATTTTTAGACATTAATTTTTAGAACAGGAATATCTTGACAGCTTTACAAATAAGGTTACACGACGTATTAGTATGTTAATTCTGCTTAATAAAAGAATAATCCTAATGATAGAAGATATCTTTATTGATCTTATTTAATATTGATAGTCTCTTATACAGTGCCGTATTGGTATAGCTGATTATAAGGTCTCGCGTTCGAATAACGAGTCAAGCCAACAAACAATGCTTGGGATTTTTCGTTAAGAAATCCTTTAGCATCACGGAATTAGGAAGTGGGTGGCAGTGTTTCACCCCCGTACGTTAGAAACCACATATAGCTCTTGAGTCTGATCTCTCCGGTCGTGTCAGATTGCCATCCCATAGAACTATGAAGATGGAGGAACAGAGAGTTCATTTGCGCGCACACACTTGCATTATAATATCTCCTGTGTAGCTACTTTAGTTGATACTGGCTCCTGTGACCAAAATCAGTCTGGAGATAATTTTTATTACCTAGAGTTAATCCTAACATCCATCCATCCATCCATCAGCCTTTTAACGTCCACTGCTGGATATAGGCCTCCCCAAGAATGGTGGATAGTGCCGTAATCGCTTCGCTTGGCAGGCGGGTTGGCGATCGCAGTGGATGTTGTTAATACTCGAAGGAGTGCTGCTGCCCACTTCCCCGGTATTCCCCCAGTCGGCTCTAAAACTCTTTTAATCTTAACAGTTATGGGAAAATCATGCTGTATGAGTAAATTTGTAAACTTGTATCTTTACCAGGTACAGTGTACTAGCATTGTAGTTTAGATAGAATTCGCTTTTTATTTCATAAATAAATAAATATAAATAAATAATAAATAAATATTCACGGCCATTTCACACAACATCCTCTGGTCCCAAACTAAGCTTAACGCTTGTGTTATGGGTACCAGATTATGGATATAATACATATATTACTTTTTTTTTAAATACATACATATGATGGATGGCAAACACCCAGACGCTGTATAAATGTCTGTGTTCATTACACAAATAATTGTCCTGAGTGGGAATCGAACCCACGACATCGTGCACGGAAGTCGGTTACACTACCGACTACGCCACGAGGCCCGTCATCATAAACTAAACCAGATATAGACTTCAGATTAATGTGAGATTACCGCTAAATCACACTATCGCATTACCAGCGGATTCGCTCGTGTCATAGTGATGTCCTATTATGTGTTTGTATGTATGTGATGAAAAATAAATTTTGGATAGGATTTGCTTAATATCCTTTCTTAATGCTCACTTACAATATCATAGAAATCTATATGTAAATTTTTATGGTTCTAGCCCCAGGAGTTGGGTTGTGCGTTAATTATGTTAGTCAGTCAGTCTTTCTTTTATTTATAAGCTGGTCCATTACCCACGGCTACGCTCATGTTAGCGTAATAACTATTCTAATAATCTATATATAATCTATTTCGGATAGGATTTTACCTTTCTTAGTTTTATTCACTCACCTACAGTAACTGTGCCATATCCAGTCAATCAGTCAATTATTCTTTAATATAAATAGAAAATTCAAAATGCTTTTGCATTGTTTTTAATAATTTTTTTTTATATGTATATAATAAGTATTATTTATAAATAAAACAGTATTCCGACGTTGTTCAACCGATCATCATTAAATTATGTTAACATTATATTCCGGAACATCTATTTTTTATACCGGAAAATAGATAAATTAATTTGAGATAGAATTTGAGGTATTTAATGTGTCATAGAGTGACGTATATTATTTTGACCTAATTCTAAAGTCCACGCAAACGAAGTCGTGGGCAGAATCTATAAACATATAGTTACTATTGAAGCATTTCAGTACTAATATAATGCGGACTTTCAAACATAGTTCCATTACTGAATAATCAGTTTCAATAGAGCTAGCAGTTAGCACATAATTCGGAACGTGACCACATCACTATCCATCGAGTATGTTCAAGCGATCAATAACATTCCAAGTTTGAATCACTCAACCCCGACTCAAACTCATTACATGTTTAAGTTGCTCTAATTTCCTCAGAGATTGGATGTATTTGAGGATAGCCACCAACTGTGAATTATGAACCCCATTGAAGCTCTCGGGGTCAATCAGGCACCGAAATTAAATTACATGAGTTGTAACTGTCGAAATTACCTTATTTGTGCCTATATTATTGTCTTGGACCTTTAAAAACATGTTAGAGAGTAAATAAGATATCATTCTAGTACAAATTAGTTTATATATGATGCTTTTAAATGTATCGTTTAAATGTAAACTAATACATCACAAATGTATTTCCAAAACAAAAGGTATAGTAATTTTATTGCGCAGAGGAGCTGTCCATTAAAGAACCATCTAATTTAGACGTAAATGTGATAAGCATTACGTACATACATTTTTAACGTCTACGTCCATCCAACGTCAATATTTCCATCATTCATTCTGACATGCCCGACAATAATTTCGTGGTGGAAGAAGGTTCGAACTAAATGTTGTTAAAAATAAACCAACAAAATCCATTCGCCTTTTTACTATGCACCTCTGCCACGTTATTTGTTGCCTTCTAATATTTTATGACTGACACAATCATACTGAATTTTGTAGTTAATTCGTGGTATCACCGTTGTAGCGGAGTGGTGAGAAATCTTCGCGGTAGGTAGTGACAGGGGGAGAGGCTTGGTATTGGTTAGTTACTAATTAGCATAAGATGGACCGTCACTTGTCAGCCACCTTAAGCAATAAATACCTTGTTTTGTGTTAAATTTAAATAGTCTTCTTTGATTAAATTTCTTATTATATTACGTTACTTAAGGAAATTAACAGAAACGTGTTAAAAATAATTAGTCCGTTTTTGCTTTCAAAACCATATTTATAGTATTTATTATTAAACTCTTTCATGTTTAATAGCTTTAGTGTTAGTACACATTATTTGTATTTATAAAAAGTGGTAACAAGTTTGAAAGTGCAACCCAAGGAAATGGAAACCAAAAAATACATTTCAGATTATTAAACGTACAAAATAACTTTACTTAAAATTCTCACAGAAATCTAGTTGGAGCATAATATAAGCCGAAGAGTTCAAAATTCACAAAAGAATGTTGTATTAATAAACATCACTAAGTAACAGAATGTTTCATTAAAAACAAACCATTTAAACAGAAAGCGGATTACTTAACTCGATAATGGTAAAGTCACGATCAAAAAGCTTGCTTCATAAATGATGAGTTCATATTTCATAAAGTTAATCATGCTTGGAGCGAATAGCGTCATGGATCCGGATCGCTTTTTGCGACTTGGTGAGTTTTGTTTTGTAATTAAAGATTGAATTGTTGAAGAGATCTTTATTGATAAAATATAGAAAAAAATAGATCGGTATACATTACCAATTATTATTTACAGTGTTTCTACGTACGTAATTATATTTATCATGTATTTTCTACCACATATAACATGACTTTTTGGCTAAACTCGTAATTATTTGTGTGAATGCTAAATGAAGAAACTATTAGAGTTACTTAATATGTACTGCAAGTATATATACCTATACATAACTTTTAAAGACAATAATATGGCTTTATCTAATTTTTTTTGTCAGTTGTTTTGTCTCAATATTTGCAATTGAGGTAAACTAATTTGTAAAGTTTTAAATAACACTTTTTCTATGAATACACGACTGTGTTTTTGATATGAGAGCTTTATAAAAATAAAATAAAAATGTATTAAATAATAAGACAGCAAATTTGTAGTTACCTCCTCGGTTCTCACAATCCGCTGGTTTTACTTGTATCGCTCGGTTCATCTGAAAAAGATAGAAAAAATATGGATTAATATTCCAATCTGATTTAAATGTATTTCCTAAGTCATAAGAAAGTAATAGTTATAATCTAATATATGATATTAGAACTATATAGATAGATAATTACTAGTGATATATACTTATTATGGTAAAATACTCAATTCTTGATATTAAGAGTTATTTTGTGCAAATACACAAAAAGAAACACGATACAAAGCATCAATAAACGTCTTTAGATAATAAATATTTACAAAAATGATTATCATTTAACTTTGAAGAATTATTTACACATGCATCATATTTGTTATCTAACAATTTTAGCAAAACATCTCAATTTGCCCAAGTATTTACATCCTAAATACAAATTAATCGATTTTCCCATTCTGTTAAAGGATAAATTAACGACATATAAAGGGATTAAATTGTGCATATTCTCGTATAATCAAGGTAATATATAATTTTGTCATTGTGTTGAATACGAAATTTAAGATCCACGTCCATCAACTTATTAATTTAGTCATATAATTTATTGAAGCAGTTTTAAGTGACTTTAAGCGCTCACTACTGAACATAGACATAGATAACGACTGGTCCTATGTCATTTGCATCCAAGGTGGCTTTGATTCGGTTATTGGTACACCTGATGAAGCCATTTACGCTACATTGCCAGATACGTGGTCGCTATTTAAGAATATTTCTTTCACAAGGCTTATTAGTTCAGCAGGAGATAAGGCCTGTCCAGTCCCACTTCAGTGTGCTAATTCATCCATCCATCAGCCTTTTAACGTCCACTGCTGGACATAGGCCTCCCCAAGAATAGGGGATAGTGCCGTAATCACCACGCTTGGCAGGTGGGTTGGCGATCGCAGTGGATGTTGTTAATACTCGAAGGAGTGCTGCTGCCCACTCCCGCGGTATTCCCTCAGTCGGCTCTTACGACTCCCATGGGTGGAGAGGGGTGGAACAATCCTAAAGCTCGCCCCACACGGCAAGTGTGCTAAGTATTCAGGCTATTTTGTTACTTCTAGTCTCTTACGAATCTTTATAGCGTGGATTTTATCTCGTAGGAAGATAAGATCTTGTGGTTAGATTCCAAGCAACTCTTTTGAACTCTGCGTTACATGCACCAACTTTTTACCGTGGCCAATATTTAGGGACCACGTCTTTGTTTGGCATCACATTATACTTCTATCTTACTGCATTGACTTGAGAAAATTACGAATCAATAGAACAAGCAATTCATTTACAAAATTGCCACAATATAATATTTACATAAACAACTTTCAAATATAGAACATTAAAGCCGACAATAGTCATAGTTAGCGGTAATTCCATCGCACGAACAGTTAGTTCATGTTTAATGCGAATAAATGTTAATTGCATGTAATGTAAAATAAACGACCTCTTTTGATGCGTTGCATTAATAACTGAAAAGTAAATATAGACAGACTGCTTTGTTGATCTATTTGGTTTGTTACCTCTTTTTGGCCGTAAATCCGAACTTTTTCCCAAAACTTGGCATTGGATATTTATATAACAAAATTTTCATTAAAAGTTCGAAGTCTGACCGATGACAATAACCTCCTTTATGTTACATAAAACTATTTTTTATAAATGAAATGATGATCATCACCAAGGTGATTGTAAAATAGACGTACTTACTTGATTTGGTTATAATTGAGCTGTTAGCGTAGCATAAATTGATTTATATCAGTAAGTAATAGTGTTAGTGCTAATCAGTACTTAATCTAGATTAGATTTATTATAATTATGTAGTGAATATCGGTTTAAATATCTAGCCTTAATATCTCTGTTGTGAACACAAACTCCGATAATGTGAAATTGAAAATAACAGTCACAGGATGGTTTTCCAAGAGATGTAGGTTCAAATCGTGCTCGTGATTATTATTTTCAATTTTACATGTGTGTTCATTTATATGTTTAGCCATATAAATGAATTGGCAAATGCTTAAAATATATAAAAAATATGAACACAGATATTTGCACTGCACCTGGGTATTTTCTATTTAATATAGCGCCCGGCCTGGGATGTGCCTGGGTATTTTCTATATAAATTATATGTAAGTATTTACAAAAAAATTAAGTAATATATATTATATCTGTAATCTAGTCATATGCATAGCACAAGCGTTAAGGTTGGTTTGGGACCAGAGGACGTTGTGTGAAATGTCCGTGAATATTTATTTGATTTATTTATTAACGTATAAGTGAACTAATATTCACTATAGTCCCCAAGCAAGAGTCGAAGTAAAAATCTATTTCTGTTTGAATATACATTTATTTATTTATTAGGTTAACCAACGATTGTTTCCACTGTACATTTTAACTTATTTTCTAAATAAAGTAGCTACATTTACATGTGTAACAACCACTTACTGGCTAACACCGCATGCACATTATACGGACAGAATACAAACATAATAATCAATTAAATTATTGTTTATAAAATTATTATTATTTTTATCTATATATTAATATTTAAAAATGAAAATTGAGATAAAGGAAGGGGAATAACATAATATAAAATACAACTTAAAATAAAATAAAAACCAACAAATAGGTAGAATTTCAGAGATATCAACATTTAAAATTAATCGTATATATTTCGGATATGTGACAACACCCAGAATTCGCGGTTGAGTGATATGTTCACCAAGACAGCACAAGCAAGTCAGAATCATAGTTTGTCACGTGTAAAGACCCTAATAAAGCTACCCATGCTGTCAAAGTGCACATCAATTAAGTCACTATGGCTATTGAGTAATTTACATTGGTGAGTTTGCGCCAAGTACAGACCTACGTAGCGGAGGACATAGTGGTGTAATAGCATTCCTAGGATATCTAGAAGGGACACGAAATCTGAGGAGATTCAGCAGATTGGGGCAGTCTATTTCATTTCTTACTAATTTATATAGGAACGAGGCATCTGCGACTTCTCTGCGGATGGATAGCCGTTGTACCCTGAAATGACGCAGTCGTGATATATAGGATGGCAAACGCTTAGTTTTACCTTCTGGATACGCTCTAACCGTAACATGTGAGTGGCATAATGGGGTCTCCATACAACGCTACAGTATTCCGACACACTCCGCTCTAGACTATTGTACAACATTATTTTAGTGCTGCTATTTTTAAATCCTTTACTGTTACGAAGTATAAATCCTAACATTTTTGAGGCCTTTTTAATAATATTATCTATGTGAGGCACAAAGCTGACTTTTCTGTCGAATAGTACTCCCAAGTCTTTGATTATTTCCGCCTCCTGGACCCTGTCTTGACCTATGAAGTACTTAGTATCGATATAGTTAATTTTTCGTGTGTATTTTACATGATAACATTTACTGTGGTTCAGTTGCATCTTGTTATTTTTACACCATTCTATAACTCGGTTAAGATCGTCCTGAAGAAGGTCATTATCTCTAAAAGAGTCAATTTTGCGTGCAAACTTTAAGTCATCAGCGTATAGATAAAGATCAGAAAAACGAAAACATTGGGGAAGGTCATTAATAAATATGTTAAACAGGATCGGGGCCAAATGGGAACCTTGTGGGGCGCCTGAGCTTATACGGTGTGATGCGGAACGAGAACCGTTGACCACTACATAAAACTCGCGTTTTGTTAGATAGGATATGAACCATTTAAGTAAGGACCCTGTTACTCCGTAGGCTGCTAGTTTGTACAGTAATGCAAAGTGGGACATTTTGTCAAACGCTTTACTGAAATCCGTATATAGTACGTCTAATTGTTCGCCCTCATCCACAGCCTGAGCAGGAGACTCCGTAAACACAACCAAATTGGTGGCCGTGGATCTTAACGGTACAAAGCCATGTTGATGGAAACTAAGGTACATTTTAAAATGCTGCTGAATGTGTGGACAGACAATGGATTCAAAAATCTTTGCAAAGTCGGATAAGATTGAAATTGGCCTGTAGTTGGAAATAACATCTTTCCTATCCGATTTATATACTGGGACTACCTTGGCCTTTTTCCATTCTAAAGGAAAGGTTCCTGAGGCCAGCGAAGCATTAAAGATTAACAGTAAGGGAGATGTTAAGGCTGATGCGCAAGACGAGATAAAAATCGGTGGAATGCCGTCTGGACCTGCTCCCTTACTGGTATTAACTGCCTTTAATTTCTTGAGCAGACAGTCATGATTGATTACTGGACAAGTCAAGCACTGGCTATTATTTTGTAGTTCCTGGAAGAGCCTCGAGTTACAATCAGCATGATTGTCTTTGTCAAGTGTGTAAGCGGTTGAAAAGTGTTTAGCGAAAAGATCACAGACTTCAGAGGGATTGGAAGTTACGATTTGTCCGTCAGTCATAGACAGAGGGTAGGCACTGGATCCACCGCGTTTAGCTTTTATGTAAGTCCAGAAGAGTTTAGGGTTGTCTTTAATATTTTTTTCGATATTCATAATATATTCATTATATAAATTCTTGGCTAACTTTTTAGATCGTTTTGAAAGCAATTTCAATTCAATTTCATCTAGAGGACTTTTGTATTTTTTGAAACGTAATCTAAGCTTGTTTTTTTCTTTCAGTAACATAATTATTGTTTTTTCAAACCAAGGCGGATAGCGCCTGCCCTTTGGCTTTCGGTTAGGCACGCATCTTTTAATTACCTCATTTAAATATTTGTAGAATATCAATAACATCTGATTCACGTCATTTACGTTTTTGAAAAGTTCAGTCCAATTTACTGTATCAAGATAATTATTAATTTCTGTATAATTTGCCCTATAAAAGTTTGGTCTTGAGCTCAAACTATAGGACAGATTACGATGCTTAACCAGTGACATGGTCCATTCAAGTGGGGGATGATACTTGTCAACTACAGTAAGTGGACAGTTAGACTCATTTACTGACTGTATTGGAATGGTAGACAACACTAGATCCAGCATACGCCCGGAGCAATTCTTTACATAATTATACTGTACCAACTGACTTACATTTAAAAAATCTAATAGAGTTTCAGTAGTTTTAGGCAAGGTAGCATTTATTGCATTTAGATTCCAATCAATTTTACCTAAGTTAAAGTCTCCTACTATACAGATCGGGCAGTCTGTTGAGTCTAGTACTCTGTTGCAATGCTCAATAAAATGTTCCAAGGTTGCAGGACTCACAGGTGGAGGCAGGTATACAGCACAGAGGGCCATTTGATGCGATATGTGAGAAGTGGATATGTCGATAGTGAGCCATAAGTCTTCACAATTACTTTGCCAGCGTGTGATACATGTGGAATAAATTTTTTTACTAACCGCAATTAATACTCCACCTCCGTTCTTGTTGCACTGGAACCCAGTTGATTCTCTATCTCTTCTATATACATCATATCGATCATCAAATAGCTCGCTGCTCAGTATGTTATTATTTAGCCAAGTCTGCTCCTGACTGTTATTTTCGATTTCACATTTTTCACTTTGTGTTTAATGTATAGTGCTAAGCATGTCAAATGCTAAAAATATATATAAATAAACACAGCACCATCAGTTTTCCTCACAAAAATTCTACCGTTTCTGACCCACACGTATTTGTAGTTCATCTCCTTAGCTTTGATCCTAGTAGCGGCATGGAGGGCTTTATTAGTTGGTGACAGGTGATCGGTTACGAAGACAGGAAATTTTGGACCGGCATATCCAAGATGGGAAGAGTTTATCTTTTCCTTGGGGTTGGCCTGGTTATATTTAATTGTTGCTGCCAGTAGTTGGTCTCGCATCCTAGGTGAAGCTAACTGGACGATAATAGAGCGGGGCCGAGCGCTAGATGAGTTGTTCTTAGCAACACGCGTGCAATGCAGGATATCCTTATCTGTAATTTTATAATTCACAGTGCGTGCGAGCTGAGTTATAATTTGGTACACATTTTCATTTTTATTTTCAGGCACACATTGAACTTCTAAGTTGCTAGACCGACTATGCTGTTCCATACTGTTAAGCCTCTCAGTAAGGTTATCGACTCAGTAAGGTTGACTTGAGTTCTCTGTTTTCTATTTCAAGATTTTTCATAGTCTCTTTAAAAATATACTGTTCCTTTTTAATTTCTTTAAAGGTCTTATTCATGAAGGACATCGACTCAAGAATCTCTTGCATTTCCCTTTTAACTGGTTCTAATTCCTTATTGATCGTGCTGGCAATAGTATCATTAATTTTTGAAAACATTTCTGTTTATTCGTCCTTTATTATTTCCCTCATGACGCAGCGAAGCTCGTGATTTTCATTTGATCCTTGTGGAGGGGATGGAGAATCAACAGCTTGTCTTTTGGGTCCTCTGTTTATAGTCACGTTACGAATCGGGGTTGAGTCGTTTCTACACTCTTTCGGGGCACTATTCAAACAGGATGGACATTTCCAAGTACTGGTGTTTGTTGGTGATTTTTTTAGGGATATACAGGAGAGATGGTATGATTTTCCACACTTTGGGCACTTGATAGAATTTTCTTCTTCACTGCTTTTTACTCTGTTTATATTAGGGCAGCAGCCCCACTGAACGTTATCATCAGTCATAGCAAGTAAATACAGATAATATATTGTCTAAATAAAATGGTTGTCCTCCTTGAGGCCGTGCAATAAAGGTATAATAGGTTGTACTGTCTTTGTAATTATTCTTAGGCGCGCCCGACGTATTCGTCACCGAGCGGCTGCCGTAAGCAATAATGATACTTCTGCTCACTATTGAACTGTGCGAATTCCGTACGCTGTGCGCAAAGCAACTTGTTATTCACTCACCAGCTGATCCGATGACGTTTAAAACTTTTAATTGTTTACACTCAATAATAGTTAAATTTAGCACTTATACTTATATATTGTAGTTAATTACACTTCTCAAAAGTTATATGATCACTGTGATGTAGTTTGTTATAGTAATTGTATCGACTTATTATGAGTAAATGATTTTAGAACTCGGAACGAATAAATACGTGTGTTGACCGTTTGAATGACGCAGCCAAGACATATATCTAATATACATATATTTAGCCATGTGGGGCCGGCATTGAGAATAGCTCCACCCCGTCTCTTCCTACGGGAGTCGTAAAAGCCGACTAAGGGATTACCGGGGGACCGGGCAGCAGCGTTGCCCTGTGTACTAAAAACATCCACTGCGATCGCCAACCCGCCTGCCAAGCGTGGCAATTATGGCAATACCCCCCTAGGGGAAGCCTATGTCCAACAGTGGACGATGAAAGGCTGATGGATACATATATCTATTTGAATAAATTATTCAACTTTTGAGTTTGAACTACTAAGCACCAAGTCTGCTTAGTAGTATTATAGTATGCACAAAGTGAGATCTACTTAGGTAATTAGTCTATTATGATATAGTAGTATAATTTGTAAACTCCTTCGTTTGTTTAATCTATAAACATTTCTTTACAACGTCTCACAGCATAAAGACAGGTTTATTTCTGTGGTAGGGCAAAATTGTCATTGTATTTTTCCGTCAAATAATTTGGAAGTATCACAACAGAGAGTCTGATACTATATCCTACAAATGGTAATAGGTTAGTTCAGCCAATAAACTCCTCGATTTTGGGTGGCATATAGCGTCGGGTAATAGCACAGTGACAATTAATGTGAATGATGGAAAAGTATGCACTACAAGGAGTAGGTAATGCATTTCTCGATTATTTTAGGTCACTCCATAATCTATTTGGAACACTGAGTCACCAAAGCAAATTGACTGTCACAAAAAGCGGTGAATCCACAAGGCGTGGCGATTTTTACACAAGCAATAAACCTCCATAGTGTCGTCTAATTTCGCTAATTCAGGTTAGTTAACACTGTACCGTGTGTATATTATCTATATATTACGTTTTACAATTAGAGCAAGTGTTGTTGTACAGTCTTTTGGTGTTTTAAGTTCTATATGACATCTATACTATTATTATAAAGAGGTAACGTTTGTGAGTTTGTGAGTTGTAAGGGGTAATCTCTGGATCTACTGAACCGATTTTCAAAATTATTTCACCAATAGAAAGCTACGTTATTGTGGAGTGTCATACGCTATAATAATTTCCAAAATTAATTGCGCATCTTTACTTAAACTTGAATAATGTAATCCAAGTTGTAAAAAAAATTTCTTTCATCGCGTGGGCTGGGGAAATTATTGAGTATAGAACAAAACAATGTACTACAATATTAAAGAACGTATCAAAATCTGTAAAAAAGTCCATGCTAGCCTATCTCCAACGAATAACTCACAATAACTGCTCTTACTGTTAAAATTGTGAATTAAAATAATTTTTGTGAAGCTTATTTAGCCCATATGGTATTAATATACATATATCTTTATAAATATGTTTTTAGAACGGAAATTCAATGTAGAATATCTATACAGTTTAAACAAATATCTTCAAAGATATTAGCAAAACAAAAATGTGCAGTGCGCGCCGCCCCGGCCGTTTACAAGATACATCCTTAATTATATGGGACGAATGTACCATGAGCTCATATTGAAGCCGTAAACCGTACGCTAAAAGACATCAGAAACTCAGACGCTGATATGGGTGGTGTTACTTTTATTTTTGCGGGAGATTTTCGGCGAACGCTGCCAGTAATAACAAAAGGAACACGCGCCGATGTCATCAGGGCATGCTTAAAATCATCATGCTTATGGAGTTCCGTTGAAACTCTCAATTTGCGAACAAACATGAGAGCCCACTTGATCGACAACTACGATAACGACTTTCCGCATCAACTGAATCTTGTAGAAGGAAAAATTTGCTGTCCTAACACCAACAGTAGGGATGACATTAAACTTGACAATCGGTTAGGTCACATATTACACAGGTTAGAAGATCTGATAGACGCAATACATCCCGGTCTTGGAAGTTTAATGGAAAGAGATTATCATTGGCTTTGTTCTAGGGCAATAGTCTCACCCAGAAATGATTCAGTGAATGAGATAAATAAAATAATTTTAGGAAAAATTCCCAGTCAAGTCAATCACTATAAGTTCATCGACACGGTGTGTAATATTGAGGATACAGTGCACTATCCTCAAGAATGTTTAAACTCTTTGAGTCCTTCTGGCTTACCTCCGCACGTTACCTTATGCTAAAAGTTGGCATTCCTATCATGTTTTTGAGGCACTTGAGACCCCCCAACATGTGTAATGGCACAAGGCTGCTCATAAAAGAGTTGCGGGGCAATATAATCGTGGCGACCATTCTCACAGGGCCAGCAGTGGGACAACTTGCTTATATTCCGCGGATACCCATGATTCCGACTGATTTACCTATGCCGTTTAAAAGGTTACCCGTCAAGGTCTCTTTTGCCCTCACTATTAATAAGTCCCAGAGTCAAACATTTTCTCTGGTGGGCATTGACCTGAGAAAGCACTGTTTTTCTGACATATACTTTTAGCTTTCAGTTATATGTTGGCTTATCTCGGGGTGGAACTCCTGAAAGACAATATATTTTAATACCAAATGACAACATTACTACTAATATAGTATATCGACAAGTTTTGAACAATTCAAATAAGTAAACATGATGTAAATAATGTAAATAGTGAATATTAACATCAAGTAATAAAAATAACAACAAAAAACACAAACATACCAAAAACAATAAAAAAAACAAAAAACAATAAAAAAATCAAAAATCCAAAATAACAAGAAAAAATCTTCATCATCATATTTTTTATTTATCCCGAACTTTTAACCTGAAGTATTACGCGGGACAAACGGGCCGGGACAAAAATATTTCTAACGCGGAACGGAGTCCGCGGGTACTGCTAGGTATATAAATAAAGAAACATTATTGTGTATATTAAAATATCTCTTTACTTTCATTTTGGTTTGAAAATTTTACTGCTTTCGCTTTTGAAGTCACTTAAACCTTAGAGCGTGCCGCATCCGACTTTTTACAGTGATACGAGCACATTTACCCAAATAAATGAAGCTCGAGAGGTATAACTAAATTAATAAATATGAGTACATCTGAATAAATTGATTATTAAAAGTGAGTACAGTGACGGACTTAGACATATATTTTTTATTTATTTTTATTTCCTTTGGTGGCAGACGAGCCACGGCCTACCTGATGGTAAATGGTAACAGCCACTCATGGACTCAACTATACCGGGAGTATTGTCAAGCCTCTGCTCACTATTTCATTTCAGATATGAAATGAAAAAGAACTAACAGCCATTTCCTGCTACAACCAAATCACGCTGATCTACTTCATGGCCGGTCACACGGGAGATGGTGGTACCAACCCGCTCAGGCCTGAGAGCAAGTGAGCGCTCCCACTTGGTACCCAGCCCTACCACCAGTAATGCACGGCCCTCGTGGCGTTGTTGGTAGTGTAACCGACTTCTGTGCACGAGGTCGTGGGTTCGATTCCCACTCAGGACAGATATTTGTGTGATGAACACAGATATTTGTACTGCGTCTGGGTGTTTTCTATCTATAATATGTATGTATTTACAAAAAAAAAGTAATATATGTATTATATCCGTAATCTGGTACCCCATAGCACAAGCGTAGCTTAGTTTGGGACCAGAGGACGTGGCGTGAAAATGTTCGTGAATGTTTGTTTATTTTATTATTATTAATAGGTGATAAATTCTTACTTCCCTTAGTCACCTCGTACGACATGCGTGGGACATAGTGTAATAAGCCCATCCTTTACCACGGGTGTTATAAGAGTCAATTAAAAAAAATAGTAATAAAGTGTTAGTTGAATACAGGAAAACTCTAAAAAGCCCTATACCAATACGTGTTTTACACAGTGCGTAGTACGACAATTTTACTTACTTACTTACTTATCATCACGCCATTTCCCTTGCGGGGTAGGCAGAGAGAACCGAGTGCCAAGAGGCTCTATTCTTGCATACATCTCTTGCTTCCTCAACATTCATCATTCTCTTCATACACGCTCGCCGGTTTCGGAGACTCCTGACTCCACCTTCCTTCAATACATGACCGATTTGATCTAGGTAGGTTTACTAATTTTATTCAATACAAAATAGCTATTTAATAATAAGTTAGAACTCCGTAGTCTCGTTTTAATATTGTCGCTCGAACCATGCGCAAGATTTAGCAAATTTCACTGGGTCGGCATCAGATGGTTGTTGTGACCTTATAAAACACGGAAGAAACGCTAAACAGTGGGCCCCTGCTGTTAAATAACACTCCCGCAGTTGTTCCAAGGTTTTCAGAATCAATGAAAATGTAAGCAATTGTTGACATCAATTTATTGCCGTAAGCAAAATTTAAATCAGCACAGTAAAGTTGTTGCCACAGTAATTCAAATCCAGCTTTGAAACACCCGACCAGTTAAATGTCACCAAAATGTTCGGTTCCGCCATTTATTTACATTCTGTGGATTTGCTCAATTATTTTTACAGGCACTTACATTTATAACACTTGGTGGGAAATCGTGTTCCGAATCTATAAAGCGTTTTAAGTGGAGAGAAAGAGATTTAGCACAGACCAATTGATATAACCGCGGTTTTTTTATTACTGACTTTGGCTGATCTGCTTTTCATATTTTTTAGGTAAATATAAGTAACCTCCATTTCAACTTCCATTGTTTCCTTTCTCGGGTTTGATCCCCGGGTCAGTGTTATTGGGCAAAAATTCTCAGTAGCAGCGTGGAATTTAGAAATGGGCTCGGTAGACGGCAATAGGTTCGCCCCCTATTGCGTGGGACTTAGACATAGTTAGCGAATCGTGGGTGTGCAAAACACCTCTGCCTACCCCTTCCTTACAGTCGTGAGACTATGTTTTTTTTAGTAACCTGTAATTTTTTTGTAAAAGGTAAAGGTTATGTTATAGTTATAGGTGTTATATCTAACTGTTGTTTTGTAGCGTTATAATATGCGGATGTATTGCCGGGACGGGCCACGAGGTCGTGGGTTTGATTCCCACTCAGGACAATTATTTGTGTGATGAACACAGATAATTTACTGCGCCTGGGTGTTTTCTATCTATGATATGTATGTATTTACAAAAAAAAAGTAGTATGTGTATTATATCCGTAATCTGGTACCCATAGCACAAGCGTTAAGCTTAGTTTGGGACCAGAGGACGTTGTGTGAAAATGTCCGTGAATATTCATTTATTTATTTATTTGGTGCACTAATATGCCGTATTAAACATTTTTATAGTTTCACGCCTTTGTTCCAAGAGGTAAACAGAGGGGAAGGTGAGGGGAGGATACACCCGATTTCTATTTAACTAAAGCCATCTAATAACTATTGACTCATTGTTGTTAATAATTTTTTTCTAACCAAAAATCCAAGTGATTTATGCATGTAATATTCTAACCCACGATTAAAAGTTGTACACCTATGCCGCTATAACAAACTTGGACTTAAATAGGCTTATAGATAATGTTAATTCTGGTCAGGAATGCAATTGTCAACAATTATATATATAGTGTTTCATCATAACACAGGTAAAATAAAACTAGCTACAATTGATAAATACGTCTATATCGGCATTACTACTACACGGCACAGGCTAGACATTTACAAATAAGAAGGTTGAAACATTGTCATATGTGGACTTTTTTGTTTTAATAACATGTTTTCTATGCATATCATTAAAGAATTTTTTTTCATTTATTCACAGGGGTGTGATGCTGGAATGTTTGCATAAGTTTCTTTTTGTTTTATTTCAGGCAAGTATGTTTTTAGAGCCTATTAAAGAAGAATCACTAGAAAATAACAGTGTTTAGAAAAACTCAAAACAAAACCCTATGCCAAATCATTTTTACTAGTGTAGTATATAGTAATAAGTTTCTTTCTTCATTTTATTAAGTGACTTTTATATAACAGTGGAGTATATATAAATGTTCGATTGGACTATGTCTCGAGATGAACAAGAGCAATAGATTATTTTTTTTTTATTTATTCGTTTCTTATGGAAATGCATCTTACAGATTTGGAGATGTAAATGTAACCCAATGATATATATATTATTTACTGTGGATCTCCACAGTCCATCTGGACTGTCATGGTAGTGTTTAGAATGATCTCCAACAATATTATAATGAAGTTTTATAGTAGAAATTACGAAGTAGAGGAGTAACAGAGATAGTATTATATGCGGTATGCAGGGGGCGTGGCTATATGTTCTACGCCTCTACGGCTGTAGGTATGAGACTGAGAAAGCCTTATTTTATAACTTCATATTTCTTTGGGACGGCATACCGAGAGATAATCCTACAATCTTGACCTCATGACTAAGTTCAAATTAAGGTAGCATAAAACGCTACTCTATATACATATGCGCAAAAAGGAGATCTGAGAGAGTAATAAAATATTTTTAAAGAAAAACTTTTATTACAAACACTATTTATATGTAGTTTTATTAGGATTAAATAGGTAAGTCCATATATTAGCATCTCATTCATTTTTATGGCGGCCGTTTTGAAATTCACCGTCTTGATTTTTATTTAATTTCATTGTATTTTCACCATGATTGAGTCTACAGAAAGTGGTTGAAAAATGGATTGCAAATTTGAAACGGACAATGTAAGGTTAATAAAAACTTATACAAAAGTGGGCATCTAAAGTGGCAATGAGCAAGTCACATTACTCGCATATATTATCATATTAATGAGTGGAAAGAAAAGGTTTCCATGTGGTGACCACGAAATGAATGATGCAGTGTGGTTCGGCTACCAGGTGGTAACCTAGTCAACACCAGAAAGGCTTATAGCTAGAGGTATAATATATGAAATTATCTCTTAGTCTATACATTTTTAATTGCAGATACTCTTTTATATTCGTACAGTATAACACCATAGTACTAGGCATAGATAACATCTGTATTATCATTTCAATGTCCGTATTAACCTCCAAAGTTTATTGCACCTTTAAAGTACAGTTAGCATTCCATTATATTCTAATGTCAGCACAAATACATCGTATCAATTAACATGAACTGACCAAAATGTAATTACTTTAAGTATAATTTATTTTTCTATTAGTGGTCTAAATTGTTTTTTATTTATATTTTTCTTTTTATTTTATGTAGACTAATATAATAAATACTCTTAGGTGTATAGTCTAAGTCTTTTTATTTCCAGTTTTATTGAATTTCTCTTGAAAATTTTCCTATGACATCTTTTTTATCTAAGGAATAATCCTTGTATTGCGGGGGATTTAACAAACATTCAATTTCACGGACACAAAGTACATCCAGACTCAGTACCTGTGTGGGAATCAAGCACACAACACTTGGGTGGGAGGCCGGTATCTAAACCACTCCACCATCTGTGCAGTTACCGCTGTGTGATATCCAATAAACCATTAGAATAATTAAAAGCCCATTGGTCTATCCAATAATTTGTAACATTATTTTAACACGTCGATTATTTTGACATTGGCTGTTGCCTGTTGACTAAATAAATTTAATCACTTGGTCAGATGTCAAATTCTGCCATATGTTTATTGTGTACGATGACACCACGTTGCTTAGATACTGGGCTCACAACAAACGCAAATGGATCGTAAATATATTTATGGATGTAATGGACATGACATTAAGATACAGTAAAGATAATAATGACTCACTAATAAAAAGTGTTTTAAAATTAACTCTAAAACACTTGTTGATATTTATAGAAATATAATTATAGCCAGGTCTAAGCATTCTTAATTATTATTATTGTTTTAAATATGAGATCATAGTTGTCGTTTGCAACACTGTCAAAAATTATGTGAAATATAAAAATTTCCATCGATCTTGTATACGTCATTGGCACATATTAAATCTAAACACTGCAAAGACAATGGTAGTTAGTTCAAAACCCAGTTCGAGGTCCTTGGCACACATACAATGATATAGTGAGGGACTAAACAGAAATACATCACAAAACAATCCACTCCCGGACAGGAACGACCATCTCCACCCGACATCGTCGGTGCCGGGCACGCTCCACCAGCGAGTAGCCCCCTACCGCAAACCGATCCGCGCGCTATTCGTTCCGTAGTGCAAGCTGAAAGCTCTCAGACCGCTGCGCACTTGTCCTGTTGATGAGCATCGGATATGCTCAGGCCCGGGCCGACGTTATCAATCCTCTGCGTGAGTTATTTGCCGGTATAACATATCTGAATTAGTATGTCCTGGAAAATTTAAGATTGGAAATTTGATATGTGGTAATGTCAACAAAGTAATATCGTTAAGCTGTTTTATAAGAATTGTGTGTGTAGATCATAGTTTATGTAAGTTTTAAGGATCCTTGTTTATATAAAAGTCTCTGGATTTGGCATCAAAGCAGTATTAATTAATTTTAATGACGATGTTAAAATGTCTGAGCATCTAAGATAAGGTCTTTTGCTGTTTAAATTTAATCGTCTATCGTCTATCAGCCTTTCAACGTCCACTGCTGGACATAGGCCTCCCCAAGAGAACGCCACAACGAGCGGTCCCGTCATGGGGATAGTGCCGTAATCGCCACGCTTGGCAGGCGGGTTGGCGATCGCAGTGGATATGGTTAATACTCGAGGGAGTGCTGCTGCCCACTCCCCCGGCATTCCCTCAGTCGGCTCTTACGACTCCCGTGGGTAGAGAGGGGTGGAACAATTCTAAAGCCGGCCCCACACGGCAGGAAATTTAATCATTTTTAAATAATTCGGACAAGAGAATTCTCTATATTTTCATGTAATAATAAAATATCAAAAAGCTTAAACCGGTTTACAAAACGAGCTATTTCTATATAGGTCATTTGAATTTGTACGTACAACAAACAGTTGTTCCGAGTGGATGGTTTTGTGTCCGTTAATTATACTTTACAAATAGTAAAGAACTTTGCGATACAAAGATAATAAGGCTTTGTAAGCCCAGTTCAAAATTAATTATTTCTATTCGTTATTATACAAATGATATCAAAATTGCTCATGTGTCGTCAGTTTATTATGACATGTACAGCAGATAGCGGGAATGCATTAATAACCTGTCATGTAGGTGGTTCGCATTAATTAATTTTACTGAAATAGAACAATTTACATACGATGAGAATCAGCTGAAGTAATAAAATTTTCTCGCATTCATTTTGTAATTCTACGTAATGACTGGTCATTTTATACTAATAGCCTCTGCCCGCTACTTAGTGTGCGTACACTATGTTACACAGGCCTAATATAGATGTGTGGAACTATAAAACAAAAACAAAACTATACACATGGTGCAACAAATTATGACTTTTGGAGTATATATTGAATAATCAAACATATAAAAAAATTTAAAAAATGTACAAAATGTTGACAAAACTTTTCTTCTAAGTAATTTTGTAATGTCTGCAAAGACCTAAAATAAAATACACTTAATGAAATAAATATATTTTTATCGAATCAATCACGGTTTACATGATTTTTATTAACGGCGTTTTGAATACTCTATGGCAGCTATACTCAAAATTATTGATACCCTGGGACTCCTCTGTGGGGGCTCTATTAAAACACTGGCCTTAACGAAAACATCTCTCACAATATTCTAACATAATATAGAAAAATAAAATAAAGTAGTAGTAAAATAAAGGTACAATTTCACACCTCCTACTAAACAAATTTAAAAAATCTTCTTAAAATATACTTTGTACTATGCTGTATTACTCTAGAGTTCTTTCAAGTACATAATTTTCCAAAAGGATTCTGCAACCAAAAAAGTTCGAGAACCGCTGCTTTATAGTACCTATTCACTGTCATGGTTAGACCCCAGCAAATCATGTAAACGTAATAGATTATGTTAAAGAAGTTTTATTTCATAATGATTTACACAATCATTAACAACACAACAGGACTTAAAATCTTAACACGTACAGATAAAAAATGCTTAACATTTTGATAATAGCGAATACAAAATGAGATTCTATACACAAATCATTACCCTAAAGTTTACGGAAAACAGTTTACCCAACGTCACATAGAGAAGTAATGGCGCGTAGAAGGATATTCTTTTACAAGTTTGGGCTAGTGCGGCTCATGATAAAACTTTCTTTATGTTCTACGTATATGTTATCGCAGTTTCGAATCCATAACGTGTTTAGCAGGATGTATGGAGAGCTAAAATAGAAGTTATTGCTCTGTGTTTTTGTTGTCGACGTGTGTTGGTTGAATTAGAGTTTATTAGGTTGTTTTCGGTGATCCAAGAGGAAAAATGTTCTAGGTTATTTGTAATGTTAATATTTACGTTGCATTGGTGTATTCAATAAATGTACCAATTATTACAACAATGCTAATAACAATCGTACAAGTTACTTGCCATAGACTTGAAGGGAATAATTTAATTGTTTTAACTATAAGAAGCTGTTTATTTGCCATAAAGTAGAAAATAAAGAAACTCTTTATTTAATAAAGTAATAACTATTTATTAAAGTAGATATAAAATAAATATGTAGATGATAAATAATTTATTTTGAATTACAACATTCCAAACAATTAATGTCAAACGAAAATAGTCGCGTACACTACCGCTACACCACCGAGGCAGTTTCAAAGATCTGTATTAAATAATTTGTGAAGTAATATAATTTTACTCAAGATTTGATGTTGTACAAAGATAACATTCGGGCTAAGTTTGTTAAGTGTTTGTAAAATACTTTGTTAATTTAAGATCACTATCACATTTATGCGAGACTTTATCGAAATAAGAAACAGTAAATTTGAAATTGGTTATTATACTCCCGAATACGTCAATTAACCTCTAACAATTTTATCCTTGTGCAAAATAAAATAATAAAGTATTATTTTGTTTTGCATTTAAACTTTAAGCACTTGATATGCTTAGTTATTAGAACAAACAGTGTAAAATTGTGAATTAGATAATGATAACAACCTGCCTCTGTGGTGCAGTGGTAGTGTGAGTGACTGCTGATGGTCTTGGGTTTGATCCCCGGATTAGGCGTTGGTATTGAGCTTTTTTGTAAAAAGAAAAATCTCAGTACTACTCCAGGCTACAATTTGGAAGTGTGCCTGGTAGACGGTAAAGGGCTCGCCCCCCACGCCATCTATTTTAACACGTAATAACGTGGGAGTTAAACATAGCTGGCGAACCGTGGATGTGTAATACTGCCTACCCCTTCGGGGAATACAGGCGTGATGCTATAACAACCAAAATTGATTAAATTCCAGAACACTGGCTCAGATGGAGAGCGCCTGGATTGGAGTTCCAGAAGACGCAGATTCCATGAACACTCGTAGTTATAATCCATAGTTCTTGATATTATAATCAGCTTCTATTGGTGAAAACCTGTAATTGGGTTTCTGTCACTGATACTAAGTGTATGTTATTGATGTGAAACACTAATGCGAAGGGAAGGGAAAATCGGTTGTTAGCGTGGCGACGCTTTTACTTTACTTGTTTTGTTTAAATCTTGCAAGTTAAATTTGACAAACTTTCCGGTTTCCAATTGAGCTGAAATTTTACATGCATATGTATACATGATATATCATGTGACAATGCAATATTATGATGACATGGAGCTAATCTGATGATGGAGCTGAAAGGTGGACATAGGAACTCTATAATGAAACGGCGCAACCCCATCGAGCTTGGGCTCGTATTATTCGTCTGCATGAGTACTTTGTCTCTAGATAATATCCAGGGTCTGATGATGGAGCAAGAAGGTGGCCATGCGAAACTCTGTAATTAAATGATGCAACTCTATCGAGTTAGGGCTCGTTTGAAATGTCTTAACTAGTACTCCAGACCTAGATGATAGCCAGGGTCAGATGATGGATCTGGAAGGTAGCCACAGTAACTCAGTAATGAAATGACACAACCCCATCGAGTTTGGAATCGTTTGATTCGTCTTGACGAGTACTTTGTCTTTAGATGGTAACCAGGGCCTGATGATGGAGCTAGAAGGTGGCCATAGGAACTCCATTATAAAACGACATAGCTTCATCGAGTTTGGGCTCGTATGATTCGTCTTGACGAGTACTTTGTCTCTAGATGGTATCCAAGTTCTGATGATAGAGCTGGAAGGTGGCCACAGTAACTCTGTAATGAAACGACCCAAACACATCGAGTTTATACTCGTTTGATTCGTCTTAAGGAGTACTTTGTCAAGTTATGATCATTTTATTTCTACAAAATAATTTCGATGTTTTCACATCTGGTAGACGTCCCATGACGGCTAGTTTTTTATGCAACGTGTTGGTTTTCCTTAATTAAATGACTAAATAAAATATTATAAAATATTTTTTATACTTTTTATTTAAGTACTAAATTCTATAATTTCAGGAAATGCTTTTTATGAGTATAATTTAAATGTCAAGTGAAATGACCTGAATAAAAAGAAAACATGGTTTCATGCTTAATTTTCACTACGTATGACATAATAAGTATATCTTATTATGTATTTAAACTGTTACAACGGGACTTAACGAGTATTTGTTTAGTGGTAAAATACCGTTTTATTCCCGACGTTTCGACTGGGTTTCACCAGCCGTGGTCACGGGTCGACTGAGTCCCGAACAACATAGATAAGCGTTAAGTCCCGTTAAAACAGTTTAAATACATAGTAATGAGCGATAGTTTAAAGTCTTATAAGTATATCTTATATTTAAGTCAAGATTTTTTATAAAATAATTAATTTTATCACGCCAGCTGCGGATTGGCTGTGCTCCTGACATGGCAAAGTTTATAGCGGCGATTGCCACTTATCAACAAATGGGCTGCTTGCACGTCTGCTGTTGTTGTCTCCTGCTTCAACCAAAATACACCGATGTATTTCACGGTCAGTTACATAGCTGGTAGTACCGACACACTAGGGCCAGTTAAGGTATGAAAGTTATTCACTTGTAGTTAGAGTTTTTGTTTCAATTAAGTTACTGTTTACTCAAGATTCTTGTAGACTAGTTAACAAGTTCAAGCGGGTTTATTCTTTGCACTACGAAGTGATTGTTTTCTACATCGTAAATGACCATTTAAATTAGGTTTTAAAATGTAAGTTACTACGCGGGACGAGTGCTACGCCTGTAGCCTACTGTACTCACTATAACTAATTTAATACGGGCTACAACAACGTTACGGCGTAGCACATTATTCGTAGCCGTAGTTTTACCATGCATCAATAAGTATTATTAATTACAATACATTCATATTTTTTTATATATTTTTGGTTTCTAGTATAGTGCAAAAAACTAAATATATTTATCTATGCTCCTTTCTTTAAACTGGGCACAAAAGCTTTTATAGTTTAGCTAATGAAGACTATTAATAAAGCTTTATTCTTTATTTACTAATCTGAAGCAACATACCTAACGGCCTTAGGGGATATTTTGTTTAAATTAACATTCTGCTTCACAAGAAAACAATCACAAACACAATCACACCCAAAGCCGGAGCTTTTAAAAAAGAAACACAACTTCACATGTAAATAAGTAAAAATCAGAAAATTAAATCTTAGGTAATAACAGTTATAATTACTTTTTCTGAATGGTAACAGAAAAGAATACATAACATCACCACAACACACACCAACCTCTCGACCAAATTTTGTGGGTTAACACCACAGGATATTATTTGTGTGTGAAAATATCCTGTGAGGCTGTTCAAATCTGAGTACACTTAGTATTCATTAAATTGTATGTCGGTTCTGAGCGATGAAAAGAATTCATCCCTAGAACTCAAAAAAGTCTGCTCTCGTCGACTCAAACGAGAGTTGCGGGTAAATAAGATCGTCTTCTCCGTATTTAAATAGTCTTAAAGCAGTTTTCCCTCTTGATCCTTAGATCAAGTGACTAAGACTACTAATAGTGTGTAGGGTAGGCATCGGCTGTATCCCTGATATTGTTAATACCATTAGTGGTAATTACAATAATTGTAGTCACAGTTATTTATAAACTCAGGTGATCATAGCGTTTGACTATCTTAATGTATATTATTATAAAGCTGTAACAGAGCTGTGTCTATACATTCAAGCTATTTGAGAAAAAATAACTGCTATGTAGGCTTGTCTAAACACAAAACGATTCTTTTTAGTTTTTTATCTGTTTGTCTATTTATCTGTTTGTTTGTTTGCACATCACACAAAAAATACTGAACGGATTTTGATGAAACTTTTTTGTTTGATAGCTCTTGATTAGACTTAACAACTGGTATATATTTTATCCCGCTACTCTATCGGAAACCTGAGATATAACCTAATAACTAGCTTTTGGCTGCGGCGGAGTCGCGAGCAAAGGCTTGTAAAAAATATAATCATCACTTTGTGTTCATAATATGATTTTAGACTACATATAAAAAAATGAGTGACAAATGAACCAGTAGTTTCAAATATATTTGCGCACAGCTAAAATTTAGTGCAAACAATGAAGTAAGTCTTAGAGGAAGTATTTGTTTATGGTTTCAAAGATAAATTTACAAGATTTGTCTCTAGGTACATTAACATAACAACAAACATAATTAAAATTTCTGTTATCGTTATTATACACGTTTTATTTGTATGGTGTACTTTGATTTTTTTAATGTTACTAGATATATTCCATGATTTCACTTGCCACCAACTACGGAGTATTGTAGCAGGATATTAAATAGACAGCCTATTATCTTCCTCGGTAATTGGGATATCAAAAGGACAATATATTCTTCTAATACCGACGGGTCTCGTGGCGTAGTCGGTAGTGTGACCAACTTCCGTGCACGAGGTCGTGGGTTCGATTCCCACTCAGGACAATTATTTGTGTGATGAACACAGATATTTGTACTGCGTCTGGGTGTTTTCTATCTAATATGTATGTATTTACAAAAAAAAGTAGTACATGTATTATATCCGTAATCTGGTACTCATAACACAAGCGCTAAGTTTAGTTGGGAACCAGAGGACGTTGTGTCAAAATGTCTGTGAATATTTATTTATTTTATTATTTTATTTAAATCTGACTGAATGATTCAGATATTAATTAATATGTTTAAAGCAAAAAACAAATAATTTTGAAATTTACTGTGTTGTTGTTATAACATAATATATCTATACTATAAATCTGAGCTGCTCTGAGTTTGGACGATTGCAATTTACTAATAAAGATAATCTCTGGATCTTATCATAAATACGCCTAGTAAATAAAGTATTAATAATAAAATAGATAAAATGGTAAATGATTTTAATGTCTTACAGTATTTAGCCAGCGTAAGCCATGAAAAATAAATGCAGAATATGACTAGGATGAGTATCTTCTATAAAAATAACCAATCATAGTAAAAACTGTATTAAATCCATTGCATTAAAAGAAGTAAGCAAAGAAATAGCCGCAGACAGTGACATTGTTTTTTTATAAACTACTTTTCAATATATTATTTTAATTTGATCATATTTAAATAAATAAAAGTATTTTTATTATGACCGTGGTAAAAGTGTTAATAAATACAATATAAACGTGCATCAGTTGATACACCTCAGTGCAGTCAACGTCTCTTCAATAAATATTTAATATCATAATAATACTAAAAAGTGTAAAAACGATACCGTTATTCAAATTCTGGTACGCAAAAGTACAGTTCTTACAAAATTAAGGGCAGGGTCACTATATGAAGTTTCAGAGATAGAGCCCTCCGGTGCGAGCAGAATTTTAATAAGAGCCGCAGGGACAGTGTAAAATTGCATTAATTTATCTCTGTTTACTGAGTAACATGAACGACGTGAGTATTATATCTTCTTTTAGGTGCAAGATATTTTGAAGAGGCTGTTCTTATCTTACTTGATTTTATGTTAAAAATATTTACATTATGTTTCTCTCTTTTTTCTTCTCATTGAAATCATTTTCTTAAGAAAATTCCATCCATCCATCCATTAGCCTGTCGACGTCCACTGCTGGACATAGGCCTCCCCAAGAGAACGCCACAACTAACGGTCCCGTCATGGGGGATAATGCCGTAATCGCCACGCTTGGCAGGCGGGTTGGCGATTGCAGTTAATGTTGTTAATACTCGAGGGAGTGCTGCTGCCCACTCCCCCGGTATTCCCTCAGTCGGCTCTTACGTCTCCCATGGGTAGAGAGGGGTGGTAAAATTCTAAAGCCGGCCCCACACGGCAAAATAAGAAAATTATTTTTAGGTTATTAAAAGTCAATTTTAATAAATTTTGCTATTTTTAATAAATCAACAATTTTAGTTTTGAATTTATAACCTAATATATCAGAAAATTGTAATTGGATACACCAAATATTTCAATTTTTTTTATTGCGAATGAGGCCAGCCGAGCTATGGCCCACCTGATGGTATGGGTAATCGTCGCTCATGGACTCAACTATACCGTGGGTATTGTCAAAATGCTACGCACTTTTTTATTTCTCCGATATGAAATGAAAGAATAAACGGCTATCTTCTGCTACAACCAAAACCACCGTACCGACCCGTTCGGGCCCTATAGCCAGTGAGTACTCTCACTTGTTACCCAACCCTACCACCAGTAATGCAATGGGTGATAATTGCTTACTTCCCTTAGTCACCTCGTACGATACCCGTGGGAAAGAATGGGGTGGTGACACTTGTATTCTTAGTCCGGCACCACATTGAATAAATAAAATATACTTACAAATATAAAAGCACACTCTGTGTTCTTTTACTTAAAGGCAATAACAACTAATACAGGTAATTCAAATACTATTAAATATATAATTATAAATATAGGCTACTTTCAAAATTAATTAGAATGATAAAATTAAAAGAAATAAACAAATAAAAAGGCTATTACAAAACATACGAAATGAAAATAATTTCTATAAATATATGATATATTAAACATACAAAAACAATAAATAGGTATATTATTAAGGCAAATGTAAAACCATTATTTATAACGACTGTAAATAACGATGTAATTATTGTACATTATCAATTAATGTAATAAGTAGCTAGGTACTTTCAAAATTATTGTTTATTATTTTATACCTTTAGGGAATTATTATTTTAAAACATTAAAAATGAGAATTAAATATTAAATTTATATGAACAAAAATATGTTAACCTAATCGACCAATAATAAACAAAAGAAAATTACGCATTTAAACAATTTATTTAGCAAAATAAACGCAGCCAGTAAGACGCATAATGAAACATCTTGAAAGTTATCACTTCGATCATCGGTGTAATAAAGATTTGAATATAGATAAACGAAAGAACAATTGTTTTAACTCCAAAGTTTGATCGCTCCTTTATTATTAAGGATATCGCACTTAAAGTAACCTCTTGTTAAATTGTTTGTTTATCTAATACTTACAATTATGTTCTAAATTAAAAACTTAATGAATTATAAATCAAATAATAATAAATATGTATATTCACACATTAAAGTATGGGGATGTTTTCGATATTATTAATTTATATTAACTTATCCCATATTAGTATTAAAAGTGCTTTGTTTATTTGACCAGTGGAAGCTTGGTGAGTATATGGATTAGTGTTTCATGAAAGAAAACAATCAACAAATAAGTTATAAATTTATTTTCATAAGCAAAAACTTGACTTGTAACTCGAAAAAAGCCTCCAAAAGTTAATCTGTAAAGAAAAAAAATAACAAAAAATAAAATTATACATATATAAACAAAAATATAAATTTGTATAAATAGATATATTACATTATTTCTAAATGCAAATAAGATGTTTACTCACAATAAGAGGCGGCGGATAGTCAACTTTCGCTGAACGCAAAATATCTACGAGATGAACCATATGGACAGATAAATTAGTCCCAGTTTAAAAAGAAACTTTATGAAGTATAGATAAGAGATAGCGGTTAGAAGTGCAGACGCGACTTTCGGACTTGTCACTTGTGACACGATACAGCACGTCCGACCCGCGCGGGATTTCAGTAGCGACTGAACACAGGCGGGCGAAGGCATACGCACGCGGGGAGGTACGCACTCACGCAGGCTTGACAGCCAATCGCGTGCGTGCGCCGCGCGCACCCCCGCACGTCTGTGACCGCCCCGCATCCCCCCACTCACCTCACAATCGATGCCCTATATTGCATTAATTATTTAGGAAACACGCAATAAGATAACGCTAGGTGGTAGATAAAAGATCTCCGCGTAGTTTTAAATAAATCATCATGTCTTCGTCTGATATTGGCCGCTCCGTCCGCTGCGCGTGTAAAGCCTTCCGTGTGTACTGATAAGGTATTATTTACGTTTTCAGCTGGCAGTGGACCTTCTGTTTTTATCTGGACATTATTTATAGAGTTCTTGAACAAAAGTATTGAGAATATAGCTGCTTCATCCTTAAAAAAATATTTCTATGATTCTGCTTACCATAGCACTTACTATGTGGGTGGTTCTTTTTGCGTAGTTTTTTGAGGATGAGAAAATAAATTTTATATTATATATTTTTGGAGCTTGTCAACTTGTCGTTCGCGGTATCCCCATGTGTATTGTCATAATAATATGGAGACTTTGCAGGTGCTGATTTTATATGTGGTATGGTTTGGTAAAAAAATAATAAAACGTTATTGAAATATGCGAAATAAACAACATACAGAAAATTTCGAAGAAGTATTTTATTCTGATTAAAAGAAAATTAAGAAAGAGTAAGACTCGATGAAAATTTTCTTTTAATTATTTATATATATTATACAGCAAATATTTTTTATATTTTTCTAGTTTATGATTGAGACTTTATCCGCATAACTAGACTTGGCTCTAGACAGTAATGAAACATAAATATGTGATTGACTGGTTAGGCGCATTCCAGATAAACTCCATATCGCATTAAAAATATTTTAAGTAGATATTATACAAGGTGTTTATCCAGACCATTAATCAAAGTGGTCTTGATAACAAATTTCGTTCAAATAGGTACGTATAGTGTTCAATCAAATATTACAAGACATACGTCACATACAAAAACAACGACAAATAGTTGTAGTTGATGAAAATATATCTTAATGACATTAATATGCTATTATATATAAAAAATAAATCAATACCACAACAATATTTACTGAAATAAGTACTCCATATATTTTTTGTACTTTCAAAGTATAATTCTTGCATGTTTTTACACACACACTTCGGCATTGTTGCACTTCATACGACAAGCGCGGTCACAAGCGTCTGAGAGCAAAATAAGGCATACTACGCGATTTATGCCTTGTTTTGCCGGTGCCGTTTTCGAGCAACGATCGTCTATCTACCCTATATTTGATCACAACGTATAGCCGTTAAGTTTACATACCAAAAATAGCTATCCTACAGGAATATTTTTTTTGGGACACAAAATATCATATTGTTAATTTTAGTCCTTCATCTTTAAACGTAGGACCTACCACCATGTCACCCAAATCTGATCAATAATTTAGGCGTGATTCATGGAATGACTTCTATCGAAATATTTCTTATACTTCTAAATGTTTTTGCGGGACTTATACCATGTAGATTTTTACTTACGAGTTTCCGATATTTCGGCACTGTTGCAAGCGCCATGATCACGGAGCAACAGGAGAGTTGCTAAAACGTTTAGAATTATAAGTGACCATGGAAGTTTGAAATTCTATATATTCCTTACACGTTTTCATTAATAATTTACGTAGCCTACGTCTATGTAGACTATAAATATTTTAAATAAAAAAAAAACATAAGAAAACATAGTATCACGCCTGTATTCCCCGAAGGGTAAGGCAGAGGTGTATTATACATCCACGGTTCACCAGACACATTTCAAAACTCCGGGTTGCTACGGAGAATTTTTTTTTGCGAAAAAGCTCAATAGCACTGCCCGACCCGGAGATCGAACCTCATGATCAGCGGTCGCTCACACTACCACTGCACCACAGAGGCAGTTTTGAATTATATAGTTTTATAAATAATATTTAATAAATAAATTATGAAATGATACATCAATAATCCTGCGAGAAATAGGTTACTATGGCATTAAGTTCACGTCATTTTGTGCTGTAATATTACGAGTCTTAACTATTTTGCGTGAACGTAAATATTTGAGTAATCCATAGATCCGGGTTTGAGTGTAGTTTGTGTTGGTTAATTGTTCGATTGTAAAGTGGGAAACTTTGCTATAGAGAGCTTAATTCCTTATAGTGATTATCTCCTTGATTACTCCTGAAAGACGTCGGTTTATGTAAGTGCGTTCGATGATTGTTGATCCAATATGTACATGATAATATTAATATAAGGCTCAAAAAAGGTTTTATAATATAGCTATCTATGTTTAAAAAGTCGAGTTAGTTACATCATTTAACATAGCATAGCATCACGCCTGTATTCCCCGAAGGGGTAGGCAGAGGTGTATTACACACCCACGACTCACCAGCTATGTTTAAGTCCCACGTAATAGGGGGCGAACCTATTGACGTCTACCGGGCACATTTCTAAACTCCGGGCTGTTACTGAAAATTTTCCATTATAGGATTTTTTTTACTTTTTTTTATTTACATCATTTATAACCCAAGAACCCCCGATTTTTATTGTCTTTGATTTTTTGGATTTGTCAGGATTGTGCCAAATAGTTGAGTAAATATTAAAAAAAAACAGAAAGAATCACGAAAATATAATAATTAAAAAATCACGAAATACTTTGGAAAATCCAAAAGTGCACACCTCATAATCTTCATTTTTCACAATAAAATTGATTATTTGATAAGTAACTAATAATATATTGGTTTTACTAAGTAGTTTTCAATAAATCACATAGATAGCGCTAATTTCAAAAAGTATTGTGGTTTTCATGTCTTATACGCCATCTAGCGCTAATTTTAAGAAGTACTTCTATATTGGTCTATAGACGTAGTTCTCACGAAATAAGGATAGCGCAGCGCTGGTTTTAGTGTTGAATCGAGCGTAAATATTCACAATTTTTTTGTTTATTTAATAACAATGCAACATGTGGTTTACATCGAATCATACCGTGAAAAGTGATAGGGCTCTACTCGTAGTTATACTGAATCGTAAAAAAAAATACTCGAAGAGTAAAGTATTTCGGTCGTTATCATGTTTAGATAAATTACCTATAACACACGGATGTCCAAGACAGAACTTTTTTAAATAGTTTTTTAACTAGTTTAAATAACAAAAATGGCATAATAAATATCATGAGTGTCAAAAATAGTGTTTTTTCTTGAAAGATGCGTGTATATATTATTTTACAAGTGCAATATATGATAAATAGAGACATTTGAAGTTTGAAAAATCAGTTGTTTTGCATGAAACGAGAGTAGTACCCACCGAAGCGAAGCGTTAAACTTATGAGGCGTGCAAAATTTGGGTATAACCGCAAGGGAGTACGATAGCTCAGTGGATTAGAGCACTTCCCCGGAAAGGAAGGGACGCAGGTTTGATTCCATCTCGTACTAAAGTTCTTTTTTTCCTCATTCACAAATAATAATTTGTACTTTAAAAAGTAGCTGAGCATGTCAAGTGCTAAAATATAGATCAAAATAATGAAGCAAATTAATTTTTTTATACTTCTAGTATGAAACGGTTTTTTGATGATATCTCAAGAAGAGATTGGCTGATTTCCATTATTATTTACGTTGAAACTGAATTTAATTCAGCTTATAAGTTAAAACAAGATTTAATCATACTGTGGCAGTACGAAGTTCGTCGGGTCAGCTATTATATATATATATATTTGAATTTTTACCTGATTTGGTGTTTGTCTCATGACCCATAATACTGGGTTGTAAGCCACACTAATCTTTTCTTAAAGCTCACATCACATATCAGTGACGATTCAAATAGAGAATAACTTAATAAAACATCTGCAAAGACAAGATCATCAATCATCCAGACTTAATTGTAATGCGGGAGGCATCTACAGGTGGCCTCAACTGACGGTCACTAGAACTGAATACTTAATGATCTCCTCATCACTAATTTTTATTTCTATATTCACAATAATTCTAGTAAATAGTTTTATAAAAACATATTAAAAAGCTATAAAAAAGTAGGTACTTACTTAAGAAAATATTAATAAGTATTTTATATATAAAATCTTTAATAAAATAATAGCAAAATTATTTTTATTCTCATCACAAGTGTGTGCGACGAAATAAATTTTATCTTGAGTAGGTTATGGATAAAATAAATTGCTATTCTTACCGAATTATATCATTCTAAATTTTAATAAAATGCATTCTCTTTTATAAGGTAAAAAGGTCTGGCTGAAAAAAATTGTACACATTATTTACCACTCGCGGCACGTAACACACTCTCTATTTAATATATGTAAGAAAGAGAAAAGCTATGGAAAGCGTGTCTAGCTTCAATACAATTTAATTGATTGTTGTAATTAATGATCTAACATTATCCTTATCGATAATAAATACAAAGATATTTTTAGTTTAGATAATTTAAAGAAAATGCCACTAAATGTGATAACCCTATTTATTGTATAGTAGTGGAGATGTTATATCAGTTATAAGTTAATTACTCTATTCAAATTATACTACCCATGAACATAAGTATATACTGTTGACTACCCGTACTTACTACGTTTAATTTTTTTATGATTTACAGCAAATAAATGAATATAAAAAGATACAACATTTTTAAAACTTTTCCACCTTACACGAGCTGCGAGCTAAGATTTTTCCTATTTACAAATAAACATTTTGCCATCTTTTTGATCTCGTTTACCTGTTGGTCATTAAAACTTTTTTGCAGACTAACGTAACTTTTAACAAGCCCCGATGATTGACAAAATGGTTGTTTTTAGGTAGTCGAATCTTTATTCAGTCGTGTCAAGTTGAGCCTTATTATCTAAAACAATTTTATGAATATTTAATTTTGTAAACAAAAGTTGTTAGTGTGAACATTTTTTTACGCGATATTGATTCTAAATATCATAGAAATTTATTAATGCAAGAGAATCTTTATACTATTAAATCCTGAGTGTTAAAATTATGCATGTCTTTTATAAAAAAGTATTTTACCTCGGGCAATTCGTTTGTTGTTAAACCATTCTGTGAGATAAAAGAATTGTTCGTGAGGCACAAGACTCTCAAAAGAAAAATAATAAACGGGCTTTAAACTATAACTAACAGATTATTATTTGTTGGAAAAGGAATATAAACTATGCTAATTAAATTTTTGATTGCTGAAATATATGATATTTCCAAACAAATTAAATGCACCAGATGATTACAAATTTTCTGAAAAAAATTATCCTTTTGTGAGGAATTCTTCCACAGAAAACAATCTTTAAATATATAAAACAAAGTCTGGTTAGTGATGCCATTTGAAAGGACAAAAATGGCTGGACAGATTTTATGAGCTTTGATTTTTTAGATTTGACTCTAGCCTGAATAGCTGAATAACTATTAAAATAAATAATTACAAAAAAAATATTTAGATATTTTTATATATATTTTTAGCATTTGACATGCCTAGCACTATACATTAAACACAAAGTGAAAAATGTGAAATCGAAAATAACAGTCACGAGCAGGATTCAAACCTGCATCTCCTGGACACCGTCCAGATGCTTTGCCAATTCAGCCATCGTGACCCTTGCTCCTGACTGCTAATCTCGACAACACATTCATACTTAACGTCTTTGGGTGACGCCTGCACCATCTGTCGGAAGTATAAAGTTAAAATCTTAATTGTAAAATTAAATTTACCTGGTCGGTATAATGTATGAAAATACTTCCGACAGATGGTGCAGGCGTCACCCAAAGACGTTAAGTATGAATGTGTTATCGAGATTAGCAGTCAGGAGCAAGGGTCACGATGGCTGAATTGGCAAAGCATCTGGACGGTGTCCAGGAGATGCAGGTTCGAATCCTGCTCGTGACTGTTATTTTAGATTTCACATTTTTCACTTTGTGTTTAATACAAAAAAAATATTGATTCGAGGCTGTACGAAGTTTGCAGGGTGCAGTCGTGAAATAAAACAGCCTAATGCAAATACATAGTTGGCCGTTACTGGCTGTCCTGATTTTTAGCTGTGGTATTAGTGACTCCTACGGGTAGAAATATGGCGATCAACTATAAAGCTATACTACCAATAGTTTTAAACTCTGAGACAAATGACAATTGTTGAAACCTACTGCTGGGCATGATTTAGAAAGCCTAGGAAAATCTCTTCGTCCTAAATTCTAGGCTTTAAAGTCTTTAACCTAAACCTGGTGTTAGTTTACCGGGGATGACATACGGAATATAGACATGAAATTTAAATATACCCTTAAAAGATTGAGTAAAATTTACTTTAGTAGAAAACCTTTTCATGATATAAAATTAATTAGATTAAATATCATTTAATATTCTAATTTAAAAAAGAGTTTGCTAAAATACGTTAGAGTTATTAAACACAAAGTGAAAAATGTGAAATCGAAAATAACAGTCAGGAGCTGGATTTGAACCTGCATCTCCTGGTGAAATCGAAAATAACAGTCAGGAGCAGGATTTGAACCTGCATCTCCTGGAATCTTCTTCCAGGAGATGCAGGTTCAAATCCTGCTCCTGACTGTTATTTTCGATTTCACATTTTTCACTTTGTGTTTAATATATAGTGCTAAGCATGTCAAATGCTAAAAATATATATAAAAATATCTAAATACGTTAGAGTTAATAAGATTGAATTTGGAATGCTTCATTTTAATTTAATTTGTGTTGCGCAAGATTTCCTTCAGAAACTTTGTCTTTGTCAATGTTATTGGGGTAGGTATAATGTTTATAAGTCAAAGTAGGTCGTGAACAAAATATTAGTTATAAAACTGGGTGAAATATTCAATTTATATCAACGTTTTCAAAAGAATATAATCATAACTTGATAAAATTTGGATTTAGTTGACATCATCCAACCTTTTGATATCCACTGCTGGAGATAAGCCTCCCCGATTGTCACAACGAGCCGTCCTGTGCAGACTGCATCCAACGTCTCATAAGGATTGGTTTATAATATTATCTTAAGCCTGGATTCGAACGGATCTGTTGTATGTGGTTATGCACAGCATGCATAAGGACTAGTATATATGCAGAATAGTTTATAGTACATTTATAAATTTGGAACCACGTGTGGAAAATTTTTCTTACTAGATGTTAGTTTATCTAAACGAAATTTGCGCGTTGATAAAACACGTAAAAAAGACAGCAGTTTACGGTTCCATTAGTATGTAACCGGAGAGAAACAAAATAGTGTACTATCTTCAGTATTGTATAGCTTAAAACTAACATGCCTAAAGAAACTTTGAAAAGCAATGATAATATTAGGTTATTTAGGTTTCTTTAAACCCAAAAAAAGAATAATTCCAAAAACGTTGTCTGTTTGTTTGTTCTCGCATTAGTTACATAAAAACTACTGAATTGATATTGTTTTAGCTTATTTTATTTGCTTTCACTTTGGCTTATAATGGTATAATATATTTTATTTCTCCACCTAGTTTACCAGGAACCACAGATACAAATAACCAAAAAAAAATCTTTAAACTTCATAGTATACTCCTAGGTACTATAGGTATTATTGCTTTCTAAATAAGAAATATAAATCTGAAGACAATAACTTTTTAGAAGACAAAGAATTATAAATTATGAACTTAACTTAATAATATAATATAAGTAGTTTATAAAAACTTAATGTAGTATGCATTATATTGTCCAGCTTTTTGCCTACTACTAAAAATGTTTAACCAAATGTCAGCATATATTACATCGAAAAAGCAATTCTACGAGTACATAAAAGACAGCAGTTATTTTGAGCATTTTATTTAAATACGTTTAAATTAAAATGTCTTCGAAATCGTATCGTGTCAGTTAATATAAATGTCTACAAGTTTTAATAAACCAATGTTTGATATTGATATAATATATGCACAGTGCATTGCGCAGAAAGCTAATTTTTAGTTATATCTCAGATTCCCGTTATAGTATCGGGATAAAATGTATACCAGTTTTTAAGTCTATCGAGAGCTAACAAATAAAAAAGTTGCATCAAAATCCGTCCCGTAGTTTTTGCGTGATGCGCGAACAAACAAACAGACAAACTGACAAAAAATCTAAAAAAAATTGTGTTGTGTTTAAACACGCCTATATAGCCTATTACAGTCATTTTTTCTCTAATATCTTAAATGTACAGACACAGCTCTGTTACAACTTTATAATAGTATTGATATCATAGTTCTGTTTCTCATCGTTATCGTTTAAATATGTGTCTAGCAATTATGGTAACGTGTTAACGCTTTAACATTCTTTTGGCAAATAATTATAAGGTCTGATTGATTTTAAAGGGTTACCGGCTTATAAACGAAATATTAGCATCTCCCGAATCACCTGATTCAAGAATCGAACGAATCACCTGATTCGGGTCATCCAAGTTTTCATTCGTTCATTCTGAATAAATACTGTTAAACTTATCGTATCGATATCGTATATATCTTGTAAAAGAATAATTTACTGACTGACTAACATATCAACGCATTAGGTATATGCGAGCAAAGGACTTAATGTGTTAGTTAAATATAAGAATATTAAAATATGAATTATGCAATTTCAGTGGTAGAGCCTTGCTTGTTCCAGCACGAATAAGCCGGCTTGACGGGGAAGTACCAACCCCTCACAGAATATTAGCGATTAACAACGTTAGGTACTCCTTTTTTTTGTTAAGGCGAGTTCAAATGTTCCTAACCCCACACCCCATCGTTAGGGGCAACGAACAGTACCCTGTTCTATGTACATTCACTACCGTGTGGGGCCCTCACCCACTAAAGAAACCCGCCGTGTGCCGTCTCCCCGCCTTTATTGGCGGGCCACCGGAACTATATTACATTCTTTCAGCGGTCCACCGGCTTACCCTTTCGGGTACCCTCAACTGAGTGACGCATCCAGAGCGTCGCACCTTCGCGGGAGGCCTTGCGGGTGGCGGACGTTCCCCGGGCCATCCACCCGCAGCCTATGCTAGGGGGGCATTAGGCACCACCGAGGGAATGTAACATGGTTCCGGTGGCCCGCCAATAAAGGCGGAGAGACGGCACACGGCGGGTTTCTTTAGTGGGTACAGGCCCCACACTACCCTGTTCGTTGCCTCGAACGACGGGGTGTGCGGTTAGGAACATTTTTCCCGCCTTTACAAAAAAAAGGGTGACATTAGACGCAAAATATTCACGCCTGCGCCACCTCAGTAACGGTAGGTACTCCTGCTGTTGTTGTTTCATTTGGTGAGTGATAATAAATGAGGCCTAAAACCCCTGTTCATCCTCTCCTCAATATACTTCAACTCCACTACCTATGCCTTTCTTTAAAGTTGGCGACGTGCAAGTGATGTCGGTGTACAATAACCGTTTAACATCAGGTCCGTACAAAGCTTGCCATCCTCGTAACATAAAAAAAATGTATTTCATAAAATGGCAAAACGAATTATAGTGATTTAATTGAGTTTAGCGCTATACGAAAAGGTTTGTTTTTAAGTTTAAGATAATATAATAAAGTATGCTGTAATAATGCCTAGCAAAATGTGGTGCATAAATTGAGTAACTTAGTATAAATATAGAGTAAACAATTATAGAGTAGAATTTATAGAAACAATAACATATTTTAATCAACTCTAAAGAGAAATGGAATTGTTCTTGATGTAAATTTTTGTTTTTTAAGTAACTAGGTATAAGGTATAAAGAAAAGGAGGATAGTCCTCGCATTGTTTCTTAAATAAAAACAAATATTAGACTATACTTCTGTCCTAAAATAAACATAATTAACAATAAATTAAGTTCAAGCTATTGAAACTCGAAATCAACAATTTCACAAACAGTGATTCAATACAAAATTTAAACATAAAGATGACTTCAACAAACGACTCACTTAATTTTATCATTTACCAATTTACAAATAACGAATCCCAAATATTAACTCTATTTGACTCGCCGTCGCTCCTCCCTCACGCCACAATACCTTTGCTAATTGGATTAGAAGTGAGTTTTGTAGATCAAAACCCATAGCACAAGACAGTTCGCAAAGAGCGCTTACAGCAATCATTCGACCGCAGAGATAATATCTGCTCCGTACTCGTGTGAGTTAAGTTTTTAGGAGTTTTAGTTGTCAGTTGATTTCTGTCTTATTAGCTTTCAGAATGGTTTTAGTAGTGGATCCATTTAGCAATTAAATTAGGAACGAAAACATACTACCAATTATACACTTTTATCCATTGCTGTAAAGTTTGTCTTGCTTTTGAAAAAAAAAATATCTACACGTACCGTATCTACTGTTTTTTTTTCTCATTAACCATTTTATTCATAGTTAATACGGAGAATTTTACTTTAATTTTATTAAACCTAGTGGTAGGTCCTTGCTTATCTCAGCATAAATGGGTCGGCTTGTCCGGGAAATCACCACTCTCTCACAGAAGATCAGCGTGAAACAACGGTTCCTTTTTTTTTGTTTAGGAACGAACAAGGTAGTGTGGGGCTGTCACCCACTAAAGAAACCCGCCGTGTGCCGTCTTTCCGCCTTTATTGGCGGGCCAACGGAACTATATTACATTGCTTCAGTGGGTCGAAACAACGGTGCCTGCCGTTGTAAATGAGAGTATTAGAGGCCTAAATCCCCTCCCTATACTCTTCTTATTATCCTTCTTCTCCATTTTCTATTCCTTTTCTTGGAGATGGCGATATGTGAATAACTCCTGTGGTGTTGCTGGCGTGTATAGATTACGGTAACGTGCTTGTTTGCCACCCACGAAGTATAAAGATAAGGGATAAATGACTTATCTATCTGCGTCTTCCAAAACAAGGAGGATATATATTTCTGGCCTGTATCTCTTTTGTATCAATTTATTTTTGATTAGTGGTCTAATTTGCATATTTTTATTTTGTTGATACTTCTTATGTTCTATTCTATTCACCAATGCTTCTTATGTATATTCTATTCACCAATACGGTTTCATATAAATATGGTGACGACCTGACGATAGCTTCTAGAGATAATTTAATGTCAGTTCTATGTTAAATTTGCCGTGTGGGGCCGGCTTTAGAATTGTCCCACCCCTCTCCATCCATGGGAGTCGTAAGAGCCGACTGAGGGTATACCAGGGGAGTGGGAAGCAGCACTCCCTCCAGTATTAACAACATCCACTGCGATCGTCAACCCGCTTGCCAAGCGTGGCGATTACGGCACTATCCCCCATATGATCGAAACACACGTTGTGGCGTTCTCTTGGAGAGGCCTATGTCCAGCAGTGGACTTCGAAAGGCTGATGGATGGATGGATGGATGTTAAATTACTCTCATAAAAAACAAACTGTTTTTCGAATAATTATCACACACTATATATTTGTTTTAAGTTAGTTACCTCAACAAATAGCAGAGTTATAATTAATTCATTTGCTTTAATCATCCTGCTTACTAGTATAGTCACTATCAGAGTCGCTAATTAAATTTGTCTTTGCGCTCATGTTGGGGATTAATTTTGGTTTACCGAGAGCTTCGATGGTTGCCACAGTTATGAGTCTACCATAAATACATAAATGTATATACAATATATATTTATCGGACTATGTACAATAGACATACACAAAGAGTTTTCTATAAAACTACTTGACCTCGCAAATTATGTATCGTCTCAAATTCAATAATTTTTTTATAAATTGATTCAATTTAGTAAGAAAATCATTGAGATCGGTCAATCTATTCATTTCAAGATATCATTATTCTTCCAAGATTTCATCAACAAAAGCAAAAGAGAGTACACAAATCCCGTAAAGATCATAAATATCGGTCCAGCCGTTCTTGAGTTCTAAATGGTGTACTCGACTTTTTTTATTGCAATTAGTGGCAGACGAGCCACGGTCCATCTGATAGTAAATGGTAACCGTCGCCCATGGACTCGACTATACCAAGAGTATATCAAGCCGCTGCTCACCAATTCATTTATCTCCTGCTACAGCCAAAACGCAATGATGTGCTTTATGGCCGGTCACACGGGAGATGGTGGTACCAACCCGCTCAGGCCCTATACCAAGTGAGTACTCCCACTTGGTACCCAGCCCTACCACCAGTAATGCAATGGATGATAATTGCTTACTTAGACGATACATACGACACCCGTGGGAAAGAATGGGGTGGTGACACTTGTATTCTTAGTCCGTCACCACACGGACAAACTTTGTTTATATATATAGATTAAAAAATGTTTTTTTTTCATTAGCTTAATATAAAATGTATTTTTTAATTAGTTTAATTAGTGGTCATCAACGCAGCTCCACATAACTGTAAACCTTTAAACTTTTTGATCTGTATTTTAACACTTGACATGCTCAGCTACTTTGAAGAACAAATTATTTGTGAATGTGGAAAAAGAGAAGTTTAGTGCGAGCGGGATTCTAAGATGTTGGACGTCCAATGGTTAATCAATTGTTACAGAAATTTCATCTACGAGTATATCCACCCGTGACTATAAGTGCTGTAAAGTATTCGAAAAGACGGGATAGTGGAAATTCAAGTAAACGCGATAGATTTCGTAAACGTGCTTTTATTTATATTCAGTAACATTCGCTTAAATATCGGAAAGTTGTAATCTAGTCTCTGTCTAGGTTCCGTTAAAACAGCAGAGATCCTAACAATACTCTTAGCAATTAAAATAATTCAACGTTATGTTTTGAGGCAAAAATAACAAATAGACATTCATTTTATGAAATTTTATAAGAAAGTCGAGTACATAGTGAAGAAAACCTTTAAAATTTCTTAAAGCAAAGGAAAGCCAAAGTAAATTACCTCAATAGTACTTCGTGAAATATACGAGTCTGCCGTGCCGGACTGTTGGTCTTACGAAAAATTTTGTCCTACAAATATGAAGGAAGGTTGCAACCATATTAAAAGTAATTTAGGAGAAATATACCGTAACATTAATTTGACTTTAAAATATTTGACAGTAGTTTTAAATACATACATAATTGCAATTTTATGAAACAATTGTATGCATTATACTTTTATTTTTTTTTATAATATAGATGTACCAAAAATACTTCATCAAGTATGTCAAGTATGAAGTTAGTTGAGAAATAAATCACACTATGAATTTCAGATAACAGATAGTGACTAAGCAAATATAAGCGCGGTCCCTGCAGTTAGTTAGCGGTCAAGCGATACTATAATTCATCATTCATAATATAATACACATTTTTTAGATTAAAAGCATTTTCACTCAATACCTTACTGATTGACAGCCAAACCCAGCCATTATTATAGAGAGGTCTTCCTAAAAGCTTAAAATTAACCGCAGCAAAGTGACGTCGTTGGTTTCATAAATCAATCTATTGCAATAATAATATACAACTATGGATGGACGAGGGTCTCTTTCAAATTATTTGACATTATTATAAATTATTCTGTTATCAAAGTTTGCAATAATATTGTATAATACTTTCTAACATTTACGCGAATTTTACATATTTTGAAATAAAACTACGTTTACGGAATCTATCGCGTTTACTTGATTTTTATACTATCCCGACGTTTCGAATACTTTACAGCATTCATGATCACGGGTGGACTTAGATGGTAGATGTCCAAAGCTGATATGTTGTTTCAACGGTTTCATCTAGAAACAACATTTCAGCTTTGAACATCGTCCATCTAAGTCCACTCGTGATCATGAATGCTGTTAAGTATTCGAAACGTCGGGATAGTATAAAAATCAAGTAAACGCGATAGATTCCGTAAACGTAGTTTTATTTCAAAATATAATATTGTAGACAAAATTGATTTATGTAAATTATTTTATTCATGTTATTTTAATGAATCTTATTATGAATAGTACCTATGCTAAACAAGAAAGCTGGAATTAAGGAAAATTTAGGAAAATAATAATATTATGAATTTGCAGTGCAATAATTCCTAGTTTAACTGTATTTAAGACTAGATTTATTGGTTCTTAATAGTACTTGAAAAATTAAGATGTGAGGGATTAAAAAAAATATTGAGATTAAAAATACCCGCATCATAATATTAACGTTACAAGAAAAAAGCTGCAGTGATAAATTACAGTGCTAAATTGGTAATTAAAAATTATTGTGATAACAATAATTATGTAATTCATTTCTTGGATTAACGGTTTTATTTATTAATTCAGGGACTAATGACATCATAGTAATTTTTCTATAGCTTATTTGCATAGCCCGTTGACAGTGTAGCCCCAAAAAGACTGAAGATATTTAATGGTGTTAAACAACATTATCTCATAAAAAAATATATAGGATAATAAGATTATGTAGCTCTTAATGAGACATTTGCCTAATTCCTAAAGTTTAATATATTTACTTTATCCCCGTCCTTTCTGTGATATAATTTGTCAAACATTAGTTAATTTGAAGTGCTTAGAAGTCTAGTTTCACCAGAATGGAGCCTTAAACAACTTCAAACTTCGAGTATCCTTATTGAAAACGCAAAATTAATGAACTTGCGCACATTTCAAAAAAATCTCCATTCATATGAAAGGCAGCAAAATTGAAACCTTTTGAATAGGCTGCTTCATTTTCTGTAGAATTATTAACTCGCTTGCTGATTCTTATTAAAAGGGCGTAAGGTATATAATTGGCGTCTCATAGCGAGTTGAACTTGAAAGTCCATCGTGTCACGCTGGACCGGACCTGTTCACTCAAAAATGAAACCAATTAAGGCTATGGTCCAAGTTAAAATTGTAAGCGTTTTTCGTGAAATGTCTTTGAATTCGTATCTCTGTAATAGTTTTAAGACTAGGAGTCGAAACAATAAGTCTACATTATTTTGCTTACATTTTATAAGTAATTATTTTAAAAGAGTTATATTGTATTTTAAAATTGAAATTTTATTTTATAGTTGATACAAGTTATTACATTACGAGTATCTCGACTAAAATAAATGGTAGAGAACTAATTTTACTGGTGGCTGGGTACCAAGTGGGAGTACTCACTTGGTATCGAGCCCGAGCGGGTTGGTACCACCATCTCCTATGTAACCGGCCATGAAGCACATCGTTGCGATTTGCCTGTAGCAGGAGATAGCCGTTTATTCTTTCATTTCATATCGGTGAAATGAAATGGTGAGCAGCGGCTTGACAATACTCTCAGTATAGTCCATGAGTTTACTCTTACGTGTTGTAACGGTTCTTGTTACGGTCTATTTTATTCTTATGCTATAAATATTTGAGTACTATAAAACAAATATTTAAAACAAATATTTGAGTGCCATTAGTGTTTCGTAGTAGTAATATGTACAGTTATTTTTAATCCAAAATACATTGCAGAAAATAATTTTAAGCGTTTTCTTTCGTTTTATGTTTCGTAGTCAAGTACGTGGCTAAGTACGCGCTTGGTTTATAGCTCACACGACACTCTTTGCCACTTAGCTTCTCAACGTTTTCTTTCAATTTTACTATTAACTACACAAGAACCGCACTGGACTATTAAAAACATTTTAGGCCATCAGAAAATATTTATTCTTATATTATGTAAAATATTGTTACATAATATGTATATAGGTATTAATAAGCTTATATCAAATATAATATATTATATTTGATATAAGCTTATTAATATTGTTAAATATATTTATGTTATTTTTTTGTGGCTTTGGTAAATAGTATTTAGTAATAATCCTTACTCAATACTCTTACTACTTTAATAAATCAAATAATGAAAATATTTATACGAGCAATTACCTATTTACTATTTTATATAAAAAGTATATAAGTTCGTCTGCAAAGTCAAATATTAACTAAACGTAGAACAAAAGCTATTTTACAAATGTGTAGGTATATATATTAGTTTAGAACTTCAGCAAGTATACATTTTATTTGCTTGGGTTGATCCAGTTCCAATTAATGAGTCTATGTCTGATAGGGACAGTCAAAGTTTCAGTTTCAGTCATTTGGCATTTCGTTTAAAACATTGAATTAGCAAAATGTCCATAAAATAGACGTGCTACTCATTAAAGCTTAGTGCCCAAAAGGATGAATGATACTATTCCGATAATAAAGTTCTCTGACATTTTTTGGAGGTTTATACTTCGCTTCTTAAGTATGACATAAAAGTATTATTACCGGTATGCGCCATTGTTTTTAGTATTTCAGATTCATTGTATTTTGATCTTTTCCAGTTAATAAATCATATCATCTCATCTGTAATAATTAATACAATAATCCGGGCTTTTGTGCTATAAAAATATATGTTTCTTATAAAATGTTTATATTTATTTTTTTATACGTAGGTACCTAAACGTTCCGAAAGCAATAACTTTTCTATGAAAATAATCTTCCTTTATAACTATAAAAGAAAATAATATACAACAAAAATGTATATAACAAAATAAATTTGATAATAATATGTTATTACGAAATAAGTGAAACCTTGAAATTTGCTAAGCTGAGCATCTGCATAATAGAATTTCATTCACGAGAAAACTGAGATTACAAGTATTATTAATCAGCCTTATGAGTTTTTTGAAACTACTAATGTTTGGTCTTGTAACATTTTACGAGATACAAAACGATTAGCTTAATTCAAATTATTTTAATAAGTACTCTCTCTCTCTTTCTCTCTGTGAGATTTCTGCAGAAAAGATTAGTACAGGTTAAGTACAAGCAAATAAGGAAGCATTGAATGAATGTCACACTTTCTTCTTTCTTGCGTATCTTGAAAAAAAACTCGTATAGTTATGAAAATACTTTTTTCAGTGTGTACCTATAGTTAGCAACAACAGTTTTGAAAATAATTCATAAGAGAAAATGCTCACGTTCAAAGTGAAACTGTTTTCTTTATTTTAGCTAGTATATAATGAAGATTGCAAGTTTCTCTGTAGCTTTATTAAAATAGAAACGAATTTAATATTTCGCAATACGTGAATATGTGAGTAAATTTTGAAATTTTTATTTCATGATTGTCCAAGTAACCAAAGTAATTGCGACTTAAAAAAGTATTAGTATTATGTTTATAGTTGTAACGTTTAAATTACCAACGATATATTTTAATAACAATGAAAATATTTTAAATAATTATGAGTGAAAAATTAAAACAAATTGTTTTTTTTTACAAAAACACGAGCCAATAAACAATAATATGGTCCAATTGAAGTTATTTCCTTTCTAAATGATCCAGAGCATGTTTTTTTAATTTTCATTTTTTAACACAAAGTATGAAGCATGTCAAACGCTAAAATATATAAATATATTTTTTTAAATAATTTCTTAATATTATAGCGTTAAAGTAATAAGCAAGGGTATATTTTCATTTTAAATATGCGTATAATTGTAAAAGTGTTGCAATATTGACACGTACAATATAAAATAAACTGTTTTCATTACATATAGGTAGGTACAAGATCTTGAGTTTTTTTTACTATGAGCATAATTTATAAAAGTCGAGTTTTGTTTATGATGCTTAGGACAGTGAGGATGAGAATCTCGGAAAAAAAATAATGGAATGAATAATTAAGAATATAGGCCATTATTTTTTTACGAGATTATGTCGTGGTTAACCCGTTTAAGTTACTAGATACAAAATATATAGCTCTATCAAATAAAATTATATTTGCGGGATCTAGTGTGGAATGAACAGTTTTAATTATTTATGTATTTGATTCATTATATAAACATGTATGTTATAATTTCACCAGTTTGCCGAATTCATGAGTATGTTTTTAGTTTGTTTGTGAATATATCTACTGTTTTTTTGAATTTTCCACGTAGAATTCCAGATTCTAATATTTGCTTCGACAAAAAGTATAGTTGAAAACTGTACACAGAGGACCATGCATGATATGAAATACTGCCGCTCACTCACTATACAAAACATCAACGATTTTATGAGTTATGACTGATGTATGACGTAAGTCATACTCACGTTGAATATTAATTTACGGATCGACAAATGTCAAACTAGTCCAAATGTCAAAGTTTTTTTTTTTAATTTATTGGTCATGAGCCAACAAACAGCCTACCAGGTGATGGTGCTGCTCATAAAGCGTAAAACATGTCAATGTGTTTCGGTACGTATTAGTGCACGATGTGGAAAACTTTATCGTTTTCCAGTCGCAATTGAAATTAAAATAGAGACTTTGAGGTATACTGCTTAATATAGCAATCATTATATCTTAAGCTAGATTTTGCCTGCGACTGCGTCCACATGGACTTCAGAACAAAAATCCGCCGCATCGAAAAGCTAGTTCTTGATCATATCTCAGGTTCCCGATATAGTAGCGGGATAAAATATAAAACCAGTTTTAAGTCTAATCAAGAGCTATCAAATAAATAAAGTTACATCAATATCCGTTCAGTAAGATAAAACAATAAAATAAATAAATTAACTCTATGTAAAAATAGTGTCCTAAGGAAACCATTTATCATTCATTCATTTCATCTCCGGAATGAAATTCTATGCTTCCTTTTCATGGGCTCCAGACGTAAGCAATATTTCATGATGATTGGTTAAGTAGTTACGGCATGAAAGCGTAACAAACAAACTCACTTTCGCATTTATAATATTACTAAGGATTAGTTTTCTCTTGAAAGGGCTCTCAGTTACGGAACATTTACAAAATAGGAACTATAACGTTGCGAAAAATATAGCTAAACATTTTGCGGATTTTTGCATATGGCTGATATAATACATGATATATTATGTTTATCCACGTGGTAGCAGAATAGGAATATATAGTACTATCACCACATTCCATTCTACGATATCGTAAGCGTGTCTAAGAAAATTAAATTAAATAAACAATATTACTAAAAAAAAACGCTCCTCGCTCTCGTAATTAAATTATCTTGAAGAATACTTTTCACCGCAAAAAATAATTTTATAATTGGTTATTAACAGAAATAATTTTAACTTAAACTATATGATTAAAAGTATACCGACGTAAAAGCCTCTTTATTCAAAATTGCTTCAAAATAGCAAGTAATTTGAAAACATCAACACTCAAAGCATGTATATATTTTGGATGAGTTTACTCTAAAGCAATTAAAACATATCACGCCCGTCATCATTGAATCCGTACTATCATTAACTGTTTGGTAATTATGTAGATTCAATAGTCCACTGGTATATAATTTGATTCTATACTCCGAGCCCACTTCTCGCACGCAATGTCTCATAATATGCAAACATATAGTATAACATTTATAGCTTATAACCTTATGCGTATACATACACACTCGGCTTCGGTGCTACTGCGGATCATGAAGGATGGGTTGCCTTCGCGGGTCGGCGGACTGATTACGTAAAAAATAGCACACGGCAACCACCACGCGACAACTTTGCAACCGGTCGCAAAATGTAAAAAAATAACGTATGACGTAAGCCATCAGCGTCTTGTTAAATTGTTTATCTATCTATCTATACTATTATAAAACTGTAACAGAGCTGTGTCTGTACATTCAAGATATTTGAGAAAAAATGACTGTAATAGGCTATATAGGCGTGTCTAAACACAAAACGATTTTTTTTAGATTTTTTTGTCTGTTTTTGATCTATATTTTTTAGCATTTGACATGCTCCGCCACTTTTAAAGTATAAATTATTTGAGAATAAGGAAAAAGAGATTTTTTGTACTAGCGGGAATCGAACCCGCGTCTTTTCCAATCCGGGGAAGTGCTCTAAGCCACTGAGCTATAGTACAGGTACTTCGACCATCCCAATCTCCTTATTCCCGCTAGTACAAAAAATCTCTTTTTCCTTATTCTCAAATAATTTATACTTTTTTTGTCTGTTTGTTTGTTGACGCATCACACAAAAACTACTGAACGGATTTTGATGCAACTTTTTTTATTTGAAAGGCCTTGATTTGACTTAAAAACTGGTAGACATTTTATCCCGCTACTATATCAGAAACCTGAGATATAACCGAAAAACTAGCTTTTGGCTGCGGCGAAGCCGCTGGCAAAGGCTAGTACTATTATAAAGCTGTAACAGAGCTGTGTCTGTACATTCATGATATTTGAGAAAAAAATACTGTAATAGGCTATATAGGCGTGTCTAAACACAAAATATATATTTTTTTAATTTTTGTCTGTTTGTCTGTTTATTTGTTTGTCTGTTTGTTTGTTCGCGCATCACGCAAAAACTACTAAACGGATTTTGATGCAACTTTTTTATTTTAAAGGCCTTGATTATACTTAAAAACTGTTATACATTTTATCTCGCTACTATATCGGGAACCTGAGATATGAGCGAAAACTAGCTTTTGCCTGCGGCGAAGCCGCGGGCAAAGGCTAGTTCATTATAAATTACAATGGTGAGGAATGCATTTTTAGTTTATCAGTTGTTCAGTAGAGGCAGCACTACTGTTTAGATAACGGTTCTTTATCAACGACCACTGGTTCGAACGGTCGGTGGTAACGATCACTGGTTGTTTAGATAACGGTTCTTTGTCTAAGGCTGGTTGTCTGCTATTACATAATACGAAACTGACATTTGACAGCACCTATCGCACAATTATCAGCTGTTGCTAATCGTCTGCAAGATACGTAATCCGGGTGTGGGTCTACAAAAAGTTATTGGGATTTCCCGTCAAGAAATTCTTAATAGCAGCCCGAAGTTTGGAAGTTGGCGGTGTTTCACTCCCGTGCCTTAGAAAGCACGTAAAGCCATTGGTCCTGCACCTGATCTCTCTCCGATCGAGTCATGTCATCTCATCGGATTGTGAGAGTGAGGGAACAGATAGTGCACTTGTGTTTGCGCACATACTCGTGCACTATAATATCTTCAGCGTACATGGCTAGTGTCTATTGACATTGAATGACGTCACTGAAGTCACGATCTAGAGAGAGATACATTATTATACATACACACAATACTGTTATGAAATTTAAAGTACAAATTATTTTTGAAAATTTGGAAAAAATGCTTGGAGCTTCACCGTGTGGGGCCGGCTTTAGAATTGTTCGATTAAACGTTTAGTTTTACTATTAAAATTAATTAGCGCGATTTTTTAGATATTGTGATCTGTATTTTTGATGTGTGTAGTAAAAGTTCAATATTATTTTATATACTATTTAGCTATTTATATCTTACATTTTTCCAGGAGGCTATGTCGTATCACGCTATGATACTGAGATAGGAGTGCAGCAATTTTGACTCAGTGGAAAGAGGCTGCGATTGGCCCAAATATCTAATATGTTTATGTTTAAATTCTATGAATCCGTTATGCTAGCTCATTTAGCACGGTATAATAGGCCAGTTTTTTTTGCAGACAAGAAAACGATTAACAGCTATTTTGAAAATAAAATTCTCTTATACCCACCAGGCTCACCTAGTAAGTACTGTTTAAAAAGACCAATTAGGTAGGTGCTATGTAAGTAAGCATACGCTTTAAACTGACCTATTTGTATCGGACATGAGAAATTAGTTAATTAGGTATGCAAATTCGATTAGCTATCGGTATATAATTAGATTCCCTGAAGGGCTCTCACATCACATGAAACATACGACGCTTTTCGATCATAAATGCAAACACTGAGCTCTAATATTGGGGCTTAAAAGGTCGGAAACAAAAATTTGTTGAATGTCACATTAATGCAAAGTTTATATTAATTTTCTTGAGTATTTGCGCTAGAAGCCTTTATCGTTCCAGAATGAAGAAGTACTACCCTCTCAGATCAACGTAAAACAACGGTTTGTATAGGTACCTAGGAGGAGGCGGAGTCGGCTCTTACTGTTATGTTACGCATGTTACATGAGAACGTTGGAGGCCCAGACCCCCTTCTTATCCTCTCCTTATCATTCTTGCTCTCCACCGCCTATCCGGAGTTGGCGGTGCATGAGTAACGCCTCTGGTGTTGCTAGCATCTATAGACTATGGTAACTGCTTACCATCAGGTGGGCTGTATGCTTGTTTGCCACCCCCATGGTATAGATAAAGTAATTATTTATAATTAAATTTATTTTTAATTATATGTTTAATTCGGACAGGATTAAAATATTTATACATAATTAGACTGTTCCCGCAGACTGTTCCCGCGACTGCTTGAACATTTGGTCCACAGAGTCATATCCTACTAGAACTCCTTATCGGGATTAATATATTCTATGCATTTATTCCGGCTGTAATTTATCTGTATACCAAATTACGTACAAATACGTTTAGTTACGGATACTATTATTTTCAAGATAAACATTATCCTAAATATTTAGCTAACTACCAAATTTCATCAAAATCCGCTCAGTCATTAAGACGATTGACGGATAAACAACCAAATATCTTTACAAACTTTCGCATTAATAATATTATTAGGAAGTAGGTTAAGGTTATTCATTAACTCTACCCTTTTTCAATCGTGTCGGAATGCTGTACCCTTGGGTCATGAGAGTGAGGTCCCTTCACTGAGAGTGCACTTGGCTTTGCGCATACACTCGTGATCTATAGTATATTTTGGATTATTTTTGGCTATTGTCCGTAATCACCGGCCACCATGACAAAATATCTGCTTAGAAATTATTATAATTTACATTATCAATGTCATTCACTGTAGAAATATTGCAGTATATGCATAATAGTATAGTGCAGCGAGAGCCTAGCAGTAAAACCAAGGACTGTAAAGACAGTGGTATTAAGTTCGATCCTCCGTTTTAGGTCCAGATCTCGCACGGCATACACCATGACTTGACCATATGTTTGAAACTATAATTGCACATGCTTATTACTAATCGTTGAAGAAAAAACACCGCAAGGGACTCTCAGGATATTCTCGACAGCTTGTGACTATTAACGCGCGCTGGACTACTGGTCTAAATCCCTCTCACTATGGCAGGATACCTGTACCGAACAGTGTGATAGTAAATGGGTTGAAAGAGAAACGTATTCATACATTCAAAAGGAACAAAAGGCTCCGAAGTAATAAAAATAAAACTGTGTTATTGTTTTCTAGCCCCTTTCTTAGTGATCTTGTGTTCATTAACTGCTGTGTATGCGCTAATACTTCTCCTTTGTGAGATCAAATCTACATAAAGGAGAGAGCCTGAGCCACTACATCACGTACGAGTATCTATAGAATTGGTTTAAATTAACAAACTTAACAAATTATAATAAACCATTATATTTTGGGATCCTTATAATAAAATAACGCAGTTTGACCTTTTAGAGCTTATGCATTTAGTTTATATTTGCTCCGCCTATTTCCATGCCTAAGCCTAAGACCAAGCATTGTTGCCGTTACGTGACTGCAGAGGCCCGACGGGGATTAAGCTTTATGCCTGTGTACATGCTGTTTCTGTACGCAGCTGACGCGTTGTTGCGTAAAATTCTCTAGAGTGAACGTTGGGATTGATGTGATAGGCTTTACATCCTGTTTGATGCTAATAAATACGAGTAAATATTTGAAATATGAAGTTATCTTTGATATTCAAAGTTATCTTTGTTTCATTATGTTGATAAAATGTAATTTAAAGTAAATGTTTGATTGCTTGCTGTAAATTAACTAATAAATAATTAATTGAATACTAAGCAAGTCTTAAGCCTACTGGTAATAAGTCTACTTAATGCCAAACTTATTTAAAATCAGTATTGTCACGAGTCTTTAGTAAAATCTACTCATATAATATTTTATATAGTGATAGTATTTTTTATTACGGCAAGAATGGTCCTAAAGCACATGATCGTGCCTTGGAATATGGCCCTGCCGATCCTCCACAGCGAACGTCCGGCCATCCACTTTGCCCTCTGCTACATCACAGGGACACGGAGAGCCGTCTACTGCCAGGATTTACTCGTCGGGACTCTAGTGCGTAATTGCGTGAGGTGCAATGACTGGTACAATGATTGCCTGAAATTCAACGTAAAGGTATCCCGGCCCACACTCCCGACAATGATAGCATAGCGGTGAAGGCAAGGAAAAGGACACGGAGGAATGGTATCAATGCCAAAAATGTGAAAACGAAAATAATAGTCACAAACAGAATTTAAACCTGCATCTCCTGAAAAACCGTCGCAGATGCTTTGCCAATGAAACTAAAGCACAGGACTAATAAATCTCGATAAATATAATAATAAGATTATAGTTTCTGAACGCAAAATTTCCTGTTGAAGAACAGATTGAAAAATGAAGCCATCAAGCAAATAACTCAGACCATGCAAATCCCACAACACACTGGAGTCAGCGTCAAGCAATGCCCGTAAAAACACGACCGCAATTGTAGGGGCGCGCCGCAATCAATTATCGCCCCACCTTTGTTACTCTATATGTTTGCAGTGCTCCCTCATTACTTACTGGACATAGCTGCTCCTTCCCTATTTATGCCAAGGTTTCTTATTGACAATGTTCAAAATAGCTTTACGCCCACACGCATATAATTTATACGACTTCAAGGTCTTAAGGAAATATGCGAGGGATTTGTAATACTTGTCAGTATTAGGTATAGAATTATGTATCATTGGTTTAGGTGTCAGTTCAATACTGAGGTTATCTTGCAAAGTCACTGCTTTAAGAATAATAGCAAAGGCTTTCATCCGTAGACAGAGTATCCTCTGTCTATATAATTATGATAGACAAGTTCTCAGAGTATGCATTGTCGAGGTAGGAGATAGATTGACATTATGATGACCGGAATAATTTAAGAAGATAAATATGATTACAACTTAGACTAAAAATGCACTACCAGTTTTAGCCGGATAACTACAAAAGAAATTGCAGTTATGCTTATAATTTGCTTAAAATGTATTAGAACGTGTAACATTAGTATAAATAACGTAATTAGTGAACGTTTTTTTCACAAATACAAAAACAAGTTTTACCTTATTGTGAGGGCTCCTCACAATAAGGTGAAGCTTAGAGTACAAATTATAATTTGTGAATAAGGAAAAAGAGTATTTTAGTACGAGCGGGAACCGAACCTGCGTCCCTTTCTTTCCGGGGAAGTGCTCTATTCCGAACGTCGAACGCGATCGCTTCGTGGCGGGAAGATGCCCGCCGCGCCACCGTCAAAGTGGAGGTCTCGGCTGGAGACGCTCCGGGCTGGTCTCTGGACCATAGGGGTGCTCCAGCCGATATTGGATGAATGGGCAGGGCGGCAGCACGGCGTCCTCACCTTCCGGTTGGTGTAGGTTTTTTCGAGGCATGGTTGCTTCGGTAAATACCTGCACACGATCGCTAGGAGAGAGACGACCCCAGGCTGTCACCACTGCGACTGCAGCGAGGATTCGGCGCAGCACACGCTCGAGTCGTGCCCGGCCTGGGATGAGCAGCGCCGGGAACTCGCTGCAGTCATAGGCGTGGAGCTGTCACTGCTGGCCGTTGCGCGAGCGATGGTTAGCAGTGACAGGGCCTGGACCTCGGTCGCCGCCTTCTGCGAGGCTGTCATCTCGCGGAAGGAGGCGGCGGAGAGGGCCCGGGTGGAATCCTCCTTCGCAGATCCGATTCACCGCCGGCGCGTGGGGTGGCGTGGGCGTGCTTATCTGCGCCTGATGCCGCCCTAGCCGAGGCTGCGGACGGTGGGTTCGGGGAGTACCCTGCCGTCCGTGGAAGCCTACTGCGAATATATGACGCCCAATTGCGCGGGGCGTCGCACAAGAGAGGGTGCCCGAAGGGACTGCCGCCTGTGGATCGCGGTCGATACGACGCGGTACCCGTGATCTACCGTAGCAAGGGCAGGTAAGAGCGCACGGTGGGTTTTTAGTGGGTGAGAGCCCCGCACTATGATGATGTCTCTCCGGACAGCGGGTTATGTGGTAGGACATTTCGGACCACATAAAAAAAAAAGTTGAATTGCTCCCAACAAAATAACGCATACGTATATAAAAAACTTATAAATGTGTCTCGCTCACTCTTGCTATAACCTAATATGTGCATCCTTTTCTTTAACCTTAGTATTAAAATAGTAGTGAGTCTATAGTTATATTATACTAAGTCTATGCTTTCATCCCTTATTTACATTCTTGAAAGTAGAATAAATAAAATGAATATAACTTGTGGCAGACCAAGATAATTTGAATCTTTGGCTGCATTTATAAGTAATATAAATTAAATGGCAGCATACAGTGCATCTCGTACAAACGTGTCATGAATAAATTTCAAAGATTAAGACATTAATTTTATTATATTACGCTTTCATCTCGTTGCGGAGAGTATGAATTTCCGAGATGGACTTGTAATTCCAGGTACTGGGAATAATAAGATTAGTGCCACTGGATACAGTAAACCTCATTAATTTGCATCATCAAATTTAATGTGCCGATGGTAAATTTCTTCTCACTTTTCATTACACTATCTGTTAAAGTATTTAGTTTTGTTTTCAATCATACACAATCTGTGAGCAGCAGGCCTTACCATGAACTCTTAGCTAGCGATTCAATTCCGACGCAATTCAAAATAGGTGTGTTGTTGTATTTCGTAGCATGAAGTCTAATTGAGCGATCTTGTTTAAGTTGTCAAGTAAGTTCATGGTACGAATTTCAATACAAAGATGTCATGTTTGCGATTCAGATTACGACTATGTGCTGATTCGGCAAAAAACTAAAGATTGTGTCTTTGACACGTCGTGGTCCTAAATTGCGATTCTAAGCCTGTCATTTACTTGCTTTCAAAATAGTTTTAAAATATGAATCCTTACTTAATATTATAACTGCGAAAGTGAGTTTGTTTGTTACACTTTCACGCTGTAACTACAGCATCGGTCATCAAGCTAAGAAAAGGACATATTATTATACGACTTTCTTTTTGAAACTTAGTCAGTCTGATATCAGTCATCATAACTTTTTTTGATGTGAAACATCTAATGCGGAGAGGGGGTAAAACCGGCTGTTAGCGTGGTGACGCTTTTATTTTACTTGTCCCGTTCAAATATTGCAAGTTAAATTTGACAAACTTCCCGGTTTCCGATTGAGTTGAAATTTTACACGTATATGTATATCATGTGACAATGCAATATTTTGATGACATGGAGCTAAAATGATGATGGAAGTGGAAGGTGGACATAGGAAATCTATAATTAAACGGCGTCACCTTATCAAGTTTGGACTCATTTGATCCGTCTTGACGAGTAGTCAAGTAGTCTTTAGATAGTATCCAGGGCCTGATGATGATGATTTATGTTCATTTCCGTTATTACACATGTCATAATTTTATACAAGCACACGTTGAAAGTTATGATCATTTTATTTCTACTTCTTTTTTCTACAAAATCATTTCGATGTTTTCATTTCTGGCAGACGTCCCGCGACGTCTATTTTTTAATTTAAAATGAGCATATATTTAGAATCTTATACTATTTAACAAACGATACATTTGTTGTCCATAAAAATAAATAAGGAGATACAAACTAAACTACATACATAGCATCACGCCTGTATTCCCCGAAGGAGTAGGCAGAGGTGTGTTACACGCCCACGATTCGCCAGCTATGTTTAAGTTCCACGTAATAGGGGGCGAGCCTATTGACGTCTACCGGGCACATTTCCAAACTCCTGGCTGCTACTGAGAATTTTCCTTTTTAGGCAAAAGCTCAATAACATTGCCCGACCCGGGGATCGAACCCGAGACCTCATGATTAGCAGTCGCATACACTAACGCTACACCACCGAGGCAGTTAAGAGAAACTAAACTAATTATATTATAATAAAAACTACGATGATCACTTGAACGAGCCTTAGACCAAAGGACTAAAACTCATTCAAGTGACATTCTACTAACGGCAACGTGCCCAAAATACGGGCAGCATTACCTTGCTGGATATTGAGGCTAATCCTTTGGCCAAGGTAAACACGAGTATTTTGGTCACGTGTAGACTCTACGAGCTTCCCCGCTAAATATTTATAGATGATATCTGATATCTTATAATACATACGTACATAAGTCTTTTGTTAAAAGCATCTAACAAAACTTATATCTTGGATATTATCTATTATCTTACAAAATCTATTTTCATCCTATGAAGTATTATATCTGACTAATAAACAGCTATAAAGTATAACGCCAACTCAACAATAGGGTTGTTAGTCTTTATTGTGGGCTTGTCTTACGCGAGATACTGAGCACTATTCAATCTCATCTCCTATTACAATTTTATATATTATAGCCACCTGTCCCGGCTTCGCACGGGCAGTTATTTTTTAACATGATAAACGTAGAATAAATGTATCTTCATGCAGAACATAAGTAGTATTTTTTTTCAGATTACTATTTATAGTAATAAATATATCTCCATCAGCCTTTCAACGTCCACTGCTGGATATAGGCCTCCCCAAGAGAACGCCCCAACGAGCGGTCCTGTGCTGACCGCATCCAACGGCTCCCCGCGGCTTTGAACAGATCGTCGGTTCACCTGGTGGGGGGCCGTCCTACGCTGCGCCGTCCAATACGTGGTCGCCACTCGAGAACCTTTCTTCCCCAACGGTTGTAGGTTCGTCGAGCGATGTGGCCTGCCCATTGCCACTTCAGCATGGCAACCCGGCGGGCTATGTTGGTCACTCTCGTTCTCCTACGGATCTCCGTATTACGGATTCGATCACGTAGGGAAATACCAAGCATAGCCCGCTCCATGGCCCGCTGAGCGGCTTTGAGCCTTGAAACGAGGCCAACATTCAGAGACCACGTCTCTGTTCCGTATGTCATCACTGGTAACACACACTGGTCGTAGACCTTCGTTTTCAGACACTGCGGAATATTGGACGAGAAGATCTTCCTTAGCTTCCCGAACGCTGCCCAGCCGAGTTGGATTCGTCGATTGACCTCTTTCTCGAAGTTGTGTCTACCTAACTGGACTGTTTGTCCCAGGTAGACATAGTGGTCGACAACTTGGAGAAGCGCATTCCCGACTAGGACCGGTGCTGAAATGACATAGACATTTGACATAGACATTAGACATGTCTTGTCCATGTTCATTCTGAGACCCACTAGTCGGAAAACCCTGCTAAGATCATTGAGCATGGTGCCAAGGTCCTCCAGCAATTCTGCCGTGACCTGGGATCTTGGCTTAAGCCGACAACAGGACTCTGGGATCTGTACAACTGTCCATAGAACTGGTGGACCTCTCACAAGATCTCATCTCGGGATGAAATGACAGTGCCGTCGTTGGCTCTCAGTTTAGTCAACTGGCTTTGGCCGACAGACAGATCTCTTGCGAATACTTTTGAGCCTTGGTTCCGCTCTATCACCTCTTTAATGCGGACAGCATTAACTTGGCGAATATCATGTCACACGGCCTTGGAGATCTGTCTGTTTAACCGCCTCAGGCAGGACCAATCGGCTGAAGACTGGACTGTCATTTCTTTTCTCCTTTCCATGAGCTTGAGAGTATGGTCCTAGAGTTCACGAGTCCTACTAACGCGAAGGGCCTTGAAGTACGTCGACCCGATCGCTTGGACAGTTTGCACGAACCTGCTGTTCAAATCGCTCGCTGATTCGCACTCATCTAGACATTGGAAGCGATTTTGTAGTTCGAGCTGAAAGCTCTCGGGGTTCTGGTATTAGGCAGGTGTTGATCGGAGCGTAGACTTCATTAAGCGTGACCTCTCGACTTTCGTGCTAATATTCAAGATGCCCCTGACTAGTCGGTGATCACTCACAGTTTCAATCCTGCTGATCACTGAGACATCACTGAATATGTGTCGTTTGTCCAACAAGATGAAGTCAATCTCGTTTTTTACTGAACCATCAGGGCTGATCCAGGTCCATTTCCGCTGGGGCTGTTTTCTGAAGAAGGAATTCATCATGAAGAGGCCTTCCTTCTCCAGAAAATCAGCCAGCATCTGGCCCCTGTGATTCCTCTGCCCGAAAACATAGTGGCCCACTTTCAGCTCATCGTCTGTCCTTTTGCCTAGTTTTGCGTTAAAGTTCCCCATAACCACCGTGAAGTAGGTTTTAGACGAGCGTATGGCCTTCGAGATATCCTCATATAGGGCCTCCACCTCGTCATCGGAGTGTGTCGAGGTCGGTGCGTAAACCTGTATGACCTTCAACGAATACCTTTTGGTTATTCTGAGTATAAGGTACGCTACCCTACTCGACACAATCTCAATCCTCTCCACGTTGCCTACGAGAGACCTGCGGACGATAAGCCCAACACCTCCTTGGGACTGGTGGTCGCCCTCCCGGTGGAAGAGCAAGTTCCCGGACTGGAGGATTGTCGTGCCCTCACCCTCTCTTCGGACTTCTGACAACCCTATAATGTCCCAGCGGATATTGCTCAATTCCTCTTCCAGCTCGGTGATTCTCTCATCGGTTTAAGTGTCCGAACGTTGTGTGTTACCAGGGCCAGAGGTCATTGTTTGTGGTAGCATTTCCGCGACCGGAGATTCTTCGCACCCCCTGCTCCGCCGTTACCGGGCCCGCTACCGTTAGGCCACGGAATAGCGGAGCTGCCATGACAGGGGGCCATTTTATGTTGTGTGCTTGTCATGGGGGGATAATGCCGTAATCGCCACGCTTGGCAGGCGGGTTGGCGATTGCAGTGGATGTTGTTAATACTCGAGGGAGTGCTGCTGCCCACTCCCCCGGTATTCCCTCAGTCGGCTCTTACGACTCCCGTGGGTAGAGAGGGGTGGGACAATTCTGCCGGCCCCACATGGCAAAAATAAATATATATCTAGTAATAAATATAGCCTGTGCTACTAACGAATAATGTATCATTCACGTGCTACTAACGAATAATGTATCAACGGTGAAAGAAATTTTGACATCAGTCTAGTAGTTTTTGAGTTTATTCGTTACAAACACACAAAAATACTTTAAGCTAATATAATTGTCGTTTATTAATTATTTTTGGCCCGAAGGGATTGCACTGCGTCCTTGATCCACCCGAGTCTTTTCGGGTCAAATGGGTAGTGTTACATTGTTGTTGTTGTACTATTAGTTGTTATTGTTTTGAAAAGTAGCTATAACCATAGATTCACTTGTTCATTCATAGAGTAACACCTGTCTCTCACAGGGGTAGGTAAAAAACTGGATTGCCATTTGCCACAAAAACGGTTTTCCATCGCACTTTTTTCGCCCGTTAGAAAGTGACGTGACGCACGACGAACGTCATTACCGTGATTTGGATGACACACAACACAAAGTGCGAAAACGGGAAATTGAAAATAATAGTCACGAACAGGATTTAAAAAACAGTTTCAGATGAATTGCCAATTCAACCATCGTAACAACTGCTGCTTCGAAAGCAACGTGTTATCGAAATTCGTAGTCCTGAGCAGTGGTCACGGTGGCTGAATTGGTAAAGCATTTGGAACGGTTTTGCACAATGCATTTTCAAATACTGCTGGCTGCTGGTGAATATTATTTTAATGATGTCACATTTTCACAAATTGGGTTCATTTATATGGCTGCACGTCAAATGCTAAATAAATATGTCTAAAAATTCTGATAATTGATAATAAAAGCCTCCATCGTCTTTCCGCGGAATAAAACAATAACCAAACAGTTTTTCTTAAAAACACTTTTCTAGAATAAAATCATAATTCTAACACTAACTAAGCCGAACCAAGGGTAGGTTTGTGGGCTACGTTTAACATACTTTTTCTCGCCTTTGGCACTCTTTCCCCTCTTTAATTACAAACCAGAATGCAAATAAGTTATAAAAATATGTAACTTACCCGGAGTTTTAAATACAGTATTCTTTACTTTCATCATAGCAAATAATTGAGAAGTTGAAAAGGTATTTATTATCTAATTCTAATAATTAAGAGTTTTCTTCTGGTCCTTGTTTGCCAAATGATGCCAAAAAATATAAGTTACTTCACCTAAGTTTCATGAGTAATTAGTAACTCATTCGTACAATAACAAAGTTTTTGTCTTCGTAAACAAGTCTTCCGAAAAAAGTCCTGAATATGATTCTTGACTTTGAAGCACAATAACCTAATTATACTTTTTCTTATTATAATTAAAATGAGAAATATTCGACAAAGAGAGTAATTTTTTAGTAGTAAGTAGTATTGAGGTCGATCCTTGAAAAGAATCGCTGAATACGTAGTGCTTATAAACTCGTTGTTTCTTAATAATTTAATAACTTAAGATTAAATGAAGATATCAAAATAATTATTTAAAAAGAGTGTCTAAAAATAAAACTTAAAAAAAAATTATATCTATCCAGTAGTTTTCCGTGATGCACGCCCAAAGACAGTCCTCTATCATTTTATTTATGTAGATTAGGGGAGCCTAATCTACATAAATTCTGTAAATATATGTTAAGGTTGTCATTATTTTTCAGTTCGTAGGAAAAATAATGAATGAATATATTCATATAATTAATAGTTCGCTTCGCACGGGTACAAGTTATTAATGAAGAACACTTTAGGATCTTCCACTGAAATCTATAGAAGAAAAAAATACATATTCTTTCTTAATAAAATATCTAAATATTAGTGAAAACGTGTAAATACTACTAATATGTAGATATTTTCACTATGATGTAAATAAATATCCACAAATTAGTGAAATTATCTACATATTCGTGAAAACATGCTTAAAAAAAACAGAGCTGTGTCTGGCCCATTTAAAAAATAATCAAGAAAAATGACCGTATTACTATTTACACATAGGTATATGTCTGAGCTTATAACATTTTATCTGTGTGCTTATTTGTGTACTGCGTTAATACTACTGAACGTATATTGATCGTGGTTTTCATTTGACATATATCTTGGTTAAATCTAAAAACTGGTTCACGTTTTTTTTTATTGCATATGGTGGCAGACTAGCCACGGCCGACCTAATAGTAAATGGTAACCGTCGCTCATGGACTCAATTATGCCGAGAGTATCGTCAAGCTACTACTCACCGTTTCATTTCACATATGAGATGAAAGAATTAACGGCTATCGCCTGCTACAGCCAAAACACACTGATGTGCTTCATGGCTGGGCACATTTGAGATGGTGGTACCAACCCGCTCGGGCCCGATAACAGGTGAGTACTTCCACTTGGTACCCACCACTACCACCAGCAATGCAATGCAAAATATTTGCTTTCTCTTAGTTGCCTCGTACGACAGCCGTGGGAAATAATAGGGCGGTGAAACTTGTATTCTTAGTTTGTCACTACACGGACGCTACTATATCGGAAACCTAAGACTACAGCAGAAGCTGGTATGTTAAGATAATGTTAATGCTGTACTTTGAGCTCCAGATTATATGTTTATAATTTCATGATGATTAATTAAATAATTACAGCTCGAAAGCATTATAATATACGAAAAAAAACTTTCACGTTTTTCATAATATGATTACATAATAGACCATGGAGAGCGACTTCATTAAAATTTATATTAATATTTATTGAAGTAGGAAAACTTAAGATAAAAAATACGAAAAATACGGACACAAATATCAAAATTCTTTGGCAATTTCAACCGTGTTTAAGTCAATAAATTGGTGTTATTTAATCAGGCGAGAGCACTTCCAATGAAATAGGCGGAAATTTTACAAGTATCCTAATAAAACTTCTGCGGAGTTCGGAGCCAGAAGTTGGGCGGACGCGTTGAAATATTCAACAAATACTATACGTACGATCACAATAGATAGTCATGGGGTGTTTGTGATATGCCGACTGAGGGAATACCGAGGGATTGGGCAGCAGCACTCCCTCGAGTATTAACGACATCCACTGCGATCGCTAACCCGCCTGCCAAGCGTGGCGATTACGGCATTATCCCCCATGACGGGGCCGCTCGTTGTGGCGTTCTCTTGGGGAGGCCTATGTCCAGCAGTGGACGATGAAAGGCTGATGGATAGATGGATGGATGGATGGAACTGTGTGGTAATAAATTATGGAACTGTATGGTGATAAATAAAATATAGAAGGCAAACGTGTTTTTAAAATAAATAGCAGTATCCCGTGATTATTTTTTTAAGTTTTAAATTCAATCCTCCAGTTTATGCTCTTAAAGATGAAATTAAATTAAAATTCTTAATTTATAACCCAATTCTGAATGTTGCTATCCCCAAAAAAATATATAAAATTACATCACGCGGTTTGCCCTCCAGTTTTTTTTTAATTTGATTACCATGTACTTTCTCAGAAACCATCTCTATATACGATATGTATTCAGAATCTTACACGTGAAAAGTTACATACATATGTATGTCAATCTGAGTAACATAGTGTATGGCAGTGTAAGTTTAGTACGTATACATATCATCTCAACCAAAATTAATACTTTGTATATAAAGACAAATTTCCCCATGTTTGGCCACTATGATTTGTCTAGGTAGTTACAAAAAGTATTGAAATATTTGCCACAGTCTAAAAAAATTAAAACTATCACCTAACTTTCAATGTTATTACTTATTACGTTTTTTTTATATTCTGCGATATACACCAAATTTAAATCAATATGCACTTTAAGAAAAGTTAGTAATTAACACAAAGTGTGAAGTTAAATTGAAAATACCAGTCACGAGCAGGATTTGAACCTGCATCTCCTGGATACCGTTCAAATGCTTTCTAAATTCAGCCGTCGTGACAATTGCTCGGGACTGCTAATTCGAATAACACATTTATCCTTAACGTAACGCACACATTGTGTTAATTTATATGGCTAAGCATGTCGAATGCTAAAAAAATATTTAAAAACGACTAAAAAAATTAGTAATGTTTAAATACTTAACTTTTACATCTGATCAGACTAGGCTAGCGGAAATACATACTCGTACATTAATATTTCACTACTCAATCCTAAAAAAATTCCTCAGCTGAAGAACTAAGCTCTGACGACTTGGGATCTTGGACTATAAGATTTTTTATTTCCCCTTTTACACAGATGCTTATATAGGAATCTGTAGTATGCCAATTATTGTCGTTTTATTACCGTAAAGCATATTTTAATTTAGAGTTTCGACCTTTATTCTTCCTAAGTACTACATACTGCTTGCATTTTTCACCATGGCATTGTAAAAATTTGTTGTAATATTTTCGAAATTAAGTCCTACATATAAATAATTTTAAATTATAAAGTTTGCAGTAGCAATGACACTTATATTTATAAACAATAGGCAGCATTTCCTGTAATCCATATTAGTAATTTACGATACATTAACACCAGTTACGAGCCGGAGAGATTATGATAATTTATTTACTTGAAAATAAATTATGTTGAAGCACCTTCAGAGGTGTCACGACTACAATGGTTACAATAGAATGGCAGATAGGTCTATGTCATCTCTTTAAAAAGCCTTTGTATTAAATGATTAATGTACGAAACTTGAGCGGAAAATATTAACAGTAAACGGCAGATTATACCAGTTATGTACATTTTTCTTTGCACGTAGACTTAGAACTTAATACATTGTTGCTTCAATTTTTTCGAAAAAAGTATCATTAACGTGTAGACATGAGGATTTTAAACAATATATAAATATTATAATGGATCTAATTTAGAAAACTCAGAGAAGTATTCTGGAAGATACTACACATAACAACAGCTGAAAGAAAATGTTTATGTATTTCATACGTAAAGTTAATATTACTTATAATATATTATTTTTAATTATATAATAAACTGATACTTTGCTATATTTTTTTGTTCCACTATTGTGCACGGGTCTAATTTAGTGATCAGAGGGATTAGGCCATAGTCCACAACGCTGGCCCAGTGTGGGTTGGCAGATTTTACAGGTCGTCGAAAAAATCTTTCAGGAATACAGGTTTCCTCACAATTTTTTCCTTCACCAAGCAGTGATAAAAGGTAAACAAATACAAAATAATTTTGAAAAGTCAGAGGTGAGTGTCGTAGGAGGTTTGGACCTGGGACTGGGGTTCGAACTCGATACCACTGTCTTTGCAGTCCTTGGATTTACCGCTATGCTATCACTGCGTTTACTTACTTATCATCACGCCATTTCCCTTGCGGGATAGGCAGAGAGAACAGAGTGCCAAGAGGTTCTATTCTTGCATACATCTCTCGCTTCCTCAACATTCATAACTCTCTTCATACACGCTCGCCGGTTTCGGAGACTCCTGACTCCACTTTCCTTCAATACATGACCGATTTGGTCTAGGTAGGTGATGATGGTCTCCCCCTGTACCTACATCCTTCCACTTTCGCATTGTATATCTTCTTAGCCAGTCGCTCGTCCGGCATTCTTTCCACATGTCCGAACCATCGGAACATTCCCTTTCGTATCTTTACACCAATACTCTCTTTCATACCTACTCGCTCTCTTACGTCGTCGTTACGAATGCGGTCAGTCAGCCTCACTCCACAGATCCTCCGCAGAGATCGCATTTCGACCGCATTGATTTTACTCTTATGCTCCTTTTTGCATACCCAACTCTCGCTTCCATATAATAACGTTGGTACAAGCACTGCGTTGTGTATTGCGACACGTGCCTTCTGGCTGAGGTGATGACTGCCGAGAAGTTATCCCAATGCTCCGTTCACTCTATTTCCCGCATTCACTCTTCTCTCTACATCAGTGGTGTACCTTCCATCCCGACTGAATTCACATCCAAGATATACAGATTCATCCACTTGTTCTAGCACACCATTTCCTATTGCTACTCTAACATCTGTTCTGGCTTCTTCTCTTTCAAAAAACATTATTTTGGTTTTGCTCACATTCACACGTAGGCCCCTTTTCTTACAATCTTCTGCCATTACATCGACTAGGGTTAACAGGTCAGCCGTGGACTGCGCTAATAAAACCGCATCGTCTGCATATAGCAGAGACCTAACCACTGAGTCGCCCATTTGAACCCACATTCATTTCATTCAACTTTTGTAGAAATTTATCCAGATATATGATAAACAGTCTGGCTGATAGAACGCAGCCCTTTTTAACGTTTAAATTTGTTTTTATTGTATTACATAGCTTTGGTAGAACTTACATAACTTGAAGAAACTCTAGACGAAGATGTCATGTACTCTCCGAAGTTCACACGCCACCGTTATAGACTCCCTTGTAGAAGCATTCGATATAAATCGATATTGGGTAAAATATAGATTACATATATAATTACATCGAAAATGTAATTATATATGAAAAGTCTTGTCTTTAAAAAATCACCATTTTTTATTACAAGGGTCAAAAAAATGTATATCCGGTCGCCTGATACACTACACTAAGCTGTTACCGTAATCCATAGACAGAACAAGCGTACTAAACCAATATCAATACTAGGTTTAGTAGTCGGTACTAAGTATTGGCAGCTTCCTCATATAAAAAATAATATTGATTTATTAAATGCCCTTGCAGTAAAACTACAAATCTGTCTCTTTTATACCTATACATAAAGACAAAGCAGGCAAAAAACAACCAATCATTGAATCCGACAGTCTATGTACAATGTAAATGTCTTTTTAATTGTAACTGTCAACTTCCCCGCCAAGATCGAATATTTATCGAAGTAGAAGCCCTGCCCAAGTACTCACCTCTGGTCAAGTAGTCACCACCTATATATCACAGGAAGAGTAACCATTCTATTGGAAAAAATCCCTTATTTGTTATAAGGGTTTTATTTCTCACTGCCAGTCTTCTTTCCGATCTAACAACTGCCGGTTTGCAGTGAACTTCACAGTCCTCAAAGGATACTCTCGAGGCAGAGCACTGTCATCATCTAGCTAGCGAAACTACTGCAACCCTTCTGTCATCATCCAACCCCGCCCGATCTACGTGCGAGCTATGGCTTTGGGAGCGCAGGCCCTCGACACAGGGCTAGTGGAACTACCCGGGCCCTGCAGGAAAGTGACTTTCTTTTATTGGCCTGGACCAAACCAACACGATACGAACTTACACACTAAAATTCTTTTATATGAACGGGAATAAGCACATTGACATATTGGCATCTTTTATTTACCCTGACACACCAATTCAAGAAGGATTTAGTATTTTATTCATTCGATAAATAGAAAATCCCATTTAAAATATTTGGTTTTATCTTAAATATTTTTCTCAACGACTTCGACCCAACAACGAACGAATCATATTGCAACCGTAAGTAGTAAATTCAAACTACTAATATTGTTTCTGTAAGGTTTTACTTCGTTTATTTTTAAAATAAACTAATTTCATACATTACATATCATCGAAAATATTGATTCCCACACTACATAACTATTTGTGTCATACCATTCATGCATCCATCCATCAGCCTTTTAACGTCCACTGCTGGACATAGGCCTCCCCAAGTGAACGCCACAACGAGCGGTCCTGCGCCGACCGCATCCACGAGTTGTTATTATAACTCTGAGTGTACCTTGTCTCCGTTAACTGTGAGTATACAAATTCATCACGATACAACGATTATTCATTAGTACAGGCTATCATCTCTAACAAAATTAATGTTTCACATCTACCAGGCATCTTATGATGACTGATTTGCTTTTTTAATTGCAATTGTAATACTAATGGCATATTATTTCGCTAAGTTGAGAACGTTAAACTAAAATTAACTGAATAGAACTTAAAATTTTCTATCAGTATTTATACACTGAATTGTATTTGATACAACTGCAAATAAATAAATAATCCTCCAATAACATCTAAATCTAAGAATACTCGAACACATATAATTTACTCAGTAATCAGCTTGTTTATATTCAGACATTAAATTATACATGAATCAAATCAGAATACATAAAAGTGTGAAAATGTCGCACGTATTGTGCGATATTTCAGTTCACAAGAGTGTGTCGTTCACACGCCTGGTACGGACGAGGGCTTAGCAAACAGAGCTACAGAATTGAGTATCTAACCACTCCTGTATGTCCTATGCCGTGATATCAAAATTCAAGGCTGTTTTCATAGTAGATATATAAAAGGGTTATTTATGTTGTATGTGAATAATATAGTAACGTAAAAAATGGTGGACAGAACCATATCAGAAGCGGGAGGCGTTAGAACGGACGGATGATAAAAAATGGGAAGGTGGACAGTAACAGAGAAGATAAGGAGGTACAAATTATTTGTGGATAAGGAAAAAGAGATTTTTTGTAGTAGCGGGATTTGAACCCGCGTCTTTTCCAATCCGGAGAAGTGCTCTAAGCCACTGAGCTATAGTACAGATCCTTCGATCATCCCAATTTCCTTATCACATTTGTCTTAACGACCAACGTCATCTATCGTAAACGCATTTAAATGCAATTATCCACTATAGTAAGTTTAATTTTGCAATTAAAATTCATAGTATTTAGTGTGGCGGAGCATGTCAAATGCTAAAAAATTATAGATCAAAGATCCTTATCTTTATATTAACTAGTGCTTAACACTGATCTTCTATGAGAGGGTGGTAATTTTCCAGCAAGACTGCCCATTTATGATAAGAGAAGAAAGGCTTTTCCACTAGAAAACGTTAACTTATCTATTGATATAATTATACTTTCATTCATAAAAATAAAATACTCCTACTGTTGTTTTTCATATGATGAGTGAGAACGCTGGAGGCCTAAGCTTCCATTCTGTCCTCTTCATATCATCCTGCCTCCCCAAATCTTATCCCTTTTCTTTAAGTAGATGACGCTCGAGTGATGCCTCTGATGTTGCTAACGGCTACGGTAAACGATTACCATCAAGTGGGCCGTGTGCTTGTTGCTTGTTTGACACCCTTGTAATTCTCCTGACTAAATAACAGTGAAATCCATTTCGTAAGTGGGGAAACAGACAGATGTGGTTATAATTATATCTTTAATATGACCATATATAGATAAAAAATATATTTAAAGAGTCCCTAATATTTACGTAATATTAATGGGTGTGATTCAGCTCCACTGAAGTAATGTAACATATTAGATCTATTTTTTTAGCAATTGACATGTTCCGCTACTTTTTAAAGTACAACGTAAGACAAATGTGATTAAGAATTTGGGATGATCGAAGGATCAGTAGGGTAGCTCAGTGGCTTAGAGCACTTCCCCGGATTGGAAAAGATGCGTGGTTCGATTCCCGCCCCTACTAAAAATCTCTTTTTCTTTATTCACAAATAATTTGTACTTTAATGTAACATAGTTCCAGTGGCCCGCCAATAAAGGCGAAAAGACGGCACACGGCGGGTTTATTTAGTGGGTGAGGGCCCCACACTACCCTGTTCGTTGCCCCGAACGATGGGGTGTGCGGTTAGGAACATTTATTCCCACCTTAACAAAAACAAAAGTTGTGATTTGGCTACTTAATAGTAATTAGTTAAAAAGATCAGTACGTAATTTCATGCATGGATATAGCACAAACTCTAATGAAGTAATACAAATTCAGTAACTTTAGTATAAAATATAATACATACTTTTATATTCCAAGTTGATACCTCAGACTAAATAAAAAATAAAGACACCACATTGTCACCTAAATCGATGTGTGTGGCTGGCTTTAGAATTGTCCCACCCCTCTCTACCCACGGGAGTCGTAAGAGCCGACTGAGGGAATACCGGGGGAGTAGGCAGCAGCACTTCCTTGAGTATTAACAACATCAACTGCGATCGCCAACCCGCCTGCCAAGCGTGGCGATTACGGCATTATCCCCCATGACGGGGCCGCTCGTTGTGGCGTTCTCTTGGGGAGGCCTATGTCCAGCAGTGGACGTTAAAAGGCTGATGGATGGATTGTCAACTAAAAAGTGAAGCCACTTTTTTTAAAGATGTCTGCATAAAAGTATTGTTCACCGGAAAGAGATAATCTCTATAATTTGGTTAAATTTTTAAAGTGTTATATTTAAAACATAAAGGGAGTAAAAGTATAAAGTAAGTTTACAGCAAATCATATAGCGAATGTTATGGCGCTGACGACGTATTCATGTACGTAATGAACGTACGAAATCTTACAGTGATTTGGGGTAATTTTAAATCATACTCTGGTAACACTCGTGGTTTATGATACTTCGTTTTGGCATGGTTTTGTTTGTATTTGTGTGCGTGACCGCGTGTAATTACAAGGTTGGCATGGTTTTATATGGCTTCACTGGATTGTTCATAATGCTCCGTCTATATTTTGTAGTTAGTCTGAGGTTGATAATTAGAAATCTTTAGCAGTATGACACAAAACAAGATATTATAATTTTAGTGTAATAACCACAAACTCGTTTGTACCTATACAAACGATTTTGTGGTGCAGTCATCTGAAAATATTTCAACGTAATTATCAAAAGACTGTGCTTAACTCAAGTTTGCTAATAAAGTGGATGGTTAAATTCCAAACAGGCCCAGCGCTTGAGACTAAGGATGGGGTTACATGTGATATGATAATCAGGTAAGCTGGTCATCTAAGGGTGTAAGCTAATATAGTACGTATTAGTTTTAAAGAAACATAGTGTTTAAACTTAAATAATTGCTTCTATATGAAATTCAATTTACAATAAAAATCAATATCAAAAAAACATTTGAATTGGTGCCCAATACAATGGGACACTAAACTAATATGTTTTAGAAAGATGTCTTTATGTCATCATCATCATCAGCCTTTCGACGTCCACTGCTGGACACAGGCCTCCCCAAATTGGGGCTATAGTGCCGTGATCGCACGCTTGGCAGGCGGGTTGGCGATCGCATTGGATGTTGTTAGGTAATACTCGAGGGAGTGCTGCTGCCCACTGCCCCCGATATTCCCTCAGTCGGCTCTTACGACTCCCATGGGTGGAAAGGGGTGGGACAATTCTAAAGCCGGCGCCACACGGCACTGTCTTTATGTCAACAGAAATTTTATAATTATTAGTATGGCTAAATAAAAGCAGTTTTGTATATAAAAGATAACAAACTTGCGGTTGGAATTAAACTCTGTATTGTAGGAGTTTTTGTAGAGCGAATATGAGGTGTAAATAATTTAATTGCGAATGTAAATGTGTGCTGTATATGAAACCATACTTATAACACTCATCTCAGTGAAACTGTTACAAATAATTATAATTCACAAATAAACTTTAATAAGATTTTAATATAAGTTTGTTTTCTTTTTACTGTACTTTTAAAACGCAAGGCGCGTTGCATTTTTTCTCGTATTCTTTTGTTCTGTAAACTCTAGTAGCAGTTCCATAAATTTCCATAATAAATTACGTAATGCACTGAATTGAATTAAGGTTGCTTATCCCTATGCTCAGAAAGATTAAAATTTTGATACGTAGGTATTTAGTAAACAAATTTTAAAAGCACATATTTCAATATGTACTATGTTAATACTTCAACATTCACAAAATTATACCCGTTCTTACAATCTTCCTTTCCACTCCAATAATTCGAACGAGATACCGCTCCAAGTGTAAACACGCCCCAAGAAAGTAAAGATCGAAGTAAAACTTTGGAAATTGATCCGAAGTGTACCGAGAGTTCTCTTCGTCTCTATTGAAAACATACCTACTTATAATGATATCTTATAGCTTGGAGAAGCCCTGGTACCTTGTACTGGAATGACGTCATTGCCGGCTTGGTTCGGTATTTTATAATTTGTATTGGTTAAGTTTGACATACAAGTTAGGACATACAAGTTTGTGATATCTTTTAGTATTTTGATAGAATATGTACTAGTATTAACATTCACGCCTACATCCTCGAAGGGGTAGGCGGAGGTGTATTACACACCCATTGTTCGCCAACTGTTTAAGTTCCACGTAGTTCGTCACCCCCTATGGGCGAACCTATTGCCGTCTACTGTGCACATTTCCAAACTCCGGGATGACTGACTACTGAGAATTTTCTTTTTATGAAAAAGCTCAATAACACTGCCCGACCCGGGGATAGAACCCGAGACCTCATGATCAGCAGTTACTCACATTACCCCTGCACCACCGAGGCAGTCTAGGCAATTTACTAGTATTATCCCAAGGAAAAACAAAAAAAATTATGAACTTTCACAATTTCATATTTTTATTCGCTCCATAATTACTAATAAATATATCCTCTCTTTGCAGCGTATTGCTAGACAGTCTGCCTTTTTAAATAATTATTTTATAATTAACAAAACACCCGGAACCCGATATAGTAGTGAGATAAAACGAACACCAGTTTTAAATTAAATTAAGACCTATCAAACAAAGCTTTCATCAGTTGAACAAACAAGTAAACGGACAAATAAACAAAAACTCTAAAAATATGTTTTGTATTCAGACACGCCCAAGTAATACACAATTATTTTCAACATCTTAAACTAAATTCTACCTCCTACTTCGTTAGCGTGGACTGGACAACTCTAGTTAATTGTCTCAATGCAAATAAAGTATCCCACAGTCACCATCTATTTTTCCGGGATAAAAAAGAGCTTATGTAGTTTATTAGGCTCCAAATTATATGTATGCAAATTTTCGCCATGATCGGTTCGGTAGCTTTTTTTATACAGGGTCTGTCGTAAATAATGGATAACCCGTTAATCGGAGATAGCCCTGATGCCAGCCTACAAGAAAATCGACTTTTTATTTAAGGATTGCCATTGGTGTGAAAACGGTAGACAATTTTGTATTTTTTTTGTACTTTTTTGCTTATTCATTCGGTCACCATTTCATCAAAATAACTTATTTTAATGTACTTTTTTTGTAGATGACTTCTGGACACTTGTATTATTATATTAGATTAGTATAATAGACATTTTAAATTTAAATACTGTCAAATTTTACATTTTAAGCACTACGTAAGTACATTTTTTTCATCATTTCAAGATTTTAACATTAACTGTGAATAAAAATGTACTATGCTACAGCTACCCATTGTCTTAAATATATGCCTAGTTTATCTAGATTCTAAAAAGGTATTATACATGTATACTTTATAAGTAATATTAGTTACACAAGTGAAATAACTTAGCAAGGTCAACATTTTGGTTTCAAGAAATGTGTCAAATCACAATGATTTAGGCTCCTAATATGATTTTATTCAATACTTTCTGATATTTACGCGAATGTTACACATTTTGAAATAAAACTACGTTTACGGAATCTATCGCGTTTACTTGATTTTACTACTATACGTCAGATATCTTGGACGTCTATCATCAAGTCCACCCGTGATCATGAATGCTGTAAAGTATTCGAAACGTCGGGATAGTAGTAAAATCAAGTAAACGCGATAGATTCCGTAAACGTAGTTTTATTTCAAAATGATTTTATTCAATAAGAATGAGCAATTTTATTACTAAATTGTCAATTTAACTTTGAACTGTACCAAAGGACAGTTTTGTTTTCATACATTTTTAGAATCTACATAAACTAGGCATGTTTTTGAGATAATGGGCAGCTATAGCATAGTAAATTTTTTTTTCACAGTCTATTAATGTTACAATTTTGACATGAAGAAAAAAATTTACTTACAAAGTGCTTAAAATGTAAAATTTTATAGTATTTTGCATTAATAATGACTAATATAGTAATCTAATATAATAATAAAAGTATCCAAGAGTCACATACAAAAAAAAGTACATTAAAATAAGTTATTTTGTTGAAATGGTGACCGAATGAATGAGCAAAGAAGGAAAATTAAAAAAAATACAAAATTGCCACGAATGGCAATCCTAAAATAAAAAGTCAGTTTCCGTTAATCTCCTATTAACGGGTTATCCATTATTTACGACATACCCTGTATAATGATGGTAAGCAGCCGTGTTTATTTCAAACATCTTTTAAAATACTTTGTCGAATGGAATACAAGGAAATACACTTAAGTTTTTTGATGAGTTGCTTTTGACACTTGGCTAAACAACTGGCATACTTATTACAACTGCATAAATTAGAACTAGTTTAGATCTTCAATGATTACAACTGAAAGTTATATGATTTTCGATTCTAAGTGTGAAGCAAAACATGAGACACGCTCTGCTTTGGCAGATTTCGCATTGCAAGTAGAAGCACTTGATGTAGGAACTGAGTAATACGGCAAATTGTTTATAATTGAAAAATGTCATTTGCACTCTGACGTCCCGTGGTGCCACTCGGATTAGGGTCGCCCGTCAAAATATCGTATTGCGACCGTTTAGGTACAATGTACAAGAATAAGATTTTCATTGTGAGTTTTACTACTACTTTTTGAATAATTAAGTATTTTTTTTGCATAATATGTGCAGTGACAGCTTGCGGGGCACCAAGGACTGCAAAGGCAGTGGTATCGAATTCGAATCCTTGTCTTAGAGCCCCGTACGGCAAACACTTCTGACTTTGAGATTTTTTGAAAGATTCCTGAGAGGTTTTCTTGACGGCTTGGGAAGCCTGCCAATCCGCACAGGACCGTCGTGATAGACATACAGTCTAAATTTCACTCACTCTGAGAAGAGGCCTGTGCCAATAGTAGGAAGGATTTGGTTTATAAAAAAAAAAAAAACTGTTATTTGTTGGATTTTATAGCTGTGTAAAATAAATTGATATAATCACCTTTTCATTATATTCCTTTGTATGGGTAATTAGTCTACTATGGAAGTAGAAATAGGCTAACAAATTTTTGACTTCGCTCGCTTTATCTTCCTAGCCTTATCCCAAACTTTGCTGAGGTCAGCTTCCAACAACTTATAATGACTGCCAGGATGTTATTTGAGAGAGAGAGTTTTAAGGTACCTATCTAAGAATGAAGAAGGTGACACCTGTTCAACAAATAAGTGTAGCGCACATAAGTATATGATGGCAGCCCAGCAATAATTTCTCAAACAATTCAACTTAATAATATTGCAAGTGGGTTATGATTTCCTAAAAAAAATAAGATAATAATAATCACCACCTCATTATGTTGCCTTTAATGGTTAATGTGAAAAGTCTAATGAAATATAAATAAGCTACTACTTTTTTTACCTCCTCTACTTATCACATAATATACAAGATAGCCTATGAATTAAATAGAAGACAAGACAATAAGAACCTTTTCCTGGAATTGGCTGTATGTAAAACCTTGGTATTATGACTTTTTCAAGAATAGATTTCGGTTTAAAGCAGTTACAATAGTGGTAAGTAATTTTTCTACCATCGGCTCGTATCTAATCGTAACTTAACATTAATCCGGCGATCTCCTACAACTTGTGCCAACACACAAATAGGAAATTACTAGGCCGAGTTGCGTTTTGCAACCTTTGCTGTGACAAACTAACTAAATCCTAAACTTATTTTTAATCATAAACGTCGGTTCCATAGAGCTCCAATGCTTTATTAGCATTTATCAAACGCTTTTATGCTTTATAGCTTCATATAGTTTGCTATTATGAAGGTCGGGCAATATTATTTAAGCGTATTTAAGACTTGCTTTAAAATAAAACTGATTATCAAGAGTGAGGTAGTTTAGCCTTAATTAAAATAAGAAGAAAAAATACAAGTTGGCCTTACGAGTATGTATTAAGTGATTAGGTATGAATTAATTTAAAAACGAATTCAAACGATCGAAAACTACTTAATAACTTTTATTTATTATGTTAGTATTCATATTTTTAGGATTAATATATTTAGGGTCATTTGTTGCCGAGCGGTCCTGAGGATACCTCGTGTTGAGGCGAAACACGTGTCGAATTTGTGTTCGGAGTTTTGCCGAATATTACAACGTTATGGTTCTGAGAGTTCTGTCGTGTATAGCATGGTTGCATCGCATTGGTGAGAATTTTTGTTATTGCTGCTCTGCTCACATTCTCCTCTATCTGTGAGAATGCGGATTGGCAATCTTACGTTATTTTGTGTGTATCCACAGATAACCGGGATTGACAGTCCGTGGGTGAGTGGTGGGCTCTCCTTCTAAAATATTTATTCTATAACATTAAATATATTTCCTTAGGAGACCTTGTCTCCTAATCTCAATTTTTTAATTCAAATTAGGAGGCCATAAAACTTACTTATAGTTAGTCCTTTATATAAAAATAGTGATGTAATGCAAACCATCTAAAACAAAAGATCGAACAGTAAAAATTTTACTTACTAGCCGCCCAATGTTTATAGATTTTGTAAAACAATTAGCGTTGATACTGCAATATAACGATTGAGCTCCATTAATAGTAAGAGAACATTTTCTATTATTATTTCCCTCCGGGAAAGGCTCTTAACAAGCAATAATTGTTTCAGCTTTTATGAAGGGAGGTTCAGTAATGATTTATTGGAGCAAAATATTCGTGGTAGGTACCGCTGAAATGTAGACTTTTATAAGAGCCTATTCAAATTAGGTAGTCGTTGCTTAATACAGACGCCATTATTAATGAGTGACTATGAATACCGTATTTTGAAATAAATTATCTTAATTACCCTGCGATGAAAAGGGAGCAGTAATTTCAAACTGACAGCACAGATGGCGGAGTGGTTTAGATACCGGTCTCCCGCCCGAGTGCTGTGGGTTCTATTCCCACACAGGACAACTCTTTGTGTGACCCACAATTGGTTCTTCGGAGTTTGGTCGTACTGTATGTTCGTGTAATTATATGTTTGTAAAGTCCCCGACGATACAAGGAATACTCCTTAGCGCAGGGTGTTGTTACATTTCCGGGACGGCCTCCGAATACGGTCTCGGCCTTCAGGCCCATCGTGTTGCTGGACGAGGCGGGCAAACTCCTCGAGCGGGTAGTCGCTGCCCGCATCGTCCGGCACCTAGGAGCGGTTGGCCCCGACCTGTCCGACGCCCAGTTTGGATATCGGGCGGGTCGGTCTACGGTCGACGCCATTCTGCGCCTGAAGGCCGCGGCTGCGGAGGCCGTCACCTCGAGGGAAGTGCTGTTGGCGGTGTCGCTCGATGTCGCCAACGCCTTCAATAGTCTGCCATTCGGCTGCATCAAGGAAGCACTCCGGTACCATGGAGTGCCCCTCTACCTAAGGCGGCTGGTGGCAGACTACCTGGACGGCCGCAGCGTCCTCTTCGTGGACCGGGAAGGGGACGTTGTAAGGAGGGCTATGTCGTGCGGCGTCCCGCAGGGTTCCGTTCTTGGGCCGCTCCTGTGGGACATCGGCTACGACTGGGTCCTCCGTGGCCGGCTCCCCCCCAGGCTGGGCGTAATTTGCTACGCAGACGATACGCTCGTCACAGCCCGGGGCAGGACCCTCGAGGAGGCGGCAACGCTGGCCACCTCAGGTACCGCGGAGGTGGTCAGGCGGATCGAGGCGCTAGGGCTTAGGGTGGCCCTTGAAAAGTCGGAGGCCCTACTCTTCCATGGGCGCCGACGGGGCCCGCCCGCCAGCGCCTCGATAACGGTCAACGGTGTGGGCTTCCCAATCCAGGCCCACATCAAATATCTGGGCCTGGTATTGGATGGACGGTGGCACTTTGACGAGCACTTCCGCCGTCTTGCGCCAAGGCTCGTCAACACGGCGTCCGCCCTCGGGTGACTTATGCCGAATTTGGGCGGACCGAGTCTTGCGTGTCGACGACTCTACGCGGGGGCAGTACGGTCGATGGCGCTGTACGGCGCGCTCGTGTGGGCGGAGTCCCTGGCCGCTCGCAATAGGGCCCTTCTGTGGCGTCCACAGAGGGTCGTAGCGGTCAGGGCAATACGTGGGTACCGCACGGTCTCGACCGATGCAGCCTGCGCGTTGGCCGGGACCCCCCCGTGGGATCTGGAGGCGGAGGCGTCGACGGCGCGGGCGGGGGGCAGCCGCCCCTCGCCGAGCGCAATGTCATCGTGGCGGGAAGATGCCCGCCGCGCCACCGTCCTAAAGTGGAAGTCTCGGCTGGAGACGCCCCGGGCCGGTCTCTGGACCGTGGGGGCGCTCCGGCCGATCTTGGAAGAATGGGCAGGGCGGCAGCACGGGGTCCTCACCTTCCGGTTGGTGCAGGTTTTGTCGGGGCATGGTTGCTTCGGCAAATACCTGCACACGATCGCAAGGAGGGAGACGACCCCAGGCTGTCACCACTGCGACTGCGACGAGGACTCGGCGCAGCACACGCTCGAGTCGTGCCCAGCCTGGGATGTGCAGCGCCGGGAACTCGTTGCAGTCATAGGCGTGGACCTGTCGCTGCCGGCCGTTGCGCGAGCGATGGTTGGCAGTGACAGGGCCTGGGCCGCGGTCGCCACCTTCTGCGAGGCTGTCATCTCGCGGAAGGAGGTGGCGGAGAGGGCCCGTGAGGAATCTTCCTTCGCGGACCCGATTCGCCGCCGGCGCGAGGGGCGGCGTGCGCGCGCTTATCTGCGCCTGATGCCGCCCTAGCCGAGGCTGCGGACGGTGGGGTCGGGGAGTACCCTGCCGTCCGCGGAAGCCTACCGCGAAGGTGCGACGCCCAAGTGCGCGAGGCGTCGCTCAAGAGAGGGTGCCCGTAGGGGCTGCCGCCTGCGGATCGCGGTCGTAACTGACGCGGTACCCGTGATCCGCCGTAACAAGGGCGGGTGGAGGCGCACGGTGGGTTTTTAGTGGGTGAGAGCCCCATTCACCCCGTTGTCTCCCCGGGCAGCGGGGTGTGCGGTAGGACATTTTTGCCCACCTAAAATAAAAAAGAAAAAAGAAAAAAAGGGTGTTGTTACATAAAATAAAAGTTGTGTTGTATGTGTATGCCTGTAACATAATAACTACGTAGGTACGGGCATGTAGAAAGAATGCCGGATGAGCATTCGGATAAGATGATATACAATGTGAAAGTGGATTTTAGTACAGGGGAGATCAAGACTAACTTATACTAGATTGATCATCTATTGAAGAAAGGTGGAGTCAAGGGTCTCCGAAACTGGCGAGCGTATATGAAAATAATTATGAACGTTGATAAAACGAGAGATAAATGCAAAAATACAGTATTTTGACACTCTGTTTCACTCTGCGTACCTCGCGAGGTAAATAAACTTTGAGTAATAGCCTTGAAAATTCAATCAACATATCAATAAGGGATTCCATTTTCAAATTTTAAGATAAAATACCAATAAAATTCAAAAACTGACAATTATATTGAACTGTAAAAATATATATATATATATAATAATAGTGATGGGCAGTGGTTTATCTATCCTTAAGCGATCCTTAAGCTTTTTCACTTGACGACTGCGGTCATTGTAGTCGTGGCGAAAACTTCATTATTTTCGATTATGCCAAGCTCATAATGACTCATCTAAATAGTTAAGTCGAAGTGAGGCGTTTAGAAAACTTTACAACCCATTCGTCTTAAGTTTACGAATATAATAACGATCAGAAGCTAGTGAAACATGAAAAACTAAATTGGCGAGTGTGATCATTGTGAGCGAGATTACGATAAAAATATCCATAATAAAGTACTTATAATTGTTATGTTGATTCTACCTATATTTAAGTTGAATCTGCTGTACATACCTGTAACAAAACATAATCATATTTAATAAAAACCTTTTTATTTACATAAAAAAACAATATTTCTACTTTTCTTATTGATTCTGGTGGCAGACGAGACACATTCTATCTGATGGTAAGTGCCACTCACGGAGTCAACTATAGGTACTAAGAGAAAGTACTATCAAACTGCTGCTGGCCATTTCCCGCTACAACCAAAACATACCGAGGTTCTTCATGGTCGGACTGGCCCACTTGAGCCCGGTAATAGGTAAGTGAGTACTCCCACTCGGTACCCAAATCTGGTAAGCTCTGGCGGGAACACACGGCGGGTTTCTTTAGTGGGTGAGGGCCCCACACTACCCTGTTCGGTGGTGATACCTCTATATTTAGTCTGACTCCACACTATTATAAAAAAAAGGTTACTTCTAAAACTTCCCACACATTCCAGGTTTTTTTTTTCGTGCCTACATGAGGTTTTCTCTTACATTAAGCTAAATAATTTATTGTAAACATACTTTGAAAAAATCAGAGATCTAATATAAAAAATCGAATTATTTAGACTTTCTCAGTAAATCAAGATGTAAATAATACAAAAAATAGATTAAAATGTCTCAAAACTAATTTTTCCATGACATTGTTACCTAATCAAATAGATCCGCATTGCACCGGAAGATTCAACAGAACTATCTCTTCTATCGTCTTCGTTGATATTGACTCAATCAACGTTACCTATAGTCTGCCGTTAGTTTAGTCTTCTTTGTGTATTTGTGTGAAACTTTGTCTTACACTTAGCAAATGCTCAATCAAACTAAAATCTGGTTGTTTTTTGTTACTATTATGCTCAAATAAATTGCAGTGATAGTCTAGCGGTAAAACGAATGACTGCAGATACAGTGGTTTTGAGCTTGATCCCCAGTCCACGGTTCAGACCTCGTAAGTGCACACCTCTCAATTTACGAGATTTTTTGTATTTGTTTACCATTTATCACTGCTCGGTGAAGGAGAACATCGTGAGGAAACCTGCATGCCTCCGAGATTTTTTCGATGGCTTGTGAAGTCTTCCAACCCGCTCTGTGTCAGCGTAATGTACTATGGCCTAATCTCTCTTACCATGAGAGTAGACATGTGCCCAACAGTGTGAGAGAAAAAGGGTTTTGAAACAAAAATATACCCACAGTCCACATTAATAAATGTTCACAATTTCTTACGACATTTCTTTTAGTAGCTATTACCCCTCACCATCATATTGTAATCGAATTATATTTAAAAACTCGTAATCGCTTTTATATACGTTGTAATCCAGTTGTACATATTCTTCACATAACCCAAACATTCCAACACATCGAGACATTCATCTAATTTCAAACGAATATTACACAAACCTGTGGGATGTAATTAAGCTCGGAAGTTGGCATTCCGGGTCCACTTTCATCCCGTTCACTGGACCCAAATAGTTGTCCCCCAACCACAGGGAGCTACGATATTGCTGATCAAAAAAGGGTTGAAAAGGGCACAGAACGCACTTTACGCATCGTTTAATTGGCACGAGCATTTAGCCTGTGAAAGTCGAAACAGGCAAATTGGATTTGTGTGTCCATACCGAAGCTCTTTGAGAGAGCATGATTCACAATTTGACATTATAAGCCTGTCGAAGTAACTTGATTACTTCCCAATCTATAACATATTTTTCCTGAAAAGCACATATTTAATTTGTACATATATTTTTTTTTATTGCATATGGTGGCAGATGGTCCGTTTGCCGTGTGGGGCCGGGTTTAGAATAGTCCCACCCTTCTCCACCCATGGGAGTCGTAAGAGCCGACTGAGGAAATATCGGGACAGTGGGCAGCAGCACTCCCTCGAGTATTAACAACATCCACTGCGATCGCCAACCCGCCTGCCAAGCATGGCGATTACGGCACTATCCCTCATTTTGGGGAGGCCTATGTCCAGCAGTGGATGTCGAAAGGCTGATGGATGGATAGATGGGAGATGGTCAACGGCCCACCTAATGGAAAATGGTCACTGCCGCGCATATACTCATTTATACTGAGAGTATTGTCAAGCCGCTGCTCACCATTTGATTTCACAGATAAATATGAAATGAACGAATTAATGGCTATCTCCTGCTGCAACCGAAATGCACCGATGTGCTTCATGGCCGGTCACACGGGAGATGATGGGACCAATCCGCTCGGGCTTGATAGCAAGTGAGTACTCCCACTTTGTACCCAGCCCCACCACCAGTAATGCAATGGGTGATAATTGCTTACTTCCCTTAGTCGCCTCTTACGACACTCATAGGAAAGAATGGGGTGGTAACACTTTTATTCTAAGTCAAAAATAATATATAAGGCAAAAATCACATCATGATTTTTATTTTATTAAGATTTCACAAATTTGTCATATGCACTGATTTAAGACATTATCCTCTGTGGAGTGTTGTGATTGCGGTCCCCAGATAGAACAATTTATTTGTGGGATCAACAATTCATGGTTCTTAGATAATTCCTTATTGCACTATATTAAATACAATATTATTATTACTGGTATTGAATTTAAATTAAATAGTGGCATCACCTTAACAAACATACAATTTTACGGACACAAAGTATACCCCGACTCAGAGCAACCATTTGTAGATCACATAAAGAGTTATCTATTGTGGGAATCGAACCTACACACACTCACACTCGGGTGGGAGGCCGGTATCTAAAACAACTCCGCCATCTGTACGTAAAATATATTTCTATACAAAGACATATTTCTAGTTAATCTGTCTAGTATTAGATAATAAGCTGTTTTTATTTGTATTGCGACAAAGTCGAGTTTAACCCAGAAATGACGTGTAGTGTTTTAAAGAAACAAAAATGTATATATTAGTAGAATAAAGAATATTAATAATCTAAAGCAAACTTTAATTGAAATAAAATCACCAATAGGAGCCGTCACCATCACAATGTTATCACACTACGTAATAGTAATTTGGATCCACTCTACTAACTTCGGCAACATTAAATTAAATTTTACTAAGCAAACGAACCCATCGTACACTAAAGAAATAATACGGAGTGTTCGACAAACAGATCGGAGCTCGTTAATGAAATCATTTTGTTCTCAAGTAAGACAAAATGGGAAACAATTATTGATGTTGGCGGGGCGTACGGGTAGCACTTTATTAAACAACAGCCTTTATTACGATTTAATTGCCATTTTATTTACAATTCGCCAAATTATTTCCAATGAAATTATTTTTGGGTAATAATCGTGGTATTGTTTATCTGTAATTCTTCTCAGTAATGCCTCTATATAGGCCGCAATCGATGGCGTGTAACAAAAGAAATCTGCAAATTACTCTAATCTCTTTTCAAAGTATTTAATTAACTTGCATATATTTGTTTATGTGGCATGTTAAACTTTTCAAGTAATTTAATTCAATTAGCTTTTTACCTACTTTTAAAATAGATTCGAGAAATTTTGATATTGATTTTGATAATGTAATTACTATATTCTTTTATAGGTTACAGCACATTACTCCCATCTTCGCTCGCGTCATTGTCATAAATTCGTTTTGGATAGGATTTGCGTAAAATCCTTTCTTAATACAGTATCAAAGAAATCCATATGTATACTTTCACGATCCTAGCCCCAGAAGTTTGGGCAATCAATCTAAGTCAATAAATTTGTGTAAGTGATTTGAAGTTCTAAATAAATAAATTTAATTTAGCTATCATGCATGTAAAAATGTTCAAATTAATTATTGATTATCCTTATTTTTTCTATGTTTTACCGTCATTCGCACAATTATTTTCATACCCAGTACTTTCATGATTATTACTATCTTAAATATAACTTCTTTCATACATTTCATGCATATTTTGTAGATATCAATATATTCAAAGTCAACGTTACTCTATTCGTTACAAAATTAGGTAATGCATTTTTGTAATCATTGAGACATTCATCCATCAAAAGAATAATATCAAAATTTGATTCCGTGTCCAAATCCACTATCAAATGCTAACTAACATTATCCAAATAAAATTAGAGCTAACACGCTCTGAAGCCATTACTGAGCCACATCAGTAATTACCAATGATGTTTTCCCTTAGGATTCTAATCGTCAATTTAAACTTAACGGAGGTTAAGTACTGGATAGTGGCGGCCTCTAGGGAGAGAATGACGTGCCCTGGTCGAGATTGGATGTCGCCTGAGGATTATTTTGTACATTCATTTGTTTACTAAGATCTATATAAATATGTATATATGTATAGGTTGTCCTGATTGATGATCAACCTAATTTGTCCTGACTGACAATCAACGCACTAAGACTACAAAGCTACAATTTAGAATGTATATTTTATATCGTAAGCATTAGCTAACAAGCGATTTTTGTTAATTTCATCTGTAAAGGGGGGAAATGGGAGGGGTGATATAAACATGTAAGAAATAGCATTACCGAGTATAAATAGATAACGATAAGAAAATGATAAGAACTTCCACATCGGTATTGTACGAGTATATACTCCTCATAAATAATAAAGACGTGGTTTGGGGTCTTTAGATTTTCCTATATTAAAGGGGGAAAATGAATGGTGAAGTTATATAATAAGAGTGTCGGTATTTTTAATAAAAACTTTAGTATAGTTTATTTAGTTAGCTATTTCTGATTTTTATTAAGTTTATATTGCTTAATACAAATCAGAAATATAGGCTATGTCGAGCAATGGACGTTGAAAGGCTGGTCGATGTGGATGATGATATATTACTTTGTCAGTCACTTAAATCATTCGTGTTAAGCTGCGAGCACCAGATAATTCTAAATAACATTGTCGGCCTTTTTAAACATTGAGTTTAGCAAAGTGATTAGAAAGCCTACGATATTGAATCATGGTTAATTTGTACTATGTGCACAAGTTTGTAGAAAACAAAGACATAACGGTAGTTATGAATCGATAAGGTGAACAAATTTTATTTTTGGAACAATTGACATACAGTCAGTGTCAACTTTTTGGTAACAGCTATTAGTCGTCCCGTTCCAATGTTAGTTAGTATTTTTAAAACTGTCAAGTTAGTTACCATAAATAAATTATACCTTCAGCTTAATACTATTTTCAAATATGATATTAAAGTAAAAATATTTCTTATTAATGAGAATTTTATGTAAACATTCACCCATGCTCAAAAACATAATAACAATGAAAACAAATATAACATTTAATAGACATGAGCAACCAAAACTAGTGTCTATCAATTTATTGTTTTTGTTAGTAGTAACGAGTTACACAAATAAAAGTGGATATAAAAGGGTGTCAGGCTGTCATCGGCCAACAACTTGCTAACAATGTGACGGTAAATAACAAAGCGTTGACGAGGGGAGGGGGAAGGTGAAAGGGAGACAGAGGGCAATGTGAATAACGGTGCTGTGAATACCTATAAGTATACATATATATTATACGTTTTATATAGCAATATATTGCTGCTTAACTAGTAAAGAGTCCGTATGCTTAAAGCATTTCGTAGTTATATTTCATCTACATTTACTAACGTGAAAATTATTGTCGTCCTCAAATTATAAAAGGATTAATTTGCAGTAAGCCTTGAACAATTTCTATTACACTAGTGGTAGTCACGCAGTTAACATTCGGCCATACACAGACCGTAGATACAATCAATCCTATAAAACGTATTTTATTGAATTAATTGTTTTTATTTAGATATTTTTATATATATATTTTTAGCATTTGACATGCTTAGCAACATACATTAAACATAAAGTGAAAACACACAAGTGAAAATGCCTGAATTGGCAAAGCATCTGGCCGGTATCCAGGAGATGCAGGTTCAATTCCTGCTCGTGACTGTTATTTTCGATTTCACATTTTTCACTTTGTGTTTAATTGCTTTTTTAAGCTAATGATGGCAGACGAGCCACGGCCCACCTGACGATAAGTGGTAACCGTCACTCATGGACTCAACTATACTGAGAGTACTATCAAGCCGCTGCACGCCATTTCATTTCACAGATATGAAATTAAAGAATAATTCATGTGATGATTTCTAATGCATGTTATACAAAAATATTATTTCTAATGTATATTATATCAAATTATTATATTTCTGCACTCCTTCTCCATCTAAACTGTAACTGTGCCAAATCTCACTTCCCGGTACGCGCAATGTGCTAAAAAAGGGGTACAATGTTTTTTCTTCGCGTATTAATATATATATTTACTAAGAACCTGTAAACCAATTAGACTATAAATTTTAAAGGATTATTATATACACTAGCTAAATGGCATTGGTATATTATATGCGACTTTGCCAGAATCATAGAATTGGCCATTTAATGATGTGGCCACCATTTCATGAAATCTAACCTAAAAAATCTAGCTGTGGCTAGATTTGTGTCACTTCATGTTGCGACATGAAGTGACACAAATCTAGTAATATATATAACAATATGTTATACACTAGTATATGTATAGACCGTGTAGATAATTGATTTATATAAATCTTTCTTCGTAACACAATTAGGGGTCTCGGTATAATGGGTTTACATTAATCAATACTACATAGACTAACTAGACATTTTGCTCTAAGTTTATCAAAGATTTAACATTTATTTCCCTCGTAGTAAATATACGAATACGAAAAATCTATAGTAAGATTGGAAGGGACGCAGGTATTCTGCTCGCACTAAAGTTCTCTTTTTCCACATTTACAAATAATTTGTACTTTCAAGTGCTAAAATACAGATCAAAATGTTTAAAAAATCACGCCATCAATTAGTATGAATTTTAATTGCAAAATTAAACTTACTATATTGAATTATCAACATCGAGTAGGTATTAACAACATTCACTGCGATCGCCAACCCGCCTGCCATTGCCTATGTCGAGCAGTGGACATTAAAAGGCTGATGGATGGATGGATGGATATTGAATAATGTAAATGCATTCGACAGGTGGCGTGGGTCGTAAAGACAAATGTGATGTGGATATTAGGTATGGCCGGTGGTCAGTGCGATAGCTTACGGGCTTTCAGCACTTCCCCGGATTCGAAGGGACGCAGGTTCGGATGCTGCTCGCACTAAAGTTCTCTTTTCCAAATAATTTGTAAATCTATAATAGATATATTATGTCGCATATTATTTTATCATAGAAGTAATAAATACTAATACTACTTTAACAGGCAGATCACAGGCAAGTCGGCAATCTAAGTAATGACTATCCATTGGTTTTGTGTGTTAGTCAGAAATCAAAAAGTATTTCTAGTTTTAATAATTAACTAGCAGTTTCCCGCAGCCTCACCACATGCAAAAGCTAGCTTCCAAGCTATATCTCAGGTTCCCACTATAGTAGCGGGATAAAACATATCAGTTTTTAAGCCTTATCAAAAGCTATCAAACAAAATTTTTATCGATATCCGTTCAGAAGTTTTTGCAAGACGCCTAAATACCCGAATGCGGTATTTTTTTCTTTAATATCTCAAATGTACAGACATAGCTCGGTTACAGATTTATAATAGTATAGATGTTAACAATGTGCTAAACAAATTTTTTGATTAAAAAATACATATTAATATGAAATTTCCCAACCTATGTTTGAGGAAAATGTAAATTTATCCTCCTCTGTTTATTTTCGAAAGTAGCTTTAAGTACTCGATGCTTGTTCCAAAGGAGATAGCAAAGATACTTGACTTAATTTTTCGCCTGCTTGAAATACTTTGCACTTTATTATATTTTATTACCTAATATAAAATCCGTTATAATGAAATATACACGTTTTTTTAATACAGCTTTTGATCTACAAAATTTATCTTGGATTACCTTAAAGCAAAACATTAATTACAGGGTTACAATGTATTATAGTATAAATATATTATAACGTAATCATACAATGATTTGTTGGTCTTAAACTTCACCAAAGGTGCGATTTCATAATCACTATAAATTGGTTGGGGTCTTTTTGAAGCCTAAATATTTAGTATGATTTATTTTAATTTGTTATTTGTTTTTAAAGGCTGGAAATGAGTACTTGGAGTAAGGTTAAAAACTCACAGACTTCTAGAAATTTACTGCAAGTGTTCTTACTGAGAAACTGTAGCAAATCTTGTCACTGAGAGTCAAGTCTTTGGAATTTTAGTGGACTGGGGGATATTATATATTCCATCGATAGTCATTCCATTTTACTTTAATTATGAAGCTAAAAATCGTATGTTTAAAATATAATAATGTGGTTCATACATTTCCAATTCAAATTGGCTTTTGAGCACAGTTTCATCGGTTAGGTGTGTTTGTAGTTCATATTTATTCAATCGGGTTATAACACGCAATAATATGGATCATATTTAATTTGCAACAAATTCAATTTAAACTTTCAGTTTCGGTTATTCAAATATTTAATATTGTTAACTTTACCTATGAGTTTCTCATTTTCAAACATAATTTGATTAACTCATTTCTTATTGATTTAATTGGCGTGTAAATTATTCAGGGCGGGGCCTGAATAATTTACTATGTTACACATACACATTCGCGTAAATATCAGAAAGTATTTTACTATAGGTATTTTAAATATCTTTGCAGTTACATGGAAAGAACATTAGTTTTTAATGACCAACGTGAATAATAAAGGCCGTTGATCAACCAACAAGGAAAGTAATGACACAATCATGTAAAATCCGTATTTAATAATTATTATAAAACTATAACTTTTAATATATCGTTTGTTCGATGCTGTTTTGGGATTATGAACAGTTGTTGAAGCGGGCTTAACGCATATCTTTGAAAGAAAGAGGCGCGTGATGTTTACGCCCTCCCCATATAGGCTGAGCTTAGTTGAAAGTTGACTAAATCCATGCTACGTGACGTAATTAAGTTGGGTCTTACAGGCAAAGCGGAGTGTTCGGCGCTGCTTTAAGCAATTCCAGCGCTTAAACGAGAGCTTCGCGTATAAGCTTTAAGAGTAGGCGTAAAAAGTTACTAGAGGAATTTAATTTACGGTTGTGTGATGAATAGCTGAATTCAGCGCTATTGTTATTATATAGAGCGTATCTATTGTTTTTATATACGCGTATTATATTTTATGATACCATCGATATTTTGTTTTTTTCCACGAAAGTGGATGAATTAGTGTATATGTTGATGTATTCTATACAAAGTTCTGCTCTCGCTAGGTCTGCGTGAACTTTACAATATAAATACGTCACTCTACGGCACATTAATGATTTCCACGCAAAAATTCCTATCCCATAGGAACCATCCAAAAAGTAGCTTAAGTTATTATTGGGGTTCTGGTTCTACATGCATGCAAAATTTCACGATGATCAGTTCAGTACCGCATCAAACAAACAAACGAACTTTCGCATGAACCTATAATACTGTTATCTATCATTATGCTGTGTTGCGTGTTTTACTAATACACATATTTAGATAATTCAACTATATCTATATCTATACTACTATATAAAGGAGAAAGCCATTTTTCGCCCTGTACGATAGTAGCACCGGGGCTATGATAATTATTAGTATTTTTTATAATACAAATTGCATATTTCCATTTAACACGGACTAGCTCCATGTCATAATGAAGAAAAAACGTATTCAAAGGGACTATTTGTAGGTACATCCGATGCGCTGCCATGTTTAACTGAAGTACCTTTAATCATAAATCAATACGTTCGTTCTTTAATTTTTTTTAAATCATTGTTAGGTTATTTTAAATCTGAATAATACTTTTGGAATTTATTTAGAAATTGTGTGTAAAATTAATATATCTAGACAAAAATCAGAAGTTTTGTTTTATTAAAAGCTTTTGGATCTCACAATTTATTTAGTCAATAGATTTTGTTAATAGATGTCCCTGCTTTTATAAGACTTATTTTTATTATCAATATTAGAGTTTGTTAATAGATGTCACTGCTTTTAATAGACTTATTTTTATTATTAATATAAGACAAACTTAAAATGCCATTCTGAATTAAAATAATAAAGTAATCTAATCTTTATTGTATATAGAAAATAAATAGTTAATATATTTTTTGAAACACGTAAAAAATGAAACACCAATCTACTGTCATACGTAAACTGGCCCATTTACATTCCAGCTTCATTGTTAATCAGACAAGTATTTGTAATAGAATGATTTTCCAGCTAGTCCGCTATTAAATTATAATTCTATGGGAACTCAATAATATGTTTTAATACAACACATGATCTAGTTTTGAGGTTGACTATGTATGAATGCAGAGCAATGTCTTTTGTGAGCTCAGTCTGTAATTTCTTTTGAAGTGAAAACTTCTTTAGCTGCGAGCGTCGCTTCGTTGAGCGAGTTTTCGGTAGGGAAAAAATGATGGGTTCGCATCACCGATGACCGCAACATGCTCGTGACGTATTGCGCTTGCGCCAGACTAGCGACGTGTAGTATAGTGGCTTGTGTACATGTATACGCATATATACACTAACACATTGCAAAAACTAAACTGCATCATATGCATGTTTGAATTTTTGGATGTGTAAAGTCTAGTGATTCGCGTCACCCACACCACTATAATAGCAATTAGTTAAGAATATGCACTCCTACGATATGGGTATCAAATGAAAACCCTTTTGGCTGAGAAAAATACGAAAAACAAAAATTACGTCACTCTATTTCCAATATGGCGGGCTCCACAAAGCATTTAAATAAAAGCTTGGCCTAAAAATGTTTTATTAATTTTATTAGTGTCTATAACATGATCAAAATTATTTTTCTTTTTACTTTAATTACATGATTACGATGGGTTTCAAAATTATTTATGTTAAGCTTTCTCAAATAAAAAATCCAATGGTAATTATAAAATATTATTTTAAGTTCATAATATTACACGAAATGTATAAAATATACATTTAGGTAATTAAAAACGCAAAAAGAGAACTGCCTCGATGGTGTAGCGGTAGTGTGAGTGACTGTTGATTATGAGGTCCCGGGTTCAATCCCCGGTCGGGCGGTGCTATTGAGCTTTTTCGTAAAAAGGAAATTCTCAGTAGCAGCCTGGAGTTTGGAAATGTGCCTGGTAGATGGCAATAAGCTCGCCCCCTATTACCTATGACTTAAACATAGCTGGCAAACCGTGGGTGTGTAATACACTTCAGCCGTTTTTTTTTCTTACGCGTGGAAATCCTTTATGGATACCCGTCCGCCGGGCAGGTGGAGGGGTGATGCCGGACTCCCAGTAGGAACTGGCTACCTGCTAAAACCACGCGGTGTTCCTTCAGACTTCATTCCGCTAGGGGTGAGGTATACGTTCTACGCATGAGTTCCTCCACCCTTAGCAGGACTGGGCCTCCATTCCTGGTAGTCCCGTTTGCTTTGGAGGGCCAATCCCTCCCTCATCGAGAGGCGCTCGCAAAACACGTGCGCCGCCGTTTCGGGCCTGCTTCTGCTAGGGTGACAGACTGCCCTGGGCATATCACCATCAGGCCTGCGCTCATGGGTGCCGGAGATCGACTAGCGCCCTTTGACACCCAGTGTGTCTTCTGCGGGACGGGAGATGGCTGGTCATCTCCTGCTCATGCTCTGCCGCCTTCTTTGCATGCATCACCTGCTCGCAAAAGGAGACGGCGGCGTCCCACCCGCTCTCACTCCGGACTGTCGCGGTGAGTTCACGTCACTGCTCTGCCCAAGCTGAGCAGTCTACCAGCGTGAATACACTTCAGCCTACCCCTTCGGGCATACAGGCGTGATGTTATGTAAGTGTAGACATTCTATTCACTTGATATATAAAGAATATTCTTCTTCTCTCTATAACTACTTGGTAAGCCTGTACATAAATTACTATTCATGCAAAAAGAAATTAAATGTATTTTATTAACAACAACACTAAGTGAATAAAAAGTAATACTTATTTTAAAATCTCCGAGTATTTCTATAATTATGTAAACAAGTTACAAACACATTCTCGTTTCACAGCTACATTCGTGGTTTTCTTGAAAATAGTAGAAAACAAGATACCTAATCAGATGAAAGGGTTGTACCGGTGGATACTCCTGTAGACTGAGTGCATGTTGTAATATATTCTGTAATTTTAACAGATATTGTAGCGCATAAACGAGGGGTTTTAAAATTGCTGTAACATTTTTGTTTAGTCTTCGTAAATCTTCTAGAATTAGTCTTATGTAAAACAGTACTCCTTTTTTTTTGTTAAGGCGGGAAATAATGTACCTAACTGCATACCACAGGGGGAACGAACGGGGTAATGTGGGGCCCTCACCCACTAAATAAACCCGCCGTGTACCGTCTCTCCGCCTATATTGGTGGGCCACTGGAACCATGTTACATTCCTTCAGTGGTCCACTGGCGGCTTACCCTTTCGGGTACCCTCCAGGTAGCTTAGCTTAGCAGGTATATATGCATAGTGTTTACGTATACTAGTTGGTCCAGCAAAAGATGTCCTGCCTAAACGTTACCGTTACATAATTAGCGGCTTCATAATTTTTTATCAAATTTAAAAATTTTAATTTTAGACTAAGGAGATGGTGGGTGGTATGAGTTAAAATTTTGAGTTTCTATGTAAAAAAACGTAAAAGTATAAAAATTATATAAACTCCACAACATGATCGTAGTGCCACATATGGATTCAATCAAACCTAAACAATCCAGGGACCAATTGAAATACACATTAAAATTTCATCAAAATTGGTCATGCCCCTTAGGAAGAAAGGTTCAATGTCTCACGAAACGTACAAATGTATTATATATTATAAAGATATGTGTTATCTGTTTCATTACCACATGCAGGAGGCAGTTGTCATAATTTTTTTAACCTCGGAGGCTTCAGGCTGTCTCTTCCCATGAAAGTCGTAAAAGCTGGCTAAGGGGACACCAGGAGAGCAGGTAGGAGCGTTCTCCCGAGTATTAAAAACACAGTGCGGTAGCCAACCCGCCGGGTCTGCACACTGAAGTGGCAATGGGCAGGCCACATCGATTGACGAACCGGCAACTGCTGGAGAGGAAGAACGAGAGGCTTCTCGAGTGGCGACCAGGTGGACCAAATATCTGTCCAAAGTCGCAGGCAGCCATTAAATGCAGGCGGCACAGGACTGTTTTTGTGGTGCTTTCTTGTGGAGGCCTAATGGACGACGAAAGGCTGATAAATGGATGAATGATTTCCTTTGTGTTTACAAAGGAAACAATAAATAACGTCTTTAAAATTGACTATAAAATAGGGCCTTGTCGCGTAGTCGGTAGTGTAACCGACTTCCGTGTACGAGGTCGTGGGTGCGATTCCCACTCAGGACAATTATTTGTGTGATGAACACAGATATTTGTATTGTGTCTGGGTGTTTTCTATCTAATATCTATTATCTATATGTATGCATTTACAAAAAAAAGTAATACCTGTATGTATTATATCCGTAATCTGGTACCCATAGCACAAGCGTTAAGCTTTGGGACTAGAGGACGTCTTGTGAAATATCCGTGAATATTTATATTTATATATTTATTACTAAACAAAAACTTTACATTTAAAATAATTTACGTCATTCTATAAATGCTACACAAGTAATATTTATAAAGAAGCGTCTTAAAAATCATTAGAATACATTGCCTGGTGCCACTTACAGTTTAAATAAAATATAAGGTTGAATAAAACGAGCCTTTTTATCTATTAAACACATTTACTGTTACAAGTCTTCACTCTCTTCAGCTGTGAGCGTGAAAGAACAGAGTATTGAGCGTTATAAAATTAGAAACGGATGAGGTAGCGGTTAATGTCACGACTACATTTTTTATTGCCATTTTTTTTTGTAGGACCAATATTATATGTCTATCAGATATAGGCGTATATTTCTTACTAAATAGTCTGACATTTAGAAGTCACTTTGTTTAAGGAAAATATTACAATTTTCATAAAATTAAACGTAAGTAAATAAATGGATCTATCACCAATACGATTTTAAATATGGGCTGTGACTAAATGTGACACACAAATCTTTTCATATCACAATTTTTCTTGCCCTTGTAAATATTCATACGACTTTTAAATACTAAATCCTAAAAACGTTTATTACATAATATTATATGCTATCTCGATAAGCTAACTAATTTGTATTTATATACGAAAACTGAAGAGGTATTTCCACCGCGAATCTTTGCTACCCAATTCGTACTTAACGTAAAAAGCTTGTCCGTCTCTACCGAGCTTGCATTACGACATTACTCCTCAAGCTTTATTTTGCACTGTACTCTAAGATTCTACAATAGTGCTGTCACTGGTACTGTTTGTAACCTCGGCTTTGTGCTGTAACATACACTGACAGTAGAAAAGAATCTTTATACTTTGAATGTCTGGTTATAGTATAAAACTCGTTAACAGTAACGAGAAGCATTGAATTTAGCGTTTTAGTTTAAAGTTCATTAAAATATATATTTTAATAGTATGCCTCGTTAAATATCATGTTACATGTGTGACGATATATACAATTAATTTAAGCTGCTGTACGGGAATATTTTATATTCAGCATCCTTGGTTTAAAACTTTTAGTCAAACAGAAACCATTTTTGTTTGTAGATGTAAACTGATTTTAATGATTTGTTAATTAGTTTAGTTTAGTAGATATTGAGTTGTATACGTATTCGGAATGTATATTATCGGGTTTAAGTAATTCTGAATTATTTTTTTGTCGCTTGAAACAATTAGATTTCAATGATTTTTTTCCCCTGCGCTTCTGAATGAAGCAACACAACAATTTGCAATTTTATTAACGCAGTTGCCTTAAGTTATATCAAAATATTTTGGGGACATACATGAACCATTTTATTCTTGTATTGAAATCAAATGATTGTTAATTTTTTTTTCAATATTTATTAGTAAAGCAAATCGTTGAATCATTTAGCTTGTATCACATTACACGTATTGATGAAAAAAGTCAGAAAAGCATAGCTGGAGTGACTTTCATGGACAAAGTGAGAAATAGTGTGATACGCGAACGCTGTGTTGTGAAAGAAGATGTAGTGACAAAAATAGAGAAAAGAATGCTTAGGTAGTTCGGACGAGTACAAATGATGCATGAAAGAAGATTAACGAAACAGATATACAAAGCGAATGTGAATGAACAAGTTGGTAGAAGTCGACATAAGAAGCAAAGCAAACGTATTTTGACCAGATCGGAGACGTTCCTAATAAAGGCCTGGTCAAGATTAACTGTAACTGACGAGCATGCATGAAAGCGCTGATGAAAGTAGATGAAGCGAAAGATGTGTGCGGCAGACGAGCCACGGTCTATCTGATGGTAAATGGTAACCGTCGCTCATGGACTCAACTATACTGAGAGTATTGTTAAGTCGCTGCTGATTATTTCATTTCAACGATATGAAATTAAAGAATAAACGGCTATCTCCTGATACACCCAAAACGCAACGATGTGCTTCATGGCCGCCACCCCCCACCCCCTCAGTGGGAAAGAATGGGGTAGTGACAATTGTGTTCTTAGTCCGTCACCACACGGACTGAATAAATATAAATTAAAGTAAAAAAAAAACGGTAAGGCATCGGAAGACGACAAAATTACTACAGAGATTCTGAAGACATGCGGCTATTTCAAACCTGTCGATCTTGGGGGCGACATTTTAGAGCCATAAATCAGGGGGGTGGTGGTATTGTTTATTAAGAAGGGAGGCAGAACAACTAAATATTAATGACTTATCTCACGCTTAAGTCACGTATATAAGTTGTTCTTGAGAGTCATTACAAATCAGCTGGCGCACAGGTTCAAAGGCTTTCAGTCTCCCGAAGAAGTCAATTTCCGAAAATGCCATAGTATCATCGACCATATACTCGCGTCAAATTATACACAAAACTGGGGATATTTATTTGACCTTTTTGTCTGCGTTTGTGATATAAAAGAAAGCCTTTAATTTGATCAAAACTAAAGTGATGCTTGAGTCCCTTCAGAGGTACCAAATTGACTACTGGAACAGTTGAATTGCTTGTATAGAAATCATACCATGTCAGTCCGAGTTTAGAACTAAAGTACCTAACCAATCGAACTAAATAGAGGTGTTAGAATGGGAGACATATGTCCCTAAAGCTCTTTACAGCCTTCACCTTAGATAGGATTAGGCAATGAATATGGATAAGCCAATAGTTATGTACTTATATAATACCCATTTAATTTCTGCACAAGTCCTATTTGGAAACGCGATTCTCGAAGTTGTTCTGGGCGACGAACAGGGCAGTGTGAGGCCATCACCTACAATATAAACCTACCGTGTGCCGTCTCTCCACCTGTATTCCATCCATCCATCAGCCTTTCAACGTCCACTGCTGGACATAGGCCTCCCCAATAAATGGGGGATAATGCCGTAATCGCCACGCTGGCAGGCGGGTTGGCAATCGCAGTGAATGTTGTTAATACTCAAGGGAGTGCTGCTGCCCACTTCCTCGGTATTCCCTCAGTCGGCTCTTACGACTCCCGTGGGTAGAGAGGGGTGGGACAATTCTAAAGCCGGCCCCACACGGCACCCTGTCCACCTGTATTGGCGGAAACTATTGCATTTTTTTAGGTGGGTTGAAAAATCGATCAATCGTTTCCCCAAATACAGGCCGAGTGATAATGTCCGGGGAGAGAACGGGGTAGTGCGGGAATTTCACTATAAACCTGTGGTGCGTCTTTGCCTGCCCGTACTCGGTAGACCACTGGTACCGCGTATATTTTTGATTCAATGATTTATGAACTTTCTTGTGATCCAATTTTTTTTTAATATATATACATGTAGATATAAAATATCTACTTCTCCAGAAAAAAGACTAAATCTTTTAACAAATGTCGTGAGAACGAGAGCTGTCGAGGATACAATTTGCGCACTAGCTCTACGTACTACAAGCTGAGCATTTGATGCAAATCCCTGTATGTGGTTCATTATGCGCTGATTTTAGAGCGTTTAAAGTTTGCGAGGCAGAAGGAAATAGTAAGTACATGTTTTTTTATGAGAGTTAATTTACCTTATGAAGTAACACAACTTTTACAGAATCTATCGGATTTACTTGATTTTCTTCTGTCCCCACGTGTCAAATACTTAACAGCATCTTTAATTAGTAGTTTTGTTTAGTAATGGGTAATATTCGCATAAATGTCACTATAGGTACGTGAATTTTATATATACTCGTACTTTGAAATGTGTATTCCTTTCTCTTTTACTTTTATTTATTTTAATATAAACAATTCACAAATTATTTTCTACTACATGCGTCAAAAGAAACACGATAAATGACCCAGTTTTAAAATATAGATATTGTATGATACTTAAAATATACCTAAATCTGTCGGTATTGATTGACTGCACAAAACACAAAGTGTTCAGATATTTAGCTGTTATGCCTATTCAGTCTCTTTAAATCATATCCTTCAGGTGTGGTCCTTCAGGATGACAGAACACAACATTTGTATCGAGGGCCTAGAAGACCTAAAACGTAGCAGTACATAAAGATTATTTTTTATTTTTAATGTCGGTTTAATAATACCTCAAAATATCAAAATGTCCCAAAACAAGAACGACAATAAGTCATATCTTTTCTTAACGTATTAGCCTAAATCAAAAGCAGCAATCGTGATATAACAGAGTAGATAAATGAATTAAAGTCACTTTTGCATTTTAATTAATTACAAGTTAGAGTGTAGGAACTCTTTACAACGTAAGATGACGAGTAGGGTTATCACTACAACTGTGACGTTACCCACTTATATAAATATGCAAGATTAAAAAAAAGATAATATTAATGTGCATCTGATATAGATGTTTGTACAATATGATAAACATACTAAGGATTATACCATAGTAATTGCAAAATATTGAAATCGGGTCCGGCCAAAGCCGGTTGACAAAGAACAACGATGGTACCAGCATTTCATCCCAAGATTAGATCCTGAACAACTTTGTATAGATAGTGGTAAAGACCACAGAGCCCTGTTGTCGGATTGGTACAAGATCCTATATCCAAGCTAACTCGGCACTTCACACGAGATATTCTGGATATCAGCCTGTACGAGATCAGAATGGCTTTCAAACAACTAAAGAATGAAAAGGCACCGGAAGGTAATGGAATTACCATAGAACTGTTGAGGGAAACTTTTGAGATGTTTTTTTGTCTAGCGTAGGTAGAGTATGAGAAAAATTTCGAATTTTGTGCGTTTCTGCGGTTCTTTCAGAGGTACCAAATCGACAATCCGTTCATCGACGTATTAAACTTCACTGTGTCAGACCGAATTCAGAATAAGAGTACGAAACCAGGAGTCTCCGAAACCAGTGAACGTGTATGAAGAGAATTATGAATGTTGAGGAACCGAGAGAGGTATGCAAGAATAGAGCCTCTTGACACTCTGTTCTCTCTGCCTACCCCGCAAGGGAAATGGCGCGATGATAAGTTAGTTTTAGTTAGTTAGTACGAAACTGTTTCAACTGCAGAGAGGTGTTAGACAGCGTTACGTTATATCCCCGAACCTTTTCACCGCAACATTGTCTTCAAGCTCTTGGACTGGACCAGATTCAATATCAAAGGCAAATATATCACTCACCTGCGATATGCAGTTATGGCAGAATTGCTGAATAACCATGGTACCATGCTCAATGAACTCAGCAGGGTTCCTGAGTAGAGGGTCTAAAAATGAACATGTACAAGACGAAATCATGTATGTCCCTGTCATTTCACTACGAGTCCTAGTCAGGAATGTGCTTCTCGAACTTGTAGACCGCTATGTCTACTTAGGACAAATAATGCAGGTAAGTAGGCACAGCTCCTAGATGTCAATCGACGGATCCAGCGTAGGACAGCCTTCAACCAGATGTAGGTACCGACGATTTGTTCAAAGCCTTTCCCTTAGCCTTTTTTTGGATGCAGTCAGCACGGGACCAATCATTATGGCGCTCTTTTGGGGAGGCCTATATCGAGCAGGGGACGGCTAATATGCATGCTATTAAGTGCTAAACGAACTATATAATTTACTCTGTATAATTGCTGACAACCCTAAGACATAACAGTCAGTATTTACGCAAGGAGACACTACGACTGTAGACCGACATTCGTTTTCTGTCGTCAATCTTACCACAGACCTTACCCCATTAAGAAAATGAGTGTTTCTAGTCACCGTAGCAATGGAAACGTCTTATAGGGACTAAAATAATTAAGTTAACAAATTGTCAGTTAAATTCAGTTTCATGTAACATATTTATATTTTCTAATTTATTAGGAATCACTTGAAGTAGTTACCTACACAAGAAAAGCATTTGCTACAGAAGAATTCTTAAATTATTTGCGTACATTGTTCAATCTAAGATGGTCCATTTTGGAAGAAAGTATCATAATGGGACAATTTGTTTTGATTAACTTTTTCAAAAACACATATCTTATAATAATTTTCCAAATAGATCTTGCAAAGATCCTAGGAATGTTAAACACAAAGTGAAAAATGTGAAATCGAAAATAACAGTCAGGAGCAGGATTTGAACCTGCATCTTCTGGATACCGTCCAGATACTTTACCAATTCAGCCATCCTGACAATTGCTCCTGACTGCTAATTTCGATAACACATCATACTTAACGTCTTTGGGTGACGCCTGCGCCATCTGTCGGAAGTATTTTCATACATTATACCGACCAGGTAAACTTAATGTTACAATTAAGATTTTACCTAATAATGACGCAAACCCTTTAAATATTTAGATATTTTTATATATATTTTTAGCATTTGACATGCTTAGCACTATACATTAAACACAAAGTGAAAAATGTGAAATCGAAAATAACAGTCAGGAGCAGGATTTGAACCTGCATCTTCTGGATACCGTCCAGATGCTTTACCAATTCAGCTATCCTGACAATTGCTCCTGACTGCTAATTTCGATAACACATCATACTTAACGTCTTTGGGTGACGCCTGCACCATCCGTCGGAAGTATTTTCATACATTATACCAACCAGGTAAACTTAATTTTACAATTAAGATTTTACCTAATAATGACGCAAACCCTTTAAATATTTAGATATTTTTATATATATTTTTAGCATTTGACATGCTTAGCGCTATACATTAAACACAAAGTGAAAAATGTGAAAAAATATTTAAAGGGTTTGCGTCATTATTAGGTAAAATCTTAATTGTAAAATTAAGTTTACCTGGTCGGTATAATGTATGAAAATACTTCCGACAGATGGTGCAGGCGTCACCCAAAGACGTTAAGTATGATGTGTTATCGAAATTAGCAGTCAGGAGCAATTGTCAGGATGGCTGAATTGGTAAAGCATCTGGACGGTATCCAGAAGATGCAGGTTCAAATCCTGCTCCTGACTGTTATTTTCGATTTCACATTTTTCACTTTGTGTTTAATGTATAGTGCTAAGCATGTCAAATGCTAAAAATATATATAAAAATATCTAAATATTTAAAGGGTTTGCGTCATTATTAGGTAAAATCTTAATTGTAACATTAAGTTTACCTGGTCGGTATAATGTATGAAAATACTTCCGACAGGTGGCGCAGGCGTCACCCAAAGACGTTAAGTAGGATGTGTTATTGAAATTAGCAGTCAGGAGCAATTGTCAGGATGGCTGAATTGGTAAAGTATCTGGACGGTATCCAGAAGATGCAGGTTCAAATCCTGCTCCTGACTGTTATTTTCGATTTCACATTTTTCACTTTGTGTTTAATGTATAGTGCTAAGCATGTCAAATGCTAAAAATATATATAAAAATATCTAAATATCCTAGGAATGCTTTGTCACCCGCACTGGGAACCCTATGTCAGGAATATATGTGTTACGAATAGAGAAGCAAGCGCACTCGAGGATGGATTTACACACGATGACCTGATACCATTGCGAAATCTTGGAATTCCATGCATGCTACTTACCTTGACCGACTTGAATGGAGGAACATTGTAGGAGGGAATGACCACGAAAAAGAGTTACACATATTGTATTAGAAGAGTAATGCATTTCAATGCAGGTTGAATGTCTTAATTAAAATTATTATTCAACTGTTATATTTAAGGATACACGTAATATAGAATACCTGCTATTCAAAAATGAATCTTAGAATTTTATTATTATTTTATAAATGCCAGCAACACGTGAAAGTATAAAACAAGTTTGCTTTTAAAATATACAGTTTGCAATAGTGTCGAACATTTCATTTCAGATGCAGCCGATACTCAATCCACGGCGGAAACTAGCTCCTAGATTTCTTTGACATACAGGAAATCATCTTTCTAGTAAGGATATACAGTTTGTTCTTTGAATTTCTTTTTTATATCTTTATTTGTATGAAGCGGAAGTAGAACTACGTAGTGAAGTTATCTAACATTTTTTAGATGAAGAGCTTAAATATATATTTCTTTTATATCATCTCCACACTCCCAATCAAATAAATCTAATATAAATTCTAATCTAATAACTTCTGTAGCGCCTTTTTAAGTAGAAACTCGATGAAACGAAAAAGCGACACTAAAAAGAGAAATATATATATATAGGTGCCTACATCTTCTCTTTAGCCTGCGAGAGAATGAGATAGAATATAGCTATATAATGTCTCTTGTAATCTATGTCGCCTATTTTGAAGGTTCCACTTCCATCGAGCTGAACACATGTCATATTTTTTATTCTATTGCTGCGATGATATTGCAAGATCAATTATTCCTAATTTTTAAACTAGAGCGCTTACAAATATATGTTTTAGTCACTTGCAATGTGGTGGTGGCAATATATTTCCTCTAGTGATAAAAAGCGTAGCTGATGGTTTGTTTAAAACTATCTTTAGAATTTATATTTTCAAGTTATTGTTATTTCAATGCACTGTATAGTACACACGAGCTAAAAGGCAATTACAATACGCGCACGTTTCAGATTGATTGTCAAAAGTTGTTTTCGTGAAAATACCCACGAGTTTTATATAAGGCAGCCAAGTGGGGGAATGAAATCATGCGAGCGCTCTTAAAGGCCTCTGGGAACATTTACTGGGCCAGCCTGTATAAATATATAAGTAATGATGGCGTGCCGTACATCCTTAGATCTCATCCACAGTATTATTCTTTGTGATATAACCTATAGAAAATACATATATTCTATAGGTTATATCACAAAGAATATATGTATATTATAAAGGTTATATTAGTCTATAATTTAGTAAGCCTTAAGTAGTTTTAATTTATTTGGTCTTTTGCAAGTTTTATGTGTACTTTGTTTATTTGATATGAAGTTTACAAACATATCGCGTGCCATTAATTGTAGTTTCAAAAATAATTTCTGTAGGTAATATAATTGAATACAGTTTCTAACAGTTTATAGAGCCATTAGTAATAGAATAGAAGGATAGTGCAGAAATCAATTTGTTGCCATTTGTAATTCCTTTGCCAGTGTATCTAAAACTTTTATCACTTCACAACAGCATGCATACAACATATCTGTGTGTTTGGACGCCGCCATCCGATGAATGTGACATACCATTATAAATCTCATTGAAGATACATGGCCATCCATCACTAAGAGGAAATGAAGTCTCGACCCGAATGCTGAGAGAATCGTGGAGCTTTGGTCGCGACCGATTTTGTCTGGCCACTGTTTTAATGTTTTATTTTTTACTTGATAGTATTTGATAAACTAATATTACAAATAGAACATACAAGTAACTTTGAAACTTAGAATCGGTATCAATATATTTGTGCGCCGATAAAAGATACTACTTCATGCTGGAATTATAATTACTACTACTTTATTTTAAACTATATATAGTGTCATTTTTAAGGAAATTCTATACTAGATGGCACTGCCTTACCTTGAATCTATTTCTCGCTATTACATCAGAAATAATATTTTTGTAATAGGTCGTTACATAAATATGATATTGCCGTTATGTATGGAAAAAGCTTAATATTAATAAGTAAGTTAGTAAGGATAAATAAACTACTAAAAAGTAAAAAACAAATATATAAGAAAAACAAGTTTTTAAAAAAAAAGCTTTTATTAGTATTTAATTTAAAGTTGTTGAGCTTTTTCCTAAAAAGAAAAATTCTCAGTAGCAGCCCGGAGTTTGGAAATGTGCCCGGTAGACGTCAATAGGCTCGCCCCCTATTACGTGGGACTCAAACATAGCTGGCGAGTCGTGGGTGTGTAAATACACCTCTGCCTACCCCTTCGGGGAATACAAGCGTGATGCTATGTTTTTTTTTTAATTTAAAAGTACTAAAATTTATAAATAAATCTTGTGTATTTATCACAGACTCAAATTTTTGAATAAAATCGTCTCACTTTTTTCTCTATTCTCTCTTGCTGTTAAAATGTAAGCTACTTATAATATTTGCCATAAAAAGCAGCATGTTCAAAATTATTATTGTATTTCAAAAATTTCTTGATTTTAAACTAGAACTAATTGTTTTAATAATGTATGATGACAGTGATATGCAATTTGCCTGAGGGCCGGTGGCAGTATTGCAAATGGCCTCTCTGAGGTCTAATAGCCTTCTCTAGCACCCAGTCAACGATGAAAATAATCACTGTGTTCATATTGATATAGGTATCTATAACTGTATAGTTAGCTTGTCAACTAAGGTAGTCATCAAAATATTGATTGGAAATTAATGCAATTCTGTCATGGAGCTGAGAATCCCATGTCAATTTTATCTGATAAAATGTCGTTATTAGATGTGCAATATACGAATGTAATTTAGCAATCATATTTTTGAATTACCGAATGTAATTTACATTAGTATCCCAATTTATAAATTTATTATAGATACTAACTGTTATTTTGTCAGTTGTCTTATGCAATATGATAGAAAAATACTTAAAAACAAGTTTGTCGTCTTAAATAGTACATTGTTACCCTAGGGGTGAAACTTATTTAGTCTCGAGACGGGGTTTGGCGCCCGAGCGCAGCGAGGGCGCCTATAGTTCTTTAACCCGAGGTAAACACTGTGCTTTTCATTACGAATACAAGGAAAGTAAAAATAAAAACATGCAAAAATGAGTGAATTTTAATTTACATCAACTGCTGAGATAATTATTTATTTAAAGTTTTTTTTTGTGGCCGGCCAGCATAACAGCCATTATTTTTCATTATCAACATGGAAAAAATGGTAAAATATTTTACCCAAATCTATATTATTTTAAAGAAATATTTGAAACTAAGTAAATTATAATAGATGGCCGTTAAAAAAAAATATCTTTATTTAATACTTAATTTGTTATTTCAATTAAACATCGCGCTGTGATTGAGGGGCTGTAGTAATAAGCTTCAATAGAAATGTGAAAATAGAACTAGTTTTTTTTTAATAATTTGACAGCTGTCAGTTGATAACGATTCTCCCTAGGGCTGAAAAGTATTACTTTCAAGCCGCTCCTCAGGCAACTTCCTTTCCGAGTATGAGTAATGAAAAAGTAATTTAAGTCTTGTATTTTCGTTATCAGTACGATATTAAAGACATTCGTTAGGTATGAAGTATCAATACACATATAGATATACTCATTTACTCTTACCAAAATGTATCAGCACTTCTTTAGGTAGCGGACTTCAGATAGCAGTCGCTTTGTAGAAATGAAAGGTATTGTAACTTTTAAAAATATGATTGTTCGCAAAAAGCGCTACAAAAAATACATGTGGAAAATAAATTATCTGCTTCGTAACTTAACAAGAGATCCATTATTTTATACATGTGGCGCAGTGTGCCATGGAGAGGGTTATGCTAAAAATTTATCTATAAGATAAAAGCCCGAATTTCAGAGATTCGTATGAAAATCATGTATAATGTCCCTGTCATTTCACTACGGGTCCTAGTCAGGAATGCGCTTCTCGAACTTCTAGACCGCTATGTCTACTTAGCACAAATAATGCAGGTAAGTAGGCACAGCTCCAAGCTATTAATCGATGGATCCGTAGCGTAAGACAGCCTTCCACCAGATGTATAACCGACGATTTGTTCAAAGCCGTCTTGTTGTCGCCGTTTGCATGCATCTTTACAAATTTTTATTTTTTATTTTTTTTATTGCGTTTCGTGGCAGACGAGATACGACCCACCTGATAGTAAATGGTAAATGGTAACCGTCACTCATGGGCTCAATAACGAGAGTATTGTCAAAACGCTGCTCACCATTTTATTACACAGATATGAAATTAAAGAATCAACGGCTATTTATTGCTACAATCAAAATACACCGAAGGGCTTCATGGCCGTTCACACAGGAGATGGTGGTAACAACCCACTCGGGCCCGATAGGCCCTACCACCAGTTATGGTATGGGTAGTAATAGGTTACTTACCTTAGTCGCCTCGTATGACATCCGTAGGAAAGAATTGGGTTGTGACACTTGTATTCTTAGTCCGTCACCACACGGAAAATTATTTGTATATAGCGAAATCTATACATTTATTTTACTAAAATAATATATACCACGCTATAATAGATGCAGAAAAATATTGCGCTTGTAACTCAATCATGTTGCACTCAGAAAGCAACAGCATTTTTCCTTTTAAAGGAATCCTTGAAAATGTTCTTAAATTTAATTTCCTGAAACAGTTGTTGTAATTTCTTATCTACCTATATTTATTATTTGTCATCTATTTTATGAAACATTATATAATTAAGCCATCGTAAACGCTAGAACCTACCTGTAATATAAAGTCTTCACCGAAATAATCTCCATACATAAATATACGAGTATAGCAGTGATAGCCTTTTTTTTTTGTTCAGGCGGGAAAGAATGTACCTAACCGCACATGGTTGGTTGGGGCAACGAACAGGGTAGTGTGGGGCCTTCACCCACTAAAGAAACCCGCCATGTGCCATCTCTCCGCCTTTACTGGCGGGCCACCGGAACCATATTACATTTCTTCAGTGGTATAGCAGTGATAGCTTAGCGCTAAAACCAAGGACTGCAAAAATAGTGGTATCGAGTTTGAGCCCCATACCCAGGTCCAGACTTCGTACGGTAAACACCACTGACTTCCCGAGATGTTTCAAAATATTGTGTGTATTTCATTACAAAATGTCACTACTCAGTGAAGGAAAATATCATGAGAAAATGTGCATATGAAGTTCACACACATACACACCACACACCTCAGAGCATTTTAAATCATTATAGAAGCACTTGCATTGTTTAGCATCCTACGAACCAATTTTTTTTTTAAAGTGTCCGACTATGTTGGAAACGCTGGCTTCCGTAACACAAGTTCAATCTTAGCTCGGAAGTTAGAGTTTAATCAGGCATGCAGTACTATGTTTATGTTTACTAACTTTATTGTATGTAAGTGTTATCATGAAGGTTATGTCAATAAACATTATTATTATAATAATGGGATCGTAAAAGGGTAGAAAAAATAAAAATAGCCAAGGGCTGCGTCATTATTTGGTAGGAATCTTAAGTGTAATAATTACCTGTTCGGAATAATGTAAGCAAATACATTCGACAGATGGTGCAGGCGTCACTCAAGACATTAAGAAGTAAATATGTTATCAAAATTCACAGTCCCGAGAAATTGTCACGATAGCTGAATAGACAAATCATCTGAGACGGTTTTCCAGGGGTTGCAGAGTCAATTGCTGCACGTGACTATTTTTTTTTAATTTCACACTATTTTCTTTTAAATTTCTAAGCATATCTAATAGGTACCTAAAATATATATAAAAATATCAAAATTAATAGTAATTTTTGGGACAAGTGGCGACCTTAGAACTAAACCGGAGTCAGATATTTTATTTAGGATTGACAACCTGTAATGACTGCCAGGATGTTATTTGACAGCCGGGACCCAGTTAACGTACCTTACGAAGCACGGACGAGGTCAGGTGTCCACAAATAGCTGTGACTTTTTGCTCACCCATCAGATTTCCAGCCGAGTGAAAGTTGCTTAGCCTTGCCGATCGTATATTATTGGGACTGTACATACCCAATTTCATGATAATCGGATATTAAGTAGTTATGACATCAAGGAGTAACCGACAAAAAACTAGCGAACTCCCTGATTTATACATATTATTGTCTTCTAGTAAATATATTATTATTTGTCTTTGTTTATGGAAGTCATATTATTATATCTATTTGTAGAAGAAAAAAACATAATAGTTTAAAAACATAGTAGTAAAATACGTATAAATGTTATATCTACACGTTTTTGCATTTAGTAGTTTACCGAACAGATAAATAATATATTTTTTGAACATTTCACTCAACTCTACTAGTGTATATTGTGTGATTGTGTCATGGCTGCCAATTCGTGGATTCGTGCCGCGCGTGGAAACAGAAAGATTTAATTGTGCCGCCTGGAACGTGACGAGGCACCGATACGTGGCTATCGGAAAAACTCACCGCGATTCACTGTAGTTTATGGTTCTACAACGGTTGTTATAATAAACTTACTTTTTGGAACGTTAAATGGTCAAATACTTTTTTTTTGTATAGTATTCGGTTTTGTTTTAAGTGCTTGAGAAAATCATAAGAGTAGGCTGTTATTGTTGTAAAATAATTTGATCAAAGCGTCCTATATATACTGAAATAATAAAACTAGAGAGTTTATATTGCCATTGGTTGGTTGGTTTTAAGAAAAATGTTTTTATATTCTATATTTTATTATTATTTGGTCGCGAGTGACTAGTGGTAGCATTGCTCAAAGAGTAGAATAATCTAAAGCATTGCTTATCTCTTCATCAATGGGCCGAATCGATCGGAGAAATACTCCTACCATTGTCTTTCATAGGTACTCCTACTATTGTGTTTCGTATGGTGAGTGAGAGCGCTGGAGTCCCAAATCCCCTACTAGGGTAGGTATTCTCTTTATTATTCCTCCAATCCTCTCCTTATTATCGCTCTTATCCTATTCTTAGTATCCTTCCTATCCTCACCTTTCCTTGGATATGGCGACGATACCTCTGGTTTTGCTAGCGTTCATAGGCTGCGGTAACCACTTACCACGAAGTGGACTGTATGCTAGTTTGCCACCCACGTAGTATAAAAAAGGTAAGTTTGGTTTCTGAGGTTACTTTTTCTGAATCACAAACGAGTTTTGATGCAGTATTCATTATTCAATGATTTCTATTCAAGTAGAATAAAATATATTTTGTTTTATTTTAAAGCAGAATTCATAATAATTTATTAGAGACTTTTAAAGATTCGCGAATTGTACACATATTTAAAATAACATAAACGGGTCTTTTTTCGCGTATATATTAGGTGAAATTATTAACTACCTTTTACCCGAAGTTTCAACTGCGTTGCAGCAGCCGTGGTCACGGGACAACTCTCTCTCAAGTCGTCTCGTTTATGTTACTTTAAAAATGTATTAGAGAGTTGTAATTTCTTAAATTTTAATAGAATAGAGGTTTTCTTCAATGTTATCTTATCTTCTCGTTTAAGGGCTCTTGTTGTGGCAGTTCATCAATGTTAATTAGCGCCCGTGCGAAGCGAATGCATTTCACTTGCGTCAAAATAATAATATAAGTCGCCGCTCCAAATTTCAGTTTTCTAGGTCAAAGTTTCAAGTCAAACGATTTTGTAAGTTCAAATAGCTTATTATAATAATAGGTAAGTATATAAAGTTAATATGCTAATTTATATAAATACGCTTGATTCTTAGGAGCGGAGTAATCAGCATATAAGTGTGGGTGAGAATAAATATTAGACTATAATTGCTAACATTAATTAATAAAATTATATGAAAATAGTACCTATTTAACTTTGTAAAGAAATACAAAAAAAAAGTGCTCGTGACTGTTATTTTCGATTTCACATTTTTAAACTTTGTGTTTAATGTATATGGCTAAGAATGTCAAATGCTAAAAAATATATATAAAAATACTTAGATAAATAAAACTTATCTAAATAAAAAAAAGTAATGATAATAGTATGAGTAATCAAAGAGTTTAAAGTACAGTATTGTTTACCACGTAACGCGGTCACACAAACCAAAATAAAAGTTGTTTTGGGACAAACAATGCTCTAAGGGGTGCTCAATACAATTTACGAGACTAGCATCTTATTTTGTCCGATTTAATTAAATCTACCCCTAGTACATTAATATCAATTATGGTAATCCAGCCAGAGTGGATTCAGCAGCCGAACTTATTCGACTATCTCCTTGGTTTGCGGCACAAGATTTTTAGCGATTGTACAGTTGATAAAGATACTGATAATGCGGGTGGGATTTTGAAAGAAAATATCTCTAAGCTTTTATAAATAAGGTAAATTTTTGGGCAATATTAAACCGATCATGGAATTATTGATTGGTAATGTTATTTACACAGAGATCAAAGGTTTGATGAAGATCTAACGATTTTTTGATAAATTAATAGAGTATAATGTAACATATCGAACCGTATGTAACCCAGGTTTGATCCTTGGGTCGGGCAATGTTATTGAGCTTTTTCCTAAAAAGAAAAATTCTCAGTAACAGCCCGGAGTTTGGAAATGTGCCCGGTAGACGTCAATAGGCTCGCCCCCTATTACGTGGGACTTAAACATAGCTGGCGAGTCGTGGGTGTGTAATACACCTCTGCCTACCCCTTCGGGGAATACAGGCGTGATGCTATGTTTCTTTAATGTAACGTAACAAGTAGTTGAATAAATATGACATAAATTAAATAGGCTCTACACTTATGCTACATAAAGTTTGGAATCGATCGGTGATCATAATTCTTATAATTGCAGTACTGCATACCTGAATTTTTTTACGACTTCTGAACTCTGGCAATAAACATTCTGAAAAGCGAGAAAAACACTAACGTATAGTCAAAAATAGAATTCTTTGATTTATCAACCGACTTCTGAAAAGGAGGAGGTTCTCAATTCGGCTGCATGTTTTTTTTTTGTGTTTGTTACGCGATTATTCCGCCAATTATGAATCGATTTAATTAGATTCTTTTTTTTGTTTGGTAGGTTCTATATATAGGAGGTAGTCCCATTAAAATTTTATCAAAATTAGTCTAGCGGTTTTTCAAAAAACAACAAAAATCTAAAATAATGCATCTGGACATACATCGATGATATTTTCAACCGACTCTCTGACTCATTGGAGCAGTGCGTTTAGTTGGCATAGCATCACGCCTGTATGCCCGAAGGGGTAGGCAGAGGTGTATTACACACTCACGGTTCGCCAGCTATGTTTAAGTCCCACGTAATAGGGGGCGAGCCTATATCCGTACATTGCCTAGAATTTTTCTTTTTACGAAAAAGCTCAATGACACTGCCCGACCCGGGGATCGAAGCCGAGACCTCATGGTCAGCAGTCGCACACACTACCGCTGCACCACCGAGGCAGTTTAGTTGGCGTACCCATATTATATGTATATGGATGCGTCAATCTTGCTTCACGGTCTTCGGAAGACTCTCGCTGTTTTCTATTGCACGCCTAATAAGCGAAGCGTTGAGGTGGGTACTACTCTCGTTTCATGCAGAATAACTGATTTCTAACTTAAAATGTCTCTATTTATCATAATATATTGCACTTGTAAAAACATTATTATTAACACTCATGATATTTTTGATGCCACTGTTGTTATTTAAACTAGTTAAAAAACAAGTTACTATATAATATTATAATATATAATATTATATTTTTTATTTACAAAACTGTTAAAAAACTCTTTAAAAAAATTTCTGTCTTGGACGTCCGTGTGTTGTAGGTAATGTATGTTAATACGATAACGACCGAAATACTTTACTAATAGAGTTTTTATTTTCTTTTACGATTCAGTATAATTACGAATAGAGCCCTATCACTTTTCACGGTCTGATTCGATGTGGTTTAATTGTTATTAAATAAACAAAAAATAGTGAATATTTACGCTGGACTCGACACTAAAACCAGTGCTATACCTTATTTCGTGAGAACTACATACTTCTATAGACCAATATTGAAGTACTTCTTAAAATTAGCGCTAGATGGCGTATAAGACGTAAGAACCACATTAGTACTTTTTGAAATTAGCGCTATCAATGTGATTTATTGAAAACTACTTAGTAAGACCAATACATTATGAGTTACTTATCAAATAGGTTATAAATTTTATTGTGAAAAATGAAAATTATGAGCGTGCACTTTTGGATTTTTTTCTTTCGCTTTAGGCGCTCATATTTATCATTTTCAGACTCCTGTGCTCCGAGGAAGGCCTCCCCATTATGTATCATCTACTCTAACCTACGCACCTATTTTATAAATAATCACTAAATATGTGTACGCTATAAGAAAATTTAATTTGAATAATATTTTTGTGCTGTCCTTTAAAGTGACTGCTGTCTCAAATCAATTTCTTTCACTACCACTAAAAAGCAAAAAATAATTTATTTTTAAATAAAAAAAGCCGCCTTCAAAAGACACCTTGAACTAAAAACCAAAAAATAATTTAGTATTTACATACGATTTCCGTGCTAGATACCTACTGATGTGTTTTAAGTCGGTGCCTAGTCTAAAAATAACAAAACAGTACTTATACTCATATAATAACAAAAACAATGAGTAGGTATATATACCTACTTATAATAACATTAACATCATCTTGGCATCAACTTCAAACACATCAGTACGTGTCTAGCACGGAAATCGTATGTAAATACTAAATTATTTTTTGGTTTTTAGTACAAGGTGTCTTTTGAAGGCGGTTTTTTTTTTATTTAAAAATAATTTATTTTGTGTTAACGTTCGTCAATTTTTCAAAACAATAAAATAATCATTCTACATAGTAAATTAAGATTTAAGAATGAAGCCAAAGAATATCCCAGCTTCAGCCAAACTCTCCCAGTTATGAGAAGCCTAAAAGTTTCAGGCAATTTAAGAAGTTCTTGTCAATCTTTACGAAGAACTAAAATTGCTTCGAAATCATATAATAATCAAACATAAGTTGTTGTGTTTTTATAGAATGGATATTTTAGAAGGAGAACTCACCTACGGATTGTCAATCCCGGCTATTTTAACAACAAAAGCACACATTATTTCCAATCTGCAATTCTCACAGCAAGCTCTAGCGGCAAAGTACCACGCACAATACTGTAAAATCTCATCAATTGAGATGCCACAATGCGACGCAGCAGGTACCAGAACCACAACGTGCAATATTCCACTAAATTCCGAACACAAATTCCACACGTGTTCCGTCTCTTTTTTCATTTCCAAATCATCAAGGGACCGCCAGGACCGCTTAGCAACAAATGAGCGAAGCTTTAGTGACTATGGTTGTTAGCCGCAGATGGCAATGAAAAACTTACCCAGACAAATGATGAGCGCAGAAGGCTCTCAATTCGAAAGTGAAGCTTAGTCGCGTAATTTACTTATAACAATATCTCTTTTAATTTTTCTCACTCTGGCTCTCACTCTACAGCTAGTGGAACACAAAAATGAGAATACCTGCCATTGCTTCACATGGATATTCTGTGAGAGGTGATACTTCTCCGGTTAAGCCGGTGCATTTCTCCACAATCAGAAATAGTATACCTCGAGGTTCTTAGTAGGTGAGAGCCGCACACTACCCCGTTGTCTCCCCGGTCAGCGCGGAGTTCGGCAGGACATTTTTGCCCATCTTAAAAAAAAGTAGGGGCGAGTGGGTAACAGTGGATCGTGGGGTTCAGTGGATTATTCACTTTAACTCAGTATGTGTTGCACTTACGCACGCAAACAAACGCGTTGTTGCCGCTTGTCCAGTCGTCCATACCCCTCACTAATCGACAATGCGATATCAAAGCGGGAAGATACACAGCGTGTCTCAGACACACCGCTTAGTAGCTAAGTAACGAAACTATTTTTTTACGTGGTTTTAAAATTTGTTTTACTTCTAAGGGAATAAGAAATGTAAATGTTTGTATTTTGTCGTACGCTTGTTATATCTTAAATCCATTGTAAACCATGCTATTTTGGCTTTGAAGTTGGTAGTTGTTTTTTTTAATATTCTTATTCCATATCGGCCAAAGGGTCACAGTGAATCAATACGTTTTGGGTTACAGTGGGTTACTTTTTTGTAGGTAATAATGCCTCGTAATCGAGTCAGGAAGACTAGTATCGGACTTCACATTAAATAATAGAATAGATAAAACTTAAGGAAGTGAAGAATAAAATAAGTATTTATTCTAAAGAGGAATCAACATTTGGAGACGTGGAAGATGATTATGAGGCGGTAGATCCCAAGAATTTTGTTGTACTTATTAAGTATACCGAAAGAAAGTGATTTTATAATCATCGAATTTCCAGTAAAAGACAAAAGAATTTATTATGTAGCTAAAGTTATACATGGACACAAAAATGGGACTGAAGCGAGTTGATGATTCACTATCATCCATGCATTGATTCAAAGTGACCCATTACTGGGTCACATTGGATCATGCCCCATTTTTTTTAAAGTAGTTATAACTTGTAAGTTTATGTAACATACGCTATTAAATGCCTTGGCCTTTAAAGATTAGGCACTTACATTATGATTTAATTTCGGAGATTAATCATTTAGCCGTATAATTTGAAACTGAATTACTTAAAAAAGTGATCCACTGTTACCCACTCTCCCCTAACCCTAATATAGGGTACGATTTAATATTAATATGTATTCACAATACCATTTAAATCTTTATACAGGTAGAGTCATATCAATATTTTCTCACAAAGATACTTTTAAGGTTTCTCCTGACTTTTTATATAGCAATCATAGTCTTCGACAAACTTTACGCTTCTTTTGAATACATACAATTACGGGCAATATCTTTATGTTAAATTGATTTTGAATAATGTTGTACCATTTGATAAATAAATTGTGATATAGAAAATTGAAAAGAGATCAGTAGAAAATTACTCATCTATTTTAAATTACAATATCACGATGCCATAGTAAAATATATATTTCATTATAGCAGTGATAGCCTAGCGCTAACGAAAATACGAAGGACTGCAAAGAAAGTGGTATCGAGTGGGATCCCGAGTCCAAGATTCAGACCACATATGCCACACACCTCCGATTTGTCGAGATTTTTCGAAATTATGTGTCTATTTGTTTACAATTTATCACTGCTCGGTGAAGGAAAACATCGTGAAGAAACCTGCATGCCTTAAAGATTTTTTCAGGGGCTTGAGAAGTCTGCCAACCCGCTGCGGGCCAGCGTGGTGGACTATGCCCTGATCTTTCTCACTATGAGAAGAGACCCGTGCCCAATAGTGGGACAGAAAAAGGGTTGAAAAAAAATATTGATATGTATTTTAGCACTTGACATGCTCAGCTACTTTAAAGGAAAAATTATTTATGAAAGCGGAAAAAGAGAGCTCGCTGCTCGCAGTAAAGCTCCGATTTGGTCGGAGAGCACTCTCGATCTCCCCCTGTACCTATATCCTTTTACTTTCGCATTATATATCTTGTTAATCAATCGCTCCTCCGGCATCCTTTCTACATGTTTTAACCATCGGAACATTCCCTTTCGCTTTACACCAATACTCTCTTTCAGACATATTCGCTCTCTTACTTTTATATCGTTACGAATGCGTGCAGTCAGTCTAACTCCACAGATTTTTTGCAGTGATCGCATTTTGACCGCATTATTTTACTTTTGTGCTTTTCTACTGCTCCTTTCTGCATACCCAACTTTCTCTTCCATAATGGGACAAGCACTGCATTATATTGTGATACGTGCCTTCCGGCTTGATCTAGCACACCCTTGTCTATTTTGACTCTAACATTTGTTCTGGCTGCTCCTCTTTTAAATATCATTATTTAAGTTTTGCTCACATTCACGTGCCTTTTCTTACAATCTTCTGCCATTGCATCGTCTAGGGTTTGGGGGGTCAATCGCTGACTTTGCCAATAGGACCGCATCATCTACATATAGCAAAAAAAAAAACATTGCATCACGCCTGTATTCCCCGAAGGGGTAGGCAGAGGTATATTACACACCCACGATTCACCAGCTATGTTTAGGTCCCACGTAATAGGGAGCGCCTATTGCCGTCTACCAGGCACATTTCCGAACTCCGGGCCGCTACTGAAAAGTTTTCTTTTTAAGAAAAAGTTCAATAACATTACCCGACCCGGGGATCAAACCCGAGATCTAATGATCAGCAGTCGTCCACCCTACCGCTGCACCACCGAGGCAATTTATAGTTTTAAGTTTTCACTTCTATTGGCAGTTCTCTCATGACTGCTTTTTTTTTCTTTTTTAAACACAACACCCAGTACTAAGGAATAGTTCTTGTATCGCGGGGGACTTTTACAAACATACAATTTCACGGTCACAAAGTACACCCAGACTCAGAACAACCATTTGTTGATCACACAAAGAGTTGTCCAGTGTGGGAATCGAACTCTCAACACTCGGACGGGATGCCGGTATCTAAACCACTCGGCCAATTGTTCAGCCGCATCTACAGTAATGTCACCTCCAAAATATTCACTCCACCGGCTTAACACATCTTTTGTTTGCGTAAGAAAGTCTCCAAATTTAGACCTTATTTTTTTACTAATATTATAGTATTGAATTTATAATATTAATAAGAATTCTTATTTTGCATTGAGTAGTATTCTCAAAAAAGTTTAATCATTATTCAAATTAAATATTGTAAAATACTGGAAGCTGAAATGTTATGAATGATCAAATTTAATTTAGAACACTATACCTACATTATGTACGTAGCTACATAAAAGTGTGAATATTCACTGAAACTGACATTAGTGTATGAGTTTTTAAAAGCTTTGTGCTACATTGTCAAAGCTTATTGTCTATGAAACAGAAATGCAATAAGCTATTGCGTTTTAGTAGTACAGAAAATTGAATGTATTTTAGTGATTTTTTATGTTACAATCATATAAAATTACTAGCCTTTGCCCTTTTTTTTTGTTTTTTTTTCTTTAGGCGGGAAAAAATGTACCTAACCGCACACCCCGTCGTTCGGGGCAACGAACAGGCTAGTGTGGGACTAGCCTTTGCCCTACGCCACAGACAAATGCTGGTTTTAGGGCATATTATAGGTTTAGATAATATTAGCGGCATACAACGAAAACCAATTTTTAATTTTAATCAAGGCCTCTTAAATTAAAAAGAGTTTCATAAAAATCCGTCCATTTCTATTAGCGTGATGTGCGTGAACAAAGAGAGAAAGATTCTAAAAGTGTTTCTGTTCGTCTTCAGTAGCTCCTAAATATATTCTAATACAGTTGTTATTTTACCCAAACATCTTAAATATACAGATACGCCTCTGTTGCAGCTTTATAAAAGTCTGCAGCTATTAAGTTGGTTAGGATTACTTATAGTTTTGTGAGATTGGTATAAAATGTATCTATTAAATTGAAATTTCAATAATTATTACTTTAATACCCACACTATTGGCCGTTATAAAACTGATACAGGTTAGTATTTCTGCACGTACCTACACATTTTATGTAAAGAGTTTTATGAAGGCAACGCCGCAAGATTTTAGAGTTATGGAGCCATTCTTGTGTGGGATGAAACATTCGTAAGGTATGTAAGTACACAGTCAGCAGACTTAGAATGAAGATGATAATTTAAGGGCAATGCTATTTTGGGGCATACTTTACTTTTTATGATTCCTCTCGTAAATCATTTAGTATTTCACGAATTTCATAAGCGGTGCTATTATTTATTCTATTATATAACGATATTAGGTAATTATATTATTTTATTTTATCTAACATTAAGAGTAAATATGATATAACATATATAATGACTTCCAAATCGTAATTCGAGCACAGCATGGCTAACGTTAACAGACAATAGTCATGTACGCAGGAGATATTATTGTGCACGAGTATGTACGTAATTAATAGTTACTTTAGTCCAATGAGACGGCATTCTGAGACGACCGGAGAGAGTTCTATCCCAGGACTAACGTCTTATTCGCTATCCGAGGCATGAAGGAACAACACCGAAAGCTTGAGCAGTATTACATATTTCTAGACAGAAAACTTACTGACTTTTTATTACCCCACCCCATAATTGAACCCGAGACTTCGTGATCCACCTCATGAAGATGATCACGCAGTTGCATACTCGACCTCTAGACAACTAAGGCAGAGAATACGTAAGTTGCTGCCTTATGAACGAAAAATATTAAATTGTGTGAGATCTTATTGGAGTATAATAAGATGCATGTATAACGTCAAACAAGATTTTGAGCTTGTGTATGTTTAGCATTTATCACATCACTTCTTACTAGCTGATTAATTTATAAAAATAAAATGTAATTTTAGATATGGCAACACTATGTACCGAGAAATGTCAACAACATTTAATGCCTATTTACGTTTCAACATCAGAACGTGCCCAAAGATGTTTTACATTAAAAATTTGTATCTACTCATTATAACGATAGAGGTTTTATCAGTAAAAAAACGACAAAACCCCGTGACGTTACAAGCAATATTTAACCAGAGATAATTACGTGAATCTGAACGCAATAACATCTTTATTAACCCTAAAATGTTTACGTGGAAAATAATTTTACGTCGAGGTGTGCTTAAAAAAAATATGGCAAAAAGACATCTAGCGACGGATAGTCGGAAATAAAAAGGTCATCAGCAGAAAGCTACGGATGTGTACTAATAAAGGAAGCGAGAATCAGACTGTTGCAGAAAGAACGGTTTTATTATTACGACGCTAATGTTGAGAGTTATATTACATTTTGTCAGAAAGATGTTTTGTCGTGCAATGATACAATTTTTATTATGTTTTATAAATGCTTTATATTATATGTTCTGCTAAAAAAGAAATAAGTATTGTGTTTTTTATTACATAATATTTTTGTTAATAGATGGTGTTTCATACAGTATCAAATGATTGGTTTTTGAGATTAAAACTACGCTTAACTTACAAGGAATGTAGACAAATATGTAGTCTTTAACTCCTCCGAGATTTATATATACAATGACTCACCTTGAGATTCAAACTCCGAAATGATTAAGCTTCATTTTACACAAAAAGAAATGAACTCAACGTTGAGCGAGTGTAAAACGAGTCAATCCGGGGCACGCTTCAGATTAAGAGTGAAAACGGAAACGAAACGCAAACACTGAAATACCATTAAGTCATTGGACGCCAGACGGAGTTAACTTTTAATTTCACCAGAATAATACTGTCAAGTTTAAATCTTTCGATTTATACCGGCTTTGTGAAAAGCATTTTGACACTGACTGAAAGGAGTTGATTAAAATCAGTACTGGTGCTATAGAACAATAAAATAAAATTGTACTAGGTAACTCTAAAATATGACGGTATTTTTTTAAACTTTACTTTTATTGTGATCATTGTTAAACTTTACTGTAAATAGACAAACTATTGGTTTTGTTTGGATTAAATAAACTTAGGCTTTAATGTCTCCCAAAGACCATTAATTTTTTTTTAAATAATTATCACAAATAAAAGGATGTAATCAAATTATGTATTAGTTATCTACAAAATAGCAAAATTTTGTGCAACGTTTTTATCTCGCTAAAACAATGATTATTATATTCTTTGTTTACTTAATTTCATTAGAACCAGACAAACTTTTAATAAGTTATATATAGTTTTACTTCAATCGTACATAAATCCACTCATATATTTTTTTAATTACCAGAAATTATTACTACTTTTTTATAGTTATGTAGGTAGATATCAAAGACAAAATCGCAATAATTAAAAACATTATGTATTTTGATATAGTTTTTGAGTATTTGATGCTTAGCCATACATTACCACATAGTGTGAAAATGTGAAATCGAAAATAACAGTCACGAACAAGATTTGAACCTGTATATCCTGGAATACCGTCCCAGGAGATGCAGGTTCAAATCTTGCTGGTGATTGTTATCTTAGATTTCACATTTTGATAAACATTATGCAGCTAAAATGTATTAACGTTATTGAGATAGCAAAAATTTGGACTAGAAATCCTCTGTACTGCGATAGATTGAATTTGTGGCGGGCGATTAAATTAACGAGTAGTAAGGAGCATTTCCAAGCGGAACTGGTCTTAACCAGTTTAGAGCGGACGACGTAGTCTAGCCAGTTCACGCCGATTCAAACCGGTTCTATAGCTTGCTCAAATAGCGTTGTGCAGTATACTTAATCGCGTTTCGTGGTTTTAGAAACGCGCTACCAAAACGAGGATATATGGAGTACATTTCAATACAATATAGGTGATGTTTACTAGGCACTGTTGAACTGGTGATTCTATCACAAATAAATCGCCTCACTCGTGTAGTGTCGAAAATTACTACACTTACTAAATTGACAAGACTATGGTTGGACACACAGCATTTGACATAAAAATCAGGCTGCCATCTGGTTCTGATTGCCTTTAAAAATCTCCTTATACATACCACAACATATCCACTAACTAATCGAATATGTAACTTACCTTATAGATGTGTAATCACCACCGTGAGGCTTATGAATATATAAAAGGGTTGTAAAAATAAAGAGCATATAATAAAAACTTTTACAATTCAAATTTGGATTACGTATCGCTATGTTCAAGATGTTTTACGTTAAGCATACGCTGAATATAGTATAAGCCTATTTTCGGATACTTCATATTTTTACCAGTATATTCAAAATATCGGAATAGTAGTTAATGAACCAAGCGCGATATATTCCGTTAAAGTAGTATTATTATTTCATAAAATGTAATATTTTCGTGAGGCGACGATGCACAAGTTAAGCCATAGGTAACATTTTTCAATAGGTGAGTCCAAAATTTCAATTTATTTTATTTTATTATCGACACTATTATCTCAAATTATCTGTTAACTTAGCGATATGTTTTAAAATCGAATCTTGCGTCGAAATTTCACCTCCATCCTCACGAATCTTACAATAAACATTGTAAGAAATGTACAAATTATTTGCGAATAAGGAAAAAGAGATTTTTTGTACTAGCGGGTACTCTTTTTCCTTATTCGCAAATAATTTGTACTTTAAAAGTGGTGGAGCATGACAAATGCTAAAAAATATAGATCAAAAATTGTAAGAAATGGTTTTTACTTGTAACCAAAGCAGTTTTCTAGATATTTTCATGAAATTCAACAAAATAGTTTATAGTTAAGTTATTACAAATTGAACTCGCATTTGAAACCAGACGTACTTACATTACTACAAATACATTGCCGTATAAAAATCTTATTTTTTATTTCATTGCACATTTATTTTTTATTTTTATTTCTACATATCCATAGAATTGATCTCAGAAATAAATAATTTCTTTACAATTATAGTGACATTCAACGTCAATACACTTAGGTCACATAGGTACGTGCATATTGTATATGTTGGCCCAGAACGCAGTGTAATGAAGGACAACCTAGTTAGTAGTCAAGCCAGCTGGAACAATTACATCTTCACACCGACCAAGAGGCATATAGCCTCGTATCATCTTACAGTGAATTGCATTGTAATATATCACGATTATTTCAATTACAGTATTTTTTATTATTGATGTAGCAATTTTACTAATTATATTATAGGGTTATTCTAATTCATTCATAGGAGTATACAAGCTAGATTCTGATTGTGGTCTCTCCTACTCAGGCAAATAAAGAGATCCATAAGAACTCGGTTTAAAGAACACATAGCTGATGTGTAGCATCGCCGCTATGCAAAGTGTGCAGTTTGTGAACACACACAGGAGCGTATGTATAGATTTTTGTCTTTTTTACTTATCGTATCCATCCATCCATCCATCAGCCTTTTAACGTCCACTGCTGGACATAGGCCTCCCCAAGAATGGGGGATAGTGCCGTAATCGCCACGCTTGGCAGGCGGGTTGGCGATCGCAGTAGATGTTGTTAATACTCGAAGGAGTGCTGCTATTACTTATCGTATACTCTCAGAATATTTGGTTAATATTATAGCATTTTCCACCGAAGAATATTTAGTCTCATAAAATTTTGAAACAACTTAACATTCACGACCTATTTAGTGTGATTAGTGTTAACTTTATATTAGATATAATATACAGTTAAAAGTTTACAAAATGGAATTAATTACATAATTCGATAAAGGCCGTTTCATAGATAAAACCCGAAAGAGCTTACGGCAAAACGAATTAAGATATTCTCACCCATGGCATAACACACGACACAGTGCAAATTCGTTCACGTGTATGAAACTAATTCAAAATAATCAAAATAAAAAAGCTACAAGTTGCGAATGAAAAAAGCAATTCATTTCGTTCATTCATTAACAAACAATTGACAGGAGATCTGTCCTGTCTGTGTGGATATACGAGTACTTTGTGTGACTAAACCGCTCATTGTAATGAATAAAAATATTAGGACTTCTACTGCAGTCATTAAAAGTTTTCTCAGTTTTGAGGAGTGCCAAATCCTATCGCTGGTGTGTTAGTACCCTATACACTATTTGTTAAATTTACTTCTTTTCTTACTGAACACTAGAAAACGTGAAAGTGGTGTAATCTTCGTCTGTAATAAATTTCAATAACAAAGCATAGGTACTTCTACTTCAACCACTTATAACTGCTTATAGAACATAATGAAAATGTAATTATGTTACGTTCTCATAGTCATAATAAGAATGTAATTGTATATGCCGTGGATATTAATTAATTAAAGGTGATGTGATATACGTGTATTAAAGGGCTTATTCAGGCCTTTGAGTGCATAATAATAATTTATGTGTTAATCTTGAGATCTGTAAAGAAATATATGAACCTTAGACTATTAGTAGTATAATACAAATCAAATTTAAAAATACTCTGATCAATATTAATAAAATAGCAATACGATAAATAAGCAAAAGACTGAATCTTATACGTCTAGAAATATCGCTATTATTTTTAACTGTTCAACCCAAAACCAAACTGAACGGAACAGAGGATTCGCTCGTGTAGATTGCTTACTAATTGTTATTTTTATAGTATTGCGGCCGCAATTATTTCTAACCCTCACTCCCCGTAAAAGAATTATTAAAATAAATAGAGATAGCGTTTTAAGATACAAAAAAAAAATCTCTATAAAGTTGATATAACCTTAAAATGCAATACGTTTTATCTAATTACACACTCTATATCTTAAACAATCTTGACACGCAAAGAATATTTCCTTCCACCATTCATCTCCAATAAATCGACATGACGTAAGCCAAATCTGCGCCATATGGCCACAGTCACTCACACATATAAGCATTCTTTGTTCAAATATAATAATAGAATGACTCGCAATATTTCCGAATAAGATGTGTAGTAAAAATCTCATTCGTAATAGTGGTTTAGGGTTGTGATTTTGCTGGTTAATAAAAATATTATATAGTATTCAAGAATAATCCAATACTATCACTCGAATTTAAAATAAATTTATTTTGAAAACTAAGTTAAATATTAAGGTCAATTGCTCCTTATGTATGTCTTAAGGCATAAATAGTAATGAAATTTTAAAGAAAAATTAAATAGTGTTTTAAGATTTTGAGTTAAAAGCAATGTGTTTCTAAATTGTGTATAGCTAAATTTAATTAATGGCTAATATACCAATGTAAGTTTAGCAAAATTATAACTATTGAATTTGATAGCTGAGTTAAAATAGTGTCCTTAGCTTTTTTTTATTCATGTGAATCACGTACGAAATGAAGTAGACATTAATTCATTAATAATCCTTACTAATATTATAAATGTGAAAGTGAGTTTGTTTGTTTATTGTTACGCTCTCACGCCGTAACTACTGGACTAATCAACATGAAATGCGTACATAATATATTTTGAAGCCCATAAGAGGACATAGGCTAACTATTTATATGTACAGAAAAATTAATAGTTTCCGTGGAATAGCTGTTTTTACTTAGCGAATTAATGTAACGTAGAGTGATGTATCTATATTCTCAAGTCCACACAGAGTAGCGGGTAGAATCTTATTAATAAACGCACATCTATCATTTCTCTACCTAAATGCTCGTAGCATCATAAAGGGCGATAAATTTTGCTTATAAGAATACATTACTTTAACATAAATCTTCAATACTCACCATCAGCAGAAACCTATCTCTTTTCACATAAATTTAACGAAATCTAAGATAATTAGCTTCATTTGCATTCTTAAATGCCTAAAAATGGTCGCATGCAAATTAGGAGTGTGGGCAATCCAACCAATCAAATTTAACGATTCAATTAAAGCTGGAGAGGACACAGATAGAGGGTCGTTCAATAAAATCCTTATATGAAAGCGGAACGTGAGACATAAATAACAAGAATATTTGTCACCAGTAGGTATAAGTCATATTATAGATCTATTGCACGCCTCATAAGCGAAGCGTTGAGGTGTGTTCTACTCCCGGTTGACACGGCACAGCTGATATTTCAAACTTAAAATGTCATATATTGCACTTGTAAAATAATACCTATACACACATATAAAGAACAAACACTATTTTTAACACTCATGATATTTTTGATGCCATTTTTGTTATTTAAACTAGTTACAAAACTGTTTGTAATAATGTTAATTTTAATGTATGTTAACACGATAACGACCAAAATACTTAATTAATCGAGTGTTTTTTTTCGTTTACGAAATATTATGACTAGGAATAGAGCCCTATTACTTTTCACGGTCTGATTCGATGTGGTTTAATTGTTATTAAATAAACAAAAAAATACTGAATACTTACGCTCGACGCGACACTAAAGCCAGCGCCTTTCATGAGAACTACCTTTTTAAGTACGCATAGCCACCGGTGGTTTTACTATCGTCAACAGAACGCCGTTCGCCCGGCCGGTACATTGTTTTTTGTTTAAAAGAAAGTTCTTACCTTTGCTTGACGAACTGATGATATTTGTCAAGTATAATAACTATTTGATCCATAACAATAACTTAAAACACTAAACACACGTAAATAATAACACACCAACGTTATAAAACACGAAGAAAACATATTTTACATTTTGATCTATATTTTAGCACTTGACATGCTCAGCTACTCTTAAAGTACAAATTATAATTTGTGAATAAGGAAAAAGAGTATTTCAGTACAGGCGGGAATCGAACCTGCGTCCCTTCTTATCCGGGGAAGTGCTCTAATCCACTGAGCTACAGTACTATCTTTTAGACATACCCTATCTCCATATCACATTTATCTTAACGACCAATGCCCTCTATCGGAACGCATTTACATGCATTAATCCAATATAGTAAGTTTAATTTTGCAATTAAAATTCATACTATCTGACGCCGTGATTTTTTAAACATTTTGATCTATATTTTAGCACTTGACATGCTCAGCTACTCTTAAAGTACAAATTATAATTTGTGAATAAGGAAAAAGAATATTCAGTACAGGCGGGAATCGAACCTGCGTCCCTTCCTATCCGGGGAAGTGCTCTAATCCACTGAGCTACAATACTATCTTTTAGACATACCCAATCTCTAAATCACATTTGTCTTAACGACCAACGCTCTCTATCGGAACGCATTTACATTCCACAATTTTTTTTGCGTGGCCTTGGCTTGCGCGCGGCCCGGAACTGAGTGAGAGGTAGACCAATATAGAAGTACTTCTTAAAATTAGCGCTAGATGGCGTATAAGACATGAAAACCACATTCATACTTATTGAAATTAGCGCTATCTATGTGATTTATTGAAAACTACTTAGTAAGACCAATACATTTTTAGTTACTTATCAAATAATCAATTTTATTGTGAAAAATGAAGATTATGAGGCGTGCAGTTTTGGATTTTCCAAAGTATTTTTAGAATTTTCACGTTATAAGTACAGTTGATTTCTTTTCTCGTATTGAAACTATCCTGAGATTGATACATATTACAAATATATAACCGACAAATAATTAACTCACGTTGTGAATCGATTTTTTTGACCCGGGTTTCAAGCATATTTGATGCTCATCATCAGGGCGAGTGTGCAGCAGTGTCAACTGCAGTACCCATCGGGAACAAGTTTTCTAAGTGGATTACTTTCTAAAAAAAAAATTCTATCTTATTCATAACTTTGTCATATCTAAAGGATTACAAGTGGTAGAGCCTTGCTTATCCTAGCAGGGGGTACCACTCCTACCGTTGTGTTTCATATGGTGAGTTAGAGTACCGGAGACCCAAACTATCCTTATATTCTCCTACCTCTATGTTCCTTCCTTTCCACCTTCTATCCCTTTCCTTAGAAATAGCGACGCACGAGTGCTGCTTTTTGTGTTGCTAGCGTCTATAGACTACATTAACCGCTTACTATCAGATGGTCCTTTTGCTTGTTTGCGCACCACGTAGTTTAAAAAAAGCCAAAATTTCATAATAACTAAATATACATTAGTAAGTGGTTTTAGATTGAAACCGATATCAAAGAGTCTTATGGCTAAATTCGCTCTCAATTGTTATCTTCTCACATTTTAGCGCAAGTGATACATTAGAGGTGGATAAAATATTTTTCTAACGTAGACCTGTTGCTTTAATACGAGTAAGGCTTAGGATTCGTGTTTCCGTTGGCCAAACGCTCAGCTATCTTGCTGTGATCAATTTCATTCGCTTCATTCGTGTATGGTTGGACAAATTTACGTCAAATCATTTAATAGTAGTTTTTTAATGATCCAAATATAACTTTAGAGTTTTTTACCGACCGTCTCTTATAATTTGAAGCTTAGGATGAAAATAGGCAACCACTGAAGGAATGTAACATGGTTCCGGTGGCCCAACAATATAGGCGGAGAGACGGCACATGGCGGGTTTTTTTAGTGGGTGAGGGCACACTACCTTATTCGTTGCCCCGAAAAACGGGGTGTGCGGTTAGATAAATTTTTTCCCGCCTAAACAAAAAAAACGGTAACAAATAAAAAATATTGTTAATTATTATTATCTATACTATTATAAAACTGTAACAGAGCTATGTCTGTACATTTAAGATATTTCAGAAACGATGGCAGTAATAGGCGTACCAGAACACAAACAATTTTTTTTAGATTTTTTATCTGTTTGTCTGTTTGTTTGAGGCAACTTTTTTATTTGGTACCTCTTGATTAAACTTAATAACTGGTATATATATTTTATCCCGTTACTATATTGGGAACCTGAGATATAACCTAGAAACTAGCTTTTGACTGCGGCGGAGCCGCGGACAAAGGCTAGTTCTACGATAAAGTAGCAGAGCTTTTATTACGCAATAAATGGGCTGGCTTGACCGAAGAATTATTGGTCCCGCACTCGTAATTCTTCTCTCATTGAAAAAACTGCCTAAAGAAGGTAGGTGTAGTAGTCTAGTTTAATGATTAAGAGGGCTAGAAACAATATTCTCTTCCTCAATTCCTCCTCATCATCCTTCTTATCAACTCTTCTCTGTTATCCTTCTTCTTAAATTACTTGTCGGTCCCATTTTCAAAATTTTAACCTCTATTTCTATACGTACCAGCGTGTAACAACGGTAGTTAATCTTACAATTTTGTTTCATATCGTGAGTGAGAGCGCCGGAGGAACAAACCCCCCTTTCTATCCTCTCCTTATTATCCTTCCTGCCCTCTCTTTAGTATCCTACCTATGCTCTCCTTATTATCCACCCTGTCCACCTCCTGTCCCTTTCCTTGGAGATAAAAAAACATAGCATCACACCTACAGGTGTGATGCTATGTTTTTTTTTAATACATATATCCCCGAAGGGGTAGGCAGAGGTGTATTACACACACACCCACGACTCGCCAGCTATGTTCAAGTCCCACGTAATAGGGGGCGAGCCTATTGACGTCTACCGGGCACATTTCCAAACTCCGGGCTGCTACTGAGAATTTTTCTTTTTTTTTTTACGAAAAATCTCAATATCTCTGCCCGACCCGGGACCCGAGACCTCATGATCAGCAGTCGCTTACACTACCGCTGCACCACAGAGGCAGTTTACCTTGAAGATGGCGACGTGCGAGTGATGCCTCTGGTGTTGCTAGCGTCTATGGGCTACGATAACTGCTTACCATCAGGTGGCTGTATGCTTGTTCACCAGTCACTTAGTATAAAAAAACTTTCTCAGGTGCTGGCGTGTGTGTTGATCTGGATGTTGTATCTTTGTAATTTAGGAGTTAAGATATCAAATAAACATCTTTATTATTACGTTTTTACTTCAAATAAACCAACTACTATTGTATAAATCTTGAAGTCTTATAGTTGTTTTTTTTAACTAAAACTAGTTATTGCACGCGCACCCCCCTGGGTAAAAATTATACACATACGAGTACATACCAATTTTTTTAGTGGATTCTACTTTTTTGAGGTTCTCACATGTACTTAACATTACCCCGGGATAAAAACTATGTGACTAACATATATACTTTTACCTAGGTAATAAACTATCTATGTAAAAAAATATTCTGTCTAACTGTTTTTGAGTGTTTGAGTAACAAACTTCAAAACGTATTAATTTTCTGACTGTGCACAAGGTCAAGTACTAACCAAACTTAAAGCTAAGCACAGTGTGTGTCTTACGATCATAGCGTTACGAAGTGGGGCTTTCTTAAGATTTTGGGTACTGTCTGACCGATCTACCTTTTCTGCTATGACAATAATATTATCTATTTTCTTTTGAGTGTCTCTTAAAGCGAACTTTAACCTTTGCAATAAAAAAACTCTGTGGATATAGACAAATGGAACTGGCAAACCACGTACATATATTGGGAAGGAGCTGTGATATGCCTTATTCATTGTTTTTATGGAATATAGCTCTTACAATTAGAGCGCCTTTGAGAATATATTTCACGCCATTCCAATCCTGAAAAGATATTTAATATTTACGCAGTAAGTACTTATCTCTTTTTAAAATACTGTTACGCCTTATTACATGAAATAAATTAACATCCTGTGCAAAGGTATTTCAATGAGCAAAAGTTGCTCTCATACATCACTGGTGAGACATAACATTGCCCTGAGACTCCGCAAATTGCCGCTTCCACCGCTTCAGTCTCGTTTCCGTTGCTATGCATTTCCTCTATAAAATTTATGAAGTATTTCGTCCTGTTCACTCTAATATCACATTAATATGATGATGAGGTATATTTTAACAAGGAGGTATATACGTATCATAATTTTATTTTAGTGAAATATTGAACAGCTCTATGTTGCTGGTGTATATATTGGACCTGAGTGGGTCGGTACTACGGTCTACCGTATAACCGTCGGAGAAACACTTGGTATGTTTTGGTTGTGATGGGAGATATCAGTCCCTTCATTCAATTCCTATCTAGAAAATAAAGCAGTGACTTGATAGTACTCTTAGTATTACTGAGTCCATAAGCGGCAGTTATCGTTTACCATCAGCTCGGTTGAGGTTTGTTTGACACCATAAACAATAATAATTCAATGCGATAATTTGCGTAGATATAAGGATGCTTAGATGCTTGGATGTTTGACTGTCAATCACGCCTAAATGACTAAACAGATTTAAATTAATTTTGTTAGGAAGATAAATGAGACACAAAACTAACATATAGCTAGGTTAATTTTAATCCCAAATAAATTAAAAAGGATCTTTTGTATTCCGAAAAAAATGTTAGTTCCCGTAATATAGCTATTTTTGGCACATAGTTACAACAACTAAAACAAAAAAATTTGGTATATGAAAAGGACGCAGATACGAGCAAAATTTAGTTTATAATATTAGCAAGGATTGTTATTTTTCATATAAACATAATAGCATAAAACAAAACAGTATTTCAAAAGTACCAATTGCTATGTTTTTCCGACAATCGATTTATATCAAACGAGCATGGCAGGTAAATTCGGTAGGTATGGTGGCATTGCTAGGGGCAAGCGGTGCCGTCGGTAATCCTATCGCGTCGGGTGCCTCGCCATGCCACCGCAAACATTAAAAAAAGGCGAAAATGACATTTCCAATTTTCTACTGTTGCTCCCGGGCAAATTCATTTTATTTGTAGGCTCAGATTTTGCCCGTCATCTGTGAGAGGATTGGTACCCGCCACCTAGTTGGCAATATTTCATTCGCATCAAAGGAATTCTCATCCGTAGTACAAAGTAAGTAGCAAGACTTTATTAAGGAATAATTCAAACTTCCTGCTAAATTGGAATTTCTTAAGAAAATAAAGGAATTTGCTTTACTTTTTTAATTTCACTGGTTTTAAACACTCTTTATAACATGAAACTTGCTGCGATGTGAATTTTCTACTGTGTCTGGCGAGGAGATTATACATAGTTAAAAGAAAAGGATATAAGATAATGTCAGTGCCAAATACTTCATACGCAGTATGAATTAGGTACGTTTTTTTATACTAAGTGGGTGGCAAACAAGCATACGGTTCACCTGATGGTAAGCGGTTAAAAGCGTCTATAAGTTACGGACTTATAGACGCTAGTAACACCAGAAACATCACTCGCGCGTTGCCATTACCAAGGAAAGGGTTAGGAGGTGGATAGGAAAGATAAGTATGATACTAAGGATAGGATAGGAAGGATAACAATGCGAGTATAAGGCTCAAACCTCCTCCCAGGTTTGGGCCTCTGGCACTTTCACTCACCATACGAAACACAACGGCCGGAGTAACTGCCGTTGTTACACGCTGATCTTTTGTGAGATGGTGGTAATTCTTGGAAGTACCTAGTAGATTCATGCTAGGATAATCTTTCTTTCTTTTTTCAAATCACTTAGCAAATGTTGCGTACCATTGGAAAAGCGAGTTTGAAAAACATGAACGCACAGCATAAATCGTTTTTTATCACAATTTTAATGAGTTTAAGTAATTTTAAAGTTTTTTTACATTGAATGCACAATGGTTATGTGTTAGCATAAATCATTTGCAACAAAGAAACCGAGGTACAGGAAAACTAAATAGATGGCACAAACCCGACTACATAAAATATTTACGATCATGAGAACATACCGATATAACTCTTTCCCGTAATAATGATTAATGCACTAAAGAAATTAGTGTAAGTAGAAGAAAATTCGTAAATACATAATAATAATAAAATATCCTCATAAAGTATATATTGTTTATCAACTATTATAAATATATTATTTTTATCGCAGACGTGGAAGCAGCCCATCTAATGGTAAGTGGTAACTGCTGTTTAAAGAAGGAAATGTCGTGGCGCTGGGGAAACACCGTAGTAAGTAGGCCACCTCAGGTAATGCCTACGTGGTATAAAAGAACGCTGAAAACGAACTATCTTGGACGAAATCGTTTCCAGAGGGCGTGGACGAACCCTACCGCAACGTCTCCTGTTTTTTAATGTATCTACATATTTTATTACGCTTAATGCTTTCATTATGTTATAGTTTACGACTGTAATATATTTTAACGTTTATGTTACACCTGCTCGATGACGACTAAAATACATTAAAGATGGAGATTGTAGTAATTCTAATAAATATACAAATAATTCTATTATATAATGCATTCGTGTATAGAACATGTTTAATAATTATTAATTATGATATCTCGAAATAAATGTACACAAATGTGAAACGTATACAAAAGAATAACAAAGTGCAATGCTCCCAAAACTACTGCATTCATCGCAAAATTATGTTTGTCCTAAAACAAGGAGCTCACAAACAACATTTTAGTACTTCCCAAAATGAATGAGGGAGCTTGTCACACAGATAGAATTCATGTAAAATTCATGTCGAAGTCGGCTTCAGCCACTGGTTCCCTGAGCGAGAATTTGCTATAAAATTACTCACAATCTAATCATGTTGACGACTTGTCTAAGTACCTTGGGTTCTTAGAATTTTGTAACAATCGTTCATATCCCAATAATAATAGATTGTTACAGAAATATTTTTTTATACTATATGGGTACTACCTGATGGTAAGCTGTTCCGTAGCCTATTGACGCTAGCAACATGCGCTTCATCATCTTTAAGTAAAGGGGTAGGAGGTGGATAGGAAGAATAATATGGAGAGGATAGGGAGGACAATAAGGAGAGGAGAGGGAGGGGGTTTGGGCCTCCGACACTCTCACTCACTATACGAAACACAACGGTAGGTACAGTTGTTACACGCTGATCTTATGTAAGAGGGTGGCACTTCCCCGATCGAGCCGGCCCATTCATGCTAGAATAAGCAATGCTCTACCACTAGAACCTTAAAATTGTTTGAATATTTTTTGAATAGTGCTAATATATAAGCATTACATTTATTTGTCGTAACTTACAGTTTAAACAATCGGAAAAGTTAAGCAACTTTCGCTTGGCTCGCATCAGATGGGTGACCTAAAAGTGACACATATTTGTGGACACCTAAACTGCTCAGTACTTCGGTAGGCAGTAAAACAGAAGAGCCCAGCTGTCATCTTAGGATTCGTTAGAGGTTGTCAGAGCCCTAAAAGAAATCTCTCTAGTTATAAAGTCGCCAGTTGCCCCCTGGGTCGGATAGGCAGTTGCTCCCTATAAATACTGCTGAATCTGGTAAACTAGGACAGGTCAAAAGCTGAACCTAACATGGTTTGGGATAAGGCTAAGAAGACGATGATGACAATTCTGTATAAGATGCTCAAAAACAAAAACGATAGAGAGCAAGACGAAAACGTCAATGCTTATGAACCCATATGATAATTATACGTCGTTCCACAGTTAAATTCTTATTAGTATGAAATTGAAATCTATTTCAAAAGCCTGGGTATTACAAAATTTTGTCTTATCGTATTTCAAATATGACTATCACAAAGTTACTTATTAATGTACTTATATTCAAAGCAAGTTTTACAAAAAGCGAAATCCCTTTAAGACATATATTACGAGTATATTTAAAAATAGCTTTATTACAAAATACGTCTATTTTTTATTATATTTCTTTCTTGTATTTTTTATTTAGAGACACAGTAGATGGTTTTAGTAACTATCATTAGAATGGCGGTTACGTGGTTCGCCACCCTTTACGTCTCGTTCCACGGGGGCGAAAAGTGGGTAGCGAAAAGCGCTTCATAGTAAGGGACAATCCGTTGTCTCTGCCTACCCATCTGGGGAAACGTATTATTATTATACCTACACTTTAACACGCTATTACACGTTCGATTGAACTCAGTCAGATAAAGTATGAAGTGTTATTTGCTCCAGTAGCTCTTAATAAATATAATTTAAAAAAAAATAGTGTTTGTGTCTCTCTGAACGTTATAAACTTAAAAACTACCAAACGATTTTTAATCAAGTTTTCATGAGAAGAAATGGAGTTTTCACGAGAAAAGTTTAGATACGAGTAGTTAATTAATTAAAGTTTTGTGTACCCTCGACGGAATAAGAATATAATTGTCGCCACCCCATTCTTGCCTGCTGTGATTGGACCCGAGCGGGTTGTACCACCATCTCCCGTATGAACGATCGCGAAGCACATCTGTGTGTTTCGATTGTAGCGGGAAATAGCCGTACATTCTCTCATTTCAGATCAACGATAAGCAGCTATTTGGTTGTATTTTTAGTATAGTTAAGCCCATGAGCGGAGGTTACTGCTTACCGTCAGGGGCCCTGCTAAAGTATTTAGTGGCCAAATATACACATAATCAGAAGGATAGATGACAAAAAATCATACTGACTAGGAGCTTATAATAAAAAAAAACAATATTTGCTTTACAATATTTTTACCCTTAATTAGGAACGTACAAAATTTCTAAATGAGTATTTCAATAACTTATAAAACAGAAAATCTAAATGGAAAACAAATTTGAAACACGAGCGCGGCCGGTCCGTTTCTCACGTCCGAACAATACGTTCTCGATTACACATCGCCACACGGATGAAACACAGCGAACTGTGTCGGCTTTGCTCAAGTTTTTAATACTCCGACACGCAAAATAATTCTATGAACATTTCCGTTTCAGTTGTTTCTATGAATACGTTGAGCGTATTATGAAACATACTTTGAGTTCGTCAGACAAGACATGTCGAGAAAACTTTCCAAATAGCCTATACAGTGAAGAATGATGACTATAAATATGTTGTTATTTTTATATATTTTGAAGCCATTATGACAATGACTCGACCATTAGTAGAACAAAATGTTTATATTAGTAATAGATATTAGTAGCCGGTAGTGTGAGGCCCTCACCCACTTAATAAACCCACCATGTGCCGTCTCTCTGCCTATAATGGCGAACTAACTATGTGATATCACTTCAGTGGTCTGCCAGTGACTTGCCATTTCGGGTACCCTTTCTGAGTGACGCTTGCCCACACCGGTGCGTCGCACCTTCGCGAAAGGCCTTACGGGTGGCGGACGTTCCTCAATCCATTTACCCGCGGCTCTCACTGACCCTCTCCGCAGTTTTCTTCCAAGAGATGACGTCTTTGCAGAAGTTAGGGAATCTAGCCCAATTCCTGTTAAAGCCGACCATAGCTCTTACGATGCTCAGCCGCCAGAGATCCCCTCCTATTGCTACAATTAGTTCACGGCGCCACTCGACCAAAGCCAGATAAGACTCGAGCGTATGCTGTGCCATGTCCTTGTCGCAGCTCCAATGGTTACCCCTTCCATTCTTGCAACATGTAGGTATCTGGCGATGCAAACTATACAGCGACAGCTTCTACATCAATTGGAATGTAAGATCTTCATGCTGTTACTCTGCCCACTCCTTTAGCACCGGCTGGAGGACCTCTCCGGTCCAAAAACTGGCCTGAGTCATTTTGGGGCGTGCAAGGAGCTGACCGGCTAATATATGACCTTCGTCATCACCGTGTGGTATCCACGTATGACTGTTACTCTCCGCGGTCTCTATAGGAGAGCCTTATACACCTATCTTATCCATTCTAAAAAAAAAAGGTTCGGCAAAAGGTTTCAGTGGCAATAAATGTTGAAATTTAGTATATACCTATAATATTTTTTTGTAATTTGTTAATAAAATTTAAAACTATATAGTCTTGAACGAACAGGTTAATAAAAAATTTTACAAGAAATATATATACCAAGTGGTAGTTTAAAGCCGGTCTGCCGTATAATGCCTCAATGACATTAGGTGCTTGTATAACATAACATACTAATTAATTGGTAATCCACGTACAAAGCAAATCAATTAAGGCTCAATAATTACAACGTGCACTAGTTACAGTACAGTAAAACGGGGCACCTATATGTGTATATATATATATTATGTATGTGATGGTGTCTGCGTGGTTTAACTTAATACTAGCCTAGCCTACAATTTAGAAAACATAATTTACAAAATTAATACTATGCTTTTATTGTTTTAGTGACACCATGTAGAAACCAGCTAGTTTGTTCAAAACTATTGTGAACATCAGATAGTAGATACTACTACTCATTACCTATACGTCTTTAAATATTTATAAAAAACCTTAGGCATTATCTTTTCTATACTTCATAAGCCGCGAGACAACATGTAAACGTACCATAGAAATCCAGAAATGCAAGTACAAGAATGATCAAGGTAGTGCCATGGTCGCATGTTTATAATAAATACCTGTATCATTATCACTTTGTAGGTGTTTCAGACGCACATCACACTCGACACACCTTGACCATTTTTGTTCCTATGCATTTCTTGATTTCTATCTAAATTTTTTTCTTGTTTCATACTTGATCAGTTTTTTATTTCCGTGGTCGGGTTACAGTTTTTAAAAGTTCATTTTTTATTCAAATTAAGTTGCATTTGAATAAGTGTCGTATCATCTTCAATTGGGATACCAGTAATTTTTTCTATTGATAAACTTGCTGATATGAAAGTACTGTGGTTTTTGGTGATTTCATGTTACTTTTGATAAGCCTACTTTTCATGACTTAATAGTAAAATGATATTAATATATTCATTGTATGTTATCATTAATTGCCTAATGTATTCGAGCAAGTCATTAGTTCGTAGACTATGGACAAAAAGTCTATGATGTTATAAGCATCCCTTACTGGCTTTCTCAATAAGATTACATAATTTTAAAAACTTTTCTATTTGATACATATATATTTACCTATCCTAGATCCTAGAACCTATTGATCTATATAAATTAGGGATTTAGTGACAAAGCAATGCATATACTCGTAGCTATCAATCTTTCTCTGTTTACAACCAGGTACGAATTCTAATTAATCACAAGTCATATTATCCCATGCATATCCCGCAGTTTGTAATAATGAATTAGCCATCCAGGCAGTAATTGACGTAACTACATCCAACACTAACTAGAACTTGCTGAGTGAAAAATGTAAAATCGAAAATAACAGTCACGAGCAGGATTATTTTCGATTTCACATTTTTCACTTTGTGTTTGATGTATATAGTGTTAAGCATGTGAAATGCTAAAAATATATATAAATATAGAACTTTCTGTGTTATTACATGCTGTACGTAACGTAATTATTGTACTCATTTTCTAGTCTTCTGCTGAGGCATCTAAATTCAAGTAAAACAACGAATGTAATATATACATTGTAATAATTATCTAATTATGAAAATATAGTATATATTATGACCGCCGTGTGGGGCCGGCTTCAGAATTGTCCCACCCCTCTCTACCCACGGGAGTCGTAAGAGCCGACTGAGAGAATACCGGGGGAGTAGGCAGCAGCACTCCCTCGAGTATTAACAACATCCACTGCGATCGCCAACCCGCCTGCCAAGCGTGGCGATTACGGCATTATCCCCCACAATGAGCACACAAAAAATAAAGGATGCGGTCGGCACAGGACCGCTCGTTGTGGCGTTCTCTTGGGGAGGCCTATGTCCAGCAGTGGACGTCGAAAGGCTGATGGATGGATGGATGGATGGTATATATGAAAAACTTATTATTAATATGGAATTGTTAAAATTTCTCGAGATATTATCATAGTGCTTGATTTTAGTATTCTTGTAATTAAGGTAGGCTAGGATTATTGTTTACCAGACTACGGCGAAGCCAATAGAAAGGGCCTTACCTTAACCATTTTTGTAGCATGCATTTCTTGATTTCTGTCTAAATTATTTTCTTGTTTCATAGTTTTTAGATCATTCTTTTATTTCCGTAGTCGGGTTACAGTTTTTAAACTTTATTTTTTATTGTGTCATGAAATCATTTCGTAAATAGAACGTTTACTTGTTAAGTAAACGTTTAATTAACGCAATAATTCAATTTAATTTTGTATTTTAAAAATCATCTAAAAATAAATTGCAAATGGTCAAGTAATAAAACACTATAAGCCTGGTACATTATAAATAACAAAAATAGTATCCTTACTAATATTATAAACGCAAAAGTGAGTTTGTATGCTTATTACGCTTTTACGCGTAACTATGAAACTAATCATCATTATCATTGTCATCCCGGAAAAATGAATGATTCCCGTAAGATAGTAATTTTAACATAGAAATCATTAATGTTTCGTAGAGTGATGTATACATATTCTGAGGTCAATGCATGCTGAATCTAAAGTATAAAACTCCAACATCTTTGAATGTTAAAATGACAACACTTTAAAATAATCTCAAGATTCAGTTTCGTAACTCTATTTGCGTTTCTAGTGGGACAGCGGCTTCTGTAAAATTTATGTACATACACTAAGATACCCCTAAGACACCGTATAAAATTGTAGGTCAAGATACGCAAATAAATACAAAGAGTAGATGTAAGGAGGATTTGTATAATGTCGAGCAAGGGTCAGAAGACAAGCTTGAATCGGGTCACAAGCTTTGACTTGAGAGACTGCGGTGAAAGGTTTTACATACATTTAATCCGTCTAAAATATAACAACTATTTCCATGGATGTTTCATTTCAGACATGATTTGTACGTTATGGTTGGAGGCTATAACCTTATTACCCATACCCCATCTTTTGTGAAGAAGTACATTCCTCAATAGTGGGATTCCTAATAAATTGAAAAAGTTATATATAAGCATTAAGCAAATATTTTTAATTTGGTTGGGTAAAAAGATCTTATTTTATTGAAATAATAATATTATTTTTTTGTTGAGGTGGAAAAAATTGTACCTAACGGCACACCCCATCGTTCGGCGTAACGAACAGGGTAGTGTGGGGCCCTCACCCACTAAAGAAGCCCACCGTGTGCCGTCACTCCGCCAGTGTTGGCGGACCACTGGTACTGTGTGTAAGTAGTACATACTTACTTCAGTGGCCTGCCGGCGACTTACTCTTTCAGGTACCCTCCCCTGAACGACGCATCCGCACACGTAGCGTCGCACCTTCGCGATAGGCTATGCGGGTGGCGGACGATTTCCAGTCAATCCGCCCGCAGCCTCAGCTAGGGCGGCATGAGGCGCAAGTACTCGTGCCCCAGTCGCTGGCGGCGGTTTGAGTCAGCGGAAGAATCCTCCTCCCTGGCCCTCTCCGCTGCTTCCTTCCGCGAGATAGCTCCCTTGCAGAAGGCAGCGACCGTGGCCCAATTCCTGTCGCTACCGAGCATCACTCTGACGACGCTCGGCAGCGAGAGGTCTCGCCCTAATTGAAATAATAATCCTACCAAAATTAGAAATGTGAAAGTTTATAAAGATTATTCGAATGTTTATTTGGATATTTGTCCGTCAATTTCGGCTAAACGACTGATTACACTTGAATTAAATATGATAGGTAGATAGATAAGGCACTTGATTAACATTGTATACTTTTTATCTTGAGAAAACTAATAATACCTGTGTGATAGTTATTTTTCGGAAATTATCTAATAAATAACGGATAATTATATAAGAATATTGTCATAAAGTTAAGTATAGTCTTTTTTTCTTTTGCGAGGAAATCCTTTATGGACTCCACACCGCCGGGCGGGCAAAGATGTTATCTACTCCTGAACCCGATATCGAATACGAACCGCATGATGTATGACCTTTAGTAGTACCTTTACCTACCTATAGCCTGGATAAACACATAAAATATTTTGTGTGACCTTATAGCAGGAGATAGCCTTTAATTCTTTCATTTCATATATTTGAAATAAAATGGTGAGCAGTGGCTTGATAACTCTCTCGGTATAGTTCAGTCCATGAGCGACGGCTACCATTTACCGTCAAGTGAGCCGTGGCTCGTCAGCCACTATACGCAATAAAAAAAATACCTCGATAAGGGTTTCCTGTGGGGTATGCTGAAACGACTCTATGGACTGAATTTTGATGTTTATGCAGACAAATTCGCGGGCAGTATCTAGTATAATTTATATATTTTATTCTGCTCATAAACTTTTTCTGTGTCAAATGACGACGTTTTTACTATTTTTAGATCCAAGCCATCAAATAAAAAAACAATATGCTAGACTGTCAGTTTGATATGGGTAGAAATAATACCTAAATAGACATCCGTCCCTCAACTCTAAGATATTATGAATGCAACAAATAAATAATGAACCACATGGACGTAAAGGTAAAGAAAAACGAATGACAATATAGGATACAAAAACAGGCTAATGTACATCATATTATCATGAATAATAAAAACTTGAGTTGAGAATCATAAAGTGATATTATAGAAATAATATGGGAAAGCCGTCCCTGGAGCGTGAGGTAACTATGCGCTTCAATATTATAGAAAATATGGCAAATTTATCCCACTAGAGTGTTTAGATATTTTTTTATTTTTATACTTCGAGATTGGCAAACAAGTGACGAGTATGGCCCGCTATGAATACCGTAGTCTATATACGCTAGCTGCAATAGAGGCAACACTAACGTACTTCTCTTTGAATCGTGACAAAAAACAAGTCCGATCTTCCTTTTCAATATTTTCCCTTAAAAGTTATGTTTAGACTGTTAAAATCCAATTAAATTATAAGAAAGTCTAAAATGTAAGATACAAAATACAATAACCTCGATGCTCAAACACAAGCCGTGTGGTGACGAACTAAGAATACAAGTGTCAGCACCCCATTCTTTCCCACGGGTGTCGTACGAGGCGACTAAGGGAAGCAAGCAATTACCTCCCATTGCATTACTGGTGGTAGGGTTGTGTACCAAGTGGGAGTACTTACTTGCTATCGGGCCCGAGCGGGTTGGTACCACCATCTTCTGTGTGACCGGCCATGAAGCACATCGGTGTGTTTTGTTTGTAGCAGGAGATAGCCGTCGATTCTTTCATTTCATATATGTGAAAAGAAACGGTGAGCAGCGGCTTGACAATACTCTTGGTTTAGTTGAGTCCATGAGCGATGGTTACCATTTATCAGTAGATGGGCCGAAGATCGTCAGCCAGTTGACGCAATAAAAAAAGCTACCTATTATATTCAAACTGTAGATTGATGCATCATATTATTGTGTAAGATTAACACATATTTACTCGTATCTTTTTACATATCAACAAAAAAGTCATCAAAAAAATGTAGCATCTATAAACTAATAGCATTGCACTGTACTTAGTCATATGGGTACTCCCATCCCCTAACCTAACCATCTAGTACGTCTCATAGGCCGACTTTACGAGGCTGGAACTGCGACTGTTCGAATAGATGTTGACTCAAAAGGTTTTCAGACATGTGCTGGTGTTCGACAGGGATGAATACTCTCTCCACTCCTGTTCAATATCTACACGGAGTGCATCATGAGAATTGTGTTAGAGCAATGAGACAAAGGAGTTTCAGTGGGAGGTCGGAAGATATCCAACCTAAGATATGCCGATGACACAACTCTCCTCGCTCAAATAAAAGAAGATATGGAACAGCAGCTTACATACCTAGAGACAACAAACCTCTTCTTCGGGCTCACAAATAATAGACTTATGACCAAAATGATGGTCGTGGACGGAACTGAACTGAATAAACCTGATATCTTTACCATTGGTTGTGTGTTGTGTGGTTGTGCAAAGTTACGTGTACCTCAGCTCCACAATGACGAACACTGGCGGGTGTGAGGACGAGATTTGTAGCATCTCCTGCTAATACGAGATCTGCCATTGATAGGCTTAATAGGGTCTGGTGCGATCGCAATATTACCAAAGCCACGAGAGTCTGCCTGATGAGAAGCTTAGTCTTCCTAATAGTTCTATATGGCGCAGAAACATGGATGGTTCGCTTGAAAGACCGACGCAGAATTGAAAACAAACACAAAACACAAACACAACAAATTGACGCACTCAAAATGTGTTGCTGGCGGCGACTGCTGCGGATTCCTTGGACAGCGTTTCGCTCCAATGTCTCGATTTTGGAAGAACCTATAATTGAGGAGAGATTATCGTCAACGGTGCAAATACGAATACTCAAATATTTCGGACACATAATACGAAACCAAAAATCTATGGAAAGACAAATTTTCCAGGGGCAGTTGGAAGGCAAGCACTAACGAGGTCGATTGCCTACTCATTGGACAGACCTGATTAAAGCCGCAACACAAACCACCATAGTCCAATGTTCCCGTGACGCTGAAGATCGTGAGAAGTGGAGGCGTATTGCGAAGACTGCAATAAACAAACAGTCATCATCACAAAACCACGACCACTCTGTCAAGAGTAGAGTGAACGCCTGAGGAGAGAGATTTTACATTTTGTTTACAAACAAATGACCTAAACATTTTAGAATGAGTACCAAAGTTTTCGAACAAATTTTATGAAATCGAATAGGACAACTACAAACGGGATTTTAACCCGCGTCTTTTGGAATGCTAGTTTAACTCTATGTCTGTAAGCTTTCGTAGTAGTCAGTCAAAGCTACTAATTTATATATCACATTCATTTTTTACCGTCTTAGGCCAACAGTACACTAGGTGTGGTTTCCAACTCGCATTTATTTCTTTCTATTTTACAAAATTTGTTTTAATAAATGGCCGAACATGTCAAGTCTCCCAAATTTAGATAGATTGAAAAAGCAACCAAACAAAAAAAAAAAAAAAAAAAAACAATTGAATAATGAGAGCCAGGGACATAAAATACAATAATAGCAGCTCATATTATTATATAAACTGAATTTATTTAGTTTCTTCCCATATCTATACTAATAAAAGGAGAGCCGGATTTTTTGTTCGGTTATACTGCAAAAACTACTGAACCGATCGGAATAATACTTATACCACAAGATGTAGCGTGTTTTGGAGGTTTTAGTATAAGACCTGTTTGTGATTACTTATCTAGAACCTATATTTTTTGGCTTAGAAATAATGATTTTTTATAATTTATATGGCAAAACAACGTTTGCCAGGTCAGCTAGTTTTATATAAATGCATTATTCTCCTTATGTTTTATACAAATGCATCTACCGAATATTATTTTGAGTAAATACAATTACTATACAAAGATAATAAATAAAAATAATAATGAAACTTGCAATAAAAAAGTCACTAGCTATAAAATAATAAAGAAACTGAGTCGATCTTTTCTTTGACACGAAAATAGCCATTAAACCATCAATTTAAGTCGGAAGCTTGCCATTGCAGTAATGCTGCTCATATGTAGCTACAATACATCTTGCTTTGTCCCATTCAATGTGTAGACGACGAAACGACGCTGGCATACTGATGTGTTACTTTTAAAATTTATTGCTGTAACCCCTTATTGAGGGCTGTGGTAATGTCGATAAATTGTTTAAGCTTTTACTTAATATTCTCACTTTATTAAATATTAACATGAGATGTTATTACTACGTAATATTATGTTGTATTAAAACAATTAAAGCTGTGCCTTGAATTTACAAAATATGTATTGATATAGGAACTTTAATCGGTTAATTGAATAGCTAGCGCCCCTTCGAATGTCGTGTTTGGTTTGTATCACATATACTGCAGCACTCACTTCTTACTTCACTTTTATATGGTTGTTATGAATATCGTCATCTATATTACTGTTTCACTCCTGTGCATAGCTTTTACTGAATACGCCGTAGGTACAGTACAAGTTGAATTAAGGTGAGTTGTTGTATAAATATTTTTGTTCTTTACATATTATAGTATCTTCATTTTAAAGAAATAATTAAATAAAAGATCGAATACTTTGTATTTTAGCCACCCGTTACTGTATCACTAATAGGGGTATTTCAGAACGAGGAGAATTCAGGCTATAACTCGCCACACAGGCCTAATGCGGACAAATATTGGCAGACTTAACAAGTCATTGATTAGATGTTCTTATGATGTTTCTATCACCGAGTATATGTCATCTTCATTCATTCTTCATATTTGATGATAATAGAAAGATATATTATATAGATGGTCTTTGAGCAAAAAAGAAAAATCTTCAGAATTTTCGTTTATTTTTCTGTTTATTTGTATCGGGCATCATGTAAATATTTTTCAAACGAATTTTGATGAAACTTTGTTTGTTTGTTAGTAAATTAGTTATAAAAACTTAAAAAAAAATATTCCGCTACTACACGTATATCGGAAACGTGAGATATAACCTAAATAGGGATACAAGTTTAAACATTCAGAATATTGACATTGAGAGGCTGTGCTCTCACTACATATAATATCATAGCCTCCTTCTGAGTTGACTTCAGAATTGGGTTAATATAATATAAATATGTCACACGGCACCATCATTTATTTATTATCAAATATTAGTTAACCTCACAGGAAATATCCATTTTTACAGGATAAAAAGCCTCAATACATCATTTTCTGGATTCCAGATTATATTATCCAAAAAGCAAATTTCCATTATAATCGATTATTATAATGATGATTATCGTTTTGTTTTTCATTCCTTTTTTTCTGTCCTACTATTAGGTAAAGAGATCTTGGTGAGAGAGATTAGGCCATAGTCTAACTACGCTGGCTCAGACTTTACAAGTCGTCACATAGTTTACATTTAATAAGGTATTAAGGACGGCTTACATTATCTTTATAATGATGTACCTATTAATTTACTATATCAAAAATTCTTTACATAGATAATGACTCAGAGGCCCATCCTATCCTATCAGGTACCATAAGAACAATAGACTTCAATCATTATCGACATTGGATAGTTTATCGACTGTCGATAATGTAAAAACGTGCACTACCTAACGTTGGCGGTGAATAAGAAGTAATGAGTTTTCTTTTACATCGCACCTGACTTCTGGTCTCACAGCAGACGCCTCGTAGACTCCGCTAAACAGGATTAAAAGATTTTTTATTTCTATTGCTTTACTTTTATTCGGTTTATGTACCCTTTGAACTCAGTGGAAGTAATTTTGTCTATGTGTTTTAAGAAAATATTCATACCAAGCTTTTATGCTAGTATTTTTAAAGATTTTATATAATTTCAAAAATATTGTGTTTTCTTTACGTTACAATACTCGTAAATAAAATTTCAGTAGCCAGTTCTGAATATAATAAGCAAACCTTTAAGTTGGTCTGCGCTTAAATATTTATTTTATACCATGAGCGTGGTAAACAAGCAATCAGCCCACTTGTTGGTAAGCGATTATCGCCTACAGATGCTAGTAATACCAGATGAGTAACTCACGCATCGCTAACTCCAAGGAAAAGAAAGCAAAGGATCCTCCTTTAGAGAGGAAAGGTATTACGAGAGTATATTTTATAAAAATCTATTTCGCTACTTTCATATTACTCTTAATTGTTTTTATTAGTCTGATATAATTCATTGGAATACATTGTGATTAACAGTAAACATTTTAGTTATAAGACTTATTAAATAATATAAATTGTGGCTAACCTAGTAAAGAAGTTTCAACGCCAACGAATTCACGGTCCATGAATTGCTATGACTCAATTGATAAACTTAACGTAACTCCTTAGTGTAGTTACTGTGGAAATTTTACAGAAATTTTATCGTGACTAATACTCATTAAAATGTTTCTTGCGAAAAGAGGCAGTGATAAAGCTGTTCAATTTTGATAACCAACTATAATTGTCGTAATATAGGGCCAAAGTTTAAAAGCCTTTCTTTAGATTCATATTAAGTATTGTGAAATTAGCTGCTTTCTGCAACCTTGTTCGCAAATAGAAGCCTTAGTATCCGCTATTAGGAAAAGTTCCATAAACGAAAAAGAAAAAGTTAGAAACTGCTTTTTAAGAAACCTATTTTTACTGGACATTACAAAATCCTATATATAAAATTTTCGTGTCGCGGTGTTTGTGGTTGAACTCCTCCGCAACGGCTTAACCGATTCTCATGAAATTTTATGTGCATATTGGGTAGGTCTAAGAATCAGACAACATTTAATTTTTTATCATTACATATTATTACATCTAATTTATTTTTTATTTTTAGATAATTTTTTTTTTATGATACAGCAATAAAAAATACATACAACCCTAAATATTCAACTCTCTACGATCAACCCCTATTTTTTATTCGTTAATTATAAAATTTTATTTTTTGCCAAGATATTTATTTTTATTTTGTCATAACTTAGAATAAAAAATATTATAATAAATTTTGTATTACTCTAAATTTTTCACTCCTCTACGATCAACCCCTATTTTTTAATTATTATTATAAAATTTTTTTAGCAAGATTTTTATTCTTCTAATTCTATTTTCTAAGTTTCTTTAAAAAGTCATGACAAAATGTCATGACAGAATATATTTTTTTATATTACTCTCGACCCTTTACGATCAACCCCTATTTTTCCATCGCGATTTTTATTTTGTTTTATTTTTAATAATTTCCTTTGATTATGTTTTTTTCTCAATTCAATTTGATCTTCCGCCTTCATCTGTCGATAACTGATCAACTATCAATCGATCAGTTATCCCCGCTAGATGCTAGATGGTAGACACCATTGTCACCTCTCATCCAGCAAACATCACGGAGTAAGGATGAGAACGAAGCCGGTCTCCTGTCTTACTCTTTTTTTGGTTTTATTTGTGTATCGATTGAAGCAGTCTGTTATACGTATTATTTTAATTTTTCTGTGCAACTTTCATGTTAATTTTACTCTCATCGTAAACGTATTATTAATTTCCAGTGCAATAATTATTTATTCGCAATTTATTAATAACTGATAAAGACAATTTTAACTATTACCTAGTTAATTAAGTGATCTCATGTAAATAAACACGTGTTGTGAGCTCCCGCCAACAACGGCCATTACCGTACCTGTATATATTGTACTTAAATAAATATACCTGTTTTATTATTGTGAAAATTAAGTCAAATAATAAGCAAACAAATACAATATTAATTCACTGTTTTTCAACAATACACTGATAGAAGGATTTATTAATAATTTAATTTATTTGAAGACAATTTTAATAAATATTTTTTTACATTCAATAAAATTTATTTGGGAATAAAGTACATACATCTAATAAAGCATACTTTCATTGTCTACAACGTTTTCGATTATAAGTAAATCCCCGCACACTTAAGTATAGTAGATAGTTATTTTTATTGAACTAAAAAAATGTGTCCTAGAAATAATATACCTACATGGCAAAACAACGTTTGCCGGGTCAGCTAGTGTTTATATATAACTTAACAAATTTCAATCTATAAAAAGATACAAATCTCTGGACGCATTGCAAAATTTTATGAGCAGGAATGTAAGTACAAAAAGGCATAAATGAGTCATATTTCAGAACTTATATATGTAGTTCGACTATAACATTAACTGGACTAGTCGCAACGCAACTACGACAGCGCACCAACGACATGCTATCTATAAACTATTTGTATGCGGATGAGTATGCCAGAGCCACTTTTCTTACTTCTCCGTGATGAATGAGAGCCACCATCATTATACTGTCTAGGCTTGCTTCTTAGAACTACAGCTCGGAAATTTAATGCCAACTTTTACAACAGTATTTTCTTGTACTATTGAGGTATAAACACTGTATCCAAATACAAGCTGGTTGGAATACGTAGTTTATTCAGTCACATTGGTATTTATCTACCGTACGAATATCGCGTACATGCTTACTGGATTAAATTTTGTTCGCCGATATATTCTGTTGTGCGCTTGATACGTTGATTGAAAGGTATTTACGTACGTGAGCTTCACATTGCAACTATCTATTTATCTATTAATTCTGAAATTTCATGTGTAGTGAACACCAGGAATTGGTATTGTACATTGCGCTCAATGTCTTAGACGCAAAACGTAGTTTAATTTGGAATTATTATATACCATGCCACAAAAAACTTAGGTGTTAAGGACAGATTAGAAATGATGATGTAAATATTTGGGTATCTATGTGAATATAATACATAATTAAATATAAAATAACAATAAAGTTACCATCGATGACATTTATTTTATAAAACGTGTCTTGGCAACGGTCTGTCATATTATGAAAAGAATATAACACAGACACACAAAACCGTTGCAACGTTCGATGCATTTTATAGTCTACGCAATAAACTGAGACGGGTAAGACGAAAACGACAATGGTGCACTTAAGTTGCTCATAAACGGTATATCACATCCTACTGAACAATGTTATTTATATCGCTATATTGCAGAACACATCTCGATTTGAATAGATAGAGAAGAAATTCTGGAGCATTTTAAGCAATATGTGCTTATTTTTTTGACGATGAAATTAGTCAACCAACCTATGCGCTTCAAATAGTTACTAGTTGCTAGTGCTTCAAATAGTTGTCCGTGTGGTGACGGATTAAGAATACAAGTGTCACCACCCTATTCTTTCCCACGGGTGTCGTATGAGGCGACTAAGGGAAGTAAGCAATTATCATCCATTGCATGACTGGTGGAAGGGCTGGGTACCAAGTTGGAGTACTCACTTGATATCCGGCCCGAGCGGGTTGGTACCACCATCTGCCGTGTGACCGGCCATGAAGCACATCGTTGCGTTTTAGCTGTAGTAGGAGATAGCCGTTTATATTTAATTTCATCTGTGAAATGAATTGGTGAGCGGGTATAGTCGAGTCCATGGGCGACGGTTACCATTTACCATCAGATGGACCGCAGCTCGTCTGAGATATACAATGTGAAAGTGGAAAGATGTAGGTACAAGGGGAGACCGAGATGCACCTACCTAGACCAAATCGGTCATGTATTGAAGGAAGGTGGAAATACTTCTCTGTTATTAGGTATCTACACAACTATCTATATTTATCTACATTAGTGAACCTTCACGTGAGAAACTAAAGGCAGAGGTAATTGATTACAGGTGTAAAGTCAAGCTAAACATACGAGTCATTATTATAGGAAAAAAAACTAAGATCTCAATTTTCAGATTTTCTTCTCTTCTTCTCAACTTCAGTAATAATTTATATTAAAAAATTGGGATATTCTTAGATATTTAAGGATAAACATTTAAGGTATAGATTTGTTATATTCACGTTAATAAAGACAACAATATTTTTAATAGATTTACTACGTACAAACTAATGTATAATAGATGTTACCAGGTCTTGCAAACAAAGAAGAACTTTTACAGTTTCCTTAATATAATATTTTATTATGACAAATAAAATTTTACTAGCATGTTTGTCATGTCAAAAGTATTTGTTTTATACATAGTTTGACGGAATGACCCAAAATTCATGTTTTGTTCATTTTGAGGTGCAGTTGTTGTGCTTGATAAAATTATCTGGCGATGGCATTCATGGTAAAATTAGCAAACTCTTCTTCTCTTAATTATGTTGTTTTAATAATAATATAATATAATTATGTGTTCTTGTAATAATAATAATACACAATCATAAAAGGATCACGAAACCCAACAGCAGGAAAAAAGCTACTTGGAAAAAAGATTCAGCCAAATTAAAAAATAATAATTGCCTAATATCCCTAATATTTTGGCACCTGCTGTGATTATTTTTGAATTATTTTAAATCTCCCTTGCCAGTTCTAAGTCAATAAAGCGCGTTATTTTGTTTTAAAAGGTATCACATGAAATAAAATTAAATAAATACAAAATTTGTAGTTCAATTTAACTCCTTTGTAAAATATTCAAATACATTTTATACAAAATATTTTCAACTGAAAATCACAAACTATATTCGCAGATTTTGCATACAGTAAATATCTGCGTAACATTTATTGAACAGAATTGAACCGGCGTTTCGGTGAATCGACAGCAAATTAATAATCATATTACTTTTTCAACGAAATGCAAATATTTGATGATTGCGCTGCGGCGAGTGGTGAGTGTCGATACTGAAGGTACCCAGATGATTGATGGTACTGGAAATGTTTGGACAAGTCTTTTATATTTAGTTAGGAAATAAATTGTCGTATTATAATTTACATTTTTATATAAAGTATTTGAATTGTCGTTTTTACGATTTAACTCAGTAAGACTAACGAGTATATATCTATACATGAATAACATAGGTGTATACCTGTACGTATGTACATAATACTTATGACTCATATGTGTGTCTTATGACATATATTAAGATCTTTTTCACCTGTAGAGATAAAAAACTAAGAATCTTTTTTTGAAGAATTGCTGTAGATTTGTTGAATATAATATGAAACTGAAACTAATTTTAATTAATTTTTAATTTTCCTTTTCTCACTAGCAATAATGTATTAAAAAGCACTAAAATTATTAAGCCTTGCACAGATTATTATTTGCAATACAACATGTAATAAAACGCAAACGTAATGTGGAATCTGCACCCCTGCTACGGCGCCTTAACTGCGAACTGTTGTTTCCGGCAGCCTCAGAGTAAGCCATAGAGCAATTTTAAAATCCTTCCTAACATTGTAAATGTCAAAGTGAGCTCCTTTTTCGTTTCGCTAATCATTGCATGTTATCTTACAAATAATCTATACAAGTCTTTAAACTTATCTAGAAACATCACATAAACATTTAAAAACGGCATTGTGGTATATGATTTTATATACTTCATTCAAGGCATTTTAATTTAAATTTTAAATAATTATAGCGCAGATTGAATTTCCTTGAGAATCATTGCATAGTAATTATCTCTCAGGATCATAAAGGTGTTAATTACTTTCATTATAATATTTGAAAATTCTTTGTAAAACTGAAGTTTTCTTTCTATGTTCTGTTTTCACACGACGCTGGAGGAAGAAGATAAGCATCTTTATTCAATTGTTCCACATCTATTTGAAAATCGGTTTAAAAGACCGTCGGTACGAGGTGTTGGGCCGTGTGAATCGCACTAAATTATTCCCCAAGGCCCGCCGCGGGTGGGTTAATGAATTTATAATCAAATTACAACACTGCTCGGCCCCGTGAGAAATTTAACAGATAAATCTTTACAATTTTATTGTTTTATTTGCTAGAGTAGAGAGCCAGTAAAACTTTGGTTTTTGAAGTATGAAAAGGTATTGATTTTCATGAAAAAAAAATCTTACTGAAATATAATTATGTAAACTCTTAATCCATGATGTAACTTTTGCAAGATTTTGTTAACATGCATAGATTACGGTTGATAAATTCTGTTATTTACCTTAGTTTTCTGTAAAATCTAACGCAGCATGTGTTCTACCCATACTATAGCTTCTTTAGGAACCGGCTTGTTTGGAGAGACTGTATGTCGTCAAACCTACCTGAGAATCAGTTTGTATTGACTCTCGCAAGCTACTTAAAGACGTGACTCATGAGCGCTATGGGTTTATAATTCCTAAAAGGTCTTTGTCAGTCTTCTTGAAAAATAACACCTCCAAGCTCCTGGTAAATTACTATGAAATCGCCCCTTACAAAAAACAATTTTTGAATCGCTGCGGATTTTCTCAAAAGGTACCCTAGTAATGCCATCATCTACTGTTTTCCTTTGCAAAGTTTTTTTAGAGTTATTCTGATCTTCCACAGAATGAGATTCAGGATATTTTTTAGAGTGCTAATTTAGTTTGAATCTGGGATATAACTCTCTATAGAACTTTTTTTTAATTTGCTCTTAAGGTCTCTGGATGAAGTGGTAGGGCCACATCGTTGGTGTTCAGCTTTGTGATCTGGCTTTGGCCATCAGATAGATCTCTGTCACTTTTGAGATTAATTCCTCTCTATCACTTCTTTCTCTTCCTTGCTAACTTCATTTTCGTTACTTTTCTCCTCTTCATGGGCTTGATACTTATGGCCATAGAGCTAGACTACTTGACTTTTGTAAAAAAAGTCAAATCGGGAATTAATACCGCGTTTAATTTTGCTAATAGCTGTGATATACACTGAGGAATGATGCTATCCGCACCTCGCAGTCCCTCAGTCGGCTTCCATGAATCCCACCTGGCTCCACACGACTGAGCGCCACCTCCGCACATCTTTTTTAATACCTAATTATTTTATTCTTGTAAAAATAATTATATACTCGTACAATGTAAAAATACATCAAGCCACCTACCTATTTGTAAGAATTTTCTAGGTATTTATTTATAACGCACAACAAAATGTACTTTGGTTAAAACAAATCTTGTCGGATTGAAATGTTTTAACAAACACAACGTGGAATGAGACTTTCTTCAAATTATTATTGCAGTAATTCCTTTAATCTCCCAAGTTTGATGTACCTATAGAGAGATAGATAAATCTTTATTAAAACCTTAAAAATAACGTTATAATCAAAGTTAAAGGCTTAATTCTTCTGTATGTGTTTCAATTGGCGGCCTTATCGCTCAGAGCGATCTCTTCCAGGCAACCATGCATGGACAGGAATTAGGACATAACATGCCTTACATATTACTTGTGAACAATACCAATAGTAACTAAGTTAATTAACCTATGTGTTTTTTCCACAGTTAAAATATATGTTTTCTGCTAATTATGATATTAGCACAGCGGAACCGGTTTTGTGTCGTAATAATGCGCATGCACGCATCCCGTTTGAGAGGCGATCACCATTACTTTTATAAATATAACTGTGTGGATACTTAACTGATTTTAATGTAACATCCATAATTATACACACAATCATAGGTAGATGAGACATTAACATTATTAAGAGCCATATAAACCCATTTTTTTAAATACATCTACATACTACCTGTGGCCTATTTCATTCTTGTAACAATATATTACTTTCAAATGTTCCAATACTTACCACTAAATGGTGGCATATGCCAGCGCTCCTGGACTAAATCAACACCAGTGATGCTGCACAACTTACCGTAATTGCTCTTGTTAAAAAGTACACATCAAGTTTAAATACGAGTACCTATATACAAAGAGGTCTACTTTCAAATTTTCTTTTTCTTTTTAATTTCAAAAACAGCTTACTTCATCATCTCTTAAACTTGCTATACTTCAAACCATCAATAAATCCTTGAACTCTTAAAAAATAAATACAAATTTGTAATTAATTTTACTTACTTTATTACTCTCTGTAAGCCGGTAAGATAAAAATATTGAAAAAGAAAGATCCGATCACCTTTTTACGACATCGTAAGCGGGGCCATTATAGGGGTCACTTGGTATGAGATTTCAATGTGAAACTGGTCATTGCGCGGTTAATATTTTGGGCCGTAACACTAAAATGAAAATGGTTGTAAAATTCCATGTTCAAAATCATGATACGGAAACCTATAAAATGTGCAGATATTTAATAGTAGGTACGTTTAGTACATTTTTAACCAAATGTTTAGTTATAACTTGTTGATTAGACCTTACACTTTGAGCTTATACATTATATACCTAATATACATATATTATATGAATGTAATATCTAAGCTCTATGTGTAAGGGCTAATAACATATTATAGTAAGTATATTATATAATGAACTAGATGGTAGTCAAAATCCCTAAAAAATATTTTTATTATTATTCCTAAAATGGAAGGCCTACCAATATGGTGGTTCAAAATAAATTTGAAAAATAAAACAGTCGAGCATGGTATATAAGTAGACTAACTTTATTTTTATTGGCGAAAATAGTGTAGCTAACCGCATACATGGGGCGCGTTTGAGGCAACGAACAGGATAATTTGGGACCCTTACCCACTAAATTGGAACACTAGAACAGTTGACCAGAACTTTGTCTACAGGAACTTCAAGATTTGGTCCATCCACCCACCCATCCATCAGCTTTTCGACGTCCACTGCTGGACATAGGCCTCCCCAAATTGGGGGTATAGTGCCGTAATCGCCACGCTTGGCAGGCGGGTTGGCGATCGCAGTGGATGTTGTTAATACTCGAGGGAGTGCTGCTGCCCACTCTCCCGGTATTCCCTCAGTCGGCTCTTACGACTCCCGTGGGTAGAGAGGGGTGGGACAATTCTAAAGCCGACCCCATATGGTCCATAGAGAAAATAAAAAATTATCCGTAATTTAAAATGTATCTATACTAGTTCCTGCCCATGAACTTGTACCCGTTGAATTAGGTTATTGTTAGCCCAGATGAATAAATAAGTTTTAAATAAGATTTGCTCCATATTATGCGTTATCAGTCGTACATACGTTCAGAAAAAAACACTAGACTAAATTTCAACCCAATGGGGTGTATAGTTTTGGAAATCTAGTGATGGGTGGTGAGTAATATTTCGCTTACACAACGAAATATAATATTTAATCGTTCTGTTAACTTCTTTCACGAAAAATTGTTTTAAGATAATTTTGTATTAATTTATTTTTACGCATAGCGCTTCTATACAATGTCATCTTTATAAATAGTGCAATAGAATATTAAAACTTTACTACATAAGTTCTGTTACTTGCCATGCATTCAAAAAAAAGTACTTTCGTAAAAAACTTAAGTAGTAGGTACTTAAATTTTTTACTACATGTTTTTTTATATTTTAGAACCTATATTGCACATGTTTGTAAAAGCTGAGAGTATCAATATCGAACATCTAACGGAACACCGCGTAAAAAGTGTGTGCCCCATAAAGCATTGCTCTTTTGACCTAGGGTTGCCACTAAGAACTTATGAAGTACGTTTTTATACAAACTTTTAATTATTTTTAATGAATACCTAATTTATTTGAATAGTTTTTTATTATTTTTAAATGAAATATGTATAAAAAAACTTGTTTTTCAAAGAGATCTGATAGAAAAATCATAATATTAAATTTGTAAATAGATCATTCAAATTTATAGACTGCTAGCTTTAGTGAACTAGAAAAACTACTTAACTAAAAAATACAGCAACAATAGGTACTACATCTGACGGTGACACTCGCCAGCCCTAGTTCTTCACACCCGCGAGCGATACGCAACGGCGCGTGATCTCGCATGAAACGAACGGATTTGTGAACCGCTTGAAATGTTCCAATCCTAACGCAAACGTTTGCTCAAGTTTGCACTCAAAAAATATACCATATTGGTGGTCCGTTATGGTATAGGCGTTTTTACAAAGTTTTAATATCGCCTCAATCTTGCTATGATTACAAATTATATCAAGTGTCTGCAGACTGTGACCTGAACTCATCTTCGCATGGGTGTAATTTGATTTGATTTGAAATTTACTAATGAAGAAAATTTCGAATTCTTGAACAAATACCACTAACAAATGCAAATTGATTTATTTGCAATTTCATATTAGCATTTTAACGAAAAATCATGCAGAAAAATTTTCATGACGGCCTATGAATTCTGGGACAGTAATAAAATGGATTAGAAAGACAAACAGACGCAAACAGCGCTATTATTTCCTAGCATTTATAGGTTATAGTAAAGCAATACAATCTTAGATAAATAACCTATAGATGTAGCCATGATACATTAGGAAGTGTAGAAGTGAGATGGGCATATATGAAACATGCTAAGAAAATTGAGACCAGTATCGTATCTTCCTGTCTCATATGAAGCGCAGGTTTTTCAACTGGCGAACTTTAAAAAGTTCACCATACAACTTAATCACCATGACTACCAGGGATGCCATTAAAAGGAAAATTAGGTGCCGTGTTTTGTGTTTGAAAAAATGCCGTTTTTCAAACAAATTTATTAAAAACAGACTTTCAGGCCTGATTATAATAAAAATAATTATAATAATAATAATTACATATTGTTCCTATAGTTACAGTGATTAAATAGAAGGTATCCGTACAAAATCTATAAAAATATGTCAGATAAATAAACTTTATTTGAATTTCACTAGATTCGTCCCGTGGGAAAGGATCTGATGTGGAATCACTACAATACGCTATTAACTACGTGATGTTGCAGAATTAGTGTTGAACATATACAATAAAACCTTTTTTAAATAGTTACGTTAAAATTTTGTGAGAGTTTGTTATCTCTGAACTCTCACATAATTTTGCATTCACAATATTAATTAGGATAATAAGTGATCTATATTAATGTATTAATCAATTAGGGATTTTTTAATAAAAAATGAAGATCACGATATAATTTTTACCACTATCTGGGTAAAAATTATTATCGTGATCTTCATTTCATTTTTGCCACATTTATTTTGCAAATTGTACGTAATAGCCACACTGAAGTGTAATATTGCTGTCTCATGAGTGGCCACGCGATGGCTATATCTATAGGTTTTTTATCTAAGAATACAATATTTGCAACTGTCAAACCAATACATTCACACTAAACATGCAACTTTGGGTAGTTTGTATATAGCACGTGTAATCAAACACAAACCATAATAATTATTCGAAACAGATACAAAACGGAGTAGCGGAAATATAATTTACTTTGATAGATATATCAAAGCGTATCGTATATTCATTTGCTTGACTCAAACCAAATACGTAAATGTTACGTATTATATGAATTTCTGAATATGTGTTCGTCTTTTGCGGCATTAATTTGGTTTTTTATATGCTTTCATTTTACCACTTTTTATGATTTACCTACTCATCATCTTGTATCTTTTTGATATAAATTTTACATAAGAATTTATACTCTTTCCGGATTTGGTGATAAATCATTATTTTGATGTCAAAAGCATCAATATGGGTATATACAAATATACTTTGATGGCAATATCGGCACGTAACGAATTTGGTTAAAACCAAAAAAGTTATACGAGTATATGATGACGTGTAGACTACAAACCATGTTGACATTCATTTCTTCGAAGAGCTCTATGAAAAACTTCAATATAGGTAGGTGTATTAATTTTCCTGTACTTTCCAGGTTTTGAAACTAATTCGTTAGTACTATAAATGGTTAAGTTGATGCTTGGTTAAATATTGAAATTTGCAGTCAGTTAAAAATTACTATTGGCACTTGTATGAAATTTTATTGTTGAAGTAAGCCCTAATCTATACTATTATAAAGTTTTAACAGAGTTGTGTCTGTACGTATAACATATTTGAGAAAAAATTGTGTAATAGGCTATATAGGCGTGTCTAAACACGAAACAATTTTTTTTTAGATTTTTTGTCTGTTAGTTTAGATTTTGATGCAACTATCTTTATTTGATAGCTCTTGATTAGACTTAAAAACTGGTATAAAATTTATCCCGCTACTATATCGGGAACCTGAGATATAAGCTAAAAACGCGCGGCGTAGCCGCGGGCAAAGGCTAGTTCAAAAATATTGCAATAGCATTTCATATTTATGAAGATAGTACGGACACGCTCAAATAAGTCCATCAAAAAGATAACATCTACTATTAGTAGATATAAAATGAAAGGTTTATATAACCCAAGAAGTGTTTCTTTAGGCCATTAATCACTTGAGATATAAGAATTTTCGTCACGTCTGCGCAAACAACCAGCGCTGTCCAGGTGAAAGTGTTTAACTTTGTAGTTGTCCGTGTGCTATATTATTTTATGATTTATTGCGTTTATTTTAAACTTAAAATAATCAGGACATGTAAATGTTTCTGGAAGTTTTTATAACCAATAGCAGTCATGACGTCTTGATATTCAGCTGTAGACTTGGTGTTTTTAAAGTCGTCGTGAATTACGATGTTCTCTTTGTGGCCAAAAATTTTGTGACGTAATATTGCAACAGTAAATGAAACGTTTACCGATTTATAAAAATAATTGTAATATGTAAGTAGCCGAGCATGTTATGTATTTAAAAGTAACAAGAAACATTAAATAAACTCAATAACTTGTCGATACTGCAGTAACATATAAATCGCAGAACTGCGAATTTGTATTTTCGCGGAAAAATACCGTCTTTCATCGTAGTAAAAAAACAGTACGCATCTGCCTTATGAACGTTTTTAATACCGGGATTCCTTATATCTTTACCACGCAAATTTAATGGTCTAGTATAAGAGTTATTACAAACCTATTTCATATTACAGCAGCGTGAGCACCCCCTCTGTCCTCTATAGGATATAATTTAGGAAATACGATCAAGCAATACAGTCGATTTTCTTCTATTCTTAGTAACTAAATATTTGAGATTAAACATCATAAATGCGACAGTAATTTATTTGATATGGATATTCTAAGTTTTTAAGTTTAGAATATGAAATTATTTAGTATTGGTGGATTTTGTCCGTGTGGTGACGGACTGAGAATACAAGTGTCGCCACCCCATTCTTTCCCATGGGTGTCGTATGAGGCCCTAAGGGAAGTAAGCAATTATCATCCATTGCATGACTGGTGGTAGGGCTGGGTACCAAGTGGGAGTACTCACTTGGTATCGGGCCCGAGCGGGTTGGTACCACCATCTCCCGTGTGACCGGCCATGAAACACATCGTTGCGTTTTGGCTGTAGCAGGAGATAGCCGTTTATATTTCATTACTCTCGGTATAGTCGAGTCCATGGGCGACGGTTACCATTTAAAATCAGATGGACCGTGGCTCGTCTGCCATTACGTGCAATAAAAAAAAAATAAAAAATAAATGTGGGAAACGTTAGGGACTTTTCTTAGTGGCGTCGTAAGGTTTAAACACTATTTATCTTTAAAAGTAATCCTAGTGGTGGAGACTTACTTATGCCAGCATGATCGCCTGGCTCGATCCGGGAATTACCACCGTCTCACAGGAGATCAGCGTGAAACTATGGTACGTACCCCTACCGTTGTGTTTTGTATGGTGCGTGAGAGCTCTAGAGGCCCAAGTTCCCTCCCTTACCTTTCCTTATTGTCGTTCCTATCCTCTCTTTATTATCCTTCCTATCCTCTCCTTATTATGCCCCACAATATTTTATTATTTTAGTACAAACCTATTTTCGTAGTTTTGTAAGCAGATTCATAATTTTCCTGGCTTAATCAAAATTATAACTGCTTGCTTTTCACACTTTCTCAGCAAATATAAATTATGTATTCACTCTCCTTCTGTATACTATCATTATATATTATATGGTGCTTAAATAATAATTTATTTATTTATGTATGGCTCAACTCTATAGGCCCTTGATAATCACACTTCAATATTTCCTCATTACATTACCTTTACCCTGTCTCATATCCATATTATATTTGATAATCTATGATTAATCAGTTAATACAAGTATGTATCATCAATATTGACCGCTAGTAATAAATAAATTTGAATGATAAAATGACACGTTACATCGAACATGTTGACAGAGGCCCATCCATTGCGTCAATAGCGATCCTCTCACTTGCAACCGATATTAAATGTTTACGTTTCGACGTACCCAAGGTAAACGCAAACAATACTATGTATCTACGTAGAAACGTTGGATTTTGGAGTAATATCTCTAGGTATTTTCATTTACGCAATTTATGCGTTCGTGACATCAAAGGTTAGTATTACGAACGAGTTTTGAAATATAAAATATTTCACTTCGAGTGATCACGAAAACGCTGTGAATTGCATTTTCGTGATCACTCGAAGCAAGATGTTTCGTATTTGAGATTTATTTGTGCTCGTAAATTAGTAGGCATTTTACATAATAAGAACTATGTTTTGCTTATGACTACAATTCTTTCCAGAGTCACCATATGGTGACTCTCACATATGCGATGGAATATATTTTTTTGATGCAGATGTAAATTTATACATCCACCAGATAGCGTTCAGAAGGCGTGGGTTTAAGCCCCGGTCATTACTATCATTTTCTAATTCACATTTTTTCACTTTTTGTTCTGGAAAATATTTCAAAGTTATAATATTATTCGTATTTATCCAGCCTTTAATACAATCACAAAGCTTTAACTCAGAAATGTTATGAAATAAAACAAATTTTATATTGTTTGTAGTAGAAAATCAAGTCAAAGCGATAGATTCTGTAACATATTCATAATATGTTGCTTGTTGCAAAAGCAATATTGTTTCCGCTACGATTTTCTACAAACAGTATGCAAATAACTATGCTAATCTGTTGTAAAACAATCCTTATCTATATAGACCGCAATTTTAAGCGTCAATAAACATTGATAATTGACGAATCCTCTATTAATATTGACTATCTATGAGTACGGGACGCTTTATCTTACAAAACGTCGGTAAGCATTAATGTTAGCATGAAAGTTTGTATAATTTTCCACCCTGTTCAATTAACCCGGGGCTTAGCGATATAACGTAAGCGAATGTTAACACTAAAGTTACTTTTGTCGAGTTAAATTGTGTGTAATTTAGACTCGTTCTACACTACACATGGCTTCTGTAATAAATCTGACATAAATTTTCATTCCACAAAGTTATGAGCAATTTTTTCATTTGTATTCTCTTCCAGTAGAATTTGTTATTATGAATTAGTTTCTTGATGAAATCATTACATATTGAGAAGTTTGTGATGTGTCCAAGACAATCAGTCAGTTTTCTTGAAATTATTTTTCTTACATTTATTTTTCAGCATGTTTGCTAAGCTTACCTACTAAACATGTGATAGCAGGAAACTACCGCTATCAATTGAAGAGGCCCGCGAGTTTACTGCAACATAGTTATTTTTCTCTTATTTATTTAACTAGAAGAGTGGGAGATCGAAACAATTACAACCCATATATTAAACTTTTTTTTAATTTGTTTATATTTTTTTTTGACAGCGGAAGAAAATTAGCTTTTATTATAATTTATTTTTAGCTTTTTTTTTAGTTCGAGTTTAACAATATAATGTTATTTTTTTTTAAATATAACGTTCGTTAAATTGTTACTTGTTAGTATTTTCTAAAGCCATCTTTCGGTTTCGACATCGATCAACATCAAAACAGATCGGATTCAGATTTGGATGACAGAATATAGTCTAAGGCGAGAGTCATTATTAAGGCGGAATGAGCCTAAACCCAAAGGAATTGCGTAGTTTCTCTGAGAGTACTTGTCACGTATATCGATGGGCTTGCGTCGTTACAAAGTTCCTATGGCGATAATTGCTCACTTCTTTTATGCCCTTTAGTCGCCTCGTATGATATCCGCGGAAAAGAATATAGTGGTGATACTTATATACATTTAAAAAAAAGGACATTGAATAAGATTTAAATTAAAACTTTTTGGTCATCTATCTATACTATTATATGTAAAGCTGTAACAGAGCTGTGTCTGTACATTTAAGATATTTGAGAAAAAATGTCTGAATTAGGCTATATAGGCCTGTCTAAACACAAAACGATTAGTTCTAGATTTTTTGTCTGTTTGTGTGTGTGTTTGTTTGTTCGCGCATCACGCAAAAACTACTGAACGGACTTTGATACATTTTTTTTGTTTGATGGTTCTTGATTAAAATTTACAAATAATATACATTTTATCCTGCTACTATATCGAGAACCTGAGATATAACCAAAAAACTAGGTTTTGGCTGCGGCGGAGCCGCGGGCAAAGGCTAGTACTATTATAAAGTTGTAATAGAGCTGTGTCTGTACATTTAAGATATTTGAGAAAAAATACTGTATTAGGCTATTATAGACATGTCTGAACACAAAACAATTTTTTTTAGATTTTTTTGTTTGTTTGTCTGTTTATCTATTTGTTTGTTCGCACATCACGCAAATACTACTAAACGGATTTTGATGCAACTTTTTCTATTTGATAGCTCTCGATTAGAATTAACAACTGGTATACATTTTATCCCGCTACTATATCGGGAACCTGAGATATAACCTAAAAATTTGCATTTGGTTGCGGTGGAGCCGCAAGCAAAGACTAGTACCTAATATTATTATAATAAGACCATATTAAAGTCATTTGTTTGTGTAATAATGTCATATTGCTCACGGTTTTATTATGAAAATGTGTTACTAACCAGAGTTCTGTCGTTAATCGTTACGATTATAGACGAAAACAAAGCTCAGAGAGATTATATAGGTAGCTCTGGCAGCCGGAGTCGTTGTACCCATTGACCTTAAGCTGCTCTGAACAGTTGCACAATTGTCTTTGAATTTATGCTTAAGTAAAGAGTGATAGCAAGACTTAATACTGAAACTTGGTGAAATATGTAGAAACATTTTGTGCAATAAAAAGCAATATTCAAAAATTTTAAAAGCCCATGTTGAATGTAAACGTAGTAATTAAAAAAGGACAAAATTATATATTACGTATAGCCAAGTACTATTTACACAATTTGCAATTTCAGAGATACACTCTAATAGACAGATAGATAAAGAATATAAAATCTTTGTTTTTTGTTCGATTATTTCTATTACATTACATTATCGTTTGTTTACCTGTGCATTTTAGTAAATGAAAATGAAATGAATGAAAAAAAAAACGAAATTGAACAAAGTATTTAAATTACACTTAATCCCCTGGCTTCTGAACTAGCTGAAGTGTTGTGTTGTGTTTCTGACGACAGTGACTTCTTCCTAGAGAATGTTCACATTTTGTCAAATAAAAACATGTAAAATTACATGAAAATTAAAAAGAAGAAATGAAAATAATAGAAAAACACCATTGTGTGTATGTGCGTGCGTGTGTGTATGTATGTGTGTGTGTGTGTGTGTGTATGTGTGTGTGTGTGTGTTGTATGTGCGCCTATATCATTCACCTATAGACAGCGAGTTTTCAGTCATGTTATAGTTGAAACTACGTAACCATTCAAATACAGCTTTCTTGAAGGCATTGTTATTATTATTTTTAACTTTGCATGCCTTTTCTAGTTTATTATATATGTGAGGACCTGATACTGTAAAATACCTTTGGGCAAATGATATTCTTACTTTGGATACAGGACAACGTAGGGTACGTATAGATGAGAGCGATAGTGTATAGGTATAGTACTTTTGTGATATCTTTTATGTATTTTGTAAATATAACATTGCATAGCTGTAAGAATACCGGCTCTTTGATAAATACCAGTTGTTGGATGTCTGTAGGGCAAACTCATAAGTATCTTAACCCTTAATTGGGCGCATGGGGTGTCCCAAGTAGACCCCAACGCACGTTTCCAGGCTAATAACTTCTTAAAATACTAATTTAGCACGCTGGTCTTCTAGATAGTTTCGTAAGCACGTTTGACGTTTACAGTTTAGTCGCGAACGGTGTTAGATCGTCAATGGTTGGGCTTGGAAAGCATGTTTGGGGAGCACGACACCCCAGGTGACTGTTTGTGTAGACTAAATTCCGGGTAGGTGAATAATTGACAACTTTGTTATTTATGGTCTAAAATAAAGACAGGATGGACGAATTATTTTTGAAAATGAAAAAAGAGAGCCTTAATGCAAGCAGGATTCAAACCTGCATTCCATCTAATCCGGGGAAGGAGGATTCAAACCTGCATTCCATCCAATGCTCTGAACCGCTAAGCTATCGCAGTCACCTAATAGTGACACCCAATATCCACTTCACATTTCTTTTAGATGTCTTTAAAGCTGGATGCTTTAGGTTTCATAAACACGTGTGTAATGATCATATGATTATACTCTACCAAAATTGCAATGTTTTACGTTAACTAGAATGAATATAAACTAGTATTTATAAAATTTATTCTTTATTTTTAAAAAAAATATTAACCATAATAAAAAGGAGTTCAAATGTTGATTAATATGTAATTTGAATATTTTAATTAATTAAAGTCTAAGTTTGCATTGATTTCGTATTTAATTTTAATAAACTAGTTGTGGGGTGCTACACACCCCACGAGACCACTTATGCTATTTTTAAGGCGCACCCAATTAAGGGTTAAGAATAGCTCTCTGAGCTCTCTCTACGACAATAAAGTGGGTTTTTGCTGCATGGGGAGGCCATGCACAAATGCAGTATCTGATGAAACATTGACACAAGGCATGATAGGTAATTATTAATATTTTGTGATTGACTACATTTCGTAAGTTTTTAAAAACATAAATATATAAGTTTCCTGATCCTAGTCGCCAAAGTTGATATTTGTTCAGTCCACGCAAGCTTTTCATCTATTTGCAAACCTAAATATGTGATAGAAGATACCCTAGATAATGTATTGCAACTAAAGTTTGTGGGAATATTTCTCCTGTTGCATTGATATGTGTGTATTGTGAGATTATAAATGATTTCGGGTGCGTAAGATGCGACTTGTTGAAACAGAGGTAATTCGATTTAGAAGTTTTTATAGAAAGGAGACTATCCTCCAACAATGGTTTAACTTTAGATATACCTATTTCAGCTAATCGACGGACTTTTTTGTCCCAGGTATCCCCGTGGAAAACTAGAACAGTGTCACCTGCAAACATAATGACATCCATTTTAGATATAGTGAATAACTTCAATGTATAAGTTACAAAATTTCAAAGTACGAGTATGTTACAGAACTTCAATGTAAAATGTTATAAACATACAACAGTTTATACTGTTTTATTACTTGTGGCCTGAAAAATATGGCAGAATAGACTGAATATGGCACGGCAAGAATCAGACGTTATGGTGTAAATTGGGGAGTCCAGAAATAGAACTGGAAAGTTAATTAATTTTATTTACTTATCGTCACGTCATCTCCCTTGCAGGTTAGGCAGAGAAAACAAAGTTCCAAAAAGCGCTATTCTTGCATGCATCACTCGCTTCCTCAACTTCCATAATTCCCTTCATACATGCTTACCGGTTTCGGAGACTCCTGACTCCACTTTTCTTCAATACATGACCGATTTGGTCTAGGTAGGTGAGTCTTGGTCTCCCCCTGTACCTAAATTCTTCTATTATCGCATTATATAGCTTAAACACAAAGTGAAAAATTTTTCACTTTGTGTTTAATGTATAGTGCTAAGTATGTCAAATGCTAAAAATATATATAAAAATATCTAAATATTATATAGCTTCTTAACCAGTCACTCGTCCAGCATTCTTTCCATGTGTCCAAACCATCGCAGCATTCCCTTTTGCATCTTTACACCAATACTCTCCTTCATACCTACTCGCTTCCTGCTTTGTATATTCAATTTATTAAACGATTAATTAGAATCTGGAGAGAAAATATCTAAAAATTGTAATCCTATATAATTTTGTTTTTTTTTTATTACGTTTGGTGGCAGACGAGTTTTGGCCCTACCACCAGTAATGGAATGTATGATAATTGCTTACATCCCTTAAGAGACTAAGTCATACGACACCCGCGGCAAAGAATCGGATGGTGACAGTTGTATTCTTATTCCGCCACTACACGGACAGGTGTACACGTAGGTATTATTCTTTCCGTTGTCTTTATTTAGTAGTTATTGATTGTATTGATAATTGAATATATCTGAACTATATAATGAAGCTGTAATTTTGCTTCGATTCCCAACCAATCCGTATTTATCAAAATCTTTGCTTTTTCTCCTTATTCAAAAAAATAACTGAGAAAAATTATCGAATATAAGTTTAGAATGCTATTCTAACAGATCTTTGAAATCCAGGCATTCACTAAGTAATCGAATAGCTACTTGTCACAGCAGTCTCTAATACGCGCCCGCTGGCCATACTAGCTCACATTTGTTTCAAAGGCAATAACCGTGGTAGTATATTGAAAACTTTTTGCAACCTAAGTTTCTCTAACGAAACAATACGATTTTCAACTTCTTTCTTACTGTGAATTGAAGTATCTTACTTACTCTGAATTACAGTATCTTACTTAGTGAATACGTGATTAGTTTATATTTATAAGGTTCTTTAAACTATGCTTTTAGAGATACATTAATAGAGGAAAAAATTATAATCACGGTTCTCGCTAACCAAATGATTGCGACAGCTAGACACACACAGACAGCTAGACAGATCTATGTAGTCTGTGATTAGTCCGTATTCGTTAAATACACATAATAAGAAAGGTACGACGGATAAAAGACGAAGCAGGAGGAAGAGTGAGGGATGAAGAATGAAAAATTAACAATGAATAATCAAGTATAATGTTGACATGTATTCCCATGATACAAAACGGCTACATGATTTATATCAATAGAAAAAAAAAATTATGATGTCAGACAGCGTATTTTAAATTAATATGTATATTAATATACCCATGGAAAAGTTCACACAACCCAAAAATTATGTCACCATTACATATAATGCTATAAAAACAGTATTATAACTGGTACGTTATTCATTTTTTAAATATATTTTTTCCTTTGAAGGATATTTATCCTAAATGTACAGATATAGCTTTGTTGAAACTTTATAATAGTATAGATAGATTTAAACAAGCTAAGGTTTGCTTTTAATAATGTAGTAAAAAATAAAACATTAAAAAAATTTATACGTTATACATTGTATTTGGATATTTTATCGCAAGCTTTATACATTTATATAACACACCTTAATAACCAGTAAAGATACAACAGCATATACGTACAACAGCATATTATGTTGCGTATTACATTACATAATTAAACAAATGATCAAAAAAACAACAATCATTTTCTTTTTACCATTGTATTGCCAAAATATGATTGTGCTTAGAGATTTGATACATTGTGAATTAGGTACAAATAGTATTAGGAATATGTTATCAAAAACCGATTTTCACAATAAAGTTTTACAATTAAAATAGCGATTACACCGTAGGCAAAACCCGTCTGATATTCGCGTCAAACGCACGGCGCCCGTTCAATTAAAAACTTAATTGAGTATTTGGGCGCTTCGCCCAACAAGGGGAGGTTTGGAGTAAAATGACACTTGTTTTCTTGAAGTTTAATTATTTAGCACTCGATTTAATGTATATTGTTGTAGCTTTACGTTCTGTTGAAACGTCTCAATTGTTCAATGTATCCTTGTATAATATTGGAACATGTATGTATAGGAATTATTAAAGTGTTCTATTATGTAGCTTGATAATGTTTCCTATTAGAATATTCTATACATAAATAGGAAATTAAACGAAAATAAACAGATAACTTAATTTAAAAAAAATTGTATCCTTTGTTGTGTATCGTATGTTAGCCTCATTCAGTATATTATATATACCTACGTAAAAGCAGTTACTCGCGACTACGTCTTCATATTATAAAAACATTTACATTCTAAATTTGACCCCTTATTTGTCAATTTTTTTTTTAACTTAGATTAAGATGTACTTTCTCAGGAACAATACATGTTAAAAAAGATTATCAGTTTTTGTTCAGCGGCTTACACATGAAAAAGTAAAATACAAATAGACATTCTATATGAGTTTCCCCTTTAAAAGGTTACATGATGAGAAGCCAAATGAACGATTTTCCAACGTGTGGTTATATATATATATATATATATATATATATTGCTTGTAGTGGCAGACGAGCCACGGTCCATCTGATGGTAAATAGTAACCGTCGCTCATGGATTCAACTATACCGAGAGCATTGTCAAGTCGCTGCTCACTATTTCATTCCACAGATATGAAATGAAAGAATAAACGTCTATCTCCTGCTACAGCCAAAACGCAACGATGTGCTTCATGGCCGTTCACACGGAAGATGGTGGTACCAACCCGCTCGGGCCCTATACCAAGTGAATACTCTCACTTGGTACACAACCCTACCACCAGTCATGCAATGGATGATAATTGCTTACTTCCCTTAGTCGCCTCATACGATATCCGTGGGAAAGAACGGGGTGGTGACACTTATATTCTTAGTCCGTCACCACACGGGCATTATATTGGCCAACATATGACTTAATTAGTGTCGGCCAACTATTTCTGTAATAATGAAAAAAGATAATGAATTGTAGTAAAAGTTGAAGACTGCAATTTTAGTTACTATAAAAAAATACTCTGCGTGACATTGAAAAGACTTGAAATTGAAAATACTAAAGTGATGGGTCTCTAAAGGTATAAAACTAAGTGCATGACGCCTTGTTACATGACGATTGAAGGAACTCATGTGGAAAATTCGGCCGTGTGGGTCCGGCGTTAGAATTGTCCCACCCCTCTCTATCCACGGGAGTCGTAAGAGCCGACTGAGGGAATACCGGGGGAGTGGGCAGCAGTATTCCCTCGAGTATTAACAACATCCACTGTGATCACCAACCCGCCTGCCAAGCGTGGCGATTACGGCATTATCCCCCATGTCGGGACCGCTCGTTGTGGCGTTCTCTTGGGGAGGCCTGTGTCCAGCAGTGGACGTTGAAAGGCTGATGGATGGATGGATGGATGATGAGGAAAATTTGTATCTGGGAACATTGTTTTCGACAAATGGGAAATATTTTCATACTTCCCATTTCTTTTTCTTTCCAACCTTTTCAGGTTTGTTGACTATTTGAAAATTCACGGTAATGAATAATAATACAACGGTTCTGTCTAATCAAATAGCTTACTTTAAAGTACTCTCTATATAGCAACCAAATTTATCAAATTCCATAAACTTGGCAGTCTCAAAACAGGCCAATATAAACCTGCACAAATAATAATCTTTGATATCACTAACAGGGATGTTTTTGCTTACTTTGCCGTAACTTGAATTTCCTTCATTATATTAAATCTTGCCTAAATATTATCTCAGTATTTTATATTACTTTACCGAGTTCAGTCTAGTTACGATAAAATCTTGATATTTCTAAGACTTTAGTTTGTTTTATTAAATGTAAAGATGTTATCTAAATACTAAATGTTTGGAAAATAAACATTGAATACTGTCTTGATTTCAAGCTTTAACTTTTGAGTCAAAGACTAAGTATTAATGAATAATTTGGGATTTTTGGAGCGTAGACGGATTGTGATGATAAAATGTGAGTGGCAATAGATTATTATGTTGGAACTTTTTAAAGTTAATTAGCTATAGATTATTTATATTTGCACATCGATTATTATATAGCAATACAATATATCAGAATCATTTTCAATTTTGTTAAACAAATTTTTAAGTCAATCCTTTTTAATTTTGTTAAACAAATTTTTAAGTGCATCTATGAAAATTTATACTCAAAACTCACTGTGACAAAAAATATGCAAACATTCGTAAAAATGTGACCTAAAAGAATAATAATATAGTTCTCAAAATGTTGTTATTATCATCCTTAACACTACTATACATTTGAAAGTGCACTTATTTGTTTGTTTGTTGTCATTTAAAGACATAAATACTTAACCGATCTTCATATAACGCTGCATTCCTAGATAGTAGGTTAAAACTCAGAATTGGATAAAGGCTACTTTGTATCTCAGAAACAACGAACGGTTCATATGGGGCAACAATGTTTGTATAGAGATCATTATTTTGTCATAGAGTGACATAATCTGATGTTCACGTCCGTCGCGAGTAGAATCTGGTTCATAATAAATATAATGCTAACTAAAAAAACTAGACGTCGTGGGACGTCTACCAGATGTGAATACATCGAAATTATTTTGTAGAATTAAAAAATTCTTAAGGATGACTTTGTCAATTTTGTAGAAATTGACAAAGTGCCCCTTAAGACGAATCAAACGAGTATAAGCTCGATGGGTTTTGGTCGTTTCATTACAGAGTTACTGTGGCCACCTTCCAGCTCCATCATCAGACCCTGGATACCATCTAGAGACAAAGTACTCGTCAAGACGAATCATACGAGTCCAAACTCGATGGGGTTGCACCGTTTCATTATAGAGTTCCTATGTCCACCTTCCAGCTCCATCATCAGATCAGCTCCATATCAAGATAATATTGCATTGTCACGTGATATACATATGCGTGTAAAATTTCAACTCAATCGGAAACCGGGAAGTGTGTCAAATTTAACTTACATGATTTGAACAGGACAAGTAAACTAAAAGCGTCGCCACGGTAACAGCCGATTTTACCCTCCCTCCGCATTAGATGTTTCACATCAAAAATTCAATGCTAATTTAGTTGCCTTATAAAAGGGCATTTGCTTAATCCGTGACGCTTAATTTTAATATACATGGGGATACAATGGAACAGTAACAACCAGTAAATATTAGGGTACAAGCAAACTGTGTAGTGGGTTTCTATGCAAATTTCATTTACCCGTAATCCACTCAGTGAGATTGGTACTGATTGATAGGCGCAAATTGGAAATAGGCTGCAGGCGAACATTCCCCGGGAGGCGTGACGTGACAAACGGTATGCGCAGTAAAAAGTCAAATCAATGCGGTAATTAAGTTAGGCATCACTGTGCTTTAAGTGTTTTTAAAAAGAATATTAGCCACCAAGTAAATCAATAACTTTATAGTTTGTAAGAATTTAAATGCGTTAAGAAACTATATATGCACATTCCTACTAATACTATAAATACGAAAGTGAGTTTGTTTATTGGTTACGCTTTCACGACAACTATTCAATCCATCAGCCTTTCAACGTCCACTGAGGGACATAGACCTCCCCAAGAGAACGTCAATACGAGCGCTCCTGCATCGACCGTATCCAACGGCTTCCCGCAGCTTTGACCAGATTGTCAGTCCATCTGGTGGCCATCCTACGCTGCGCCGTCCGATACGTGGTTGCCACTCGAGAACCTTTTCTCCCCAACGGTTGTCGGCAGGATCCTGCTCGTGACTGTTATTTTCGATTTCACATTTTTCACTTTGTGTTTAATGTATAGTGCTAAGCATGTCAAATGTTAAAAATATATATAAAAAAATATCTAAATGGTTGTCGGTTCGTCAAGTGATGTGGCCTGTCCATTGCCACTTTAGCATGCCTACTATGTCGGTCACACCCGTTCTTCTACGGATCTCCGTATTACGGATTCTATGACGTAGGAAAATACTAAGCATAGCGCCCTCCATGGCATGCTGAGCGACTTTGAGCCTTGATACAAGGTCAACATGCAGAGACGTGGCCTCTGTTCCTCTCTGTTCCATATGATGACACTGGTAACACACACTGGTCGTAGACTTTTGTTACTACTGAATTAATCAATATAAAATATACACATTTTATAGTCTGGAGCCTAGAAAAGGAGATAAGCTACATTTAATCCTGGAATAATAATGATTCCCGTGGGATAGTTTTTTTACATATCTATATATAATTAATGTGCTGTAGAGTGATATATTTTATATTCAGAAGCTCACGCGAATGAAGTTACGAAAATGAAGACTCTGCCTGCGGCCTAGTATATCAAAATTTTAAGTTCATGTTCTTTATTTAAGAAATTACTTGCTTTATCTTATCCTATAGTATTATAAAGCTGTAACAGAGCTGTTTCTGTACATTTAAGATGTTTGAAAAAAATACTGTAAAAGGCTATATAGGCGTGTCTAAACACAAAACGATTTTTTTAGATTTTTTGTCTGTTTGTTTATTCGCGCATAACGCAAAAACTACTTAACGGATTTTGATGTAACTATTTTATTTGATAGCTCTTGATTAGACTTAAAACTAATATACGTTTTATCCCGCTACTATATCGGAAACCTGAGATATAACCCAAAAAGTTCATCTATGTAATTAAAAATATGACATATTATGTACATCGTCATATTTTTAAATGCGGATCATTTATTAATGCGGCTTGCTTACATAATGTTGTATGTGTTTGATAATTATAAATGAATATAACATTTTTCCGGGATTCAAAATTAAGTTATTATCAAAGTAATAGTCTATTTATGTACCGTGTTCCATCCAAAATTGTATAGCCGTTTTATAAGTTAAAATAACAAACACCCAAATTATATAATATTATATGTTTACAATAGAGGATAGGTCCAAAGAAAAGTTTTCATTACAAATTATTATAAATAAAGAACACTAATAATATCTTAAAAACCAGAGTATTTTACAAAAGTTTTGGCTTCAAATCGAGTACCACAATAAATAAATAAAAAACACTTCAAATCTTATTAACCCTTATAGAACACAATTCACGAATGTATAGCAAAATTTAATATTAAATTAATAACGTTGTGTATAAATGTTTACATTAATGAAATAAACATGTTTAATTAAAATGTTTCTCCAATAACATTGTTAATACACAAGCTTTTTGTAGACAGAGTGTAGCAAACTGGATGTATAGTGAGCTACATTTTGTTTATCAAGTTGTCACCCACAGCCGACCTACTTTGTTGATTCCACTTCGACCAGTTTATTGACAAAAATAATATTTATTAATTGTTTTTCTCCAGTCTAGGTAAACAATACCCCGGTGAGTTTATACACATAGTATCAGAAAAAATATTTATGTGCATCACAAATACTTCAACTAAATATGTCAAATGCTTTATAATCTTTTTAATTTTTTAATTAACTTTGTATTAAGTTTAACAGTCAAAGAAAAAATAATGTAGTAAATATAATCACATCTTTTAATAAAACTTTGACGCACAGAATTTAATGATATAACCACTAAAATTTCATAATTTAATATTCGAAATAAAATAGCAGTGGTTGTTGTATGTAAAGAAGTGATTATTCTAAGTAATGAAATAATAAACGGCTATCTCCTGCTACAGCCAAAACGCATCAATGTGCTTCATGGCAGGTCACACGGGAGATGGCGGTACCAACCCGCTCGGGCCCGATATCAAGTGAGTACTCCCTCTTGGTACCCAGCCCTATCACCAGTAAGGCAATGGGTGATAATTGTTTACTTCCCTTAGTGGCCTCATACGACACCCGTGGGAAAGAATGTGGTGGTTACACTTGTATTCTTAGTCCGTCACCACACGGACAAAATTCCTTTGATTATAATATCAGATATTAAATCAGAGGGACATATTTATAACTGTTTATCTGCCAATGCCCCGATCGAATCAATAGTATTGTTACAACCTACAATAAAACTTATCCAATAGCAATAAAAATAAAACTGAACATTCTCAGAACATCGGACCGGGAATATACAAATCGTATATCCTTTTCTGCACGGCTGGCTCCGTACACGCTTGACACCTGTACCTGTCACTATCGAATTGGGGTAGCCGTATGGACGCGTCCGCCCTTTTTGGAAGAAAACCCGAGGAGAAGGAATAAGTTCAGTATTATTTAATAATAATAAAAAGAATTGTAGGATTTGGTAACTAGTAATTTTTGTTACCATTTCACACTTTATACCTGAGTGTATTTTAAGCGAATTAACACTGTATCAACGTAATAACAAGCAAGTGAGTCGTACTCCTATTGAAAGTCTCGATAACACTTCACCCGCGACCCACGATTTAAACTTAAGACCCTGCGGTTTGAAGCTGTCTGTATGCCTTTAATTAATTAGTAGATGATAAATAACAAAATAAAGTTGTACTATAAAAGACATACTTATACATATGAGTTCAATAATACAATAAATTTTTGTCCGTGAATATTAACTAAAACAGAAGGTACACAAACTGCGTCATTAAAAAAATAGTACAAAATATATCATACTTCTATATAATTTATTTGATAGACTAATAGTTGATGAAATTGCAATTCCCAATATCATAAAACTTTCCTTTGATAAAAATATTATTCATTATAACTTCTGCGTACACAAAACTCACACTGATCCCCACGGGAGGTATCACATGAACAGAGTTAGAATAGATAGAAAAGCAATTTCCTATCTTATTACGATACTTAATTTGTTCTGCACCTCAGTTGACATCAAAACTTATAATTAGGAGGTAATTACTGGAATAATTACACAAAATTGTGGAAAATTTAACAGGGATTTCTAAGAAATCATTCGTATCTTACTCAATGAAACTGTTTGAAATGTGATAAGTAGCTACTACAAATAACTATGACCGTCCTTTGATAGAAATTTAATATCAAAAGAGAGATTACTACATTTTGTTACTGGGTTCGAAGTTATTATTTAAGATGTACTCTCGGATGAAGAGAATGTAATTTGTGTAAAGCAAATTTAAATAAAGTGAATTACTTTCATCATTTTGCCTTAATTCGCAATTGGACTAAAACATGAAGAATATTATAAAATTAAATGACAGGGCCGAGGTCGGTCTTAAATGAGTAGGTATCTTCTTCCGGTACAATCATTGGGGGTCGCAAAAGTCTTTGGTTTTACTGATAAGCTCTTATGTTTTCTGGTTTTGCGGAATAGAGTATCTATTCATATTTTATGTACTTCTCTTTGATTTAGTTAAGTAATTTTGTATACCGTTATTTCTGATCAAATAATATAGAACATAAAAATAATGTATTTAATTAATCAAAAACAACTTAACGATACCTATTTAGTTTGTAGAAAAAGTGGTACTGAACTTGAAAATACATAAAATTTCTTGTCATGACTGACATTAGTGCGATATAGCACGAACATCTCCGATGCGCTACAGAAACGAGGCAGCCCCAACGCCACTCTGAACATATTGTTATACTGGATGCGCAGAGCATCCAGCGTTCTTTTGGTGTGGCTGATCTATAAACTTCCCATATACAAGCTCTGACAATATGCCTTAAAAGCGCACTAAGACTCAAATTTCGAATGTGGATTTATGTTATAAGAAAAGTTTTATGGAAATTCAAACTTTAAGGTATATGGGAAAATGATATTTGTATGCAAGACGCAATCATGTTTTTTTACTAATAGTTCCTATTTCCAAGCCGCGGAACGGCTTAGTAGTTTTATTTTCATTCATTTATTCTTAGTATTGCTGACTCAGCGGTAGCCGCTACTTATAGAAGCGGCTACCGCTTACCGTCAGGTGGGCTGTAGCTCATCTGCCATCACAAACATTAAACAGGTAACTGAGTATAAATTAATAACGCCTTTCTTAAGCTTTTCTTTAAATAATATTGGGGAAATGTAGGGTAACAGTTTGCATGGGTGTAGGTAGAAACATGAAAATTGGAATTCTATCTACTTATCATAACTAAATAATTACTTACGTGTTTTTTGATTTTAACATCAATTCAAGAGGTGGTAGTAGTTTAGGTTAACTATTTATAGGAATTTCACTATATCTGATAACAACTTTTGGGATTATTTAAGAAAAACATTCATTATTTTTTTATAAAGAAGTTCATAATTAGAGAATAATATAGCGCTCTTTATGGGCTCTCTGGGTTATTCTTTAATATTATAAACTAGCAATGCCCTGCGGTTTTAATCTCACTGGCATGGAGAGTACATGGTAATCAAACTTCCATGTTTTTTTAAAATCTAATTTATTTATTTTCCTGTTTTACTTTTTAGTATTCTTATAATTTTCCTGTAATCTATAAGTAGGTAAATAACTATTTTCAAATTTTTTTAGGCACTGTAATTTAGAGAAAAGGCCGAGGCCACAGGGGCTTGTTGAAATGTTTAAATTTTCCCCTTAAATAACGCCAATACGACATATATATATATATATATATCACGCCACATTTCTAGCGTGATGTAAATATATATATATATATATATATATATTTAAGACTCTCACAGCAACCCTTTTATTTGATATGTCACACAAAATAGTTTACAAAGTTTTTTTTTATTTTCTTATTTACCCACAAAAGTAGGTTCAAAATTCATTTATTTATTTATTTGTGCAACCAGTAATTGTTACATTATTTTAATACTACAACATATAATACAAAAATAAGTAATAAATATTAAATAAATAAGTATTCATGGACATTTTCACACAACGTTATCTGGCCCCAACTAAGCTTAATGCTTGTGCTATGGGTACCAGATTATGGATGTAGGCAATACTACTTTTTTTTGTAAATACATACATATAATAGATAGAAAACACCCAGACGCAGTACAAATATCTGTGTTCATCACACAAATAATTGTACTGAGTGAGAATCGAACCCACGACCTCATACACGGAAGTCGATTACACTACCAACTACGCCACATTTACGTTACAAGTCCGCGTTTGGGTCATAAATATGAATAAGAATTTCAACTCAATCGCTCCAGTAGCCGCTAGAACCACAAAGGAGACCATAGTCTCCTTATGCGTGCCAAGCGATACAGTGCTGCTAAGGCCACGCGACGCCGCGCGAGGCCACGCGCCAAAATTTTTTTTTTCTATTGCGCTCTTGGCTCTCTGCTAACCGTAGTAATTAGTTAGTATTTTCAGCATAAATTTAATAATCCATAACAAGATGTTGCCTACTGAGTTTTCTGGCCGGATCTTTCTCAGTCAGGCCGCATTCCGATCCGGTGGTAGCTTTTTTAGTCTTAGCTTCTATTAAAATCAATATATTTAATAATAGAAACTAATAATCAATACTGTCTTCTTAATGGTAGTTTTTTGATAACTTAAAAATTTTAATTGGTAGTTTGTGATAGAATTTTTAAGCACTAAATATAAACAAAATTTTAAAACTTAAAAGAGTATTATACTAATTTTATTATACGAGTACTAGCTTAAAATCTCATACATTGTAAGCATAAAACTTAGATTAGATATTTTCAATTGTGTTTTTAAACGAATATTATGTGGGTTGAAATAAATACACCAAAAATTTGTAAAATCATATTACTGTGGGTAGATGAAACCGTTGAAACAACATATCAGCTTTGGACATCTACAATCTAAGTCCACCCGTGATCATGAATGCTGTAAAGTATTCGAAACGTCGGGATAGCATACAAATCAAGTAAACGCGATAGATTCCGTAAACGTAGTTTTATTTCAAAATGTGTGAAATTCGCGTAAATGTTAGAAAGTATTATAAAAACCAAAATAATGTTTTTTGAAAGAGAAAAAACCAGAACAGATGTTAAAGTATCAATAGGCAATGGTGTGCTAGAATAAGTGGATGAATTTGTATATCTTGGATGTGGATTCAGTCATGGTAAAAGTTACACCACTGATATAGAGAGAAGAGTAAATGCGGGAAATAAAGTGAACGGAGCATTGCGACAACTTCTCGGCAGTCATCACCTCACCCAGAAAGCACTTGTCACAATACACAACACAGTGCTTGTTCCAACGTTATTATATGGAAGCAAGAGTTGGTATGCAAAAAGTAGCATGACAGTAAAATCAATGCGTCGCAATGCGACCTCCATGGATAATCTGTGGAGTGAAGCTGGCCGACCGCATTCATAACGACCACCTAAGAGAGCGAGTAGGTCTAAAAGAGAGTATTGTTGTAAAAATGCGAAAGGGAATGCTCTGATGGTTCGAACATGTAGGAAGAATGCCGGATAAGCGACTGGTTAAGAAAATATACAATGCAAAAGTGGAAGGTATAGGGGGAGACCGAGACTCACCTACCTAGACCAAATCGGTCATGTATTAAAGAAAGGTGGAGTCAGCAGTCTCCAAAGCCAGTGATCGTGTATGAAGAGAGTTATGAATGTTGAGGAAGCGAGAAATATATGCAAAAATAGTCTTTTGGAAATCTGTTCTTCTTGTTCTGTAAGTATAGTCTTCAATTCACAATATCATCTATCGTTACCAACAGACTGCTTGACGAAAAAACAATATGGTGCCCAATTTAGACCACAGTTACTGTTTTATATACTTACTAGTATATAGACAACTTGTAATGATGATTTGAATTTCTGATATAGACTTACCTGTAAAAAACAAATTCGTAATCATTAAGATGAACATAGTTTCAAAACTTCGATAAATTCTTATGTAAATATATATATATATCAATTTAGGTTCCTTGTAAAGCATACGAACAAAACATTTCTCTAAAAGTTTATCATGTCAAGAAAAAATCTTGTTCCCAAGGTATTATGCAGACACGCTACCATCTAACTTTTCAGAATTTCCCAAAACTTGTAAGACAGACGCTGTTCCTTTAACATTCGCACAATTACCTGTTATAAGTTGGCAAATGCAAATTTCTACCATTTTTATTTTCGCCAACGTTCTTCTGTTCCAAACTTTCTTATATATAACTTAATCAGGGTCAATCTATCAAGCTGTCATTCTACACAGAATTATTTTTCTTTTATTTTAACCTTTACTCAATATCAAATACCTTAAAACAAAATAACAAGAAATTGTACCAATGGACCTCTAGCATACTATTCATTATACTCATTTGAACCTGCCAAAAGCATCTGACATGACCCTGCTTAGGTGCTACAAACAATATTTCAAATAAAAATGTATGAAGTTGTTGTTAAAAGTTTGTAATACAATTTAAGGGCGGTATTTGATTTGGGTGGATTATTTGTATTAAAATTACATTATTATGTTTCTGTTTGGAGGAATGTAAGCAATGGTATCAAAACCTACTTTAATTATAATAAAAATATAGATCCGATATAGATAGTTTTAAATATACTAGTAGTTTATGTAACGACGACCTAAGAGAGCGAGTACGTATGAAAGAGAGTATTGGTGTAAAGATGCGAAAGGGAAGATTCCGATCGTTCGGACATGTGGAAAATATGCCGAACGAGCCACTGGTTGAGAAGATATACAATGCGTAAGTGGAAGGATGTAGGTACAGGGGGAGAGCGAGACTCACCTACCTAGACCAAATCGGTCATGTATCGAAGAAAGGTGGAGTCAGGAGTCTCCGAAACCGGCGGAGTGTATGAAGAGAATTATGAATGTTGAGGAAGCGAGAGATGTATGCAAGAATAGAGCCTTTTGGCACTCTTTCATATGTCACGTGATGATAAGTAAGTAAGTATTTGCTACTTTTATAAAAACTGACGTATGCCCTTAATCAGATCCCAAAATATCTATTTATTATATTAATTAATATATTCTTACTACTACATAATAAAATTTACTATATAATAAAAGGGGAAAAATTTGTTTATTTGCATCGAGTTTTTTTAAATTTATTACCCTAAAACTGAAGAAATGATTCTAAAAAATAAATGTGATATATAATAAGTACTTTATTTTAAATCTATACTAATAAATGGAGACCTGGTTTTTTTGTTCGGTTATACTGCAAAAACTACTAAACCGATCGGAATAATACTTATACCAAAAGATGCAGCGTGTTTTGGAGAAGGTTTTACTATATGATATGTTGGTGATTACTTATCTTAAACCTATATTTTAATGCCACATCTAATGCGGAGGTAGGGTATAACCAGCTGTTAGCTTGGCGACGCTTATACCTAATAATAAGAATCCTATCCGAAATTGATTTTCATCCACAATACTATATCGTCAGCGAAGCCGCGGGGAACGTACTAGTATAAAGATACATTGTCCGTAAATAATATATATATATTTAATAAAGCTATATATTTAATAGTAGCGTAGTTGCCCGCGCTTACTTGTCCATAAAATAACTTTTTATAATTATCCATAAGGATACGTGTAATAAAAATATTCTATTTATTTTTTTATTTTAATCTGTATTTTAGGAATTGACATGCTCAGTTACTTTAAAGAACAAATTATTGTGAAATTGGAAAAAGAGAGCTTTACTGCAAGTGGGATTCGAACCCTCCCTTCCAAACCGGGGAAGTGCTCTAGACCGCTAAGCCATCGCAGTAGCACAAGGTTGACCCACTTCACAATTGCTTTTTTAGATGTCATTACTACTTATTATCTGAATATAAAATCCAGTAATCCAGTAACAAATTCAAATACTTTAACAATAAAGGCATCTCTGATCTCGATTTTTGTGTGGACCTGTAAAATTTCATATTTCTAACTTTAGTAATATTGGCAGATAAGATTATGGATTTCTTTGATTCAATCATGGAGCTTGTGAGGGCTGTAAGGGGTTCTGAACTAACAACTGTTCTTAATCCACTCTATCTGAGTTCCAATGCCGCCCAAACGGATTGGATTACCTTTACGTACTACGACTATATCGGACTTTTTCTGCTCAGTATTGGATATAAGTCCACAAGATAAGACGCATCTTTAGTTATTTTTCTATTTCTTGTTCCGCTATCTCATTTCGTTGCACAAATATACTAAGTGCCTATTCATTTAAAATAAAAACTACTATCTTTTTGTAGGGATTTATTTGTTTTACTAATATTTGACTTTATTCTGCCTTAAAATTGTTTAGAAATCTGATCAAAGAGCTAAATTTAGTTTAATTAAGCGCTTATAAAAAATCTACAGCTAAGGAAAAATTTTTAAGACCTCGTGATCCTATCCAATCTTAGAACAAAAGGTTTAAAGAGAATAGTTTACTTGCAGCTACGGATATTGTGAGCAGGCAGCCAGTATCCTTTATGCCTTTTATATCTATCTCTCCCGTCACAAACATTTAACACTGACTGCAGACAGTAATATCGGGTCTTAGGTAGATAAAATCTTGTAAGTTTAAAGGAGTTTTTCCTTTATTCGTGAAGGCAAATGGACAATTGCATAGAAGATATAGGTACAGCAATGAAGTTTGGTTTGAAAGTTTCCAATCAAGATTTGTCTATAATGAAGCTAGAAACAATTGTCTGTCGTAGTTTTTCCTCAAGTTTATTAAGAACAGTTAAACAATAACAATAAAGCATTGAATGTATTGAACATACAACTTATCAGTATTAGGTTGTTATTAATTTTATTTTTTTGTTAATAGTATTATCTTTATTTATTATATAAATAAATAAATATAAATATTCACGAACATTTTCACACAACGCCCTCTGGTCCCAAACTAAGCTTAACGCTTGTGCTATGGGTACCAGATTACGGATATAATACATATATTATATTTTTTTTTTGTAAATACATACATATAATAGATAGAAAACACCCAGACGCAGTACAAATATCTGTGTTCATCACACAAATAATTGTCCCGAGTGGGAATCGAACCCACGAACCTCGTGCACGGAAGTCGGCTACACTATCGACTACGCCACGAGGCCCGTCATAATATATATTATAGCCACTTGTAATTATTTTGAAAAAAAAAAAAGTAAAAATACCATTGTTCGAATTTCGAATTTCCCTCCACATATTTTTTTGAGAGCCTATTAAATTAATTCGATTTTATTTTGAGAGCCAAATTAAATTATCGTTTTTCATTTAAAAATGGATCTGCATCGAGAAAATTTTCGTGCAATGATTTTCTACGATTTTAAATGTGGCCTAAAACCTGGTGAGTCATTTTATCAACTTCAAATAGCTTTTATGGATGAAGGACCTTCAAAGCAACCATCTACCGTTGGCATAGTGAGTTCAAGTGCGGTCGCCTTACTTTGGGCGAAGAACAAAGGAGTGGTCATCCTACGACAGCTGTCAAGGGAGAAAGTGTTGGCAGTAAAAAAAATAATTTAAGAAAGCAGGAGAATTACATACGAAGAGATTCAGCATACACTGAATATTGTCTCAGGAAGCGTTCACAAGATTCTACATGAGCACTTTCGCGTGAGGAGGATAGTTTCGCGCTGGGTGCCGCACAACCTCACCGAAGCAAAGAAGCAGGCTCGTCTCGGCACGTTTAAGACATTGTGACAGGTGACGAATCCTGGATTTATCAATACGACCCAGAAACAAAGCGTCAGTTGACAGTTTGGCTGTGTCACAACGAACCAACGCCTACGAAAGTGAAGCGATCGGAAAGCGCAGGGAAAGTTTTGATCGCTAGTTCACTTTGTCGGAGTATCTGGTTTCAATTCCATTACGAGAACAAAGCAGCATCAACGCCGAAAGGTATACCACAAAATGCCTGGCAGAAGTATTGTCTGCAATCCGAACACCGAGCTCCACGGGATACTGCTTCACCATGACAACACGCTCAGCGCTCAAAACAAGGAACTTCCTGGATACCACACCGATCAGAGTCTTGGGTTACCATCCTTACAGTCCTGATCTGGCACCGTGTGACTTCTTTTTATTCCCTAAAATAAAAAATCAGCTGAAAAGGATACAGTTATTATCGCCGGAAGACGCGCTAGCAGCGTTCGAAAAGGCCGTGGAAGAGGTGCCTGCGGCAGACTAGGAAAAATGTTTCTAAAATTGGTTCAGAGGCATAAAACTTTGTATAGAGGCTGGTAGAGAGTTCTTTGAAAAGATTTAATTAAAATACTTTATCCATAGAAGTTAGTTTTTTAGTTGCTTAAAACTTTCTGAGTGGGATGTATGTGTAGGATGTACGTGGATCCTACACATACATCCCACATACATTTTATATTGTTTTTGACGAATTTGTTTAATTACCAAAAATATGTTTCAAATAATTTACTACAAATGTGTAATCTTTGTTTAGATTATTTTACTAGTAGCACAAAATCATTTTAAGATTTTTACCATCATCTAAAATAAAATCTAAAATAATGTGGGAATTCATATTAATGAGACGTTTTCATATTTCATATACTTATTTTTATGTTTATTTGACAAAATATTTCATCTTTTTGGTACAGAAAATTGATGTATTGATCTACAATCAATCATATCAGACAAATTCAGGTACACTGTTAATATTTCTCGTCTAAAAATACGAGTACATTCAGTAAAATTTGAACATTTTTAATACATCATGCATTTTGTTTTTTAAATAACAAATATACTCGTAACAAAAGCTATCCTACTTCAATTTAGAATAGGTATATTACTTATATTTATACTCAGTGCGAGTGGATTAGTTTTAATAACTATTACTATTTAGTTAACTAATAAGTCGTTAGTATTTGTCTAAATTTTCCTCATAGTTTAAAGCGGAAAAAACTTCCCACATGAGAAATTAGATTTCCAACTCAGGTGCTCAGACTACATCGTCATATATAATCAGTTAGTTTCTTCCCTTGGTGTACAATGTACTATAGATATTTTTATAACATAACACTAGACCATGGAAAAGCAAACAATAAAATAAAAGGATAAATCTGAAAAGTACAGTGTTATTCTATATATTATTTACATATAGGCATAACCACTTCGGTGTTTCACGTACGATAAGTACGTGTATCGAGATGGCTCGAGTTCGCAAAATTCCTTCCGCGTAAAGCATGTCGCACCTAACTTAATTAAATTCTATTATACTACGAGCAAAGATAAATAACTCTCGCCCGTTAGACTCCCTCGAACAACTTGGAGAGTTAAAATTTAGAAAGAATGAAGTAATTCCTTTTGTTGAAGGCGCAGCTCAACGTGAAATGGAACGTAATTGTTGCTGAGTCTAAGATGTGGAATGTTGATAGTAAAGAATTGCAAAGGCTGTATTTACTTATGTCAAATATTTAATGGTAGCATTTGATAAAAAGATTTGAATGTTCATAGTTCTATTGTCGAACTAGTTTCTGCTTACTTAAACCGGACATTTTGAAAAAATGGGTTTATAAAACATATATTTTAGTGTTTCCATATATATACTACTTAGTAATAACTTGATATAATTATAGTTTGCTACAGCCAACTAAACTACGACTAAATCCCGATCATCACCTGGACATCTAAATAAATATAACAAATCTAAACTTGATTGTGTACAGCGGCTTTGTACAGCAATGAAAACTCATTGTAAGACATGACCCACTAAGACACGCAAGTCTAAGAACGAAGCGGAAACCGTGCTTAGTTGCAGCGTTGCTAGCATGCGGGTATATAATCGACATCTACTACAATTAAGAATAAGCCCAGTGGAAGAGCTATCATCGACGAACGACACGATAATATCAAATAGAGGTTGTATGTACTTATGGCGAATGCGACGCAAAGCGGTTAAAGTGTTAGCCGCAATACGTCGCATCGCGTAGCAACGCGTAGCATCGCGTCGCGTCGCTCACCTAGGACAACGGGTTAGCACCATGGTACCATAGAATCGCATTGTCAACGAGAATACTTAAGCATGCCAAATTTTAACGCTATGAGATCTCGACAAATGCTATAAATACTGTTTGGAAGACTTGGGCATGAGGGTTAGTGCCATGGTACCATAGAATGGCATTGTCAACGAGAATACTTAAGCGTGCCAAATTTTGATGCCATGAGACCAATTAGTATTTGGTTACTGATGCCATGAGACCTCGACAAATGCTATAAATACTGTTTCGAAGACTTGGGCATGAGGGTTAAAAATAGGGTTAATTAAAACTATATATGTAATATAGCACTGACACTCTAATGCTAAGTATTTGCCACCTTCGGTGGCAAATACAGTGGAATCCAATTCAATTCCAAGTTCGAGGTAGATCCTGCTAAGTATCTTTAATTTACAAAATTAAAAAAAACTAGAAACTCAAAAACTAGGTTATAATACGAACTTAAAAGAAATCTTAAACTAATAAACTCTTTCATAGTTTTCTATAATGACATAAAACCATTATTACGATCTAATAATCAAGTATCTTTTAACCCCTTCACATTTGAATTGAGAATGTAAGTCAACCGTTATGCGCTGATGGTGTAAACATGCCTACGTACTAACACGATTAGACACACCTCAGCCCCCACCTTGTTCTCTCATTTATACCCCTTCCGTCGCCCAACATAGTCGAGACATGAAACCACGCTAATAAGGAACACTTGCCTTATAATTTCCTACTTGTTCTGTTTATAAGGTGAAGCTACGTGTTCATGTTAAAATAAAGTGTGGTCAAGATTGCTGAATTACCTACTTTTTATAAGTAAGTAGGTGGCAAGCGTACGTCCCACCTAATGGTAAACGGTTACCCTAGCCTACAGACTTTAGCAAAGGAGTAGGAAGTAAAGAGGAAAGATAATAAGGGAGGGATAGGGAGAATACAAAGAAGAGGATAGGAAGGAAGTATAATAAGGAGAGGATAAGAAGGGTAACAAATAGAGGTTAGGGAGGAGGTTTGCGCCTCCTGCACTCTCAATCACCATACGAAATACAACGGCAGGAGTAGATATCGTTGTTTCACGGTGATTTTCTGTGAGAAGGTGGTACTTCCCCGATCCTGCCGGCCCATTCATAATGGGATAAGCAAGGATATTCCACTTGACAAATTAACACTATACAAATATAAAATCTTTTAAAATAATATGTCCCGTAGGATAGTTATTTGATCCGATATACTGACAAATTATAGTCTAGATAGACAGATAGAATATTTAGATCTCGATAAAGAATTCCTGTGGGATACGCGTAAACGGCCTAATAGATTTGAATTTTAAATTCCATACAGTTGAAGTCCCCAAAGTTGCTTATTGGTATTATCTGAATGTTACATTAACTGACCGGATTGGTAAAAATCTGCTTCTAAGTAACCAGAATTATCTGTTTGTCAAATATAAGTGCTTATATATAAAGCTTAGTGCTTTATACTGCTGCAATTACAAATAATACTCATAGAAAAAGCACTTATATGGAAGATTTCAACAAACGTTTAGTTTATAAAATACATCTAGGGTACAATAGATCAAAGCTGCTTCGCGGGGACTGCTTCGAGGTTGTAAGTACTATAACGTAAGAGTCTCCGCAAAATGTTGTTTTGGTTATGTTGTTTGGTTATGTACAAATCATAAAAATAAATCCGAATTGTTTTGTTTGAACCCTCAAAATATTGGTTAATTTTATCTAATACACCTTTAAGCTAATTAAACAAGCTTTAAAAATATAGTACATCAAATAAAGCTTCCTCCTATTATAGAAGCAAGCTTGGTCGTACTCAAGTTTTATCAGCTGTGAATTTCTCTCATAAATATTCGATTGGGTGCCGTGCCCCGGGCTCGGCGCGTCCCCGTTTGTAATATTGAGATTCATAATTTGACCCGCAACTAACTTAGCAATCCACTGAATTTGTTAGATACTAATAAGCTAATATAAATAGACTGCCTCCAGACTGTGACTTCTTTAAGATCCTAGCCAGATTTAAAATTTGTTAGTTTTTTTATATTTATAAAAAATAAATTAACTTAAGAAAATATACTAGCGGACCCGACAGATGTTGTTCTGTCCAAACATTAGCGTTTGGTTTGAAGTCATTTATTTTAGCTACTAAGGATTATTTTAATAAAAAAATAGGGTTGTTGGCGTGGGAAATTTCGTTGTTAGGTAGGTATATGTTTTTACATTAAAATAAATTGAAGAAAAAGTCCTGAAATCCTATTGTGGCTTTACCTACCGGGTCCAAATGTGAATCTAAACCATTCCGGTACTTACTAAACATATAAAAAAAAATCATCAAATCGGTCCAACCGTTTAGGAGGAGTTCAATTACTAACACACGGACACAAGAAATATATTAATAAATAAACATTATTTATTACGATATCTAATAATAAACAGTATTAGAGTACAGGCTGTCTATGCATATAACAAACAAGCGATGACAAAAACACAGTGCTGGTCAATAGCGCTTGATATGCTTCAACAATAGAGGCTATATATTATGTTTCCATACATATACATGTTTTATAAATATAACTAGAAATATGTAATTTAAAATTTTATTTTACAGCTCTTAAAGTTTTATATACACAAAGAAATTTAAGAAATGGTGTCAGATAATAGTACATAATGCTTTTGACGTCGTGGACCGAAGCGTTTTAGAGTCGTACCCTTTTTATTCATCATACTTCAGTAACGACTTACTCCTTTATACTTTCACGTCATTTAATCTTTTATTTATTTTAACTTTATTCCAATTTAACATTTTAAATGTATAAATGGTTAGATATATTTTAATAAAACTAAATGGAACATTTTGCTTTACTTCTCTGAAAGAAACCAACTAATTAGTTTGTTTTTTTACGTAAAACTCCGCGCGCCACCGATTCGGTTAGTCTTTTTTTTATTAAAAAGACAACACCTGTACTAAGGAATAATCCTTGTATCGCGGGCGACTTTACAAACATGTAATTTCACGGAGACAACTACTTTGATCCCGACTCAGAACAACCATTTGTGGATCAAAAATATTTGTTCTGTGTAGGAATCGAACTCAGAACTCGGGCGGGAGGATGGTATCTAAAACCACCGAAGGAATGTAACATAGTTCCAGTGGCCCGCCAATAAAGGCGGAGAGACGGCACACGGCGGGTTTCTTTAGTGGGTGCAGGCCCCACACTACCCTGTTCATTGCCCCGAACGACGGGGTATGCGGTAAGGAACATATTTACCCGCCTTAACAAAAAAAAAAGGCTGGTATCTAAACCACTCTGCCATCCGTGCAGTCTTATACAAATTTTATTCTCGAGGGTAGGCATATAAACTTTTTTCACGGTAAAAAGGGAAGAGCTTGGTATCGCTTATCGTATCTGTAGATCTAGGCAAGTTGCATTCTATGATCGCTAACGCTAATAGAAAACTATTATAATGTATGGAAATTTGACTTAACGTTAGAGATGTCAAATTTGACTTAACGTTAGAGATCAAATTCCCATACATTTAAATAGTTTTCTATGAGCGTTAGCGATCATAGAATGCAACTTGGCTAGACCTACAGGTTCTTCCCCTTTTTATATACCTACACAGTTCTAGACTACATAGTATTACTGCAAATTTTCCTACAGACGTTAACGTAAAGGCATCAGTTGCGAAGATAAAGAGGTGAATAGTAAATATAATAAGAACGTAGTTTGAGCCTCAGACTGTCTTACTTACCTATACAAAAAAAAAGAACCAACTAAATTTTTACGTTTATTATATTATTTATTTTACGCCGATCTTCCGTGAGAGAGTAGTACTTCCCCAATCGAGCCAGCTTATTCATCCTGGAAAGCAAGGATCTAACACTTAACAGTAAGTAAAAGTAATCGTTATCGGTAAGCAGTTGATAAATTTTCAAATTCAAATTAAAAAATATCTTTATTTCATAGGCCTATTAAATAGCACTTAAAATCGTCAAGAATACACTAATAATTAACACGAGCGCCTGAGGCGAGTGCATCCGCAATAACAAAGTGGCGATTGCAATCGCCACAAGTGGCCGGATTCCGAAGTAAAGCCTTTCATGAGAAGAACCCGGCAAGAAACTCATGGGCCACTTTTTTAAATTGCCAATTTATTACAATTTAATATAATCTTTATAACTAAAATGACATTATATCATACAAAACAATTTTGAAAATTAATGAATGAGGAGCAGCTCAAGCCCATTTTGTTTTGTCCTCAAGATAATCCGAAACAGACATTTTCAGGAATCTTATTGTAAAAGCATATACATTGCCCCATAAAAGATCTACTAATTCTGTGGAGACGAGTACTGTGTGCAATAAGATTGCCTTTGTTCCTAGTATTAATGTGATGAACATCGCTATACTTATCTAAGCTTCCAATGTTTTTCTTGACATACAACAGATTTTCGTATATAAATTGAGACACAACAGTTAGAATATTTATTTCTTTGAATTTCTGTCTAAGGGAAACTCTCGGGCCCAGATTATAGATTGCACGAACAGCCCTTTTCTGAAGTACAAATATGGAATTTAAATCGGCGGAACATCCCCATAGCAGTATGCCATAGGAGATAATACTATGAAAATACCTGAAATAAACTATTCTAGCCGTTTCAACATCAGTCAATAATCTATTTTTTTTACCGCATATGCCGCTGAGCTTTACCTACCTGACAATTTTTTAATATGGGGGCCCCATTGGAGTTTGTTATCTATAGTGATACCTAGGAAAACCGTGTACTCCACAAGGTCCAGTTTAACGCCATTCAATTGTACATTGGTTTCTACATGCCTTACATTGGGTGTAGCAAATTTTATACATTTAGTTTTATTTTCACTTCACAAATAATTTTTACTTTAAAAAGTAGCGGAGCATGTCAATTGCTAAAAGAAATAGATCTAAAATGTTAGAAAAAAAAAATCGCGCCATCTATTTGATGATATCTCTATTGTCTCGTATTGTAATTTAAATTAGCATATGAAATGTCAATATTTTTATTACTATAAATTTCATCATTTAAATTACAAATGTCAACATTAGATTGCTCAATAGAAGCAAAGTTGTTAGCCAAGTTCTTGGCTGATGTATAAAAAAATATGATAGCGAAGCAACTACTTGTTGTTTAAAATATTTACAAAGATAATATCTATCTTCTGTCAAATAATGATAACGCTTATTAACATAATTGTTAATGTCAATGACATGCATTTTGTCACTAATAACATAATTGCATTGAGTAAATAGAACATAAACATTTAGTAAGATAAACGAAAATATCGCGATTTACGACTATACAATAACCACTATGTAATAACTCTTTTCTTTTTGTTAAGGCGGGAAAAAATGTTCCTATCCAGACACCCCGTCGTTCGGGGCAACGAACAGGGTAATGTGGGACTTTCACCCACTAAAGAAACCCGCCGTGTGCCGTCTCTCCGCCTTTGTTGGCAGGCCACTGGAACTATATTACATTCCTTCGGTAGTACTATGCAATAACCTAAATGATAATAATCATTACTCATTTTACAATTGTAAGTATTGTTTCGATGTAGGGTCAATATTTTATATAACAATCCCCTTGGAAGTACCTCTCAGCCTATTGCTATTACGATGTGGGCTTGACAGGTCCCAGCCTGCCAATCCCGGAGACGTACTTAAGAAATAGTTTCAAGATTCAAAAGCTTGTTTGGTCAACTCATACCGGAAATTAAGTAAGCTAAATTGGTGCGAGCAGAATGCAATATATTGAATTGGAAGTTAAATCAAAGTAGGAAACTTCTTCAATAAATTTGCATTTCTTTAATATGTTATACTTACTCAAATATTAGTAAGTGCTGTTTAAATTACATTGATACTTTTTAAATGTGTGCATTTTTAGAAACAATCTGTAAATAATTCACTATCTTTCTAATATCTTACTAATCTTACTAATATTTTAAATGTGCAAGCTTGGATGGTTGTTTATTATTCAATCACGCCAGAACGGCTAAACAGATCTGGATTCAATTTGGCATAGATATAGATTAAGGTCTAAAAATGGTACGGTTTCCCTGAGATAGATTTTTTATTGCCTTTTTTTGTTGAGCAAGGGATCGAAATACATAAGTTCATGTGGTATAGCAATATTTGCATAGAGATCATAGTGACGTTTTTTATTTTTCGAAGTCCACGTGGGTAAAGTCACGGACAGAACCTAGTCGTATATACTAATATAAAACTGTAACAGAATAAACATAGCATCACGCCTGTATCCCCCGAAGGCGTAGGCAGAGATGTATGTGTGACCCACGATTCGCCAGCTATGTTTAAGTCCCACGTAATAGGAGGCGAGCCTATTGACATCTACCGGGCACATTTCTAAACTCTGGGCTGCTACTGAGAATTTTTCTTTTTAGGAAAAAGCTCAATAACATTGCCCGACCCGGAGATCAAACCCGAGATCTCATGATTAGCAGTCGCATACACTACCGCTACACCACCGAGGCAGTTAAGAGAATCTAATATATAAAATTCTCATGTCGCGGTGTTTGTGGTTGAACTCCTCCGAAGCGGCTTAACTGATTCTCATAAAATTTTGTGTGCATATTGGGTAGGTCTGAGAATCGGACAACATCTACTTTTCATCCCTCTAAATGTTAAGGATAGTCCACCCCCAAATATTTTTTTTAATTTTAGATACATTTTTATTTTTTTATGTTACAGCATTAAAAAATACATACAACCTTACATTTTCAACCCTCTACGATCAACCCCTATTTTTTATTCGTTAATTATAAACTTTAATTTTTTGGCAAGATATTTATATTTATTTTGTCATGACTTAGAATAAAAAATATTATATTAAATTTTATATTACTCTAAATTTTTCACCCCCCTATGATCAACCCCTATTTTATATTTGTTATCTAATTATAAACTTTAATTTTTTTGGCAAGATTTTTATTCTTATTTTGTCATGACTTAGAATAAAAAAGTTTATATTACTCTCGATTTTCCACCCCTCTACAGTCAACCCCTATTTTTCCATCGCGATTTTTATTTTTTTTATTTTTAATAAATTCCTTTAATTATGATTTTTTTCTCAATTCAATTTGATCTTCCGCCTTCACCGGTCGATAACTGATCAACTATCAATCGATCAGTTATCCCCGCTAGATGTCTACTGTTGTCACCTCTCATCCAGCAAACATCACGGAGTAAGGATGAGAACGAAGCCGGTCTCCTGTCTTACTCACTATATAGTTTACAACCATTTTTGTTTTGTTTTATTTGTGTATCGATCGTAGCAGTGACTGTAATACGTATTATTTTAAATTTTCTGTGCAACTCTCATATTAATTTTACTCTCATCGTAAATTTATTATTAATTTCCAGTGCAATAATGATTTATTCGCAATTTATTAATAACTGATAAAGACAGTTTTAACTATTAGTTAATTAAGTGAACTCATGTAAATAAACACGTGTTGTGAGCTCCCGCCAACAACGGCCATTAGTACCTGTATATATTGTAATCAACATTTTTTGGAAATAGTTTTAAATCAAAACGAAAACGTGTACGTGTTTAATAAATATATCTGTTTTATTATTGTGAAAAGCAAGTCAAATAATAAGCAGACGAATACAATATTAATTCACTGTTTTTCACCAATACACTGATAAAAGGATTTATTAATTATTAATAATTTAATTTATTTGAAGTAAAATTTAAATAAATATTTTTTACATTCAATAAAAAATTATTTGGGAATAAAGTACATCCTAAATAAAGCATACTTCCATTGTCTACAACGCTTTCGATTGTAAGAAAATCCCCGCACACTTATAGTAGATAGTTATTTTGATGATCTAAAAAAATGATTCCTAGAAATAATATACATGGCAAAACAACGTTTGCCGGGTCAGCTAGTATATATATATATATATATATATATATCCAAATTAATATTTAATATAATATACAATAAGTTTGCCCAAATGGCAAATAATCTGGCATAACTCGTACGCATAAAGAAAGAGATAGTAAGTAATAAATATACAATGAATATCTGTCAAGCACAAAAAAAAAAATCGTCAAGAGTGTCCAGAATATCCACCTCAAAGGCGTGGCCGGACAATTTGGTAGAAGAGCCTCAAGGGCCCAAGAGTAATGCCACTGACGTCCACATAAGCACCATGAAATTTATCGACCTTACGTGCCGGGCGACCAAAATAAAAACAAACTTACCAAGTGTCAAAGTTCGTTTTGCAGCCACCGACGGTTTTTATATTCAATTATAAAGGGTGTGGAAACATTTCTGGGAGAGAACCTGATTTGTGTATTGAATTATGTACAGGTATATGTTGTATACGCCTTAATTGAAAATGTACACTTATACAAATAATAAATCTATACTATTATAAAACTGTAACAGAGCTGTATCTGTACTAGTGATGTAACGAATGTTCGCATTCACATTCACGAATATTTTATTATTTCGCATTCGTATTCGCATGAAACGATGCGAATTTTCTGCTAATATATTTAGTCCATTGAAAAGTTACATTTAGGGATGCGTTTTTTAGAGTACGCATGTTTATTTTTTTGATGTTTAGGGGGGGTTAGTATAAGCGTAAGTTAAGTTTGTGGGGTCGCCACCCTTGTCCCCCGGCCGCCATCTTGGAAAAAAGAGTGCAAAGGGTTTTCACGCTGTATCTCGTAAACTAGCAAACCTACAGAAAATTCTGTTAAACATTATTTGTAGCAAATTAAATTGTCTACTTCTTTATTACTTTTTATCCTAAAATCTACTACTTTTTATCCTAAAATTACTTTTTATCCTAAACTCTATTACTTTATATCCTAAAGTCGAAAACAAAAAAGTTACAAAACAAAAATAACTAAAAATTTTTGAACATCTTTTCTTTTGGCTGTTATAACTTTTTTCCTGGTCATTTTACAATAAAATCACATTTGAGCAATCTTATACCGAGTTTTTCAACGAATAATTTCCACTATAAATTTATTTAATTTCATTAATTTATCTGGGTTTTACAGCGCTCCGAAGTTGACGGAGTTCTTGAATACTCGTAAGAATACGATAAAAACGAACCATTAGGCTTAGTTTTGTATTAGCTCCGCACTCAGGTCACACAAAGACCCTTCAGCCCAGCCTCCTTATCAAGGTGGTCGAGGGCTTATTCCCACGACGAAGGCGGAGCACATGCCTTCGGTTATGGCACCGCCAGGTAGTGACCGAGAGGCCGACCTCAGTGTACCGCCCGTCACCGCGTCGGAAATGGGGTTGCTGTTTCGCGCTTTCGTTCCAAGAACACCGCCCCCGGCTCAGACGGGATAGCCACCCGGGTGCTGGCCCTGGTTCTGGACCACCTGGAGCCCCGCCTCAGGGGACTGTCTGTCGCGTGCCTAGTATCCGGACGGTTCCCTTACTGCTGAAAGGAGGGGAGGCTGGTAGTCCTGCTGAAGCCGGGGTGAATGCCGGATTTGGTCAGGGCCTTCAGGCCCATCGTGCTGCTTGACGAGGCGGGTAAGCTGCTTGAGGGTCCTCGCTGCCCGCATCGTCCAGCACTTGCGCGACGTCAGACCGGAATTGTCAGATGCCCAGTTCGGTTTTCGAGCTGGTTGTTCGACGGTCAGCGCGATCATACGCCTGAGGGCCGCGGCCGCGGTGGTCGTCGCTGGCTGCATATCTGAGGCGGCTAGTAGCAGACTATCTTAAGGGCCGCAGCGTTCTCAATGAGAGCCGCATAGGAGACGTTGTGAGGAGACCCATGTCGTGCGGTGTCCCACGGGGGGTTCTAGGGCCGCTCCTGTGGGACATCGGTTACGACTAGGTGCTACGCTGTCGGATCTCACCCGGGCTGGCGGTCATCTTCTATACGGATGACACGCTGGTCGTGGGCCAGGGTGGAAACTTCGAGAAAGCGGCGTTCCTGGCCACCTTAGGGTCAGGAGGATCGGGGCGCTGGGGCTTAGGGTGGCTCTGGATAAGTTGGAGGCCCTACTTTTCCATGGGCCCCGACGTCGGCCACCTGCTGGCGCCTCGACCATGGTGGACGGGGTCCAAATTGAGGTTGTTGGTGCTTGACGGGCGGTGGCGCTTTCGCGATCTTTTCCGTGAACTGTCGCCGAGGCTTGCACGGCTCATGCCGAATATAGGCAGAACAAACAATGCGTGCCGACGGCTTTACGCAGGGGTGGTCCGGTCGATGGCTTTGTACCTGTGTGGGCGGAGAACAACGAATATTTTTGAATGAACTCAATCCGACTAACTTCATTCAATCTACTTGTCAAAATGAACCTCGGTTATATTCGGTTTAAACATGGGTGACTGACAGTGACACTAGATTTGAAATCCGTATGATATTTTGCGCGCGCTTATTTGAAAAACAACATTCGCATTCGCATTCGCATTCGCGAATGTTGGAGGGAAACATTCGCATCCGCATTCGCGATCACGAATGCTTAAAAACTAACATTCGTTACATCGCTACTACAGATTCTGTACATTCAAGATATTTGAAAAAAAAAATGGCTGTAATTGGCTATATAGGCGTATATACGCGCACGCATTATATTAGGAAAAAAATGGCGGGGTGAGAGACCTTACATTCTGATTGGTGAATACAATCATGTCTTCACATAGTTAGTGCATCTATCGGGCAACCGTGCCGTGTCAATGTTTTCAACAAACCTTATCGATATAGTTATTACTGCTGCTAATTATCAAAATGTACACATTTTGCTATTAATGATATTTTGTTTTGAAGCGCTTCATCAAAATAGGAGCCCAGCCCAAACCCCTCTAATAATCTATAAAGAGGGTTCATGGCTAAACAAAACTATAATTAAAATATAAAGAATGTCGCCTGAAATATACCCCGCTAAATTATTATAAGCTGCGATGACTTGACGTTCGGCAACGCATTGGATAGCTAAGAGCCCTCCTTCAATGCCCCATACAAAACTTCAAGAAGGTGCATAATGTATCGTTAACTTTATGTAACTCCAGCACCCTCAAGAGCCATATATGTGTGCCCTAGAGTCAAAAGCTTTTTTATAGTCTTTTTTATAACAATCCTAGCATAATATCACGCCTGTATTCCCCGAAGGGATAGGCAGAGGTGTATTGCATACCTACGGTTCGCCAGCTATGTTTAAGTCCCACGTAATGGGGGGCAAGCCTATTGCCGTCTACCGGGCACATTTCCAAACTCCGGGCTACTGACAATTTTCTTTTTTACGAACAAGCTCAATAACACTGCTCAATCCCGGGATTGAACCCGTGAGCTCCTGATCGCTCACACTACTATTTAAAATCTTGTACCAAAAACTCCTAAACCGTCTTTATAGAGCCGTGGATTCTCCGCAATAAGCATGCACATATTCCTCCTGGCAAATCCTGCGTGGATCACATTTGTTAATTAGCAAGCAAATAGAACAGCCCGTTTATAACTTTTGGAACGCATCAGAAGCCACAGAATTGTGTAATCATGTTCTTTTGTCGACTTTGAAAAGGTGTACCACATACTACGCCAGTCTGTTATCTCGTCTAGATTAGAAATCATAGGCACACCTGCAAAACTCTTCAATGTTATAAAAGCCTATTTTTACAAGATTTTATTTAACTTGCAATGTATTTATGTAATATGTTTGTTCGGGTGGAATCTTGCAACTCGATTTTAAAGCAGATTTTCTCAACCGATTGATCTGAAATTTTATATACACATTCGGTTTGTATGACAATACATGGTTAACTGTGTGACGTCATTCTAAATCCAACATGGCAGACTAATTATTAATGCACTCCTGCAATCATGCATTAAAAATGAGTATCAAATGAAAGGGCTTGCTAAGAGTAACTCAAAAAAAATAGTGACGTCACTAAATCTAATACGGCGGACTTCTAAAGCTTGAAACTATATTTTGAAGCCGATAATTTTTTTTTATTACATTTATTGGCAGGCGACCCACGGTCCATCTGATGATAAATGGTAACCGTCGCCCATGGACTCGACTATACCGAGAGAATTGTCAAGCTGCTGTTCACCAATTCATTTCACAGATATGAAATAAAATATAAACGGCTATCTCCTGCTATAGCCAAAACGCAACGATGTGCTTCATGGCCGGTCACACGGGAGATGGTGGTACCAATCCGCTCGGGCCCGATACCAAGTGAGTACTCCCACTTGGTACCCAGTCCTACCACCAGTCATGCAATGGATGATAATTGCTTACTTCCCTTAGTCGCCTCATACGACACCCGTGGGAAATAATGGGGTGGTGACACTTGTATTCTTAGTCCATCACCACACGGATAAATTTCATTCAACCGATTGAGCTAAAATTTTGTATACACATTCGGTTTGCATGAGACAATACATGATTAGGTGTGTAACTTTATTCTAAATGGTGGAACGCCCAAGATGGCGGATTAATTGTATATACCTACTAATTAAATCTCGTGACAAGCTTTTATAACATATAAATTATGTAATGAGTTGATAAAGTTTTTGTCTTTTTAGCGCATTTAGATAAAAGCTTGTTTTTATCAGAATTTTTTACTTTTAATTTATTATCGTCTACTAAGAAAAATGTTTGTCAGAAAAAGATAGCAGTAATCTAATGCGTATGTCAAGGCCTTTCGCCACTATATAATGTAGTAGATGAATTAAAAGCTCCGATGGTTCGGACATGTGGAAAGAATGCCGGACGAGCGACTGGTTAAGAAGATAATTATACAATGCGAAAGTGGAAGGAAGGAGGTACAGCGGGAGACCGAGACTCACTTACCTAAACCAAACCGTTCATGTATTAAAGGAAGGTGGAGTCAGGAGTGCTCTGAAACCGGCGAGCGTGTATGAAGAGAACTATGAATGTTGAGGAAACGAGAGATGTATGCAAGAATAGAACCTTAAGGCACTCTGTTCACTCTGCCTACCCCACGAGGGAGATAGCGTGATGATAAGTAAGTTAGTATATTGTAGTGCTGGTTGACGTCGAATCTCGGTCAAAGTGTACAGACCGCTGATAATTGAGTGGAGGGAGCATCTGAAAAACTTTACGACAATAAAGAACAAACATAACAGCAAATACAATCTAGAGAAAGTAATATAACTCACGTAGCAATTTAAAAACTGTGTACGAAAAGCGGAGTTTGCTGTGAAGAAACTTAAAATAATATCTATGATGGGAGTAAAATTGCAAAAATTCAAGTTCACGTAGCACATCGCCGGGTGCGGACGGTAACCCACCCCTCGAGCCTCCTTAGCCATAGTGCGGGTAAAATATTCCCGGGATCGAAGAAGTGAAATATACGAACATGATTATGCTTGTTGTTATTTTAAATATATCAGAAGCAATTTTGATATGAAATAAAAGTTTAAATATATAATATTTATAGTATAATATTATTTAATATGAATTAATTTACGAACAAAATAATGTAATAATGTTGAAAACATTATGCAAAAGATTTCAAAACCGACATCTCGTAATAAGAAGTAGTTCTAGAATTGAATCTCTACATGTAAAAAGAATGAGATAAAAAGAAGATGTTTAAACGAAAAAATCTTCAGTTTCATTTTATAATTATCTATTTATTAAAATATTTTTGTCACGGCGAAATATTTTCGTGCGCTAATTTATATAAATGCGTTAATTATTTCACTCTTTTTGCGTTGTACGCAAAATTATTAGTCTGAAATATTGTCATATTCTATGAAATTATTTTATAAAATCTTTACAATTTTTTTTTTAATAAAGAACTGATAAATTATATTGGAAAACATAATACTTATATTATTAAAAACCGGGATGGATCCCAGTCCCGGGAAGTTCACATTACTACCGTCCGCCCCGCACTTTTATGGTCGGATAATTGAATTTCCGCACTCAGCTACAAACAGGAAGTTCCGCTGGTTTACGCTGAATATTGCATCCACCGTTGATGGAGTTATTATTTTCAATATGACGATTAACCATCTTCTCTGATAGTTGAGATGAAAATAAACTTAACACTTTGGGAATTAGGTATGGTATAGGCTATTTTTCTTTATTTATACGTATATGTGTAATTTGCATAGTTTCAATATTAACACATTTTAGGAGCATGTATTGATCTTATTCCCACTTCTCTTGAAGGAATAATTGTGGAATTTGAACGGTAGTCAGTGGTTTGGTTGCACTACTAACTAGTGCACTAGTAACTAGTTTGCTTTTATAAATATACAGGAAAAAAAGACATTTGTTAATTTTAATTTAATAAAATTCGTTAACTTATACGTCTTTCATGACACTTCTGGCCGTGGCACACGCTATGGTCGCTCATCTCATTTTGTAAGATTATTTATACGCAAAGAAGTTGGCTGTAAGGGTTAAGTAGCCCAATTTCCCATCGATTGGAAGAAGCAAGTACGAAATCAACCATTCATTTCCTTGTCATCCTTTACGACATTTTTATGTGGTTAGAATAGGGTGGATAAAAAACATTTACTAAGAGTATGTTTTCTAGAATACAACAACAAAAAACAAATACAGCTTTACGAATACAGTTAGTATTACTTTTAAAACTATTATAAGTACCCTCAAGAAATAATATATTATAATTCAAAATTTTAAATCAATGATTTGCCTGATATTAATTCATGATGGTGGTAGCCTAAATTCTTAGCAGTCTGTCAAACGTTATGACAAACCGTAGGAGTCGCGTTCTCTAATGGTCCTGATAATATCAAAACTTCTAATTTCGTTTCGATATAGGAATAGGTCCAGCCGTTCTTCAATTATAAATGGTGTAAGTAACCTAACTCTATTATATATGCCTTCTGATAAAAGCGCCATGCCAATTACTGTTAAAGCCCCTTTAAATAGTTTTCTAAGGCAATGTATGGCAGGCTTTCTGTTCCCGACTGCTCCCCCTTTACTTTCTCTTGCCTCCTCGGCTTTCCTAAGACTTCCTTTTGCTCTTGTGTACACAAGCGAACTCTCAGAGTTTGGAGTTGAGGGGTAGTTACTCTAAGGCTTGATTCTAATTTGATCATAAGTAAAAACATTTAATAAGTAGTAAATTTTAAATAATCGTAAATGGCGGAGTGGTTTAGATACCCTCCCGCTCGAGTATTATGGGTTCGATTCCCACACAAGGATACTCGTTGTTTGATGCACAATTGGTTGTTTACACTGAGAAGGCCTATGTCAAGCAGCGGGCTAATGATGATGAATGATGTGATTTTATGTAGTTTTCGGTAATGAATGAAGTGATTCATGACGAAGACTAAGGTCTTATCTAGGATTAATATTAATTGGCTGAAGTGTGATGATGATAGTTGAAAATATCAGAAAAAATCTCTCTGACCCGCCGCTCTGCGCCGTGTAAAACAATAGAGTTATATGAAAACGAATGGACTGCTACGAATAAAAGCATGTTAAACACAAAATAAAGAAAATTTAAAACAAATTTTAGAAAAGCTATCCCTTTTCTTTGTTAAGCCTTCCGCACACCCTGTCGTTCGGGGCAACGAACAGGATAGTTTGCGGGCCACTGGAACTATGTTACATTCCTTCGGTGGTTAGAAAAGCTATCCCTAAGAAAAACATATGAGTATTTTAAACATAAAACAAAAACTTCTCTTCTCGATGTCTTTCAACTCAGCCCATTCACATTAATAGCAAACTTTCTGTAAGTGTTCTACAGCTGAGTACATTCCGTTCAACTAAAACGGCACCTTTTCTTGTCCGTTGTGTCCCGTTGCTTAAGGGAAGCCCTATGAACTATTTGTGAGAAACAGCAAATAAAGCTTTGTTCGCGACAGGAGAAGCTGAGCATTCGTACTTGACAATACGCTCCTATTCATTTCCGTTAAAACCTACTTCGAGGGTTCGGGTTTGTTAAGAACAAACCAACTTTTAAATCGGTGATTTGCTTTATTTGATTCTTACGTATTGTTATTTTTATTCCGACTTTATTAAGGAACTTTTAGGTATTTTCATACAAATAAAGTAACAATTTTTAATATTGTTGTAGAGTTTATAGTGCCTCCATCCATCCATCCATCAGCCTTTTAACGTCCACTGCTGGACATAGGCCTCCCCAAGAATGGGGGATAGTGCCGTAATCGCCACGCTTGGCAGGCGGGTTGGCGATCGCAGTGGATGTTGTTAATACTCGAAGGAGTGCTGCTGCCCACTCCTCCGGTATTCCCTCAGTCGGCTCTTACGACTCCCATGGGTGGAGAGGGGTGGGACAATTCTAAAGCCGGCCCCACACGGCATTATAGTGCCTACATACGCTATTTTCATTTTGAAATTCAGTAATTCATGTATAGATTCTGGGTACTATAGTTTTTTAACTAAAGTCTGAATTTTTTGGATTCACTTTTAATTACTAGACCCTCAATAAGACTTGCAATTAGATAGCTTGTCAGTTGACCAGTATTTAGAACAGGTTCTCCTTGTTTTTAATAAGCCTTATATATAATGCACATTAAAATTCTCGCACACGCAAGTCGATTTGGGTACTCTTTTTTTTATTTTTTTTTATTGCATTTAGTGGCAGACGAGCCACGGCCCATCTGATGGTAAATGGTAACCGTAGCTCATGGACTCAACTATACCGAAAGTATTGTCAAGCCGCTGCTCACCATTTCATTACACCGATATGAAATTAAAGAATAAACGGCTATCTCCTGCTACAGCCAAAACGCAACGATGTGCTTCATGGCCGGTCACACAGGAGATGGTGGTACCAACCCGCTCGGGCCCGATACCAAGTGAGTACTCCCACTTGGTACCTAGCCCTACCACCAGTCATGCAATGGATGATAATTGCTTACTCCCCTTAGTTGCCTCATACGATACCCGTGGGAAAGAATGGGGTGGTGACACTTGTATTCTTAGTCCGTCACCACACGGGCCAAACTCCTGATCTGGCCTTTTGTGCAAACTTCTCTGATTTGATCAGAAGACGTTCGACAAGGTCTGTCTCTCCTAACTGCATCAATAGTTACACTAGGCATGTAAAATTCGTTTCGTTAGTAATTTTTATTTATCCTCATACATCATTTTTCAAATTAAACTTTTCTCTCAATATAATGATTTTTTACCCTGTCTGTTAACATCACGTCACACATACTTTTATAAAGCTCTCATTTCCACTACATGTATTCTAATTTCATTCTTTGTTTTTACCACATCCAACTTTTACTTCTGTACTTGAACTGACACAGTCCACTGTGTCCGACCAGTTTGCCACCTCTTGCCGACTACTCGCAAGAAAATATAGTACCCCATTCACCTGATTACCTGCATTTACTCTCCTTTTAATGTCCCTTACATACCTACTCCTGACCAGATATACACTTTCTCTTACTGGTTCAATTTGTTATTCTTAAACTGGTTATGCTCTTTCTGCACTCTGATTTATAATTTTCAATATGTAATTAACATAGTAAATGATGTGCTCATGTTATTATATTAAAAACATTATCTAATGAATATGAACTGCCAATCCAATTACTTATCTAAGTATATCCATCCAAAAATCCCTTCTACATAACCTAATCGCGACCCATTTCTCATATTAATATAATTACAACGTAGGTGTAATTAGATTTATGTATTTATACGACAAAGCCGACGCTGTATCAAAAGAGCCCTTTGACTATTCACTTGTACCCTCTCGAATGAGAGCTAGTATAAGCTGACTGACTGCATTTACGGGTGGACACATCAAAAAGTTCGAGTCGTAGCATTATTCGACTTTGACCAATGTCGCATGCGAGCTAGGGTAGCCTAGCTGTATTTTCCTCTAAACATTACATATCAATACCGGCAGGCGACCAGTAAGTGAACTATGATGCCGGCATATATGAAATTATTTATGTAAGTAAATGTACGTATCTATTTTTTATCTGAACGAGACAGAAATTTGCCTACAATTTTATACCTAATGATCAAGGAGTTAGTTAATTATCTTTTTTGGTCGCATCTTAAGAAGCCCCATAATAGATTAAGGCGGTGAAAAACCAATAAGGATTCATGTCCCAGGCATATAAAAATAATATAGGAATACATATCAGCAATATTTTCGTTGAAAGCGGGCCAGTGTAAGACATTCAAAAGAACTATTATGTAATTATATGCCTAGCTACTATTTTAATCTAAATTACTATAACCTCTTTTAATTCTTGCCTAGAGATACCTCTTTTACTAATTTTCTACTAAAAGTTTTGCTCTAAAGCTTCCTGTTTACAAATTAAAATTCCGACTTTCCACCTCGTACACCTGAAGGGATAAAGCCGAGCTGTTTTCCAACTACTAGACACATGAGTTAATAATTCCCTTTATAGAGAGTAAGTTGCTTACAAGCTCTGCGGTGTCTAAGTAACTTCGGCACGGCACACATTAGATGGTCGCATTAAATATATTTGCTCGGTGGATTGAAATTATTTTAACGTTCGCTTAACAAGGTTTGTGTGTAAAATTAGTTTGTTGCTCTGATAATATTTAATGAGAATGTCGATCGTAGCACCAATGTCTCGTTTGATATTTGTAACGTCGATAATCGGAATTTAGTGATTGTTGTTTTACTAACATTTGATATATTAAGAAATGTACAATATTATAATTTTCAAATGGATGAAATGCAAATAATTTAGTGTAAACCAACTCGACTAGTATAAACTATGCCGCCAACTCGCCTGGTTGCGGATCGTATTCAGCGCCGCACGGTACGGGTCTATAGTTGTTATACCTTTTTTTTTTATGTTTAGGCGGGAAGAAATGTTCCTATCCACACACCCTATCGTTCGGGGAACGACCAGGGTAGTGTGGGGCCCTCACCCACTAAAGAAACCCGCCGTGTGCCATCTCTCCGCCGTTATTGGCGGGCCACTGGAACTATGTTACATTCCTTCGGTGGTCCGCCGCCAGCTTACCCTTTCGGGAACCCTCTACTGAGCGACGCATCCGCAGAGGAGCATCGCACCTTCGCGGGAGGCCTTGCGGGTGGCGGACGTTCCCCGGTTCATCCACCCGCAGCCTCAGCTAGGGCGGCATGAGGCGCAGGGCGCAGGATCTTTTCCTGCAAACCATGGTGGAGCGGCTGATTTGTGCAGTCGTAGCTGCGGAGCCTTATTGCGTTCCTGATCGCCCTAATTGGGCGAGCAGCCGCGATGTCTCCGTGGCAATCGTCAGCTCCACGGTGCTTCGTTCCCCACCCTTGTCGATCAGAGACAAGGGCATGGGATACATCGCGGCCAACTTGGGGGGAAGTTACGCTGTACGGCGTGTACTTCTCCCCTAACCGGAGTCTGGCTGATTTCGGGGTCTGGCTTAACAGCCTATAGACCTCGTTGCGGCGCCTGGCACCTAGCCACGTCCTAGCTGTGGAGGACTTCAACGCCAAATCCATGGCGTCGGGGTCCCCTGCGACGGATGTTCGCGGGGCGGCGGTTATTGAGTGGGCGGCGTCGACAGGCCTCTGTTTATTAAACAGGTTTAATAAACAGAGGCTCCGTCGACACGTGTGTGCGGCGACGGGGTGGGTCGATAGTGGACCTTTCGTTCGCTAAGACCGACGTCGCGGCACGAGTGGGGAACTGGTGTGTCCTGGAGGAGGTAGAGACCTTATCCGATCACCGGTATATCCGGATTGAGGTCTCCCGGTCCCTTCAGGGCCCCAGTAGGGGTCACGCGGTGCAGAACTTTCGCGTTCCCGCGGTGGGTTATGGGTAGGCTGGATGGGGACCTACAGGCGGAGGCACTGCGATCACGCTGGTGTGCGACTCGGCCATGCCCTGTGTGCGACGTCCTCCTCCGAGGAAAGGGCTCTACTGGTGGTCCCATGAGCTAGCGGACCTCCGTGCGGCGTGCATTCGTGCCCGGACCCACAGTCGGCGGCGAACCGCGATGGGGAGCAGGAGGGCCAGCTGTACGAGGCGTACCGCACTTCGCAGGCCGCGTTCAGGTTGGCTATCTGCCGCGCCAAAACGGAGAAAAGGCAGGAGATGCTGGACGGTGTCAACCGTGACTCCTGGGGTTGCCCGTACCGTGCGGAGCTGAATAAGCTTCGCAACCAGCTGACCAGGATGACACGCTGGTCGTGGCCCGGGGTGGAAACTTCGAGGATGCGGCGTTCCTGGCCACCTTAGGGACCTCGGAGGTGGTTAGGAGGATCGGGGCGCTGGGGCTTAGGGTGGCCCTGGACAAGTCGGAAGGCCTACTTTTCCATGGACCAGATAAGAAACTTAATCTGGGCCTGCACTCCAATTTGGACCCCGTCCACAGTGATCGACAGGTCGCCGACAGGTGGCCGACGTCGGGGCCCATGGAAAAGCAGGGCCTCCGACTTATCCAGAGCCACCCTAAGCTATAGTTGTTATACCTTGTAGTTGCATTGAGTCTGGAAGTGATCCTAGTAGATATATACAGTTCCAATTCTACTTCTGTTTCCAAGATAGGTAAAGGCGTGGGACAAATCAGCTTGTTATATATATTGCGAAGGTTTTACTAAATCAAACGTACTAACAAATATCCAAACATTCTACAGTAAGAGTGTCACTTCTGTCACAAATTTTATTAGCATTTTTGTGTGAAGATCTCATTTGTGCATTTATTATGCAGTAGTAAGTAGACATCGGTCCTTATTGGCGCTAGATCCGTGCCGTTTGTCGAAACTCGAGTGAACACTCATGGGAATTCGGCCGAACTCGGATTTACTTCGCACAGACATCGCGGGCCCTTCAGTGTACTGTCGCTAACTGAATGCTAAATGACAAAGTAAAATCTCTTTTTAATTTCTTAGGATTGTTTTTAAAATCAAATTTTATGTTCATAATTTGAAGCTTAAGATTTTAAAAGCTTGTTTCGTAAATCATAACCTTTTTCTTATTCATGATCTCTCATCCGACATGATGTAGATATATACGTTAAATACAAACGTCCTTGAAATATATTCCGAAACACGCTAGTTTATTCTATGGAAAAAACTGAAGTAGTCTTTGGTAATATATAACATAACCTACGTAACATACCACCTTAAATAGGAAAAGCACTTTTATTAGTTCTGTCGGGGTATATAGCCAATGACACTTACTAAATGCCGTTTAAAAATTGGTAAAAGATTTTTTGAAAGTGGATAAGTAGTTTTACAGATTACCTCCGACATCCAAATTTAGAAATAATACATCTTTATATACATTCATCTACGCAGATAAATAGCTAACAAAATTACAATTTGCCTTTTCTTTTGAATTGAACAATAACAAGTTAATTTTAATATCAAAGATATCACTTACGCCCGCCACTGTACAGCTACATTGTTACTGGTGACTCGTAGAACTAAAGATCCACTTATATTTTCCGATAGGGCGAGCATAGTATCATTCAACTTTTTTATTATCTCCGAACAGGTCAGCGGACGGTACATTCTGCTTTTATCGATTTGTTCAGTCAAATAATACAGACATGTGTATCTGATAGGACCGGACATATTTACAGCTGTTATAAAAACAATGTCTGATGTTTACTTTGTGAGTAACAAGGTGGATTTGTAGTGAAATAATATCTACTAAACTGCAATATTATGATAAACTTGGTTTAAAATCTTAATCACGTTGTTTAAGTTGTTTACTGGTACGCACATTTTTATTGCTTAATTATAATAATATCTATTTGAAGGTATTTTTCTCGCGGTGACAAATTTCTATACAGTTATGAAGTAACCCATGTTTGGGGATCATTTATACATCGATCAGGGTTTCTAGTTAATACGATGCTTGTAATTAGGGTAAATGCACAGCAGTGTATGCGAGTTTCCGCCTTGCACTGATTTAGTGCAGTATGGTATTTACTTATAATAAAGATAATTAAACAAACACTTATAAAATAAAACATTTTATACATTTTATGGGATCTACTGAGCTATTCACTTTCTTGAGGTGTTGTATACTTTCTAACAAGTGCATGCGAAATGTAGGTGCAATTTTTAACCCTTCATAAGCAAGATAACAATCTCCAGCCAAGTATTTATTCATGAATGTGGATGTTCCTTTGTATTACCTACATAAAATGTTGTTTGTTTCATTTATACAAAGTCAAATTAAGGTTGTATCTATAATATTATAAAGCTGTAACAGTGCTATGTCTGTATATTTAAGATATTTTGAGAAAAAATGACATATATTAGGCTATATAGGTGTGTCTAAACACAAAACGATTTTTTTTAGATTTTTGTCTGTATGTCTGTTTATTTGTTCGCGCATCACGCGAAAACTTCTGAATGGATTTTGATGGAACATTTTTTAATGGATATTTCTTAATTATACTTAACAAATGGTACATTTTATCACGCTACTATATCGGGAACCTGAGATAATATAACCCAATTAAAAACTAGTTGTTACCTTCGGCGAAGCCGCGGGCAAAGGCTAGTTTCATATATTTATATCGTTGACAAAGAGTAAATACCTCAAAATAATCCACTATTCTCAACTCATCATATAACTTTGTATAATTAAACTAGATTATGCTTGCAACTTCGTCTCTCTACGGCATACTAATGACTTCTATACAAAAAATGCTATATCACCGGAATCTATTTTTCCGGGATAAAAGTTAACTATATCTTATTCTGTGTTCTGGACTATATCTATACTATTATATAGCTGTAACAGAGCTGGGTCTGTACATTTAAGATATTTAAAAAAAAAACTGTAATAGGCTATATAGGCGTGTCTAATTAATAATCATTTAGACTATGGACTATTTAAATAGTATAAAGTGAAGTCGCTTTTCGAGTCCGTTTGTTCGTCCGCTATATTTTTAACGAAGCAACGTATTTTAAAATAGTATTAACTGTTTGATTTAGATATATAACTGGTTTAGATATTTCACAAGAAACGTTCATAGGTACATACCTACATAATAATACATCCAAAGTACTTTTTGGTAGAAAATGAAATAGAAAACCAAAGTAAATTTGCGGCATATGCTATTTACTCCAGATAAACCTACTTTAAAATACTCTAACAGGGAGTTGTAGTCAATACTCTCAAATAAAAATAAATTATCTTGATAATATTCGCAAATGCAAATGATTGTACCCATGCAAAGTGTGTGTGGGTCACATATATATGCCTATATATAATACAACTGCACTGATGGCGGAGTGGTTTAGATATCGGCCTCCCGCCCCAGTGTTGTGGATTCGATTCCCTCACAGGACAACACTTTGTGTGATCCACAAATAGTTGTTCTGAGTCTGGGTGTACTTTGTGTCCGTGAAATTGTATGTTTGTGAAGACCCCTGCGATACAAATATTAATTCTGGGTGTTGTATCTAAAAAAAACATTTATAGGGCCATGTCATCATTTTTCATCAGAGGACGTTGTGTGAAAATGTCCGTGAATATTTATTTATTTTTATTTATTTTATTTGGTATGATTCCTGTTGTGAAATTTGATCTAACCTTAAATTGCACCAAGTTGTATATAAGGTGGTTTTTGAGTTGTAATTAAATGTTTTTATTGATGTTTATAAGAAGCAAGATTTTCAAATTTTTTTATAATAAATATTTGGGTGGATGAAGCTTCTGTCAATCTCAACTGATCTGGTGATATAGTAATAGGATATCTTTAATTCTCTCAAACCATTGTGATTAAAGAAAGCGATAAATGTCTTACGTTAAATGCAGATTTATTTCACTAAATCTAACTTAATTCAAACCAGAACCTTATCCATCATTAACTAGATTTTGGTGTCATCGTCTATATCTCATCCAGATCCTCGTGTGGATACCCACTATTTATGTTAACCTCATCGAACACTAATTCAATTATAAGACCGGAGTCTTTGATGTGCGCAATTCAAATTCAATTTACCAACATTCCGCCACACTAAATCTAAATAATTAATCCAGCTAATATTAATCTCGTCCATTGGCGCGTTGGTGAAGAAAATCTTATGACATAAAGTGGGATATTTAATGAAAATTGAATTAAAATACTTCGACGTAAGACTACTTCAACTAGTGAAGTCCCACAGAGAGAATATAACATATTCTATAGCAGGAGGTTGTGATATTCAGCCTCTTATTTTGGCATTTTTGTTTATACTATTTTGTTTAGGCTATGTCTAAGCGTTAAAATAAAATGTGTGATAATATTAGGTACTTCAGTTCAGATTCTAATTTTCAGCTAGTCGTATTTTAACTTATAAATACATTTTTATTGATATCCCAACTATATAAACAAAGTCTAACAAATCTCTTCTTTTTGACATATAATATTAAAATATATAATAAATATATAATATATTGCCAAACCTTACTTATTGTATTACAATAAGTAAGGTTTGGCAATTATGAATGACAAATAATATCTGATAAATGTCCACCACAAAATAAATAAAAAAATTAATCATTATCATCTAAATTTAGTGTTTTATTTTGATTTAAAAAACAAATTTCTTGTTGAGAATCCCTATATTTCCCATTTGAGTATGTTAGCTATGATTCTGCCATTAGAAAATATCATTTTGCATGATATACCACATACCTACTGCTAAAGTTGGATTTAGTTTTTCATAACAAAGAAGACATTGCTAGCGAAATAATTCTCTGGCAACACATAATAGAGGGTAGCACGCCGCTTATATAAAGCGTGCACTAAGCTTTGTTGCCTCGAGAGTGTAGCTACGTAGGTGATGCCTTGTGCCCTATGTTACGAACATACTTAATATTAATACGATTTCCTTTTAAGATTCAAAAAGCAGACGTTTAAACTTTGTGCAAAAGCTCGGAACTAGTGGCGAGCATCATAATGTAAATCAAATTAAAAACTGTTCAGGTGGCGCCGGCGGCTACATAGGAGTCGTCGTATTCTGTCCCTAATTAGAGGAAAGGTCGCATTTCTGGACTTAACTTGTTATTTGGTACAAGTTAAAGTGTATGAATGTAAAATATCTTGATATGTAATCACACTTGATTATAGCTACTATACTATGCACGTTAATGAAATCATAAAAGAGGATTGAAAAAGTCTTTATCTAGTGTATGTAAAGTTTTTAAGGGCCATATTTTGAATTGTGATCATAACTACATTATTGTGTATTGTATAAGTCTATGTGCCCCACACATTTTCCGCCCTCGCAGAGCTCATGCCGAATATGGGTTGACCCAGTAATACCCAGTAAGCCGCGGGTGGACCACTGAAATAGTGAGTTTTTTTTAAATTTTTTTTATTGCATTTATTGGCAGACGAGCCACGGCCCATCTGATGGTAAATGGTAACCGCCGCTCATGGACTCAACTATACCGAGGGCATTGTCAAGCCGCTGCTCACCATTTCATTTCACAGATATGAAATGAAAGCATAAACGGCTATCTCCTGTTACAGCCAAAACGCAACGATGTGCTTCATGGCCGGTCATACAGGAGATATTGATACCAACCCGCTCGGGCCCAATACCAAGTGAATACTCCCACTTGGTACCCAGCCCTACCACCAGTCATGCAATGGATGAGAATTGCTTACTTCCCTTAGTCGCCTCATACGACACCCGTGGGAAAGAATGGGGTAGTGACACTTCTATTCTTAGTCCGTCACTACACGGAAAAATGTGTAGTGTATTTCAGTTCCAGTGGTCCACCAGTACTTACGTTTATTTAGTGGGTGTATGCCCCATACTACACTGTTCGTTGCCCTGTACGACGGGGGTTTTCACCACCTTAACAAAAATGGTTTAAATAGCCAAAGAGAATAAGAAAACAGTATATACTTAACAGAACACTGCCTGTTTCATGCACTTGTAGTACGCCTCGGGCTTAACTACAGTATGCCGAAAGGATTAACAAAGTAAACAAACGTTATAAATTGCGAATATCAAGGATTTATTATTATTTAACTATGATATTATATATATTAAACTTAGAATCTCGATGATTTATTATTATTTAACAATGAAACTTAATTATATTAAACTTAGACTAGTAAATAATACTCTATCTGAAATCAAACAGATTTTTGTTGTGCCGTGTTGGCCTAGTGATATACCTACGTATAAGCATTCAACATCTAGTTTCGGGTTTCTCACTTTTTTCGGCCACAGTATCCTTTTAGAAAACTAAATTTACTCTTTATTAATCACTGTTTTACTTGATATTACCAGTTATATTACTAAGGAATAATGCTTATACCGTTGGGGAATTTCCATCCATCCATCAGCCCATAAACGTCCACTGCTGGACATGGGCCTCCCCACGAAGGGGGGAGAAATGCCATAATCGACACGCTTGGCAGGCGGGTTGGCAATCATAGAATGGTGTTAAACGTTTCCCAGGAGTTTGCTGTTGCCCATTCCTCTGGTGCTCCCTTAGTCGGTTTTACGACACCCACGAGCAATTAAGAGGTGGTGACATATCGTATAATCCATCACCACACGGGCAGTTGGGGACTTTAAAAACATACGATTCAACGGACACAAAGTACACCCAGTCTCAGAACAACCACTTGTGAACCACATAAAATAAAATAAATATAAATATTCACGGACATTTCACACAACGTCCTCTGGTCCCAAACTAAGCCTAATGCTTGTGTTATGGGTACTAGATTACGGCTATAATACATATATAACTTTTTTTTTGTAAATACATACATATAATAGATAAAAGACCGTATAAAAAATTTACCTGTTTGGAAATCGAATCGCAACTCTCAGCATGGGAGGTCGGTATCTAAACCACTTCGCCATTTGTGTAATCAATCTAAATAATAGTAAATAATATTGTTTTCTCATCAATTCTGAATACACACATCACGACATTAATATTCATTAGACCGCACAAGTCATTACAGGCGGTTCCTGAATTAACGTTGCTATTATTATGTGAGTTATAAATGATTAGGTTTAGTCGTGCATACGTACTCGTAAATTTTAACATTATGAATGTTGTGGAAGCGAGAGATGTATACAAGAATAGAGACTTTTGGCCCTCTGTTCTCTCTGCCTACCCCCCAAGGGAAATGGCGTGATGATAAGTTAGCTAGTTAAATTTTAACATGCGTAGAGTTGCAATTAAACCTGTTACATATTTGCAATTAGGTACTCAGTTTATTTTCCCTCCGTATTCGTAATATTATACAACTATAAAATAGCGACTCTGCTGATCATGAGGTCTCGGGTTCGATTCCCGGGTCGAGCAGCGTTATTAAGCTTTTTTTTATAAAGAAATGTCAGTAGCTCGCCCTCAATTACGTGGAACTTAAACTTAGTTGGCCAACCCCTTCGGTGATACAGGCGTGAAACTATGTTTTTCTCTCTACCCACGGGAGTCGTAAGAGCCAAATGAGGGAATACCGTGGGAGTGGGCAGCAGCACTCCCTCGAGTATTAACAACATCCACTGCGATCACCAACCCGCCTGCCAAGCATGGTGATTACGGCACTACCCCCCATGACGGGACTGCTCATTGTGGCGTTCTCTTGGGGAGGGCTATGTCCAGCTGTGAACGTTGAAAGGCTGATGGATGGATGATGGATGAATCAAATAGCGCCATCTGACGTCATAAAATTAAAACAGGGCTGCGTTGTCTGAATTTAGTAGTTACAGTGTAAAATCATAACAAACAAACTCACTTTCGTATCCTTCTAAAGCGCTAAAAGATCTATGTCTGTATATATAAGATATTTGAAAAAAAAAATACTGTTTTAAAATACGTGTCTAAGAACAATTTCTTTTTATATTTGCGTCTGTTTGTTTGTTAGCACAGTACGCAATTGCTACTGAACGGATTTTGATGCATTTCTTTTATGTTTAATAGCTCTTGATTAGACTCAAAAACTGGTATACGTTTTATCCAATTACAATGTCGGGTACCGACATAACCTAAAAAACTAGTTTTTTCCTGTTGTAAGCCCAGGGGCAAAGGTTTGCTTATAATATTATTAAAGGTTAGGATAATATAAAAAAAAGCATATAAAACGCTCACTTATTTTTGCCACGCACCTGCAAGATCTGGAATGAATTACGTGCTGCGGTTTCCCCCGAATGCTATGATATGTCCTCTTTCAAAAGTGGTTTAAGACCAGCACTATCTTACCGGTTGTCAGCGGTCTGGCTGTGCCTCAGGTATTGCTGGATCCATGAGCGACGGTTACCACTTAACATCAGGTGGGCCGCTGGCTCATCTGCCACCATAGGCAATGACGCTAGAGAGGTAAAGATATTCAAGAAAAATTGTTTGAGCTTCACGCAAAACGACTGAACTGGTTTAAATAGAACTATTTCTTATTACCGCATGTTGACGGGCCTCATGACGTAGTCGGTAGTGTAACCGACTTCCGTGCATGAGGTCGTGGGTTCGATTCCCACTCAGGACAATTATTTGTGTGATGAACACATATAATAATTGTACTGCGTCTGGGTGTTTTCTATCTTTTATATGTATATATTTAAATAAAAAAGTAATATATGTATTATATTCCTTATCTGGTACCCATAGCACAAGCGTTAAGCTTAATTTAGGACCAGAGGTCGTTTTTACATTAAACATACCACTATGCTGTATCCATTTTGTAACACATACTCCTATTTGTATGGTATGTATGTTTCGTTTATTTGACATATAAAAAAAGACAAGGAGCGCGTTACAATAACCGTTTCAATTCATTTAGGCCATATTCTTATTCTTTACAGAATTTAATTAAATTGGCTATTGGTGGCACCTGAGGCAGACTTTGTAGAGACGTCCCCACGAATTACGCCTCGTTGACGTAATGGAGGAGGAGTTTACAGCGTTTTGCAATTTATATTACTGTTCTTATTCTGCGTCTGTCCTTTTTAATGTATAAGATAAAAGTCATAAATAAATAGTAATAAACATATATTATTATGTATGTGACAGTCATTGCAAATTGTATATTGATGTAATAAAAAATACTACCATCTACATATTAGTATCTACACTATTATAAAGCTGTAACAGAGCTACAATTATGAAAAGTTACTTATCCGTCTTTAAACACAAAACAATTTTCTATAAAGTTCTTGTCAGTTTGTCTATTTGACCGACCGTGAAGCTGAAGTGCTTCATGGTCTGTCACACCGCTGTCTTGGTTATAGCGAGAGATAGCAGTGCAATCGGTCCTCTCCCATCCGCGTAATAAAATGGTGAGCAACACATCTAGGTATATATTTAGCGGTTAGGAACATTTTTTCCCGCCTAAAAAAAAAATGGTTTATATTTGATAGAGGTAGGTAGAGCTTTGTTTATACCAGCACGATTGTGCTGGCTCGATCGCAGAAATACTACCTTTTCTTACTCTATTACAGAAGATCAGCGTGAAACACATATTTAAAGTAACATAAACGGGTCTTTTTTCGCGTATAAATTAGGTGAAATTATTAACTAACTTTTACCCGACGTTTCAACTGCGTTGAAACGTCGGGTAAAAGTTGCAGCAGCCGTGGTCACAGGACAACGGCTGCTGCAACGGCAGCACCTAGTTTATACACGAAAAAAGACCTGTTTATGTTACTTTAAATCAGCGTTAAAAATGGTAGGTACACCCCTACCGTTGTGTTTCGTATGGTGAGTGACCTGGAGGCCAAAATCTCTAGCCTATCCTCTCCTTTTTATGCTTCTTATCCGCTCCGTATTATCTTTCCTATCCTCTCCTTAGTATCTTTGCTATCCTGTCTTTGTAATCCTTCCTCTCCATGTTCCATACTTTTTCTTAGAAATAGTAACCCGCGAGTGATGCCTCTGGTGTTGGTAGAGTCTCTTTGTCCAACAATGTATTCCACAGAAAAAAAACTAAAGGATAATATATACGGGAAAGAAAAATATTTTAGTCTTTTAAATTCTACACTAAAGAGTATAGTTTGTAGATTATCAATAACTATAAACTGTATTACAAAAACGTTCAGGAACGTTTCATTACTACAACTGTCCAGCCACATTACTGTGCAGTGAGGTACTTAGCTATTTTCACGGTTAATGGAAGTACAGGGGGACTATAGCAAGCCGATGTTCCGCGCGATGCACTCGATGAAAGGAGACTTCTCGAATTACCCGACATAACTCCGTGTTTAGTCAAGCGTGGGACGCTCGGAGTTCGGTGTAATTGGTACCTTAGTGGCAATTTGTCGAAGACGGGAAGCATATTGCATGTTGATGTGTATGTAATATAATTTACCGGATGATTGTCCGTCTGAATGCATGATCATAATTAATCATGTATTGATTTGTGTTTCAATTATTACAATTATACATCTGTAACAAAGGTGTATTTTTATATTAAAGATATTTTTAAAAAATGCTGTTTTATACCTAAGATATATTTGTTAGAATTTTTGTCTGTATATTCTGTTCTTATGTCTGTATGCTGTGTTCTTCATGTTTTTTTTTAATTTGGTATACGTTCTTATCCACTCGAGATTTAATATAAAAACTAGCTTCTATCTTCGGCGGAGCCGCATATGTGATAGTTGGTTATAAATTTTATACAATTTACGACAATTTAAGTCATTCGACACGACTATCATTTAATTATTAATTCTAAATATATTTCGGCGACGGACTAAGAATAAAATTGTCACCACTTCATTCTTTGCCCCGGGTGTCGTGCAAGGCGACTAAATCAAGTAAGTACCTATTTATAACCGATTGCATTACCGGTGGGAGAGTTAGGTACCAAGTGGGAGTACTCCCTTATTATTCGGCCCTAACCCCTTCTCACTCTGAAAGGATACGTGCGTAACACTGTGAAAGTGATGGGTTATGAAAAAAAACATTTGTCTGTTATTCATTAGGTATTCAACATTTAGCTCGTCCCATGCTTGTCTATTGAACTGAATAATAATAATGTTTTATTCTATTATCCTGATAGCTATTATTATATACTTACGCAGCAAACAAGCAGACAACAATTTTGAAAAAATATGTTCAGAAACGCTAAAATAACTGCCATTTTTTTTCTTAAATATCTTAAATGTACAGCCACAGCTCAGTTACAGCTTTATAATAGTACGGATGATTGAACATTTGTTCTCGATACCGTCTACTTATATTTCAAGAGTAAAATGCACCGACTATTGTGAGGGAGAATGCTGCCGATTAAGGCAGTAAAACAAATCGAGACTTCGTTGTGACTTGAACGTAAATAAGTATTTGCAAGTGCCTTACCGATCAGTGTGAGCGACAGTCGTAAACAGATTGATACTGACAATTAATAAGCTTCGTATTTAAATTTGCTTTTCCTACAGCCAGGATTCCGTCCATGTAACTTACCTGTAAAAAAATAAAAGTATTTTATTTTTCAATATTATTTGTCATTTTTCATCAATATCATAAATTACTGTCAATTACATTTACAAAATAATTTAAAACAACATGAATTAATTAGTATATTATAATGTCACATAAAGTATGTCACATAAATTGTGTGCGTGTGTGTTTTGGGCCGAACTTTAAAAAATGAACTGTTGATTTACCCAATTAACTTTACGAGCGTGTATGAAGAGAATTATGAATGTTGAGGAAGCGAGAGATGTATGTAAGAATAGAGCCCTCTTGGTACTCTGTTCTCTCTGCCTACCCTGCAAGGGAGATGGCGTGACGATAAGTAAGTAAGTAAATAAAAAAAATGGTTATGTTTATATTACAAATAACGAAATATAGTTATTATTATTCTACACCGTCAACCCTGCACTGTCCAGTTAAGATAAGCATTGCCTAATCGCTCGTTGCCGACGTTATTGGTATAACTCATCTTCCGAATTTTTTTATCGATTGTACCATAATAATGGCTTACAAGCAGTCGTTAATAATTTTTCGTTAGAATTTTTGTTCAAATCACGCAAAACCAGTAGATGGATTTTAATGAAACTCCTTCTTTTTGATAGTTCTTGAGTAAAAATAACTGGTACAAGTTTTACCTCACTACTATATTGGAAACCTGATATGTAACCTAAAAACTAAATGCAGCGGAGCAGAGGTCAAATTCTTACAACAACATAGCATCACGCCTGTATCCACGAAGGGGTAGGCAGAGGCGTATTACGCACCCACGGTTTGCTAGCTATGTTTAAGTCCCACGCAAGACCCCATGATCGACAATCGCACACACTACCACTGCACCACCGAGGTAATTTTTTTTCGAACACTAGTCAGAGTGAATAAATATATAGGTAAACTATGGCACTTTTCTAAATACAACTACTGCCTCGGTGGTGTAGCGGTAGTGTAAGCGACTGCTATTCATGAGGTCTCGGGTTCGATCCCCAGGTCGGGCAATGTTAATGAGCTTTTTCCTAAAAAGAAAAATTCTCAGTAACAGTCCGGAGTTTGGAAATGTGCCCGGTAGACGTCAATAGGCTCGCCCCCTATTACGTGGGACTTAAACATAGCTGGCGAGTCGTGGGTGTGTAAATAAAACAAAAAAAAAGAGGTGTATACCTCTACCTACCCCTTCGGGGAATACAGGCGTGATGCTATATGTTTTCTAAATACGGTAGGTTTTATATTAAATCCTACATGCATCGCAGTTACACTGGTTGTGATCTCACGAGCTTACATTATCGGAACAGTTAAAATCACACAAATAATATTCATGTACTCGTAGTTAAGTAGATAATCAATCTATACTACTATAAGACTTTAACAGGGCTGTGTTTCTATATAAATAAAATCTGAGGTACTAATATTCCACCATTCCTAAATTACAAATATAGTATTTATTATATGCGTCGTAATACCAATAAAGACTATGAATTTCCAGATTTCCGTGGGTTCAAAATAAATACATATTTCATGAAGTGCTATTGAATAACAATGGTTATAGGCTGACGACAAGGGCAGGCGGACTGCGGCGGGTAGACCGCCACTGTGACACATATTAAAATGGACTGGTTCTAAGTTACATTTTTACGCAAACTGCGCATTTTTATTTTTTTATTACTAACGGCTGCACACGAGTAATATTGCTTTGTACGAGAAAATAATTCTGAAAATATACAGCTCAGCTCCAGGGTCTGTTACCGAGTGGGTAATGCTCTCATACTCTCCACTTTTCGGCGTCGTAGAGCCTGATTACAGCAAAAAAGGGGCATGTCGATCGTAGAAGTACCACCCTTTTTTTTTTGTTTTGGCGGGAAAAAATGTACCTAACCGCACACCCCGTCGTTCGGGGCAACGAACAGGCTAGTGTGGGGCCCTCACCCTACTAAAGAAACCCGCCGTGTGCCATCTCTCCGCCTTTATTGGCGGGCCACTGGAACTATGTTAAATTCCTTCGGTGGTCCGCCGGCGGCTTACCCTTTCGGGTACCCTCTACAGAGCAACGCACCCGCACACGGGGCGTCGCACCTTCGCGGAAGGCCTTGCGGGTGGCGGACGTTCCCCGGTCCACCTACCCGCAGCCTCAGCTAGGGCGGCATTAGGCGCAAATACTCACGCCTGCGCCACCCCAGTCGCTGGTGGCGGTTCGGGTCTGCGGAAGGATCAGCCTCCCTGGCCCTCTCCGCCGCTTCCTTCCGCGAGATGACCTCCTCGCAGAAGGCAGCGACCGTGGCCCAATTCCTGTCGCTGCCAAGCATCGCTCTAACGACGCTCAGCAGCGAGAGGTCCCCCCTATTGCCGCGACGAGTTCACGGCGCTGCCCGCCCCAAGCTGGGCACGACTCGAACGTGTGCTGCGCCGTGTCCTCGTCGCGGCCGCAATGGTGACAGCCCTGAGTCTCTTCTCTCCTTGCGACTATATGCAGATATCTGCCGAAGCAACCGTGCCCCGACAGCACCTGCCCCAGTCGGAAGGTAAGGACTCCATGCCGTCGCCCCGCCCACTCCTCCAGCACAGGCTGGAGCGCCCCTACGGTCCAGAGACCAGCTCGGGGCATGGCAGCTCGGCGGGCATCGCCCTGCCACCTGGCCACCTCCCTGGGTGGGGGACGACCTCGTTAAGCAGCACGATGGGCCTGAAAGCCCCGATCGAATCTGGCGTTCGCCCTGGCTTCGGCAGGAGTACCAGCCTCCCCTCCTTCCAGCAGTCAGGGAACCGTCCGGATGCCAGGCACGCGTCGAACAGTCCCCTGAGGCGGGGCTCCAAGTGATCCAGAGCCAGGGCAAGCACCCGGGCGGGTATCCCGTCCGGGCCGGGGGCAGTGTTCTTCGAACGAATCCGCCAGACAGCCGCCCCCATTTCCGACGCAGTGCCGGGCTGTACACTGAGGTCGGCCTCCTGGTCACTACCTGGCGATGCCATGACCGGGGGCGTGTGCTCCGCCCGTCGTGGGAATAAGCCCTCGACCACCTCGGTGAGGAGGCTGGGCTGAAGTGTCTCCGTGAGGGCCCTGAGTGCGGAGCTTGTTCAGCGCCGCACGGTACGGGCGACCCCAGGGGTCACGGTTGAGACCATCTAGCATCGCCTGCCTTTTCTCAGTTTTGGCGCGGCAGATGGCCAGCTTGAACGCGGCGTAAAAGTACCGCCGTCACCAAACATAACAACGTATTAAATAGTCTAGAAGATAGAGCAAAATCGGTATTAGCTCCTCATTGAAAATTTTTCCAAATAGTTTGTAAGTAATTAACAATATTTAGTTCTTCATAGCAGAGATGGTATTTCATGATCGTATAATATTTTAAATAATTATTTAACAGAGTGGCGCATGAGTGTCTTGCCGGATTCTTTTCTATGTTTTTTACTGATCCTATCATTTCTATCCCAACTTTCACTTGGACTTAGTAGTAATATATGGTATCTTTAAGGTGCAGTGTGGCCTTATCTTCAATATTACTAGGTCCACGAGTGGCAGTTGACACATACCTATCAGGTGGCCGTCTATAACAAAATTATGAATTAAAAAATTATATATTTTTATTGGAAATTTGTTGAACCCGAAAGATATTGTACTGCCCGAACCGTTGATATGAAAAGCCAAATGCCGTAGACTAAAAAAACGAAGACGACGAAAAAAATATTGTGAAAAATAGACGGGTGGTCTATTTTTCACAATATTTTTCAATTTTAAATTGAAACCATCCGAGGATTTTCTCAAACGCACAAAAAGTCATCAAAATTGGTCTAGCCTTTTAGCAGAAGTTCAGCTAGTAGCGTAGTTTTATATAATATATGATTTCATTTATTAAAACACACTGAAGGCAAAAGGTGTTTTAGTAGGCATTGCATTTATTTTCCGAGTTACGAGTACCTATATACTCACTCGTAACTCGGTACCCACATAAACATCGAAAAGTTATCGGCAGTTTATCACATGATATTGGAGGTTATTGTGCTACGTTCACCTACGTTATTATTGCAGAACAGGTAAGGATGTCCTAAGTTCACCCGCAGATATTCCTACTGAATTAATGATTTATTTATAGGTGTTTGGTAGAAAACAAGAAAATATAATTATTTACATTATGGTGTTAATAGTAAGTATAATAACTTGGTAGCTTCGGTCTTAAAAACAGTTTTAAAGTCCACAAATCTTCTGAGATCATTTGACAGGCACCAACTGCCACTTCGTTTAAGCGTGTCTAACAGCGATGATTATAATGATTGACGAGAAAACAATGTTATTTTTTTCAGATATTTACTTTATATTCTCAGTCCGTCACAGCAAAGAAGAAGAGCGAACAAAGCCATCAGAAATCCTTAGTAACAAATTCAATTAAGCCAAAAAGAAAATACGCCGGTAAAAAGGTGGAATCGATTTAAAATAGCAACACCACAACTAATCAAGATGCGGAGCACGTGATTTATTTCGCGTCAAAGTTGAAAATTAATTCACAACACCGCTAGAAGCGGTCGCTGTGAATATGCGGCTATGAGATGAGCGTTAGCGGGAGCACAATCGAGTTTGTCGTTAGCTGGAGTCTATAAGACAGACATTTGAATTAAAAAACTATGAAACATAACCTGATTTTTTCTATTAAATTAATTTCATAAAAATTAATTTAATAGAAAAAATCAGGTAGCTGCCTCGGTGGTGTAGCTGTAGTGTATGCGACTGCTAATCGTGAGGTCTCGGGTTCGATCCCCGCGTCGGGCAATGTTATTAAGCTTTTTCCTAAAAAGAAAAATTTCAAGTAGCAGCCCGGAGTTTGGAAATGTGCCCGGTAGACGTCAATAGGCTCACCCCCTATTAAGTGAAAAAAAATTAAAAAAAAAAATAATGTTATAGTTTTGTAATACTATAGATAGATTTAGTATCTAACATTAAATGTAATAATTTGATAGTTAAATATTTGAATCTGTTAGGACATGGTGAATCTCAAATTTTAATGAAAGTATACATCTATATTTAAACATAGCTAAACGTCGATCAAGCGATAAGGATGTTTTTGAGTTTCTAACACGCTTAATTATATCAAGCAATTATTTTTTCATTTTTGCATTACTCGCTTGCTTTGGGTCGCAACCATACACGTCGGTGACAGAAACTCCGGTCTTAATAGCGGAGCCAAAGCGCGACAAGCAAAACAAAGTGGTTGGCAGTAACCGCATTTAGGTAATTAAAATTAAATAACATTCGTTTGATTCAAACCTTATAGGTACTTATTTCTGGTTAGTCTAATACTATTTTAAGTGAGTTAAAAATGTTAAAACAGTGGCAGTTGAAAGTTTCTCGCAAGTCAAACTGACTCAGAGGATATATGGATAGGAGGCATTGATATATTAATTACATCATTGATAGGAGGTAGAGGAAGGATAATAATGACAGGACAGGAGTTTGGGCCTCTAGTACTTTTACTCACCATACGAAACAACAATAGGGGCATCTACCGTTGTTTCACATTAATCTTCAGTAGGAGGGCGATATTCAACGATCGAGCTGGCCCAGTCATCCTGAGACAAGAAGGCTCTACGCGTCTGTTATTACTGGCGTCTATAGGCTACGGTTAACTGCTTACCATCACGTGGGTCGTAAGCTTGTTTGCCTCCCTCCTAGTATAAAAAAACACATCGTTTTGTCTTTAATAGATGCAGTAGATAGTTTTTTGTGATATGTAGTTACGTTCTAAAAAGTTGAGACAGAGCCTTGCCTTATAATAGTACTGTGGGTCTAGCCAAGTTGCATTCCATGATCGCTAACGCTAATAGAAAACTATTAAAATGTATAGAAATTTGACATCTCCAACGTTAAGTCACGTGACTTAGCATTATAGATATTGTTAAAGACTTAGATAAATATAGGTTCTTTATCTATGGTTAAAGATGTCAAATTCCCATACATTTAAATAGTTTTCTATTAGCGTTAGCGATCATAGAATGCAACTTGGCTTGGTCCACTGCTCCTACTGCGCCAGCAAATAAGTAAGTCAATCATCAACATTACTGTATATTTATTTTGAAATTTTAAAGCCATTATCACTATTACGAGTAGTATTTAGATATTAGCAGATAATATACCTAAAACTTATATAAAATTGTTTATGTTTACCTTAAGCTCAACAGTTTTACAAACATAGGGGGCAATATTCTCACGTGGTAAACAGGGTACCGTGTCAGGCTAGTTCTGTTGATGACTCCATGTGTTGACGTTTGACAAACTATGATTTTAGTACTATACCAATTTTGTTTCGATGAATCTCAGATTATAAAATCATTGAAATTATTGAAATAGAAATTGCAGTAGAAATTACTATCTTTATCTTTAAATTAGTAAGGTATTACTAATTAAATTTATACACTTTGCTAGCACACGAACAAGCAACAATTAGCTGCAATTAATTCACAACGAAACAAAAATGTACACTGTACACTGATATGATATAGAACTGATAGGGTTTTGTTTTTTATTCTGCTATAAGTCGTAACATACCAAGGTTTTTTTGGATATGGTTCAACACTACCTATTATATAGTTTGGATGTACAAATTTTATAACTAATTAAGATTTTTTTTATACTAAGTGGGTGGCAAACAACCATACAGCCTACCTGATGGTAAGCGGTTACCGTAGTCTATAGGCGCTAACAACACCAAAGGCCACTAAAGATTTTCACTATCGGGTGAACTAGAGTCACCCAAAGAAATTATCACTGAAATATTTAATATACCTAGTTAAACGGTTATTAACTTGATTTAAACGAAACACCAAAGGTGCGTGACTAGTATTTAACTATCGTGACATTTTAAATTGATGTAATATGTTGAAGTGGCTTACACTTTGAAAATATAGTCAGTGTGTGTTAATTTTAATTCCAACATAGAGGCAGATTTTATTTTATATAAACCTAATAACCAGTTTAATTTATTTCATGGAAAGCCTTTATGCTAAATCACATTGTAATCTGCACAAATGAATATAATTGAAATGTCCGGTTATAATGTTAAAATAACAGTCTTTTGATAGTAGTAGGTAGCTTATATTGCGGCCTCTTAATAAATGTCTTACAATAATGCAGCTCTAACCAATAATTAATTTATATTGTTTATGACTATGTGTTAGATATGTATGATTCTAGTAATTGCGCTTTTATTAGCTTTGCCTGTATCTATCTATCTATAGATATATATAACGGAAGCTTAGAACGTAATTTTCACCCAGTTCCTTTCTATACGTCGGATTAAATTGAAACTTTGAGTAAGTAAGCAAGGATGAATAATTTATTATTAAAAAAAAATTGTTTTTAACGCCATCTGTTGACAAAAGCATCTAACTAGGAAGTATAATGCTAATCAATAAACCAATAGCAATTTTAATTTGTCTATGAATAACGAGATGACGCTTCGCTTACCAAGAATTATTTAAGACTCGATCAATATTTCAACGCACACACACACAACGGATTTTCGTAACAATGTATAATTAATTTTCAGGATCATTGTGAGGGTAAGCAACATTTTTTGGTTTTCTAATATTTTTTATCTGTCTTACCATAAATAAAAATAAAATTGAAAAGCACCTGCCGATTTAATATTTTAATCTCCGCTGTAACATAAATCTTGTTTGACTATTTGATCGTGAATGGTATTCTAGTAACGTCAGTGTTTTGGTTTTTTTTATCTTGACAGGTTTTTCTTATCTTGACAGAGTTCAGGCTATTATCACGTATAGCTGTCCTTATTTTAAGCTTATATCGATATGTTCTACTGCTGGAGATGAGGTCTTCCGAAAGCAAAGTTAAATTGGACTTCTATTGAGATGTGATGTGTGACTAGCCAATAAAGATATCTACTGGCCAGTAGAGATAGAGGGTTTTATGACAGTGACGACGTGGTTTAATGTACGTCATTCGAGGCAAATTATCTATATCTGTGCAGGAATATGTATTTCACATGAACTGTAATTTTACGAAATTAAAAGAACCATAACTATGGCCACGGAACTATGTACTATATTTTAGTAATTGGTTACGTAGCTATAATCTATATAGCTATAATGTATGTTGTAGCGTAAAAAAATAAAATACATAAAAGTTGTAAGAATTTCAAATTATATATTTTTAGATTTACATATTTTTGAAGCACTTAAAATGCTGGGCTACCGCTTACTTATAGGTAAAAAAAAAATTGTTTAACGAAAATATGTAGGTATTTGAAAATCCACATAAATATTTTCTATATTATTTGTTTATTGATCAAGATTTTTATCATCTACAGATCAAGGTTATCTGTAGTTTCCGCCTATTGTATCAAATTGAAAATTACTGCATAAATCGTGCAGAAAGAAGACTTATTTTGTCAAATTCTCAAATAATAGTCACTAATGGTACTAGAAATCAGCAATGCTTTGTTACTGAATTCTGTGAGTTTTCAAGGCTCGTTGACGTTGAAATGCGGTGGTTTTATTCGCACCACTGATTTTTCCATTCGCTAATAAATCAGAGCAGTTTTGTCAGGTGTTACAATTTGTATTGCTGAGCTTTGTTATGAGAAGATTTAATTTTTTCTGCGCCACGCTGTTCACAAATCGTCAGAATTGAGAGTGAGTAATTGTTTTTATGGTTTGTACGATGGCGTAAAAGATTTATGTGATTTTTGTTAGTGATCCTTTCGAGAAATGAGAGCAATAATTATCGAAACATTTAATAGTATATAATAACTAGTAACCCACCCTTGTTTCGCGTGGATGCTATTAACATCCTTAGATGATAACATTTTTAGGATTTTTAAAAAACTAGAAAACTTTGTAGTGGGTATTTTAAAGTGTAATATACTACTTGTAATATAGGTTAATTCCTAGTGCGATAGTGAGATCGTGATATGGGCAACGACGATGCTATCGAAAGAATTGTATCTACTCGTTTGGATGGTATTTTATGTACTCTTTTATTGAAATAAAGTTGTTATTATTATTATATCCTAAGCAGTAACCAGCGTTCCCCGTAAACTAACTAGATTAAAAATATTTTATATCTTTACTCAAAATAAGTATTAGGATATATTTATATACTATTATTATGACGCTGCAACAAAGCTATATCTGTATAATTAAGATAGTGGAGAAAAAATAGTGTATAAATCTCTGAATATAATACATTTTATTAGAATTTTCGTCGGTCTGTTTCTTTATTCGCACATGACTAAAGATCGTTGAGCATATTTTGATGTTTTTTTTTTGTGTGATAGATCTTGAGTAGGCTTAATGGTATGTTTTCTCCCGGAGCGTTTAAGCAAAGAAGGTGTAAGGCGGAGCCGCGGGTAAAGGCCATTTAGCCATAGAAACATTTCTTGAAAATAAAAAAAAAATCGTTTGAATGATGAAGATGAATTGGCAAAACGTTTGGGATGGTTGTCTTGGAAGTGCAGGTTGAAATCCTGCAACTCCACCGAAGGAATGTAACATAGTTCCAGTGGCCCGCCAATAAAGGTAGAGAGACGGTACACGGCGGGTTTCTTTAGTGGGTGAGGGCCCCACACTACCCTGTTCGTTGCCCCGCACGACGGTGTGTGCGGTTAGAAACATTTTTTTCCGCCTTAACAAAAAAAAAGGGGCGGATAGCGACTTTACTTAATGTAGATAAATATGTAGATATTTAAAATCATTTTGATTATTGTGGTGATTTTCTATTTAAGTGTCTACCTAATTTGTATTGATATAGGTAATATGTTACGTAAAAAATCTGTTGAATTGCTGAATAAATAAAAACAAAAACAAAATAAGGAATTGAAATTAACTTTTATTTTTCACCCCCAGTAGAATGCCTCGAAAGAGCATACTAATTGTAAGTAAAGTGAAGGAGAACGAGACTCAACGCGACTCAAAGCGGGAACCAACGCATTTATTTGAATAGTGGTACACGACGGTAAATATTAAAGTCACATAGAGTACCTACGTTGTGTTTGCCTTACAACAGACATTCCTCTGCTAACACAGGTAATGTGATTAACTATATTATAGTGTTATTTTGTTAGATGGGTATGTACAGTTTTAACGGCTTTCATTTATCCATATAGTTTGGTAAGGATTTATATATTTTTTTGTGTTCGCAGTGGATGTTGTTAATACTCGAAGGAGTGCTGCTGCCCACTCCCTCGGTATTCCCTCAGTCGGCTCTTACGACTCCCATGGGTGGAGAGGGGTGAGACAATTCTAAAGCCAGCCCCACACGGTAAAGTATATACAGCATTATAATTATTAAGAAATAAACACAGTCCCAAGTAATAGGGGGCGAGCCTATTGACGTCTACCGGGCACATTTCCAAACTACGGGCAGCTACTGAGAATTTTTCTTTTTAGGAAAAAGCTCAATAACATTGCCCGACCCGGGGATCGAGCCCGAGACCTCTTGATTAGCAGTCGGATACACTACCGCTACACCACCGAAGCAGTTAAATAATAAGCAATAAGCAGAAAAACTATATAAAAGCTATTGAGCATTGAAAGTTGACAAAGTTGGAGTGTATATGCATTCTACATAAAACTTTTAAGGATCTATGTGCTTTAGAAAATAGGTATCTAGAAATAGTTTTATTTCTTGGAAAGTGTTCAAGGGGCTATGTTTATGAGACTATGGCTCCTAACAATATTTTAATTTATTTTTATAGCGGGTGTAAATGACATCATACTGATTACTCCAGGCAAAGATGTCGCAAAATAACTGTAATAATATCCCCCATATCATTTTCAACAATGGCGGGTTACAAAGTTAGCGATTTTTAGCCACCATCTAATCATTAAGAACACGAATAAAAAACATGGCGAAAGTTTTAATCCATTGTAGTTTTTAGAGTAAATCGGCGATTAATAGGTCTATTATCAAAAATAGAATTTAGATATAACAATATACTATATTTTCTAGCATCCATTTAAAAAAAAAATATTAAGAAATTAAAATTTTCATGAATATGTGTATGTTTATGTTTGTTTAAATTTTCATGAAAATGCCGATGCAAATTTCCACCACTTGGGGGTTCAGAAGTAGTATTATAGTTTTCTGGTCGTGTGGGGCCGCCTTAAGAATTTCCTCACCCCTCTCTACCCACGGGAGTCGTAAGAGCCGACTGAGGGAATACTGGGGGAGTGAGCAGCAGCACACCGTCGAGTATTAACAACATCCACTGCGATCGCCAACCCGCCTGCCAAGCGTGGCAATTACGGCATTATCCCCCATGACAGGACCGCTCGTTGTGGCGTTCTCTTGGGGAGGCCTATGTCCAGCAGTGGACGTTGAAAGGCTGATGGATGGATGGATTGATGGGGGTTCAGAATTGAGTACTAAGCCCATAGTATAAATTATTGGTACGATGTCGTTTACACCCTGTATAAAGCAAAAAGTATCATAAATATGTAGTTCAACTATAACATTGAATTTATTTAGATTAAACTTTCATAAATTAAAACAGACCTCTTTATTTCCTCCATATACAATCTATTATACTGAAAAGCTTTAATATTGGTCACAGGAAACTGCCTTTATTTACCCCAAAGGCATACATCCGGTGGAAGCCATCTCATTGATTCCCGCAAGGGTGGGTCCTCGGGCTTAATACTTGTATTGTTAGTCTACTTGGAAATATGGACCGTACTTAATATTTCACTTGAATATAGAATCGAATACGTATAAATGTTAGTAGTCATATTTTCTCTCAACTAGATTGTAATGTTTATTTTGTTTTTTTTTCGTACGTAAATGGTTAAACTATTTATTTTTGAACCGAATAAATAAAGTCTACTCACCTCATTTTTAAACTCAAAATCCGGAAGATCTTTACAAACCTACATTATGTGATAATTAACATCTATTTTAATAAAAGGAGGTGTCTTTTGGGCAGTACAAAATTATTTAACATTTAGTCATGCAAATAATAAATTAATAAATTTTTTGATGAAGTTCAATTACTTTGGAATAACTTTGAATGATAGCAATTATTGTAGGTAATGTCATTAAAACATTGCAACGTCACTCATGTAAACTCTTTCTTATTTGTCTTTTATAACTTTAGTTAAAATTCAACAAGGGCATCGCTTAGTAATTATCTAATTTTTTGGTACTTAAAATGTACTTAAACAATTTGAACATTTTATAGATTAGATAGAAGATGACGTAAAAATTAAACAATAATTAAATTTTTCATTTTATGCCTTTAAAATGGTAGGCTTTCAAATAAATTATATAGAGTTGTGAAATAGAAAAAGATCTTTATGACTGCAATTAGAACTTTTTGGAAATCTGTTACAACTGTTTTTTTATTTAGTGCTACTGTGACTAAACTGACTTCAATTTCAAAATAAAATTTGATTGAAATATATTCTTTTCAAAACACACACGACCGGTAGAAAAAAAAATGAAAAAGAATTTGTTTTCAACAGCATTGGGCTGGTCAAATAACCCTGTCTGTTAATTTCATTACTTCGGCATAATTCGTTAGCGATATGAAATTCTTAAGTCTCCTTCGCTATTTCCAAACAATTTACGTCATTGCATACCAATGACCAAGATTTTTAATAAAGTCTCTGTTTTATATAAAACTCCTGCTGCCTAAAAGGGTTATTGGTTATGTTAGGCCCTTACATATGAAATTGGCGTTTTGTCAGACTGGCCACTTTGATTTCAAATATCTGGCGTTTGGTTAGGAGTTTTAAAAAATCTAATATATTTCAAATTTAGGCTTGTGTATTTGTATTTCCAATTAAATGATTAATTTGTTTTCGTGCCATTTGATTTTTCTTTGAGATCGTTCTGTTCACAATACGGAAAACTTTAAATATCGGGTTATTTACGGATACAAGTTCCACCATAGTATCAGCGCCGCACAAACAGCTCAAAGGATGAATGATGTGTATGGGGAAGCTACCGTTAGTTTTTGGTTCCAATGCTTTTGTTCTGGAAATTTTTACCCATAGAACAAACCCTGTGGATGGCCGGAGAATCTAGTTGAAAATGAAGAATTAAAAGTGATCGTGGAAGCGGATCCATCGCGAACCAGATACTTGATCTGGGCGTGCACCCCAATTTGGACTCTGTCCACCGTGATCGAGACACCAAAGATGGCCGACGTCGGAGCCCATGGAAAAGTAGGGCCTCCGACTTATCTAGGGCCGCCCTAAGCCCCAGCACCTCGATCCTCCTGACCACCTCCGAGGTCCCTAAGGTGGCCAGGAACTCTGCTTCCTTAGCGTATCATCTGCATAGCAGATGACCGCCAGCCCAGAGAGGGGAGGAGCCGACAGCGTAGCACCCTGTCATAAAAGATGTCCCACAGGAGCGGCCCTAGAGCCGAACCCTGTGGGACACCACACGACATGGGTCTCCTCACAACTTCCCCTATGTAGTTTTCATAGAAAACGCTGCGGCCCTCAACAGTTGGGCATTAGAACTAGGCGTCAACAATTCTGATATTTGATAAAAAATACTGTATTAGGCTATTTAGGCGTCTTAAACCATGAAATTTGTATTAGAAGTATTGTCTGCTTGTCTGTTCTCACACTAAGCATAAACTACTGAACGATTTTAATGGTACTTTTTCTTTGATAGCTTTTGATTAGACTCAAATACTGGTATAGATTTCACCCCGATACTTATAACCAGAAGGTATAACCTAAAAGCAAGGTTATACCTGCGGTGGAACCGCGAGCAAAGGCTAGCTGATTCATAACTTTGTAAAAAGTAAAATAACGGAGTCAAAGTTTAATTAATCTGGAAGAATCGGTTCAATTATGTCGTACCGTTGTATATTCTTGCCTCGAGCTGTTATTTGACAAATTTAAATATTTTACAGCAAGAACAAGTACAGCAATATTATGTTGGTATTTAAAATAATTTTAATTAAATGTTAAGATAATATTCTAATAAATTTACTCGTCGAATCTCTATGAAAGCTCACTTATTTTGAGGATAGTTGTTCGAACTAACATATAAAAAAACAACTAACAGTATATAAAACCACTATTATGTTAGTTGCATCTCTGTGTCATTTTAATATTAGCATTAGCCTTTGCCCGCGGCTTCGCCGCAGTCAAAAGCTAGTTTTTAGGCTATATCTCAGGTTAGTAGCGGGATAAAATGTATACCAGTTGTTAAGTCTAATCAAGAGCTATCAAACAAAAAAAGTTGCGAAAAATTCCGTTTAGTAATTTTGCGTGATGCGTGAACAAACAAACAAACAAACAGATAAACAGACAAAAAATCTAAAAAATATCGTTAGGTGTTCAGATACGCCTATATAGCCTAAATCAGACATTTTTTCTCAAGTATCTACAGACCTTGCTCTGTTACAGCTATATAATAGTATAGATATGAATATGGCTTTTATCCTGCTAATATTGTAAACGTGATAGTGGATGTTGGTTAATCAATCAATCAAAAATTAATGAAAGGATTTTGTTGAAATTTGTTATACTGATAGTGTATTACCTGTTATAACCTGGATATCATCTTTATTGGCCATGCCATAAGAACTATCTGTTCAACAAAAAATTGTAAAGAGAATATAATTGTATCGCAGTGTACAAAATAATTACCATGAAAATGATTTTTTATGCTTCGGCAGTTACAATAGAAATCTAGAGGTAAAAAAGATCTTCCTTTATTGGCTTGCTAATAGGGTCAGATCGGCCGATGTAGACTGTTTAGTCAATTACCTTGAACATGTGAAGCTACAATCAGTAATTCATATTTTTTTTATACTACTTGAGTGGTGAACAATCATACGCCCCACCTGATGGTAAGCAGTTACCGCAGATTAAACACAAAGTGAAAAATGTGAAATCGAAAATAACAGTCACGAGCAGGATTTGAACCCACATCTCCTGGATACCATCCAGATGTTTTGCATCTGGACTTAGCTTATCTGGACTTAGCATCTGGACTTGTGTTTAATGTATAGTGCTAAGTATATCAAATGCTAAATATATATAAAAATATCTAAATATTTATAAGGTTTTCGTCATTATTAGGTAAAAATCTTAATTGTAAAATTAAGTTTACCTGGTCGGTATAATGTATGAAAATACTTCCGACAGATGGCGCAGGCGTCACCCAAAGACATTTAGTATGAATGTGTTATCGAAATTAGCAGTCAGGAGCAATTGTCACGATCGCTGAATTGGCAAAGCATCTGGACGGTATCCAGGAGATGCAGGTTTATGTCCTTCTCGTGACTGTTATTTTCGATTTCACATTTTTCACTTTGCGTTTAATGTATAGTGCTAAGCATATCAAATGCTAAAAATATATATAATAATATCTAAACAGTTACCGTAGCTTATAGACGCTAGCAATACCAGAAGAATCAATCGCACTTCGCGAACTATAAGAAAAGGGATAGGAGGTGGTAGGATGGACAATTAGGAGAGGATAGGTAGCATACTAAGGAGAGGATAGGAAGGATAATAAGTAGAGGATGGGGAGAGCGCTTGGGCCTCAGCGCTCTCACACACCATAATATGAAACACAACGGTAAGATTAACTACCGTTGTTACACGCTGATCTTTTATGAGAGGGTGGTACTTCCCCGATTGAGCCAGCCCATTCACGCTGGGATGAGCAAGGCTCTACTTTTAGAAACATAAATTGTCTAAAGATCTAATTTTTCCCTCAGTTTTAGAAAGTTAATTTCGAAGCAGTGCTTCTTATGAGATATCATAAGTTGAAAATTTAAACTAGCTTAATGTCTGGCGTCGATACTTTGAGACTCTCTATCCCCATTACTCCAACTCCAATTAGATGATATCTGACGTTTATAGTTCTTTATGCATTCAGGGAGTGAGATTATGCTTTTTCAGCAGTGAGATAATGCCATTTAAACGTGGGTCCGAACATTATTCCCTTGATACTGGCGTAATGAAAATTTTGTAAAGGTTTTACGATCGTTCAAGAGTACTTTAATGAGCTATCTTCGAAGGTGTACCATTTTTAAGGATAATAAATTTTGTTATGTGAAAAGATCTTAATCGAGATAATGAATTTTATAGAAACTACCAATAGAAAAATGAGGTTTGGGTGCTTGTTTTTCATTTTGGTTTAAGAAGCTGGCAGTATTTTAATATAGGAGTGTTAATGTTTTGTCATATTACTATGTAATTACAATAGATCTTAGAAACGTTGGTAGGTGTCATTCAGTGTACCACTGAAGTAATGTAATATAGTTCCAGTGGCCCACCAATACAGGCGGAGGGACGCCACACGGCGGGGTTATTTAGTGGGTGAGGGCCCCATACTATCGTGTTCGTTGCCCCGAACGACGGGGTGTGCTGTTAGGTACATTTTTCCCGCCTAACCAAAAATAAGTGTGATTCAGTTTGATTGCATAGTGAAAGTTTAATCAGTATAAATTATCAAAATAAATTACAGCATTGGTCTACACACTAGGCAAGTCTGTATCGTGAAGACCTAACTATGGTTAACAGATAATATTAAAACCTAAACTTAACACTGGTATCGTAAAATACAAAATAATACGATAAGCTGGTAAAATAAGATCAGACATTTATTAAAATATTTAATACTGTGTTTAATTAAAATATTACATGAAAATAGTACTGATATATGAAAAAACTATTCCCTGAAATCAAATTCAAGTTTCTCTACACTAAAACTTTTATTTTAATGAATTCAAAATGTATCAGTCAACCTTTAAATCAATGTACTATATCAATTGTTTAAATATATTACCTTATATTCAAGTAAAGTAAGACTCAAAGTTGCTTAAAGCAAAGTTGCTTGTAAATTGCAATTACACTACTCCACAGATCGTAAATGTCGTAAGTCGTTCGTCACATAAACAATACTATGGGGAGTTTCTCGGTATAATGCATAAGATTTGAGCGTATTTATTGTGTTGCAAATGCTGGTAAAAATCATGTATTAAAGGCGAGAGAAAAAGAAAATACCAGTTTGGCCCACTTTACTTCCTGCAAAGGCATGATATTCGACTTGTCGATGATCCCAATCTTACGGATGGACTGGAGTCTTTGGGGCGGCGGAGAGACTTCGATCTATTTGTGTTCTCCATAGAATATTCAATACGAAGTGCACTGAGGAACTATTTGAGGTAGTACCAACATCCCCTTTTTACCACTAAACCACGAGATAATGATAATAGGGTTCATCCATACGTAGAAACTAATTTGAAGTTTTTGTTATTATTAAAAAAAAAAAAAGGGTGACAGCAGTTTGAACATAATATTTCCAATAATGTTATAAGTTCGTATCCCATCCATTGTTATTCAGTTGAATAATTACTTATTTTTTTGAAATAAAACTTCGTTTACAGAAGCTATCGCTATTTACTTAATTTTACTACTATCCCGACGTTTCGAATACTTTACAGCATTCATGATCACGGGTGGACTTAGATGATAGACGTCCAAGGCTGATATGTTATTTCCATCTATCGCGTTTACTTAATTTTACTACTATCCCGACGTTTCGAATACTTTACAGCATTTATGATCACGGGTGGACTTAGATGATAGACGTCCAAGGCTGATATGTTATTTCCGTAACCGAAGTTTTATTTCAAAATGTGTAACATTCGCGTAAATATCAGAAAGTATTATAATTACTTAATTTATTAAAAGGTGAGTATCCAATATGTCAAATGTACAATAAAATCAATAAAAATTTCGTACGATTATACAAGGTAAGCTAATAAAAATATGCTAATAAGCATACATATTTTGTTGTTTTAAAAATATCTTATAAAAAAATGGTGGTACGAAATTTTACCAAATTTACCACAATTTTGATTTTTTTTTCTCCATAATCTTGCCTTTTTATAGTCAGGGTAAAAGGATACAGATAATATAAATAACTCAGATCTTGTGTAACAATGCGTAAAAGATTTCTTTCAACAACTCCCTGCACTAAGGAATAATCCTTGTATCGCGGGGGACTTTTTACAAACATAAAATTTTACGGATACACAGTATACCCAGACTCAGAACAACCATTTGTGGATTACACAAAGAGTTGTCCTGTGTGGGAATCGAACCCACAACACTCGAGCGGTAGGCTGGTATCTCAACCACTCCGCCATCTGTGTAGTCAATAAGTAATGGCTAATGAGACAATCAATAATAGCTTTAAAACAGTTGTGCTCGCTCCTATCCCTTATTTACGCCAACGAAAATTGAATCAGTGAACTATCCACTATCCCCTATCATTTACTTATTCAGATTTTATGTGTCGCCGGCATCAGACCGAAACTTTATGTGCCATCAGCTGAACGTTTATAGAACACGAAACGTGTCCCGTTTCTAAAGACAAACCCCCTTCTCCTTCGATATCTTTGAAAAAACAAAGACGCTTTACTTGTTACTTCTCTTGATATTTTCATTCGTTCATTTTATTTGTTATACGTGACAGTTTAATAAACAGCAACTCATTAAATGTTAGCTATATCTGATTTTTATTTTTCTCTTCAGTTGTTTCTTTTATAATACCCCATAATACCTATAACAAACGTAATACTAATTAGCACGGGAGTTTCCTGTATCACAGGACAGAAACAATCAAATATATATTATAGTAAGCAAATGCTTTGGCCTGGATTTTTGTTTCATGGTTGACTTCTTCCGCAATGGTATTATAATTATCTACTTATTTTTACTTATTCAAATAAGAGTTAAAATAAGAAATTATGATAACACACAAATAAGTAAGAATATTAGTTATACGACACTTATTAACGTTGAGTTTATTTCAAAATTGTTAAGGTAACAAAATATGTATCTATGGTCACCCAGCCTTCTATACTATGATTAGAATAGATATACTACAAAAAGGTTTAATAAAGTATTTTTAGTCTGTGCCGTGATCCCGCAGTTTTATTAACTTTGTGCCACGCACGTAAAGAGTGTGTTTGATTATAAAAATAACATAGAAATAACAGTAAAAATGTCTTCTAACTTGATATCGAGCATCACGAAGTTAAAAGGAAGAGATAATTATGAAGACTGGGCGTTCACAGATGAAATTTTTTTGGTCTTGGAGGGAATGCAACAATGCATCAAAGATGGCAGTAACGCTAGCGACCCAAATGACGCTAAAGCGAAGGCTAAGATAATATTAACTATTGATCCTAGTTTGTACGTGCATATTATAAGTGACTAAAAACGGGCTATGGACAAAGGTAAAAAATCTTTTTGACAATAATGGATTCACCCGGCGTATCGGATTGCTCCATAATCTCATATCTATTCGTCGCGAAAATTGTGAAAGTATGTCTCAGTATGTGACTTAATTATTAGAAACTAGTCAGAGATTAAACAATACAGGTTTCAAGATAAGTGACGAGTGGATTGGTTCCCTATTATTGGCGGGATTGCCTGAAAAATATGAGCCGATGATAATGGCGGTGGAACATTCTGGCATTGAATTAACCGCAGACGCCATTAAATCGAAGTTGCTAGATATAGACGACGGAAGTGAAGAGAGCGCCAATTAGAAAGCATTCGCAATTAAAGGTTGGCAACGCAAAAAGTACAACCAAGTGTCATCACCAAACTTCAAATCCCATGCAAATGTCAGATGCTATAAATGTAAACAATTAGGACATTATAAGAATAAATGTGAAAATACTTTAAAAAAGAAAGAATCTAATGCATTTAGTGCTGTATTTCTAAGCGGAAATTTTAGTCAGACAGACTGGTATGTTGACAGTGGAGCTAGTTGTCATCTAACATCAAAAAATTACTGGTTATTAAACAGCATAAATCGACCCGTGCACGAGATCGTTATAGCTGATAAATCAACAGTTCCTGTTATAGATTGTGGAGATGTATGAATAACTACAGTTGTAGGAAATACAGAGTATAAAATTCCCGTCAAAGAAGTATTGTATATCCCAAATTTGGCAACAAACTTACAGTCAGATGATAAAAAATGGAAACAAGGTAGCATTTGAAGACAAACACTGTTATATTAAAAACCAAAAAGGAGAACTCGTGGCCACTGCAGATTTAACGGGTGGTGTTTATAAATTAAGAGTTAAACAAATAGACTGTTTGTTGACATCTTCTGGAGAATTGTGGCATCGACGATTTGGTCACATAAATAGTAGGGATCTGAACATCATGCGAGATGGTGTGGTACATGGAATTGTGTACAGAGAGAAAGCACAGGCAGGAAAAGAAAACTGCACAATATGTTGTGAAGGAAAGCAGACAAGATCACCTTTCACCCATGTTGGTAACAGGGGCCAGGAGGTACTAGATGTCATTCATTCAGATATATGTGGGCCAATGGAAGACTTGTCTATTGGTAAAAAGAAGTAGTTCTTACTGTTTGTTGACGACTATAGTCGGATGGCATTCGTGTATTTCTTGAAGATGAAAAGTGAGGCATTTTCTTGTTTTAAGGCATTTAAAGCTTTAGTTGAAAATCAGACAGGCAGAAAGTTAAAAGTGCTAAGGACAGACAATGGATTAGAGTTCTGCAGTGGGGAATTTGAGAAGTACCTACAGGAAGCAGGGATTATACATCAAAAAACTTGTCCTTATACACCAGAACGAAATGGTCTTTGTGAAAGGCTTAACTGAACAGTGGTTGAGAAAGCCAGATGTATGTTGTATGATGCAGGTTTACAAAAACGTTTCTGGGCAGAAGCAGTGAATACTGCAGTTTATCTGCGAAACAGGTCTATAGCATCAGGGTTGAACAACAAAACGCCATATGAAGTTTGGACTGGTAACAAACCAGATGTCAGTAACCTACGCATATTTGGAAGCAAGACGATGGTACATATACCAAAAGATAAAAGACTAAAATGGGACAAGAAGGCTACTCAAGGCATTTTAGTTTGATATGAAGACAATGTTAAGGGGTACCGTATTTACAATCCCAACAATAACAGCATTATAGTGACAAGAGATATTGTTGCGATTGAGGAGGGGATTGAACACAGTAAGGTACATATCGATATCAGTGAAAACACCAGTGATGTTTCCCCAATAAACGTAGAATAGGAGGAGGAGAATGCTGAAGCAGTGGGGGATATAATTAGCATAGGACGACCTGATGGTCAGAAATTCAAGCCAGAGACTATAAGAAACGAAGAGAGTTCAAACTCTAAAGAAGAGTTTGAGGATTCCTCAGAAGTGCCTGAAGCTGAACGTGTTGTAAAGAATGAGCCTGTGGCAGTAGCTGAGCCTGCAACAGTGGCGGAACATAGGACATTGACTGAGTCCACTGATGGCTCCAAAACTGAGAGAGTTGTGCCAGTCATCAGCTCATCAGTACTTACGAAGGAGACCTCAAAGCGCATACATAAGCAACCTGATCGTTTAGGTTTCAGTAATATGTGTGTAGCAAATGAAATAAGTGCAAGTGAAATATCGCTCCAACAAGCGTTGAATGGATCGGAAAGTGAACAGTGGAAATTGGCTATGCAAAGTGAGCTTAAATCGTTTAATGATAATGACGCGTGGGAGTTAGTCGATAACCCCCCTAGTGGCACAGTTGTGCAGTGTAAGTGGATATTTAAAAGAAAATTTGACATTTTGTAAAAATAAAGTTAGATATAGAGCTAGATTGGTAGCCAAGGGCTTCACTCAAAGGCCAGGTATTGATTTTGATGAAACTTTTTCCCCGGTTCTAAGACACTCAACACTGAGATTGTTATTTGCATTAGCAGTTAAATTTAACTTAGATATAAGTCACTTAGATGTCAATACTGCTTTTTTGAATGGATATTTGAGTGAGACAGTTTATATGATGAAACCACCAGGTTTAGAATGTATCAATAATGACAATAAAGTTTTAAAGTTGAAACGTGCTATTTACGGCTTAAAACAGTCCTCAAGAGCATGGTATCAACGAGTTGATGAGTTATTGCAATCTTTAGGTTATAAAAAATCTAAGTTAGAGCCTTGTTTGTTTGTAAAGAATACTGAAGGCACTAAAATAATAATTGCGTTATATGTTAATGATTTTTTTGTTTTTTCAAGTAACAAAAAGGAAACTGAAATGTTGAAGAAAAATTTGTCATCCAATTTTAGAATTAAGGATTTGGGTCGTATTAAAAATTGTCTAGGAATGAGAGTAGTTGTAAACAAGCAGAAAAATACAATAACTATAGAACAGGAAAGTTATATTGAAGAATCGTTGTTAAAGTTTAATATTTTGAATTGTAAGTTTGCAGATACACCAATTGAGCCTAAAATTAATTTAACAAAGAGTGAAAGTTGTGATACTAGATTACCCTATCAGACATTGATTGGTTGTCTAATGTACATTGCTGTACTTACTAGGCCTGACATTGTTTTCTCTGTTAAATATTTAAGCCAGTTTAATAACTGTTACAATGATGAGCACTGGGGCTATGCAAAAAGAGTTTTAAAATACTTGAAAAGGACTAAGTCATATTGTCTTCAATTTTGTGGAAGTGGGAATAGTAACTTAGAAGCCTTGTTGATGCAGATTGGGCAAGCAATGTTATTGACCGGAGGTCTTATACAGGTTATTTCTTTAAGTTATACAATTGTGCTATATCATGGGAGACAAAGAAGCAGGGGACTGTGGCTCTTTCCAGCACTGAGGCTGAGTATATGGGTCTATCAGAGTGCTGCAAAGAGGCAATATATTTAAGTAATATAATACATGAAATTACTGATGTAAGATATACTATACCCATTTTTAATGACAATCAATCTGCTCATAAACTTGCTGCAAATCCTATATATCATAAAAGATCTAAACATATTGATGTGCGCTATCATTTCTGTAGAGAAAAGGTTGCAGATAAAGTTGTTGAAATTAATTATTTATCTACAGGAGAAATGGCTGCAGATTTATTGACTAAAGGATTATGTAAAACTAAACATTATTATTTTTTGTCAATGTTTAGCTTATGTTTTAAGGAATAAATTGTTTTGTTAAGTGGGGGTATTAAGGTAACAAAATATGTATCTATGGTCACCCAGCCTTCTACACTATGATTAGAATAGATATACTACATAATGGTTTAATAAAGTATTTTTAGTCTGTGCCGTGATCCCGCAGTTTTATTAACAAAAATAAGCAATGGTTCATACGCTGCTTATAACAACATTTAAGATGGTACCTACATAAGGTCTCCTTGTGGTGTATAAAACGACTTATTTTATATACTTAGGTACCTAAATTAGCATTTATTTTGAAGTAGGTAATAGTGGCATAAACAAAAATTTTATATTTATAAAATTTACTTGATTATGAACACACTGCATTTTTTTTTATAAATCAAATATACTGCACAAATGGCATAGTGGTATAGATAATGGTCTCTCGCCCGAGTGTTGAGGGTTCGATTCCCACAGAGTTGTCCTGCAACTCTTTGTGTGATCTATAAATGGTTGTTCTGAGTCTGGGTGTTCTTTGTGTCCTTTAATGGAATAGTATGTTTGTAAAGTCCTCCGGGATACAATAATTATTCCATAGGGCAGGGTGTCTTAAAAAAAATAGTTGATTTACTCAAAATTGTTTATACAAAATTACATCAAACCCTATTTATGATTACGACGTAGACATTTCTGCCTAGCGATACTAATGAGTTGCACGCTTGGAGGTTAGTCACTGTCATTGTTTTACCAATCAACACAATATAACATGTATTCCAAACTTCGTTTTTCATAATAGAAACATATTTAATTTAACAAAATCATGACGTTGTTACTGTAATAATAATTAATTACCAAAACGCCAACCAATTTCATAAATGTTTAAATATTTTACAGCGTTCAAGAATACGCGTCGTAAAAACCATAGGACACTTCAGGGGGCGTTTAGTGTTTTATATGCCAAAGGGATTTATGTTATTACCGTCCATATTTCTGTGGACAGAAGCCGCTGAGAGGTCACGAAATCTTGTCGAAAGGATAGACCGTGTCTGTCATATGCGTGCGTCCCTTTTACTCGTTGCTGTAGCTTTAAAGCGATGAATATGAGAAGTTGTATTCGGCTCACGTAGGCGTGCGGCGTGCTCGGTGCTCATGAACTGTGATGCCAAACCTTACCAGATACAACGTTAACAATGAAAAAATCCCTCCCCGCAAATCAAGGAGGAAGAGTTGCGCTGACAAGACCCACCAAACTTGGTAATTAATTACAACACACCGTGCGTCAAAGAATACATACAGATTTTTAATTTTCCCCTACATTTGGTAATATGTAGTAATAACCTGGTGGATTCGTTAGATGTTTTTATGTACGGATTAAAACTTTTCACAAACAGCCTTTCCAAAGTTTACAAAGGATTAATCTCGAAAATGTAACAGCCTGTTAATAGATGATTAGAGTACACTTTTAAATTTTAAATCCATTCAAAATTTCTATATAGGTATATTTATCTCACAGCAAGTTTTAATGATTTATTTTATATAATTATTTAATTACTAGCCTTTGTTCAAGCCACAGCCATAGCTTGCAAACATTTTTAAGACTAATCTAGAGCTATGAAACCTCAGACTAACTAAAAAATATAGACGGAGCATTAAGAACAATCAAGTGAAGGTATATAGAACCATGCCAAATTTGTAATTACACAGGCTAACGCACACAAATACAAACAAAACCATGCCAAAACGAAGTATCATAAGCCGCGAGTGTTACCAGAGTATGATTTAAAATTACTCCTAATGACTCGACGATTTCGTAGGTACATGAATGGGCCATAATATTCCCTATATGATTTGCTGTAAACTTACTTTATACTTTTACTTCCTTTGTATTTTAAACATAAAACTTTTAAAATTTAACCAAATTATAGAGATTATTTCTTTCCAGTTACAACATTTTCACGCACACATCTCTAAAAAAGTAGCTTCACTTTTTAGTTGACAATGCGGTATTTTTATGTTTTAGTTAATCTGAGTATGAAACAAATAAACTTGCATAGAAACCCGTTCAGTAGTTTTTGCGTGTTAGCCCAATACTTATCATATTATCCTACCTAGCTTTTTTTCTCAAATATTTTAAATGTACACACATAACTGTGAGACAGCCTAACAATAGTTGAGATGTACAGAGCTCTGTTAAAGCTTTATAATAGTACAGATGAACTCAAACCATAAAAAAATACCTTGTCTTTTATCTACTTTCTAATTGGTCTTCATTCATCACCTATACCTATCCCTATGGTTGGTAAAGCGAGTAATGATGGATGTAGCTAGCGCCTATGGATTATTGGTAATAGCTGAATATCAGGTTTGTATGTTTGTTTGCAAAGTTTACTCATTTTATTTTTAATCATTAGGTATATGTGTATAGTCTCATACTATAGAAACTTTAAATATATCTTGCTACACGTATAAGTGCTCACTTGACTTAAAACATCTGTATATATCAGGCACACGTAACACAGTACCAGTGGTATACTCTTGCTTATTCTAGAATGAATGGGCCGGCTCGATCGCCAAAGTATCATAGAAGATCAGCGTGAAATAACGGCAGGTACTTATATCTTTATGTTTCGTATTGAGAGCGCCGGTGGCCTCAAGACCTTCCCTATTCTCTCCTTATTAACTTTTTTATCATCTCCTCATTATTATGCCCATCCTCTTCTTATTAATTCTCTTCTTCACTTCCTATGCGTTTCCTTGAAGGTGGCAACGCACGAGTGATGTCTCCGTTATTGCTGGCGTCTATAGGCTACGGTCAAGGAGTTTCTGTACTCCGTGGCTACGGTAGCCGCTTATTACGATCATGTGGGCTGTAGGACTGATTCCCGCTCGCGTCGTAAAAAAAGCTGCTATATTTTTTTTAAATCTATCAATTTGCAATAGGCTAACGTTAAAAACTTATAGAACAAGGCACAGTTACCCGTAATTTAAACAAAAGAAAAATAAATATTTAATATTAATGAAGGTAAGCTTTTACATAATTCCGTCCTAAATTTCTTTTAACATTTTATAATAAAGTAATTATTGCTTTGGGATGAACTTTACATTACTTCAATAAGTTTGCCACGAGCTATTTTGGTTTTATATTAAACTAGCCTTTGACAGCAGCTGCGCCGGGTTGTAAAAGCTTGTTTTTAGGTTATATCTCAAGATCCCGATATAGTAGCGGGATGAAATGTACACTTGCCATTTGTTTTAGATGGGACTCAAGTTCGAATCCAAAACATAGCTTCACGCCTGTATTCCCCGAAGGGGTAGGCAGAGGTGTATTACACACCCACGACTCGCCAGCTATGTTTAAGTCCCACGTAATAGGGGGCGAGCCTATTGACGTCTACCGGGCACATTCCCATTTTTCGAATCCTGCTCGCAGTAAAGCTCGCTTTTTCCAATTTCACAAATCTATAATATCTACAACATTGTTTCGTCTCCTTTTGTATCTGGCAACAACAAACAAGTTAAATACTTTAATGCATTCAAGTCGCGAAAAGATTTTAAAACCGGCAAACGGGCAAACTCATGCAAAACAAACTTGATGTTGAACTCTTTAGAATGCCATTCTGCTTAGTTTTCGTATTTCTTAATACAACCTAATACTTAGATTCGGGTTATGTGCTGTGGCGGAGAGCGATAAGCTCAAATTCAGTTAGTTGCCTATTAATTTATTCTTATGAAGAGAATAAAACTTAAGCTTCTTTGCCGTTACTTGTGTAAAGCTTATATCCAATTATATTATTGCCAGTTATGTTTATATACCAGTAGCTACTGCCTGCGACTTCGTCCGATTGGATTCTAAAATTTAGGTTTATCGCACAGGAACTGCTTATATGGTTAAAAATGTTTTGCGAAGAAGTGAATTACGTGTAGGGTGGCATATACATTGTATATAGATATCATAATTTAATAGAGATTAGCACTTAAATTTACATATTAAAATGGATACCATAATATGCATGTCATAAAAAATACACAATTAAATACCCACAGTAAAATAATACGTTTACGAATTTTATCGCATTTACTCAATTTTCTAGTATCCCGACGTATTCATGGTCACGGGTCTACCCGTCAACGTAACTTTTATTTCAGAAATTATATTTTTAACAAAGCCATTTATAATGTTATTCTGACGTGAAAAACAGTTTATTTGTTACTTTCTTGCCACCATAACTACCAAACCATACCTCATTGACATAACTAGTCCAAACTACAGATAAGGATATCGGTTAATGTTTATCTTAAAGAAACGGAGGGGATGGCTATTTTTGATAGAGATCATGTATGCCAGATGTTGATATAGTTATATTTCAGTTGGGTGCTATAACCTATTTTATTAAAGTGGCACATAAATTTGAAAGATCAATAATAATTTGAATAAAAATTCATCAGAAACGTGGATTCCATTGTATTCACTAAGTTAAGTACTGCCTCCATTTATTTTAACACGCCGTGGAGCATTTCGATTGGCCGACGATATAAGCTTCAAATATCTGTATCTATAGTCCTATCCTAAATGAATGGATTTTATGGGTAGATAGTGGCTTGTTCAGTCAGTATTGCTGAGTAAATAATCGGTGGTTACTTGTCATTTTATACCACAAAAATTGAATCAAAGATTGTCTGCTACCAAAACAACATAATAATTAAAAGAACAGGTACTAACTAATCTACAATCCTATTGTATATTGCAATACAACATCATAAATATAGACTCCGCAAGTGTATTTCGCGTTTTTTTATGAATTCACGTTGTATGATTTTTTGTGGACCATCAAAGGGTGAGTTTGTAAAATTTGCACCCGCTTTCGCTTATATGTTACACCATAATAGAAGTTAAGTTCAGAAGAAAGAAACTGCACCTAAAGCGAATACGTGGAGTCAATTTGCGAATAAACTTTCTCAGTTGGTTTAGCACTGCGATACCAGCTAGACTACTTTCGTAGATTTAACATTGTTCTTAATGTGTGTACGCGAAGAAAGCTTACTTGCTTATTCAGTGCAGTTTTGTTGTCAACAATATGCTGTTTACGTATTGTGCATTTTGTCTTTATATTTATACTTTCAAACAAAAATAATTTAAGAGCTATCACATTTAGTACTAGTTTGACAATTTCAATCGCCCATATTTTTTTAATTTCAATAAACAGCTCTTCAATGCAGCTATTCCCCTTGCACTTACCTGATACTTGCTCCATAAGTCCATGTCTTAAAGTTGTAGCCTCAGAACCGTATTATTCTGAGTTCTGTAGTTGTAGCCTAGTACAAGATTTCCTATAGTATGCATAGGTAAATAAAAGAAAGCTTAACTTTATACATAATAAATAAACGATTTATGACGGAAAAAAAATATGTGAAACAGTTTTATTCCGAAAAACAAGTTTAGGTGTATGGTGTAAATCAATGCATTCTTTTATGAGTACTTGTAAAATACAGAAACCAAAATTCATATATTATAATGCTTAATAATAGGAATAATAAATGTAAAAAAATTTTTTTACGCGGAAAGACATAGCCTACTGTAGTAGATACTACTGTTTATGTAGAGATTATTTTTGTATTAGAGGGTGATGAATTTAGATTAGATGGTTGCAGAGTCGTAGGAGGAATAATTCAATTCATTTTACATTTTTATCTTATCTTCTATACTATTATAAAACTGTAACAGAGCTGTCTGTACATTCAAGATATTTGAGAAAAAAATACTGTAATAGGCTATATAGGCGTGTCTAAATACAAAACATTTTTTTTTAGAATTTTTGTGTTTGTCTGTTTGTTTGTTCACGCTTTACACAAAAACTACTGAACGGATTTTGATGCAACTTTTTTTATTTGAAAGGCCTTAATTAGACTTACAAACTGGTACATTTTATCCCGCTACTATATCGGGAACATGAGATATAACCGAAAAACTAGAAAATTATTTAAACTAGAATTTTTTGTAGAATTTATTTAAAAGAACTACTAGATGGATTTTGATGCAACTTTTTTTATGTGAAAGGCCTTGATTTGACTTAAAAGCTGATAGACATTTTACTCCGCTGCTAAATCGGGAACCTGAGATATAACCGAAAAACTAGCTTTTGGCTGCGGCGAAGCCGCTGGCAAAGGCTAGTTAATTACAATAAAGCTATGTAAGATAAGTTTTTTTTGATGTGAAACATCTAATGTGGAGGGAGGGTAAAAGCAGCTGTTAGCGTGGCGGCGCTTTTATTGTACTTGTCCCGTTCAAATCTTTCAAATTAAATTTGACACACTCTCCGGTTTCCGATTGAGATGAAATTTTACACGCATATGTATATCACGTGACAATGCAATATTATGATGACATAGAGCTGATCTGATGATGGAGCTGGTAGGTGGACATAGGAACTCTATAATGAAACGGCGCAAACCCATCGAGTTTGGGCTCGTATGATTCGTCTTGACGAGTACTTTGTCTTTAGATGGTATCCAGGTTCTGATGATGGAGCTAGAAGGTGGTCATAGGAACTCCGTTATAAAACGACATAACTCCATCTAGTTTGGGCTCGTATGATTCGTCTTGAGTATTTTGTCTCTAAATGGTATCCAGAGTCTGATGATGAAGCTGGAAAGTGCTAGTAACTCTGTAATAAAATGACCCAAACCCATCGAGTTTATACTCTTTTGATTCGTTTTAAGGAGTACTTTGTCAAATTATGGTCATTTTATTTCTACAAAATAACGTCGATGTTTTCACATCTGGTAGACGTCCCGCGACGTCTAGTTTTTTTTTAATTGACGGTTAGAATTCGGCTTACAAATGGTGTCTATGCGAAAATTACAGTAACACCTTCATATGAGGCTCCCAAAAATCTTATTACGGGGGATAAAGCATTAAACACTGTGCTTAAAAAAAAATAACGTAAGTATATATACCTACGTTGCAACACAATTTCAATCGAATTTCATAAATCAATGAACTTTAAAGTAGTTTCCATTCTTCAAATAAAATCACAAGTTTTAGAACGAAAACGAGTAGGTACCCACTTCTTTGTATGACAAATATGATTTTATCAAATTGATTATTCATTAATCAAAATTATTCAAGCAAAATTTCGAATTTAAATCCGAAAACAACCTTAATCCTGTTAATTCAGTAATACTAATATGACACGTATTCCGGTAATATAGCTATGAATATTAATAAACATCACTTTATTCGCTTATTTATTAGCTACTTTACTGATAATAAATAACGTGATATAACGTGGCATTTTCGTACGTCGTCACACGGTGAAGGTTGTCTTCTTAGGTATATTTGTAATCATAATACTTTAGAAGGGTTAATTTAGAAAAAGAGAGAAAGAGTGTATCCTACAAGTATCTTGAGTAGCGACAATGTATCGGATGGTGTAGTGTAGTACGGTCTCCCACCGGGTGGACAGATAACCTGGTCTAAGTCATAGACAGCTGATTGGATTGATTATTGGATGCAGGTGGCATAAGACCGTTCGTAAGGTATTCTTTTGGGGAGGCCTATATCCAGCAGAGGATGATAGAAGGCTGATGTATGAATGGATGCTAAATGTCCCAATTACTTAGGTGTCAAGTAATGCAGTTTTCAAGCATTAGAACAAACATACTATAGGTATTACACTAAAACTGGCTTTCATTATACTTATTACCATGAAAATAGTTTTCTATAATTCATGACACTAGAATCTTTCTAATGTTGTAAATGCGATAATGTGAGAAAATGTTTCTATGTTTGTAGATCAATCACGCCTAATGATGAGATTACATAAATTTAGATAGATATGTATATAATAATTTGGATAAAAACAGAGCATATTTTTTATCCCGATAACGAGTTCCTGTGGGGTGGTACACGTAAATTATGTGATGGATTTGAATTTTGAAGTACATACAGATGAAACAGCAGGCAGAAGATATTTTAATAGTTATTTGATTTAAAGTTTTAGGATTTGAATAGAACAATGATAAAAGTTCTCGCTTATGTACTTTCATTGTGTTTTAATAATTATAATATTTAAGTATATTTAGAATTATTTAAGTTAATCGTAAATATTTACCTTTTGAAATACCTAAGCTTTCATAAAATGGTAAAATGTATCTAAAATAAAATCATACTCGCAACAAGCTTGCAAAATATATGTAGGCGTATCTTAGCAATACGTCACATAAAATCTGATAAAAGCAAGCATGAATTTGTGAAAAGATTAGTTTCAGTTCTGAAGAAAAACATACGCACTTTATACTGAAGTTTGTATATTTCTCAATGTTGATGAAAAAGTATTATAAAGTATTTTGTAGGGAGTGGGAGACTACAGTGGGACGAACAATGGAACTAAAAATGATTTTTCGTACTGTATTACGTATACTTTTCGAAGCGTATTTAGTTACAATATTTATATTGTCTATTATTAGAGCCATAGGCCAAGAAATTAAAAGATCTGGGAATTAAAGTTCGTGACCTTTTAGGGATAGTACCTATTCTGTCTTATAATTCTACGCTACAATAATTAAAATAAATGCAATATTTCAAATTGACATTTGTTGTTCAAGAAAAAAAAGTAGAGAAACTGATAGATACTCCTACTGTCTGGGTGGTCTAGCAGTAGTGAATGTGACTGGATTATGAGGTCTCAAGTTGACTCAAAAAAAGTTAACACAAGGTGCGAAATTGTAAAATCGAAAATAAAAATCACGAGCAGGATTTGAACCGGCATCTTTTGGAATACCGTCCCAAATACTTTGCCAATTCAGTCATCGTGACAATTGCTCGGTACTGCGAATTTCGATAACACATACATTCTTAACGTCTTGGGTGACGTCTGCACCATTTGTTGGAAATATTTGCACATAGCTACTAGTCTTTACAAATAAACGAAATTGAAGTGTCTGTTTGTACAAAATAACAGATTTTTATCCATAATATTTCTATGAGTTCCAGGTAATTTCCGAAATAGTTAAATAAACTAAATAAAAGTTGTAGGTGCATATTATTTTCATATGAGTTTCACTATTAGATAGGTGATATTATTGGGAGTAAAGTAGATTGAGATATGCTACCCAGGCTTCTTTTGTGTGGGAATGCGAATTCTACACATAAAATAAAATTAAAAGTAGCCACTTTAAATTCCATGTGGATAAATTAAAATAAAATGTATTTTAAATGAAACCTGATAATTAAATTCAGAAACTAAATACAAGGAAAAAGTTTTCAAATTAAATTGAAGTGCATCGCTTAAACGACGTTGGCGAAGTGTAATGGAATGGCTAAATCAACTTTAAATACATACCGTAAAACAATCCGATGGCAATGGTTAGGAAGGGAGACAGTAGAGTTCAAACAGTGAACAACAAACTGAACAATAAATTACACAGCGATCCGGTTCAAACCGGTTTCTACTGGAACACACTGGTTATTTGTTCAGATGCAATCTCTTCATGTTCCGAGTATATGATTAAAACAGTGCAGGACACCATTCTCATGGGAAATCATTGGGGTGAATGCATTGCATAATTATTAGCAGTCGCAAAGGCGGTTGCGATAGATGGTGAGTATCTTAACCTACCACTATTTTCATAGCATGTTGTTATATTCTTAGTACTTACTCGTAGTATTAATTAATTTACAAACACGTGGATGTGTTTATGTTTATACATAATAGGTTTTAGGTTATATCTCAGGTTTCCGTTATAGTAGTAACATAAAACTTTTGCTAGTTTTTAAGTCTAATCAAAAGCTATCAAACAAAAAAGTTGCATCAAAATCCTTATAACTACTAGTTTTGTGTGATGTGGAAATAAAAAAATAGACAAAATTCTAAAAAAATGTTTTATGTTCAGGCACACTTAAATAGACCTTTTTTTCTCAAATATCTTAAATCATACAGTTATTTTTTCTCAAATCTCTTAAACCATGCAGTTATTTTTTTTTCAAATGTAAAGACATACTCGTAGCTCTTTTAAAGGTAAAGGACTCAGTTCCTCCTCAAAAAAAATATTTTAGACGGAAACATTATCACACAATTTTTTTTTTTGTAATTAATAAATTATTCAGTTTTTAATGGCAGGTAGCGTTTTTCATCAAAGCTTATGGGCGGCAAAATATCTTTCTCTTTTCTAAATAACGTAAAACCACTCAATTCCTTTCAGTAATCTTCAAGTTCATCTTGAACATAATATATAAATACTTGCTAATCGAGACTTCATTTTATACTATGTACCTATGTGTGTACTATTTAGTACTAGCTGCCACTCGCGACTTCGTCCGTGAGGAATTTGATTTATCCTTTTATGCGCGGAACCCTAATTATATTTACAAAATAAAAGTGGTCTTAATTACTCTTTATAACATTAATTATGTAGTTTTATATGCATTCAGTAAAAAGCTATTATTATACATTACAAACAGACATTTTAATTTATCTTAACAGTATATTTATATTTAAATTGAATGAGGGTTTTTTTATGCAAAATGTTAAGGGAAAATGCAGTCGACATTATATTGAAGCTTTAGACTTTTTTTTGACGAATGTTCCGAGAGGACATTCCTCATAAACAAGTTGAGCAGCAAAGGGAAGCTGGAATTCTGTGTATGCGTTTCTATTTTAATTATACCACTAGCCAGTTTAAATTTTCTTCTTTTAATCATTTGAAGTGTGGCAACAAGGTCTAGAAGTTATTTAATTGATTTTATTTGTATAAGCAAAGCTCCGAACCCCTTTGTCCCCTCTATTACTTCCTGCGGGTGTCATACGAGGTAACTAAGGAAAGTAAGCAATTATCATCAGTCAAATCAGTCGGTGATAGGGCTGGGCAACAAGTGAGAGAACTCACTTGCTATCGGCCCCGATCGGGTTGGTACCACCGTCTGCCGTGTAACCGACTATGAAGCACTTCGGTGTATTTTGGTCTTAGCAGAAGACGGCCGTCTTGTTATTTCATGTCATCTGCGAAATGTAATAATGAACAGCGGGTTGGATATATTCTAGATATAGTTAATTACATTACCACTTACCATCAGGTGGGCCGTTTGGTGGCAAACGCAAGCAAAAATAATTGTTTTGTCCACCTCCAGATTTCCTATCTATCATCTTTCTTCTCCTCTTTCTATCTCTTTCCCTGGAATTGGTAACGCCCAAGTAATACTTGTAGTGTTGCTGGCGTCTATAGCCTAAGGTAACCGCTTACCATCAGGCGGATATAGACGCAGTATGCTTGTTTTCTGCCTTCGTAGTATAAAAAATGTAACATTATTTAATAAACATAACAAGCTTCTATTTCACTTGCTCTGTTCTAATATGTGATTCAAATTTTGGAACTGTGTTATAAATTAGTTTTCCCCAACCAATTGTTGTGAACCAATTTTGCATAAACATGTAAATCAGATGACAGTGTATTATAATGATGTCAAACCAGATGGCCCGATGATAGAAAATTTACTTAAATCTAGAATAGGTATAAATAATTCAAATTCAAAGAGATTCAGATAGAATATGAAAATTAACAATTCGACTTGACAGCGATGTGAAACTATTTAATCACAATGGCTGTAATTTTAATGAAAATCTATCGTTTTTTTTGCTTATAAAATATCAGCTCTCATCTAAAACAAAACACTCCTTTCAAAAATGACGTGTCAATCAACAGATTATAGTGTCATATATTTTGCAGGTGCAAGGAATGTTACAAAACATCAAAAAGATTCTCATAAAAGCTCAATCTACTTTAATACCTCAACACTCGTCCAGAAATAATAGAATTTATTTATCACCGTCACGCCCAGCAACGATGAAAGGGTACCCAAATTACGCGGCGTCAAAGGGGGTGATTAAAAACCCTAAACTTACCACAATAGCGATACTATTAGTAGCAGGCCTTCACGATTAGAAGCAAAGATAGCTAACACTATGCCTACAATGAGAACTTGTACACCTTTTTAACCAACTTCAAAAAAAAGGAGGTTTCACACTTCGATCATTTATATATATATCTATATTTTTATGTATGTTCGCGGATAACTTCGTCGTTTATGAACCGATTTTGATGATTCCTTTTTAGTTGGAAAGGAGTTATCCCAAGGGTTATGATAAGGAAACCAGGATCAGATGATGGCATCCCCGAGAAATCGAGGGGAAATTTTGAAAACCGTAGTGGCGACTAGTGCATTTGTTATTTTTTCGTTCGGTATTTTAGAGCACTACTATTTAATAAAGCTTTCGCTGTGTGGGGCCGGCATCGAGAATAGTTCCACCCTGTCTCTTCCTATGGGAGTCGTAAAAGCCGACTAAGGGATTACCGGGGGAACGGGCAGCAGCGTTGCCCTGTGTACTAAAAATATCCACTGCGATCGCCAACCCGCCTGCCAAGCGTGGCGATTACGGCATTATCCCCCATGACGAGACCGCTCTTTGTGGCGTTCTCTTGGGGAGGCCTATGTCCAGCAGTGGACGTTGAAAGGCTGATAGATAGATAGATGGATTTAATAAAGGTCTGAATTCGATGTGATAATGATGCCGAAAGACATTCGAAGAAACTCCTCAAAGATTCACAGGAATTACCTCGTGTTTGGACTTGATTAATTTGTATTGATGAGAACCTTATACCTAGATGGGTTGTTTATGACTATCATTAGGGGTCTGATGATGAAGACGAAGGACAGTCAAGGGAACTCCTCAACATTTTACAATAGCTACCTTGTTTTGTTTACTCTGAAACCTGGCTGTCTCATTGGAGCAGTGCGTTTAGTTGGCGTACCTATATTATATATAAAGCCTTTCTTTGCGGTCTTTGGAACACTCTCCGAGACGCTGTGCTCTATTTCTTTCTCTATTGCACTTTAGGCGCTCATCTTAGACATTTTGAGACTCCTGTGCTCGACGCTTTCTCATACGATATGCACCCAAGGAAGGCCTCCCATCGTGTACCACCTTAACTTACGCACCTATTATATATAAACCACTAAAAAGCAAAAAATAAAAAATTTAAAAATAAAGAAAACCGCCTTTAGAAACACACAGGAACTAAAAAGTAATAAATAATAGGTATTTTTATACGATTTCCGTGCTAGACACCTACGGATGTGTTTGAAGCCGGTGCCAAAAATGTTTTTAACGATAACATTAACAAAAACAATACATTTATATACTTAAATATAAATTTAAGTATATAAATGTATTGTTTTTGTTACTTTTGGACTTGGCATATTTATTTTTTATTGCATAGAAGCCTGTGTTCTTTTTTTTTAAATAGTTTATAAAATGTACAATGTCTTGACATACAACAACAATAACTTTCATAGCTTGAAAACCTCAATATATAAGTATTTTTATCGTGATAACTAATATCTAACAAGGTATGTGACGGGCTTCGTGGCGTGGTCGGTAGTGTAAACGAGTTCCGTGCACGAGGTCGTGGGTTCGATTCCCACTCAGGAAAATTATTTGTGTGATGAACACAGATATTTGAATTATGTATTTACAAAAAAAAAGTCGTAGTATGTGTATTATATCCGTAATCTGGTACCCATAGCACAAGCGTTAAGATTAGTTTGGGACCAGAGGCCGTTGTGTGAAATGTCCGTGAATATTTATTTATTTATTTGTTAATTCAATGTGCTGTTATTACTTGTATTTCCTTACTGTACCATTTTTAAAGTATCTTTAAGTAATAAAGTGCTGTTTACAACTACGTCCGCAAGGACTTCAAACTTGGATCAATCTTCAAGTAACGTTATGAATTAAAAAGTATGTTTGTTTGTTTGTCTATTACGCTTCCACGTGGTTACATAATATTTAAAAAGCCAAAGTTGTTTCTTTCTTTCACACCGTAACTACAAATTAGATCATTATTACATTTTGCATGGATGTATACGGCTCTGTTACATTTTTATAATAGCAATAGATTACATGTCATATAAAAAACAATTCATCACTGTGATTTTTTTATATTGTTAGATTTGACGGTCTAATTAATATAAATTAATAAAAATTTAACGGTGACTCTCATGCTAAACACGGGTTGGATTTATATTCAGGTGCGTTCTCTTAAGTGACAGTGGTATTTTACCGTCATGTTACGTATCAATAAAATAACATAATAATAATTGCATAATTTTGTATTGGGCAATGAATAAATAAATATGTTATTACGAATGATTATTCTATAATGTTATTATTAGATATAATGATAACAGTCACGTTAAACGTCAATGATTAATGGTCGCTCATAAATTCCCATTTATCTTTGTTAATTTCATTGAACTGTCGTGCCTGATGAATTAAATTGACTTGTTTTTTTTAATTCACCGTGTTTTTAGAAGTAATGTATTTGCAATTACTATAAGAGCGAAATTTTGTAATTTCGTTAAGTTTTCGCGACTACGGACCATCATAATTGGTATTCGCTTAATATGATAAGCATCTATTTTAATATACGTAATTGAAATATTAGGAAAACTGTTACTATGAATAGAATCTTATCAAAAAAATACGTTTAGATTAAGTAATATGCTGCAATCAAAAATATGTCATATTTAAAAGTATAAGAGAATGTTACATAATTATGACGGGTCTCGTGGCGTAGTCGGTAGTGTAACCGACTTCCGTGCACGAGGTCGTGGGTTCGATTCCCACTCAGGACAATTATTTGTGTGTTGAACACAGATGTTTATACGGCGTCTGGGTGTTTTCTATCTATCATATGTATGTATTTACGAAAAAAAGTTGTAGGTATATGTATTATATTCGTAATCTGGTACCCATAGCACAAGCGTTAAGCTTAGCTTGGGATCAGAGGACGTTGTGTGAAATGTCCGTGAATATTTATTTATATTTTTATAAAAATTATTTACCCTACTTATTTATTTAAAAAAAAACTTAAGGTTTTTTTTATATTTTATTATTTAGTATATTTCCTTTAACCATCTTCCCCTTTTTTTATCATTAAACCCTGATTATCTATCTAGATATTTTTATATTCTTTTTTAGCATTTGTTATGCTTAGGCATATACATTAAACACAAAGTGAAAAATGTGAAATCGAAAATAACAGTCACGAGCAGGATTTTAACGGTCGGTATAATGTATGAAAATACTTCCGACAGATAGCGCAGGCGTCACCCAAGACGTTAAGAAAGAATGTGTTATCAAGATTAGCAGTCAGGAGCAATTGTCACGATGGCTGAATTGGCAAAGCATCTGGACGGTATCCAGGAGATGCAGGTTCAAATCCTGCTCGTGACTGTGATTTTCATTTTCACAGTTTTCACTTTGTGTTTAGCCCTAATTATCTCACAATGAAAGAATTATTACTAAAAATCACCTCAATATGGCTTAAGATTTAGTTGCAAGATTAGCAAGGGATTAGCGAGGGGAGCAGAGTGTCAAGTAGGCACGTGAAATATAAGAGGTGGTGTGGAAGGTAAGTTATACGAGCTGGTAACCGTCACGTCCGAAAGACAACTTGATGTGCCCTGTGTAACAGTGACCAAGCGAAAGGGCAGTAACGCCTGTGATCTTCCTGGTGGCGGGGTGGTTCTGTGGTCTGGTGTACCGCAGAGGGATCAGGCTGTTGCTTTCCGCTCGCTTGGCCTCAGGTGTGAAAGACTACGGAATGTTCGATACCAGACTTCTATGGGTCCGAATAAAACTAGGTGTCACCAGGGTCTTTATGGTCGCAGCTTATGCTCCTGTAGGTTCTTCGGTGGCATCGGATCTATAGAAGTTCTGGGATAATGTTAGGGAAGTTCTGGATTTGGCAGAAGCCAGTGAACGCGTGATCGTATGCGGAAACTTGAATGGATAGGTTGGGACTAAGGGTCCAGACTTCGAGGACGTGCTTGGTTCATTTGGTGATAAGAGAGTGAACGATACAGATAGGCTCATTGCGGATGTATGTATGGAGAGAAAAAAGTCAAAAAAGTGTTTGACACAATAAGGTTATTGTGTCGAACACTTTTTTCAACATAAGGACATCAATACGTATACATGGAGAAGGAATGAAAACAGAATTAAGATAGATTTATTTACGGTAGACAGTCGCCTCCAAACAAAAATTCTGAATACAAGGGGGTCCCAATGTCGACACGGACTACTATCTCGTTATTGCGAGATTTAGAGGTCTATTCAAAAAGTGGAGACACTGGCGAGAGCGTATCTACTTCGGAGGGCTTGAAAGAATATAGATTGATAAGTTGCAAGAAGAGAGTGTAAGAACAAAGTATGCAGAGGGTGTCCGTAAAAGGCTGGCAATGGCAAATCCGCCAAAATCTGACATAGAAGAATGCTGGAGAGTATTGAAAGATGTATGTTAGATACAACGAAAGAAGTATGTGGATGCTCAAAGGAGCATAGGAAAGTGAAAGGTGATGCATTGTGGGATACAAAAGTAGCAGCTTCCGTAGACTAATAGAAGAAAGCGTGGTTGGACTATGTATCTCCTTTGAATCTGAGTGCAAGTATGAACGAACACAAGAAAGAAACAAATTGGCAACGTAAGAATGACACCAAAGGTTTAGTGAAAGAAAAGCGTGATAGATCAAATATAATTGCAGAAGAAAGGCAGACCAAAAATTTTGAGAGCAACACCAAACTTTTCTGGAGGGAGGTGAAGAATCTCGGAGTGGTTGGTCAGCTTTCAGAATGAATAAAATAAGGTCTAAAGGTGGAGATTTTCTTACGCAAACACAAGATGTGTTAAGCCGATGGAGTGAATATTATGGAGATATGTATTTGGATGTTCGGGGTGATGCCGGTGCCACATGTGGTCTAACAGATCAGCATTCGGTACTGGCATCCTCTGTTGACATTAGTATGGGCGAAGTTGAATGGGAGATTAGAAGTTTGAAAAAGGGTAAGGCAGCGGCTATTTATATGGTGTCGGCTGAGATGATCAAGCTTGGAGGCTCATGTATCTGGGAATCCTTTCTGGTGCTTCTCAATTTATGTTGGAGCTCAGGAATAGTTTCCAAGGACTGGAAAAGCGCAGTCATCGTGTCTTTGTTTAAAAACAAGGGTTCACGTTATAACTGTGCAAACTACAGAGCCATAAGCTTGACCAATTTGGCAGCCAAAGTGTATGGTAAGATTATTGAAAGGAGAAAGAAGATGGTGTCTGATGTGAGGCACAAGGATGTTTCAGGTGTACGAGGAGGGATCAAAAAGTAGTGAAAACGACATACTCACTGGTAAGAAAAAAAATAAATACTGGCAGGCATAGCTCATATGCATATTTGTAATATTAAAAAAGAAAAAAATATTCGATTTTCTTTTGTTTTTTTCTGAATGTAGTCATTTGTTTGATTCGTGTCGGAACGTGTTCTCGAAAATGGAGAAAAACTAAGTGCGAGCCGTTATTAAATACCTCTGTTTAAAAAAGTTAACGACGCAAGAGATTCATTGCGATTTGGAGGCAACATTAGGAGAGTCTGCTCCGCCGTATTCCACTGTTGCAAGCTAGGCTTCTCAATTTCGAGTAGGGAGAACGAGCACGGAAGACGAACATCGTTGCGGCCGTCCATCGACGTCAGTCACCCAAGAAAATGTTACGAAAGTCAAGAAAATTGTATTGAGCGATCGAAGAGTTACCATCCGATACTTAATTCATGAAACGGGCATTTCATATGGAAGTATTCAATACATATTGAAACAATCTTTGAATATGAGAAAAGTCTCCGCAAGATGGGTGCCGAGAATGTTAACCGACAGTCAGAAACAAAATCGACTTAACATTTTGATACTGTTGGACAAGTTTCAAGAAGATTCTAAAAACTTTTTGTCTCGTTTCGTAACAATGGACAAAACATGGGTCCATCATTTTGCCATCATGACCGACCCCGAAGAAGTTTCGTGCCGTGGCATTGGCTGGCAAGGTTATGGCCTCAATATTATGGGACTCAGAAGGGATATTGTTGATTGATTACCTGGAGCGTGGAACCACTATTACAGGCCAATATTATGCAGCTTTAGTTCTCAAGTTGAGGAATGCCATCAAAGAGAAAAGCAGAGGGAAACTTCGAAGTGGCGTGCTGTTTCATCACGACAACGCACTCGCGCACAGGTCAGCAGTTGCGATGGCTGCCATTCAGCAAGCTGGCTTCGAATTGGTTGACCATCCCCCTTATTTACCAGATCTGGTGCCTAGCGATTTTTATTTGTTCTCCAAATTGAAAGAATACTTAAGGGGAAACAGGTACGAAGACGATAACGAGGTGATGGATGCCGTGGAGAGCTTTTTGCAGGACCAAGACAAAACTTTTTTTTTTAAAGGGATTGAAGCCTTAGAAAAGCGCTGGACTCGGTGTGCATAGAGACTCGGAGACTATGTAGAAAAATAAATTATTAAGTATTCAACAGTCATTATATTCTATCTCATTCTCACTACTTTTTGATCCTTCCTCGTAGAAGGCGATGCATGGATCAAGTATTTTCTCTGCGCAACATTGTGGAGAAGCATCTGGCTCTAAGCCAGAGAGTTTTCTGCAGTTTTGTGGATTTGGAGAAAGCATTTGACACAGTTGTACGAAGTACGAGTATGGTATTAACGGTAGACTGCTGCAAGCGGTGCAGTCCATTTACTTGTACTGCAGAGCTGGATGATGGAATGTCGCCCCGATTTAATGTAAATATCGGCGTTAAACAGGGCTGTGTTCTATCGGCCAGACTGTTTATTATATATCTGGATAAATATCTCCAAACGATAAATGAAATGAACGTAGGAGTTCAAGCGGGCGACTTAGTGGTTAACTCACTGCTATATGCAGACGATGCGAAATTTGTATATCTTGGATGTGGATTCAGTCGGGATGGAAGATACACCACTGGTATAGAGAGAAGAGTAAATGCGGGAAATAGAGCGAATGGAGCATTGTGATAACTTCTCGGCAGCCAGCACCTCAGCCAGGAGGCACGGGTTGCAATACACAGTGAAATGTATATCCCAACGTTACTATGTGGAAGAGAGTGGGTATGCAAAAAGGAGTTTGAGATTAAAATCAATGCGGTTGAAATGCGATCTCTGTGAAGATTCTGCGGAGTGAGGCTGACTGACCGCATTCGTGACGAGGACGTAAAAGAGCGAGTAGGTATGAAAGAGAGTATTGGTATGAAAGAGAGTATTGGTGTAACGATGCGAAAGGGAATGCTCCGATGGTTCGGACATGTGGAAAGAATGTCGGGCGAGCGACTGTCTAAGAATATATACAATGCGAAAGTGGAAGGATGCAGGTATAGGAGGAGACCGAGACACACCTACCTAGACCAAATCGGTCATGTTTTGAAGGAAGGTGGAGTCAGGAGTCTTCGAAACCAGCGAGCGTGTATGAAGAGAATTATGAAGGTTGAGGAAGCGAGAGATGTATGCAAGAATTGAGCGTCTTGGCACTCTGTTCTCTCTGCCTACCCCGCAAGGGAAATGGCGTGATGATAAGTTACTTAGTTGCAAGATTAGATCCCTTATCTTACCATTTACTTTCCGAAAAGTTATAATGTATTTGACTTCTAATTATAGTATATTCACCACCATTATTACAAATAATCATCTTTGTTCCTAATAGAAAATAAATAACTTGCATCGACGAAGCAATCAAACTTACTAATATACAGAGTAGACAGTACTCCTCAATGACTCAACTTTATATTTTTACTACTTTAGCATATAAACAAACAACCTTAATTAACTAATCTTTGCATGTCGACAAATTAGTCTATGCGTGTAAACATCCTATATATGTCGCTCCTCTTTATTTAGAGCCAATTAAGGAAAGGTGACACAACATGGCTGACATGCGATATACTCGTAGTAACTAAATGCCAACGTTTATTAGGAAAAGTAGATAGATTCTTGTTATTTCTTTTTATGTACTTAATGAGTTTTATTGAAGGAAGGATATTTTTTCTATTTTATATTTATTTATTACTTTTAAATTCCTCTACATATTAGAGTTTCACTTTTTTAGACAAATTATTCAAAGATTTCAGAAAATAAAACACTTTTATTTGTTAATACTTTGTATAGTTTTTAAAATAAATCAAAGACTATACATTTATGATTTTACATAGTTATTAACAGTTATATTAGAAACAGAAGGTATCAAAACCATATAAAGCTATATAACAAATAAATTTTCAGACAAAAGATAACCTGACCATTAGAAAACATATTATTAAACAATATTTTACGCAAACAAAATTAAATTATTCAGCATAATTCGTGTATTTATATTCATACAGCTCAGTCTGTACATCATTTTTTTTTTTAATAAGATATGAAGTTTAAATACCGTAGTTAACATTAGTAGTATGTTTATCTTGTATATTTTCTTCCTAAAACTACATAAAAAGTAACACAACTGCTAAAAAGGAGACCTTTGAAGTAAATTCCTGCTATGTTTTCATAATAATACATAAAAAATAATACCCTTCTTTTAAGAGGTTTTTCATGTACAATTACTAGGTGACGTTTCAGGAAGTAATAATTATAAAAGCATTACGTTTACCGTGTTATTATAGTTACATCATCCACGTAGATAATAATAACGAATTTAATACCGACATAAGTAGTGTTCTTACATCTAATCACATGTAGTTTATATTTTAGTACAGCGGCAACATTAAATTTTGTTAATGATAAATAGTCTAGAAGGCCATTCCCTAGTTAAAAAGTAGGCAAGATACTTGGTCGGATTTTGTACCTACCACTTAATGCAGTCTGCACAGGACCGCTCATTTTATCGCTGTTCTATGTCTATAGCAATGGACGTCAAAGGGCTGATGGATGAATGAATAATCCACCAGCAGATCCTAACTGAACAATTAATTATTAAATAAACGACAGCTTGAAAATAATGTTTTGAGGAAATTAGTTTCACTTTAAGAGTAGGTTAGGAAGGGAAAATATAGATGGATTCTCTGAAGCATAATATGTCATGGGTATGAATAGAAAAAAAAATAAGCACAAAAATAACATAAATGAGAGAGATCTATGGAAAAAGAAAACATTGTGCTAACCAAAAGTAATTGGAATCAGGGCAGGATTATGATGATAATGATGCATTTCATACTATGTTTATTTTTAATTATCAATATAGATATAATTTGAACTATTTCAGTTCGCTATTTTTATTATACATTTAATAATACCATTTAATTTGTAATTTTTTATGATATCCTACCTAAATTCTGTATAAAATTTGAAAACATCTTAGTCGGTCTGAGGCTTTATCCGCTATGATCATAAAAACGCGGCCATGTTACGAAATAAAGTTAAACTCCATCACTTATTTGGTTTTGTGTTTTACTTTTGTGTTTAGAAATTTAATAGTATGGAATTTCAGTATTGACAGTTAGTTTATACAAGATTCTGTTGAACACTTACCTTGACTTCGCATGTTTTTTTTTATGTATTTAGACCTGCTAGACTTCGTTACATTATTGTACATGTCTTGGATAAGCCGAACGTAATGTTTTGGTGTATTTTGAGCTCGAAGAGCTTGCCATACCAAAGTAATTTTATTTAACTTGACTACTACTTGAATATATCTCACTTTAGATTCATTATGGGTTTGTTAAATTTTGATAATATTATTAAATTTTGTATATTAGATGTAATAATTTCCTTTTTTTATTAAAATTTTCCCAAATACTACTGTGATACTGTGAGCGACTTAGAGACTAGATATATCAGTTAGTTATTAGTTATTAAGATATTATGTATTAAGTATAGGCTTAGCCCGGTTATTATATTTGTAATAGTGAATATTATATTTGTGGTGTTTGGTTCATACACGATATGTCCGAAATGTGGACGACGCTGAGGCTTACCTAAGAGGGCGCATACCCAAAATTGCGTATATTTTATTGGATTTTACACCAATTAAAACCAGTCGTAAGTTAAAAAAAAAAAATAATATCAGAAATACCATTATATTTTAAGGGTTCTGTTTTGGCCAAAATATAAAATAATAGTTTTGGCTTGATAGAAAAAAATCGTGAAATAAGGTCTGAATTTATAATTTTTTCGTTTATTTGCCAATATTATTGAAAGAATTAGCTTAACAATTAGAAAATAATATTCATTTATACATAAACAATGGCTGACTTTAAGAGTTTTTTTCTAAACATATTTATTTATAGATTTATTTCAATAAAACGCTTTTATCGCTTAATACATTTTTATTCCGCGAAAGAAGTCAATCTTTCGTCGCATGTCTCGGGAACATCAAGCGTATACCTGTTTCACAAATCAGTCGCGCTTGCTCTGTTGAGAAGAGAGGATTATGGCCGAATTTATGCTGCTCTAGAGTTTATAGTGTTCGTAAATTACACGTCTAAGCATGGGGAACAAGAAAAAATCTTTGAAAAAGGTCAAGAAAGGAGATCTAAAAAATATTAAAACTAAAGTAATGGCTAATTGTCGGAGGTTACCTACTAATAATAATTCGTATTTCGTTGAAAATAAATAGGCACAAGAAATGTAGTGAATGTAAAACATGTGTAATAATATTATTATGATGCGGTCTATATGTCACATATATGCCATATTACTACAATACTAATAATTATTATTGACAGAAATACATTTAATTTATATTAGATCAAATTTTATAACTTTCATATAGGAATTTGAGACAACGAGAATCAAATTCCTCTGGTAGTAGTAGCTAACTCATATAGTATAATCTAAATAAACAGATGCTTTTATTTGATCTCTGTAATGTATACAAATTAATAAAAATGGAGTCTGTGATTTGAAAGTAAGAATGACTGCTCCTCATCCATTGAGTTGTATGTTACCTAGAGAAGCTATTCTAAATATAAAACATGTCACAAGTCGCAACTTGCTTGCGCAGGGCGAGCCCGAGGTGGACATATGCTTTCACAGCGCTTAAAGCATTAGTTATCGCATGACGTCTAATCAAACTTAATCGAACTTAAAACGTACAGCGCTAGAGCGCTTATAGAGTAGTTTTCTCCCCACCAAAACGTCGTAACTGCCATGTTTATTATAGATGTGACACTTTTTTACCTACAAAACATTATCAAAATCATACTCTATTCCATTATTTGTGAATAGTAGAATGTAGACGTAACTGCCTCTATAGTGTGAGTGACTGCTGATCATGAGGTCTCAGGTTCGACCCCCGGGTCCGGCAGTGTTATTGAGCTTTTTCGTAAAAAGAATAAATCTCAGTAGTAGCCTGGTAGATGGCAATAAGTTCACCCCCTATTACGTGGGACTTATAAACATTTCGCCAATGTGAATGTGGGTAATACATATCTGTCTACCCCTTCGGGGCTACAGGCGTGATTCTATTGCTTATTCTATACATTTCCTTGGCTTGATTCTATACATTTCCCTGTTCGTCAGTTTGTTTGTTCGCGCATCACGTAAAAACTACAGAACAGATTTTGATGCAACTATTTCGGTATAACTTATTTGATAGCTCTTGATTAGACTTAAAAACCGGTAAGCATTTTATTCCGCTGCTATATCAGGTACCTGAGATATAACCTAAAAACTAGCGGCGGCGGAGCAGCAGGCAAAGTCTAGTACTAGGTATATAAATTTAAACACAAAAATTCAACATGTTTTTTACATTTTTCCCACTATAAGCTTTTGTGTCCGTGTGGTGACGGACTAAGAATACAAGTGTCACCACCCTATCTTTTCCCACGGGTATCGTACAAGATGACTAAGGGAAAAAAGCGATTATCACCCATTGCATTACTGGTGGTAGGGCTGGGTACCAAGTGAGAGTATTCACTTGCTATCGGACCCGAACTGGTTGGTACCACCGTCTTCTGTGTGACCGGTCATAAAGCACATCAGTGTCTTTTGGATGTAGAAGAAGATAGCCGTTTATTCTTTCATTTCATATCTGCTGAGAAATGAAATGGTGTGCAGCGGTAAGCACTTTATAAAGACACCAGAAGCAGAAGCTAGTAATAGATAAATATACCTATTGTTATCTTATGATATGTACACAGAATAACACTTTCTAATTTGTGACAACGGAATCTTTCATTTGTTGATTTTTTCTCTAACTTATTTGCATATACTACAGAAAATATGCAAGAGACCGGCCGAGCGTAGGCAAGTAGTTACCGCGTGGCGTTCGTGTTCCCTGTAAGGGGCGGGGCAAGGGTGCGCGGGTGAAATACGAAATTTTGCTAGGGTTATACGCGCTCTTAATTTATATTACTTTTTATTTTTAAAAGCCAGATCATTAGTTCATAAAATGAAGCCATTATCAAAATGAACTTTTATATGTAGCTATTTAGACAAGACAACCATTACTACAAAAATGTCAAGCCCTATTTTTACAAACTTAGGTGATAAGAAACAGTTTAATTATTGAGCAAGTTTATCTATCAGTCTCTAGTGGTAGATCCGTGCTTATCCCAGAACGAAGGGGTTGGCTCAATCGGAGAAGTACCACCCTCTCACAAAAGATCAGCGTGTAACAACGGTAGTTTTTCCTGCCGTTGTGTTTCGTATGGCGAGTGAGAGCGTCGGAGGCCCAAACCTACTCCCTATCCTCTCCTTATTATCCTTCCTATCCTGTCCTTAGTATTCTTCCTATCCACCTCCTATGCCTTTCCTTGGCGATGGTGACGCACGAGTGATGCGTCTGCTATTGCTAGCGTCTATAGGCTACGGTAAAAAAAAACAGTTTATATTTTAATATTATTAAGATCCGGGGAATTTTGTATCACCTGCAATTTTTTTTATCCACAATTATCAATCCTAATCAATCTGCATCGTCTAAGGTTTGATATAAATGAAACTTTCTTAATAAAAATAATTAGAAAGACTGACAGTAGCTGTAGAAGATTGAAACAAATTTAAGTGTTTCAACCTATACAATGACCTATAAAATGACCCCAAAACATTCAAGACCCTAACTAAGATCTATCTTAAAATCAAAGTTAGTATAGCATCGTTGTTGCAAGTGTATACGTCAGATATAAATCAGGCGAGGTTTAAAGAGATGCACCTAAAATCCAACACTGATCCGGCATTAAACGGCAATTTCTCCGTGAGAAATTGTAGAGGTAGTATTTGTTTCTTTGAAATTGTTTGGCAATAGTAAGTAAGAAGAATGTGCACAAAATAAATTGGATGCGTACAAAATTGAAATTATAAGAAAAACGATGATTTTAAAATCAAAAATATATTATGGTATTATCTTAGGAATAGTTCACGATTTTATTGGTAAAAATATATCCTAAATAAACAAAACAGTCTTACTTACTGAACTTAGCTTTAATTTTAATCATCTAAAGACTTATTTCAGGCTTTGTTAAACAAATTTATCCCACAACCGTGACACATGTGCGTACTTGAAAAACCAGCCGAAGCCGGATTGTTCGTAAGAAAGATTTTCTTATGAAGACGGGGTGGGACGTTTAACACTCCTTTGTTTTCTACTGAGCCTGTGTTTTATACCCTTTAGAGCTCATTAAATTAAAGGAGGAAATTTACACTCGACGGGGCTATGGTTTTTGTTACATGTATACTTAGCTACATTGTTCTTTAAAACGTGTTAATTTGTAAAAGTATTTTTATTTGATTCATTATATTTAAATTTAAAAATATTTTGATTTTTTCTTATATTATCTATTATATTACTAAGCATTTGACATGCTTACCCATACAAATTAACACAAAGTGTGAAAATGTGTAATTGAAAATAACAGTCACGAACAGGATTTGCATCTCCCGGAATACCGTTCCAGATACTTTGCCAATTCAGCTATCGTGACAATTGCTCGGGACTGCGTAGTTAGATAACACATTCCTTCTTTAATATCTTGGGTGACGTATTCCGGCCCGGTAAGCCTAATTATATCAATTAAGATTCGTATCAAATAATGACACAGGCTGAATTGGCAAAGCGTTTGGGACGGTATTCCAGGAGATGCAGGTTCAAATCCTGCTCGTGACTGTTATTTTCGATTTCACATTTTCGCACTTTGTGTTAATTTAAAAATATTTCAGACTTCTGACAAGTCTAAAAGTCTAGTATCTAAAACATATTATTTAATTGGTATTTCAGTTTTTTTTTTGGGTAGCATTTCCAACAGGAATAAACAATAATAAACACTTATAGCCCAAACTCACAACCTTAGACCTCGCGAAGTTGCATACTTACGCTGCTAGACTAACGAAGCAATTATCCTGATAATATTGTGACATTGACCAATATTTCATTCTAACATGTTACACTGATGTCTAGATAGGACAAACTGTGAAGTGTTCGTTTCTCGACCAAAGCTGTGCTACGTCGTCGTTATTCAATTTACATGCAAATGGAGGTGGTAGGGGTGCTTTGACGGTTAGAGGAGGGGAATGCCACCGTACCAATAGTACGCTGATGTATCACATCAGAACGTGTCCTACCGATACGGTGTGTGGCCTGAATTGAACGTTCCAGCGAGTTTGTTTTTAAGTTCCAAAGTTGGAAGGTAAACTAGAGTTGTAGGTGATTTCTAGGAGACTTAATTTCATCTATTTTCAATATCACGTTACATTATATTTAGATGTAGCTAGTGCGTACTGGTTAGAGAGCGAAAAATAAGCGACAAATAATAAAATTTAATGTTTATGCCATCTTTGATCTTATTTCTCTCTAAGAACCTGAAATCTTTCAATAAATAACCTATTCATTATACGGAACGTAATATAATAATCAAGATGTAAACTATATTTGCCTCTGTACATTTATAAATGTAGTCAGATCAAAGTAATCATATTACTAAGGCTACATTATCACTATAATTATAATAATAATGGAATCTAAGGAAAGTTGATAGTCACATATAAATATGTATTATATTTCCATGCAATAACGTTGAGACTGAGAATGTCATTCGCTACAAATTACGGGATAAAACAGTTGTGGTTGACCGTAAGCTTGCGGTTGACGAAGGATTCGTGGTGGCTGTTCGGAAATGACAAGTGGTGACGGCGATCACACAGTCGCATTATGCGGTGAGCTACATTGTATTTCTAGGCTTACAGGGATATTGTTTTACAATACCTTTTTAATTCAATTTTCACAACGGTGTTTGTTCTTTGCCTATATTATTTATATTTCTTTATGAAACGGCAATACTTAAAGTCAATGAATAGTTTTTTTATAGTCAATATTAAGTATTAGGGAACAATTTTTGTGTCGTGCATACAAAGTTCTTCCATTCCCAGAAAATATTCGTGGTTCACACTAATATTTAAAACAGCCATAAGAGCAAGCATTAATTTGAGTTTATTTAAACATAAGTGTTAGTTAGATATCTCGCTCACATGCAAAGTAGGAGTCTATAGGACGACTAAATGTTGGAATGTTTTCGATGGAAAGCACTGTAATGGTTTAAAGGCAATGTCTTTTTACCGACATCAGCTGTTGAACACAACTTGGATATAAGGATAAAATTTTATTATTACGATTGCGATCTTATTAGATTCTCAATTGTTTTTCGTAACTTTTTAGGGTATTAAGGCATATCTAATATTAAAGTGCCCTTTAAAAATAAAATAATTGATAAGTGTTCAATAATCCATGAGCAACGGTTACGCTCATAATAATATAAGAATGTTTTTTTTGATATGATAACGTCTTATAAATCGATGAACGCTTAGCTGCACGCACGAAAAAGACTCACGTTCCGAAAAATGTATGGCGATCGATGCCACAAGAGACCCGCGCCCTGAAGAGCATCTGCTCCCGCTCCCGGGAGGCGGCCGGCCCACTAACCTACATGAGTCATGCCTTTCTTCGCCCGAACGCGTCCCGGGCATCACGCGTATCTCAATTATTGTATAGCAGCACGCGCGATTGTACATTTTTATATGTACCATTGATTTATATCAGAATTGCATTGTTTAAAAGTACAAACCTAATTTCTTCATGACGTTATCATGTAAAATTATCATCCGTAAACCGACTTTACAGACAACTATATAGATTTTTTTCAAAGAACTTAGAATGAGAACAACTTATTATTACTATGCCATTTTCTTATTTTGTATAAACTTTAACGATCAATTTTAGTACCACAATGTGCCTCGTATAAACCAGCCATGTAGCTTCTAAGTGTGTTTCCATTTATATGGAAAGAGTGTGTCTTCTTTCCTCTTTTCATAAATATAGTTTTGAATCTCTGCAATGGACAGCTGCTTGACTTTGATGATGCTATGCCGATGTGGTATCGTAATTTTATGCAGCTTTAATTTATTTCGGTTTTAAGGGATGATAGTCAATTATTTTTCCATTTCTCTTGAGCGCAATAGTTGACCGCTAATTAGTTTGCCATTCTAAGCCGCAATACTGATTGGTACCCAACCAGTTTTCAATATAATTTGTAATATTCAGTAATAAAAAACTAAAATTTAATTGTTAATTACAATATAAGTATGTAATCATTTCTTCTTTTTACAAGAAATCATGTAGGTAAGTACTAATTACCTTAATTTTACTGTATTAATTTCACCATACATACGTAACTAAAACCTCTATACGTACTACAAAGCAATGTAATCCTGTCAGCCAAATACATATTCACCAAAACGGTCTATTTTAGCTTGTCCTAACAAACAAAGGTTTTTGCAAATGGTGTGTGAAGTGATTTAATCAAATTTATGTCTGTCTTTGCTCCGTTTGTCTTTATGGCGGTGGCTTTCTTGGAAATTGATATTTTTAAATTATTTAAGACCAACTTAAAGCTTCTGGTTGGTTGAACAGTGAATTTGTTTTACGCGTCTTGGCTCTAAACGCAATCTCAATATAAAATAGTTTTCTTAACGTTTGGAAAACAAAACAAAATTAAAAAAATTAAAGATTCAGAGTCCATTTTAGGCTTTTTCTTATAAGTAATAAGTAATTTCAAAATTATTTAGGTATATTAAAGCTGTGGTAATCATTGCTAGTCCTTACTAATATTATAAATCCAAAGATAATTTTGCTTTTTTTTCTTTTTTTTTAAAAGACAACAACCTGCACTAAGCAATAAACCTTGAAACGCAGGGGACTTTACAAACATACAATTTCACGGACACAGAGTACCTACAACCAGACTCAGAACAATCATTTATGGATCACACAAAGAGTTGTACTGCGTGGGAATCAAACCCACAAAACTCGGACGGGAGGCCGGTATCAAAATCACTCCGCCGCCCCATGTGTTTGTTTGTTTGTTACGTTTTCACGCTGTAACTACTGAACCAATTATCATGAAATTTTGCATACTACATGTGTGTATATGTGTCAGGTCTCCAGAAAAAGACTGTTGACTACATTAAGGTCTTATTATTATATCCGGTCTACTCGGAGAACACCTAGTAAATAATCGGTTTTTGTTTAATCAAGAAATAACGTCAGTATTGATATAGGTACTTACAAATTAAAAATTATATAAATATTATACATCATAGTTGTAATATTGTTATTTATTTCAACTATTTTATTAGACTTCTTAAAAGTAATTTCTGATCAGGTAAACACCCCTCTCTACCCACGGGAGTCGTAAGAGCCGATCGAGGGAATACCGGGGGAGTGGGCAGCAGCACTCCCTCGAGTATTAACAACATCTATTGCGATCGCCAACCCGCCTGCCAAGCGTGGCGATTACGGCATTATCCTCCATGACGGAACCGCTCGTTGTCGCGTTCTTTTGGGGAGGCCTATGTCCAGCAGTGGATGATGAAGGGCTGATGGATGGGATGAAACATAATGAATTTATATAATTCGTAGAATCTGTTAATATATTTTTATTTCGTAGATCACTTTTACAAAAGATCAGCGTAAAACAGCGGCAGGTACTCCAAATGTTGTGTTTCGTATGGTGAGTGAGAGTGCCGGAGGCCCAAACCTCCTCCCTATACTATTATTATTATATCTTCTATCCTCTCCTTAGTATCCTACCGATCCTCTTCTCAATTACCTTCCTATTCACCTCCTGTCCCTTTTCTTGGAGATGGCACGCGCGAAAGATGCCTTTGGTGTTGTTAGCGTCTATGGACTATGGTAACCGCTTACCATTTACCACCGCTTGCCTAGTATAAAAATAAAAATAATCTTTTTATACACAAATATAACATATACATAATTGGAATCATTTATTTATTTTAAAGATTAATATCGTGTTATCAAATTGCCAGAAGACTCCTAGATACTATTACATAAAATGAAACAGTAAACACCCCATATTTTATTTAAAGCTGAACGTTTAAGTCTCAAGTCACAAAATTCTGGTCGACTATTAGCCGACGGGCGCCCTGTTATAATTGCGTTTCGCTACAAATTACAACTTAGAATGAAGTAGAAACAAGGGCCAAGTGGTTTCAAGACGATAGTGTGCACCTTAAGTGTATGTATACACAAAATAGAAGGTTAGAGGATTATATGTTAGAGGAGATTTATTATATATCCATGCAAGATATTATAATGTTTAAGTAAGTATATTAGTTTTTCTGGTCACATTAATTCACGATGTAGCAGCAGGATAAAATGAGAAGAGCTATCACCAAAATGAGTTCAATAGCTTTCTGGGTGATGCGTGTAAACTAAAAAAAATATTTACGTTAAAAAAAAGTGCCTTATAATACCGTCATATTTTTTCAAATAAATTTTATGTAGGTCCTCGTTTCTAAATAGATTTCTGTGAAATACTCTTTTGTAATTAAAAAGATAAACAATATCTTAAACAAGATAGCGTAGCTGCTTTGATACTGACAATGTGCACATGAGGCAGTGTACAAAACAAGTTAGGCAATATACGGATATTGAGTTGAAATATTGAGTTCATCTATTTTATTTTGTGTTTTTTTTTTATTGCAAATGAGATTTTATATTTTTATTGCAATGAGATTTTAGTAAGATGTTACGTATGACAATCCGGAGGGGCCTTTTCAGGAAAAAAAAACTAATTTAGTTAAATATTTTGTTTTGCTTTAAAAGTAGACAGGTACTTTGATTATTAGTAATTGAATAATTTTAATTATAATATTTTAACATGATATTTCTTTATTTACTACTAAGGTGAATCATAGAATATTAATTTATAATAATTATAGATTTTTCAATATAATAACAAAAAATCTATAGCACACTTTGTGTTAATAATAATCATCTTTGCACGGTTGGCTTGTGTAGGAAAATCTGATTTAACACATATTACACGTAATCTACCTAATACGTTAGACCAAATGATTTGCATTCTTAATTTGAAAATGGGCAGTTCAATTTAGAGGGGGCGTCCTAATTAATTGATCTGGAGATTCGCGGCAATTGCGTCCTCGCCCGCCCTCGTCTTAAAACCGCCTGCCAGTGTATCTTCGGTTTTAATTTAGAAATGTTAGCGAGAAGGGAATGCAATTTACGTAAAATATTTATTTATTTTTTTATATTATATTCCTGCTAAAACTATTTAATTTAAGAAAAATGGGTCATGGAATACATTTAGGATGGAGAACAACTACTGGTATTATAACTGATCTTATTTTTTTTATACTACAATGGGTGGCAAGCAAGCATAGGGCCCACCTGATGGTAAGCGGCTACCGTAGCCTATAGACGCTAGCAACATAGGAGGCGTAACTCGCGCGTCTCCATCTCCAAGGAAAGGGATAGGAGGTGGATAGGCAGAGGGTAATAAGCAGAGGATAGTTAGGATACTAAGAAGAGGATGCCACTGAAGGAATGTAATGATTCCGGTGGCCCGCCAATAAAGGCGGAGAGACCGCACACGGCGGGTTTAATTCCCGCCTAAACAAAAAAAAATGATACTAAAAAGAGGATAGGAAGGATAATAAGGACTGGTAAGAGAGAGGGCTTGGGCCTCCAACGCTCTTTCTCACCATACGCAACACAACCGTGGTAGTACCTATAGTTGTTTCATGCTGATCTTTTGTGAGGGGATGGTACTACCCCGATCGAGCCGGCCCATTTATGCTGGGATAAGCAAGGCTGTACCACAAGATGTAATTTTACGTTAATTGTGAGCGTATAAATTATGACTAAAGAGTACTTATCAGGAATTTGTGGTGTCACCATCCCACCACATCTCAAGGATGAAGTAGGAGCCGACTAAGAATGTAAAATGATGCAGTACACTAAGTAACTACCAAAATACAAATAGGCCTGGGTTATTTATTACCACCTTAATATGAAAATAAAACCTACGTCATATTTAAAGGTCTGTGAAGAATAAGAGACAGAGTTATTTATCTGTAAAAGTTTAAATCAACTATAAATATTTTAAACGTTTTGATATTTATTTTAGCACTTGAAATGCTCAGATACTTTAAAGTACAAATTAATTATTTGTGAATGAGGAAAAAGAGAACCGATTGGTGGCGTTGGTCGAGACAAATGTGATGAGGAGATTGGGTTTGGCCGAAAGGTCAGTGCGGTAGCTCAGTGGCTTAGAGCACTTCCCCGGATTGGAAGGGACGCAGGTTTATTTCCTGCTCGCACTAAAGTTCTCTTTTTCCTCAGTCATAAATAATTTGTATTTTATAAATATTTTAATTAAAAAATACACTTGCCAAAATCTTTATTACACTTGAAAGCTAAGATTCATATTAACAAATGCAGATGAAGCACCTGAGATGCTCATAATTATCATGCAAATTACTGTGAAGTTAGCGGGAGCGCGGCTGTATTAAACTTGTTATTTGTATGTTTTAAGTTGCGATGATTTACGTGCACCCGAATGTGTGAGATGTACGGTCGTGTGGTCACGTAAACGGGTTGGCTGATTTGTTGGTGTTATAATATATTAATAAAAAAGAAAATATATTTATTTTAGAATACATCTACGACTTAAAATTATATTTAGAATCAGTTTGGTACTGTTAAAAAAACGAATGACCTGAATAAATAAAAGTATTATTTAATGAGATCAATAAAATAACGGTAGAAACCACTGTAAGACACCATTATCTTTACTAATAAATAATTAATAAATTATATTTATATGAGAAAGTGAGTTTGTTTGTTATACTTTCACGTCATAATTACTGAAAAAATCATCATAAAATTATGCATATTTATAATCTTGAGCTTCGAAAAGGACATTAGCAAGAAAAAGACCAGACCTATTTCCACATAATGACAATTTAATGTACTGTAAAGCCGTGTATTTATATCCTAAAGTCCAGACAGAGTCGCGGGCAGAATCCAGTCTTAAATAAAATAAAGTAATAACTTTGCCTTTTGTGTAACTTCTTCTTTCTTTACTTGTTATAGTATCTAAGTACTCACTTACAATCCTGACGAGGCTTTCATTGGTTGGGACGCGAAAAAATGTACGTAAACGCACACCCGTTCGGGGCAACGAACAGGGTAGTGAGGGGTCCCACCCACCAAATAAACCCACCGTGTGATGTCTCTGCGCCTGTATTGGCAGACTACTGGAACTATATGAATTACTTCATCGGTATTCTGACGAGCCTAGCTTTATTTCAGTGCTCTATATCTCACGGGAGTCGTAAGAGCCGACTGAAGGAATATCGCGGAGTGGGCAGCAGCACTCCCTCGAGTATTAACAACATCCACTGCGATCGCCAATCCGCCGGCCAAGCGTGGCGATTACGGCATTATCCCCCATAATGAGCACACAGTTCTCTTGGGGAGGCCTATGTCCAGCAGTGGACGTCGAAGGGCTGATGGATGGATGGATGATATCTCAAAATGGCATAGTTTACGACACCGGCAGACTGGAATGGAGTGTTAGTCATTTATTTTTCCTTTGCGTGTTAGAACTTACCAAATTATCAAGTTCTACAAACATTCGATCTGTGTGTATGATGCGTTAGTGAAGTAGCGTTACTGTAATTGGTTCTGACTATAGCAGGTGTTGGCCCGTGACTTACGGTGTACGCGGCGAACGTAACTCGCAATTTGTAACACAATTATATCTTGTATAGTTTTAAATTATCGTGACACGTAGAGATTATGTGGAATACTTTTGCATATTCATGTCAAGTTTTAATTACTCTTAAAAAGCATTAGGTATCTTTTTTATTTATTAAAGATTTGTTCAGTACGCTTGGATGTTTACATTCCACTTACATACATCACTTTACTATACGATTACAGTGTTTTATGTAAAAAGTCACTAATATTGACGGTAATATACCTATATTTAAAAGATATTTGTGGTTATGTGTCCAGTGATAAGATCTTATTTTAGGTGCTTATTGCATGAAAATGGTTAATACGTAATACATACAAAGAATAATTATAATTGACCTAATTAATTTAATTTTTTTTAAATTAAAAACCTAGTTTCGCGTTTTAGAGTAAATTAGTTACGGTCTAGCGAAATAACTAATTAAAAATACCGACAATCGTAAAGTGTGTATGAAGAACATAATGAGTATGAAAAAAAACAAAATGAAGATTCCAGAATCATAGCCAATGTAAATAGGTAGTCTTAACACGTCATCATCGCATTTGTGGCCCCGTCAAGAACCTTTCATCTCCAACGGTTGCCCGCTAATCCTGTGATCTTTATAGCAGGTAATAAATATTTAAGAAGCAAATAATTATAATTTATATAAGTAATTATGATGTTTAATTTACTTACCTATATTTAAAGCACTTGATATAGGTACTCAGCCATTTACCAGAACACAAAGTGCGAAAATGTGAAATTGAAAATAATTTGTCAGAGCACGGTTTTACCTACGTCTTCTGAAATACAGTCTCAGGCACTTTGCCAATTCAGCCATCGTGACATCCACTCAGCACTACAAATTTGGATAATATATTCCTTACGACTTTGTTATTATCATATTCTCCTCTATCTGTGAGAAGTGCGGATTGGCAATGTTAAGTTATTTTTGGACACCCAAAGATAACCGGGTGAATTGCCATGCCACATTTGAAATTGTGAAAAATCATATACATATATATTATAATTGAACGTAGGTATATTGGTTTAAATTATTGAGTGAATAATAAAGTAAGCAAAAACCTGTGTTTATATAAAGCAATCAGGATAAATTCTTCATTTTAAGGGCAACATTGTACTTATCTCTGTACTCTCGTGGATTGTAAACAAACCGCTTGTTTTAAATAGAAATTCGAGTTAATTGAAGTTTGTTTACAAATGACAACGTAAACAACTGTGCTCCTAATTACGAGTAATTTGTTTTTATTAATATACTAGCTTCTGCTAGTGACTTCGTCTCTGTGAACCCCAGAACTGGATCGCAACAGTATAAGTAGGTACTCCACTCTATGGTACATTAATTATCTCTATGGAAAAGTAGCTATTCCACACGATCCTAAAATTTTCCTGGATTAAAAGTATCCTCCAAAATCATACAAATATCGTTCAAAGTTATTGAGTAACAAACATACAAACTGTTACATTTAAAAGCCTACTGCTTCACCTTTTTACTTGAACACTATATTAAAACATTTGTTGATAAATCCCAAATATGGGTACAACTGTAGCCTCATTATTTCGCCTTTCGTTAATATAAATACATTGATACAAAACAAGGTCATAAGTATAATTAATTAAAACTGAATGTTTTACAATGAAGCAAAAAAAACGACATAAAATAGTATAGCAACAGATTAATTCCCTTATTTTCATTATTTCAATTATCTTTCAACAATAACTGTCTAGCGGTAGTGTATGCGACTGCAGATCATGAGGTCTCAGCTTCAAATACCCGGGCCTAATCCCTCTCTAGTCACGTCAAAATTGCTACCTATCGCACTATGGGAGTTAGGCGATTAACACACAGCCACGCACCACGCTGCATGTTGCATGCCGACGCATCTACGCGCGTACTTGCGGGAGTGCAGATCTACATCATCCTGCGAGTTTTTTACGCACTCACGGGCGTTGTTGCGTTTTGTGGATTCACGGCGGCTCTGACTCACTTCATTCAATGCTGTTGGCTGTAGTGATAGTGCAGTGCAGAGCACGGAACTGCGGCGGGCGGGACTCAGTGTGCCATATCTTGCATCTCGCCCCGCATCCACGCGCGGGTTTGCATGTTTTGCCGCTTGCAGGCGCGTGATCTGCATGAACGCTACGCTGCGTACTTATGTTTGCGTACACACTCGTGCACTATATGGTCCCATAGACAGGAACCAGAGAAACCAAACAATGCATGTCTATGAGCATCGCCTTCTGCATCAGATCTTCTACTCAACCATCAAACGCAATCCCCTTAAGGTGTTGGTTAAGTCTCTTAGCTATCAGGCAATCAGTTAACAACTGAAAGAAATATCGCCACAATGATCATATATTTATTATCATCAGCCATCTTAATCTTCCTAACCTTATCACAGGCTTCCGATCTATTCAGTTTTCTGATCCACATCAGCTGATCCACCAGTACTCACATGGAGCAAGAGTCTGTCTGACTACGACGAGCCAAGTAGGAGGAGAACTGGTGCCCTTAGAAAAAGATCGGACTATTTTATTCAGGCCACTGACATCCTGTAACGATTGCCAGGATTTTATTTGACAGCCAGGATCCACTGCTTGACTTGTCTTCCGAATGACGGAGCAATAATATCATAAGTAGCATTGATATCACATCATATCACTATTATAATTGTTGTAATTAATAACATAAGTTTTATAAGCTCGGTTTCATTATAAAATGTCTGTCAAATACCGATCAGAATTCCTGAAACAATTTAACACAAAACCGCTTTCAAATTCAGATCGATCATGAAATTAATAACAACGGACATTCTAGATATAATTATGTAAGAGAGCAGGCCAACCACATTATAACGGATTCTCTGGATCCGACATCAGTGTCAGCCGCCCGTGTCGATTTTAATGAATGCTTAGCGATAAATAATAGAGTTCGTTAGATGAATTAATCAGATTTTGGGTCGCCATTGTGACATTGATTGCTGCGCTGCTGCCCTCGTGTTTTGAGAATATATCTTTAGGGATTTGTTTTATTTGTAATCAAAATGTTGCCGACGTATACCAGTTTTTTATTTAACTTATACCACTTTTTATAGAAACTAACTTCCGTGACCTACTTTTCATCCCCGAATGCTAAAGTAAGTTTGTTTGTTTGTTACGTTTACATGCCATAACTACTCAAATCAACTCAATTTTGGTATTTTTATATATTTTTTAAACATTTAGTATATATTTAGATATTTATATAGATTTTATATATATTCTTAGCATTTTACATGCTTAGCACTATACATTAAACACAAAGTGAAAAATGTGTAAACGAAAATAACAGTCATGAGCATGATTTGAACCTGCATCTCCTGAATACCATCCAGATGCTTTGCCACTTCAGCCATCGTGACAATTGCTTCTTACTGCTAATTTCGATAACACGTATGAACTTAACGTCTTTGGGTGACGCCTGCGCCATCTGTCGGAAGTATTTTCATACATTATACCGACCAGGTAAACTTAATTTTACAATTAAGATTTTACCTACTAATGACGCAGACCCTATAAATATTTAGATATTTTTATAGATATTTTTAGCATTTTACATGCTTAGCACTATACATTAAAGATAAAGTGAAAAATTAGAAATCGAAAATAACAGTCACGAGCAGGACTTGAACCTGCATCTCCTGGATACCGTCTAGATGCTTTGCCAATTCAGCCATCGTGACAATTGCTCCTGACTGCTAATTTCGATAACACATTCATACTTAACGTCTTTGGGTGACGCCTGCGCCATCTCTCGGAAGTATTTTCATACATTATAGCGAACAGTGGCTGCAGTCTCGACATATATAACTACTGCATAACGATCGTTTTCGGTCGATAACTTCTTGCCGCTAAAATATACAGGCTATAACATAAACCCTGTTGGAAAATTTAGATACGTAATCATATAGGTGTTTTATATATGTAATTATAATTAAAATAAAATAAAATGGTATATAGCCAGTTACAGTTGACAATCAAAATTATTTATAAAACTGACATAAGCAAAAAATTTTATTAGCTCCTATATTTACAAGTACTTGTCGATCCATAAATAGATATAATTTATGGCGGCAGTCTTCGAAAAATTAAAAATAAGAATTCGGAAAAAATATCAAACGATGCCGCCGCCTGTCCCACGCACCGCTATTGTACCTATTCTTTTTATAAGCCGCCCCTTACCCCTTAGTCTCCCGCGCAGATTTCTTTCGAATGGCCGTCCGTATTTTCACATAATATATACCGTGAATGGCTTGCGTTTTACGAGATGTCGTATTCAATCAAAGAGTATTTTAATATGTTGATATGTCTTGGAAAATGTGACTGCAATTATGCAGAGGTGCGCAGAATTTACGAGGAACACTCCAGTGTTCCACGGAACATTGCATTGCCGTTAGCGATGGCATTTCAGCGTTTACACGTACGCATGTACAATACTGCCAGTGTGCATGGTCATAAACAATAGCGTATTGACGCAGGAAAGCCATGACTGCATGTAAATGTCAAAGAACAAATTTTGGATATATTTGGGGAAGATCCCACGTAAAGCACCCGTTCAGTAGGACGCCAGCTCGGTGTAAACCACATGCGCGTTTGGTAAGCACTCAAAGATGATGGCAAGCACCCATATCACTATCTTTGAGTTGAGTCTCTACTTCCTACCGACTACGAGCCTAGAATGGAGTACAGCAGATGGATCTTAGATAAAGTTCAAGAAGATAGCGTTTTTTTGACCACATACTGTTCACTGATAAGTGCTCCTTCGTTAAAACAGAAATTTTTAATGCACACAATGAACACGTATGGTCTACCATTAAACCTCATTGCATAAAACCCAGTCACTTCCAACATCGATGGAAGATAAATGTTTGGGCGGAAATTATTGATAATAAGGTTATCGGACCTTATTTTCTAGAAAGAACCATGAGTGGTAGCAACTACTTTCGTTTCTTGCGAGAAGAACTCAGTGAAGAACTTGAGGAGTTAAATCTCGATCTTGTGCGTCGTTTTTGTTTTCTACACGACAGCGCGCCACCGCACTTTTCCCGGACTGTAAGAGACTATTTAAATACAGAATATGGGAAAAGGTGGATTGGCCGTGGTGGACCAGTTAATTGGTAAGCGCGGTCACCTGATCTCACTCCACTGGATTTTTTTCTCTGGGGAACCATCAAGCAGTCTGTATTTAGAAAAACATGCGATACTGAGGACGAAATGCTTTTACGGATTGTTTCGGCGTTTGACCAAATTAAATCCGATACATTATTGCTACAACATGTTTGTGAAAACATTTGTAAACGATGTGAAAAATGCGTAGACTACGCAGACACAATACATTGAACAACATCTCCGTAACCATCAAGTTGATGTGATAATAAATTAGTATTATTGTGTGTGGTATTATCGGACGAACCAAATTAAAAGAAACAATCGTCTAGTAAGGTGATGAAATTTAAAAATCTAGTTACACGTGACAAGGTCATGATCCTTAGTGTAGGCATAGTTGGTTCGCTGAAATACTAGCGACGCTCTTTCGTCCCGAACACAAAGGAGCCGCGCGTGTAGGCATGCAACGCTGCACGCAAAATGTCAGGGGTAATAAATCGATTTAATTTTACAAATATTAATGAATTTATATTAAATATAATTTTTTTAATTGAATATTTTCCAAAATTACTTGTGCTGTTACATTTGGATATTGATAGCGATAACGTAGCTATGATATCAAACCGTTTGATATCATAGCTACGTTATCGCTATAAACACCTTTCCGTGTGGTAACAGACTAAGAATACAAGTATCATCACCCCATTCCTTCCCAAGGGTGTCGTATGAGGCGACTAAGGGAAGTAAGCAATTATCATCTATTGCATGACTGGTGGTAGGGCTGGGTGCCAAATGGGAATATTCACTTGGTATCGGGCCCGAGCGGGTTGGTACGACTATCTCCCGTGTGACCGGCCATGAAGCACGTCGTTACGTTTTGGCTGTAGCAGGAGATAGCCGTTTATTCTTTCATTTCATATCGGTGAAATGAAATAGTGAGCAGCGGTTTGATCCATGAGCGACGGTTACCATTTGCCATCAGATGGACCGTGCGTCGTCTATATGCAATAATAAAAAAAAATATGTAATTACGTCGTTATTATTACACACTGTATAGATTTTTCGTAGTCTGCCAGTTTAAAATGTCAATTGTTTTTGCTATAATATTATCGAACACAACTGTCAAATTAACAATTTCGATTTATAACTTATCGAGCCCTTGGGACTGCCCGATATGCAGAAAAACTGTTGATATCATACAGTAAGTAGGTAGGTACCAAATATAATATTTTTTCTAAAAATTTCTTGAAAGTTTCGGTCCACCCTTCTAAGACAACGGCTTTAAGGATTTTCTACGAAAACGCAGGTGAGTGGGATACAACACAATTTAAAATCAACTGTGTCCCAATAATAAGGTGGTTAACTCTCCCCATTATCGGTATATAAGCTTGTTTTTGTATTTGCGTGAAAAAATGTTCATCAATCACGTTGTATACGCTAATATTACAGGTTCTAATACATTTTAAGCAAAATAAAAGCAAAGCTGTAATTTCTTTTGTAGTTATTCGGCTAAAATAAGTGGTGCATTTTTAGTGTACAAAGTTATAATCATAGTTATCTTCTAAAATTATTCCGGTTATCATTATGTCCAACTATTACTATCTCCACACTGCATACTCTCAGAACATGTCTATTTTTTATATCATAGATTTAGGATATACTCCATAGATAGGCTATAAGAGTAAAAGAGACCCACCAAAGCTAATGGTACTGTGATGTGTTAGAACGAGAGAGAGAGTGATGCTGTCAACGAGACCTATATTTATTTGTTACCGGCCTGTAGCGGCCTTGACAAGTTTACGCGTACATGATTTGGCGATTATTTATTGTAATTAAAGTCTTTACCAGTATTATAATAACGTTATAACGATGGTTACTTGTGCAGTACCAGGTTGTAATTCTTCAAAGTATGATAATCCACAGGATTACTCATTTCACCAGTAAGTTTACTATTTGTTTATTATCTTCAATTCAAAATAACGGTTACGCAAATGTATCAGATTTGGAGAAAATAATATGAGAAAATTGTTTATTATATACAATGATTTGGGGTACACGAAACAGTCATATTTGAGAAATTACAAATACGGAAATATGAGGAGATTTATGACCTCATTTTTAGTGATGCGAAGGCCTTAATGTATTTGTTGATATCGACTTTGATGGTTGGTTAACAACAATATTAACTATTATTAACATACATAATACAATTACAAGTATGATTACGGTTTTATAACTAAATTGCTGAATCGATTTTGGTAAAAGGAGAAATTGAGCGCAAATTGCGAAATGTAAATAAAAATAGCATTTGACAATTTTATAACTAAATGATTATGTTTAAGGGTATCTAATTTACTACCTATTACTGATGTGAAACATCATTCGTTTTGACAAGTACTTTAGTCCTAGATGATTTCCGCCTTGAATATGATGATTTATGTCAATTTCTGTTATTTTACATGTCATAATTGAAAAAGTTATGATCGTTTTATCTACTCATTATTTCTACAAAATAATTTGCATGTTTTCACATCTGGTAGACATCCCGCGACGTCTATTTTATTATTATGATATTTGATATACTTATATGATTTATTTTATTAAATCTGTGTTTTATATTTTCTGGCCTCTTCCATAAATTTCTGGTTACAGTGGCAGTTTCGTGTATTATCGCTCGTCCCACTGGTGAGACGATTCAGAATTTAGGAATATATTAAATTTAAATTCCCAATCGTTTCACTAACATTTTAGTGAGACAAATGGGAAATATTGTTACTTTATGTAACTTATGCAATTTCCTTCGATGTCTGTGTTTACACTACTGGTCTTGCAAGTTACTGCTTATCTAATGTACCTATTTACACTACTTTAAATAAATAAATATTAACAATTAGACGCAGTACAAATATCTATGTTCATCACAAAAATAATTGTCCTGAGTGGGAATCGAACCCACGACCTCCTGCACGGAAGTCGATCAATAATCATCTTTCTTTTAAATACTTATTATTACTTACGCATTCAAGTACTAGGGTAGCAGGAAATTGTAGAAGGTTGCTAGAAGTAAAATCTGAAATTGTTGACTTGAAATAAAATTATCCCTTTCGTCTCACCAACAAGATTAACTAAACGATCGGGTAAAAAAAACAATTCCCGATCGTCTCACCAGTGAGAATGACGGAAATACACAGGGAATATAATTCGATTCCTATGTTACTCTCAAAACCTTTTCAAAAGTATGTTTTAGTATCGCACACTGTTATCGATATCGATAACAGTCATAACTTCATGCGCAGCACTTTCAATGCACACATTGACAACTCACACACACATACAAGATTGTTTTTTGGTCTCATTCGGTAGTTGACATTGCCCATCTATAGAGTATATACTAAATCTATGGTTTATATCCTCTGTCTAGTCTACGGCTTACTTTGACTTTGAAACTGTCAACACTAGTGCTGCCATATTAATAATTTATTTTCCACGAATTACATCGTCGATGTTTATTAAAATTAACCTATCAAGCTAAATAAATAAATAAATGTTATTTTTATAGATTATAGATCAATATCTAGTAAACAAACTATAGTAAATATGTACAGGCGTCACCCAAAGACGTTAAGTATGAATGTGTTATCGAAATTAGCAGCCAGGAGAAATTGTCACGATGGCTGAATTGGCAAAGCATCTGGACGGTATCCAGGAGATGCAGGTTCAAATCCTGCTCGTGACTTATTTTCGATTTCACATTTTTCACTTTGTGTTTAATGTATAGTGCTAAGCATGTAAAATGCCAAAAATATATATAAAAATATCTAAATATTTATATGGTTTGCGTCATTATAAGGTAAAATCTTAATTGTAAAATTAAGTTTACCTGGTCGGGACAATGTATGAAAATACTTCCGACAGATGGCGCAGGCGTCACCCAAAGATTTTAAGTATGAATGTATTATCGAAATTAGCCGTCAGGAGCAATTGTCACGATGGCTGGATTGGCAAAGCATCTGGACGGTATCCAGGAGATGCAGGTTCAAATCCTGCTCGTGACTGTTATTTTCGACTTCACATTTTTCACCTTGTGTTTAATTAAATATATATTTTTTAAGCTTAGTCATTTGAATGATGTCATGCAAAAATGTGATATGATGCTTTGCCAATTTAGCCATCGTGATAATTTTATTACTTGGGACTGCGAATTGCTATAATACATTCCTTCTTATGTTTTGGGTGATGCCTGCGCCATCTGTTGGAGTGCCGTAGACTGCCATAGGTAGGTAGGGTGACGTATTTATATTTGTATAATAAATTATTAATTTATCCGCGTGGACTTCCCACGCGGATAAATTAATAATTTATTACGGATTGGTGAAGGACGACATCGTACAACGTACTGCATGCCTTTTTTTTTGTTTAGGCGGAAAAAAATGTACCTAACCGCACACCTCGTCGTTCGGGGCAACGAACAGGGTAGTGTGGGGCCCTCACCCATTAAATAAACCCGCCGTGTGCCGTCTCTCCACCTTTATTGGCGGACCACTGGAACTATGTTACATTCCTTCGGTGGTAACGTACTACATGCCTGAGAGATTTTTTCAAACACTTGTGAAGTCTGGCAACCTGCCCTGGGCTAGCGTGATGGACTACGCCCTGAATTCCTCTCATTCTGAGAGAGGACCCATGCCCAATGAGAAAAAAGGTGTTGTAAAATACAAAAATATTAGCAGTGTTCGATCAATATGTGCTTACCTTTCATCTATACTATTATAGCGTTGTAACAGAGTTATGTTTGTACATGTAAGATATTTGAGAAAAAAATACTATAATAGGCTATATAGGTGTGTCTAAACACAAAACGATTTTTTTTAGATTACTTGTCTTGTTTGTCTGTTTATCTGTTTTTTCGTTCGCTCATCACGCAAATACTACTGAACGGATTTTGATGCACTTTTTTTTTGCTCTTAATTAAACTTAAAAACTGGTATAACCTAAAAACTAGCTTTTGGCTGCGGTGGAGCCGCTAAAGGCTAGTGTTAAAATAAAATTGTTTTTAAATATTTGAATATAGAATTATATTATTTTATAGTTGTTTTAATTTTATATTGAACTGCAAGCTAACGATTTAATTTTAAAAGGAAAGCGAAATACATTTCGTGCTACAGAACCACTCCATTACCAAGAAAACATTTACCGTCCCATTTTTCCCAACTTCAGTTCCGCGCGTCTCTCTAAACGGAAAATGTTCCTTCCTTCCTTATTTGTCTAAAACTGACGTGGACTCCAGGGGTATCGAAGTAACTTTATTTAGTTTTTTCTCTAGAAATGTATACCTACCTACAGCATGTAAAGAAAAAAGGGACAATATGTAAAGAATTTGGTGCATTTGTCAAGTGTACAGTCATTATTATCTTTGTCTTTTAATTATTTCTATAGCTGGGATATAGGAAATAGTATTTAATATAGAAATAAATTTAAGATAATTTTTTAACATATCAGTTTATTTTTCTAGTTCGATTTATAACTACAAATGCATACATACCGAAACACTAATATGATACTGTGTATAAATTGGAATTATATCATTTGGAGTTGTCGTTAATTTATTATTCTGTAGTTTATTATTATAAATATTTCTCATATAGAATTACTGACAGTTTAAGTCTGACTGCATAGATAGGCGAGCGGTTTAGATACCAGCCGAGTGTTTTGGGTTCGATACATATGCAGGAGAACTCCTTGCGCGATCCATAAATGGTGTTCTGAGTGTGGGTGTACTTTGTATCCGTTGAATTGTATGTTTGTAAAGTCCCCCTCTATTCATGAATTATTCCTTTCAACGGGATGTGCGGATAGGCACAATTTTTCCTGCCATAACAAAAACAAAAGGTTATTAATAAGATATATACCTACCTATGTCTTTAAAGAAAAAGAAAAATTGACTAATGTCTGCAATATAATAATTGTAAAAGTTGTATTCAAGTAATACAAATAACATAATGTGTTCTATATAAAAAGTAGGCATAGTCAGGAGTATATATTTGATTTATCACTTAAAATAGGGATGATGATGATGATGACGTTTTTGAAAAATCTATTCTATGATATTCAAAAGCAATAACTGAAAAATATATCATATTTCTGTAAAAATAATGGCTTTTTATGCTATAAAATGAAATTTATATTTTAAACTCACGTCCAAACGCACGCCGATGTCATTCGTTTGTAATGACGTCACGCCTCAGTACGGCAACAGGGCTAGAGTAAACACGAGTCAAAAATAATGTAAGACACTACTTTGCAATAACGTTTACTAAGGCGTGACGTTATTCGCTCTGATTGGTGTTTAAGCTATCATGGCGGATTGTTGTATTTTGTAGGTTTATTTTATCAAATATATTATTAATCTCGCCATTAACATTTTAACTCTCGCCATTAAGTTCTTATTAGAATGAATACATTTTTCGAAATCCTTGAATCCTATTTCAGTAGATCCCTTCAATATTTTGGCGATACTTGATTAGTGTCATCAAGCCTATTACTTGTCATTTTGTAATTCAGATTCATTATGTTAATTATAATATCTAGCAGACTCATAAACATTATGTAATGTATATTGACTGGAAGTATTTGATTTCAACTCAGTTTCATCTGTATTTTATTTCTCTTTAGGATTTTTCGACAGAAAAATATGATATTTTTGTTTAAACGAATGTTATATGAAATAATTGGTGTATTTGTTTGTCTTCACATTTGTAATAAAATTTTCTTTTTGGCAAAATAATGGCATGCAAGCTCATTTTGCAGATATGATTTACAAACATAATTACAGAAGATGATATAATATGTACTTCTCATTATGATATAATTACAATCTATCCTACTTGTAATACATTTTCAGTGCCTTCAATAATATTCGGATAGAGCACTAAAGATAAGGGTACTATAGTCTTATTTAACAATTATTTAATGATATTTATGTATATGCATATACTGTGGAAAAATTTAATATCAGCCAAGTGTTACCGTAGAGGCTGACTCTCCAAATTAAATCGAGCAAATCGTATGTTCGTCCAAGTATACTGCTTTCGAGAGTCCAGCCAATTGTAGTATGGCTCTCCATCTGTCGCAGCCGACGCGTAATGCACATTTAATCTCTTAACCACTTCAAAATCTGCCAAAATGCTTTATTGCTCTTGAACAAGTTTTCAAGCTGCCTCTCGGTGCTCAAGATAAAACTTTACAGGCATAATGAATCTTAACCACACCACCAATATCCAAATTGTTTGAGAGTTTCATTTTAAAATAAAACTTGAATTTATTTCATTGTTCCAAATTAATTTTGCCTTTTGTTTTCGTTTAATGGGTTACCTGAATCAGATTTTGAATTCATATTTATATCATTGGACGAATTTTAAATTAATTTGTATCTTCGCTCATAATTTTACGGATTTATAAAGAATATTTTCAAACATACGATCATAGATACGTAGCTTAAGCTACTACTAGCGTTACTCAGTAAAGCCGTTAGAGGGATTTGATTGAACTCATCTCATTAGTTTGATTGGTATAAACTTGCTACCGTATTGTTGTAGTAAAATAGTTGTGGCAAATTTAATTTGCTTTCATTAATCTTGAGTGAATTTATCAAATAAACTAATCCTAAGAACAATTTGATGGCTTTTAACTACAAGCAGTCTTTATTAGAAACAGTACTCACAATTTTATCCTGTTCAACTAAATCAACCAGTTTACAGACAAGATCTCTGATTGACTCTCCTGCCTTATAAGCTATTTTCGAATCTCTAAATTATATTAATTAGTAAAGATACTCACACCTGTTCCCCAGAGGGATCGGCAGACGTAACGGATTTCCACTTACAATGACTCTTGCTCACCTCTTTTACCAATTTTACTTACATTATATTCTGCAGATATACACGTTGCTTAAGGCTACTCCTAACCTGGCCTTTCTCGAGAACGTGTCCGATCTGATCAAAAACCTTCAGAGAGTTCTTCTCCTCACACCAGCACCATTCACACTCGTCATATATATTTGTAATCCTTCTTTCATCTATCCTCTCTTAGTGCCAGAACCATCTATATCATATTTCTGAATAAGTATAAGTTATAAATATAAGTATTATAAAAACATACTGGACTCAGCGTGGTTGCGTAAAACTACTGCCTCATAAATAATAGTACTTACATCAAGTTTATATTGCCGCAATTTTATTCGCCAAAATTTGCATGGACCTGTGTTCCTATAAATCCTACCAGTCACCCATTGTAAGAGAGATAGTACAACAACTATACGAGTACAAACATAGATTTTGCATCGGCTATACTGCGAATTTACGTAAGTTAAGAATGTTACCACGTTTTTTTCTGCGGATCTCACAAAAAAGCGAACAAGGTTGGGACACGGTGTAGTCCACCAGTACATGTGGACGACGGCAGACTGCGGGTTTACTTAGCGGATGAGAGTCCCAAATTTACCTAACCGCACACCACGTCGTGTCGCCCGGGGCAACGAACAGGGTAGTGTGGGGCCCTCACCCACTAAATAAACCCGCCGTGTGCCATCTCTCCGCCTCTATTGGCAGGCCACTGGAACTATGTTCCATTACTTCAGCGGGTGGTAGGGCTCCACCCTACTCTTCCACTCTATCTCATAAGATCAGCGTGAAACATTGGTAGGTACTCTTACTGTTGTTTCATAAGGTAAGTGAGAGCACCGGAGGCCCAAACCCCTTCTTATCCTCTACTTAATATCCTTCCTCTTAAACTCCTATTCCTTTCATTGGAGTTAGCAATATATGAGTAGATTCTCGTATTGCTAGCGCCTAATAGGCTCTGGTAACCATAGACTTTGTATATAACCTTCAAATCAATAGAGCAATATTACAATACACACTCAGACAGAAGAAAAAACTTATATACCGTTTAGATATCTTAAATGGGTTTATTCTTAGACGAAGGATATTATAAACAAGCTATCAGCGTATGCAGTGTCGAGATAGCAATAGATAACCGGAATAATTTTAAAAGATAACTATGATTATAACTTTATTGACTAAAAATGGACTACTTGTTTAGCCGGATTAAAGAATGACAGGACAAAAGAAATTGCAGTTATGCTTATGTTTTGCTTAAAATGTATTAGAACGTGTAATATTAGCGTATATAACGTGATTAATAAAGGTTTTTTTTACGTCAATACAAAAACAAGCTTACAAACTGATGATGGGGACGGTTGGCCACCTTATTGTTTGGACCCAGTTCATTAGGTCCAAATACAACTGACGCATACGCGAAAAGGATAAGTATACTAATACCTGTGTCTCTCTCACTCTTGGTAAAACCTAGTATGTACATCCTTTTCTTCATCCTTAATGTCAAAATAGTAGCGAGTCTATATTATTCTTCGTCTAAGGGTTTATTTGATTGCGTATATGACACACATTCCACTCTACAATTTATAGAGGTATTATGAGCAGAATTTCTAACCATATCGCTTTTATTAAAGCCATAAAAATACAGCGCTGCTAATAAATTAAAACTTTTTGATACCAACAATAAACTAAAAGGAGCACAGCGGATTTAAAATTGTCATCAGTACACAATAACATACCATTCTCAACTCCGCTTTAAAGCAATAAGTCAGGTGATATTTCACACCTAACATTTGTGTGCCTCCATACCTCCTAAAGTGAGAATAAACAAGCTAACTTTTGCCATTCCACAATGTGAGGACGGCACCCGCTTTTATTCACACCGCTACTCAAATTAAACTTCCCAGATTACATGAGTGCACCAGAGCTGCTTCTTGACAATGCTGTCAAAAAGGTTGTCTTACTGTAGATACTAGTATTTCGATATTGTTATGTATTACATATTTTAAGCATTTGACATACTTAGTCATATGAGAATTGGCAAGGCATCTAGGACGGTATTCCTCGAAATGCAGGTACAAATCATGCTCGTGAGTGTTATTTACGATTTCACGTTTTCGCACTTTGTGTTCATGTAGATACCAGAACTTGGCTGAATACGAAAATACTTCACGGTATTTAATAAAAAAAATACATTGAAAAATTATTATTTTCTTATTGTTGTAATTAAAAAATAAAATGTTTCTTAGTGTTGACGGGGCTCCTGGCGTAGTCGGTAGTATAACGACTTCCGTGCACGAGGTCGTGGATTCGATTCCCACTCAGGACAATTATTTGTATGATGAATACAGATATTTGTACGGCATCTGGGTGTTTTATATCTATTATATGTATGTATTTATAAAAAAAAGTAATATAATGTATATATATATCCGTAATCCGTAATAATGAGTACCACTCACACAAGCGTAAAGCTTAGTTTAGGACTAGAGGACGTTGTGTGAAAAATGCGCTTTCATATTTATTTATTTATTTATTATTACTTTACATTATTTTGCCTGATGATAATAAAATATCGTATTATTGAGATAATGATAGATAATAATTCTTTATTTACTTAAAAACACATGTACACAAAATGTTTGGAACTCTGGCTCCTACACTAGTTATAAACTGTGTTGCAAGAGCCAGTGTCCTCCCCAATTTAGCAAGACACAAATTTGTATAGAAATAAACAAAGTAAAATAATTAAAGTACGTGCACCGTGATTATGTGTATGTGTGTGTGTATTTGCGCGTGGCATGTGTGTGTGCGTGTGTCTGTGTGCGTGTGTGTGTTTGTGTGTGTGTGTGTGTTTGTGTGTGTGTGTGTGTGTGCGTGTGTGTGTTTGTGTGTGTGTGTGTGTGTTTGTGTGTGTGTGTGTGTGCGTGTGTGTGTTTGTGTGTGTTTGTTTGTGTGTGTGTGTGTGTGTGTGTGTGTGTGATGCTGTGTGTACTTAGTGGAGTCATTTAATTAATTGAAGGAGATTTTCGGTTTCATTATAATCAAGACCAGTAGAATAATTTTAAATTGGTGATTATTGTATCGTTTAATTTTTTTAATTAACTAAATTTATTATAAACATAGGGTGCTAGGAAATTAAAATGACTTTGTACAAAAATTGTTTTTACTCGAGGATCAGGACTGCGCTCGACTCACTTTGTTGATGTTGGTAAGTTTGGTACATATTTTTAATGATATCTGCGTAGAGCTTCATTTAACACAGCCCTGTGAACCCGCTCTGCCGACATGAGAATGGTTTTGCCAGCACCACCCCATGCAATAATACAATAACGGATGAGACATTCACACAGTGCTTTATAAGTTTAAATCAGAAGACTCTTATCACTTATTGTGCGTATTTTTTTGAAAATATATTGCATTTTCCTGTATTCTCGCTGTTATTGTTAGTATCTGCTCATTCCAATGAATTAAACTGATTGTCAACTATTACACCCAAGTACTTAATTGATGCTACTCGGGAGAGTACTTCGCATTCACACTTCATCCAATCTTTGATTGCATAGGTAGGTATGTAATCTTAGTTGATAATCTACTGGAGGCATTCCTGACGCCGTCTTACTAAAACTCATATATTTAGTTTTATTAGCATTTAGTGACAGTATACTGCTTTTTAACCAAGCCGTTATCTTAGCTAAACCCATTTGTGCTTGTTTAAAGACAGTTTCCCAGGACTTACCACTAAGAATCAACACAGTATCATCAGTAAACATTATTTTTTCATTTTTTAAGTTAGACGAGGCAGCAGCGCTATATAAGTCATTTATGTATACGATAAACATTGTTGGTCCTAACATACTACCTTGTGGGATATCATAGTTGGATGGTAAGCACTCGCTTTCAAATCTAGAAACTCTAACTGTCTGTAACCAGAAAGTCTGTGAATCATTGAAGCACCACTCCTCTAATGCCAACGTTTTCAAGACGCGTTAATAGAATCGGACGCATCAAAAGCTTTTTGTATATCCAGGGAAAACCTTAAACATTGTCACTATTGTCTAATTTTGATACTATATTTGTCGTTAAGTATAAAACTGCATCTTCAGTAGATTTATTTACCCTAAAACCGAATTGACTCGAATATACATGGTAAGAGTACACCCAAAACAAAATACTTTACTAAAACTAAAAGTTTTTCATGTTATTAAAATCATTTGAAACAAATTTTATATTAAATTACTGTACCCTTACAAACAAGTTTTGGTAAATCGATATAATTTGTATTGTTCTTTGCTACAGTTCCATTCAGGTTTTAATTAATTGTCAGATACTGTAGTCCGCTTGATTGAAGCACTTCGTGAAACTTGTTTGACATTGTTTGGACAGCTTTCTGAAACAATCCGTATCTATTCGGATTACAAGCTACTTATAAGTATTTCAATCTGAATACGATTAGTCCGAAAATTTTATTTGGTTATAATAACTAAACAAAGAGTATAAATTTTATTTTGGTCGTAAACACTATATTTTTTCTAAACTTTAAAAAGAAACTAGTAGCATAGTCTTAAAATAAATAATAAACCTACTAAAAGATACTTAATTACTTATCATCACGCCATTTCCCTTGCGGGGTAGGCAGAGAGAACAGAGTGCCAAGGGGCTCTATTCTTGCATACATCTCTCGCTTCCTCAACATTCATAACTCTCTTCATACACGCTCGCCGGTTTCGGAGACTCCTGACTCCACCTTCCTTCAATACATGACCAATTTGGTCTAGGTAGGTAAGTCTCGGTCTCCCCCTGTACCTACATCCTTCCACTTTCGCATTGTATATCTTCTTAGCCAGTCGCTTGTCCGGCATTCTTTCCACATGTCCGAACCATCGGAGCATTCCCTTTCGCATCTTTACACCAATACTCTCTTTCATACCTACTCGCTCTCTTACGTCACTGTTACGAATGCTAAAATTACTTTTGACGCGACTTGAAAGTAACTCAGATGTTTTTTTCGGATGGAAGTAATCTAGACACGTGACAACGTGTCAAGCAAAGTTCAAGCTAAAGAACCACGACCCATTTGGAGCCACTTTTGACCCGCTCATAACTCAAAAACTATTTCATATAAACATGTCAAATTGTCTTGCGATAGCCAAGTCAGACCTTAAGCTGCAATATGTTATTCTAAATTATAAGAAGAACTGATATTATATGTTGTTATAAAATATTTTATGCTGTTATAAATAAATTTCAGGACTGACCATTGAACTTGGCACCCATTTAGATCTCACTTCTTTTGGCGTTGAAGTCACCGACCAAGGCATATATCATAATATTGAACATGGCTCTCATTTCACATTTATGTTTTTGATGGAATGGCTTTAAAGGGAAGTGACGTTCAGCGAAATAATTTCTCCATCCGTATGGATATAGTAGTATGTTATCGATTTACTTAGTCGATTTTCAATTTAACAAACTCAATTTCTGCCGAAATATTTTATACTGTGTATACAAGCCTGGGACGTGAATAAAAACAAAATCATAAAGCAACTCGTTAAATAACCTATAGATGTAGCTATGATATATTAGGAAGTGTGGAAGTGAGATGGGCATATGAGAACTACCTAAGAAAATTGAGACAAAGTATCGTATCTTCCTGTCTCATATGACGTGCAGATTTTTCTACTGGCGAACTTTAAAATAGTTCGCCATACAGCTTAATCACCATGACTACCAGGGATGCCATTAAAAGGAAAATAACTACGCGATGTTGCAGGATTTTAGTGTTGAACATAAAAAATAAAACCTTTTTTAAATAGTTACGTTAAAATTTTGTGAGAATTTATTATCTCTATACTCTTACTTAATTTTGCATTCACAATATTAATTAGAATAATAAGCGATTAATATTAATGTAATAAATTTGTGATTTATTTAGATAGTGGTAAAAATTATATCGCGATATTCATTTAATTATTGCCACATTTAGGGCGAATTGTATGTAGTTTAATTATTGCCACATTAAGGGCGAAATGTGCCGTGTGGGACCGCCTTTAGAATTGTCCCACCCCTTTCCACCACTGGGAGTCGTAAGAGCCGACTGAGGAATACCGGGGGAGTGGGCAGCAGCACTCCCTCGAGTATTAATAACATCCATTGCGATCGCCAACCCGCCTGCCAAGCGTGGCAATTACGGCACTATCCCCCATATGAGCGAAACACATTTTGTGGCGTTCTCTTGGGGAGGCTATGTCCAGCAGTGGACTTCGAAAGGCTGATGGATGGATGGATGTACGTAATACCCATGCTGAAGTGTAATATTGCTGTCTCATGAGTCGCCACGCGATGGCTACATCTATAGGTTCTTTATCTAAGTTTGCGCCATTTTATGCTAACTGTGTCAGTGTACGAGTGCATTCAGTCATTACATACATTAATGTCATGGAAGCAACAGCGGTAAATAAATAGTTATAATATTTTGAAAAAATGTATGTACAATATGCGTTTATATTTAGGTGTTCGTTGTGTATTATTTAAATACAAACTTATAAATTAAGGAGGACCTCCCGCGTCGGTTCATATCAAGAATTGTGTACATAATTTAAATTGAAGTGTAGATTGAAACAACGTAATTGCATGTAAAATTGTTAATAATGATCTTATAACATTTTCAGTATAATAGTTTGCTATTTTATGTGATTTTTAAAGCATTTCTTCTAAATAAGTCCGTTTGTTTGACAGTATGTAATACACACAGCTGTGAGGTCAGTTCTATTCAAAGAAAAACGTGACTAGTACGTAGTTCAAAACACCGACCGACGACGCGTGACTCGCTAAGAAGACGGTCACTATGATCTATTAGTAAGTAGTGATACTGTGTGGTGTGTTGATAAAAAAAAAAACTAGTAAAGTGATTGATAACATTATCCTACTGGCAATATAAGCGTTCAAAGTGAGAAATTCCATTTATTTTGTGATCAATCTTTTAAGAAATATCTAGCATAAAATTTAAAGAAGTTTTATTTCAACCGCGCGGAAAAGTTATACGCACTTTATTAATTTTTTATTCCCGTCGTACTCAAATAATCAAAACAGCCCTACGCAACTAATTCTTAAGATGAAAGTGGTTTGACATGCTATTAAACCTTGTACGTTAAAAAGAACGCACCTTCTGCTTATATATGCCTTCGCGATTTTCAAGACGACTTATGAAGTCAGTTTTAAGTCTAGTAATAGGCTTTAGCCCATATCGTAAGAACCACACTACCCAAATATATTATTTTGATGTGACAATAATGTTCATAGATATGGGAGATAATATACAGGGTTACGAGTATTCTTATTTAACACTACTCGAATAAGTTACAGACATCACACATCTATCACAGACCTGGGGTACCATCAAAATGGAATCTAGTTATTTTGGTAGTAAATTTCAAAAGGATTATAATAGATGTAACAGCACTTTGAAGTTCCTACGCACTGAGAGAACCGATTTATATGTGTCCGCAAACAATCTAATTTGCATGAACAAGACAGACGGATGGCGTAATTTTCTCTGTCTCATATTATGCAAAGAGCTTATACCAGTCTTATTAGGTGTTAGGTATTCGCCTTGATACGCTGAAAGCTAATATTATTTCTTACTAGATTGGCTTCAGTTTTGGGTTGGTTCAGGTTAATTTATTTTTTTCACTCTTATATTCCACTATCGCTTTGCACGGGTACAGTTTTTTTTTGTGGTAGCAAACGCACCACACATGAGGGTATGTGGTAACAACAGCTCATGGACCCAACAATACTAATAATACATCCAAACCAATGCTTACCATTTCTTTTAAATTAATAATATTTGAAGAGCAACAAGTCCTTGTTACATTCATCCAATTATCCATCAGCCTTCTATCGTCCACTAGTACATTATTTTCACCTATATCTTAAGATTTAGCCAGCATGTACCTCAAATAATCACAAAGTTTTTTTTTTTTTACTTAAATACATAATTTATTACATAAAGCCTTCCTAAAAATTATCTAAAACACAATGACAACTACCATAAAAATGCATGTTTTAAAAAAATAAAACGTAGAAATAGGCAGATGCGGATGGAAACTTTATAATAAATACAAGCTTAAATGTCGAATAAACATAAGGAAATTTAAAATAACTAAGGGATTTTTTTTGCGTACCAATACAACAGATAAATTTTAACTACCTTTAGTCCGACGTTTCAACTTCGTTGAAGCAGCCGTTGTCACGAGTTATCCCTAATATATACGCGAAAACAGAGCCGTTTATGTTACTTTAAATATGAGTATAATTCGCAAACCTTTTAAAGTTACTATATACATAAGGAGCTTATAACAGAACTTTATGTTAATTAGTTAGATTTTGTGTTCGTTCCACATGAAGGTAAGCGTCTGCCGCAGCCTATAGACGCTAGCAACACCAGAGGTATTTCTCTTACGTAACCGGCTCCTAAGAAAGGGTTAGGAGGTGGAGAGGAATGATAATGAGGAGGGAATGAAGAGGGGGCTTAGATCTCAGGCCCTCTTACTCACCAAAGAAAACTTTGAGAGAGTGGCACATTCCCGGTCAAGCCACCCCATTCATGTTTGGAGAAATAAGGCACTACCACTACAATTGCCCGAACTTACTAATGTAAGGAGTAAAACAAATGGTATGGCGAATATTTTTACTGTATTTTCTTATAAAATAATAAATATGTGTTCAATTTTGACCAGCTCAGTAGGTACATCATGTAGTAAGTAAAAATTTGGAAAATTGATGTAGGCATACATATTTTTTTTTTATTTTTAACATAAATATGACTATCATGTACCTGATTTCGCCAGCCGTCATGAACGCGCGAGCGAGACGCAGTCACGCCGGCTCTGACGTTGAAGTGAGACAGATTGATAAACTTCACTTTACAAGTTTATAAAATTGAACTTTAGCACGTAATGTGTCGTAATTGACTTGATACAAGAGTTCAGATCCGAATTTAGTATGGATGATTCTTTTTAGGTTTTAAATTATTTGTTTACCGGATTGTTATTGTTCTGGATGTGGGTCCATGAATGCTGAAAGATGACTGGCGTCCGGCGAGTACGGCAGCAACAGGCTGTAATGTGGGCGGAGTCTTCAGTTGGCTCTTCTGCGCATGATACCGTCCGTTGCTATGACGACGCCTATTCAGTGTTTGTGATTGCACGAAATTCCCGCGAAGGATTTTTGAAAATACTTTTGGTTCTGATTGATATGTACGCATGTACGATCCTATCTATATAGAGAGCACTCTTTGTGTTGGTAAGAAGTATATTTTATGGTATTATGTTATACCAATGTAACTACTATGACGTCGCATCAAATCGTAAAGTTTTGTATTTAAATAAAGTTTAAATAAATATTGCCTCTAAATCAATGAAACCATTCATGTGTATACATCAATTAACTTACGTTATTGCTGTCGGCATAATAATCTTTGTATGTAATATCCTCGACCGTAGTGCACTTACGTATTTACCGCTAGATCTTAAATCTTGTGTGAATTCTTCTCGTGGTGCTTTAGGTATCACTAAATAAGACATATTATAAACCTTTAGTAATTAATATAAAAAGCAAAAATAATGTTTAAATGGTAAAAGTCATAATAAAAACAAACATGTGCGGCAGTCCTTGGGAACTGCCGATAGAACTGAAAACTAAGTAACTTGTGAATTGTATCGTTGAGTTATTAGATTATTATTTTTGAATTATTTTTGGTTTGTAAAGAGGTGTTAATAGCCAATATTGGTCTATAATAATCTAATAGCTCGACGATACAATTCACAATTTTCACTATTATCGGAGCGTTCGGTGACGATGACGCGAGTTCCATGATTTTTGTTCACCTAAAAAGTACTCAACGCGTCTAAAGAAGATCGGGGCGTTCGGTGACAATGACGCAAGTTCCATGATTTTTGTTCACCCAAAAAGTGCTCAACGCGCCTAAAGAAGTTTTCACTTCAAAAATAACAGAACAACAAGCATTTTAGCTTTATATTATTAGTACATATAACGTATGAACTACAAATAATGAGAGGCTCAGGTAAAACTGCACCCTCTCTGTACAATACCTCGACTTCACAGATAGCAGAGTGGTTTAGATACCGACCTCCCGCCGAAGTGTTGTGGGTTCGATTCCCACAAAGACAACTCTTTGTGTGATTCACAAATGGTTGTTCTGAGTCTGGCTGTACTTTGTATCCGTGAAATTGTATGTTTGTAAAGTCCCCCGCGATAGAAGGATTATTTCTTAGTGCAGGGTGTTGTAATTTAAAAAAAAATATAGGTATGTATTCATTAATCCAAGTCAATGATGCTATGAAAACAGTCAGCAGATATGTATATTACATATAGTTTACTGCGCTCCCTTAAGATTAATCTAATTTGAGTTTTATTACGTAAGTAATGCTTCTTCCTAATATATTTAGATGTACCTAAATAAGAATCTAAGCCGTGTGGGGCCGGCACACAAGAATAGCTCCACCCTGGCTCTTCCTATGGGAGTCGTAAAAGCCGACTGAGGGATTACCGGGGGACCGGGCAGCAGAGTTCCCCTGTGTAGGTACTAAAAACATCCACTGCGATCGCCAACCCGCCTGCTAGGCGTGGCGATTATGGTAATACCCCCATTTGGGGGTCCAGCAGTGGGCGATGAGGGGCTGATGGGATGTATGGAAATAATAATCTATGCTAATATTATAATATATGGGCTGGAGCTGCTCCTCGTTTATTATATTGTTTATGTGATATAATGTATGCCATTAGGTTGTAGCATTTTTTTTTCATATCTTTTAAGTTATAAGAACTATAAGTGTATTAAATTGGTGAATCAAAAAAGTGGCCCATGACTTTCTTGCCGGATTCTTCTCATGAATGGCTTTACTATGGAATCCAGCCGGCCGGCTTGTGTGCGATCCAGGCGATTGCCGTCACCACTTTGATGTTGCGGATGCACTTGGCTCAGACGCTCGTGTCAACTATTTGTGAAGTCTTGAAGATTTTAAGTGCTGTAAAATAGGCCTATGAAATAAAGGTGTTTTGAATTTGAATTTGATAAACTGAACTTAGATTTTTCTGATTGTTTTTTTTTTACTACGTAGGTGGCAAACAAGCATACGGCCTACCTGATGGTAAGCGGTTACCATAGCCCATAGACGCTAGCAACACCAGAGGTACACTCGTACATTGTTATCTCCGAGCAAAGGGATAGGGTGAAGAAAAGGGATGATAAGGAGAAGATAATAAGGATAATATGAAGATGATAGGAAGGTGGTATGATCCTCCGGGGCTCTCACTCACTATACGAAAAAAAATTGAAGAATGTCTTTTCAAAAGAGCTTATTCCTTATTTTGGATAAAAACCTTTTTTTTGTGTGTAATTCGTTCTGTACTCCACATTCTCCATGATTTTTAATGATAATAGATTAGTTTATAATAGCCTCTACAAAAACAGCATTCTGTTGTACATCAGAGATTTATAATTCGTATTGTTTTTGTCTGTTCGATTCCCTTAAACATTGTTGACGAAATAAGTCCATTTGAGACACTTCATAATTAATAATACGTAGGTTATTTATCAGGTGACCAACGAAATACCTCTAGTTTTTGATGGCTTAACACCCACTAGTTAAAGCAATATGCGTAGTACTAACGTAGGTATTATTGGGTCGATTTCAAATATTCCATGTCAAAACATTTTAGCTACATAAAATCGTTCTTACAATCCTACTCACAGAGTTTCTTAATATAATTCCGATTGAATCCGATACGGACATGATAGTAATTAATGAATTAATCCTTACTCGGATTACTAAGAGAACGCCTGAGGCTGAGATTTGTTTTGGTTTTCTAATGATATTATATATCGTACACTTCTGTGTATTTCGTTCATTAAGAGTAACCTATATTTATATACATTGAGTGACAAAATATAATTAGTATTATTGTTGTTTATTATAAGTTAAACATTGCCTTAAAAACATAATTATGCCATAAATAAACTTATTGTAAGAAAAAGCTATACAAAAATAACAGGATACTAAGAAGATAATAAATGAATAAATATTCACCGACATTTTCACACCACGTCCTGTGGTCCCAAAATAAACGTAAGGATCGTGCTATGGGTACCAGATTACGGATATAATACATATATTACTTTTTTTTTGTAAATACGTACATAATTATAATAGATAGAAAACACCCAGACGCAGTACAAATATCTGTGTTCATCACACAAATAGTTGTTCTGAGTGGGAATCGAACCCACGACCTCGTGCACAGAAGTCGGTTACGCTACCGACTACGCCACGAGGCCCGTCAATAGAAAACATAATAAGGACCTCTCCTTATAGGAGGTATTTTAAAGAATAAATTATTTGTAACAGTGGAAAAAGAGATTCACAAATAACTTGTTTTTTAAGTGTCTAGTGTTAAAATACAGAACATAATAGGCATTGGTATTATTAATATGTGCAAGCCGTAACGTAAACCCTCCACCGAGCCTGCAAGGACCGAATAATTACTCTCATTTTATTAAAATTAACAATATAGAGTTTAATCTTGCAATATATGAGTTTTCCATTAAGTGTTGGTTAATTCGCGCAACAAACATGCCACATAGTAGCAATGAATATACAGATCATGTTAGGCTTAAAAAAGGATTTTACTAGATTTAATTTGATAAATGGGTACATCACAATCCGCGGTTTTTTTTGTTACTACATAGTGCCAAACAAGCATACGGCTTACTTGATGGTAAGCGGTTACCGTAGCCTATAGACGCTAGTAACACCAGAGGCATCACTCGCGCGTCGCCAACTCTAAGGAAAGGGATGGGATAGTAAGGAGAGGATAGGTAGGATACTAAGGAGAGGCTAAGAAGGATAATAAGGAGAGGTAAGGTGGTTTGGGTCTCCGGCACTCTCACTCACCATACGCAATACCTGCCGATGTTTCACGCTGATCTTTTGTGAGAGGGTGATACTTCTCCGATCGAGCTGGTCCATTCATGCTGGGATAAGAAAGGCTCTACCAATAGACCCTAGTACCTGTCTCTTCTTTGCATAACATAGTATTAATTTAAGACGCCATTTTAATTTCCTGAATAGATTCAATATCAAATAACTGACTTCAAAGATTCCAAGCAAAGTTTTTAAACTTACCTGCTACGAACCACCAGTGTACACTAAATAAACTCATTCCCTAGATCGCAATAGAAACTTGGTACATCAAAATGTTTTAATACTCATTAAGATGTTAATAATAGCTGTGCGATGTATATTGCTCATTTTGAACGAGATTTTACAACATAAGTTCTGTAGTTACCACACTTACTACCAAAGTACATGCGACTCAATTCATAAAAACGGTTCTAGGAGTTATGCATCTATAAAGGGGAATAGCACTTCTCAACTTTAAGTTTTCCTATAGATTTTAATATATTATTTTACAATAGTATATACCAAATCTTATTTACATTATTTAAACACCTCACCTTTCGCATCATAGGTCGATAATTTAGTGATATCCTTACTAATATTTTAAATATACGAAATTGAGTTCGTTTGTTTATTACGTTTTCATGATGTAACTTAGTAACCAATCATCATAAAAAGTTGCACTCATATAGTCTGGACCACAGAAATGGATATAGACTAATGAATAGTTCCTGTGGAATATCTAATTCTCCAAATCCGTGTTATAGAGTGACGTACCTATACACTGAAGACCCCGCGGATGGAGTCGCGTGCCGAATTTAATAAGTAAAAAATCAATAATGAATCTCCTTTCAGATGTAAAACATCAACTTTTTGATTTGAAACATCTTATGCGGGGGGGGGGGGGGCAAACTGGCATAACATAATTATCATAGTCTGCTGACGAAAGCATGTAACAAGGTAGCATGACGTCAATCAATAAACCTATAATAGTTTTGATTCATCAATGGATAGCGACAGGGCGCTTACCAAAAAGTCTTCCCAAATAATGGCGTATATAGGCTACGGTAATCGCTCACCATTGTGGGCCATATGCTTGTTTACCACCCACGTTTATAAAAAAAAACATCAACAGCTTTTCACAACATAGGTGGAGAGACGGTACACGGCGGGTAATTTTAGTGGCTAGGGGTTCTACGCTACCCTGCTCGTTGCCCCAAATGACAGGGTCTGCGAATATAATATTTAAGGACACAAAGTTCGACTTGTTCGCTTTGCTCGTTTTATATAACGATAAATTCTCAGTCTTATTAGCAGCATCGATTCTGAAAATGTGATTTTTAGTATTAATTCAACATAGCCCAACTCCGTGACTAAGAGCGATAGCAACAATTCTCCAGATCTATTCTTAAAGGATTTAATTTTCCTTGATGGCTCCTAACACGCGACTACTGCAGACCTGAAATAAACAACCCAGCTTCCAGTATAATTCTTTACAAAATAATTTAGTACAAAATTATATATTAAGACTTCTAATCTGTATAGAAGAGATTAGAAGTGAAATGGGAGTATTCCCATAGTCATTGTTATATCAATATAATTAGATAAGTATTATTTGTTTATATGTATGTTGGGGTTTATCAACTACTGAACTCTTTCTACAAAATTATTTCACAAATAATAACGTATTTTTTTATGCATAATATAAAAATTAAATCATAATTACTAGTAAACCCGTCCACGTGATCTATGGTACACGTAAGTCGCTTGTTAATTTTAATAAATATATATATCCTATCTTTTAAGCTGGAATATAACACACGTTTTGAAAAAAAAAAATAAGTTTCGGATATTGCGAAATTAGGACTTCCTGCGTATTTTAGGACTTGACATGCTCAGCTACTAAAGAACGAATTATGTGTAATTTCTTTTTCCACTTTCACAAATAATTTGTTTGTTAAGTTTTAGAGTTCATCGTGGGCTAACACTGGGATACAAAATTTTATATCTAAGATATATAAATTAGATAAAGTTGTAAAAATATTCAACTACTGAGTCGATAAATAAATGCACTCTCACATTTTTCTCTGTAAGTTAGTTTCACATACATATTAGGGACGTGCACATAAATAAAATAGATCCATATACGTGTGTATTGTAACACGTAGGTATCATTAACTTTTTGCCACGATCGATAGAAGAAAATTCTTATAACATACTACACTATATTTTATATATTTTAAGGAAGCAGTAACCCAGGGTTACCACACAGGTAAGATTGCTGAACTAGGAACCTTACTGTGGAAGTTTCTTCATGGCCGATAAATTACTGAGTCACTTTTACAGCTCAAGAGAACATACGACTAAAGTTTCACGTGTGCTGTCCAAGTTATAACAAGATAGCGTTTCCACTTGTAAGACTTCTCAGTTGAAGGTTTAACTAAAAGTTCTCCTCATAAGTTCATTACACATAAGTATTTATCGAATAAGATTTGTTAAATATTTTGTTACACATTTTGCTTTAGTTCAGCCTTTAATTGTCATAATATTTGTTTATAATTGACAAGCAAGTGGAATTAACCTTCGTAAAGTATATTTTATTATTAATTATAAGAAACAAAATAAATATGTCCTTCCTAGACAAAAGCTAGTTTTTCGGATATATGTTTGGTTCCCGATATAATAGCGTGATAAAACATATAAGAGTTTTTATTATAAGTGAAGAACTATCATACAAAAAATCACAAAAAATATGTTTTCATTGGTTTTTGAATGTTTTGTGAATAAATAAACAGGCAAAAATTCTTAAAAGGAATTGTTTTCAGCTCTGTGACGCCTAAACCATTTTTTTTTCAAACGTCTTTCTTGGTACCGACATAGTTCTATTACAGTTTTATAGTACGTGTAGAGATAATTGAATAAGAAGTTTAAAGGTTATGGACAGCCGGGCACACGGCAGTTAAAAGTCCAATTATACGATAGCTTATCCTAAATCACAAGTGTGCTACGCTTTCGCCCCTCAAAGAAGCCACAAAATAAGTCTCACTTGCATTAAGTGGATAATCCCTGAGTTCATACTTTCATCTCTTTAATGGATGCAACGAAAGCCATTTATTGCCGTTAGGCGCTTTTAACGCGCACTTCTGGTGATGATATTGAGTGGAGACACAAACGTTATGTTATTGCAGTAAACTGTCAGAGGATTAAGATTTATGATTACAATAAAGTACATGATTTAAATCAGTGATTTTTTGGACTAGACATGACTTAATCTGTATCATTGTAAGGCCCTAACAGAGCTTTGTTTGTACATTTAAGAGATTTTAGGCATCTCAGAACAATCAATTTATTTTAGATATTTTTATATATATTTTAGCATTTGACATGCTTAGCACTATACATTAAACACAAAGTGAAAAATGTGAAATCGAAAATAACAGTCAGGAGCAGGATTTGAACCTGCATCTTCTGGATACCGTCCAGATGCTTTTACCAATTCAGCCATCCTGACAATTGCTCCTGACTGCTAATTTCGATAACACATCATACTTAACGTCTTTGGGTGACGCCTGCGCCATTTGTCGGAAGTATTTTCATACATTATACCGACCAGGTAAACCCAATTTTACAATTAAGATTTTACCTAATAATGACGCAAACCCTTTAAATATTTTAGATATTTTTATATATATTTTAGCATTTGACATGCTTAGCACTATACATTAAACACAAAGTGAAAAATGTGAAATCGAAAATAACAGTCAGGAGCAGGATTTGAACCTGCATCTTCTGGATACCGTCCAGATGCTTTTACCAATTCAGCCATCCTGACAATTGCTCCTGACTGCTAATTTCGATAACACATCATACTTAACGTCTTTGGGTGACGCCTGCGCCATTTGTCGGAAGTATTTTCATACATTATACCGACCAGGTAAACCCAATTTTACAATTAAGATTTTACCTAATAATGACGCAAACCCTTTAAATATTTTAGCGTCACCCAAAGACGTTAAGTATGATGTGTTATCGAAATTAGCAGTCAGGAGCAATTGTCAGGATGGCTGAATTGGTAAAAGCATCTGGACGGTATCCAGAAGATGCAGGTTCAAATCCTGCTCCTGACTGTTATTTTCGATTTCACATTTTTCACTTTGTGTTTAATGTATAGTGCTAAGCATGTCAAATGCTAAAATATATATAAAAATATCTAAAATATTTAAAGGGTTTGCGTCATTATTAGGTAAAATCTTAATTGTAAAATTGGGTTTACCTGGTCGGTATAATGTATGAAAATACTTCCGACAAATGGCGCAGGCGTCACCCAAAGACGTTAAGTATGATGTGTTATCGAAATTAGCAGTCAGGAGCAATTGTCAGGATGGCTGAATTGGTAAAAGCATCTGGACGGTATCCAGAAGATGCAGGTTCAAATCCTGCTCCTGACTGTTATTTTCGATTTCACATTTTTCACTTTGTGTTTAATGTATAGTGCTAAGCATGTCAAATGCTAAAATATATATAAAAATATCTAAAATATTTAAAGGGTTTGCGTCATTATTAGGTAAAATCTTAATTGTAAAATTGGGTTTACCTGGTCGGTATAATGTATGAAAATACTTCCGACAAATGGCGCAGGCGTCACCCAAAGACGTTAAGTATGATGTGTTATCGAAATTAGCAGTCAGGAGCAATTGTCAGGATGGCTGAATTGGTAAAAGCATCTGGACGGTATCCAGAAGATGCAGGTTCAAATCCTGCTCCTGACTGTTATTTTCGATTTCACATTTTTCACTTTGTGTTTAATCAATTTATTTCGAATTTTCGTCCGTTTGTTTGTTTGCACACCATGTCAAAACTTCTGAACCGATTTGATGCAACTTTTTCACGTACCATTATAATGAAAACACTAAGTTATTATTATTACGGTTTGAACTGAAATTAAATTTATATAAAATTGCTTGGCCTGAGTAAGTACGCACAGCCAAAACTACTAAGACTACAGAGCTGAAATTTGGAATTTAAGTTTATTTTATAATGTTAGCATACGCTAAGAAAAGATTTTTGGAAATTCGAATTCTAAGAGAGGAAAATGGGAGGGGAAGTATGAAACTTTTATTTATTTGTAAATAGAAATATGTAGTAACAAATAATGTTATGTTTCAGGGTTATTGGATATTCCAATTTTAAGAAAACGAGTGCTAAACTTATTACTTAATTATTAGTGCAAAGATGCAAGCACCAACTAATGAAACATAAAAACGTAAAAAGAAGATTAATGAAAGCATCACTGACGTCTCGCCTATTTAAAGTACATAGTTGTATATATACAACTGACAATATTATACTACACTACACACACGTTAAACTTAACAACTAAAGCGTCGTCAAGTGTGCCTACTAATAATGAAAATATAATTCTTTAGTTAAAATTATTTTAACTAACTATCATATTCATAACTGACTCATTAAAGCCAATACGTCTTTGTCTTACCCACATTTCTATACACATCTGTAATCCCTTTTTATCCAATTCTGTTCACACATCTATTCATATCTTTTAAGTCATGTTGCACATCTAATATTCTAGACAACGAAATGCAGGACCACTTTAGAAGCTTGCTTTTCAATTTTTCGTTACTGGCACAAGTTTTGAGACTGCCCCTATTTAATATTCATACATCCACCACATATGTTCGCCTCGAATGCTCAGTATTAAGGTATCATATAAAAAAGCAGCTTTGTTTTTGTACTTACGAATTCATCTAATAAAATCGGCGGACTGAAAACTTACCTGTAACAAAATAAAGCTTATTAATTAACTAGTTTATTAGTAGTTGATTATCCTTACTTATATTATAAATGTCGTTTTGGTTTGTTTCTTATGCTTTCACGCTGTAGCTACTGAACCGATATTATTAAATAAACTGGAATTCAGAGAAAGACAAATTACTTTTTATTCCGGAACAATGGATAGTTACTATGGGATATCTAATTTTGCGTATAAATAATTAATGTTTGTCTGAATGACGTGTTTATAATAATAATATTAACTATATATTGTACACCAGAAAAATCAAGAAAATGCATGTAAGTAAGAATTGATTAAGTAAAATTGGCGGTCCTATCGCACAAGGCAATTTCTTCCGGACAACCATTGGATGGAAACAAAAAATAGTTTTGGAAATAATGTTATGGCGTACACAATAATATGATATAATTATACTAATTAGGTTGTTATAAATACTTATACATACATATAAAATACACATCATGATAGATAAATAATGTGAGAGTAACCGACATAGCCCGCCGGGTTGCCATGCTGAAGTGGCAATGGGCAGGCCACATCGCTTGACGAACCGACAACCGTTGGGGAAGAAAGGTTCTCGAGTGGCGACCACGTATCGGACGGCGCAGCATAGGACGGCCCCCCACCAAATGGACTGACGGTCTGGTCAAAGCCGCGGGGAGCCGTTGGATGCGGTCGGCATAGGACTGATCGTTGTGGAGTTCTCTTGAGGAGGCTTATGTCCAGCAGTGGAACACGACAACTATTTAGGATTTTTTAGTACTTTTTAAATTTTCGCGTTTTATTTGCGTTGCGGAGTCTACTCGTGACCACGGCTGGTGCAACTCAGCTGAAACATTAGCTAGGTTAGTCAAAATAATAGTATTTTGATAAGTTTAATGACACGTTAAATGAGTTATAGGATTTTTTTGATGTTTCATCTAATGCGGTGGGTAAAATCGGCTGTTAGGGTGGCGACGCTTACAAGGCGGGACAAGCCCCGAGGGGTCAGCCCCGAGAGGAGTTCCCGCCTCTGCCAAGCGCCACTGTGCCTCCGCATTCTGCTGCGCCGCGACGAACGGTCGCACCCTCGCGGGCTACGGCGGTCGCGCCCCGGGCTCCTGCCCCCACCGCTGCCACTGCTACGTCCTCAGACGGGGACTGGCAGGTGGTTGGGCCCCGGCGATCCCGGGCCAGGGGTCGCGGCGCTGCCTCGGAGCGCGAAGCGGCGCCAAACAACCAGAAAGGGGAAGCCCCGAAGCCGCGGAAGAGGAAGTCGCGGAAATTGAAGGTCCCGAAGGCAGCTGCGGTGGTGATCACCGTGCTGCCTGAGGGAAAAGAAAAGGGCCTGACCTACGAGGCCGTCTTGAAGCGTGCCCGGCGGGAGATAAACGTCTCCGATCTCGGGGACGTTTCCGCTCGCTCCCGCCAAGCCCGGACAGGTGCTCGGATCTTCGAGTACCTTGGGCCAGAGGGCGCCAAGACGGCCGACGCAATGGCCGCGAGGCTGCTGGGCCTGTTCCCAGAGGAGAGTGGTGTCCGGGTCGCCAGACCCGTGAAGTGCGCTGAACTGCGCATTTCCGGGCTGGACGATTCCGTGACGGCGGAAGAGATCCGGGAGGCGATCGTCTCGAAAACCGGATCTCCCAGCAGCGCTGTCCGGGTGGGCACCATTCGCCCAGGTCCAGGTGGTGTGGGTGCCGTCTGGGTCTCGTGCCCTGTCGCGGCGGCCAAGGATTTGGTCGCCGCCGGTAGACTTCTGGTGGGCTGGAGCGCCGCGCGGGTAATCGCGCTGGAGCCCCGGCCTGCCAGGTGCTACAAGTGCATGGCGGTCGGTCACACCCGGCCGCTGTGCACAAACTGCTTCGACTGCAGCGGGCTTTGTTTCCGCTGCGGTCAGGCAGGGCACCAGGCGGCTGCCTGTTCTGCCACCCCACACTGCCCCGCGTGCGCGGCGGGCAATCGCCCTGCCAACCACTGTATGGGGCGGGTGGGGTGCAGGCCTCCGGCCAAGTCAGGCCCTAAGAGGGGGGTGGGCAGCCTATCGGCCCCGGCTGCCCAACCCGGCGCGGCTGGACCGCCGCAGCGCATGGAGGAGGATATCGTGGTCCAATAACGGATCACGACGCTATCCTCCTCCAGGGGAATCTCGGCCATTCCGCCAGGGCGCAGGACCTCTTCCTGCAATCCATGGCGGAGCGGTCGATCGGTGTTGCCGTAGCCGCGGAGCCCTATATAGTCCCGGATCGCCCCAATTGGGCGGGTAGCGGGGATGGCTCCGTGGCGGTCGTCGGCTCGGCGGCGCCGCATTCCCCGCCCTTGTCACTCAAAGACCAGGGCACGGGATATGTGGCGGCTGAATGGGGAGGGGTCACGCTGTATGGCGTGTACTTCTCCCCTAGTCATAGTCTGGCGGCTTTCGAGGTCTTCCTGCACAACCTGGAGACCTCGATACGGCGTATAGCACCGAGCCCTGTGCTCGTGCTGGGGGACTTCAACGCCAAATCCACGGCGTGGGGGTCCCCCAGGACGGACCCCCGAGGTGCGGCGGTCCAAGAGTGGGCGGCAGCGGCGGACCTCGTGTTACTCAACCGAGGGTCCGCCCAAACGTGCGTGCGGCCCTGGGGCGGGTCGAAAGTGGACCTTTCGTTCGCTAGCCCCAGTGTCGCCGCACGCGTAAGGAGCTGGCGAGTCCTGGAGGAGGTCGAGACCCTATCTGACCACAGATATATTCAGATAGAGGTCTCCCGGAACCTTCAGGGCGCCAGCAGGGGTCACGCGGCGGACAGAACTCCCGCTTTTCCGCGATGGGCTGTGGGTAGGCTCGACCAGGACCTGCTAGTGGAGGCGGCCATTTTTCAATCTTGGCTGCCTCCCCCCCTGACGGAAGACGTGGACGCCGAGGCTGGCCGCATTCGCGGCATGCTTACGCAGATTTGCGATGCGGCCATGCCCCGTGTGCGGCGCCCGCCTCGACGGAAGGGGGTCTACTGGTGGTCCCCGGAGCTGGCGGACCTCCGTGCGGCCTGTATTCGTGCCCGGAGGTCCTACACCCGCAGCCGCCGTCGCCGAAACCGTGACGAAGAGCGGGAGGGCCGGCTGTATGCGGCATACAGCAGTGCGCGCGCCGCGTTAAAGCTGGCCATCTGTCGCGCCAAAGATGCGAAAAGGTAGGAGATGCTGGAGGGTCTCGAGCGTGACCCCTGGGGACGCCCGTACCGCGCGGCGCTTAACAAGCTCCGCGCCCAGGGCCCCCCCCTTACGGAGACCCTCCAGCCGGGCTTCCTCTCTGAGGTGGTCGAGGGGCTTTTCCCTTAACGGGCGGTGCACACGCCCCCGGTCATGGCTCCGCCAGATGATGACCGGGAGGCCGACGACGTGGAGGTACCGCCCGTGACGACGACGGAAATGGGGGCGGCGGTAGCGCGTATGCGGAGAAGTGCTGCCCCCGGGCCGGACGGGGTTCCTGCCCGAGTGCTGGCCCTGATCCTCGACCACCTTGAGCCCCGCCTCGGGGGACTGTTCGGCGCTTGCCTGGTGTCCGGACGGTTCCCTGACTGCTGGAAGGAGGGGAAGCTCGTGCTCCTGCCGAAGCCGGGACGGCCTCCGAACACAGTCTCGGCCTTCAGGCCCATCGTGTTGCTGGACGAGGTGGGCAAACTCCTCGAGCGGGTAGTCGCTGCCCGCATCGTCCGGCACCTAGGAGCGGTCGGCCCCGACCTGTCCGACGCCCAGTTTGGATTTCGGGCGGGTCGGTCTACGGTCGACGCCATTCTGCGCCTGAAGGCCGCGGCTGCGGAGGCCGTCACCTCGAGGGATGTGCTGTTGGCGGTGTCACTCGACATCGCCAACGCCTTCAATAGTCTGCCATTCGGCTGCATCAAGGAGGCACTCCGGTACCATGGAGTGCCCCTCTACCTAAGGCGGCTGGTGGCAGACTACCTCGACGGCCGCAGCGTCCTCTTCGTGGACCGGGAAGGGGACGTTGTAAGGAGGGCTATGTCGTGCGGCGTCCCGCAGGGTTCGGTTCTTGGGCCGCTCCTGTGGGACATCGGCTACGACTGGGTCCTCCGTGGACCGCGGACCGAGTCTCGCGTGTCGACGACTCTACGCGGGGGTAGTACGGTCGATGGCACTGTACGGCGCGCCCGTGTGGGCGGAGTCCCTGGCCGCTCGCAATAGGGCCCTTCTGTGGCGTCCACAGAGGGTCGTAGCGGTCAGGGCAATACGCGGGTACCGCACGGTCTCGACCGATGCAGCCTGCGCGTTGGCCGGAACCCCCCCGTGGGATCTGGAGGCGGAGGTGCTCGCCGACGTCTATCGGCGGGCGTCGACGGCGCGGGCGGGGGGCAGCCGCCCCTCGCCGAGCGTAATGTCATCGTGGCGGGAAGATGCCCGCCGCGCCACCGTCCTAAAGTGGAAGTCTCGGCTGGAGACGCCCCGAGCCGGTCTCTGGACCGTGGGGGCGCTCCGGCCGATCTTGGAAGAATGGGCAGGGCGGCAGCACGGGGTCCTCACCTTCCGGTTGGTGCAGGTTTTGTCGGGGCACGGTTGCTTCGGCAAATACCTGCACACGATTGCAAGGAGGGAGACGACCCCAGGCTGTCACCACTGCGACTGCGACGAGGACTCGGCGCAGCACACGCTCGAGTCGTGTCCGGCATGGGATGTGCAGCGCCGGGAACTCGTTGCAGTCATAGGCGTGGACCTGTCGCTGCCGGCCGTAGCGCGAGCGATGGTTAGCAGTGACAGGGCCTGGACCGCGGTCGCTGCCTTCTGCGAGGCTGTCATCTCGCGGAAGGAGGTGGCGGAGAGGGCCCGTGAGGAATCCTCCTTCGCGGACCCAATTCGCCGCCGGCGCGAGGGGCGGCGTGCGCGCGCTTACTTGCGCCTGATGCCGCCCTAGCCGAGGCTGCGGACGGTGGGGTCGGGGAGTACCCTGCCGTCCGCGGAAGCCTACCGCGAAGGTGCGACGCCCAAGTGTGCGAGGCGTCGCTCAAGTGAGGGTGCCCGTAGGGGCTGCCGCCTGCGGATCGCGGTCGTAACGACGCGGTACCCGTGATCCGCCGTAGCAAGGGCGGGTGGAGGCGCACGGTGGGTTTTTAGTGGGTGAGAGCCCCATTCACCCCGTTGTCTCCCCGGGCAGCGGGGTGTGCGGTAGGACATTTTTGCCCACCTAAAATAAAAAAAAAAAATAAAAAATAAATAAAAAAAAAATAAAAAAGAAAAAAAAAAAAAAGGGTGGCGACGCTTTTAATTTACTTGTCCCGTTCAAATTTTGCAAGTTAAATTTGACACACTTCCCGGTTTCCTATTCAGCTGAAATTTTACACGCATATGTATATCACGTGAAAATGCAATATTATGATGACATGGAGCTGATGATGGAGCTGGAAGGTGGACATAGGAAGTCTATAATGAAACGGCGCCACCCCATCGAGTTTGGGCTCGTATGATTTGTCTTGCCGAGTACTTTGTGTCTAGATGGTATCCAGGGGCTGATGATGAAGCTGGAAGGTGGCCACAGTATCTCTATAATCAAACGACGCAACCCCGTCGAATTCGGACATGTTTGATTCGTCTTGATGAGTACTTTGTCTTTAGATGGTATCAAGAGTCTGATGATGGTGCTAGAAGGTGGCCATAGGAACTTCGTTATAAAACACATTCGACATAACTTCAACGAGTTTGGACTCGTATAATTTGTCTTGATGAGTACTTTGCCTCTAAATGGTATCCAGGGTCTGACGATGGAGCTGGAAGGTGGCCACAGTAACTCTGTAATGAAACGACGCAACCCTATAGAGTTTATACCCGTTTGATTCGTCTTGAGGAGTATTTTGACAAGTTATGATCATTTTATTTCTGTTTAAATTATTTGTATGATGAACAAGAATGTCAATGTCAAATGTCAAACGTAAACACGTATTTATTTTGCTCCAAATAACAATAATCGTTTTAGGATTTAAAAGTGTTTTTTTCTTGTATATATAACTATTTTAAAGTAGGTACTTACTAGTAATATACCGTCTGGTGAGTTTTAAAGTTGATACTTTGTAAATATCAAAAAATGGCTACAAAACAATGCGCCGGATGCATGAATGTCATCAAAACTAAAGAAATTTTGCAATGTTTCTCATGCCAGCTATTTTACGACCTACTTTGTGCCAATGTAGTAGATAAATGTTTTAAATCTATGAGCCAGGAAAGCAGGAACCGATGGAATTGTCCCGCTTGTTGTACAAAACTACCTAAAGGCGGATAACACTAATACTCCTGCACGTTCTGCTCGATATGATAATCCAGCTATATCACCAAAATACTCACCAACTACTTCTGAATCCAATGTTACTCTTCGCAATAAGACAACTAAAAATCAACAATTTCAACAGTCTGAGGATACTGATTTAATCCAGCTGACACGAAGCGAGCTCCGAAGTATCATTAGATCAGAGATCGAAAGTGCGTTTAAAAAACTAGGTGATGATCAGTTCAAACGGACCCAAGATCTTATCAATGATTTTCAAACATCTCTTTCCTTTTTTAATGAGAAATATGAAAATAAGAAAACTAGTCTAGACCAGAATTCAAAAAGAATCGTCGATCTTGAAAAAAATAACAGTATCCTACTTAATTCTATTAATCTTTTATCCAAAAGAATTAATCTGATGGAACAGCATGCAAGGGCTAGCAATGTGGAGATTCAATGTATACCGGAAAATAGGGCTGAAAAGTTATTGAACACTGTAACTCAACTGAGTAAAGTATTAAACACAAAGTGAAAAATGTGAAATCGAAAATAACAGTCACGAGCAGGATTCGAACCTGCATATCCTGGATACCGTCCAGATGCTTTGCCAATTCAGCCATCGTGACTCTTGCTCCTGACTGCTAATTTCGATAACACATTCATACTTAACGTCTTTGGGTGACGCCTGCACCATCTGTCGGAAGTATTTTCATACATTATACCGACCAGGTCAACTTAATTTTACAATTAAGATTTTACCTAATAATGACGCAAACCCTATAAATATTTAGATATTTTTATATATATTTTTAGCATTTGACATGCTTAGCAACATACATTAAACACAAAGTGAAAAATGTGAAATCGAAAATGAAGTAAAGTAAGTAAAGTAATTAATTGCATACTGCAAGAGGCAGACATCCTTCACTGTACTAGAATTGCTAAGGAGGATACAAAAAGCAAAAGACCACGTTCAGTCCTCGTCAAATTATCTAGCCCGCGTCTCCGTGATACATTTCTTACAGCAGCGATTAATTATAACAAATCAAATCCTAATAATAAGTTGAATACAAGTCATCTCGGCATAGCTACTGACAAACCGGAACCCATTTATATGGTAGAACATTTATCTGCGAATAATAAAGCCATACATGCAGCTGCTCGAGCAAAAGCAAAAGAACTTGGCTATAAATTTGTATGGGTTCGGAGTGGAAGAATACTTATCAGAAAAACAGAGACATCTGCAAGTTTTGTTGTCAACAGCCTAGAAATACTTAAATCTTTAGATTAATCATAATTTGTGAATAAGGAAAAAGAGTATTTTAGTACAGGCGGGAAACGAACCTGCGACCCTTCCTATCCGGGGAAGTGCTCTAATCAACTGAGCTACAGTACTATCTTTAAGACATACCCAATCTCCTTATCACATTTGTCTTAACGACCAACGCCCTCTATCGGAACGCATTTACATGCATCCAATAGTAGCGGAGCATGTCAAGTGCTAAAATATAGATCAAAAAATCTTTAGATTAATATAATTTTAGATATATTTACTCATAATAATATTTTATACTATCTTGTTGGATTTTCACATACTTATATAATCACATTCAATCGTAAACTCAAAATATATTACCAAAATGTACGAGGATTAAGGACTAAAACGTCTGACTTTTTTTATGATATCTATACAGAATTACGACATTGTAGTACTCACAGAGACATGGTTAAATAGGACCGTGTTTGACTCTGAATTGTTTGACCAAAGATTTATTGTTTACAGACGTGATAGGGAGACTACTAAATATAATACACGCAAAGATGGTGGAGGTGTTCTTATAGCTGTATCAAAACAACTTAATTCGTGTCGTTTAAATAATTTTGAAAGCATTATTGAAGATCATAAGTATAAGAACTAATCAATATAATGTATTTAATATCTGCGCAGTATATCTGCCACCCCCATTAGATTGCGATACTCTAAATATATTTACATCATCTTCACAGAAACTATTGGATAAACATACACCGACCATTATTATTAATGATTTTAATCTCAACAATATTGGTGGTTGGTTACCAGACAAAAATAGTAACCATTTTATTAAACCTAGACTTTCTAGAATTTATCACCATAAACGACCTGTACCAATTTAACAACATACCGAATCATAACTGGATAATTCTTGATTTAATACTTAGCAAACGGTAGTACCGTTCTAAATGTATCTCGCTGTAACCACAGTCTTTCAATAGAAGACCTTCATCATCCTTCAATTACATTTGAAAAATAATATTTCAGAGAATATCATTGTCCTATTACGAAACTGCTTAGATGGTAACTATTTCATATACAGAGGACAACATTACCTTCAGATAGATGGCGTAGCTATGGGTAGCCCTGTAGCACCAGTATTGGCTAATATCTGGATGGAACATTGTGAATGCGACATAATGCGGTTGACGCCGGTAAAAATCTGGAAACGTTACGTTGACGACGTCTTCTGTATCATAAGAGTAATCAGCAGGATGTAGAAGGAATAAAAGAACACCTAGAATGCATACACCCGAAACTAAAGTTTTCTGTTGAGACGGAAACAAACAGATCGCTGGCCTCCCTTGACATAAAGGTCACAGTCAAACCTGACGGCTCGCTTTCGCACTCGGTTTATAGAAAACCCACACACACTAACAAATACCTGGACGCGTCATCTCACCATCATCCACGTCATTTAAAGTCCGTTGCTACATCTTTGGTTAACCAAGCTCATTGCCTATGCGACCCTGAACACCTCAAAGAGGAATTGTCGCATGTTCAGGAGGTACTTAAGAAAAACGGTTATAAAATGGATTGCAGATGACCCAGACGTAGATGCAAACGGCCAGCTAATTACGATGTAGACAGACAGCCGGTGTTCTTACCGTATGTGAAAGGGATAACTGATAAAGTTGGAGATGTGCTGCGGAGGCTATCAATAAAAACTATATATACACCCTTATCTAAAGTGGCGTAACAAGTCCGTACAGCAAAGGATATTATCCCATTCCGAACACCAGGCGTTTACAAAATTTACTGTAGCTGCGGGAGTTCTTATATCGGCCAAACAAAGAGATCCATCACCGAGAGACTGAAAGAGCATATCGCAGCCGTAAAGCATAGTCAGCCCGGCAAGTCAGCGATTGCGGAGTATCTACTGGAATCAAGTACAAATCCTGGATAGCGTTTCACGACCCTAAAATCCTCTCCACGGAACGCCATTTCTACCAAGGCTGATCCGTGAGGCGATAGAAATAAAAAAGTACCGAAATTTCAATCGAGGAGATGGTTTTAGGTTGTCATCATCGTGGAACCCCGTAGTGGCCAAGTGCCCGCGTCGCGATTTGTGTCTCAGAAAAACGGTCGACACCGTTAGTGTTGTGTGTAGGGACCTTAATACTTTGCGGTCAGAAAGTGAGGGTAGTTGAAGATACTCTCACACAATATAACCGACGAACATCTGCTCTCACCAGTCTACTCGTGACCACGGCTGGTGCAACTCAGCCGAAACGTCGAGGTTAGTCAAAATAATAGTATTTTGATAAGGTTAATGCGCGTATAGACCCGTTAAATATATTATAATGATTACATATCCTGCTTAGATGCAATTTAATGGCAAAACTGCAACACATGGAAAGGACATATGCAATTTATTTGCTGATAAATTTGCACTTGATTTTAATATAAACAGCACTACATATAACGTTCCCTCTACAATGCCTCTTGCTTCTCCTCTTGCTCTTTGCACTATATTAATATGTAAAGACGAAATCTTCCAAGCTCTCAAAGCTCTTGACGGAAGTAAGGGTGCAGGCAGTGATGATATTCCACCAATGTTCATAAAAAATTGCGCTAAAGACCTTACACCAGCATTGGCAATTATTTATAACAAATCGCTCGAAGAGGGTATCTTTCCTGATGATTGGAAGAAGGCACTAGTTATACCCATTTATAAATCTGGCCAAAAAAATCTGATTTATAATTACAGACCCATTTCAATACTTGCCATATTTGGGAAAGTATTAGAAAAATTGGTGACAAAGCGCCTGAAGTGGCATCTTAGGCACTATATGTCCGATTTTCAACATGGTTTCATCAAGCAAAGATCCACTACAACAAACCTTATGAGTTTTACGTCTATTCTAACGGAAAACCTCGACAAACGTATTCCAGTCGATACCATTTACACTGATTTTAGCAAGGCTTTCGATAAAATTGATCATCACCTCTTAATTAAAAAACTTGCTGGTATTGGCATAGATGACAATCTTATCAAATGGCAAACAATTTCATGCTCTTATCTCACTAACAGACTTTCCACAGTTGTGATTAACAGTCACTCGTCTTCAGTCTACACTGCAACTTCAGGAGTACCTCAAGGTTCTCACCTAGGTCCTATGCTTTTCAACGTTTTTATTAACGATATTTCATGTTGTTTCCAAAACTCATTTTTTTTCCTTTTTGCAGACGACCTCAAAATTCAATCCACAATTGACCAATATTTATTGCAAGATGACCTTAATAGACTGGCGCTTTGGTGCAACAATAACAATATGACCTTAAATATAAATAAATGTAACTACATACAATTTACACGAAACACCAATACTATCCCCAATACTTGTTATATAAATGGTGCACTTCTTCAACAACTAAAGAAAATCCGTGATTTAGGTATCCTTTTTGACGCACATTTAAAATTTGACACACACATTCTAAACGTCACTGCCAAAGGTTTTCGCACACTAGGATTTGTTTTGCGTAACTGCAAAGACTTTAAAAAACCATCTAGCAAGTTAATCATTTTTAATACTCTGGTTCGACCCATCTTAGAATACTGTTCTATAATATGGAATCCTTACTACGAAGTTTACTCTAAATGCCTAGAGAACGTGCAGAAGCGATTTCTCTACAACTTATCTTATCGTGATAACATGACATCCCAACTGACGAGCTTTTCAAATCGCCTTAATAACTATCATTTAGAATCTCTATTGCATCGCCGCAAATTACACGATTTAATTTTTTTTACATAAACTTTTTAACAATGCCGTAGATTGTAATTACTTACTAGATAAATTTAAAATTAACGTTCCTACACATTTACCCAGGAAAGGAAAATATAAACTGTTCAAAATTCCTCAGTCCAAAACAAACCTCGGTCTCTACGCCCCGGTCTTTAGCCTCTGCATGCAATACAACGCATTATCTTCCTTAGATTCACAGTTAGACTTATTTGGCAATAATCTCACAAAATTTAAGAAATGTTTAAAAATTTTAACTAGACCATATTCAATTTAATTTGTTTCATTACTTATCATCATCACTGATAGTTTTCATTTAATCATTGTATAACTAGTTTAATTTGTGTTTAATTTAAAGATAAGGCAAGTTGTGATATCCTATAATTAAGAGAGCGCACATAAACAATACCTCGTTATTTTTTAATGTTAATTGTAATTTATCTGTGTGTATCTTTTGTTGGATGTCTATAGTAAATAAATAAATAAGATATGTACAATTTTTAGCGACTTTGTGACATATTTTTATTAGATATATAAGATAAAATATAACCTATAAGATAAAATATAACCCTAAATAAGTTTGTGGTAGGGCTAGGGAGATGCCCTAGCCTGGAGCGCCGCGCGGGTAACCGCGTTGGAGCCCCGGCCTGCCAGGTGCTACAAGTGCATGGCGGTCGGTCACACCCGGCCGCTGTGCACCAACTGCTTTGACTGCAGCGGGCTTTGCTTCCGCTGCGGTCAGGCAGGGCACCAGGCGGCGACCTGTACTGCCACCCCACACTGCCCCGCATGTGCGGCGGGCAACCGCCCCGCCAACCACTGCATGGGGCGGGTGGGGTGCAGGCCTCCGGCCAAGTCAGGCCCTAAGAGGGGGGTGGGCAGCCAATCGGCCCCGGCTGCCCAACCCAGCGCGGCTGGACCGCCGCAGCGCATGGAGGAGGATATCGTGGTCTAGTTTATGGAGCACGACTCTATCCTCCTCCAAGGGAATCTCGGCCGCTCCGCCAGGGCGCAGGACCTCTTCCTGCAATCCATGGCGGAGCGGTCGATCGGTGTTGCCGTAGCCGCGGAGCCCTACATAGTCCCCGATCGCCCCAATAGGGCGGGTAGCGGGGATGGCTCCGTGGCGGTCGTCGGGTCGGTGGCGCCGCATTCCCCGCCCTTGTCAGTCAAAGACAAGGGCACGGGATATGTGGCGGCTGAATGGGGAGGGGTCACGCTGTATGGCGTGTACTTCTCCCCCAATCGTAGTCTGGCGGCTTTCGAGGTCTTCCTGCACAGCCTGGAGACCTCGATACGGCGTATGGCACCGAGCCCTGTGCTCGTGCTGGGGGACTTCAACGCCAAATCAACGGCGTGGGGGTCCCCCAGGACGGACCCCCGAGGTGCGGCGGTCCAAGAGTGGGCGGAAGCGGCGGACCTCGTGTTGCTAAACCGACGGTCCGCCCTAACGTGCGTGCGGCGCGGGGGCGGGTCGATAGTGGACCTTTCGTTCGCTAGCCCCGGTGTCGCCGCACGTGTAAGGAGCTGGCGAGTCCTGGAGGAGGTCGAGACCCTATCTGACCACAGATACATTCAGATAGAGGTCTCCCGGACCCTTCAGGGCGCCAGCAGGGGTCACGTGGCGGACAGAACTCCCGCTTTTCCGCGATGGGCTGTGGGTAGGCTCGACCGGGAGCTGCTGGTGGAGGCGGCCATCTTTCAATCTTGGCTGCCTCCCCCCCAGACGGGAGACGTGGGCGCCGAGGCTGGCCGCATACGCGGCATGCTTACGGAGATCTGCGATGCGGCCATGCCCCGCGTGCGGCGTCCGCCCCGACGGAAGGGGGTCTACTGGTGGTCCCCGGAGCTGGCGGACCTCCGTGCGGCCTGTATTCGTGCCCGGAGGTCCTACACCCGCAGCCGCCGTCGCCGAATCCGCGACGAAGAGCGGGAGGGCCGGCTGTATGCGGCGTACAGCAGTGCGCGCGCCGCGTTAAAGCTGGCCATCTGTCGCGCCAAAGACGCGAAAAGGCAGGAGATGCTGGAGGGTCTCGAGCGTGACCCCTGGGGACGCCCGTACCGCGCGGCGCTTAACAAGCTCCGCGCCCAGGGCCCCCCCCCTTACGGAGACCCTCCAGCCGGGCTTCCTCTCTGAGGTGGTTGAGGGACTATTCCCTTCACGGGCGGTGCACACGCCCCCGGTCATGGCTCCGCCAGATGACGACCGGGAGGCCGACGACGGGGAGGTACCGCCCGTGACGACGACGGAAATGGGGGCGGCGGCAGCGCGTATGCGGAGAAGCGCCGCCCCCGGGCCGGACGGGGTTCCCGCCCGAGTGCTGGCCCTGGTCCTCGACCACCTAGAGCCCCGCCTCAGGGGACTGTTCGACGCTTGCCTGGTGTCCGGACGGTTCCCTGACTGCTGGAAGGAGGGGAAGCTCGTGCTCCTGCCGAAGCCGGGACGGTCTCCGAATACAGTCGCGGCCTTCAGGCCCATCGTGTTGCTGGACGAGGCGGGCAAACTGCTCGAGCGGGTAGTCGCTGCCCGCATCGTCCGGCACCTAGGTGCGGTCGGCCCCGACCTGTCCGATGCCCAGTTCGGATTTCGGGCGGGTCGGTCTACGGTCGACGCCATCCTGCGCTTGAAGGCCGCGGCTGCGGAGGCCGTCACCTCGAGGGAAGTGCTGTTGGCGGTGTCGCTCGACATCGCCAACGCCTTCAATAGTCTGCCATTCGGCTGCATCAAGGAGGCACTCCGGTACCATGGAGTGCCCCTCTACCTAAGGCGGCTGGTGGCGGACTACCTCGACGGCCGCAACGTCCTCTTCGTGGACCGGGAAGGGGACGTTGTAAGGAGGGCTATGTCGTGCGGCGTCCCGCAGGGTTCGGTTCTAGGGCCGCTCCTGTGGGACATCGGCTACGACTGGGTCCTCCGTGGCCGGCTCCCCCCCGGGCTGGGCGTAATTTGCTACGCAGACGATACGCTCGTCACAGCCCGGGGCGGGACCCTCGAGGAGGCGGCAACGCTGGCCACCTCAGGAACCGCGGAGGTGGTCAGGCGGATCGAGGCGCTGGGGCTTAGGGTGGCCCTTGAAAAGTCGGAGGCCCTACTCTTCCATGGGCCCCGACGCGGCCCACCCGCCGGCGCCTCGATAACGGTCAACGGTGTGGGCTTTCCAATCCAGGCCCACATCAAGTACCTGGGCCTGGTATTGGATGGACGGTGGCACTTTGACGAGCACTTCCGCCGTCTTGCGCCAAAGCTCGTCGGCACGGCGTCCGCCCTCGGGCGACTGATGCCGAATTTGGGCGGACCGAGTCTCGCGTGTCGACGACTCTACGCGGGGGTAGTACGGTCAATGGCACTGTACGGCGCGCCCGTGTGGGCGGAGTCCCTGGCCGCTCGCAATAGGGCCCTTCTGTGGCGTCCACAGAGGGTCGTAGCGGTCAGGGCAATACGCGGGTACCGCACGGTCTCGTGCGATGCAGCCTGCGCGTTGGCCGGAACCCCCCCGTGGGATCTGGAGGCGAAAGTGCTCGCCGACGTTTATCGGCGGGCGTCGACGGCGCGGGCGGGGGGCAGCCGCCCCTCGCCAAGCGCAATCTCAGCGTGGCGGGAAGATGCCCGCCGCGCCACCGTCCTAAAGTGGAGGTCTCGGCTGGAGACGCCCCGGGCTGGTCTCTGGACCGTGGGGGCGCTCCAGCCGATCTTGGAAGAATGGGCAGGGCGGTAGCACGGGGTCCTCACCTTCCGGTTGGTGCAGGTTTTGTCGGGGCACGGTTGCTTCGGCAAATACCTGCACACGATCGCTAGGAGGGAGACGACCCCAGGCTGTCACCACTGCGACTGCGGCGAGGACTCGGCGCAGCACACGCTCGAGTCGTGCCCGGCCTGGGATGTGCAGCGCCGGGAACTCGCTGCAGTCATAGGCGTGGACCTGTCGCTGCCGGCCGTTGCGCGAGCGATGGTTGGCAGTGACAGGGCCTGGACCGCGGTCGCCGCCTTCTGCGAGGCTGTCATCTCGCGGAAGGAGGCGGCGGAGAGGGCCCGGGAGGAATCCTCCTTCGCGGACTCGATTCGCCGCAGGCGCGCGGGGCGGCGTGCGCGCGCTTACCTGCGCCTGATGCCGCCCTAGCCGAGGCTGCGGACGGTGGGGTCGGGGAGTACCCTGCCGTCCGCGGAAGCCTACCGCGAAGGTGTGACGCCCAAGTGCGCGGGGCGTCGCACAAGAGAGGGTGCCCGAAGGGGCTGCCGCCTGCGGATCGCGGAGAAACGACGCGGTTCCCGTGATCCGCCGTAGCAAGGGCGGGTGAGGGCGCACGGTGGGTTTTTAGTGGGTGAGAGCCCCACACTACCCCGTTGTCTCCCCGGGCAGCGGGGTGTGCGGTAGGACATTTTTGCCCACCTAAAATAAAAAAAAAAAAAAAGGGAGATGCCCTAGCCCTACCACAAACTTATTTACGGTTGGCTTCTGATCTGTTTCGTTTTAGCTGACCTACTAGTATTTACACAGTACGATTACCTTCCTGAACTACACGATCCATTAAAGGGGACAATTGGCGACCTAAGAATAAGATCGGAGTCAGATTTTTTTACCTGTAATGATAACTGTTATTTAAGAGCCGGGACCCACTATTTAACGTGCTTTCTAAAGCATCGAGCAGGCTAGGCATCCACAAATAGGTGTAAAATTTTGATCACACATCTGTTGCCAGCCGAACGAAAATTGGTTATCCTTTCGGATGGTTTAAACTGCATGTGCACAATTAGGCTACGTCTTCCTCAAGCCAGCTAGCTAGTGTCTGCATTTAACAATTTCCGAGACAACTTTAAGCAAAGTAAATAAATGTCCTTGTCTCGTAAGGCATTTGAGGAGTTAACGATGACAAATTACACCTCGTCTTGAAACAATTATCTGTGGATTATAAATATTTGGTCCATGTGTGGATCATAGCGTAGTTTGTAACTGAATAACATTAAAGGTGGACACCTTTTTAAAGCATTCGATAAAGTCAACAATTTTGCCGTTTGTCGGTTTGGGAATAAACGTATTGATATAATACAATAAAACAAAATACATATATTTTTGAAGTGTAAACTTCTTTAGGCGCGTTGAGCCCTTTTTGGGTTAACAAAAATCATGGAACTCGCGTCATCGTCACCGAAAGCTTTGGTCACGTGACATGTTAACGATAACACTATATCAGTTCCTATTAGTTCAACTTATTGCACTGCGCCAGCTGTGAATGAAGAAATAATTTAAATAATACTTTTTTTTATGAATGAATGAATAATTTTGATTTACAAGTTCCGTTACGAATGCGGGCGGTCAGTCAGCCTCACTCTACAGATTCTCCGAAGAGATTGCATTTCGCCCGCCTTGATTTTACTCTCATGCTCCTTTTTGTATACCCAACTCTCGCTTCCATAATAATAACGTTGGGACAAGCACAGTGTTGTGTATTACAACACATACCTTCTAGTTGAGTTTGACTGACTTTTTCTGTTGACGTTGTCTCAATGCTCCGCTCACTATATTTACCGCATTTATTCTTCTCTATATATCAGTGATGTACCTTCCACCCCGTCTGAATCCACATACAAGATATACAAATTAATTTACTGAAGAAAATAATAATAATCACATTAAATGACAAAATCCTAATGCAAATAAGTAACCTAGAAAACAATAAGTCTTACATAAGTTCAAGTGACTGAGATTCAAAATAACAAATTCTTTACGAAATAAATAATTATAATTGTAACAATCCACAATATCACATTCACACTAAGAATACTTTGCTCTGGCAAGTCATTTATTATAAGCTTATTAGTGTTTCCCTATGGGAGAGCTCAAATACGTTGTCTAGAGAAACTTACAAAGATATAATACTATAAAGTACTGGAAGTGTACTATTAACAGACTTCAAAAATGGACAAGGCAAATTATTTTCGGCGTATCTTGTTTTTGTGTATATTCAAAATTATATATTTTTGACAGTTTGCTGTGTCTTTCAAGACTAAATACTACATATACGAAATGTTTTATAATTTGATAGCAATAAATAATTAAAGAATTTAACAATAGATAATTTCATTTAGCTTTAATAATATTAGGTACTTATAACGTAACTACTAAATCTAGGTAGGTACCTAGATTTGACCATACACCATACCATACTATAAAATAATCCGTAATAATAAAAATATAATTAACACCGTCTGAATACACCATAAGCCCGTAAGATTTTACTAAAAAGATAAATCCTGTAATACTGAAAACTTTAAATACAAGTAATACAAAACCATATGCATAAAATACGTCAATGTTTTACCTAGATTACAATCTAAATGCTTTTCAAAAGTACTCTCATAAAGTGTATTAATGTAACATACTTACAAAATTATAAGGCATAATCATTTCCAGATAGATTTTAAATTACATTCTCCGTAATTGTAAGCTGTTTGCATATCGTTGTAATTGGTCGATGGATGGATGGATCCTCAGCTTTCCAAATTATTCTCTCTCTTATAATTTATTTAGCCTTTATATCTAATAAAATTTCTTACGCCCTTTATCCGTCACAAAATAATAAGGGTTGATTTTTAAATAACACAAAACACTTTATTTTGGGGCTATAATGTAGCTAAATATGTTTTTTTTTTAATAAACGCTAACGATGACTATAGTTGCTACATACAACAGTGAAACAATAGAAACACCAATCCAGACTCTGAGAAGTTATATAGTATAAATTATTATTTGTTTATAGATATCAGGAATTTTTATTGACCATAACATTGTCTTACAGACAGAAGCGCTACGATCAGCCGTTTTTTCACACTCTCGTTCCAAACTCGCCTGGATAAAACAATGTCTACTAAAATTCGTACTATTCCAACTCCCAAGCAATAAGTTTTGTTCTAGCGTGAACAATAAATATTATTAAAAATGTTTGTTTTATCTTACAGAATAATAATACTGGGACAGCGAGAATTTCACTACAAGAAGTGGCTTATACATGGAAATAAATAATTATATATTTTATTTTATATGATATATTATAACATAGTCGAAGCATATGTGAAATAATTATAAATGTATACCTACTTACTACCTACATGTATATATTTTTTTCCATGTTTCCAATAGAAAATTGCTGATCAAAAATATCTAACAATGTTTTCGAGACTTGGTAATATCAAAGTATAACTTATTAATATGACGGAGAAAATTATATTATGTTGCAATTTGAATTTATTGGCATATTCTAATATAATCTAACAAAACTAATATTATATGAATGTGATGTGACCGAAATTAAACTGTTCTTGCCACCCGAAGCCATATTTTTATTATAAGTAGCATAAAAATAAATTTACTCTCCGTATCGAAGTCACAAAACTTATTCTCGAATTCAATTACACCTTTCTCTAGGTCCCGTAAATAACACTATCGATAACATATGTATTATTTTGTTTGTGCATATACATCTTTATGTTACACGGTCCCAATTTTGTTTGGCGTTCGATCTTTTTCATATTCATTTGTATTGGAAAGTAATATTCATATGTGAATTTGCACAAACAAACTTATATAAAACTATTGGGTTTATAGCATTATCCCCAGCGATACTTAAATAACAAATTTATATATCATTACTTGCATTTAAAGCAGCAGTCCTTCATAACAAATCACTGCAACGAGTGGTGTTCTGCTTGTACTTCCTAAATTTTACAGCTCCCTGCTGGCTATGAATAACTAGACCATTTAGCTGCTGAGAGGCTAACTTATACATCTTTTTAGTTATTTGGTAGCATGTCCAGTAAACGGCAGAACAGGTTGTACCATAAATCTTTAGCAGCATTCCTGAAGATTATTATACCTACTTCCTATAATATAACTAAGTAAAAACTATGCAAGCGGTATCACATCTTGAACTAATAATAAGCATAAATATCATAAGTAAAATGTAAACAGTCCGTGCCCCAGAATTAAGTTTCAAAATTTGATATCTTGAGAAAACAAAATTGTTTGTAAGTATAAGGCTGAAACGTCAATTACTGGTGAAATATCAAAATTAAAGCTTGAAACATGATAAAGCGTAAGATAAACAAGTTATTGTATACTCCTCCACAATTTAAATCTCACAATTGCACTTAATTTTGTATTACAGTATGAGGTGACTGGTGAATGATTGAATAGATGAAGTAATGACATATAAATTATACCTCAGATAAATTTAATTAATTATATATAATTTATTAACTTAAACATCTAAAATGTCAGCATTTTATTTAGTACAAAAACACTAGTCGTATTTATTTTTGAGAGCTTGCTATTATGTATCTGCTATACTAATCGATTGTGACGGTTTATATTTATTTTAATGAAAAACAACTATATTACCAAAATCGGCACGATCAGAATACGGAGTACGTAAAAAGTTAAACAAGCCATGTCTCGCTATTCACCAGCCAAGACGTATAGCAAGCTTCCATTCCGATGTCTTTGAGTCTATTTTATGGTGGAAACGTGAGTCTAGGGCGGTACTTAACCGATCGTAAATCTAGCCAGACGATATACCCGGTCTATGTACTTACTTAAATTTTATATACATATAATCTGTATTAATTTATAGAGCGCTAAATTATATATAAGAGAAGCGAGGAATCTCGCCTAAAGATCACATTGCAAAGTTGCAGTGAGGAGGCTCGCTGCCTCGTAGGAGATCGTACGTTACACCCTGATGACACTGACAGTCATTATTGTTTGTGACTGCCGCAGAATTGCATCATTGGGGGCCATAAATGTTTCTGCCCAAACTGGAGTCCCAAACCATGACGTAGTCCGCGCGATATCCACGTAGCCTCCTGCAGGATGTGCAATACTCACCGTATTGCACATCCTGTAGGATGCAACTAAAACTAAGAATGCAACATCAAATGAGTAAAGCTATTTTGTAAATAAAGCATAAGTCTAAGGAATAAAAGTAAAAAAGAAACTACTACTTTAATTAAGTGGTTTTTATTTAATTCACGTCCATCCAATGTATACTGATAAATGGAGAGCCGGTTTTTTTGTTTGGTTATACTGTGAAAACTTCTGAACCAATCGGAATAATATTTATACCATAAGATGCAACGTGTTTCGGAGAAGTTTTAGTATATGATATGTTGGTGATTACTTATCCAGAACCTACATTTTTGATGTGAAACATCTAATGCGGAGGAAAGGTAAACCGGATATTAGCAGTAGTGGCGACTCTTATAACTAAATAAATCCCCGCATACGAAGTTGCGGTTACATAACTAGTATGCTATAAAGTAGATCATTTTACTTAAGATAGGTACTGCTTGAGCGTAGTGGATTATAACTTTATACTACTAGTGCATTCTGCGTTTATACTTCTTGTTACAATAAATTAGTCTTTGCCAATCTATCTATCAGTCTACCGTTATCCACTTTTGGAGAGTGGGCTCTCCATAAGAGTGCCACAACTAGTGGTCCGGCATCCAATGGCTCCCTACGGCATCAACCAGATCATCGGCCTACATGGTGGGAGGCCGGCCTACGCTGCACCGTCCAATATGTGGTCACAACTCTAGAGCCTTTCTTCACCAGCAGTTCAAAAACAACATTTGCTTCACGTGCATAATCCATTGAAAGTCTCAGATTATGTTCATAGTTGCAGCATATTTAATAAGATCATGAGCTGAGTGAGTAATTTTATTAAAGCAAGAGGGTCAATAGCAGCTGAGGTTGCTAGAATAACCCAACCCTAACGTTAACCATACCCTAGGTGTTTCCAAAATATATATGATTTATTTCTTTTACTAATAAACATTTCAAGGCTATGAGGCCAAATTATAGAGACGAAGTATGATTTATTTTGCATGAAAGTCCTTTCCTATATACTATTTAAAGATTCCTTCAAGAATCTTCGTCTGGATTAACCGTAAAATAAAACAAGGATTAGGGTAAATTTACATAATTTTGAAGAACACACCCGTACCTCAACATTATGTAATTGCCAAAAATGCCCGCCAGTCTGTGGTAGTTATATCAGTTTTACTAAAATAAAATCAGCTACAAATTGGGTATAATTTATAGCTAGACATTTCAATAATGTTAATAAAAATAAATCGACTTTGCCGCGCTGTAATCGGGTTTTCGGATTGGCACATTCTGCCTAGCCAGCACTGAAACTGGTGTAAAAAGCGCAGGTATAGTCAAAAGCCGACGCGTTCAATTTTATTCATCTTTTTGCAGAAATCGACTGTTCAGTTGTTATTGCGTTTTATAGAGGAAAAAGTAATAATGTTGAGGGACTAAGCGAGAAATACATTTTTGAAGGGATATTTAATTTTGAGAGGGAACTTATTTCTCGGTAGTCGCTATATACTGTCATCTTCTAAATTAAAGTACAGCGTATATTAGACGTTATTTCGGTATATCTTTAATTAATTTGTGGATGAAATTTAATTTTATTATTTGGTTCAATTGTGAAAATATATAAACTTAAATATATTTTGGAATTTATTATAATTGTTACATATTAAGTTCAGTTAATCAACTAATAGGAACTTACATAGAAAATTGGCGTTATGTATGGAAAAAGCAGAACATTATTTTAATTAAGTTATCAAAGTATGTACCATTCTTATTTATGCACTTTTGCCATTTTATCGGCACTTAATTAATCACTTTGCTTCCGAGAATCAATAAAATCCTTGAAGGCAGTTTTGACAGCATCGGAATTGGTTCTTTTTCCTTGCAAAAAGTTGTCAAACTTCTGGAAAAAGTGGTAATCTATTGGAACAAGGTCCAGGGAGCACTATAAGTGTCGAAGACATTACAATCGTGCGCCTCTAATTTAGCAACCGTCTGTTGTGCAGTGTGTCCTAAAGCAGCAGTGGGCCAGTGCAATAGACCAATATCGTTGTTTAACGGCTAGCTTTTCCATCATGGTTGGAACCAAAAACGTCCCGTATTTTCTTTTACCATAGCTTCTCCATACAGATCATTAATCCTGGCGCAAAAACAAACAAATCGCTAAATAAATTGGAAACACAAATACAGAGCCTACATTTGAAATAAAGTTGAATTCCTAACCAAACACCAGAAATTTTAGATCTATATTTTTTAGCATTTGACATGCTCCGCTACTTTTCAAGGTATAAATTATTTGTGAATAAGGAAAAAGTTATTTTTAGTAGGAGCGGAAATCGAACCCGCGTCTTTTCCAATCCGGGGAATATATATATATATATATATATATATATATATATATATATATATATATATATATATATATATATATATATATATATATATATATGATAGCGGAGCATTTCAAATGCTAAAAAATATAGATCTAAAATGTTTAAAAAATCACGCCATCAAATAGTATGAATTTTAATTGCAAAATTAAACTTACTATATTGGATTAATGCATGTAAATGCTTACCGATAGATGGCGTTGGTCGTAAGGCAAATGTGATGAGGAGATTGCGATGATCGAAAGATTGGTAGGATAGCTCTGTGGCTTAGAGCACTTCCCCAGATTGGAAAAGAAGCGGGTTCCCGCTCCTACTAAAAAATCTCTTTTTCCTTATTCACAAATAATTTATACTTTGAAACACCAGATATTTGAGATCAAAGTGACCAGTTTGACAAAACGCTAATATCATATGTAAGGACCTAATATTTCAATCAAACACGCTTTTCTTTGCTCTTTATCATCTACCTATCTGTTTCCTTTGAGATGGTGATGCGCTAGTGATGTGTCTGGTCTTACTCGTGTCTGTAGGCTACGGTGTCCGCTTATCATCAGATATGCTTGATTTCCACCCATGGAGTACATAATAAATAAGTAAGTAAGTAATAAGTATTAGTAACATTATTGTCTATTACGTATCATATTTACATATATCATATATTTGCTGTAATGTTGAGCATAGTGATTAGGACACCGGTATAATATTTGATTAACGATAAAGAATCTTCTGAATATTTTAATTATCACAAAAAAAAAATTATTCATGCAAGTGGATAAATAGAGCTTTACTGCGAGCAAGACTCCTGCCATCCCATCTAATCCGGAGAAGTTCTCTGGAACTCTAAGCTGTCGCAGTCACCTAATGGTGACCCCCACCTCACACTGACACACCTAATGGTGAAGTGGAGCTTCACATTTTACATACTCATTATTTTTTAAGTAGGCATATTAAATATTTCGTAATCAAGTCACAAAAAGTTAAGGCACACGATGGCTAATAATGAAAAGACATAGGTCAAAATAATGTGGTAGAGACGTTGTGTTACTCTATAAGCGTCCTATAATAGTAAAGTGTACTTGTGCAAAGCGAGTGCGAATTACTAGTTTTAAATAATAAACATCTATTTTGATCGTAATCTTAAACCATTAATAGTAAATGTAACATAAGTGTATAACCATTTCTTCAAGCAGTATTTCCTTAGGCTGTAAAACTTTCTGAGATGTGATGAATACGAAGATCCTTTTAGTTTCTCGGTACAAAAGTAGCGTGTCGTCCAATCGAGACGTATTGTTTGGTGTAACCTGCTCTATCGCTCAACAAATATACGTGCTAGTATAGTCTATGTATTATTTACGATTAGGTATATTTGGTTGAGATTTTATGCTACTTGTAGGCAGGAAAACTAAATTCCTTATACTTAAGGTGGACTCTTTAAAAGAGGCGTAAGATCGCTTTATATAATACAATTACTGGCATTTACCCTAATAAAGCGAGTTATTTTAATATTTTTGATCTGTATTTTAGCACTTGACATGCTGAGCTACTTTAAATAACAAATTATTTGTCAAATGTGGAAAAAGATAACTTTTAGTTCGAGCAGGAATCTAAAACTTGCGTTTCTTCCAATCCGGGGAAGTGCTCTAACCGGTATGCCATCGCACTGACCAACGGCCATACCCAATCTCCACATCTCATTTGTCTTTACGAACGCGGTGAGCGGTTTCGCAGCGCACGTTAATATAGCTCCTAACCAAAATGTTTTAGTTCGATACCAGTATCTTCAATAATCGCACAACTTAGCTAATATACACAAAACTATAATAAATTGTAGACTTAGAGCTTCCTCGAGAATCACTCTACCTATTTGTGAAAATTGTATGAAAATTTGTTGGTTATTTTTGGCTCTCTTGTGTACAGACAAATCAGATGAGTAAAATTATTCAAGTAACTTGTTTTGTTTACCCATGACTCGTGTCTTCATCAGCGTATATTTCAAAATTGGGTCCTTAGAAAAATTTAAGACGAACAGTAGTTTAAAATATTCTACGGCATTATTATTTTTTTACGTGGCGAAATGTTTTCCTTTATCTTAATTCACTCTACTAAATTTTATCTCATTACGTTCAATAGTTTAAGCGTGTCTTATAGACAAATATTTTAAAATACCTTTACATATTTTGGCATTTATAATTTATTAATGGAATATCTGGTTCAATATAAATTTTACAAAATATCACCGAATTATATCACCACATAACAGTCTAGTTAAATTGATGCAAAATAATTGTTCTAAAAGTCGTTCTGTTTTAAAGTTATATAAAAGCTTTTAGCTGATTTACTAATTAAGTAAATGGACTAAAGCGTAGCGTGGCATTGATTTGCATGTGATGGTTTTGATCCCACGGGGAGGATTCTTTGGATTTATAACAGTTTAGTGATTAAGTTTACTTTAGCTAGTCAACTTGTTCTAGAAGTATTCAATGAAGTTTTTATTGTTTTTGTTGCCAGCAATAAGTTCTGAGGACAGTTTAAGTGAGAGCGTGTCATCCTCTTCCAAGTTTAATTGTCTACCAATGGCTGTTGATTCACGTAATCATATAAGCTAGCAGCACTACTACTATTTTATAATATAAATCAATTTATTCAAGCACTTTTGATGAAACGTTTGTAATATGTTTCTTTTTTTGGCAACTGTAGTAAAAAACTTCAAGGAACTAAAACTTCGACCGCATCGAGGTCTTATCATGTAGGTTCATTGTAATATCGTAGTATAAAATTTCATAATGCCAGTGGCAGCTGATGCAATATTAAAATTTAAATATCGAGCGCTTGTGTCGCCCGACATTCAATTTGGTGGAAAATCTCTCTCCAAAGCCGGCGAACATGTAGTAAAATAACCGAAATTGATGGTGGTTACACAGGATCATTTTAAAAATGGTGTAATGCAATAAATATCGTTTTGACGTGAATATATTATAAAACAAAGAGTCTGCACTTCTGAAGCTAATGAAAGGGATTTATAGAGAGCCTAGAATTTTATGAGTTTTATTTGTATCACGATCTGTAAAGACACTAGAGCCACTGTAATTCTAATTAATATTTTACGAAATTCAATATCCATAGATGATATGTACTGGTTAGAGAGTTCTATTCTCACAGAGCTTTATTGGATCTCTGTGTGGTCAACTTTGAATTAACTTTGTATCGCTTAATTACATATGTTTGTAAAATACACACTAGCACAGGATGCGATATCACATGATTGCCTTAAAAAATACCTATGCTTAGCTTGAAATGATTATCTTCTATACAAATAAATAAAATGGGAGTGGCTGCTTGTAATGTTGAAATAAATTTAAATTAAATAGCAACTGCTTTTACTGAATTTATCCCATATAATATTTTTTTACTAGGTACCCCGATGCTTTGATTACTTTACATCTAGTTTATAGCAAGACAGAGAATAAAAAGTATCGTATTATTATGCTAATTCAAGGTATCATCAGTATAACCAACAAATTTCATCCAAATCCGTTTCGACGTATTTAGACGTTATTGGAAAAACACCCAAACATCTTTACAATTTTTCGCATTTTTTATATTAAATATTGTTGTTATACTACAGACGAGTTTAAATAGTATAGAATATTAAATAATGTTGTTATTCTACAGACCTCAACTTGGCACGAATAGAATTTATTAATTAAGGAAACCTTTGGAATTATTGAAAATCTACGTAAAGCACTACGTATCGTTCGTAATATCTACGTTTCCTAACTTATGAGAAAATAACTACATCCTTGTTGGTAATCGGCTATATACTTCCCTTAATAAACAATCTTCTATTCTTCAACAAATATTCATTAATCAATATCTCAAATGTGATCCTTTGATCCGTGTCAACAAATTAAACATTTTGTCGTTGGCACGTACACAATATACCTAGCTCCTTGTGTACACTTAAAACTTCTTGCTAAACCGTGTGCGGCGCCACAGTCAACGAATCAATACACCTTGTTGCTTAGCAACGATTGTGTTGCAAAATAAACAATCACAATTGAGTTCTGTCTGGAACTAATTTAATTAGTTATTTTATTGCTTGTGTCAATATTTTAGATTGTTTAGGTTTCGCATCTTGTTTTTATGATAATTTTATTTAAGCACGATGGTTTTGCTACCGCCATGTACTGCAGAAATATGTGGAAAAGATTTTCGTAGTTCCTTAAAAAAACCAAGCCCCAACTATCCTTATGGCAAGAAGAGGAAACCAAGAGTTGTACCTGCCTTTACTGTACAAGGTAAAACAATTTGTGTTAATTAAACATATTATCATACATTTTAGGTAGATTAGGCGTAAAAGGCATAAGCGCTTACAAGTCAGGCTTGGTCACTGTACCACTGAAGTAATGCCACATAGTACCAGTGGCCCACCAACACAGGCGGAGAGACGGCACACGGCGGGTTTCTTTTGTGGGTGAGGGCCCCACGCTACCCTGTTCGTTGCCCCGAACGACGGGGTATGCGCTTAGGTACATTTTCCCGCCTTAACAAAAAAGGATCATTTTTTTCCCGCCTTAACAAAAAAGAAAGGCTTGAACACTGTTTTAATTGAGGGCTAAGTCCAGTAATAGCTGAACTTATTGATTGAATCAGGAATATGAAATTGAAAGAGCCCTCCAAATTAAGGTAAAGCAGTATTTTCATGGCAGTAGAGCAAATTTCTCATATCCACTACCGAGACAATAAAGTGTGGCTCGTGTATGAAACTATATGAAAAATATTCTTCTTTTACACCAGTTCAGCTAAAGCGCGGTTGGGTCGTTAAGTGGAAATTGATCCTATATTAGTTGCTAATAAACTTCTCTTGATTGTAAATTATAAAGTTAGTGTTTGCAAAATTGTTTTACAATTTGTGTAGATTTAAATTTTAATATAATGAATAACGAAGGCATTATATTTTAAAGACAAATGCCTGCATTAGGAATTTAGCCAATTACACACGATATTTTGTTAATTTTATCTTATCTCACCTCTTCCAGCTCTACAAAAGAATACAAGAGTCATACCACCACCAAAATGTGGAGTCTTTGATCCTCAACCACAGAGACCATCTATGTTCAGGAAATGTTACCTGCGAGGAGAGTTTCCAGTCTGCATCGAATTTACTACATTTGGGAAAAAGCTTGCATGGAAGGTATATTATGGTTTATAGATATTTAAAAAAAATTATTATAATTTCAAAACAATGTAATAAATATGGGTCTGTAATAAGTATTTATTAATAAATATTTTATTGGTTTGATCTCTTCGCGGTATAAAGAGCTTTGAAATAAAAAGTAGAAAAGAGTACATTGCTTTGAAATCGCAGGGCAAAGCCAACATGCTAAGCATCAGCGAGATAGTGTGCCAGCCACCTGAGATAAAAGGTCGCAATCGTGATTGTAAATGTAAAAATAGCAATATAAGCGTTTTCTACATGAATTGAGCTTGTTGAAGCTGGCAGGATATATTTGTATATTAGAGGCATTTCATTATATTGAACTGTGCAACTTAACGTCTATGCGTATTGCTGGTATACCTTCAACTTATTATGTTATAAAACTTATTTATTTTCTATAGAAACAAGTTTTTTGACGGCTTAGAAATAAACTCCGAAACTATATCAGATTTTACGCAAGCAAAGTAGACATACGATTTATATGAAGAACCTAATAAAACGTTTTCTATGAGTCTTTAATTCCATATTCTTGGAAATATATTCTTTTCGAAAAGGAAATTCTTTCTAGTCTAGAGAATATGGAATTCATCTTTTTGTTTTTGCATTGTATTTATATGTAAAAATATTAATATAAAATCTCCTAAATTTCTGAGAAAGACATAAATTTATAATATTTTAATTTATTGTACAATATCTGTTTTATTGCTTAACTTGAATAAATTTTTCTAATTTTTTTATTTAGGTGCCCATAGAAAAACTGGATTTCCATCATTACCTTCCTATGTTCTTCGACGGCCTCTCGGATGCGATGTACCCCTTCAATTTCATAGTCGAGAAAGGCATTAACGACTTGGTCACTAAAGGTTCCTATAAAGTCTTACCAGTGGTGCCCCAATTGATAATCCCTATCAAAAGTAAGTGTTCAAAGTATTGTACGAGTTGTCATTAATATTTTGGTATTCATTTTATATGTTCTATGCATTTAGTGAGTAGTGTAATTATGTAACTAAAAACTTTTCTACTAAAATCTTGCAAATACGTTAAAACGCGACATATTTATATATAAAATATAAACAGTTACAATGGGATTGAAATTCATCCGTAACTGAAACAAAAAAATATCAGTAATTATGACCAAAAATAGAAGCATTTAAGTAGTGATGACATCCTGAGAACTTACCTGTGAAACGTGCAATTATTATTGTTTATATAATTTATATCACAAGCACTCACGTAACAAACAAACATTGTATTTAACAGTTATAATAATATAATAAACAAGATTTATAACAAAAATAAATCATAAAACCACGAAGCTAGTTTCAAGCTTGTTGACTTTAGACTATCTGTCATTCAAGCAGCTTACAATGACATTAGATTCGCTTTTCTCTTCCTATATATTGCCGTATAAAATTATCTTCTAGTTCACACGCTTTGGTGATGTATACGTGTATACTATATCTATGGGTAGTACTATTATAAAACGGATTTTAATAAAACTTTTTCTAGTTGATAGTTATTGATTAGGCTTGAAAACTGGTGACTGTTATTTTCGTTTTCACATTTTTCACTTTGTGTTTAACTGGTATACAGTTTCTCTTGCTACTATATCGGGAACCTGAGATATAATCTAAAAATAAACTTTTGCCTGCGGGCACAGGCTAGTATATTCATCGCCAAAAAGTGCTTCACTAACGTCATCCTTCTGAATAATTTTAAGTGTTTTTTTTATATCTTACGGTTACGACGTAAAATTTTTCATGCTACATTTTGTAGTCTGAATTAATTTTATTCCACCTCTAAGGTTTATTTGATCAGTATTCACTCTATCGTAGTAGGTACCTCAGATTTATTATCTTTACATAAAAGACATCTTTGACTTTGAAGTTAAACATATTATCTACTCAACGTTGAGATTTGCTACTATAAAAGAATGGCCTTCTTTTAAAAGGATATTTATCATAGAACGCAAAGCCATTTTATAAAGTACCTACAGTTTTACAGATATTAAATGACACAATTTTTGTAAATCTTTTAATTTTATTTTAACTGCTTTTTGTTTTCAGTGAAAGACTTTCCTCATTCTTTCCTTATTACCCATTATCTTCATCGCCTATCCCTTTCCTTGGAATTGACAATGCGTGAGTGATGCCTCTGGTGTTGAAACTATTTATAGGGTACAGTAACCGCTTACCATCAGGTGGACCGTATGCTATTTGCCACCTTTGTAGTATGAACTAAAATCGAAATGTTTACAAATTTCGATTTTAGTCCACAATCAGTTTTATAAATTTAAATGCTAAATAAAAGCCAATGCAATGTTTGGATATATAATACTCATCTCATATTATCAAACTCTTTCAAAACTCTACTTTAGTATGAGTCTGCAAAGTTTAGACTCTTCCAGAAAAATCTGCATGCAGTAGATACAAGTTTAGTTTCCTTGTGAGATTTTCACTCAAAGCGCAGTTATTACCACTGCACATAATTTCAATAATAGTCTATTATATGATAAAGCTCATTAAAAATATAGGTATCTAAATTCTTAATTTTGATCTAGTAATTTAAAAAAATGTTAATAAAGCCGTCTCCATATAATATAGGGTTTTTATATCAATGACTATATAGGGTACATTGGTAAATAATGATTCTAAAATGTATTTTATTTTGTTCATAATACAGATGCATTAGGTACAAAACGACCACGCGTCATCTGCCATACGCTCAAATGCATCCAGATGTTGGTAACGGGATGTGACCGAGTCGGAGAAGCCTTTGTACCATACTACAGACAGATACTGCCTATACTCAATCTCTTCAAAGATAAAAACCGTAAGTTGTTGGTTTAATATTTTTATGAGCTAGTTAAATTAAAATTGTCAAATATATTTTTTTTCTAGACACTATAGATGGGTTCTCTGGTTTTTGGCTTTAGCGTCCCAGAGACAGACGCAATTCCGCCAGTGTCAGTGACAACGTTAGTGTCAGATGGGTAATTATTAAAAACTTATGTCGCAAAATCTTCATGACAGTGCCGAAATGCATCTTTATCACTAATTACACTACAAAAACAATTTTATGGCATTAGAATCACCGTAAATAATACGTTAATAATTCGGTATCTTAATATTAGTGCATATCATAATAACACGCTCAGAGTAGTACGTAGTTTTGTCATTAAGGATATACAGAGGTGTATCGAAAATATATCATTTAAGAATTTCGATCATCAATTCAATATCGAACAAATAATAATAATATCATCCATAAAGTTCATCCTACTTTATGCACCTTCCTAGAATAATGTATGGGGCACTGGAGAACAGCTCTTAGCTATCCAGCGTGTCGGCAGACTCTGGTTCGCTGCGGTGAGCTTATAAGGATTGAGCGGGGTGTATTCCAGGGTGACAGTCTGAGTCCTTTATGGTTTTGTCTAGCCATGAACCCTCTCAGTACACTATTAGAGAGTTCAGAGCTAGGCTACAGGTTGCGAGGTGATGGTCGTGAAATATCCCACCTGTATTACATGGATGACCTTAAGTTGTTTGCCTGCACCAGATTTCAACTAATAGAGTTACTAAAGTTAACCAAGTCCTTTAGTAATTCGATTGGGATGGAATTTGGTATAGACAAATGTGCGGTCATGCATGTAAAACGGGGAAGAGTAGTGGAATCCGAGGGAATTCAACTCTCGGATTCTACTTATTTACGACCTCTTCTCGTTACTGATACCTATAAATACTTGGGTATGCGGCAAGCTTCAGGCATTAGTGAGTTGGACATGAAACAATCGTTGCGGGAGCGCTTCTTTGGCCGCCTGAAGAAAGTACTAAGTAGTCTTCTATCAGGTGGAAACAAGGTGCGCGCCTTCAACGGCTGGGTCATGCCACTTCTTATGTACTCTTTCGGCATACTCAAGTGGACTCAGACTGAACTTGACACCTTGAATAGAAGGGTCCGCAGTCTCTTGACCGCAAATCGTATGCATCATCCTCGTTCATCAGTTATGAGGTTGTACATCTCACGAAAGTGTGGAGGTCGAGGTTTCTTAAATGCCAAGACCTTGCACAATCGTGAGGTGTGCAACCTTAGGGAATATTTCCTGCATACTGATAGGGATATGCATCGTGATGTGGTCACTGTAGATTCCGGACTCACTCCACTCTCCTTGGCTAAGGAGAACTGGCGCAGACCAGTAGTGCTGAGTACTGATGAACGCAGGGCCGTATGGCAGAGCAAGGAGCTCCACGGAAGATTCTACCGGGCCCTACATGGGCCTGATGTAGACTTCTTAGCTTCCGTGTCCTGGCTACGTTTTGGTAACCTCTTTGGGGAAACCGAAGGTTTTGTCTGTGCAATTGCTGACGAAGTTATCATGACGAACAACTACCGGAGGTATATCCTTAGGGACGGTACTGCCGATATCTGCCGTGCCTGCCACCGTCCAGGTGAGTCCCTTAGGCATATTGTCTCGGGTTGTTCTCGTCTTGCTAACGGCGAGTACTTGCACAGACATAACCAAGTGGCCAGGATCATCCACCAACAACTTGCTCTGAAATACGGGCTTGTGGACGTCGAGGTACCTTACTACAGGTATACAGCTGAGCCAGTTCTCGAAAACGGTCGTATCACGCTGTACTGGGATCGATCAATCATCACAGACAGGACTGTTGTGGCCAACAAACCTGATATTGTGGTGATTGATCGATCTGAGCGCCGAGCAATGATTGTTGATATCACCATTCCGCATGACGAGAATCTCGTGAAGGCCGAAAAAGATAAACAGATGAAGTATCTGGACTTGGCGCACGAGATTGTTGACGTGTGGAATGTGGATTCGGCTATCATTGTACCAATAGTTGTTACAGTTAACGGACTGATAGCCAAAAGCCTCGATCAACATCTCAAGAGGCTCGCGTTAGGTGGCAGGGTTAAGGGTCTGATACAGAAGGCGGTACTTCTGGACACGGCACGCATCGTGAGGAAGTTCCTGTCTCTGGAACCATAACCACTGGCAGTTTGGTCCTTGTACTCGCTGCCGGTGGATCTACGCACTTTTTATATTTTTAAATATTATGTTATTTTTTATAATATATTTATATTTAAAAATGTATTAAGTGGAAAAAGAATTGTAAATAAAGGAATAATAATATATTTTATTTATTCAGACTACAAGATCCACAGTATTAAGCATAAATATTTTCTTCACTAGCAAATTGCACTCATGAAAACCAAAGTCACGTGTAATTCCATCAATCCATCCATCAGCCTTTCAACGTCCACTGCTGGACATAGGCCTCCCCAAGAGAACGCAACAACGAGCGGTCCTGTGTTGACCGCATCCAACGGCCCCCCGTGGCTTTGACCAGATCGTCGGTCCACCTGGCGGGGGGCCGTCCTTCGCTGCGCCGTCCGATACGTGATCGCCACTCGAGAACCTTTCTTCCCCAACGGTTGTCGGTTCGTCGAGCGATGTGGCCTGCCCATTGCCACTTCAGCATGGCTATGTCGGTCACTATCGTTCTCCTATGGATCTCCGTATTACGGATTCGATCACGTAGGGAAATACCAAGCATAGTCCGCTCCATGGCCCGCTGAGCGACTTTGTGCCTTGAAACGAGGCTAACATTCATAGACCACGTCTCTGTTCCGTATGTCATCACTAGCAACACTCACTTGTCGTAGACCTTCGTTTTCACACACTGCGGAATATTGGACGAGAAGATCTTCCTTAGCTTCCCGAACGCTGCCCAGCCGAGTTGGATTCGTCGATTGACCTCTTTCTCGAAGTTGCGCCTACCTAACTGGACTGTTTGTCCTAGGTAGACATAGTGATTGACAACTTCGAGAAGTGCACTCCCGACTAGGACCGGTGCTGAAATGACATGGACATCAGACATGACTTTCGTCTTGTCCATGTTTATTTTGAGACCCACTAGTCGGGAAACCCTGCTGAGATCATTGAGCATGGTGCCAAGGTCCTCCAGCGACTCTGCTATGACTACGATGTCGTCGGTATATCGAAGGTGAGTGATGTATTCGCCATTGATGTTGATGCCGAATCCAGTCCAGTTCAAGAGCTTGAAGACATCTTCCAATGCAGCGGTGAAGAGTTTCGGGGACATAACGTCTCCCTGTCTAACACCTCTCTGCAGTTGGATCGGTTTCGTACTCCTGAACACGGACTGACAAGGTGGCTTTTCTATACAAGCACTTCAGCTCTTCGATGTACCGTCTCTCTTCGATATAGTCAGTTTGGCACCGCTGAAGGGACTGCAGCACCGCCCAAGTTTCGATCGAATCGAAGGCTTTCTCATATTCCACAAACGCCAGACACAGAGGCCGATTATATTCCTCAGTTTTCTGTATAATCTGGCGTAGCGTATAGATGTGGTACATAGCATCACGCCTGTATTGCCCGAAGGGGTAGGCAGAGGTGTATTACACACTCACGACTCGCCAGCTATATTTAAGTCCCACATATTAGTGGGCGAGCGTATTGACGTCTACCGGGCACATTTCCAAACTCCGGGCTGTTACTGAGAATTTTTCTTTTGAGGAAAAAGCTCAATAACATTGCTCGACCCGGGGATCGAACCCGAGACCTGATGATTAGCAGTCGCATACACTACTGCTATACCACCGAGGCAGTTCATGTGGTCTATGGTACTATAGCCTTTTCGGAAACCGGCTTGTTCGGGAGGCTGAATGTCATCAAGTCTGCGCGTGAGTCAATTTGTAATGACCCTCTAAAACAACTTATAGACGTGGCTCAAGAGCGAGATGGGTCTATAGTTCTTCAAGAGGGTTCTGTCACCTTTCTTGAAGAACAGCACCACCACGCTTCTGGTCCACGACTCTGGAACGTCGCCCCCGAGAACGACGGAATTGAACAGCCTCTGAAGAGCTTTCAAGACCGATTTTCCGCCAGCTGTCAGAAGCTCCGTGGTGATTCCGTCGTTTCCCGGTACCTTTCCGTTCTTAAGTTGTTGAAGAGCCATTCTGACCTCGTACAGGCTGACTTCCAGGATATATTCGGTAAATTGCCGAGTTAGCTTGGATCTGGGATCTTGGACCAAGCCCAGGCAGCACAGGTAATTACAAAAAGTATATTACAATTTTATCGTAAACCAGTTGCTGCCCGCGACTTCGTATTCATGGACCTCAGAATTTTGTCAATATATTATAAGTAGGCTCGTCAACTCTATTGCACGCTAATTAAATTTATGCATAAATAGCTGTCCCATAGGAACCTAACCTCTTTCTGTGAAAAAAAGTCAAATCCTGTGAGTTAATCTAGGAAACAAACTATACGTGTGAAAAATTTAATCCGAATCTGTTCAGAAGTTATTACGTGATAAGTGAAGTGTGAAACCAAAATACTACTACGAGAGCAGAAATTAAAAAGATAACAACCAATTATGTTTCTGTAGTGTAATAAGCCAATTCCTCTCCAATTGTGAAATGGACTATGATGAGATTTTTCTTGTCTAATATTGCATGCAACTAAAATGATTTTACCTTTATATGGAAGAAAAAATTCAATAAAATACACGCAACCACAATCCTCACTTAAACATTATTGAACTTTCTGTTCCCAACAAAAACGTAAAAGGGGTGGTAGACTTCGGTCGTAGTGAAAAAATATACATTCTGATATAATATTACGCTAAAAATACCAACGGCATAAAAAACATTGCTTTTTCCTTGAAAGGCTAAAGGCATACTACCGTTCGGAATGCCGTATAGAGTCGTTCAGGGCTTTGTATTCAACTTTTTTTAGTGGTTAGCTAGAGTGAAAATTGAAAATAGAAACACTATCAACTCAGTCTTGCCATAAATATGTAAAATATACAAAAAAATCAGTGAACCTCTCTGCTCTGGAGACATAGCACCGTTTTCGAAAAAATGGTTGTTGTATATAGATACAAATATCTTAAAATCCGGACGCTAAGCGGGTATCTTTTTTTTTTTTGTATATTCTTGAAGAAATACAGCGGGCAAAATTAATAGAATGCTTACAAAAACAATCAATAGCATGCTTGTTTACCACCTGACAAACTAGGGGTTGCGGGTGACTGAAGGCTGGTTACCTATTTCTTTTTATAATCTCTACGTCATATTCTTTCCAATGTCATTTAATTTTACAATAAAAATGATACCTGCACAAATTTGGCGTCCAGGTCTCTTACTAACATATGTAATTCAAATGTAACATTGTTCTACAACATGAACAAAATACGAACACACATCAGAACGTAGTTGACAGGGTGTAACGTTAGCAAAAAGCCCACCGAGGAACTCTGTAACAATGCGGTACTGGTGTCAAGTAGCGGTGAGCGGCGGCGGCCGACATGCAACCACCCGTACACCCCAAAAACAGCCAAAATTTCACGCCACATGTAATTAATCTACTCGGATACCCCGACAAGTCTATTAGGTTGAAAACAATATCTTCCTCGCTCGCACTCCACGTGTCAATTAGGTGAGCATGATTGATGACATAGCTGATGACGCAAATCTGGTGTAGTATTCGTTGCGTAATTAGGTTTTGAATTTTCAGAGAAAAATTTGAGCATTTTTGTAACACGGTAAACGTAATAGGGTTGTTTTTTCTTTAATTAATGTTTTCTCATATTAAATATTGCAGTATTATTGGGGATACTTTTGAAAACTTAATATTGTAGTTGGAAATAAAGATTATTTAGTACGAGTACTGTATAAACGGGATTGAATATGATTGACTTTAGCAATTTTTTTAATGAAATACTTTTATTTTGACTAGTATTAATAAGTGATAAAGCTTAAAATACATAAGCCAAGGCTAGCGTAACTTTAAAATAATTATTTCTCATAGTTGTATTTTTGTCGGTGGCCTTTATGTTCTTATAATGTAACTAGCAGTCCCGGCAAATTTCGTATCGCCTCAGAATCAATCACTTTTGTTTGAGATGGAATGTATGAGAAAATTAATATTTTTCATGATTTTTTTATAGTGAATTTTTTCATTGTTCTGGCGATTCTAATATTCCAGGTGGAGGTAAATCCAATAAATCACAAAAATCCATTCTTGGGTTATCCATCCGAAATAATATATTTTGATAAATACATTATTTGCTTCCAACTTTTATATCTGTTATATCCCAGTAAAAAAGTAACTTTCTCATAATAATATGTTTTCTAATATAAACATAACATAGCATCAAGCCTGTATTCCCCGAAGGGATAGGCAGAGGTGTATTACACACCCACGACTTAATGTGTGAATGTTTATGTCCCACGTAATAGGGGGCGAGCCTATTGACGTCTACCGGGCACATTTCCAAACTCCGGGCTGCTACTGAGAATTTTTCTTTTTTTTTCTTACGAAAAATCTCAATAACACTGCTCGACCCGGGGATCGAACCCAAGACCTCATGATCAGCAGTCGCTTACACTACCGCTGCTCCACAGAGGCAGTTACATCAAAAAGTATTTTATTATAATAACATAACATTTTACAGGAAACATTGGGGCTGGTATCGACCACACTACAACAAGAGGCGAAAACGTAGCCGATCTAATAGAGGACACGTTACAAATACTAGAAAGATATGGCGGACCTGATGCGTTTATCAACATAAAATACATGATACCAACATATGAATCTTGTGTGCTTAATTAGTTGATATGATAGACACTCACTCGTATACAATATAAATCTTCCTACGGATCAATACATCGTTAGAATTCCCAAGTACAAGACGATGAACCTTATTTAAAAGATAACACATTTGAATGCTTACCTACTAAAAACACTCTAAATTAATTTAAAACATTTTTTCTCTTATATACAAGTAGATTTCTCCTTATATATTATGAAAATTAAATCTTATATTTAAATTGATATACATAATTAAATACTCATATTTAATCGGACTGATTTATTTTATGTGCATCTTTATGTAATGTTAGTATATTTAAAAAAAATATATGTAATAGTTTTTATCTCGTGATTCGGGATTCATGAATACAAATGTGTAGTTGATTGAAATACTGTGTTTAGTGTTTATAGATGCAAATTGTCGTGTGGTTAAAAGGAGAGGCGATGCGCCGCGCACAAATTAAAATGCTTCACATTCCAATTTATACTGAACATTACTCACATTCAGTGCACATATTTTTCAACTGTTTTGAGCTTAATTGTATTTAATCGTGTTAAAGTTATCACTGGGCCGTTTATATTGATTGTCATTACGTTACTATTGTATGTTTGAATTAATTTAATTGGATTGTTAATTTTCAAGTTTACTGTTGAGATTATTGAATTTGTATTTTATTATATGGTTTTGTATAAAATTATATGTCTTAGATAATTATTACGCATTATTATTTTATACCTTGTATTAAATTTAGCATACAATCTAGTCCCGAATCCAGAAAAGGATGTAGGCTAGCAATTTTTACAAAGAAATAATTAGAAAGACATAGGTATTTATATTCCAAAGCCCATACGGATGAAGTCTGAGATAGAATAAAGTTTATAATATTAGTAAGGATCCCATCCATCCATCATCTATCAGCCTTTCGAAGTCCACTGCTGGACATAGGCCTCCCCAAGAGAACGCCACAACATGTGTTTCGCTCATATGGGGGATAGACTCCCCCGACATTCCCTCAGTCGGCTCTTACGACTCCCATGGGTGGAGAGGGGTGGGACAATACTAAAGCCGGCCTCACACGGCATTGTAAGGATTAGTAATAGGATATAATTAAATACTGCATGTAATCCCATATTATTATAAATGCAGAATGCTGATCACGCGCTGAGGTGTTATAATAAGCTCTCCCAGATAACTATAAATGTCTAGATTAAGCGCGTTTAATTTGCAAACCTGCTAGGTATAGAATGTTTGTAACACTGCAATTTACATCGAATAAATAAAACTAGCGCGTACTTTTGTTAGTTTTGTGGATTGTAGCATAATCTTAGCACAATTTCTTTAAGATGCTCCCTACTCTCGTATACATTATCCATTGAGAAAATGTTACTGCATATTTTAAAACGTTATTGAGACTAATTTCAAAATTTTAATAAGTAGTAATACCACTATTTCACGATAATATTTTAAACAAATAATACCCTGGTAATTACGTATCAATGAAGTTATGCCTCCAGGGAGGTCACAGTCAATATTTAGATCAGCGAGGCCAAAGCAATTTACAATCTGTGAACCATACGAGGTGCTATGTATTCATGCAATTTACATGTAGGTACAGCATCAGTTTGGTGTAAACCGTATGTATGCATGTGATGCAAGATTGATGTAGATTGTAGATTTGAATTTGATGGTTTGAGTTATGAATGTACATATAGGTACTGAATTTTATTAAGTTATGAGTGTAAACATTTAATGATTAAAAAAATATATTAAACGTTACAAAACGTTCCTTTTTAGAAAAATGGTCTACTATTTCGTTTTTGATTTGGTTAAGAACCTTGTCCTAATTTGTCTTACTTCAGTAATCCATGTAATATAATTAATTTACATTATAATAAAATCACATTTTATACATATTCTTTGTAGAAACAAAACTATTTCAGCCGAGCTAAGTATAGTCTCTAGAATTATTTAAAGATGTACTTTCAGGGTTAACATTTTTAACATTAAACGTTTTGTGTAAAAAAACCTTAGCCTATCTGATTTTAGATAAAATGTAAAAAACTTATTTTTAGTGATACCTACGTATTGTGGAACTATGTGTCTATATCGATAATGTCTTTCTTTTGGATTCGCTATAAATAGGTTGAAATTATTAAGGCGAAAATACTGCGAAAGATACTTTGTAACATTTCTATATGCTTGTATCTTCATAACCACAGCCAAAAGCTAATTTTATACCAGTTGTTAAGTCCAATCAAGCGCTATCAAAAAAAAAATCTTTTTGTGTTTAGACACGCCTATATAGCCTAATTCAGTCATTTTTTCTCAAATATCTTAAATGTACAGACACAGCTCTGTTACAGCTTTATAATAGTATAGATAAGCGAAGATATATCAAATCCACATTTTGGACATTAAAGCTATAAACGATTGGCTTTGAGCTCGTTTACGTCTACTGGGTAGTTCCCACTGTTTAAATTTTTTGGACAAACCAATGACATTTTTGCTCTCCTTCCAGGAGGAAACGTAAGAAATGGAATGTCCTAAGAAGGATCTTAGGACATTCCATTTCTTACGTTTTCCCATTACGTTTATACATAAAAGACATGGTTATGATATAAATACAAAATGGAATGAAATTCATATATGAAAGCGATAGAATGATAATATGCGCGTTTAAACGAGTTCTAACGTCTAAGTACTATATTAAAAATCATACCTGGAGCACTACAACATGCAGAGAATAAATACACAACGAAGAAACTTCCAGTAATATCGCGTAAGGCTATATGAGATACGTGACGGCAAAGCTTCGTAGAACACAGTATTGGTACTTTCACCCCACTTACGTAGTGATATGACGACAACTAGTGTTTCACCCCACGCTGACTACCTTTTGTGCGTTAAAGTATTAATTTATGAAACTGCGTCGATATGAATTTGGTTGAGCCAGACAATAATAAGAGAAGTATTAGTTGTATGAATAAAAGGTTATATAGAGCTATAAAGATATTTTAATTGCAAAATTAAACTTAATATATTGGATTAATGCATGTAAATGCGTTCCGATAGAGGGCGTTGGTCGTTAAGACAAAAATGATAAGGAGATTTGGTATGTCTAAAAGATAGTACTGTAGCTCAGTGGATTAGAGCACTTCCCCGGATAGGAAGGGACGCAGGTTCGATTCCCGCCTGTACTAAAATACTCTTTTTCCTTATTCACAAATTCTAATTTGTACTTTAAGAGTAGCTGAGCATGTCAAGTGCTAAAAAATAGATCAAAATGTTTAAAAAAAGTCACGCCATCAAATAGTATGAATTTTAATTGCAAAATTAAACTTACTATATTGGATTAATGCATGTAAATGCGTTCCGATAGAGGGCGTTGGTCGTTAAGACAAATGTGATAAGGAGATTTGGTATGTCTAAAAGATAGTACTGTAGCTCAGTGGATTAGAGCACTTCCCCGGATAGGAAGGGACGCAGGTTCGATTCCCGCCTGTACTAAAATACTCTTTTTCCTTATTCACAAATTATAATTTGTACTTTATGAGTAGCTGAGCATGTCAAGTGCTAAAAAATAGATCAAAATGTTTAAAAAAAGTCACGCCTTCAAATAGTATGAATTTTAATTGCAAAATTAAACTTACTATATTGGATTAATGCATGTAAATGCGTTCCGATAGAGGGCGTTGGTCGTTAAGACAAATGTGATAAGGAGATTTGGTATGTCTAAAAGATAGTACTGTAGCTCAGTGGATTAGAGCACTTCCCCGGATAGGAAGGGACGCAGGTTCGATTCCCGCCTGTACTAAAATACTCTTTTTCCTTATTCACAAATTATAATATGACTACAAACTCATTCTCTATTCCGAGCCCCGACTATTCTTTAATATAATGCTAGGATACACAATATAAAAGCATTAATAGCTATTCATTCTAACGTTAAAGCTGACAAAAGGAATACCAGGCTGCGTTCGTCAACCTGCTAACCGTGGCGATTTATTTATTTAAAATTATGATGCTAAGGACTGAAGACAGGATGCTGAAATACGATATGAACAAGATCCAGAAGACATTGTAGGATTATCACAAGTTTGAAGCCAGGCTTTTTTTTATTGCTTATGGTGGCAGACAAGACATGGCCCACCTGATAGTAAATGGTAACCGTCGCTCATGGACTCAACTATACCGAGAGTACTGTCAAGCCACTGCTCACCGTTTTATTTCACATATATGAAATGAACGAATTAACGGCTATCTCCTGCTACAACCAATACACACCAATGTGCTTCATGGTCAGTCACACAGGAGATGGTGGTACCAAACCGCTCGAGCCTGATATCAAGTGAGTACTTCCGCTTGGTACCCCAGCCCTACCACCAGTGATGCAATTGGTGATAATTGCTTACTTCCCTTAGTCGCCTTGTACGACACCCGTGGGAAAGAATGGGGTGGTGAAACTTGAATTCTTAGTCCGTCACCACACGGACAAAAAAGGGCTGTGTCGGTTACTCCCGTTCTCTTACGGATTACGGATTTCCGTATTATGGATCTTATTACGCAGAGAGATCCCAAGCATAGCCCTCTCCATGGCACGCTGAGCGACTTTGAGCATTGATATAAGGCCAACATTCAGAGACCATGCCTCTGTTCCATAAGTCATCACAAGTAACACACACTGTTCGTAGACCTTCGTCTTCAGACACTGTGGAATATTGGTCAAGAAGTTCTTCCACAGCTTCCCAAACGCTGCCCAACCGAGCTGAATTCGTCGATTGACCTCTTTCTCGAAGTTGTACCTACCTAACGGGACTGTTTGTCCCAGGTATACATAGTGATCGACAACTTCGAGATCCGCGTTTCCGACTACGACCGGTGCTGAAATGACATGTTTATTGTGCATGATTTTCGTCTTGTCCATGTTCATTTTGAGACCCACTAGTCGGGAGATACTGTTGAGGTCATTGAGCATGGTACCAAGGTCCTCCAGTGATTCTGCCATGACCACGATATCATCTGCAAATCGAAGGTGAGTGATGTATTCGCCACTTATGTTGATGCCGAATCCAGTCCAGTCCAAGAGCTTGAAAACATCTAACAATACAGTGGTGAAGAGTTTCGGGGACAAGACGTCTGCCTGTTTTACGCCTTTCTGCAGTTGGATAGGTTTGGTGATCTTGTCCTGAACTCGGATAGACATAAAGGCGTTTCTATACAAGCACTTCAACACTTCGATGTACCAGTAGTCAATTGACACCGCTGAAGGGACTGCAGCACCGCCCATGTTTCGATTGAATCGAAGACTTTCTCATAATCCACAAACGCTAGATACAGAGGCCGATTATACTACTCGGTCTTCTGTATAATCTGGCGCAGCGTATGTATATGGTCTATGGTACTATAGCCTTTTCGGAAACCGACTTGTTCGGGAAGCTGGAAAGCGGCTGTACACACTCGTCGAGACACACCGAGACAGGCCGAGGGCGAGTGTGTACATGGTAGCCTCGTCTAGTCTCGCGGCTCTCGCTATGTCTCGGGAGCGTGTCGGTTTTTTGTGCACGAGTCAAAGGGTCTCTGTGTGTCTCGCGACGAAAACGAGAGCATGCTTGTACACACTCGTTTGCTTAGTTGCCCGCCAACTGCGTTCGCGTAAAAACGTGCTTTCTGCGTGCGGCAACGATGTGGTCTTACGCTTTTTATAAGCCTACCAAAGGTAAGTACTATTATGGAATCCTAAGAATGTCAGGCACAAGGATAAGCAACTATTACACGACGCTTGGTTGCGGATAAGCAACGAATTTGATGTCCCCGTTGAAGAGCTTAAAAAAAAATATATTTCCGTCGAAAATTATATTCTCATTTTTATAATAATTGTTTTAGAGAGTCAATTTTCCCGGCACAACTCAAAATCGCAAAGGTTATTCCGATCTATAAGAAAGGACCTGCCACAGATCCAGTCAATTATAGGCCTATCTCTATTTTACCAGCGTTTTCAAAAATTTTCGAAAAACTAATAAAGGTAAGGCTAATAGAACATTTAAAAACTAATAACATAATTAACAAGAGACAATTCGGATACAGACAAAAGGTAGGAACCGTTGATGCTGTTAACACATTGGTAAATGACATTGTTACAAAATTAAATGACAAATTGAAGGTGGCAGGCATATTTCTAGACCTGAGTTCCGCTTTTGATACGGTAAATCATGATCTACTTCTGACGAAGATGGAACATTATGGCATAAGAGGAAAGGTACTACAACTTTTCACTTCATTCTTAAAAAATCGAAAAATGTATGTAGAGGTAAAAAATATTGATGAGAGTTGTACAGAAAAAGTTCAAAAATCAGATATTATCGTTATAAAGGCTGGGGTTCCACAAGGCTCAATTTTGGGTCCCATCTTATTTACGTTATTTATTAATGATTTACTTAGTCTCATAAATAAAATATATACAGATATACAATTAGTGGTATACGCAGATGATACAAATGCCATCGTTGGTGCAAATAACAGAGACACTTTAGCCATAAAAGTGAACTCTGTCTTAAGAACCATAAATAGATGGATAGAGGCAAACAAACTTATCCTAAACACAAAAAAAAACTAATGTGGTGTTTTTTAAACCAACACGTAATAATAGGGAATATATAGAAATAAAATTAAATAATGATATTATAGAATTGGTAGATTTAGTAAAATTTTTAGGCACACAGATAGATTCTGATTTGAACTGGAATAATGAATTGAATGCCATAGACAGTAAAATATCATCTGCTTGCTACGCTTTAAGAACATTAAGGGATGAAGTTGGTCTAACGGAACTAAAATCTGTATACTATGCATTAGTCGAGTCTAGGCTAAGAAGCAGTATTGCTTTATGGGGGAACAGTTACAGCTATAATGTTCGCAGGGCATTTGTATTGCAAAAACGTACAATAAGAACCATTGTACGTATACCACAAACTACTTCATGCAGAGATTTCTTTCATAAGTTAAACATCCTTACGGTTCCCAGTCTATATATAATGGTTATTCTGTGTCATTTAGCTAAGCATATTGGTGATTATGAAACTAGTGAAAGTAAGAAAGCTAGAGAAAATACTCGAAGAAAATCATAAAGAATGAGATTGCACCTAAACTGGAACTTACTAAGCATTGTATTCGGTATCAAGCAGTGGAGCTATTTAACAAGTTACCCAGTCATTTAAAGAGGGATATATATAATACTAACGTGTTTATAAAAAGTCTTAAGCACTTTCTGTTGAGGAGATTTTTTTACTCTTTGAGTGAATTTATGTCATTACATTATTGATTTAGAGATCTTGTTATATATTAGACATACATTAAAATTTGACTGTATTGTGGTGGCATATGATAATGTAATAATAATAATTTATGTGATGTAATAACAATTTTATAATTTAGCTCTTAAGGATAATTATATTCAAATACAATTTCCTATTGTTAATAAATAAATAAAAAAAAATAAAAAAAAAGTTTAAAAGTTCTTTTTCGTCATGGTTTAATATATTTTTTATGGTAAATGCTTAAAAAATTACAATACCCAATAAAAAAATAAACGGGCATCCGAAGTTCAATTGATACAACGAGTGTGTACATGGTGCGTTCTCGTGTCAAGCCTCTACGAGACGAGAGTGGACGAGAGGTTCGCGAGACAAATAGACGAGTGTGTACAGCCGGGGTAACATAAGTGCCGTTTGTATTATATACATTTACATATTTATATTATATAGCAGATGATGCCTTGTATGTAATTTGTGAAACTTTTGAAAGTATTAATAAATTTGTTTAAAACCAATTAAGTTGTAAATACAACTGTAAATGTCATAAATTATACAAAAATCTCATTTTCTTTACAATAATGAAACACTGGAAACAAGTGAAATAGTTTCAAAGCGTAGTCTTCACGAAAATTACCCCCCTTGATTGCTGCTAAGATAAATTATTCGTGTCTGAAAGCACTCATTGCACAGATAAAGAATAAACCGGAAGGGGCTCTCATTAATTTGTTTTAGTACCTTCTTTATCTTTTATTAAATATAGTAATTGTAATACATTATTGGCTATAAATCTTTATTCATTTATTTATACTTTTTTTGAAGTGAAATTTCTTAAGGCGCATTGAGCACTTTTTGGGCGAACAAAAATCATGGAACTCGTGTCATCGTCACCGAACGTTCCGATAGAAGTGCCAACTAAGTAACTTGTAAATTGTATCATCGAGCTATTAGATTATTATTTTTGATATTTTTTTAACTCCCCGCTAAGAAAATTTAAAATTTCCAAAATTTGGGAAGTTATTGGTTTTACCCCGTTTTTTGTAAATCGAGTTTTTGACGGATCTTGACGTTTTGAGGTCCTAGGAAGCTTACCCGAATATTTTCGCGATGATGTCCGTATGTCGGTATGTATGTGTGTGTGTGTGTGTGTGTGTGTGTGTGGCCGTATGTAAACCTCTCATACCTTTTGAACGGCTTGACCGATTTCATCGCGGTTGGCGTCATTCGAAAGGACTTGACCAAATTTAGATTTTGAATACAATTAAAACTGATTCGAACCGGTAGATCTTGAATAATCTTAAAAACCAACAAAAAAAAAATTTCAAAAATTTTTTTTTAAATAAGTTTTAAACGGTAAAGCCGTTTAAAAGTTCGATCGATTTCAAAAACTAATCAGCTCTTAACATTAAAAAACTACGTCGATCGCCGCTAGTCCGGTCAAAATCAGTTGATACATTCGTGAGATATCGTTGTCAAAAAAAGAAATGAAAAAAAAATGCATTTTTCAAAATGTTTATGAAATTTTCAGTCTGAACAGCTTGAGTTTTAAGATTTTTTAAAGAGATCAAAAAGTTGCGTTGAATGCCGTAAATTACGAGAAAATCGGTTCATTCATTCAAAAGTTATTGCGAATTGAAAATTCAACGAATAGTGTTTTATGAAATCTCTATCAGATTCTTGAGCTCGAAGAGCTTTTTCTGAGCTCGGAGAGCTCAAAATGACACGAAAATTATACTTTTGAGCTTGAAGACATCAAAAACGTAATAAGTGCAATTTTGAGCACTTAAGTATCAAATTAGCGGGAAGTTGCAGGGATGGCCTTTAGGGTCAATCGTTTTCCAGATTTTTTTTATTGCTTATGATGGCAGACGTGCTACCTGATGGTAAGTGGTAACCGTCGCTCATAAACTCAACTATACTGAGAGTACAGTCAAGCTGCTGCGCACCATTTCATTTCTCACTTATGAAAAATGAAAGAATAAACGGCTATCTTCTGCTACAACAAATACACACTAACGTGCTTCATGACCGATCACACAGGAGACGGTGCTACCAACCCGTTCGGACCCGATAGCTAGTGAGTACTCTCACTTGGTACCCAGCCCTACCACCAGTAATGCAATGGGTGATAATTGCTTAATTTTCTTAGTCGCCTTGTACGCACGCGGGAACGGATGAGGTGGTGACACTTGTATTCTTAGTCCGTCACCACACAGAACAAAAGAAATTTTCTTCTGTTATTTTATCAATAATAGGATACATAATAGGTCAAACATTTAGATAGTATTATTTATCACTAATGGCACACGTAACATCTAAAGTAATTGCGAGAAATTAATTTTTATATTTACTGTTATTTAAGTAGACTTATTGATATACATACCTATTTTTTTAAGCAAAAAAATTAATGTCGTTCAATTCAATAGTCATCATCAGCCAATAAAAACATTAATACAAAAAAAAAGCGGTAGGCAGAGGTGTATTTACACACCCACGATTCGGCAGCTATGTTTAAGTCCCACGTAATAGGAGGCGAGCCTATTGACGTCTATCGGGCACATTTCCAAACTTATAATAGTTTATACATACATACATGTCTGTTATTATTAATGATAGCCGTGTGGGGCCGGCATCAAGAATCACCCCGTCTCTTCCTATGGGAGTCGTAGAAGCCGACTGAGGGATTACCGGGGGACCGGGCAGCAGCGGTTCCCTGTGTACTAGAAACTTCCACTGCGATCGCCAACTCACCTGCCAAGCATGGCGATTATGGTAAAAACCCCCAAATGAGTGCACAGAGACAAACATCGGCCCCCAGTCACGGCAGCTTCGCTATCCCGTGGCCTAACGGTAGCGGGCCCGGTAACGGTGGAGCAGGGGGTGCTAAGAATCCCCGGTCGCGATCCTGCTACCACAAACGACTTCTGGCCCTGGTAACACACAACGTCAGGACACTGAGGACTGACGAGAAGATCACCGCGCTGGAAGAGGAATTGAGCAAGATCCGATGGGACATTGTAGAATTATCAGAAGTGCGAAGACAGGGTGAGGGCACGATAATCCTCCAGTCCGGAAATTTGCTCTTCCACCGGGAGGGCGACCACCAGTCCCAGGGTGGTGTCGGGTTTATCGTTCGCAAGTCTCTCATAGGTAACGTGGAGAGGATTGAGAGTGTGTCGAGTAGGGTAGCGTACCTAATACTCAGAATAACCAAACGGTATTCGCTGAAGGTCATACAGGTTTACGCACCTACCTCGACACATTCCGACGACAAAGTGGAGGCCCTCTACGAGGACATCTCGGAAGCTATTCACGCGTCTAAATGTCACTTCACGGTGGTTATGGGAGACTTCAAAGCAAAACTAGGCATAAGGAGAGACGATGAGCTGAGGGTGGGGCAATATGGATTTGGGCAGAGAAACCACAGGGGTCAGATGCTGTCTGATTTCCTGGAGAAGGAAGGCCTCTTTATGATGAATTCCTTCTTCAGGAAGCAGCCACAGCGGAAATGGACCTGGATTAGCCCCGATGGTTCTGTGAAAAATGAGATTGACTTCATCTTAACGGACAAACGGCACATATTCAATGATGTTTCAGTGATCAGCAGGATTAAAACTGGGAGTGATCACCGCTTAGTTAGAGGCATATTGAATCTAAATATGAAAGTCGAGAGGTCACGCTTGATGAAGTCTATGCTCCGACCAACACCTGCTCAATACCAAAACCCCGAAAACTTTCAGCTCGAAGTACAAAATCGCTTTCAATGCCTAGACGAGTGCGAATCAGCGAGCGATATGAACAACAGGTTCGTGGAAACTGTTCACGCGATCGGGTCGACCTTCTTTAAGACCAGTCGCGTCAATAGGACTCAAAAATTTTCGGACCAAACTCTTAAGCTCATGGCAAGACGGACAGAAATGACGGTGCAGTCTTCGGCTGATTGGTCCAATCAGAGGCAACTAAACAGGCAGATCTCCAAGTCTATGCGACAAGACATTCGCCGATTTAATACCCTGCGTATTAAAGAGGCTATAGAGCGGAACCGAGGTTCCAAAGTGTTCGCGAGAGATCTGTCTGTTGGGAAAAGCCAGCTGACCAAGCTGAAGACCTATGATGGCACTGTTGTTTTATCCAAAGATGAGATATTAATAGAGGTCCATAAGTTCTATGGACAGTTATACAGATCCCAGAACCCTGTTTTCAGCTTGGTCCATGAGCCCAGATCCAAGTTAACTCGGCATTTTACCGAAGATATCCCGGACGTCAGCCTGTACGAGATCAGAATGGCTCTCAAACAACTAAAGAACGGAAAGGCACCGGGAGAAGACGGAATTACTATAGAGCTTCTGAAGGCAGGCGGAAAGCCGGTCCTCAAAGCCTTCCAGAGACTATTCAATTCTGTCGTTCTCGGGGGCGACGTTCCAGAATCGTGGACAAGGAGTGTGGTGGTGCTGTTCTTCAAGAAAGGCGACAGAACCCTCTTGAAGAATTATAGACCCATCTCGCTCTTGAGCCACGTCTATAAGTTGTATTCGAGAGTCATTATAAATTGACTCACGCGCAGGCTCGACGACTTCCAGCCTCCCGAACAAGCCAGTTTCCGAAAAGGCCAAAGTACCATAGACCACATACATACGCTGCGCCAGATTATAAAAAAAAGAACCGAGTAGTATAATCGGCCTCTGTGTCTGGCGTTTGTGGACTATGAGAAAGCCTTCGATTCGATCTAAACTTGGGCGGTGCTGCAGTCCCTTCAGCGGTGCTAAATTGACTATCGGTACATCGAAGTGTTGAAGTGTTTGTATAGAAACGCCACTATGTCTGTCCGAGTTCAGGACAAGAGCACAAAACCTATCCAACTGCAGAAAGGCGTAAGACAGGGATACGTCATGTCCCCGAAACTCTTCACCACTGCATTGGAAGATGTTTTCAAGCTCTTGGACTGGACTGGATTCGGCATCAACATAAATGGCGAATACATCACTCACCTTCGATTTACAGATGATATCGTGGTCATGGCAGAATCGCTGGAGGACCTTGGTACCATGCTCAATGACCTCAACAGTGTCTCCCGACTAGTGGGTCTAAAAATGAACATGGACAAGACGAAAGTCATGCACAATAACCATGTCATTTCAGCACCGGTCCTAGTCGGGAACGTGGGTCTCGAAGTTGTCGATCACTATGTATACCTGGGACAAACAGTTCAGTTAGGTAGGCACAACTTCGAGAAAGAGGTCAATCGACGAATCCAGCTCGGCTGGGCAGCGTTCGGGAAGCTGAGGAAGATCTCCTTTTCCATTATTCCACAGTGTCTGAAGACGAAGGTCCGGTCCAGTGTGTGTTACCGGTGATGACTTACGGAACAGAGGCGTGGTCTCTAAATGTTGGCCTTATATCAAGGCTCAAAGTCACTCAGCGTGCCATGGAGCGGGCTATGCTTGGGATCTCTCTACGTGATAAGATCCGTAATACGAAAATCCGTAGGAGAACGGGAGTAACCGACATAGCCCGCCGGGTCAGCATGCTGAAGTGGCAATGGGCAGGCCACATCGCTCGACGAACCGACAACCGTTGGGGAAGAAAGGTTCTAGAGTGGCGACCGCGTATTGGATGGCGCAGTGTAGGACGGCCGCCCACCAGGTGGACCGATGACCTGGTCAAAGTCGCAGGCATTCGTTGGATGCAGACGGCACAGGACCGTTCGCTGTGGCGTTCCCTTGGGGAGGCCTATGTCCAGCAGTGGACGATGAAGGGCTGATGGATGGATGGATTATTAACGATAGTATGATTTGATTTTGTATAAAGTCTTCAAGTACCTATTTATTAGCATTTTTTTTATTTATGGCAATATTAGACATAATCTTTGTTATTTATATTTTAATACTTGACATGCTTAACTACTTTATTAGAATAAAGTATTTGTGAAAAGGGAAGAATGCGATCGCTTAGTGGTCCATAGGACGTCCCGGGATTCCTCGCAGACTTTTTTCTCTTTCACAAATAATTTGTTAATGTATTTAACAACATATATGCAAGTAAAATATCCAAAAAAAAATTTTTTCTGGTAATATTAGAAGTATCTCATCTAGTTATTCATGATCTTTGCCCTCCTGTTATAAATGTTGAGGGGTCAAAAAGGTGTCGCCCAGAATCCAGACCGCGTCTGCAGTGAACTGATAAATATACTCCTAAGACGGTCGGTCTTCGTGCCATTTATATAATTATACGTATATATTAAAATTATACACCTATATTGGAACGAGAATTGCCTTTCATAAGCCATAGCTTTATGCTACAAGAGTAAGAGCTAGTGAATTTTGAATATATCTGCACATATAGGGCGACATTTGAGAAAATAATTACACAAATATTAATTAACCTAAGAAATGAAAAATACCAATGACGCATCTACTCATCAGTTGTAACAGAGCTATGTTTTTACATTTAAGATATTTGAGAAAAAATACTTTATTAGTCTATATAGGAGTGTCTAAACACAAAACGATATTTTTTTTATTTTTTTTTGTCTGTTTATTTGATTGTTCGTCATGCTCACGAAAAAACTTCTGAACGGAGTTTGAAGCAACTCTTTTTATTTGATAGCTCTTGATTGAACTTAACAACTGGTATATCTCTTATCCCGCTGCTATATCGGGATCCTGAGATATAACCTAAAAAGTAGCTTTTGACTGCGGCGGAGCCGCGGGCATAGGCTAGTTGGTTACTAACATTATAAATGCGATAGTGGGTTTGTTTCTTTATTAATAAACTAATCACCATGAAGTTAGCATACAAAATTTGGACCAGAAAAGTACAAAAGCTACTTTTTATCCCGGTAATATAAACGATTCCCGTGAGATAGCTATTTATACATAGAGATAATTAATGTGCCATAGAGTGACGTATAATCTCAATTTGTTTTTATATAATACTCGTATCTGCCCGCGACTTCGTTCGCGTGGACTTCAAAATATAAATATGTCACTGCAAACATAGCTATTTAAATAAAGTTTATGTCCTTTACTAGGTTCCTAACTATACGTATTCTACCTTACCTTACCTATAATCACGCCATTTCCCTTGCGGGGTAGGCAGAGAGAACAGAGTGCCAAGAGGTTCTATTCTTGCATACATCTCTCGCTTCCTCAACATTCATAACTCTCTTCATACACGCTCGCCGGTTTCGGAGACTCCTGACTCCACCTTCCTTCAATTCATGACCAATTTGGTCTAGGTAGGTAAGTCTCGGTCTCCCCCTGTACCTACATCCTTCCACTTTCGCATTGTATATCTTCTTAGCCAGTCGCTCGTTCGGCATTCTTTCCACAGGTCCGAACCATCGGAGCATTCCCTTTCGCATCTTTACACCAATACTCTCTTTCATACCTATTCGCTCTCTTACGTCATTGTTACGAATGCAGTCAGTCAGCCTCACTTCACAGATTCAGATCGCATTTCGACCGCATTGATTTTATTCACATGCTCCTTTTTGCATACCCAACTCTCGCTTAGCATTCAAATTCTAGACAAAATTTCCTTTTTTTATGATCCGATTACCTAACGGTGTCCTATAATGAGGACATAATGATGAAGAATATGATGCTGCAGTCGCGCCCTTATATTAATCGGTGCCATTTTTCTTTAGTCGCGTTATAGTGGAGGCCATTCCTTTTTTTTACTTTTTACTCTAGTGCTAAATCTTAGGTAGACTATATTCGTCCAAAGACTTGTGAATAGAATAATCGAATTGAATTTACGTTTTAAATTGTTTTTTACCCGATTACGGCGAGGCTTAAAGGAAGGGTTATTAGCCTTAAAACTGAAAAAGTATAAAATAAAAAAAATAAAGTTAGAGTATCAACAGGTAATGGTGTGTTAGAACAAGTGGATGAATCTCACCATGAGAGGAGACCCGTGCCCAATAATTGGACAGAAAAAAGGGTTAAAAAATGTTTTGTAATGCTATATGTATAAAACTACTTTTGAATGTTAGGTAGGGTACATACACTAACATTAGTGTGTGGAAAGACCGAAATACTGGGTTAGGTACTTTCGTGCAGGTCCCTTGGTACGCAAATTTATTTAATACGTAATACTTTCTGATATTTACGCGAATGTTACACATTTTGAAATAAAACTACGTTTACATTGGGCAAACAAAGAGATCCATTACAACTCGGATCAAAGAACACATAGCTGATATGAAGCACAGTCGCTATACAAAGTTTGCAATTTGTGAGCACACACAGGACCACACCGGCCATTACATTAGGTTTGACAAACCTCAAATCCTCGCAAAAGAACATCGATATCGCCCTAGAATAATACGTGAGGCTATTGAAATTAAGAAACATCCCAATTTCAATAGAGAAGACGGCTGGATCTTACCATCAAGCTGGAATCCTGTGATAGGCCTCACCAAACAGAATACAAGAAGGCACACCACAAGATTGCAAGACACAGCTAGCGCTTATTGTGTAGATAAAACCCACAGTAGTAATAAGTCTTTGCCTTTTGTAAAAAAGATAGAAGATCTCAGTAATTCCGTAAAAATTGTAATAATCCATAACAGATGTTGCCTACTGAGTTTTCTGGCCGGATCTTTCTCAGTCAGGCCGCGTTCCGATCCGGTGGTAGCTTCTTAGTCTTAGCTTTTGGCAAAATCAATATATTTAATAATATAAACTAATAACCAAGATTGTCTTCTTACTGGTAGTAATTGGTAGTTTGTGGTAGAATTTTTGAGTACTAAATAAAAACAAAAAATTTACAATTTAAAGAGGAGTATTATACTCATTTTAATATACTAACTTAAAGTCTCATACATTGTAAGCATTGTAAGGGTTCAAATAAATAAACCAAAAATGTTGTAAAATCATATACTGTGGGTAGATGAAACCGTTGAAATAACATATCAGACTTGGACGTCTATCATCTAAGTCCACCCGTGATCATGAATGCTGTAAAGTATTCGAAACATCGGGATAGTAGTAAAATCAAGTAAACGCGATAGATTCCGTAAACGTAGTTTTATTTCAAAATTATTTAATACGTTACAATATACCTCATATTTTTTATATTATATTGTATAATTATTATATTGTACTTTGTATAATTATTCAGCTTAATCAAGATACCTTTTAAAACAAATGGTAGTATCATTAAAACTATTATATTCCAAAATTAATATACAATTATAACAGTAACTTAAAAAATCCATAACAACACAAAATCTAAAATGATACGAAACCATACTTTTATTTTACTTGTAAATAATCAAGCACGTGCCACAGAACTTACTACATCTGCTGGTCGGATATAACTATGATAATGTGGTACCATATTTTGTATTCATTAAAAAAATAAACAATAAAACAAATTGTAGTGAAAATATAATTTTACTGCTTAAACAATAAAGGTTTGTACTTTTTAAACTTTCGCGTTTTATATTCATTATAACACATTTAACTAGTCTATACGCGCATTAAACTTTAAAATACTACGAATAGACCACTCGTGACCACGGCTGGTGCAATTCAGCCGAAACGTCGAGGTTAGTCAAAATAATAGTATTTTGTTAAGTTTAATGCGCGTATAAACCCGTTAAAAATGTGTTATAAAAAAGGTAATATTCGTGGTGATTATTGCTGCTACTTTTTATACATAAATTATTTTCACCTCTATTAGTATAAAAGTGTACCTAAGTAGGTACTAAACGAAACGAACATCACACTTTCTACTAAAAATAATTAAGAAACCACTCTCAGATGTTTACTAGCAATTTGGTATTTTCCATCGAGTTTTCCCGAGCTACGTAAACAAATTTGCTGGTTTTAATCTTGTTCGGTTTTAGGGTACCATAGGCTTTATTACTTGTTTCTTTGTGGGAACATTTGTTGGCTTTGACGCTGAAATGATTGGATTTGAACAGGGAAACAAAATATAAAGAGACGATGAATAAACAAAATACTTATAAACCTAGTCTAAACATATTATAAATTATACAGGTAATATTTTAATAACGGATAATATTACGAAGTAGTCAAACAAATTCTAAAACGGCTTAATGATCTTACTTATTAATTAAAGCGGGATATCATATCTCATCATTTCTATAGGCTTGTCCCAAACTTTGTTGGATTCAGTTTCCAATCTGTTTGGTTACTGATCCATCAATGTTTACACGGATATCTTAGAAATAGATTCGTTTATTCAAACCTGTAACAACCTATAACGTTTTCCAGGATGTTATTTGACAAATAGAGCCAGTGCCAAACAGTAACTTTCTGAAGCATAGAGAAGGTTAGGTGGTCTCAGATAGAGTCACCGCGAAGGAACCTTATCTATTAACACAAAGTGTGAAAATGTGAAATCTAAAATAACAGTCACGAGCAGGATTTGAACTTGCATCTTCTGGATACCGTCCAGATAGTTTGCCAATTCAGAACACTTTGTGTTAATTAATATGGCTAAGCATGTCAAATGCTAAAAAGATCAAAATAACCCTTACCTATCCATTTTTCGAACTGCAAGTCTACAAATAGGCTACAACCTACTCAGGGGGATATCATATCTAGATTATGTTAACATAGTAAACGTTTTTGAAGAGAAAGCCCGAGTCTCAGTAATGAGATTGTGTACAAATTACCATCTTCTTCATCCCCTTGCTATTAGATATTTCTTCTAGGTCCTCGCCAAACTGTATCATCCTTGTATCATGTCATATTTTCAAATTTCTCTGGGATTGGCACCGCGCAAGTATTGCCCCTGCTGTTGCTAGCGTGTGTATGTTATGGTACCAATATGTATAAGGTCACTCTTACAATGGTGTCATAAAAGTTGATAATGGAATGGAAATAAGACCAGAGGAAATCTAGAAAAACAGTCCTTAACCATTTATTTTTCCAGTATATTATCAACTTATCTTTATGGTGATTTGTATGCAAATTGTATAATAATATGACTCTTGATGAAGACGCATTACCAGTGTGTTCCGACTTCAAGTACCTTGTTTCTCTTATTCAAGGATATGGTGAGGTTGACCGTGACGCAAGGCATAGGATTAACGTAGGGTGGACGATATGGCTACCCCCGACGATAGGCCCAAAAAAGGGGGGGATCAGCCAATCGGCCCAGGCTGCCCCCCCCTAGCGTGGCTTCACCACCGTCTCGGGTGGAGGAGGATATGATTACGGCTTAAAATTCAACCGTGACACTGTCCTCCTTCAGGCGAATCTCAACTACTCCGCCAGGGCGCAGGATCTTCTCCTGCAAACCATGGTGGAGCGGTTGATTGGTGTAGCCGTAGCTGTGGAGCCTTAGCCTTAGTTCCTGACCGCCCACGTTGGGTGGGCAGCCGCGATGGCTCCGTGGCAATCGTCAGCTCTGCAGCGCTTCGTTCTCCGCCCTTGTCGATCACAGAAAAGGGCGTGGGATACGTCGCGGCCGATTGGGGGGGAGTCACGCTGTATGGCGTGTATTTCTCCCCCAACCGGAGTCTGGCTGATTTCGAGGTCTGGCTTAATAGCCTGGAGACCTCGATACGGCGACTGGCGCCTAGCCACGTCCTGGTCGTGGGGGACTTCAATGCCAAATCCACGGCGTGGGGGTCCCCAGCGACAGACGCCCGTGGAGCGGCGGTGGTAGAGTGGGCGGCGTTGACGGGCCTCTGTTTGTTAAATAGAGGCTCCGTCAACACGTGCGTGCGGCGACGGGGCGGGTCGATAGTGGACCTTTCGTTCGCTAGCCCCGACGTCGCAGCACGAGTGAGGAACTGGTGTGTCCTGGAGGAAGTTGAGACCTTGTCCGATCATCGGTATATCCCGATTGAGGTCTCCCGGTCCCTTCAGGGCCCCAGTAGGGGTGACGCAGCGCGCAGAACTCCCGCGTTCCCGCGGTGGGCTGTGGGCAGGCTGGATAGGGACCTACTGGTGGCGGCAGCCATCGTAGAATCGTGGCTGTCCTCACCAGCCTGACCGAGGGGGTGGACGTTGAGGCTGGCCGATTTTGCGCTACGATTACGCAGGTGTGCGACTCGGCCATGCCTCGTGTGCGACGTCCTCCTCCGAGGAAGAGGCTCTACTTGTGGTCCCAGGAGCTGGCAGACCTCCGTGCGGCGTGTATTCGTGCCCGGAGGTCCTACACCCGCAGTCGGCGGCGCAACCGCGATATGGAGCGGGAGGGCCAGCTGTACGAGGCGTACCGCACCTCGCGGGCCGCGTTCAAGTTGGCCATCTGCCGCGCCAAAGCTGACAAAAGGCAGGAGATGCTGGACGGTCTCAACCGTGACCCCTGGGGTCGCCCATACCGTGCGGCGCTTAACGAGCTCCGCACTCAGGCCCCCCCCCCCCCTCACAGAGACCCTTCAGCCCAGCCTCCTCACCGAGGTGGTCGAGGGTCTATTCCCACGACGGGCGGAACACACGCCCCCGGTCATGACACCGCCAGGTAGCGACCGGGAGGCCGATCTCAGTGTACCGCCCGTCACCGCGTCGGAAATGGGGGCGGCAATTTCGCGGATTCATTCCAAGAACACCGCCCCCGGCCCAGACGGGATACCCGCCCGGGTACTGGCCCTGACTCTGGACCACATGAAGCCCCGCCTCAGGGGACTGTTCGACGCGTGCCTGGCGTCCGGACGGTTCCCTGACTGCTGGAAGGAGGGGAGGCTGGTACTCTTGCTGAAACCGGGGCGAATGCCGGATTCGGTCGGGGCCTTCAGGCCCATCGTGCTGCTGGACGAGGCGGGTAAGTTGCTGAAGAGAATCCTCGCTGCCCGCATCGTCCGGCACCTGCGCGACGTCGGACCTGACCTGTCGGACGCCCAATTTGGTTTTCAGACTGGTCGTTCGACGGTCGGCGCAATCATGCGCCTGAAGGCCGCGGCCACGGCAGTCGTCGTCGGCGGTGGAGTGCTGTTGGCGGTGTCGCTTGATATCGCCAACGCATTCAATAGTCTGCCGTTCAGCTGTATCAGGGAGGCGCTCCGGTATCACGGGGTGCCTGCATACCTGAGGCGGCTAGTGGCAGACTATTTTGAGGGCCGCAGCGTTCTCTATGAGAGCCGCATAGGGGACGTTGTGAGGATACCTATGTCGTGCGGTGTCCCGCAGGGTTCGGTTCTAGGGCCGCTCCTGTGGGACATCGGTTACGACTGGGTGCTACGCTGTCGGCTCCCCCCCGGGCTGGCGGTCATCTGCTATGCGGATGACACGCTGGTCGTGGCCCGGGGCGGAAACTTTGAGGAAGCGGCGTTCCTGGCCACCTTAGGGACCTCGGAGGTGGTCAGGAGGATCGGGGCGCTAGGGCTTAGGGTGGCCCTGGACAAGTCGGAGGCCCTGCTTTTCCATGGGCCCCGACGTCGGCCACCTGCTGGCGCCTCGATCACGGTGGACGGGGTCCGAATTGGAGTGCAGGCCCGGATTAAGTATCTGGGCCTGGTGCTGGACGGGCGGTGGCGCTTTCGCGAGCACTTCCGTCAACTGTCTCCGAGGCTCGTCGGTGCGGCGTCCGCCCTTGCACGGCTCATGCCGAATATGGGCGGACCCAACAATGCGTGTCGACGGCTTTACGCGAGGTGCGCACGAGGTGCTCGCCGAGGTGTACCGGCGGGCGTCGCAAGAGCGGGAGGGGGGTGGACGTCCCCCACCCAGCGTGGTGGCCAGATGGCAGGGCGACGCCCACCGAGCTGCCATGGCCAACTGGAGGGCGCGGCTGGAGGCGCCCCGGGCTGTTCTTTGGACCGTAGGGGTGCTCCAGCCAGTGCTGGAAGAGTGGGCAGGGCGACGGCACGGAGTCCTTACCTTCCGACTGGTGCAGGTGCTGTCGGGGCACGGTTGCTTCGGCAGATATCTGCACATTGTCGCAAGGAGGGAAGCGACTCCGGGCTATCACCATTGCAGCTGCGACGAGGACACGGCGCAGCACACGCTCGAGTCGTGCCCCGCTTGGGCCGAGCAGCGTCGTGAACTTGTCGCAGCAATAGGGCGGGACCTCTCGCTGCCGAGCGTCGTCAGAGCGATGCTTGGCAGCGACAGGAATTGGGCCGCGGCCGCTGCCTTCTGCGAGGAGGTCATCTCGCGGAAGGAAGCGGCGGAGAGGGCCAGGGAGGTTTTCTGGCCGGATCTTTCTCAGTCGGGCCACGTTCCGATCCGGTGGTAGCTTCTTAGTCTTAGCTTTTGGCAAAATCAATATATTTAATAATATAAACTAATAACCAGGAATACCAGGATTGTCTTCTTACTGGTAGTAATTGGTAGTTTGTGGTAGAATTTTTGAGCACTAAATAAAAACAAAAATTTTACAATTTAAAGAGGAGTATCATACTCATTTTAATATACTAACTTAAAGTCTCATACATTGTAAACATAAACATTTGAAGTAGATATTTTCACTGTGTTTCTAAACGAATATTAGGTGGGTTAAAATTAATATACCAAAAATTTTGTAAAATCATATACTGTGGGTAGATGAAACCGTTGAAATAACATATCAGCCTTGGACGTCTATCATCTAAATCCACCCGTGATCATGAATGCTGTAAAGTATTCGAAACGTCGGGATAGTAGTAAAATCAAGTAAACACGATAGATTCCGTAAACGTAGTTTTATTTCAAAATGTTCAATACCATTATCATACAATAATTGCTCAGACTTATTTCGTCACATGAGCATATTTTTTATACGGAACTTGTTAGAACAAACAGTTTTTATACTTTTTATTATAAGTAAGAAAGAGAAGCGGAATGCCTCACTAATTGAATTGCATTGCGAATGCACAATTTTATTTTGATAAATCTTTTATGAGCGTGAGTATTGAATATTTGTTCATTCGAGTGACGGGAGTGGTTTCAATTTATTGTTTTCTTTATTAAACATCAAGAGGATTATTAAAGCAGTTGATTCATTCAATTAGGTAAGCAGTTTTGTGTTTTATTATTTATGTTTATATATAATACTTTTATTATTTTTTCATTTTTATTCAAAACATAATAGATTTTTAAATATAAGCATCTGATAAAGAATATATTAACTCTTATTCCTACATGAAATCTTTTTAAATCGAGATTCTCATTAGTTAAAAATAAAATGTAAAAGCCCTGAGACATTTTTAACAAGCACCGCAATAAAGGCTAGTGCAGCTAGGCTGCAAATAAATCGTGGCAACCGAGGTATCTGCCACTTAAAGTAGCCTGCAGTTACAATGTATTGTATTGCAAGTTCTTTGGTTGTTTGTGTAATGGCGGGTTTTACAGTTTATGAGAATAGACTCTATTAGGCTTTATAAATATAATGTTCATTTTTTCCACTAATGTATATGAAACAACTTGGTTTTTAATGTTCAACATATAATAGCAATTACTAATACAACTAAATATATACCATGGTAGATAAAATAAAAACTTAACTGTCGCCAATTAAAAGAGGATTCTGTACAATAAAAAAACACGAGTTTGCTTAGCTACAATATGCTGATGAGGTTAAAGGTTTCCCAGTAATATTTATAGCTGGACAATCATCAGATATATCAATGAGACTAATTTTATACTGTCTCATATTTATCACTATTCAAATAAAATCATAATGTATACTACTTATTTTACTTTACCATTAGAATGTTAAACTAAATATTTAAATGTTTTCAAATTAATCCACAAAAAATTATATTCGGTGTAAACCAAGGACACTTTTAGAGCATTTTACAACTTCACCTAGACAAATTTTGCAACAAGATAAGAAAGAAACGGGACAAAAGCGGCATTACTGTGGCTTGTGGCTCTTAATGCGGATTATAGGGGAACGAATGACAGGGTTCATGTGACCGTGCTTAGTCGTAAGATTAAATGAATTTCGTGGCTACAGTGTGATTGCAGTCTTAGGCTATAGATTAGATTAGTACGCTAATGTAGCTATATTACATTCTACTTAATACCTTAATGAGATTGTATTACAAGTTTATTACACATTTTATTTTTTAATTACAAAATAATGAACAATTTGTGAAGGCAGTAAGATAGTTATGCTATTTAGTTATGGGAAGGCACATTGTGTTTAACATTATGAGCTTACTAAAGACTGGAACTTGAAACTACTATATTTTGTTGATAATATGTAGTATTGTTGCATTTAAGTTGAATTACATCGCCCTGAATACTAAATACCTTGCTTACGGTACAGTAATTAACAAATGCAAGCAACAACTAAAACCAACGTGTACGATTAACTTCCTATTCATCGTCCGAGCTTAATTATAGTGTATCGCATATAACCCTGTAAACATGCCTCACCTACTATTCGCTATCAAACGCATGATCGGTTATTGTAGGAATATAATCTATACTATTATAAAATTGTAACAGAGCTGTGTCTGTACATTTAAGATATTTGAGAAAAAATAAGTGTAATAGATTGTCTAAGCACAAAAAGATTTTTTTTAGAATTTTGGTCTGTTTGTCTGTTTATCTAGATCTGTTTGTCTGTTTATCTTAGATATAACACAAAAACTAGCTTTTGGCTGCGGCGAGGCCGCTGGCAAAGGCTAGTACATATATATTGTTTCATCGCTTTGTCAAATATTCTAACGGCCTCAATAGTTTAGAATCAGTCTGGATTGAATCCTGCTTTGAGCCAGCAAACATTTATTGTGATTTTTTTGTTAAAAAAGAAATAACGTGCCTGATCTCTCTCGAGTTTTCTTGGAATGCCGTCTCATTGGACTATGGGGGCGAAAAGAGTGTTGTTGTGTTTAACACTCTTGCACTATATTATATTAGTAAGTGTTTGGTTAGTGTCCATTCGCACTGAATGCCGTGAAGTTATTTACTTCTTCTTCTTGTCTGGAGAATATTATTGTTATGAGAATTAAAAACTTGGAATACGCCCACATTATAATTTTCACTGAGACTATGATATTTCTGTAGGAAGGTGGTTCGTAAATAAGTGGGCGCATATTGATTGTATTGATATGGCACCGTATAACTATTTAAGTTATACGCCTCATGGAAATGGGGCTATAATAACTATTTAAGTTATACGCCTCATGGAAATAGGGTTTCAAGAAATATTAAAAAAAAATGCTGTCTAAAAGAGTTCCACATTGATTTTTATACCTTCATGGTAATATACTTCAAATAAATTCGAGTATACGAAGAGTGCGTGAGAACTTCATATTTGGGAAACGTGATAAGAGGGTGTGTCGCAGAGCTCTGCTGAGTTCTGTGGGATGTGTATAGTATTTTTAAGGCAGAAGTTCTAGTGTTAGAGCCTTGCTTATCCCAGCATGAATGCACCAGCTCGATCGGGGAAGTACCGCCTTCTTACAGAAGATCAACGAGAAAAAAATGCTATGTACTCCTACCGTTGTGTTATGTATGGTGAGTGAGAGCGCCGGAGGCCCAAAGGATTCCATATTATCCTTTCTATCATCTCTTCGTTATCCCTCCTATACTCTCCTTATTATCCTTCCTCTCCACAATCCCCTATCTTTGGAGATGGTGACTCGCGAGTGATGCCTCTAGTGTTGCTAGTGTCTATAAGCTAAGGTAAACACTTACGATCAGGTGGGCCGTATGCTTAAATGCCACACACGCAGTATAAAAAAAATCTAAATATTAGAGGAAAGTGCCTAGATCAGCTAGTTTTGATCTATTTTTATAACTAGACGTCGCGGGGCGTCTACCAGATATGAAAACATCGAAATTATTTTGTAGAAATAAAATTATCATAACTTGACAAAGTACTCCTCGAGACGAATCAAACGTGTCGAAACTCGATGGGGATGCGTCGTTTCATTATAAAGTTACTGTGGCCACCTTCCGACTTCATCATCAGCCCCTGGATACCATCTAGAGGCAAAGTACTCGTCAAGACGAATCATACGAGCCCAAACTCGATGGGGTTGCGCCGTTTCATTATAGAGTTCCTATGTCCACCTTCCAGCTCCATCATCAGATCAGCTCCATGTTATCATAATATTGTATTGTCACGCGATATACATAAGCGTGTAAAATTTCAGCTCATTTGGAAACCGGAAAGTGTGTCAAATTGAACAGGACAAGTAAAAGCGTCGCCACGCTAACAGCCGTTTTTACCCTCCCTCCGCATTAGATGTTTCACATCAATAATTACGATTTGTGAATGTAATAATAAAATATTACTATAACAAATTTAATTTTCAATGATTAATGAGAGACCCCAATCGACTTAAATCAGTTCTATTTTGTACCAGCTTTATAAATAATATGTAAGCATTTCCATCTTCATTTCCGCCTTATTAATTTCTCTTATGAATGGGAACCTACACATGTCGCGCTACTGTTTCCACACCGCTGAGTCGAGACTTAGATGGACCAATCCTCACTATTCATATCTTGTGGAAAACCAACTGTGACGTAACTCCATAAAAACATAAATAAGGAAATATTAATGGAACAGAGATCGTATTTTACATTTCTTTTTGTCCTGATTTGTGACACTTCGATATATTTATGTCTAATAATTGTAGTAAAAAATAAAACAAAATGTTTTTTTTTATTTCATTGTGTTTGCTGTATATTCAATGTTTCGTTACAATAAATATTCTTCCTTTCATTTATCAATAGGTACTACTCCAAGTTTGGAACTAAAAGTTTTTGTTAATAGTTAATATATAAACCTCGCTTTCTTGTATGTCTGTCCAGGTAGAATTTTGTAATTGATTTTAAAATATCTTCTCGATGAGCTAGACACTGGAAGTTTGGAATATAGCTTAGAAGTGGAAGACAATGCATGAAAATGTGAAAAAAAATAATTAGAAAATAATAATAATTAAAAAAAATATATTGTACTATATTTTTATAACGGACTATTTTATACTTTTTGGGGCGGATTCGACCAAACAAGAATACATTTTATTCCTAGAATACATCGCTACTTATTCGAGAATAAATCAATTTTACATTTTACCAACAACAATTCAAAGAATAGCGAGCCTATTTGAGAATTGTCACTATACCACCGATAAGGAGTTAATCCAAGTATAAAAAAATGGCGTCATCTTTTTTGTGCTGTCATTTTTCGAAACCAATATCGGTTTCGGGTGCGTGGCAACTACTTTCTCACGCTTTAATACGACAAATAAGTGTTGAGATGAGTTAAACTGTCCTTTTTGTAGAACAACTTCTTTTTGCTGGGTACATTAACTTCGCTATTCGCGAATAGCTATTCCAAGTATAAGCGATACGTCAGATGGCGTGGAAAAACGACTGTTGATTATCTAAGAGAATAAAACCGTTGAAAAGATTATTCTTGGTATAGTTATTCTTGTATATATTTGAGTTTGGTCGAATCCACTCTTAGTCGGGTATAAAAACATGGTACATATTTTATTTTATGTTGGTATTTATTTAATAAATACCAACATAATGTATAGGTATAATAATAATAATAATAACTTTTGATTCTAAAATTTATTTAATTACTAGTTCAGATTGCTTTTTATATTAATTTTTGAACACTATTTAGAAACTTGACAATAGAAAATATTTAAAATTATGAAATCCACAATATTACCCGAAGTACATCCACAAAAAAATCATAAACATGAAGACTAGAAAAATGACAGATGTCAAGACAATATTACACAAAAATATACAATATAATTGCAAAAATACCAACTATTATCCAAAATAAATGAAATTGAAGACAAAAGATGTTGACTCGAGCTAAAGCCAGGCTACTAGCTATAGCACAAACACCAACCCCGGACTCGTCGCTCAGCTCCGCCTCACAGCTACTAAAACCGATGTCAGCGACATCGGTTCCTGTTGAGGCGTCGAGCTCGTCATCGAGTGGCGAGTATTTCTCCCCACCCACGTCGCCGTTACCTGTACGGAGGAAGAGGAGAGGCCGGCCACCGACGTGCTTGGGACCCCAAAACCAACAGGACTCAAATAGGGCCCCCGCTGCCGGTGGTGATGTGCGCCGCATGAGATGGTCTCAAAAAATGAATGAAAATGTCATGCGGGCATATTATGTGGCTACAGAGGGAGGAAGCAACCTCACAGCGTATCGTGATCGTATGCTGTCTTTGTTTCAGGAGCTTGAACCGGCTGTCAACGTCACGGCACAAAGATTATCGGATCAAGTGCGGGCCATCCAGCGTTGTCATCTATTGGATGGTACCGTACTTGAACGGCTTCGCTCAGACGTACGGAGTAATATTGTTACCCCCATTTCCTCACAAACTGCTGAGTGTATACCCAAGGATATGCCAGCACCGCAGTTGGATTCCGTTGAGGAAGTGGAGGACAATGGAAACTTAACCGTAAGTACCGAGTACAACGATCAATTAAGGAGTGCTTTAGAATGTGCTTTGCAACAATACCGATCTATATTTCCTGAGCGTAGACCACGCTTACCCCGTCTGCCCATGCATAAAAAAAATATAGCGCTAGTGAGAGCCCTGGATTCGCTGTTGTCTCCCTATATGGAACGCAGCGAAAATTTAGCGGATACGCACTCAATTCTATATTGTACAGCTGTTGCAGCATGTCGAGTGACTAGGATTAAAATTATCGAAGAAGATCCCGTTACTCGACCAGGAGTACCAGCGTGGCAATATAGGATTGAGCGACGTATAGCTGAAACCAGGGTGCTCATTGGTAAGCTTATCTGCTTCAGGTTGGGTAACACCCGTCCGAAGGTGATGCGCTTTGTGAGTCGAGCATTCTCGGGGACTGGAATAAGTCCGCGAGAATATATGTCTCGCGTCACGGAGCGCATCGACTTCCTGAAGCAGAAAGTTTATGCATGGGCAAATCGCGTTAGGCGCTACAAAAGGAGAGTAGGTCGATATATGATAAATCGCACATTTCAAAGGGATGAGAGGCAGGTCTATCGTAACTGGGAACGACCCGATGAAGCTCTGAATGTCAGGTATCTTCCGGATGTTAATGCTACTAAGACGTTTTGGCAAAACATCTGGTCGAAGCCTGTCATTCATGAGGAGGATGACTGGATTCGGGATATTGAACGATCATGTGAACATATTCCTCCTATGGAGCAAGTAACAATAACAACTAATGATGTAACCAGTGCAGTTCGCTCGTTACCCAACTGGAAAACAGCGGGACCGGACGGACTGCACAATTTTTGGCTAAAGTGGTTACGCAGTTCACATGATCGTTTAGCATCTCAATTTCAGTTATCTCTAACATCGGGATCGTTACCACAATTTTTAACTACCGGTATGACCTGCCTTATCTACAAGTGTGGTAGTTCTGCGGACCCCAAAAATTACAGACCTATAACATGTTTGCCAACACTGTATAAGCTTCTCACATCCAGTTTGACAGTAAAAATTTCTTAACATATTAAAAATAACTCAATTTTGGCCATATATCAAAATGGATGTAGGAGCGGGGCACGTGGAACTAAAGAGCTCCTTATTATTGACACGGTCATTAGCCAACAGGTTCGTCGCAGCCGGAAAGAACTGGTGACTGCCTGGATAGACTACAAGAAAGCCTATGACTCTATTCCTCATACATGGCTCTTGAGGGTGCTGGAGTTGTATAAAATAGATACAACTCTATGTGCTTTCTTGGAGGCATGTATGAAGCAATGGAGAACGGCCCTTTACTATCCAGGCAGTCCCCGGGGCCACGTTGACGGCATACCGTTAAAAGTTGAGCGGGGCATATTTCAGGGGGACAGTTTGAGTCCATTGTGGTTTTGCCTGGCCCTGAATCCTCTTAGTACTTTACTGGAGAATTCAGGCCTAGGCTATCAGTTGCGGAGAGAAAGTCGGGGTCTGTCCCATCTCCTTTACATGGATGACTTAAAGCTATTTGCCCCCACCAGGCCTCAACTGATGGCATTACTTAAGGTAACTAAAACCTTTAGTAAGTCTATCAGAATGGAGTTTGGTGTGGATAAATGTGCAGTTTTACATGTGAAACGGGGTGGGATAGTGGAATCTGAAGGAATACAACTTTCAGATTTCACACATATCCGATCTCTGTCTGCTACTGAGACCTACAAATAGCTGGGTATGTCACAGGCGTTATGCATCGCTGAGGCAGGCATGAAGCAAAAGTTGCAGGATCGCTTCTTTTGCCGTTTAAGAAAAGTGCTGAATAGCTTACTTTCTGGCGGCAACAAGGTGCGTGCCTGTAACAGTTGGGTAATGCCTGTCTTGATGTATTTCTTTGCCATACTCAGATGGACTCAGACTGAACTTGATATCCTTGATAGAAAGGTTCGTACACTCCTGACTACATATCGAATGCACCACCCGCGTTCGTCGGTAATGAGGCTGTATATCCCGCGGAAATGTGGGGGTCGTGGTTTTTTAAACACCAAAACCCTTCACAACCGCGAGGTATACAACCTCCGAGAATATTTTCTCAATGCTGACACGGACGTGCATCGAGATGTGGTCGGAGTGGATCAAGGACTTACCCCGCTTGCTTTGGCTAAAGAGAACTGGCACAAACCTATAATACTTAGCATTGAGGACCGCCGGGAGGTATGGAAGAACAAGGAGCTGCATGGACGTTTTTATCGGACCTTACACGGGCCCGATATTAACTTTGCAGCATCTGTTTCCTGGCTGCAATTCAGTGATCTCTTCGGAGAAACTGAAGGTTTTGTCTTTGCAATAATGGATGAAGTTGTAATGACGAATAACTACCGAAAATATATCCTGAAAGATGGTACGGTTGACATCTGTCGGGCATGCCACCGACCCGGAGAATCTCTCAGGCATATTATTTCCGGCTGCACTCGTCTTGCAAACGGCGATTATTTCCATAGGCACAACCGAGTAGCCAGGATTGTCCATCAGCAACTTGCTCTTAAATACAATCTGGTGGAAGTAGAAGTGCCGTACTATAGATATGTGCCCGACCCAGTTCTCGAAAATGACCGTGCAACGTTGTACTGGGATCGGTCTATCATTACTGACAGGACTATTGCTGCTAATAAGCCTAATATAGTGGTGATAGACCGATCAGAGCGCCGTGCACTAATTGTCGATGTCACTATTCCGCATGACGAGAATCTCGTGAAAGCTGAAAAAGAAAAACAAATTAAATATTTGGATTTGGCTCACGAAATTGCCGACATGTGGGATGTTGACTCGACAATTATTGTCCCGATAGTCTTATCAGTCAATGGGCTGATCGCCAAGAGTCTCGACCAACATCTAAAGAGACTCTCGTTAGATAGCTGGATCAAGGGCTTGATGCAGAAAGCAGTACTTCTCGACACGGCACGCATTGTGAGGAGGTTCCTGTCTCTGGAGCCCTAACCACCGGCAGCTTGGTCCCTGCACCCGATGTCGGTGGCCTACTATTTTATTCATTTTTAAATTTATTATATTTAGCTGATTGTATTTTTGTTTGTATTAATAATGACAATAATTAGTAATGACAGACCGATCCCAGTACAATGTGGCACGGTCATTTTCGAGAACTGGGTCGGGCACATATCTATAGTACGGCACTTCTACTTCAACCAGATTGTATTTAAGAGCAAGTTGTTGATGGACAATCCTGGCTACTTGGTTATGTCTATGCAAATAATCGCCGTTTGCAAGACGTGTTCAACCAGAAACAATATGCCTGAGAGATTCTCCGGGTCGGTGGCATGCCCGACAGATGTCAACCGTACTATCTTTCAGGATATATTTTCGGTAGTTATTCGTCATTACAACTTCGTCCATTATCGCAAAGACAAAACCTTCAGTTTCTCCGAAGAGATCACTGAATTGTAGCCAGGAAACAGATGCTGTAAAGTGAACATCAGGCCCGTGTAAGGCCCGATAAAAACGTCCATGCAGCTCCTTGCTCCTCCATACCTCCCGGCGGTCTTTAATGCTAAGTACTATAGGTTTATGCCAGTTCTCTTTAGCCAAACCAAGCGGGGTAAGTCCTTGATCCGTTCTGACCACATCTCGATGCACGTCCGTGTCAGTATTGAGAAAATATTCTCTGAGGTTGTATACCTCGCGGTTATGAAGGGTTTTGATGTTCAAAAAACCACGACCCGCACATTTCCGCGGGATATACAGCCTCATTACCGATGAACGCGGGTGGTACATTCGATATGCAGTCAGAAGTGTGCGAACCTTTCTGTCAAGGGTATCTAGCTCAGTCTGAGTCCATCTGAGTATACCAAAGGAATACATCAAGACAGGCATGACCCAGCTGTTACAGGCACTCACCTTGTTGCCGCCAGAAAGTAAGCTATTAAGTACTTTTCTTAAGCGGCAAAAGAAGCGCTCCTGCAACTTTTGTTTCATGTCTGCCTCAGAGATGCATAAAGCCTGTGACATACCCAGATATTTGTAGGTTTCAGTTGCAGAAAGAGATCGGAGATGTGTGATATCTGAAAGTTGCATTCCTTCAGATACCACAACCCCGCCTCGCTTTACATGTAAAACTGCAAATTTATCCACACCAAACCTCATTCTGATAGATTTACTAAAGGTTTCAGTTATCTTAAGTAAAGCCATTATTATTATTATTCTCTATATTTATTTTACAACATATTTTACACATTTTTAAAGATATTATAAAAATACACAAACAGACCTTGTATACTAATTGTCGATGTCACTATTCCACATGACGAGAATCTCGTGAAAGCAGAAAAAGAAACACAAATTAAATATTTGGATTTAGCTCACGAGATTACCGACATGTGGGATGTTGACTCGACGGTTATTGTTCCGATAGTCTTATCAGTCAATGGGCTGATCGCCAAGAGTCTCGACCAACACCTAAAGAGACTCTCGTTAGATAGCTGGATCAAGGGCTTGATGCAGAAGGCAGTACTCCTCGACACGGCACGTATTGTGAGGAGGTTCCTTTCTCTGGAGCCCTAACCACCGACAGCTTGGTCCCTGCACCCGATGTCGGTGGTCTACTATTTTTTACATTTTTAAATTTGTTATATTTAGTTTATTGTGTTTTTGTTTGTATTTTTATAAGTTTGTTTGTGTGAGTGTTTGTGTATTTTTATAATATATTTAAAAATGTTCAAAATATGAAGTAAAATAAATAAAGATAATAATAATAATAAAATACTCTGGCATCACTGAAACGGAGAGTTCTGTTCGCAAACAGACTTTGTCGAAAAATATTATTTTACTATATTTATACATTTTTGATAAGTTCCCAATATTTCAAATACCATAAAATCATAAATTCAGTATAAAATGCAAATAGAAGCTCGTGGGTATTTAATAAACTAGTGGAAATATATGCAACATGACATTTGACATCCACGTCAAAATGAAAAATATGAAAATGCAGCTCCCATTATATTTATGATAACAAGATCCAGAGCAAAAACAGCACGCCTACTACCCCCAGACTCGTCGCACAGCTCCGCGTCGCAGCCACCGGTGACCGCACCAGCGGAACCGGTCACACCACACGCGTTGAGCTCGAGCTCCAGCGACGAGTACTTCTCACCGCCGACGTCACCACCACCTGTACGTCGGCGTGAGAAAACCCGGCCACCGGATAGTTTAGGACCTAAAGGCCCACCGGCCTCAAACAAGGTCCCCACTGCCAGTGGTAATGTGCGGCGCCTGAAATAGACTAGACCAATAAATGAAAATGTCATGCGCGCATATTTCGAGACTACAGGGGGGGGGGGACCAATCTCATCGCGTACCGTGACCGCATGCTGCTTCTGTTTCAGGGCCTTGAACCGTCTATCAACGTCTCGGCTCAACGACTATCGGACCAAGTGCGTGCTAGAGTTGTATAAAGTTAACGAAACTTTATGCACCTTCCTGAAGTCTTGTATGGGGCATTGGAGGACAGCTCTTTGCTATCCAGTATGTCGGTAGACCCCGGATTGTCATGGTGAGCTTGTAAGGATTGAGCGGGGTATATTTCAGGGCGACAGTCTGAGTCCTTTATGGTTCTGTTTAGCCATGAACCCTCTCAGCACCTTATTAGAGGGTTCAAGACTAAGCTATAGGTTGCGAGGTGAAGGTTGCAAAATATCCCACCTGTATTACATGGATGATCTCAAATTGTTTGCCCCTACCAGATTTCAACTAATGGAGTTACTAAAGTTAACCGAATCCTTTAGTAATTCCATTGGGATGAAATTTGGTGTGGATAAATGTGCGATCATGCATGTAAAACGAGGAAGGGTAGTGGAATCCGAGGGAGTTCAACTCTCAGATTTTACTCATTTGCGATCACTCCTCGTAACTGACACATATAAATACTTGGGTATGTTGCAAGCTCTAGGCATTAATGAGGTGGAAATGAAGCAATCGTTGCGGGAACGTTTCTTTGGCCGCCTGAAAAAAGTACTGAATAGTCTTCTATCAGGTGGCAACAAGGTGCGCGCCTGCAACGGTTGGGTTATGCCACTTCTAATGTACTCTTTCGGCATACTCAAGTGGACTCAGACTGAACTTGACGCTCTGGATAGAGGTCTGGTGTGGAGGTCGAGTTTTCTTAAATGCCAAGACCTTGCACAATCGTGAGGTGTATAATCTTAGGGAATATTTCCTTCATACTGATAACGATATGCATCGTGATGTAGTCGCTGTAGATTCCGGACTCACTCCACTCTCTTTGGCTAAGGAGAATTGGCGCCGACCTGTGGTTCTTGGTACTGACGATCGCAGGGGTGTATGGCAGAGCAAGGAACTCCACGGAAGGTTTTACCGGGCCTTACATGGGCTGGACGTAGATTTCATGGCTTCCGTGGCCTGGCTAAGTTTCGGTAACCTATTTGGGGAAACCGAAGGTTTTGTCTGTGCAATTGCTGACGAAGTTATCATGACGAACAACTACCGGAAACATATCCTGAGGAATGGTACGGCTGACATATGCCGTGCCTGCCACCATCCTGGTGAGTCCCTTAGACATATTGTCTCTGGTTGTTCTCGTCTTGCTAACGGTGAGTACTTGCACAGGCATAACCAAGTGGCCAGGATCATCCACCAACAACTTGCTCTGAAATACAGCCTTGTGGACGTAGAGGTGCCTTACTACAGGTATGTAGCTAAGCCAGTTCTCTAAAATGGTCGTGTCACACTGTATTGGGATCGATCAATCATCAAGGACAGGACTGTAGTGGCCAACAAACTTGATATTGTGTTGGTTGATCGATCTGAGCGCCGGGCAATGATAGTTGATATCACCATCCCACATGACGAGAATCTTGTAAAGGCCGAGAAAGATAAACAGATTAAGTATCTGGACTTGGCTCACGAGATTGTTGACATGTGGGATGTAGATTCAGCAATCATTGTACCGATAATGGTTTCAGTTAACGGACTCATAGCCAAGAGCCTCGACCAACATCTTAAGAGGCTCACGTTGGGTATTTGGATCAAGGATTTGATACAGAAAGCGGTACTTCTGGACACGGTACGCATCGTGAGGAAGTTCCTGTCTCTGGGGCCCTAACCACTGGCAGTTTGGCCCTTGTGCCCGCTGCCGGTGGGTCTACACACTTTTTATATTTTTAAATATTTTATTATTTTTCATAATACATATATTTAAAAATGTATTTAGTTGTAAGATATATGTAAATAAATAGGTAATAATAATAATATTTTTTTTATTAACATAAAAAATAGACACTAAAGCATATGGGAATCTCTGGCTCCTACGCTAGTTATACACTGTGTTATATAATGTACATTATATAGATAATATCGATACCAGAAGTATCAATTAACAAAGGGAAGGGATGAAAAGATAAAAAAAAAAGGTAAAATGATGATAAATAAATGATGTAAGGGACAAACCACGGTTTTTCAGGAGAGCCAAAAAACAATTTTATTTTTTTAAATCTTTTTATAACTTTTTACTGTTTGCTCCAATTTCAATTGTGTCCAGAACAAAGTTTCTTAGAATTTCATCTTCTTTCATGATATAAACACAAGATTTAGGAGTGCCCAGTGGTTTAGAATATAGCATGTCCCTTACATTACAAAAATATGTTTAGTTGTGCCTTACGTTACTAATATTTAATGCGTAAACCGTCGAATATACGTCATTCTATTGTAAAGGACTTTTATAGTGTTGCAATTTGATGTAACTATAGATTATATTAAATAGTAAGTAGTATAAAGTAGTATTTTAACACCATGGAAATAAATTCTTTGCATGAATAATGTTACTATGAACTAATATTAATGATTCAAATCAAACGTTAGGTTCAGGTACATCATCACGTCCCTTGCAGGGTGGGCAGAGAGAATAGAGTGGCAAAAGGCCCTATTCCTGCATACATCGCTCGCTTCCTCAACATTCATAATTCTCTTCATACACGCTCGCCGATTTCGGAAACTCCTGACCAACTTCCTTCAATACATGATTGATTTGGTCTAGGTAGACGAGTCTCTGTCTCCCTCTGTATCTACATCCTTCCACTTTCGCATTGTATATCTTCTTAACCAGTTCCTCGTCCGGCATTCTTTCCACATGTCCATTTCGCATCTTTACTCCAATACTCCCTTTCATACCTACTCCCTCTCTTACGTCGTCGTTACAAATGCGGTTAGTCAGTCCACAGATTCTGCGCAGAGATCGCATTTCTACTCTCATGCTCCTTTGAATACCCAACTCTCGCTTCCATATAATAACGTTGAGACAAGCACTGCATTGTGTATTGCGACAAGTGCCTTTTGGCTAAGGTGTCATCAATCAGGCAGTCATCTGCCGAGAAGTTGTCCCAATGCTCTGTTCACTCTATTTCCCGCATTTGCTCTTCTCTCTATATCAGTGGTGTATATTCCATCCCTACATAATCCACATCCAAGATATACAAATTCATTCACTTGTGATACTTAACAACAGTTCTGGTTTCTCCGTCTTTAAAATCCATTATTTTGGTTTTGCCCACATGCAGCCTTAGGCCCCTTTTCTCACAATCTTCAGTCATTATTACGTCGACTAGGGTTTGTAGGTAAGTAACGGACTGCGCTAATAAGACTGCATCGTCCGCATCTAGCAGTGAGTTAACTACTAAGTCACCCACCTGAACTCCCACATTCATTTCATTCAAGTGTAGTACCAGAAATTCATCAGACACCATCCTCATTCTCATTTCAATAATCTTACCATACACTTTGGCTTTTTTTTTGTATTGTATGTAGTGGCAGACGAGCCACTGTCCATCTGATGGTAAATGGTAACCGTCGCCCATGGACTCGACTATACCGAGAGTATTGTCAAGCCGCTGCTCACCAATTCATTTCTCAGATATTAAATTAAATATACCACCAGTCGTGCAATGGATGATAATTGCTTACTTCCCTTAAACGCCCCATACGACACCCGTGGGAAAGAATGGGGTGGCGACACTTGTATTCTTAGTCCGTCACCACACGGACAAAACTGACTGGCTGCCAAACTGGTCAAGCTTATTGGCTCTGTAGTTTGCAGTCATAACGTGACTCCTTATTTTTAAACAAGGGCACGATATCTGCGCTTCTCCAATCCTTGGGAACCATTCCTGAGCTCCAACATAAATTGAGAAACACCAGGAAATATTCCCAGACACAATGTGTCTCCAAGATTGATCATTTCAGCAGACATCATATGAATACCCGCTGTCTTACCATTTCTCATACTTCTAATCGCCCATTCAACTTCTTCCATACTGATTAATAAATAAATATACATGGACATTTTGTCGTCTCCAAACTAAGCTTAACGCTTTTGCTATGGGTACCAGATTACTGATATAATACATATATTAACTTTTTTTTTGTAAATAAATACATATAATACATAGAAAACACCCATACGCAGTACAAATATCTGTGTTCTTCACAGAAATAATAGTCCTGAGTGGGAATCGAACCCAGGACCTCGTGCACGGCAGTCGGTTATTCTACCGACTACGCCACGTGGCCCTTCTATATATAATAAAAATAGCTTAAAATAGCTTTGCGTAAGGAGCATATAATAAAAATAGCTTTGCGAGATCATAATGTAAGAGAATAATTCTTAAAAAACTCTAAAGTAAGGAACATGTTATTTAAATTTACTGATTTTAGGTTTAAGGTAAGGGTATAAATTATTTAACACGGTGAGTTACATTATTTTTCTGAGAAGAAAAAATGTTAATGACTGTTAAATCATTTTCGTCGCTCTTGCGACGCCCGCCGATACACCTCGGCGAGCACCTCCGCCTCCAAGTCACACGGGGGGATTCCAGCCAACGTGCAGACCGCCTCCGTAGACACCGTGCGGTATCCGCGTATGACCCTGGACGCAACGACTCTCTGTGGTCTCCACAGAAGAGCCCTGATCAGTGCGCCCAGGGACCCCGCCCACACGGGTGCGCCCTACAGCGCCATCGACCGGACCACCCCCGCGTAAAGCCGTCGACAAGCATTGTTAGGTCCGCCCATATTCGGCATGAGCCGTGCAAGGGCGGACGCTATGCCAACTAGCCTCGGGGACAGTTGGCGGAAGTGCTCGCGAAAGCGCCACCGCCCGTCAAGCACCAGGCCCAGATACTTAATCTGGGCCTGCACCCCTTTCTGGACCCCGTCCACTGTGATCGAGGCACCAGCAAATGGCCGACGTCGGGGCCCATGGAAAAGTAGGGCCTCCGACTTGTCCAGGGCCACCCTAAGCCCCAGTGCCCCGATCCTCCTGAACACCTCCGAGGTGGCCAGGAATGCTGCTTCCTCGAAGTTTCCACCCCGGGCCATGACCAGCGTGTCATCCGCATAGCAGATGACCGCCAGCCCGGGGGGAGCCGACAGCGTAACACCCAGTCGTAAGCGATGTCGCACAGGAGCGGCCCCAGGAACGAACCCTGCGGGACACCGCATGACATGGGTCTCCTCACAACGTCCCCTATGCGGCTCTCATAGACGACACTGCGGCCCTCTAGATAGTCCGCCACCAGCCGCCTCAGGTATACAGGCACCCCGTGATACCGGAGCGCCTCCCTGACCATCATGTGGGCCTAGGATATTTTTGTTAATACTTCTGTTAGCCATAAACTAAGTAAATAGCTCAAAAAAATATATGTATGGTAAAAAATCCAAAAACTGCTTCGGTGGTGCAGCGGTTGTGTGTGCGACTGCTTGTCGTGAGGTCTCGGGTTCGATCCCCGGGTCGGGCAATATTATTGAGCTTTTTCGTAAAAAGAAAAATTTCTCAGTAGCTGCCCGGAGTTTGGAAATGTGGTCGGTAGGCGGCACAAATTACGTGGGACTTAAACATAGCTGGCGAACCGTGGGTGTGTAATACACCTCTGCCTATGCTTTTAGAGATACAGGCGTGGTTCTATTTTGTTTTTTTTTACCTTATTAAACACTACCACGTACTAAACAAAACTCTGTCTGTGGCGGACTGCTTCACAAAAAGTACACAACAAAGGAACATAAAGTATATACGCGGCATAATTGTTATTATTAGAGCTTATTAGAAAAAGGAATAAAATATACAAGAGTTAATAACTACCCCATTTGCACGGCTAAAAAATATCATTATAAAGCTTATTTCAAAACGGCGAAGTGATTTCAACTGTACATTTCTTTTGCATTACACCTCAATACCTTCGGTCGATACAATTACCCGGAAAAGGCGAGTTGAAATCGTTAGTGCCGTCTTAGTTGGTTCCAATATTTTCTTCAACATCGCAGCATCCATAACATCGTTAGTAGAGTAAGGATACCTTAGCTGGAAAATATCGTTCGGAGGTTGCAATTTATAATTGCAAATTTTATGCTTTTATATAAATGCTTGATTCCATCCGTGAATTTGTCTGCGTGGATGTATTTATATACGTCACTACGTCACATTAATGATTTCTATGCAAACAATGATTTTTCCGTGATAAACTGTAGCATAACATATAAGTCCTTTTCTGGGTTTTGAACTACATGTATGCTAAATTGCATGATCGGTAGAGAGAGACAAACAAAGGAACGCATTTTCGCATTTATAATATTACTAGCCTTTGCCCACGGCTCCGCCGCAGCCAAAAGCTAGTAAACTTCATGAAGTAAATAGAAACGTTATACAAGAAATCGTTTTATTTTTTGAAAGCCCTGCACGTATATTCGATATGGCCATTGAAGTAGTTTCAGTATGCAATTTCGGGAGCGTACTAAATGTAAACTTAGAATTAGGTCACTGGGGTATTCTGGTAGATCAACAGAGTATTTTAACTATTAATTTATGTGAATAGTTATTGTTACTGTATAATCATACAGTCAAGACATTCATAATTAATAATGATCACTCTTTTAAGAAAAACAATATGATCGATGATTCTAAGAAATAAATAATTTGAGTGAAACATAAATTGCAATATTCATCGGGCGCACTATAATGCAAGTATTATTTTACCCTTTGCTATAATGCACCGTGCTAAACTGGCAGCTTTCGTAAACAATGTTTAAAAAGTAATTACAGTATTTAAAAATGGAACTCATTGGCTGTAGAATACAGTTTGTTTCATATGACTGTCACCAAAACTGTCACTTGCTTTTACATAATTTACATTGTGCTGTGGCGTCATGTTGGATATATTGCGCATAGATAAATGGATAAATGCTGATTGTATCTTTACATCACCATGGGTTTATCTCGTGAAAATTTTTCTAGTATGATTTTCTACTATTTTAAAAGTAATTTGACAGCTCAGCAGAGCTTCGTTTGGCTTCAAACTGCTTGTAGCAATGAAACACCATGCAAGACAACTATTTATAGCCGATTTGCAAAATTCAAACGCGGTCATGTCAATATCAGTGATGAATTTCACGATGGTAGCTTGTCCACTGCTATGATCAACAAAATAATGAAGAAGCGTCTTATTTTTTGTCGGACATACTAATCATTGATGAAACATGGATTTACGACTACGATCCCAAAACAATGCAGTAATGACTGCTGGCCTGAGGGTGACTATCTTAGGGCAGTTCATCACTCTAGCAGCATTATAAGCAATATAAACACCCACAAATAGGTGCCAATTTTTGGTCACCCATCTTATAGTAAGCCGAGCAAAAGTTCCTTAACCTTGCCCATCGTTCGAACTAACTTTAGAGACTTATCTGTTAAGAATAATTCTCTGTATCACGGGACTTTTTATTTCCCGGTGCAAGATATAGCCACACTCCGAACAAGTAATTTTGGCTCGGACAAACTTCCAAATCGTTGTTTGAATACCGCGCGCTCAATGACCTATTTCTACTCAGGTGACCTGCATATAATAAACCAATGGCATTTAAGTATTAGTCAATTGGTTAACTATATTAACCAATGGTAAAGTTAGGCGTGGCTCGGCAGGTTGCCAACGACCTCCTGCATCTTTTAGGCCTATTTGTTAGTACAGCGGAAAATTTTCTACGGCTGGGCGGAGAAACTTGCTAAATGGTTGGCATGCATTGCCTATTGAACTGAATGGTACTGAATAGTTCACAAGAATGATTGGTTGCCCAGGGCTTTTGAAATTTATCAAACAAACTTTGCTGGAGTCACCTTCTGATCTGTTTAATGTTAAACTTATTGACCAGTATTTATATTTACACGGAGTAACCGCTTATCTGACCTCAACGACCTAAGGAGACAACTCGCGACCTTAAAGCAAGACCGGAATCAGATTGTTTTATTCGTGACTACTTGTAACGACTCCAGGATATTATTTGACGGCCAGGATCCACTGCTTCACATGACTTCCAGAGCACGGAGGAGTTCAAGTGACACTATTTTTTTTTTTTTTTTTTTTATTGCTTGTAGTGGCAGAAGAGCCATGGCCTATCTGATGGTAAATGGCAACCGTCACTCATGAACAAACCGAGTGTCAAGCATACCGAGAGTATTGTCAAGCCACTGCTTGCCATTTAATTTCACAGATATGAAATGTACGAATAAACGGCTATCTCCTGCTACAGCGAAAACGCAACAATGTGTGTCACGGAAGATGGCGTTACCGACCCGCGCGGGCCCACTACCAAGTGAGTACTCCCACTTGGTACGCAGCCCTACCACCAGTCATGCAATGGATGATAACTGCTTACTTCCCTTAGTCGCCTCATACGACACCCGTGGGAAATAATGGGGTGGTGACACTTGTATTCTTAATCCGTCACCACACGGACAACTATGAAATAAAACTGATTTTATAGAATTCATCTAATATATTTTTTTACTTAAGTATACAATCCTGACGTTTCAAATACTTTAGGTACATCATTCATGGTCATGGATGGACTGAAATGTTAGACATCCAATAGTTGAACAATTGTAATTTATTTACAATGTTAACATCTTAGAAAATATTCCTTAATTTTAAATTGCAAGTGCACGACTAGGCTACGACTACGATATATTATGAACAATAAACATAAATTAAAAATAAAGATATAGACATTACTAGCTTGCAGCTAGCAATCTCAGAAACCCATTTCTTCAGGACAGGATAAACTATTTGGTGAATCACACAATAATTGTAATGCGTAGAAATCGAACCTGGCATGGGTTTTGGTGTCTCAATCACTGTGCTGTCTGTACATTGTTAGTAATAACTTACTACTAAACAGATCCTTACAAAACTTAATTCTTAAATCCTCGAAGAACAAATAAACATAGATTAAAGGCAAAGGTATCTCATAACAATCTTCTACAAATATATCGTATAAATTCATGCTCAACTTGAGTTGAATTTTAATTTATCTGAGGCTCGAAACAAGAAGCACTGGGTTCGACTTTCAGTTGAAATTAAACGTAGTTATATTAAGTTTGTAATGCGATTCTGTTTTGCTGTTTTCTCGGTTTGAAATTAGTTTTCTTTTAAAGTGAGCTTTGAGTTGAGCTGGTACGGAGTCCTTCTTTTAAAAGGCTGCAGGTTCCATTCAGCTAAATAACTCTCATAATACCCTGTACAAACACAATTTATAGAATAGTATTGCTATTGCCATTATCTTTAGAAATAATTTTTAATATGCTCTTTTTAGAATAACTTCATTTTAAAATCAAGTATGTATATATTAGTTATCTTTATCTATACAAATAAATGAAATTATATAGAATACCTATAACAAAATGTAATTTTTAAAGTTTTGTCTGCCTGTTTGTTACGGTTAATCTCCGAAACGGCTGGGTCCTGATCTCCACAAAAGGTTGTAGTAATTGTGATGAAACTTGTGTGTGTGTGTGTGTGTGTTTGAGTGAGTCCCTTGATGGCTCATCTGAATGGGTTCCCGACAGGATACGGTATATAACGCTGCTATCATGTTTCATAATTCACATTTACATTTTTTAAAGGAAATATACTTGTTTTTATTTATTTTTAGATTATACACAAAATTTACCCACACAACCCAGCATCGCTGCTATCCAAAATTCAAATATCGATATAATAAATCTGGAGGCGCTAATAGTAGGTAAGCCAATGCTTGGGCAGAACAACGTTTGCCGGATCTAGTATATAAAATTAACCAATAATATATCATTAAAAATAAATTTAAGCAGATATAATGACTGCGAAACAAGTTTTACCTTCTCAAATTAATCTCAAATTTAAATGGGGCCGGTTTCTTAACTGTTGCTGATCACAAGTATTTACACGGGGCTACTACCTTACTGGTCTCCACAACCCAATTACGGTGACGTCTAGCGACCTTAAAACAAGAATAAAACAGACTGCTATTCAGGATTATGACAACCCGTAACAACTGCTCCTAGGCAATAATACTCTTTGCAGCCAGGACTACTGCTTAACAAATTTTTACGATGCATGGAGTAAAACAAATATCTTTACTATCTCTTAATAAAAAAAAACAATAATTTTAATCTCACTTAACACGGCGATATAGTCATGACATAGCATACAAATAATACAAGAGTTCGTCGCAGGCAAGAAGTGCAATCTACCGCGAGATCCTTTTACATAAATACTGTAAAATGGTGCATGTTAGAAGTGGGTGTTAGTGCTCCGAACGTTTTACCTGAATGAAGTAAAGTATGTGTGATAATTAACATAATGAATACTTTCCTTATTTAATTTCTATTGATTATTTCACCTTTTATTACATTTAGATGAAAAAAATATCTGTTGTTTATAGATACAGCAAAGGTATTGTAGCAACGTAAATTATTAATTATAAAAACGACTATTGGCCATTCAAAACAGAAACAATATCATAAGTCTTGAAAATAAGAAATTGGCTAACCACCTATTTATTATGATTAGTTTGACAACGGCGTATCTGTTATTTGAAGATTAATTTTGTTGTTTATTTTGTTGGAATAGGAATTTCATTACTTCAAATATATTAAATTAAAACTAAATTCTTTACAGAGAATGTCACGTCACAATGAAATGGGGCCGAGAAAACGTTTAAAGATTCCTCTAACCTTCAAGCTTAAACAACCAATTAAAGTAAGTTAATATGTGTTGATAAAGGTTAAATACGATATTACGTGTGGGCGCGAGAGTGTTCAGACATTCCTAAATAGGCGAGTTACAGTACAGTTCTTCAGTTCTTTTTCTCAAATATCTTAAATGTACAGACATAGTTCTGTTACAGCTTTTTCATAGTTAGAATTTAAACGCTTTCTGTTATAATTTTATACCATACAATGCGGATCACATGCAAGCCATTTCTTGAGGAAAAGCTACGAGGCTGTAGTTTTTATTAATAGACTTGTGTTTCTCTGGCATTTTTCTCGCTAGCATATGCTTAAAAGACTATTCTATACCTTACTTTAAAAAATATATTTTAAGAAAAAATACTCTACTAAACAACTGTATCTAAAACTAAAACATTTTTTTTAGAATACTGAAATTTGAAAAAAGCAACTGAATTGATGAGAACTTCTTTGTTATTAGCTCTTGATTAGACTTAAAAACTAGAATAGATTTTATCTTGCTGCTGTGTTTGGAACTGGATATAGTATAGTACAAATAATCATAACATTGGATGTTATTATGTTTGTATTGATTAATTTATTATTTTTCTATAATTACCTTAGAGAATTTTCAACAGACCTTTTTTCTAAGTTAGTAGTTTTTACTTAGCACGTGTAAGGTAAACACAAGACGCTGCCAACAAACTCTTTTAAAATTTGCCAGCATAGAAGGTAATAAAGAATGTAATTTGATCCTTATAAATAAAAAAGCTACTATAAATCTAAATTTATTTGTTGGACAATAATAAAAACAACAAAATTAAGTCAAAGCAATTCGACTTTTCTTGGTATTAATTTTCTAGATACACTTTTTTATTTGTTTTGGATCTCCGTTTCTTTTAAGCTTACCCTGTAGCGATTGTATGAAACTCATCCTGTGGAGTACAAGGAAGAGATTAAATTTTAATTAAAGTCATTGTGCAGACAAAGCACGTTGTGAAAAAATGAGGCCGCCATTGCTAAGCTAACTTTAGGTTTTATTTCGTAATGGTAATTGAAAGTGGCCATGAAATTTGACCACTTGGTTGGCGCAACGGTTTAAGCGTCATTTTTACCACGATCAACGCTCTGAATGTTAATGATTTTTATTCCACTTGAGGCAAATATATTCATACCAATACTCCAACTAAGTAACTTTCGTGGAAATGATTTAGAGATTTTTAATAATAATTACCTGAAAAGTGGTAACGTGGTCCGCCTCCCGTCACGCTACGTTTTTATGGAGATGGAAGCTGAGCAGAGAAACACTATAAAGAATGAAAAAGATTAGACTCTAACTACTCCTCTAGGAAACAGTCGTGAGTTCTTGATATGTATGTACAAATGCAGACAAATCAATGTCGCCTCAAAAGCATATCAATTAAATCAAGTAACGTACGTATCAGGAATCGGCTTCGATATGCTTGATAGAGCACATGATCAATATAAGCAATGGGGCGATGGACTTACGTTACTAACTAGGAGTATTTATGCCTTTGCAATTATATCGCGTATTATTTACATGTACGTTTAAATTGATAACATAAATATAAAAACACAAAGTGAAAAATATGACATCGAAAATACCGTCCAGATGCTTTTGAATCCAGGAGATGCAGGTTCAAATCCTGCTCGTGACTGTTATTTTCGATTTCACATTTTTCACTTTGTGTTTAATGTATATGCCTAAGCATGTCAAAAAAGTTTTTAGATAACATAAATATATTAAGAGTCTGTGGGTCCACAGTATACCAGAATAACACTAGTCCTCTTTTTCATTTTGACGTTGTAGGACGTAACAAAGAAAAAAAATGCTTTTTCTTTATTTACTTTCCTCTTGAGTGAAGTATTGAGAATGTTTAAGATTGTTTAGGCATTTGGCAGGTTCTTTATGCTTACAGAGAGTGCTTGTAACTTCTTTAATCCATCCATCCATCCATCAGCCCTTCGAAGTCCACTGCTGGACACAAGCCTCCCCAAGAGAACGCCACGACATGTGATTCACTTATATGGGAGATAGTGCCGTAAACGCCACGCTTGGCAGGCGGGTTGGCGCAGTGGATGTTGTTAATACTCGAGGGAGTGCTACTGCCCACTCCCCCGGTATTCCCTCAGTTGGCTCTTATGACTCCCACGGGTGGAGAGGGGTGGGAAAATTCTAAAGCCGGCCCACACGGCACAACTTCTTTAATCATTTAAAAGTATTTATGATATTCTCAGCAACTATTAAAAATTAAGATCTCCATCCGTACCTACGGACTTCAGAATATAAATAAATAACGGCATTCATTATCTTTTTTTATTTTTTTTATTGCATTTTGTGGCAGACGAGCCACGGTGGTAATCGTTGCTCATGGACTCAACCATACTGAGAGTATTGTCAAGCCGCTGCTCACCATTTCATTTCACCGATATGAAATTAAAGAATAAACGGCTATCTCCTGCTACAGCCAAAACGCAACGATGTGTTTCATGGCCAGTCACACGGGAGATGGTGGTGCCAACCCGCTCGGGTCCGATACCAAGTGAGTACTCCCACTCGGTACCCAACCCTACCACCAGTCATGCAATGGATGATAATTGCTTACTTCCCTTAGTCGCCTCATACGACACCCGTGGGAAGAATGGGGTGGTGACACTTGTATTCTTAGTCCGTCACCACACGGACAAATCTTAAAATCTCTATCTTAAAATTGCTATCCCACGGGAACCATTACCTAGTCCTATATCCTTCTCTGGGTTACAGACTATACTAGTCTTGCATACATACATTTAGTCAAGAAAGTATTGGGATTGGATGACTTGTTTATGGGTCCAAATTCAAATTTTTGTTTTTTTTTGTTGTTGTTAGATTGGCACAAATGTTATCCATTTTGGCGCGGAGTTTGAGTTGCATCTGTTATTTATATTAAATACAGTGCTGTTTTTAGTTTTATCATATCTAGTGTGTATTGCGAATTTCATAATGAACAAAAACATCGAACAAAGAGTTTGTCTTAAATTTTGCATCGCCAATGGAATTTCGTGTTCGGAGTCACTGAAAATGTTACAAAAGGCTTACGGTGAATCAATTTTATCAAAAACACGTGTGCTTATGAGTGGTACAAAGTGTTTAAAAGCGGTCGAGATGTGATGAAAGATTTGCCTCGCTCTGGTAGGCCATCAACGTCTGCAACTAAAGTTAACATTGCAAAAGTGAAGGAAATAGTGACTGAAAATCCTCATTCAACTTTGAGAGAGATAGCCGCCAAACTTTCTGTGTCTCCGAGTCGATCCGTATCATTTTAAATAATCACTTGCGTATGAAACATGTTTCCGCTCGGCTAGTCCCAAAAGACCTGAATTTTCTCCAAAAACTCAATCGCATGAGAGTCACTGAGGACATGCTAGAACGAGTCAATTGCGACCCAACATTTATGAAACGCATTATTACTGGTGACGAGACTTGGGTTTACGAGTTTGACATGCAAATTAGTCCACAAGCTTCGGAGTGGTGACTTCCAACTGAACCGAAACCGAAAAAACCACGCCAAAGTCTATCAAAAGTCAAAGTCATGTTGACTGTTTTTTTTGACTATCGCTGTGTGGTGCACTCGGAATTCTTGCCAGATGGTCAAACGGTATATAAAGAATATTATTTGAGCGTTATGCGGCGTTTAAGAGAGCAAATTTGACGAAAAGGGCCAGATTTGTCGAAAGAAAATTCTTGGATTTTGCACCTCGATAATGCGCCTTCGCACAAGGCCATCATTGTGAATGAATTTTTGTCCAAACACTCAACAAATACCATCGAGAAACCACCATATTCATCAGATATGGCTCCAGCCGACTTCTTTCTTTTTCCTAAATTCAAATTACCACTTCGTGGCACCCGTTTTCAATCAGTAGAAGACATAAAGGAGAATTCGCGGCGAGAACTGAATTCAATTCCGGAAACAGCGTTTAAAAAATATTTTGATGATTGGATTATTCGTTGGCTGAAGGCTGAAGGCTGGTTTCTGAAGGAGCATACTTTGAAAGTGATAAAATAAATTTGGATGAATAACAAAAATTTCGTGTATTATTGATCTTTTCCCGGTAGTTTCTTGACAGAGTATTATGTAAGCAATATTTCGTGATAATTGTTTTAGTAATTACGAGTTAGAAATTATGCAATCAAACTCACATTCACATTTATATTAGAAAGGATTTGTGTGAATGTCAGTAAATAAAAAATAAAAAAAAAGTTGCTGTCCACGTCTGTCTGTTTGAACTCTTACTTCTTATAAACCACGCAATGGATTTTAAAAATGGATTTTAAAATTTTATATGTGAAATGGTTTTCATTACTGCAAAAACGTCCTGGTAAGTTTTTACTTACAAGGAAGTTTTATTTATTTGACATATTATCCTAATTAATAATTTTTTAAGTTAATAAATTGAATGTAGCGTGAAGTTAACATATTATAATGCTAATTTTGGCCGTGTGGTAACGGACTAAGAATACAAGTGCCACCACCCCATTATTTCCCAGGGATGTCGTATGAGGCAACTAAGGGAAGTAAGCAATTATTATCTATTGCATGACTGGTGGTAGGGCTGGGTACCAATTGGGATTACTCACTTGGTATCGGTCCCGAGTGGGTTGGTAGGTACCACCATCTCCTGTGTGACCGGCCATGAAGCAGACCGTTGCGTTTTGGCTACAACAGGAGATATCCGTTTATTCTTTCATTTCATATGGGTGAAATGAAATGGTGAGTTGCGGCTTGAAAATACTCTCAGTAGGTATAGTTGAGTCCATGAGTGACGGTTACCATTTACCATCATATGGGCCCAGGTTCGCCTGCCACTAAGTACATGCAATAAAAAAAAATAATAACATCAGACATAGCCTCATTTTATTTGCACACACCATTCGTAAACAACATAAGACCATAGGTATATTTATGATGGTCAGAATTGGGGAAGTGGAAACCGCTATAACCATTACAGAAATGCGAATATCCTAAAAACGTTTATAATTACGTACTTATTAATTTCGGTTATAATACATTGGCTTTATGTATAATCTTTTATTATTATTCCAAACAAACGCATCTATTCTCACTCTTCCAATACAATCTGACCTATTTGTTCAGAATTACTGTACATCAAATCAACCAACAATTTGTCGAGTGACTACACACAAATTCAATCGGTAACATACATTTTATTTCCAATTCATTTCATTTGTTACACGATTTGGGAATCGTGTCTCAAGTGCTGATGTTATTGTAAAATATTTCAAATAATATTTCACTGTATGATTTTAAGATCATCGCACGCGGCATAATATTGTACTACATATTTGGGCATACAAGTGATATCGAGTTTACCTGCTTCATATTATAATTTCTAAAGAGAAACATAAAATATTAACATTCCTTACTCCTAATGAATACTTATGTAATTGTTAAAATATTATATTCATGTCGTTTTGCAAATCTCCATTTAATCTAAATAATGAGGTAAGATCGGATTTCAAATAAGAAACAGCTATTTAGAGTAGAGAAATTTGATATTCATCCTGTGTAATATTGCGTTATTACCTACACAGAGTAAATATCAGATTTTTAGCTACGTATTTATGAAATTAAAACATTTTAAACGACAATAATAACTGAAACCAAATAATATTAAAGCCGTCTGTCAACAGACAGATACGTGTTACGAGTTCTCATACTCTCTTATTCGCCAATAATCAACAAAGTTTATTTTTGATTTTGAATATAGGCCTTTTCATCAAATACATACATTATTTCAATATCTTTATTTGTAGTACAAAGGCAAAAAAACGTACTACCTATAAAGCTTAGCGGTTACCGTAGCCTTTTTTTTTTTTTTTTTTTGTTTAGGCGGGAAAAAATGTACCTAACCGCACACCCCGTCGTTCGGGGCAACGAACAGGGTAGTGTGGGGCCCTCACCCACTAAAGAAACCCGCCGTGTGCCGTCTCTCCGCCTTTATTGGCGGGCCACTGGAACTATGTTACATTCCTTCGGTGGTCCGCCGGCGGCTTACCCTTTCGGGTACCCTCTACTGAGCGACGCACCCACACACGGAGCATCGCACCTTCGCGGGAGGCCTTGCGGGTGGCGGACGTTCCCCGGTCCAACCACCCGCAGCCTCAGCTAGGGCGGCATTAGGCGCAAATACTCACGCCTGCGCCGCCCCAGTCGCTGGCGGCGGTTCGGGTCTGCGGAAGGATCAGCCTCCCTGGCCCTTTCCGCCGCTTCCTTCCGCGAGATGACCTCGTCGCAGAAGGCAGCGACCGCGGCCCAATTCCTGTCGCTGCCAAGCATCGCTCTAACGACGCTCGGCAGCGAGAGGTCCCCCCCTATTGCCGCGACGAGATCACGGCGCTGCCCGCCCCAAGCCGGGCACGACTCGAGCGTGTGCTGCGCCGTGTCCTCGTCGCAGCCACAATGGTGACAGCCCGGAGTCGCTTCCCTCCTTACAACTATGTGCAGATATCTGCCGAAGCAACCATGCCCCGACAGCACCTGCACCAGTCGGAAGGTAAGGACTCCGTGCCGTCGCCCCGCCCACTCCTCCAGCACAGGCTGGAGCGCCCCTACGGTCCAGAGACCGGCTCGGGGCGCTTCCAGCCGTGTCCTCCATCTGGCCATGGCAGCACGGCGGGCATCGCCATGCCACCTGGCCACCTCCCTGGGGCGGTTACCGTAGCCTAACCAAACTAATAGCATAATTAGAGGCATCACTCGCACGTCGCTAACTCCACGGATAGGGTAGGAGGCGGCGACCAGTTCCAGTGGTCCAACAGTTTAGGTGAGACACGGCACACGATGGGTCCATGTTCATTGCCCCGAACGATGGGGTGCGTGGTTGGTTACATTTTCTTTGCTATTCATTTTACCCGTGACTACTTACTTATTTACTTGATTATAATATAATAATATATAAAAAAACTCTAAAGATAAGATTTAATATAATATAGTGCCAATTTTCATTTACGTTTCACATTTAGTACAGCTTTAAAGAAAGAAGTCTTTGTAAAAGCTGAAAACAGCTTTAATATTTCCGCAACAATATTCGTTTTAATTAACCACGGACTGAATATAGGGACAAAAGACAGTCGGATATCCGCTCTGGGGAGTGGACAAACTTTTAGATGTAACGACACGACTACGATCCTGTGAATATAGAATAAGTTTTATTTTTAAGTCAATACCTACTCAGTAAATTGATATGGAACTTATCTTATTTAACAAAATGAAAATTATTTGTGAAAATAGAAAAATAATATTAATTTCGGGTAGAATACGAATTTGCGCTTTTCCCTATCCGGGGGAACTCCATTGCTAGGATATGGCGGAAACCTTATGTAACTATTTCAATTTTATTCTATATATCTTTCTAAGACTAAGGACTTAGATCTTCCCTCGTCTTACTATGTGTAGTAGAAGTACTTTTAGTAAGAGTGGTTATTTGCGATAGCTTAGCGGTCTTAAACATTTCCCTGGATTGAGCCAGATTTGAATCTTTCACACGGATAAGCTCCCTATTTACAAATTAATAAAAAATGCTATAATAAAATAGCTACGCGTGTCAAATGAAGTAGCTAAGCGTAAAATAAATAAAGTAGCTAAGCGTGTCAAATGCGAAACATAAAATGTCAGACTCATTTATTGTAAAAGTAATTATTCGGCACTGTTATAATATTTTGGGTTGTATGTTTGTTGTTATAACTTACTGTTTCTTATTCTTAGATTAAAACTATTATTACGGATATACCGGGAACTTATTTTATAAAAATAAAAATAAATTGTACATCGTACATCATAAATACCTTAAGGGTTAAATTATTCGGGATCCAGTAGCAGAGTGTCAGTGCCATTGACAAAGGTCATTCATATTGTGCTTCACGCTCTGCCGGCCGCACTAATTCCGATTATGTCTATTTGTGTCCATAGCTGGCTGTCTGTTCTGTAGCTGAATATCTTTTATGTACGTATATTTTACGTCTGTACATAATTTGAAATTCGTATAAATTGCGTGTTTCTATCTATATGGTGAATGTGTGTCTAACTAGATAACCATCACAGATTATGATTATTTTCTGCACACATACCTAGAGGATATTTTTTTTATATTCCAGCCTTATGAAGACGACTCTATATAGCTTTCATCAACATAAATATTTGACAAACAAAAACTTTCTTCTTACCTACACAATAACAATACTTGATTAAATAATAATCTTCAAAAATCTAGCTAAAGATTATTTACTTGGTTATGAAATAAAAATTATTATATTAATTATTTTAATAAACTTAACTTAGCTTAACTTATCATCATGCCATTTCTCTTGCGGGGTAGGCAGAGAGAACAGAGTGCCAAGAGGCTCAATTCTTGCACACATCTCTCGCTTCATCAAGATTCATAACTCTCTTCATACACGCTCGCCGGTTTCAACGACTGCTGACTCCACCTTCCTTCAATACATAACCGATTTGGTCTAGATAGGTGAGTCTCGGTCTCCCCCTGTACCTACATCCTTCCACTTTTGCATTGTATATCTTCTTAACCAGTCGCTCGTCCGGTATTCTTTCCACATGTCCGAACCATCGGAGCATTCCCTTTCGCATCTTTACACCAATACTCTCTTTCATACCTAATATAGAAATAAACAATAAATTAATTTAAATTCTAATTAACATTTATTATATACGTAACGTTTTAGTGGTAGAGCCTTACTTGTCCCAGAATAAATAAGCTTGATCGGGGAAGTACCACCCTCTCACAGAAGATCATCATGCAACGACGGTAGGCATTCCTACGGTTGTGTTTCTTAGGGTGAGTGAAAGTGCCGGGCTTTAACTTCCTCCCTATCCTCTCTTTATTACACTTCCTCTTCCTATTTATTCCTTGCAGTTAGCGAAGCCAAAGTGATGCCTCTGGTATTTCTAGCGTCTATATGCTACGGTCGTAACAGCTTATTATCAGGTAGGACATGTGCTCGTTTACCACACCACCCTCGCAGTATAAAACAAAACCCTTTCTTTTTTCCTGTTAAGGCGGGAAAAATGTACCTAACCACACACCCCACCGTTCGGGTCAACGAACAGGGTAGTGTGGGGCCCTCAACCACTAAATAAACCCGCCGTGTGCCGTCTCTCCGCCTGTGTTGGCGGGCCACAGGAACTATATTACATAACTTCAGTGGTGTATAAAACAAAACCCTAACACGAAATTTATAAACTGTTGATTCTCACTCAAGAACATAACATGAGCCACGTCAACAGCCAATTAGCGAAATATTTAGCACACATTAATCAGAGACATATTCATGTCATATTAAGACATACTAATCGCATTACCCGACACTTGTGTTTGCAATATTACCTGGCAACGTGTGTGAGTGATTTGTAAGCATGTCTTTATGCTGCATGAGTGTGTATGATGACGTTGATGACAGAGCATTGTGGTGGCTTAATCATATCAAGGAATCATTAGTTATTCCCGTAGGCCGTGCATGCCGATTTAAGCTGATGAAGTGAGTTATTAGTATTTACGTGTACCTAAGATGGTTAGTTTACTATTGTGTATAGTGTTATCAGATCGTCATTGTAATTTACTAGTCCGAATGGCAATAGCTATCAATAGTCATGTTAACAAGATCGCAAACCTTTGTTGTTATGTTCAGTTTTATTCGTAAGTTATCTAGATTATCAAAATATAACTAGTTCTAATCTAAATAGATCATCCTCTGAAACAATAATAATATCTTTACAATAATAGCCATTCTATAATAATCATTCATTTCTCCAGTATAAACAGTAGTTTTTCTACATGATTTTGACTATATATGTATGCTAAATTTCGTGAAGATCGATTACGTAATTTCGACGTCAAGAAGTAACAAACCAACTCACTCTTACATTTATAATATTATAGTAAGGCTTAGTAGGGGTGGCTTTCTTGACTATATATAACATATTATACAGCTGCGTTGTAAATATGATGTGAATAAGATATATTTACTAAAATATTACTAATGATTAATGATAATATAACCACATCTTAGAAATGCATGCAGTTAGGTATCGTCTACTAGTCGACCAATGGCGTAGGACACAGAAGTGCAAGGGTTGTCACGCATTCGTGTGTATACATATATAATAACAATATATACAGTACTTATCTCAATTTATAACAACACACTCCGCTCGTAATAGGAATTATTCTCTCAATAAACAAGCTTAAATGGTGGAAGGTTATCTGGGCTACTAGCTGTTTCAGAAAAGTTCCCAGTATTGCGCTACACAAATACACTCGTGACGCCACTGTATATCTATACTGTAACATAACTGTTTATATATACCAATAGAAAGAAAGGAGGTTTAAAAATAGCTCAAAAACAAATACACATTTATATACTCCCACAACACAATTATTTTTAGTGTGTTAAAAGTATTTACCAATGTTTCCGTTACGCAACTGGGCCGCTTAAGTAACATAATAACTTACCTGAAACAAAAATAATTATTTTATAATTTCACACAACCTGTTTTATAAAATAAGACAGGAATAAATTAGAGCATAAAACTTTATGTGTATTAATGCTAAATATTACATTCAAAATATTTTAATGAGCCTGTTTTCTATCTTCACATAGCACAAAATTATGCCGTAATGTTGTTGAACTGTTTACACATGACATATCGAAGAATAATGTAGATATTTTGTTGATTTTATATTAGTAATCCATCCATCAGCCTTTTGACGTCCACTGCTGGACATAGGCCTCCCCAAGACAACGCCACAACATGTGTTTCGCTCATATGGGGGATAGTGCCGTAATCGCCACGCTTGGCAGGCGGGTTGGCGATCGCAGTGGATGTTGTTAATACTCAAGGGAGTGCTGCTGCCCACTCCCCCAGTATTCCCTCAGTCGGCTCTTCCCACTCCCATGGGCGGAGAGGAGTGGGACTATTCTAAAGCCGGCCCCACACGGCATATATTAGTAATAAGCATAATTATTTATTTTCTGAAATAAATACTGTGAATACAAAAGCCGTATTCAACTATATTTATTGTATTTAAATAATTTATTTACTTAGGTATATATTTTTGGGCTATATAAACATCTTCATCAAATTCATCCGATGCTGCCAAGCTTTAAAAACGGTGTTGACTCATACCACTCTTATTGTACTTCATGTTCTTAAGGTTTTGAGTAACCAGAGATACAGTCAGCTCACTACCTATCCTCCTCTCTCCATCATTAACTTCAGAAGAGAAGTGGAATCATTATTCTTTCCCTACAAACAAAACATACTAAAAACTATATAACTGATTAAAATGTAGGTATAAGACACTGCTTAGTTGATTAAATTCATGTTCTAGGGAAAATATATATGATTTACAAAAAATAGTTCAATATCATATATTACCTAATTCTACATTACAGTAGATATTATTAAACGCCTAGGTACGTGATTTTCTTAAATATGTTATACCAATAATAAAGCAAGATGTAATCTATAAGCACATATGAGTTGAAATACTGTCAAAGAGGCAAGCGGAGCTGTAACCAATTAGCGCCTCTCAAATGAACATATCGTTTGGGAGTATCGCGGTAATTCTTGACTGGTAATATTAGAAATATATTATACGCCTGATACTTGTAATATGAATTGCTGCATCAAAGGAACTTAATGTAATATTCGAATAATGTGAACCCATCATTAATCTTTTGATTATATAGATATAATATATTCTTTTAGAATTGTCCCACCCATCTCCAACCGTGGGGGTCGTAAGAGCCGACTGAGGGAATACCAGGGGAGTGGGCAGCAGCACTCCCTCGAGACTCACACACAACATCCACTGCGATCGCCAACCTGCCTGCCAAGCGTGGCGATTACGGCACTATCCCCCATATGAGCGAAACACATGTTGTGGCGTTCTCTTGGGGAGGCTTATGTCCAGCAGTGGGCTTCAAACGGCTGATGGATGGATGGATGGAATATGTTCCTTAAATATGTAATAGATACCTAATATTGTCGTACCTACAAGCCAAAATAATATACGCCAAATGAAATATGAACATTACAAAGCACAGAGCTACCGCAGCTTGTAGGTAAACAATATCTAATTCATTAATTATTTGAATGAACTATCTAAACTGACTCAACTGTCAAGTTCTTTAAATTAATATCACGATATGCTAACATTAGAAAGTAATGTCATGCAGTGCAAATGATTTGAAATCTGAATAATTATCTAGCATATTGGGCAATAAAACGGACGGACTTAGATGTAGAACACTAAAATCATATAAGAATAATAATTCAGTGTTACCAACATAAATTTAACAATAAAAATGGAGTTCTGTGACTAAAAACTGCACAGACATCAGCTCAATCTTCAGTCAGATATGCAATTATTATGTAACTTTAAATGTAGGTACTTATATACATTGCAAAATTTTCACGCTCCCATATATCTATTTTCTGCCGTGGTTGCATTGAGTTCGTTATCGACGTAGCACAATCACTGGATTAAATGTGTGATGTGTGCTATGTGCCCGGTCTATAATAATTTCTCTATCTATCATATTGGCCTTAAATTAGTGAACGGAGAGACGGTCAGGAAACGTACTGCCTCAAACAGTTTTAGCCTAGTGTTGAATCAACCTTGCAGGATAGCATATATCACTCTTAACGAAAACCCGTGGTATCAGTTGAATATGAAAGCTTAAATATAATACCTACTTAGTCCAAAAAGGTTTAACTTTATACAAAAATGTATTGCTTCTTTCTATTTCCATCTTTGGATCATAATACGTTTTGGTGAGGTTACCTCCAGATTCAAAGCTTAGGTTCCAATCGCCGTAGTTCTGCTACTTAGATTCACAAATTCTCTATTTTATCAGTCGATACTTTACGTGTATAAACTGGCGAAACACTTTTAATTTTGCTCTATAAATTATGATGGTGCGATGGTGTGGAAGTATAAGTGACTGTTAGATTGCTATCATGCTATACGCGTAAGAGATGCAAATTAAATAAGTACCCCTTAGCAATCAATAAAGCAAATCACTGTACTTGTAGGTATACAATCATTTTTCGTTAAATTTTGGTTACCCTTACAAGCTATCTGACGCTTAAAGTCATCACAGCCACTTGAAACGCTTTCAGAATATATTCTCTGAAACACAATAAATCTAGCAGTATTCACATATTCTTGATAGGTTATTAAACATAATGACCACTGAGGATCTGGCGGCAGTTATTTATTTTCTACTAGCAACAAGCCAGAGCTTCCCTCGTTTGATTAGAAATTGTTGCTTTTTCATTCTTGGATTTTCCTCATGAAACCAACTATGTTTTTTCACGATACTCGTAAATGTATATACTCGTGCTGCATGTTTAAACACTCTACTGATAATATTGAAGTGATGATTACTTAACTGATACGGGGTCTACATAGAAATAAAAAATGTGTGAATGATCATAAATATATTACATAAAATAAACATTCTTCGAGTCACTTTCGCTAATGTAACAAGGGTGTGTCGAAATTTAGTACTAAATAGGTAACTTTGTCACAAATTAATAATAGTCGCAAGTGCTGGTATATAAATAATTTTAATATATAAATCCTAGTTATAATCTAATTATTAATTAGATACTTAGATATGTTTCTAATTTCAACTCAGTCCGTTAAAACATTTTTGCGTGATTGACTTAGGAAGATTTTTTTTTATTGCTAATGATGGCAGACGAGCTGTGGCCCACCTTATGGTAAGTGGTAACCGTCACTCATGAACTCAACTATATCGAGAGTATTGCCAAGCCATTGTGCACCATTTCATTTCTGAAATGAAAGAATAAACGGCTATCTTCTGCTACAGCCAAAACACACTGACATGCTTCATGACCAGTCATACAGGAGACGGTTGTACCGACCCGTTTGGACCCGAAAGCAAGTGAGTACTCGCACTTGGTACCCAGCCCTACCATCAGTAATACAATGGATAATAATCACTTACTTTCTTTAGTGGCCTTGTAAGACACCCGCGGAAAAGGATGGGGTGGTAATACTTGTATTCTTAGTCTGTTACTACACGGATAATTTTTTTTTTGTTCGATTTGGAGTAATAGTATTACAATACCAAGACACACAGCAAAACCAAATAATACATTTTTAAATGTTGTGATATAAAGACAGAGTATTAAAGAGATATCTGCATAAAAGTATTTTAGAGAACATTGCATAAAATTAAACAGTCACCGTCAATCTCAACAAACAGAAAATATAATATAGCAAGGGCGATAAAATGGTATCTTGTCGAAAACAACATTAACATAGAAAGTTTATACGTTGTAAGAAGGGCAGCGATGCATTTGACTTTACACAAATGATAATACTATAGCTGAAATGCAAAGTCTGGAACACAAATCTACTAAAAATATAGTATGGTGGTTTAAGACCTTTATGGTGATAAATTACCTATTTTCTGAGTCTTTTTAAGACTAGTTCACTTTTTATACGTTTGTATTGATTAGAAATTTGAAATGGAGTAGTGTACTATATTTTCATTTTAGTTTTTATAAACTTACTTATTGAATTTGTGCATTCGCGAACATTGAACTAATTTTTTTTGACATCATAGAATCTTCAATTCAGTAAAACTTCATTGTTTATTAAGTGCTGAGCGATTCTTAAGTACTTACTCAAATATATCTACGCGACAAAAATAAATCTGACATATTTGTCATGCATACATCGCCTTGTTACATTATAAAGGAAATAAAACAGCACCGCAAGAAAACTAAACTTAATTTAAAGGGGTGGTGCATATTCGAGAAAAAATTGCAAGTGATAAATGAAGGGGTTCACAGGTTTACCACCTCGAAGTGGGTGGTAATAGTGTGTCAACCTGAAATAATAAATGATCATGCTCAGTTTCTCTTGCAAAACTCACTGCAATGCTATTTTTACTCTTAAGAGTGGCCTTTTATGATTAGAACATGCTTTCTTAAGATTAATTTCTTAAGATTAGATTTAAAAGAGTTAAATAAATCTAATGTGTGGCTTACATTCTAATTTAAGTAAGTACTTAATACAGTAATTTGTAACAAAATATATTATGATACTGGCGTTTACTGTTCACCCTCTACCTAATTATATTTAACAAACTAACTGTTGTTGCTTTTGATATAAAATAATAAACACGAGAACCTATATCACTTAGGCAACATCATATAGCCAAATTAGGTACAAAATCCACTTACCCGCTTACCTCTCCTCAAATAATAATCCGTATTCCATTTAACCCTAAAATTTAATCCAAAAACAAACATAAACTTCTCAAAACAAATATTAGTAAGTACTTCAAAAACACACAACAAAATGTTAAAATCTATTCGTAATATTCTCGCAGAAGGGTACGGTACAGGATGGAACTACAAAGAGCAGGAAATTGCCTATCACGAGTTGGCAGTAATCAAACCTGTGCGCCAATCTAACTTGCCTGTGGACGGCATATTCTGTTTTAATGAGATCTTTCTAGGAAGCCGAGAAGTGAGCTGTATTATAAATTGCTGTGGTCACTTTTGCTGGGTTTAAAATAAATACATATATTGTTTTAGACATTTTTATTATTCACGACTATTTATTATAATGAATATCCATCAGCCTTTCAACGTCCACTGCTGGACATAGGCCTCCCCAAGAAGACGCCACAACCAGCGGTCCCGTCATGGGGGATAATGCCGTAATCGCCACGCTTAGCAGGCGGGTTGGCGATCGCAGTGGATGTAGTTAAAATACGCGAGGGAGTGCTGCTGCCCACTCCCCAGGCATTCCCTCAGTCGGCTCTTACGACTCCCGTGGGTAGAGAGGGGTGGGACAATTCTAAAGCCGGGCCCACACGGCCAACTAATGTCATTCATATAATATTAAAACAAACTATAATTAAATATTTATGGTAAAGTCACCGCTGAGTTATACAAATTTTATATACTTATAATATTTTAATACATAAAGGAACCACACCAGTTATCGACTTATTCCGTAACTGTAAGCACGTAATATTACTGCGGAAAACACAAAACTAAATAACTCATGACAAGATTTAGTACATATCTTTAGTGACCCTCGAACTCCTATCCCTTTCCTTGAAGTTAGCAACATACGATGCTAGCGTTTACAGGCTACGGTAACCACTTACCATCAGTTGGGCCGTACCTATGCTTGTTTGCCATCCATGTAGCATAAAAAACGTTATTAAAAATATTTAAGTAGGTAAGAGCTACTGAACACAAATCAACGTAAGTTTCATTTAAAATATCCATTTCGATAGCGTAAAAGTTTAATTCTTCTTGAGTCCCTGACTTAGATCTGTATGAGCTTGTTAGTAGAAACACAAGGATATTATAACTATATAGCCTACAAAATGGTGTATCAACTCTGTAGTAAGCCAAACTGTAATCTAACTTTTAGATGAACGGTTTACAGTTTAATACGTTTTCATCTTTAAAGAAATACTACTAATACATTGATATATTTTAATTGATTTGTTATAAGTATTCTTTACTAATTTTATATTTAATCAAAATTAAGCGCTATTTATGGTGTTTAAATGGCATGATAATTCTTCTAAATAAATAAATATGTAACAAAAGAAAAAAATCTTATTGTTATGGTAAGGCACAAAAAGGGAAAAAATATTGTAATATGTAATATATATATACTAGATAATTATAACTTTTTTTTTTATTGCATGTAGTGGCAGACGAGCCACGGTCTATCTGATGGTAAATGGTAACCGTCGCCCATGGACTCGACTATACCGAGAGTATTGTCAAGCCGCTGCACACCAATTCATTTCACAGATGAAATGAAATATAAACGGCTATCTCTTACTACAGCCAAAACGCAACGATGTGCTTCAAGACCGGTCACACGGGAGATGGTGGTACCAACCCGCTCGGGCCGGATACCAAGTGAGTACTCTGACTTGGTACCCAGCCCTACCACCAGTCATGCAATGGATGATAATTGCTTACTTCCCTTAGTCGCCTCATACGAGACCCGTAGGAAAGAATGGGGTGGTGACACTTGTATTCTTAATCCGTCACCACACGGACGAAACATGTGTGTAATAATTTTAATAAATATGTTTAAAAATGTAATGAGCTGAACAAATTGGTCCATACATAGATACAGACCTTAGATCTGGTCCTCACAGATGATATAATCGTAAAATTTAATATATGAATGTTTCAATGAGACGTGCTTTTAAATACGTAAAGAACATTTTCATCCGTATTTTAGCACTTAACATGCTCATGGATAAATGTAAATGATGATAGGGCGCGTGAGGCCGTAAAGTCATATAAAATCAATTGTGAAGTGTAGATTAGGAGTCGCCGTCGGTGACTGATATGGCTTAGCGATCTAGAGCACTTTCCCGAATTGGAAGGGACGCAGGTTCGAATCCCGCTCGCAGTAAACCTCTCTTTTTCCACTTCCATAAATAATTTGTTCTTTACATAAAGAACATCATAAATCTCGGTCATATATCTTTTCAGAGTCTACAGATTAAACAATCTTAAAACTCAATGCGGTAAGTATAATAATATAAGTCACAAACTTGTTACCGTAAATAATAACGTATTTACGAGTATTACAAGATTGCAGGATCCTTTATACAGATAATAGCTAAGCTATAGCTATAATATCTCTATTTACTTTTAAAACAACTCAATGTCACTTACAGGAGTATCATCTCTCTAAATCAGAGCCCCTTAAATATTGACAAAGTTTTCGCAATTGACGAGGTATTTCGCATCAAGTTTTAAGTGTTCCGATAAATTAAGATCTTTGTTAATATACTTTAAATCGATAGACAATTATAGATCGTTTAGAGATGCTTGGTGTTATCGTTTATTTTTTATTTGCTTTAAGTAGGCAACTAGTGTACAATTGTGCATTAGTGTATATTATGACGATGATGTACTGTCACTGTTCATCACTTTTATCTCTCTATGTATTATATTTACAATTTTGAGCAAAAAAAAAAATATAAATGTAGTTGTTATATATTTTCACTTTATGCAATATAATATTATAATTATTATCATCTCTATCATAAACTTTATCTTATCATTTGAACATAACAGTACACTTATTAAATATATGTTATTACATATTTATGGTAGAATTAATAGCAAATATTGATCATAAATTCAAGTAATAATAAAGTGTCTCTAAATAATATGTTGTTATATTCTTATGCATATTATAAATGTGAAAGTGCGTTTGTTTGTTTGTTACTAGATTCTGCCTGCGACTCTGTCCGCGCCGACTTCAAAATATAAATACTACTCGTGCAGATAAAGAATGGTATTATAAATGGCGGCACATTGAGCCTGTACTGTCAGCATACTACGGCGTAACTATAAACAATAGTTCACGCAACATGAATACCGTTATTTTTTTGCTGTCTATACCGTTAGGTGTGAGTATTGACAGGGATAGTGTGTGAGCGAGAAGTAAATAGTGGCGGCGCCATTTATAATCCCATTCTTTATCTGCACGAGTAATCATCACTAGGGCAAACTAAATATTTATATGTAAAAATAACCATCCCACGGGAGTCATTCATTTTTTAGAATTGAAAAGTAGACTATATTCTTATATAATATTTCATGATTTTTAGTTTCACATTTTCGCACACTGGGTTAAGACTTCTATAAGTAACATTTTAACTATATATAACATTTTTACTTATTTTGCTTTAATAATTATGTTATATAACTAATCCCAATGAAATAACAAATAATATCCAATAAAACATACATCCATCTTCATTTTTATGAAGCAAAATGAAATAGTTTCGCCAAATATTATCGGTCGCATAATACTGAAGAATGCTTTTGTCCCCATACCGGCCTCACGATGACATATTGATGCATATATAACTGTATACTGTATATGCTCGTCCTATGTGAATGATACTAATGTTTTTTTGATTTTTATATTAGTTTTTTTCAACGTGTATAATATAGATACTACCTATACTGACATATTATCAGGTTTATATGCCTTGGCTGAGTCACTCACAGTCGATTGTTGATATATTTATTGATTTTTGTTTTATTGCTAATTTCTGCTCGTGACTTCTTCTGCGTAGACTTTAAAATTCAAATCGATCATTTCGTTTATGGATATCTCATGGGAACTCCTTACCAAGATATTCTGTGTGTTTGTCCAAGCCACAATTTATCACTATACAAGATTTCGTTCAAACCCTCATTTTTAAACCCGTAGGCCAAAAATAGGTACCCTAGAAAACTATTCAATTTCAGTCGTAAAAAGTTTTCCGGAACAGTTTTTTATAATATTAAATAAAACTAAAACTTTAGAAATATTTTTACACCGTAATTACTAAATTTTACTTAAGCGCACATTTAGAGTTATGGAGTTTTAAAACTACTATTTATTTAGTATATTGTGATGCATTATCTCTAGTTGTTATTAAAATATAATTATTTAGATATCAGTCAATCAATGTTAAGAAATTTAATTCTAAAATAATTCTGTTCTACAACTTACATTCCTATGTATATTACACACAAAATTTTATTCAAGTTGAAGACATTGGATGGTCCATAATACTAAAACTTTTCAGTTTTATTGCCTTTACTACTTAATATCGACTTACGATCGAAGACCTTTAGTAATACCTCGCTTGGAATATTCAAATATTTTGCCATATCCGATAATACCACTCTCATGCAAAATGCATACAATATCATTCTTTACTTCATACGCGAATGCTTCCCTAGTGTAATTCATGTAAAACTGGCTTTATTTGAATTTTATGCGTCCAAATTTTTGGATTATTTTCCCATTATTATGATATACTTTGGTTGCCGGTTCCTGTTCTTAACTGAATAGCATATTAAAGTAAAAATATTGGATTCTCAATTTGGCTTTGTGATCTGAGTTGAATAAAAAAGGATTTTTACTATATCTATACGTATATATACACACATAATAACATTCACTATAATATTTAGATCTCTCGTATTAAGAAGAATCATTATTCCTGATTATTAGTCTAAAGACGACGATGCCAGTCGTTGACGAAATTCGACACATTTTTTTTAAATTATATTTTATCATATTCTAATGGTCATAAATATAAAACTTGTAAATATTGAAAATTGATTCAGAGGCGTATTATAAACTCGAAATTTCATCGTAATATTATCATCAATACTGTATATATTTACGAAAGATATAATCTTTAATTTCAAATAAAACACGGCAAGCACCCACTTAACATTAGCCTTAGGATTTATGGCATCTAAAATATTTACAACTTAATTACAAAAGTTCGTTGTTTTACAATTTTGCTTTAGCCTCCAAAATACACAGATTACGCTAATAGGTTTTCAATCAGTATTTCCAAATACCTTGTACAAGAGAGGAGTTTTTTTATTTTTGTAAAAATATCTTCTGTAATAAAATTTCTACAGTAAATGTAAGTAAATAGTAGTAGTACTCGTACTTTTGCCAGTTAATAGGTAAGCAATAATTATTTGAGTATGGTGATTGTTTTTGCTTTTGTTAGTGCGTTAGTGCAGTTTTCTCCGACTACAGCTTGTCAACCGTTTGAAGTAAAAACTTATTTTAGCGCGGTACGCATATTTTTAGATGAGATAAAATCTCTGGACACCGTTACGAGACGCAGCTATAGTGTGTGCATTGGAAATTAAATTTGACACACTTCCCGGTTTTTCGATTGAGCTAAAATTTTACACCCATATGTATATCGTGTGATATTGCAATATTATGATGACATGGAGCTGATCTGATGATCGAACTGGAAGGTGGACCTAGGAACTCTATAATGAAACGGCGCAACCCCATCGAGTTTGGGCTTGTATGATTCGTCTAGATGGTATCCAGGGTCTGAGGATGACGCTGGAAGGTGGCCACAGTAACTCTTACAGTGAAACGACGCAACCCCATCAAGTTTGGACTCGTTTTTTTTATTGCATGTAGTGGCATACGAGCCACGGTCCATCTGATGGTAAATGGTAACCGTTTCCCATGGACTCGACTATACCGAGAATATTGTCAAGGCGCTGCTCACCAATTCATTTCACAGATGAAATGAAATATAATCGTTTGATTCGTCCTGATGAGTACTTAGTCTTTAGATGGTATCCAGGGTCTGATGATAGAGCTGGAAGGTGGCCATGCGAAACTGTAATTAAAAAGCGCAACTCCATCGAGTTAGGGCTTGTTTGAAATGTTTTGACTAGTACTCCAGTCCTAGATGATATCCAGGGTCTGATGATAGAGCAGAAAGGTGGCCACAGTAATTCTGTAGGGAAATGACGCAACCCCATCGACTTTGGAATCGTTTGATTCGTCTTGACAAGTACTTTGTCTTTAGATGGTATCCAGGGTCTGATGATGGAGCTAGAAGGTGGCCATAGGAACTCGGTTATAAAACGACATAACAACATCTAGTTTGGGCTCGTATGATTTGTCTTGATGAGTACTTTGTCTCTAGATGGTATCTAGGGTCTGATATGGAGCTGGAAGGAGGCCATAGTAACTATGTAATGAAACGACCCGAACCCATTAAGTTTATATTCGTTTAATTCGTCTTAAGGAGTACTTTGTCAAGTTATGATCATATTTTTCATTTTTAATGCCTGAATGAATAATTTTGAGTTTTAATTTATGATCGAACAATTAATTTGGATATCTAAAAATTACAACTGTTTGTTTATAGTTTTAAGTTGTCACTTCTGTCGGCAGTCCTTAAACTGCTTTGTTTTTTTTACCACGTAATTTTGTTATTGTCGAAGTCTCCTGTGTTTTCTCTATATATATTGTAATTTTTAAGGGGAAAATACATAGTTTTTAATAGACTAAAATTATAGGTCTTATATATTTGAATTTGCAAATGCCATATCTTTTAATTGATATATATATATATATATATATATATATCTATTTTTATCTAATAATATTCTTCGATGGAATCTTTGTCACTTAGAAACTCTAATACCCTATGAATATAAACCCTTTAATCTATTCTAGATAAACGCGATGTAATCTAAGCACGATAACTACAAATCTCCTGAGGAAAGTTTAGGCCTAGAATTTATCGGTTTCACCTGAAAGCGCTTCATATAGTGCTAATGCTCAAAATAATCAATACAAATAAATAAAATTGTGGCTGTTTGTAATCCACATAACATCTTTTTAGTTAATGTATATGAAAGTATATAGATACGAAATAATACATGTTACATAAAACCAATTTCTAAAATGTTTGTGTTTCTATCTATCTGACTATTTGTTCCAGCTTATCTCAGAAACGACTGGACCGGCTGATGTTATAAGAAGTTTAAATACCTTATAACATACTATGTTTATTTTGATACAATACTACATGACACGCAGAAAAAAAAAGAACTAAATTCCATGCATGTCGTAACTACTAGCAAATATAAGAAGCAATATTGCTTTCAAACGTTCATATACAAAATGAATAAATACATGGTAGGTATATATATGTAATATAAATATGTTTCCAGATACATGGTATTATTTCTATTGGTAGCAGACGAGCCATGTTCTACCGTAATCGTCGCTTATTAAGGATACTGTAAAATCACAACCATTTTCGCGGATGTTAAATTTACTTACATAAAATATAAATTAACCATCTTTAACAATAACGTAAGCTCATACTCAACGAATTACGTCGAGCCTTTTAATGGTACTTATACAACTCCATGTACAAAAGATTATTCGAAAATTCATTGCATAGTTCGCTTAGTTATTCAATTTATTCGTTAGAATATCGCCGCCGGTTCATAAAGACGAGTGGGGACGGTTACTATAGATACAGGGAGGCCGTTGCTTGGTGACGCCAGTTGCCTTGGTATCCACCCAGCTCTTAATGCGTGGTCTAAGTGATAAAGGTAATATAAAATACCTTTATTTAAAATTATAGTATTTTTTTTCGGATTCAGATGATCGAAAGATCTGTACTACAGCGCAATGGCTTAGAGCACTTCCCCGGATTGGAAAAGACGCGGGTTCGATTCCCGCTAGTACAAAAAATCTCTTTTTCCTTATTCACAAATATTTGTTCTACTTGTAGTTACTCAATATTGAGACAATGTTAGTTTGTGTTTTTGAATAAAATCCTAAAATTATGAATTAATCTTTCCAACCAAACTGGCCAGCATTCTAACAAATAAAATATATATATATTCCCAGCTTTTATATTAGTCGAAATTATGTGAAGGAGGCTTGTTTGGCCTCGCGTTCGATTGCAAAGCAATATTTTAATTTAATGTTTTTGTTATGTTTTTTTTTACTAGGTTGATTTGTAATTAATAAAAAATTCAGAAAAATTACAGTGTAAAAAATTAAATATAAATCACAAGTAAATTTATATCAGAATTATCACTTTGTACCATACTCCTCGATCTCAAAGCCCTCATTACGAGTTGAACAACAAATAAACATTGCTATCTCTTTTTATTGGACATTATTTATCGAGATCTCCTCTGCCGTGGGCTCCTGTTTCCTTTTAACCTTACTGAAATGGGCATATATTTTTGTAATGTTTCGTAGCATTATAATTCTCAGAACTTGATAGGTATGAAATACAAGAATTATGGTGAATATAATATATTTACTTTTGTAATTCCGGTACGGAGTCTGCCGTTAAAATAAAATATTGTGAAGATATTTGTAAACAAAGGACTTGTACTAGTGTAGACTTGTATTAGTAAGTAGTCCGTGTGGTCACGGACTAAGATTACAAGTGTGCACACCACCTATATTTTTCCTGCGGGTGTCATACGAGTCACCTAAGGGAAGTAAGCAATTGTACCCTGCCGTCCGCGGAAGCCTACTGCGAAGGTGCGACGCCCAAGTGCGCGAGGCGTCGCTCAAGAGAGGGTGCCCGAAGGGGCTGCCGCCTGCGGATCGCGGTCGAAACGACGCGGTACCCGTGATCCGCCGTAGTAAGGGCGGGTGGAGGCGCACGGTGGGTTTTTAGTGGGTGAGAGCCCCACACTACCCCGTTGTCTCCCCGGGTGTGCGGTAGGACATTTTTGCCCACCTAAAAAAAAAAAAACCCAAGCGGGTCGGGGACATACCCTGGTTGCCAACTTCTGCGAGGAAGTGGTGAAAAGGCAGATTGGCCACCGGCACGTGAGGTGGTGCGAACATCTGCACTCAATGCCGCCATTGCCGAGTCCACGGGTGGTTGGATCAGAGATTATTCTTTGCCTCCGTAGAGCCTATCATTAAGGTGTGACGTCCCAATGCGCGGGGATGTCGCTCGGAGCCCTCGAGTCCCTGGACCAATCTGAATAGATTTCAATTTTTTAACTTAACAATTTGTTTTAACAACGCACTAACCTACTGATGTTTTGATAGATGGTGGTGTCCCTCAAGTATTTTGAATGGCGAAGTTAAGAATTTTGGGCTCACAACATGTCTGTGACGCAAACTCATAAAATATTACGCATAATTTTGCTTTTAGAAGTTTTAATTCCAAAAATCATCACTGATGCGCTAGCTAGAGTATCTAATTAGATACAATAGATGCCGTTGCATTACAACGATAAGTAATATTTGAGTAGAATAAACCGAACCAACTCAAAATTCAATATAATATTTAACCTTAGTCTACAATTTTGATTAAAAAAAATTTTTTTAATAGTGTAAGGTTTATGTAAAAATAAAATAAATTCAAGAAATTATAATTATTTACACACATTATTATAGCGTTTAACACACTATTTACATAGAACGAGAAGTTGGGAATAAATAAGGTTCTACACCACAACACACATACACGTATTAAGACCCATTTAATTGTTTTATTGTCTAACTAGCTAATGCCAGCAAGCTGCTGCATGCAAACCAAAAAGTTTACACAATAAATATCATAAATAAAAGGTCTTATTAAATAACTGACGTTCCCATACTAACTGTCATCGCTCATTTGACAGGCCTCGTGGCGTAGACGGTAGTGTAACCGACTTCCGTGCACGAGGTCGTGGGTTCGATTCCCACTTAGGACAATTATTCGTGTGATGAACACAGATATTTGTACTGCGTCTGGGTGTTTTCTATATATTATATGTATGTATCTACAAAAAAAGTGATAAATATATATTATATCCGTAATCTGGTAAGCTTAACGTTTGTGCTATACAAACGTTAAGCTTAGTTTGGGACCAGAAGACGTTGTGTGAAATGTCCGTAAATATTTATTTATTTATTTTCCCCTCTTTAAATAGGAAAATGCAAGAACCCTAAATTCATCACTGTTTATTTGTTATTAGTAGATAGAATTTTTTTAAATTACGTGGCTGGCAAACAAGCATAAGGCCTACCTGATGATAAGTGGTTACCGTAGCCTACAGACGCTAGCTCCTCTCTTAATTATCCTTCCTATCCTCTTCTTGTTATTACTTATCTCCACTTCCTATCCCTTTCCTTGAAGTTGACGACACGCGAGTGACGCCTCTAGTGTTGCTGGTGTCTATAGGCTATGGCAGCTCCTTACCAGCGGGGCAAAAACAATCCTCCACTGATGGAATGTAATATGATTCCGGTGGCCCGCCAATAAAGGAGAGACGGCACACGGCGGGTTTCTTTAATGGGTGAGGGCCCCACACCACCCTGTTCGTTGCCCTGAATGACGGGGTGTGCGTTAAGGTACATTTTTCCTGCCTAAACAAAAAAAAAAGGGCAAAAACAATCCTAAAAACAAAACGTCGTGGCGACTCATCAGCAAATGTGTTATTTACACAAACGAACTTCGAAAAATTCTCCTTCATAACTTAAAATCTATTTGATCTACATCGGTACTATGAAATGAAAAACCTACACAAATTAAACTCAAATCTGTGAGAGTCAAAGATTAAAGTTGGTAGATAACAAAGCTTGTCTAGGCAAAATTCTTCAAAAATCATTGAAGTGACAAAAATAATCAACCAGCAAATAAAATGAGGAAATTATTGTTACAAGTTTGATACAAAAAAGAAAATGATATCATTAGTTATTAATGATATCGTAATATATATTAGGCAGTTATTTAATTTCAAAGTGTAGGCATTGTATGGTGTGCATATGTATGTTTATTTGAAGCCGTAGATATTCTGATATGTATGGCATCCGTTTTTAATTGGCAGGTTATTAGTATATTATTTTAAGTTTTTTTATGATTGAGAATATGAATTAATAAATTTTATAATAATTTATTAATTCATATTTTTTTATTAAAGATACTGCTTGTGGGTCGTGTGGACTAAATAGCAAATATTTAAACATACCTATTTATTATATACATAATATATAAAACATATTTTCATATTACAAATCTTGCTACCGCCATCTAATGGAGGTTAGCTGTAACTTTTGCTAGGGCGAAAAGAGTAGGGCGGGCGGGCATCGTAGTACGTACATCTTGGGTAGATGTCGCCACTGCTGAAGTAGAGTATAATTCAAACTGAACAAGTTAGTAAGCAATGTTTATCAAAAGGTGGCGCCATGAGATAAAAATAAAAATATTTCATAATGAATACTAACACTTCCAAATTTTTATATTTTATAATAAGAGCTATTTTATATAAATTTTCATATAATATGAATTTTCAGATAAATATTTATAAAAACACAAATTAGCATTTTTATCACGATCATTTTTAAAGAAAGTCTAAATAAATTATGATTTGCAGTATGTCTGTTAGACAACAATACTCATCCTTTGAAGTTTCAAAAAAAGTTTATTTTGTTTTTTCCCCTTAAATATGTGCTTTGGTGAATTATCATCCTTGAAAATTCCATAACGAGTTTCCTCCTCAGCCTTTTACTTTCAAATTGTGTATAAGATTACAAAGGAAAATGTGTAGGTACCTACAGTTTGGTGGAAGATTCTCAAGTTGGCTTTGTAAAATGGTCTTAGAGGGTCTTAAAACTTCTTGGTCTTAAAACGAAATGAAAATAACATTGTGGTTTTCATTACAAGTTTCGGTGTTATCGTTTACAGTTAAGTATTTAAACCAAGTTAATGATTAATCTTTTACACATAAAAATTAACAATATGAAGTGGGATAAGATGTTGAAACAGCAATATGCATCGCTTGACGAACCGACAATCCCTGGTGAAGAAAGGGCCTCAAGTGCCTGTGGGGGCTCAGGAGGCCTAAAACCGGTAAAGTGAACGTCAAAAAGTTGATGGATGGATGATCATGATAATCATTATGAAATGAAACTTAAATCAACGTTACAAACACGTGGTACTAACTGAACTGTGAGTCTATTATATTTTATTTTAAACAAAATAGCCGATGGATTTTGGAATTTAATTTAGATCTTATCTAGTTCTACAATGAATGACTCTACTGGAAAGTACTTTTTGGGTTCACTCCATTATATTACACGAGTGTGATAAGAATCGACTAGCGCATTAAAGATAACGGAGTGGTTTAAATACTCACCTTCCATGTTAAGTAATATGGGTTTTATTCCCTCGTAAAATAGTTATTGTTGTGTCTGGGTGTTCTTAGTGTCAGTTAAATTTAAAAAAAAATCAAACTTTGAAAGAAATAAGCTTTTAAACGAAATAATCGTAGATCGTGGCAGAGTAGACAAATTTTCCATTCAATTTCACTGTAGAAGAAACTAGTGTTTTTCAGTGTGAATGACAACAACGACAGTGAATATAAGTGGGGTATATGCTATTTAAATACATATATTTTTGATCTATATTTTTTTAGCATTTGACATGCTCCGCCACTCTTTAAGCACAAACGAATTTTTAAACAATCGCGCCATCAAATAGTATGAATTTTAATTGCAAAATTAAACTTACTATAATGGTTTAATGCATGTAAATACATTCCGATAGATGGCGTTGGTCGTAAAGACAAATGTGATAAGGAGATTGGGATGATCGAAAGATCTGTACGATAGCTCAGTGGCTTAGAGCACTTCCCCGGATTGGAAAAGACGCGGGTTTGATTCCCGCTCGTACAAAAAATCTCTTTTTCCTTATTCACAAATAATTTGTACCTACTTATATTTTGATGGTAGTATCGTCTATATACCTTCTATTATAAAGTTGTAACAGAGCTGTGTCTGTACATTTAAGATATTTGAGAAAAAATGACTGTATTAGGCTATATAGACGAGTCTGAACACAAAACCTTTTTTTTAGATTTTTTGTCTTTGTCTGTTTATCTGTTTGTCTGATTGTTTGTTCGCGCATCACGCAAAAAGAACTTAACGGATTTTGATCCAACTTTTTTATTTAATAGATTTCGATTAGACTTAAAAACTGGTATACATTTTATCCCGCTACTACATCGGGAACCTGAGATACAACCTTGAAACTAGCTTTTGGTTGCGGCGGAACCGCAAGCAAAGGCTAGTATGTAATAAAATTCTAAACTTGACATTTACCCATAAACAGTGCCGAAAAACCTTATGCAAACTAGTACCGTGCCCGCACTTATCGCGAAGCGGTTTTTCCTTGGTGTCCGTTTACCGAAATTCCAAGCGTGTCTTAACGACATAAATCCGCGCCCGAAACCGCCTGAATGTTGCTGAGTTGCCACCGTTAACGTTGCTTCGGCAAATATTACATGTATATCTTAGGATTTCTTTTATTTTGGGCAAGTAAAATAAAAAGCATATCATAAGGGAATTTTCTGTAATTTGGCCCACTTGATTGTAGGAGTATATAGCTTAATGACATTCAAACTACCTTTATCTACATTAGAGATACGTGTACCCCAATATTTAGAACTTAACACCAGCCTTTGAGAAGGAAAGAGATACTATTTTATATCGACCTTGGATTTCGAACTGGGTATTGATTTACTGTTAAAAGTGAGAAATAGTGTGATACAAGAGTGCTATAGTGTGAAGGAAGATGTAGTGACAAACATAGAGAAAGGAATACTTAAGTGATTCGGACACGTAGAGAGTATGGATGAAAGAAGATTAACGAAACAGATATACAAGGTAACTGTGAATGGGCAAGTTGGTAGAGGTCAACCTAGGCGAACGTATTTTGACCAGGTCAGAAACGTTCTTAAGGAAGGCCAGGTTAAGAGCACTCGAAACCAACGGGCATGCATGAAAGCGCTGATGAAAGTAGACGAAGCGAAAGATGTCTGTCAGGATCGTAGCAAGTGGAGAGAAGTGGTCTCTGCCTAACCCTACGGGAAAAAGGCGTAAAAATATGTATGTATGTATTAAAAATTTCCAATATTATAAAGAACTAGCCTTTGCTCGCGACTCCACCGCAGATAAATGTTAGTTTTTAGGTTATATTATGTCAGGTGCCCGATATAGTACAGATAATAAAACAATTTTTAAGTTTAGCCAAGAGATATCAAACAAAAATGTTTCATGAAAATCCGTCCAATATTTTTTGCATCATGTGCGAACAAACAAACATACACATATATAACCTAATTTATTCACAAATATCCTAAATCTACAGACATAGCTCTGTTAAATGGTAAGATTGCCAAATTCTTTCAACAAGATGTTGTTTTCTTCCTTGTATTGTAGCAATACTTCCTCAAAAGCAATGAATATAAACATCCTATAGCATACACTATGATATTTAATTTTCTAATCTATCACTGAATAGCACATAAGAATGATTCAAACACTAGACCTCACCCAAAGATACTAAATATGTTAGCTGCGAAGGTCGCAAGCAAAGAGAATATAACCATTTAGTCGCAAGGGCCAATCATTGTTAGTAGGTAAGTAATTAATTCTTGACATTTGTTGTTTAAATAAAGTTCATATTGACACTTCTTGAGTGCCATTTAACGATTAAATGCCAAGAAGGCAATTTAACGTTTGTTAATTTACTGACTAAACACACCTTAAAAGTTTAGCACTACAGCCACATGACCTTGTAAATATATGTAAATTAATGGATTTATTTATTACCCATACCTATGCAGATTTTATTTATTGCAAGCAAGCAATATTGAAAAAGCATATTGTATCGATATAATTAGTTCCCAATAGAAGTTTACGTGAAATTAACTCTGTGAGTATTAAATTTAAATACTTATATTATTTATATAGGACACCTCAAAACTTTAGGAGAAAGAGTATCAAACTTAGGCATTCTTATCATGTATGTATTTTAATTGAATTTTATCTACTTGTTGACAATGTTCTCGATGTCAGGTAAAAAAAAAAATCAGTAGTCTGCCAATACTACAGGTCGAGAAAAAACAAGCAGTAGATTTATTTAGTGGGCGAGGGCCCCACATTATCCTCTTCGTTGCATTAAATGACGAGGTGCGCGTTTAACAAAAACACAAAGTTATAAAAGATAGTATGATTCTCCTAATTTATAATATACCTACTTCGATTGTCACGAGAATTAATTATGTGACACCGACGCCCTTAAACTTTAACATTTACCACACATACCAAGAATAGTGGCTAGACTACATACATGAGAACGCAATAAAAGAATACCAACCTTACAATCTGAACGTGTGGTAGCGAAATGCTAAAAGCCAGTTACAAAATGCCAAACGGTAGACACAGGGGCAAACATTTGTCCTCTTTCCCAAACCTCTTTTGTTACCCATTGTTGAAGGTGGTACGCTGACTAGGCAATTTTCTTTATTCAATCAGGACTGAACACCTTTTATACTGACAATGGATGAAAATAGTTCGTTGAGCAACTTTAGTGTTGTTATTATAATTATATTATGACTTGGATGGAGAACTGATTAAAGGGAAATAATTATGATAAACTCAGGACATGCGTACGCCACTTATATTAATGTGATGTTGTAGCATTTGAAACTAAGAAACAGTCGGTTAAAACATAGGTTGTGACGTCGAAATATAATTACATAAGCTAACTGATAATTACAATTTCCGCATTACAAACTTTTTGTATCCACATTTAATCTATAGGTATATAAATATAATGAGACATTTCATATTTTTTTTTACTTCTAAATATGGACCCCAATAATAATTTCTCCTTTGTTTATGCAATCTTGTGTAAAAAATTCAAGAATCAATTCACTAAGTACTTTTCAAGTTTTGTATACAAAAGCTATTCTTATGTTCAGGCAGGGTAACATCTGCCGGGTCTGCTAGTATAAACATAAAACCTACTTGCATTACTTGCATCAATCTCGTCTTTGTTTACGATGTGTTTGTCAACGAAGTACTCTTATCTTTTGATTGAGTCACTATAATAATTATAAATAATTGTTTGTAACGAGCTCTCATGTGATTTACAAACTAACTTTAAACTATATAGATGCTACGTTTACTAACGTTATTATGGACATAAGAAATTACAATAGTTGGTTTCTCTTGCAGATTTAAGAATTTTCAGTTGCGTAGTAAATATACGGAGAAATAATTAAACACTCGGAAGATAAAATAATAATTTTTCGTTCTTTTCTAATGTGTAAGCTCTGTAATGAACTACCTGCTACGGTGTTTCCCCGGTGCTACGACATGTCCCTCTTTAAACGAGGTTTGAAAGGAGCACTTAAGATGCGGTAGGCGGCGGCTTGGCTCGCCGACTCTATTCTGCGGTCCATGGCGCTGAATGGTGCCCCGATCTGGGCGAACGCACTCACTGCTCCTAATAGGGCCCTCTTGCGACGTCCACAGAGGGCCATAGCCGTGAGGGCCATTAGGGGGTACCGTACGGTGTCCTGGGCCGCAGCCACGCTGCTGGCAGGCGATCCGCCTTGGCCTCTCCAGGCTGAGGCACTGGCAGAGGTCTACTGGCTTCGTGCTGCGGCGCGGGCCAGGGGCGAGGAATTCTCCGAGAGGAGTCTGGGCAGAGCACAAGAAGCGGCCCGAAGGGCGTTGATCCGGCGGTGGAGGGAAGAGCTGGAGTCTCCCGGAGCAGGACGGAAGACTTTAGCACCCATTGCGCCGCACCTCCACCGCTGGTTAAATCGAAGGCACGGCAACCTCAGTTTTCGGTTGACGCAGGTACTTACCGGACAAGGGTGTTTTGGTAAGTACCTGCATCGTATTGGTAGGGAAGGAGCCCCCGGATGCCACGAGTGTGGCGCACAAGTCGACGACGTGCGCCACAATCGGGAGGAATGCCCCGCCTGGGGGTCCAAGCGCCACGCCCTTTCGGTGGCAATTGGAGGAGACCTGTCGCTGCCGGCCGTAGGTAGCCAAATGCTCGGCGGCGACGGGTTCTGGTCGGCCACCACCGCCATGATGACGACAGGGTGTGGCCAGTAGGCCATCCGCCTGGAGCGTCAGAGTAGAATGTCGAAAGACGACCCTCTGGCGCCCCGCTAATAGGTGTGTAAGGGGCCGCTGTGGTTTTAGTGGGTATTCCGGGCGCAATTAAGATCCGAGTGCCCGGTGAGTCCTACATACCCCCTGTTTTTCACCGGGGGATGCGTACAGGCATTTCCACAACGAAAACAAAAAATACATAGATGTTACTAAAGTGCATATAAGTATTATGAAATAAAATTACTTTAACGGAATTTATCGCGCTTGCTTGATTCTCAGCTATCCAGACATCTTTAATATTTTACACTCAGCATACATGGCCACTGTAAAATATTCGAAACGTCGGGATAGCAGAAAATCAAGTAAACGCAATAGATTCAGTAAAAGTAGTTTTACATCGTAACTAGTTTCTGCACGCGGGTCCGTCTGAGTGGACACAGAATATAATAAATAAACCACTACATACAATTTCATAATGACTGACTCAGTAGCTACGACGTGTTTGTTATATAAAACAAATAAACAAACAAACTCACTTTTGTATTTATTATATTAAATATGCACAATATTCGCGTTAATATCAGAAAGTATTTCATATAAGTAGATCGACAATAACGTCTAGCTATATTGCTTCATAACCAACTACCGAACAAAAATTGTTTGAATATTCGTGAAAGAACTCAATAATCATAAAAGGTCAATCAATTTTATCAAAGGTAACATAGTTGGCACTCAAAGGCATATTTGCCTGTCAAAATTTATTTTCATGGCAGATTTATGATTTGATTTACTTACAAATAGGCGTAATTTATGTTTCTGAAAAAGTACAAGTTCTTTAACTATCAGATCAATATTTTTTATGGTATGTATTTTGACCTAATTAGGCAATAAACTCCTTAAAACCTTTGCTCATAAGTTGTGATAAGTATAATAATAAATTAACTTTCTTGCTGCTACTTCATGAGAGTTCGATTACCGGGTCGGGCAGTGTTATTGAGTTTTTTCGTAAAAAGAAAAATTCTCAGTAGCAGCGCGGACCGGACTACCGGGCACATTTTCAAATTATGCCCGGTAGACGTTAATAGGCTCGCCCCCTATTATGTGGGGTTTAAACATAGCTGACGAACCGTGGGTGTGTAATACACCTCTGCCTACTCCTTCCGGGAACACAGTTGTGATGCTGTTTTTTTTTTCTTACTAGAATCTTTTGAATTTTTCCACGGCTTTGTAAGACCTTTAGTGTTATGAAATTACCATACCATACAATTTGTTAACGCAATAGCTGATTACAAGACCAAGTTCAAATCTCATGCAGGACCAATTTTTGTTTGATTCATAAATAGATATTTTAAGTCTGGGCATATAGACATTGTGCCCTTTATTTTATATTTTTAAACTTCCTGCTTTAAACAAAAATTGTTCTCTTAAGAGGACTTTCTGAAAGGTATTTTTCACGTTACTGTAAACGAACAGAGCCTGTTCCCTAATAGATCAAATGAGAACACATTCTTTTGTACAAAAATGAAACTTACAATAAGAATTAAAAATGCTAGCAAATCAGTAAGTGTAGGTATTAGTTACTGATTACTCTATAACGATATTCAAGACTTTTTTTCAAAACAGGCTTTGAAGGGTTATAGCTTACATCTAAAATAACTAGATGTAAAAACTTGAAAAAAAAAATGTTACCGGTCCGGTACAAAATGCCAAAGGAAAGGTGGAGAGGCACAAGAGCTTTCATGGAACAACTTTGCCGTACAGTGTCGTTGTAACAGCGTTTACTAGGTATATCTGAGGTAGGGAATTAGTGCCACCGGTTGAACCTAGGTTGGGTTCAGATTTTTAAACATTGGTTACCTATTAATTTAAATTAATTAACTAATAAAGTAAATTCGAACAAAACTGTTTAGGAAAGAATATGTTTAATAAAGTTACTAAACTTTATGAGAGGTACGCAACTACTACATTTAAATGGCCACTTTATGTGTATATAATTGCAATATTTCGCACTCGTCTTCTCTGCGTACCTGCCAACGAGTATATAATACTTTTTTTTGTTAAGGTGGGAAAAATGTTCCTAACCGCACACCCCGTCGTTTGGACCCCCCTTCTTAACCTCTCATTATTGGCCTTCTTCAACACCTCTTATCTCTTTAGTATTCTCTTTGTATGCAGGTGGCATAGTAGGTATATAATAAAAAGGATTTACCTACGATGCAGGCAGGATATAATCACAGGAATAGCTAAATTATAAGTTAGTTACAAGTCTTCAACTTTTTTTTAAATATTCCATAAGGACATGAACCATAAATTGAACATGAAGTACACCTAGAATCAGAAAAAAATACCATTTGTGAATCACACAAAGAGTTGCCCTGTGTGGGAATCAAACCCACAACACTCAGGCGGAAGGGCTGGTATTACTATTCGATAATGATTCATTTAAGAACGAATAAAACTAATTACAATCTTTTATTTAACAATGCTTGCAATGTATGTATGCAATATATACATACATTGCAAGGATTGTTTGTTCGGGTGGAATCTTGCAACTCAATTTCGAAGCAGATTTCCTCAACCGATTGAGCTGAAATTTTGTGTAGACATTCGGTTTGGATAACAATACATGGTTAACTGCGTCACGTCATTCTAAATCCAACATGGCGACTAATTATATTTAATGCACTTCTACAATATGGGTATCAAATGAAAGGGCTTGGTAAGAGTAACTCGAAAAAAATAAAGTGACGTCACTCTAAATCCAATATGGCGGACTTCTAAAGCTTGAAACTCTATTTTGAAACAGACATTTCAACCGATTGAGCTAAAATTTTGTATACACATTCTATGGTTTGGATGAGAAAATACATGATTAGCTGTGTAATTTTATTCTAAATCCAACATGGTGGGATACCAAAGAGGGTGGACTAATTATATATACTAATTATCCATCGATAACAAAAAGAAAAAAATAAATTAAAAGTAAAATAATCTTTTTAAAAACAAGCTTTTAAAGTACAAATTATTATTTGTGAATAAGGAAAAATAGTATTTTAGTACGAGTGGGAAGAGCTAAAATACTCTTCTTCCTTATTCACAAATAATAATTTGTGCTTTAAAAGTAGTTGAGCATGTCAAGTGCTAAAATATAGATTAAAACAAGCTTTGATTTGAATGCGCTAAAAAGACAAAAATAAACTTTATCTTTAAAACTTTTACTATCAACTTATAACGTCATTACACAATTTATATATTATAAAAGCTTGTCGCGAGATGTAAGTACTCGTATTTACTTAATTTGCATAATTTGAGTGCGCTAAAAAGGAAAAGTAAACTTTAACCTTAAGAGAGATTTTCTTGTGTAGATAAACAAGTCAATTAAATAACTTCATGTGATTGATTTTACTTATAACATTTTTTTAAACTAGGTAAGTAAATACGAGTACTTAAATCTCGCGACAAGCTTTTATAAAATATAAATTGTGTAATGACGTTATAAGTTGATAGTAAAAGTGTTAGAGTTTATTTTTGTCTTTTTAGTGCATTTAAATAAAAGCTGGTTTTTTAAAAAAGATATACTTTTAATTTATTTTATGAATAAAGTTGTGCCTACAATCATACCAGTATTTAATATGTACTTAGTAAGTGTTGTTAATTTATATGATACTGAAATGTTTATGGACCTACTAGCTTTTGCCTGCGACTTCATCCCCGTTGAACTAAATCATATCCGTTATTAGTGGGTGTCTAAATTTAAAAAAGAAAATATGTCGCCTAATTTCAAGTAAATAGGTTGTATACTTAGTATTGGAGATATCTTGATAACTGAACAAGTGAATAGTTTTTTTGATTATTTTTATGATGAGTACAAATAAATGTAAGCAAATCAAATTCACAGATCACTATGCGCTGAAGTGAAAAATATTCTATTAAGATGAACTCATTCTTGGTCATATTTCCAATGGTTATTTAAAACGGGTCACCTAATAAAAGAAGCCAGTCGTAGCTTAGCGTGAAATCGAGTAACTGGAACTAAATAACGTGAACATATCTGCAATAATGTGCATATATGTTGCAATATAGTAAAATGATATTCTTGGTCATTATTAATATAAAAAAAACCGCTACCTATAACCTTGTTTAAAAAAATGAAAACTTACCACCAGCCGAAAACATCGTTGACAAACACTGCCTCTATCTGCGAACGATCTCCACAGATATGCAAAACAGAGTCCTTTGTAACATGATCTTATTGTACTCGCGAATCCCCTTCGCCGCATTGAATACGAAACGACTTATGTCGATTTAGAAATTTATTAGAATGCCACAAGATTTTGCTATGCGAAACGCGAGTCGTCGAACGCGGGTTGGCGACGTGGGCAACAACGAGTTATTGTTGCATTATACGAGTAGATCTATACGTTGCATTTTAAGGCGAGTACTTTTAAAACTAAAACCTAATCATATTTCAACATTTCAAAAACAAAAGTATGGCTATTGAAACCAGACTACTGAGCATAAAAATTAACGTGACATGTAGGACATAAGATACATTTTTTTTAAGTAACCAATTTCGATCTTATTCATTGACAAAACATTTGAATAATCTTGAACTAAAATATCAAGATGACCGATCAGAAAAACCAATAGCGATTCCCTAGTCAATTGCGGGAACCTCAACAGTGACAATGACAAGTAGAAGATTGCAACGGTTGCAAAACCCCGACTACCAAACAGAAATTGATCGAAGTAATTTGCCAGCGTTCGGGCCGAAACAGAATGGCGATTTATCTTGACGGTACATTGCGAGAACGAACAATAAAAAGGGTAACTAAATGTATAAGAGCAAAATAAATGTTGACCCTAACATTAAGAAGCTAGGGTGAATATCTAACACTGTTTCACTCACAGCTTTTTATTTTGAATAATTTTATTCATAAATTACCGCTTCCCCTTTCCTTGCCCATTTCAAATACAATTTTCGATGAACCATAAAATACATGAATCAAGAACGAAAGAGAATCGTCACGTTTTCAATAAAATACACAATTCCCTTCCAGAAATATGCCAGCAAGTTCTACGCATGATTACGTTACCATATTTGTTAATCATTGTGTAAATGGGAAACAGAAAAATAAACATATTTATTAGTTCTATAACTATAGAAGTGCGTAGTGATATTTATAACCACACTAGCTATAAAATGTAGTTCCGTTTTGAAGTCTGATGAAGAGCTAAGGATTATCTAGAAATTTTTATTAGAATTTGACATGCTTAGGCATATACATTAAACACAAAGTTATTATTATTAGGTAAAATCTTAATTGTAAAATTAAGTTTACCCGGTCGGTATAATGTTTGAAAATACTTCCGACAGATGGTGCAGGCGTCACCCAAAGACGTTAAATATGAATGTGCTATCGAGATTAGCAATCAGGAGCAAGGGTCACGATGGCTAAATTGGCAAAGCATCTGAACGGTATCCAGGAGATGCAGGTTCGAATCCTGCTCGTGACTGTTATTTTCGATTTCACATTTTTCACTTTGTGTTTAATCAGTTTAGTAGTTTTGTGTGACGCACAACCAAAGAAACAATTCATCCATGCATCATTCTCTTGACGGCCACTGCTGGACATAGGCCTCCCCAACCTTTGACCAGAACGTTAGTCCATCTTATGGCAGGCCGTCTTACACTGCGACATCTAATGCCACTCGAGAACCTTTTTTTCCCAACTGTTGCCGATTCTTCGAGCCATATTGCCTGTCCATTGCCACTTCACCGTGCTAACCCGGCGAGTGATGTTGGCCACTCCCGTCCTCCTACGGGTCTCCGTATTACGGATTTGATTACGTAGATACATACCGAGCATAGCCCGCTTCATGACATGATGAGCGACAATGAGCCTTGATACAAAGCTTACATTCAAAGACCACATCTCTGTTCCATATGTCATTACTGATGGACCTTCGTTTACAATATACTGTAAAATTTTGGACGAAAAGATCTTCCTTAGTTTCCCGAATAACAAAAAATTGTAAAGAAATAACAAGAAATGTGTGTGTTTGTCCAGACATGCCTATATAGCCTTATATGGTTATTTTTATATTTTTTTTAGGCTATTCATTTTTCTGCTTATGATGTATCTTGCATCAAAAAAATATTTGTAGGCAAACACAATTTGACTAAGTTACAGAACGGTGAAAAGATTAAAAAATAATAATAATGAAATACATTAAACACAAAGTGAAAAATGTGAAATCGAAAATAACAGTCAGGAGCAGGATTTGAACCTACATCTTCTGGATACCGTCCAGATGCTTTACCAATTCAGCCATCCTGACAATTGCTCCTGACTGCTAATTTCGATAACACATCATACTTAACATCTTTGGGTGACGCCTACGCCATCTGTCGGAAGTATTTTCATACATTATACCGACCAGGTAAACTTAATTTTACAATTAAGATTTTACCTAATAATGACGCAAACCCTTTAAATATTTAGATATTTTTATATATATTTTTAGTATTTGACATTCTTAGCACTATACATTAAACACAAAGTGAAAAATGTGAAATCGAAAATAACAGTCAGGAGCAGGATTTGAACCTGCATCTTCTGGATACCGTCCAGATGCTTTACCAATTCAGCCATCCTGACGATTGCTCCTGACTGCTAATTTCGATAACACATCATACTTAATGTTTTCACATTTTTTTTCGATTTCACATTTTTCACTTTGTGTTTAATGTATAGTGCTAAGCATGTCAAATGCTAAAAATATATATAAAAATATCTAAATATTTAAAGGGTTTGCGTCATTATTAGGTAAAATCTTAATTGTAAAATTAAGTTTACCTGGTCGGTATAATGTATGAAAATACTTCCGACAGATGGCGTAGGCGTCACCCAAAGACGTGAAGTATGATGTGTTATTGAAATTAGCAGTCAGGAGCAATTGTCAGGATGGCTGAATTGGTAATGCATCTGGACGGTATCCAGAAGATGCAGGTTCAAATCCTGCTCCTGACTGTTATTTTCGATTTCACATTTTTCACTTTGTGTTAAATGTATAGTGCTAAGCATGTCAAATGCTAAAAATATATATAAAAATATCTAAATAATGAAATAAATAAATATTCACGGACATTTCACACAACGTCCTCTGGTCCTTTTTTTTTTATTTTAGGTGGGCAAAAATGTCCTACCGCACACCCCGCTGCCCGGGGAGACAACGGGGTGAATGGGGCTCTCACCCACTAAAAACCCACCGTGCGCCTCCACCCGCCCTTGCTACGGCGGATCACGGGTACCGCGTCGTTACGACCGCGATCCGCAGGCGGCAGCCCCTACGGGCACCCTCTCTTGAGCGACGCCTCGCGCACTTGGGCGTCGCACCTTCGCGGTAGGCTTCCGCGGACGGCAGGGTACTCCCCGACCCCACCGTCCGCAGCCTCGGCTAGGGCGGCATAAGGCGCAAGTAAGCGCGCGCACGCCGCCCCTCGCGCCGGCGGCGAATCGGGTCCGCGAAGGAGGATTCCTCACGGGCCCTCTCCACCACCTCCTTCCGCGAGATGACAGCCTCGCAGAAGGCGGCGACCGCGGTCCAGGCCCTGTCACTGCCAACCATCGCTCGCGCAACGGCCGGCAGCGACAGGTCCACGCCTATGACTGCAACGAGTTCCCGGCGCTGCACATCCCATGCCGGGCACGACTCGAGCGTGTGGTGCGCCGAGTCCTCGTCGCAGTCGCAGTGGTGACAGCCTGGGGTCGTCTCCCTCCTTGCGATCGTGTGCAGGTATTTGCCGAAGCAACCATGCCCCGACAAAACCTGCACCAACCGGAAGGTGAGGATCCCGTGCTGCCGCCCTGCCCATTCTTCCAAGATCGGCCGGAGCGCCCCCACGGTCCAGAGACCGGCTCGGGGCGTCTCCAGCCGAGACTTCCACTTTAGGACGGTGGCGCGGCGGGCATCTTCCCGCCACGATGACATTGCGTTTGCAGGTTTGCAGGTCAGTCGCAGACTGTACTAATAGGACCGCATCGTCTGCATATAGCAGAGAGTTAACGACTGAGTCGCCCATCTGAACTCCCATATTCATTTCATTCAACCTTTGTAGACATTTATCCAGTTATAAGATAAACAGTCTGGCTGATAGAACGCAGCCCTGTTTAACGCCGATATTGACATCAAACCAGGGTGACATTCCATCATCCAGCCGCACACAAGCTCTGCAGTCCATGTACCTAGTTGGACTGTACCGCTTGTAGCAGTCTACCGTTAATACCATACTCCGGCAAAATGTCCCAAAGTTCCTTTCGTACAACAGTCTCAAATGCTTTCCCCATGTTTATGTCTATTATGTTCAATCGAGTCAGCTTTTTTGTATAGAAATTGATTTCGCCATATCAAACAGACACTTTAAATTTATTTATTTGTATAGATTAAAGTGACATCGAATAAAGAAGCTATTCAATGAATTTCAAACGCACGAAGAGTAACTTCAATCAAAAATTACGCGTGAATCTTATACTTGACGGCAATGTTAGATTTAAAATTAACTGTAATGATATCTAAATATGTTTAGCAAAGTGATAGCTTATTACTCTTCAATACTGATACGCGTTGCAGCCCCTGATTGACGGCGTGGATGGTTTCATGCAAACTAATTTTGGTTAAATAATTATATTAGTCGAAACATAGCATCACGCCTGTATTCCCCGAAGGGGTAGGCAGAGGTGTATTACACACCCACGACTCGCTAGCTATGTTTAAGTCCCGCGTAATAGGGGGCGAGCCTATTGACGTCTACCGGGCACATTTCCAAACTCCGGGCTGCTACTGAGAATTTTTCTTGTTAGGAAAAAAGCTCAATAACATTGCCCGACCCGGGGATCGAACTTGAGACCTCATGATTAGCATTCGCATACACTACCGCTACTACACCGAAGCAGTTAGGGCTAAAACATAATACTGATTTATATGAAATGCTATGAGGATAATTTGTGAGCAACATTAATTAATCTCCAATATAAGTTATTAGTGAGGGCAGCTCCGACATTTTATCATAAAAGATATAATCCTGCCTGGTAATCCCTCTCACCGCTCACAGATAGCGATACCATACGATATTTTCCTGCCGACAAACGATGTTTGAGCAATGGAAGTGATAACTATGTATAAATATATATTATAACTTAAAAATATAGTAAGTCTTAGATAATTCTGGTTCCACACATGAACCCTCCATTTTTCGGGGATAGAGTATAACCGATGTCCTTTTCAATACTTTAGACTTGTCTCCATATTTGCTAAATTTGCTTAATTCAAACAAACTCGATTTCACATCTGTACTATTATAAAGTTTTAACAGAGCAGAGAGATCTTAAAGTACAAATTATTTGTGATGAAAGAAAAAGAGATTTTTAGTACGAGCGGGAATCGAACCCGCGTCTTTTCCAATCCGGTGAAGTGCTCTAAACCACTGAGCTATCGTACTATCCTATTCGGTCGTCCCAATTTCCTCATCACATTTGTCTTTACGACCAACGCCCTCTATCGGAATGCATTTACATGCAATCCAATATAGTAAGTTTAATTTTGCAATTTAAATTCATACTATTTGATCATAGATCTATATATTTTTTTTTATCATTTGACATGCTCCGCGATTTTTTAAAGATTTTTTTCTTATTCACAAATAATTTGTACTTTAAAAAATCGCGGTGCATGTCAAATGATAAAAAAAAACAATTAACATTGAAGATATTTGAAAAAAAACACTGTATTTATGCATTTAGCACATTTCTTTTTAGAATTTTTCTCAGTCTGTTTGTTGGTTTGTTTGTTTGTTTACAAATCTCACAAAAACTACTCAATGGATTTTGATAATACTTTTTTTGTGTGATGGCTCTTGATTAGACTTAAAAACTGGTATACGTTTTATCCCGCAAATATATCGGGAACCTAATATATAACCTAAAAAGCAGTTTTTGAGTGCGATGGAGCCGCGGCCTAATGCTAGTTTAATACCAGTAAAAATCATTACAATTTTGAAGGATTTTTTTCATAATTCGATTTCAACGTCTAGCGGAATGGTCTCGGTCGTTCCGCTAGTGTTAGATAAATCAATCTTTAACGACTTACTTATTTAGGTACTTACTTACTTATTTATTATAACGCCATTTCCCTTGCGGGGTAGGCATAGAGAACAGAGTGCCAAAAGGCTCTATTCTTGCATACATTTCTCGCTTCCTCAACATTCATAATTCTCTACATAAACGCTCGCCGGTTTCGGAGACTCGTGAATCCACCTTCCTTCAATACATGACCGATTTGGTCTAGGTAGATGAGTGTCGGTCTCCCCCTGTACCTACATCCTTCCACTTTCGCATTGTATATCTTTTTAAACAATCGTTCGTCCGGCATTCTTTATGTGCTCAATATAACTTCACTCCTGCTTTATATAACCACCAATATTTCTGGGGACGCACATGCAATGTAGAAATAACATTAAAGAGCCCAAAGGAAAATTTATTTTTATATACCTTTCAAACAAAGGAAATATAGGTAAAAGCAATCTTTCAACGAACTGACAGATTCCTCCTTTTTGAAAAGATCTCCTTGACAAGAGAAACATACGTAAGTTATTTGTCAATTTCCTTGATGTTTCAAGAGCCAATCCATTTTCAATATTCATGTATTCTCGTACGTACTATCGAACATTGACATACTGTAGACTGTTCTCTTGTTATATCTAGCAGACATTTAAATCCACGCGCGCCCCTATCAAACGCTCGTTTGCACAAAGTATATACTCCAAGTATATCTGGAATGGTTGCGAACACCGAAGCGAACGATTTTCGGAACATTTTTCCCTATTTCTCTGCGAATAAAAAGGAGTCAAAGAGAACTGCATGACTTTTGTAATATCGTATGGCTTTTTTACATTGTCGAACCCGCTCAGGGAATTTTTAAAATCTTTTGTTACCTCAACTACTTTGTAAGTGTAGCACCGAATAATTAACGAACTTTTAGTTGGATATTAAAGCACCTCGCTTTAATATTAGCAGATTTATTATTGTTCATACTTCTCACTCCATCAACATATATTCAATACGCTTTCGACATCTCGCGACAAGAAATTAAACTAAACGTAACGCCATATCTTTTTCTATCGGTCGCGATTGGTTAAGTTTAAATAATTGTACCCGCACCCCCTCTCCTTGAGCTATGTACATTTTACTTAACCGACATTACATGCAATTTTGATTGTGAACTTAACGCATCTTTTATTTCTCAACCAACAATATCTTCGAAACTCATCATCACCTTTCATCCATCATCTTGGGTTCATCAACCCCTCACCGCTGCCGCTACATTTTGGGCCTTCTTCGCCAAATAATTGAACAAAGTCGACGAGCGACCTGTGGATCGTGGATCTTTGCACGCGGCGGTTTGAGAAGAAAACGCAAATATCGCATATATTCGGACGAGTTTCGAAGAAATAAGCTGCCAAACGAACCAACGGAGGCCAAGCGCACTGGAACTGAAGTTTGTTGGCGTTTCATCGAAAATTACACGCAAATCGGTGGGGCCAATCCTTCTCTTTTCCATCACCTCCTGTTCTATTGGTGCTATATTGTGCCTGTGCTTTCAATTTCAGTGAATTGCTGCATCGTATTCTCGGAATATCGCAATTTCCAGTCTTACAAATCTGGTGACGTTGCTAGCATCAGTGTGGTCTGATTGGATCATAAAACCGTGAGTACTCCTCTTTTCACTGACCACCAAAATGCCTATTGAATCCGCTAAATCACGGGATAAATCTCCCATTTTGCTAGGTGTAGAAAGTAGTGAGGTAGTTCGTGATTTGGTTAGGAAACGTGGTATAATTAAGGGCAGGCTTACCAAATTTAATAATTATTTAGAGTCTATAAAGGATGATCAACATTTTCCCAATCAAAAACGCATTGATTTAAAGTTAAGAATTCAAGGATGTTCTAGTTTATTTTCTGAATTTAACGACATTCAAACTAAAATAGAGGAAAGGGTTTCCGATAGTGAGTTAGGTGAACAGTTAAATCAGCGAGAACTATTTGAAGATAATTATTATAGTTTAATATCTCGTGCCGAATTTATGCTCAATGCTGATGAGGTTACCGATTGCTCCAAGTCATGTCATAGTCATACTAATATTAAACTACCTACCATATCTATGCCTACGTTTGATGGATCGTATGAGCAATGGCTGGAGTTCAGAGACTCATTTACCTCACTCGTTCATAATTCTAAAGACATTTCTAACATTCAAAAGTTCCACTATCTCAAATCGTCCCTAAAAGGTAATGCCGAACTAGTCATACATTCCATAGAATTTTCGTCTAATAACTATCAGGTTGCATGGGAGTTGTTGCTCAACCGATATAATAATTGCAGACTTTTAGTCCACAATCACGTAAAAGCTTTGTTTACTGTACCCGCATTAACTAAAGAGTCACCTTCTTTGATCAGAACATTAATTGACACATTTCTAAAGAATGTACGTGCACTTAAGATCCTAGGTGAGCCTACGGATACCTGGGATACTCTGATTATTTTTATTATAGTGTCGAAGCTAGATAAAGTTACTGAAAGGGAATGGGAGACTCATAAATGCACATTGTTCCCTAACCCGATTGATAACAATCCCACGCGATTAACTGTGGAAGATTTAATTAATTTTCTTCGTAACCGAGCGGACATGCTGGAGGCATTGCAGCGTTCATATTGTAAAGACGCACAAAACACTAATAATCAAAAACAACACACAAAATCTCGCAACATATCACACTGCAATGTATCCAGCGGGCCGAGTAAAACGAACGATAAACAACAACGCGGTAAGTTATCATGTGTAAAATGCAATGCAAATCACCCACTGTATACGTGCAAAAAGTTTATCGATAGTGATTTAGATTTAAAGCTTAAACTTGTACGCGAGCACAACTTATGTGAGAATTGTTTACAATCGGGACACTCGGTAAGTAACTGTAGGTATGGGCCGTGTAGACGTTGTAGTCAAAAACATAACTCATTACTACATAATGATAACGCAAATAGTTCAGTCGCATGCCATTCTACAACAAACACTGAGGTGTTGAGTGCGAATGCGAGTGATGCGCTTGCACCTCTCCCCGCGGCCGTACCAACCTCCTCGGGATCCGCCCTTCCTATCCAGGTAAACAAGGCACACATGCAAACACAGTCTACTAGATCTATAGGTGTGCAATCCGTGTTATTGTCAACAGCTATAATTGAGGTAGCCGATGTAAACGGTACATATCATAAAGCGCGTGCGCTCCTTGATAATGGAAGCCAGCGCTGTTTCATCTCTAAATCACTATGTCAATTATTAAAAGTACCATTATTACAGTCCACAAACGAAGTTCGAGGCGTAGGTGATTCGGTAGTACATTGTTTGCAAGCTTGTAACATCGATATCAAATCCTACACCAATAATTCATTTTCTACGCGCATTTATTGTTATGTTCTATCTAAGATCACGGCTTCGATGCCTGCTGTATGTAAACTAAGCGCGCAAGTCTATATTCCAGACAACATACGGCTGGCCGATCCGGAATTTTTAGAATATAAAACCATCGACATTTTAATTGGCGCAGATAGGTTCTGGGATCTGTTAGAAGACGGAAAGATTCGTTTGTCTAGTGGTCCATATCTACAAAACACAAAACTAGGCTGGATTATTTCCGGACCTATTATTAATTATTCACGCAAAAATACGCCGATTCATTGTAATATTATTAATTCATTAGATACGCAACTTCGACTGTTCTGGGAGATTGAGGAGCTGCCTAAGGTCAGAGACGCGCAGACTGAGGAAGAACGTGCATGCGAGGATCATTTTATTCGCACCACTACACGCAATAGTGAGGGACGATTCTGCGTGCACATTCCACTTCGTCAGTCACCTGACACTTTGGGAGATTCTTATACCCAGGCAGAACGTCGAGTTTTTGCATTAGAAAAACGATTGCAACGTTCGCCAGAATATAATCGTCTTTATGTTAATTTTATGCAAGAGTACATTAATCTAGGCCATATGACACAGGTAGATTCTTTTCAATCCCCGTGCTATTTTATGCCGCATCATGGCGTGTTCCGCGAGCTCAGCACCACCACCAAGTTGCGCGTGGTATTTGATGCAAGCGCACCATCGAGCTCCGGTAAGTCACTTAATGATTTGCAACTAGTTGGCCCTCCTATACAGGGTGATCTCGTTGCCATTCTTCTCCGCTTTAGGCAGCACAAGTACGTAGCATGCGCAGACGTGGAGAAGATGTACCGGCAATGCTTAGTAGATGAGGGTCAGCGTAGCTTGCAAATGATTCTGTGGCGTAATCATCCGTCAAAGCCGTTAGGTATTTATAAATTAAATACTGTGACGTACGGAACGGCTTCCGCGCCTTTTCTTAGTGTTAGGTGCCTAAAACAATTAGCGTCTGAATCTCCTAATCCTGATGTTTCTCGGGCCATAAACGAGGACTTTTACGTTGACGACTACATTACGGGTTTAGATGATAAAATTAAATTATTAGATTTATGTGATGAAACCCAGAAAACGTTACAATCAGGCTGTTTTCCACTCAGAAAATGGATATTTAATTTTAAACGCGATGATGACAGTCATTGTTTTAGTCAATTTAAACCATTAAGTTTAGATCAAAATGTTAGTTCTAAAACCTTAGGTATAAGCTGGCACAATGCAAACGACAACTTTTATTTTAATTCACATATTAATATTGATAAAAACAAACCAATTACTAAGAGGTCTATTTTATCAAGCATTTCGCAAATTTTTGACCCTCTCGGCTTGTTAAGTCCCGTCATAATTGTAGTCAAAGTACTTTTACAACAATTATGGTTATTAAAACTAGGTTGGGATGACAATGTACATGATAGCACGGCGCGCGCGTGGAACCAGTTTGTTATATCATTGCAAGCGCTGAACACAGTGCGTATTCCACGCCATGTTATAGGTACGCAGCCTATCTATATCGAACTGCATGTTTTTAGCGATGCATCTCAGTCGGCGTACGGCGCGTGCATTTATGTTCGCACAGTTAACACTGATCTAACGGTATCGGTTAGATTACTATTTTCAAAAACAAAGGTCGCGCCGTTGAAACCCGTAAGTATCCCACGTCTTGAACTTTGTGGGGGGTTATTAGGAGCTCGTCTGTATGACAAGGTACGTAACTCATTACGCTGTAAGTTTAATAACGTCGTATTTTGGACCGATTCCACGATAGTCTTAGGCTGGCTACACATGAGGCCGAACCAACTTAAAACGTTTGTCCAAAATAGAGTTGCGGAAATACATGATCTGACACCTGAGGTTCTGTGGCGTCACGTCAGTGGTGAAAATAATCCCGCTGACCTAGCATCACGGGGTGTTCGTTTAGAAGAACTTTCATCTTCTACCTTGTGGTGGGAGGGTCCTGAATTCCTTCGAAACCCTAATTTTTCAATAGACGATCACAGAAGTTCAGACTCATTCAAACATCGCGAGTTACCTGAGATTAAGTCATGCGTCACAGCGGTCATAGCTAAAGATTATAGTGAATTGTCTTTGTTCCCATTCCATCGGTTTTCCCAATTTAAGCGTATAAGGCGTGCAGCTGCCTTTATGTTGCGTTTCATTCATAATAGTCGATACAAAACAAATAAGCGTACAGGCGGCCTTAGTGTGGATGAGTTAGACTACGCTAATAAAACATTAACCCGATTATGCCAAATCGAATCTTATCCGACTGAATATAAGGCGTTGTCTGATAACGGGACTATTAAAAATAAAGGTTGTTTATCTAAATTAAATTTATTCCTAGATGACTACAAATTAATGCGCGTGGGTGGCCGTTTAGTTAATTCCAATGAATTCATTTACGGTAAAAAACATCCTATTTTAATTTCAAGTAAACATTATTTTGCTACTTTATTATTTCGCCATGAGCACACTCAGCTTCTCCATGCTGCTCCACAGGCATTACTTTTTCATTTACGCGAATCATGGTGGCCTGTGGGAGGCAGGAACTTAGCTCGCCAGGTAGTACACAGTTGTGTTACCTGTACACGCTTTAGAGGTAAGACGCTTACTCCTATGATGGGTAACTTACCTAGAGAAAGAGTTACACCTAGTCTTCCATTTATTAGGTGTGGGGTGGACTATGCTGGGCCAGTGCTCATTCTGAACCGCAAGGGTAGGGGAGCTAGACTTATTAAAAGCTACATCTGTTTATTTGTTTGTTTCGTGACACGCGCGATACACTTGGAACTAGTCAGTGACCTCTCCAGTGAAGCATATTTATTAACTTTAAAAAGATTCATTTCACGCCGCGGTAAACCTGCAGAGATTTATTCGGATAACGGTCGCAACTTTGTGGGACTTATGAAGGAATTTTCAAAATTTTTAAATACTTGTAGTTTAGATATTTTAGAATTCGCAACTAGTGAAAATATTAAATTTCATTTTATTCCCCCTTATTCCCCGCATTTTGGTGGTCTGTGGGAGGCGGGAGTAAAGTCGAGTAAATACCATATCCGTCGTGTGATAGGGAACGCGCACCTTACGTTTGAAGAGTACAGCACAGTACTGGCTCAAATAGAAGCCGTATTAAATTCCCGACCTCTGTCCCCTCTTTCTTCCGATCCACAGGACTTTTCCCCGCTCACTCCAGGTCATTTCTTAATTGGCCGATCACTAACTGCCCCAGCCTGCGATGACCTGCGTGATGTTCCAGCGAGTCGTCTCCAGCGGTACCAGAGGGTGGAACAACTTCGCCAACATTTTTGGAACCGATGGGCGAAGGAATACATCTCAGAGCTGCAGGTACGGACAAAGTGGACGACGAATAAGGACGAGCTCAAGCCAAACTCCTTAGTGATTATTAAGGACAATAACCTCCCACCGTTGAAGTGGCATTTGGGTCGTGTCCTTCACACGATCCCAGGAAAGGATGGCATATCCCGGGTGGCCGATATACAGACGTCATCGGGCGTAGTGAGGCGCGCATTCGCCAAGATTTGTCCTCTTCTCCAAGATGTAGTCGACACTGATACACCGGCGGAAGACCATTGAAAGCCACTGCTTCCAAGGCCGGGGGCATGTTCATACTTCTCACTCCATCAACATATATTCAATACGCTTTCGACATCTCGCGACAAGAAATTAAACTAAACGTAACGCCATATCTTTTTCTATCGGTCGCGATTGGTTAAGTTTAAATAATTGTACCCGCACCCCCTCTCCTTGAGCTATGTACATTTTACTTAACCGACATTACATGCAATTTTGATTGTGAACTTAACGCATCTTTTATTTCTCAACCAACAATATCTTCGAAACTCATCATCACCTTTCATCCATCATCTTGGGTTCATCAACCCCTCACCGCTGCCGCTACAATTATTTTAACAGACGAACGATTTTAAGGTTCTTTAACTTGTCTCAGGTACCTACTAGCATACTAAAAAAAATCAGCAACTAAGTAAAATAGATAAGCACTTAATAATCTTGAAAATTATATCTTAAAATGCATACGTGACAATCAATCAATCAATCAAAAATATATTTATTTCGTAGGTAGAAAGCTACACTTGAAATAAGTCAATATTTTTACATTACTGCTCGTTCATAAGGCAGGTTCCCCTGAGAAGAACGAGCAAGAAACTCAAAGGTCACTTTTTACTAAATTCTACTATACTTATAATATTAAATAATTAAAAACTTAGGACTAGAAATATCCCAAACACATTTATCGTTGAGATAATCATCTACTCTATAGTAAGCCTTTTTAATATATATATATATTTTTATTGCATGTAGTGGCAGACGAGCCACGGTCCATCTGATGGTAAATGGTAACCGTCGCCCATGGACTTATACCGAGAGTATTGTCAAGCCGCTGCTCACCAATTCATTTCACAGATGAAATGATATATAAACGGCTATCTCCTGCTACAGCCAAAATGCAACGATGTGCTTCATGGCCGGTCACACGGGAGATGGTGGTACCAACCCGCTCGGGCCGGATACCAAGTGAGTACTCCCACTTGGTACCCAGCCCTACCACCAGTCATGCAATGGATGTTAATTGCTTACTTCCCTTAGTTGCTACATACGACACCCGTGGGAAAGAATGGGGTGGTGACACTTGTACTCTTAATCCGTCATCACACGGACACAGTTTGTTTTATTAATAATTTAAATTTAAGTATTGGCAAGTTTACAATATTTTGTGGTATTTTATTAAAGCAGCGTATACTTAGCAATAAAAATGTTTTACTGGTTTTTGCCAGTCTAAATACTGGTTGTGATAGTTTATCTTTATTTCTTAAATTATAACTGTGTATATCAGATTTTTTACAAAATTTATCATAATTTTTATAAGCGTACATTATATTTTCGTAGATGAACTGGCAGGGCACAGTCAAGATATCTATTTCCTTAAACAGTTCTCTTAGGGAGTCCCGACAGCGTAGGTTATAAATTGACCGAATAGCTTGCTTTTGTAAAACAAAAATTGAATTTATATCAGCCGCTTGGCCCCACAGCAGCATGCCGTAAGTTATTATACTGTGGAAGTAACTAAAGTAAACCAGTCTTGCAGTGGCAACGTCAGTAAACTGACGCACTTTTCGAACTGCATAGGCAGCCGAGCTAAGTCTCCCCGAAAGTTGGTTTATATGAAAATTCCACTGTAGTCTTGAGTCAAGTGTAAAAACAACTTGATGGTCATTACGTACACTATTTGAGAGAGTAAATTTTATACATTTCGTTTTATTTGCATTTAATACCAAATTATTAGCAGTAAACCAATTGTGGACTTTTTGAAGTGCACTATTTACATCGTCAATATTTGTAGATTTTCTATCAATATCAAATACAAGTGATGTATCGTCCGCAAACAGCACAACCTTCATTTCACCTTTTAATACTGAAGGTAAGTCATTTATATACATTAAATACAAAAAAGGTCCTAATACGGACCCTATTCCTATTTGAGATCCAGACGATCTAGCACCATTTATCTGGACAGTTAGGACTCTACCACTCAGATAAGATTGCAAAAGTTCAAGAGGATTTCCCCTGACTCCATAATGTTCTAATTTAAGAAGCAACGTTTCATGACACACACAGTCAAACGCCTTTGAGAGATCACAAAACACACCAATAGCGTCTTGTGATCTCTCCCAGGCTTCTAGGATATGCTTCATAAGAGTAACCCCTGCGTCGGTAGTACATCGTCCTTTGGTAAATCCGAATTGCCTATTATCGAGCAAATTGTTTGCATTGAAATGTGAAAGCATCTGGCTTAATATCATCTTTTCGAAGATTTTACTTAGTACTGGTAGAACAGACACTGGTCTAAAGTTACCCGGATCTCGTTTATCACCAGATTTAAACAATGGGATGACCTTACTGAACTTCATCAAATCTGGGAACGTTCCTTCATCAACACATGCATTGAATATGTCTGCTAAGAATGGCGCTAGTGTTGTTATTATTGCCTTAATCATCTTTACTGACATATCCCATAAATCTCCCGTATTTTTCAATTTAATAGATATGAATATTTTGACTATGTCTTTAGGTGTTACATGCCAAAATTTGAAATCAGCACTGTACCGGGCAACATTGGTTTTAAGTAGAGCACTTGCTAGAAAAGGTGACGAGTTTAGTGACTCAGTAGTTCTAATCAATATATTTGTAAAAAACCTTTCACATTCTTGAGCCACTGCTGCGTTAGACCTAACATTACCTTTCGCGGTTTTTAAACAGAATCATTGAACCACCATGTAATGCTGACTGTCGGTTAAACAAACTACCAATACAATAGTTTTCATAATTAATTATCATTTGATGTTTTTTGAACCAGTGTTTCGTAAAACAAATTACATCATAACGATATCCTTCAAGGAACAATTCTATCTCGAGTTCTTTGTTGCATGCAAGCAATTAATTCGATTAGTGGCGTTGGTAATAAAGACAAGCCAATGTAATGAGGAGATTGGGTATGGCCGAAAGGTCAGTACGGTAGCTCAGTAGCTTAGAGCACTTCACCGGATTGGAAGGGACGCAGGTTCGATTCCCGCTCGTACTAAAGTCCTCTTTTTCCTCTTTCATAAATAATTTGTACTTTAAAGTAGCTGAGCATGTCAAGTGCTAAATACAGATCAAAATACCAGGAAAGTCACTAAATAGAAGCGGAAGTGAAAAAAATAAGGACAAAATAATTTGGGCTTCCAGTTTCAATTCAATACCAACTTTACATTGGTGACATGGTTTGAATCTAGTCTGTATTTTCACAACATATAATCAGAATCTAGAGTGAAAATGATAGTGATAGTTGACTTGTATGCATTGCAAAGGTTTTTTTAAAAAACCTTACAAAAAAATCTTAATCTTTTTTTGAAATTTGTGTCATTTGGCATAAAAATGTTAAGGTGTATATTTATGATTTTTACAACACTGAACCCATGCCAAACAGTGGATAAGTAATAGTTTGTGACGAAAAGGATTTACCGAAAACTAGTTTCCTAAAACGCCCGAGTCTTGTGCCGGCTGGCTCACCTGATGAGATAATTTAGTTAATATTGGCTGCCTGCAGGGGATTAACCGACGACAAATTGTCCAATCACTGAACAGGTAATTGATTTTAAGCGCCTAATATCGGACGCTAAGCTTTTGTTAAAACTATATCGTCACTTGGTGCTTACTTGGATTAAAATATTTCAATTTTAATAAATTATCGATTTTAAACTAGGTGTTAATTATTAACAAAGTTTAGAAATTTCAATAAGATAAATAGATGTGATACCATAGCGATAAAACCACCTACCCCACAAGGGAAATGGCGTGATGATAAGTAAGTATAAATAGATCGTTTTATAGCGTGTTATTAAATCTTATCTATTTTGGTATGTCACCACCCCATTATTTCCCACGGGTCTCGTATGAGGCGACTAAGGAAAGTAAGAAATTGTCACCCATTGCATGACTGGTACCAAGTGGGTGTACTCACTTGCTATCGGGCCTAATAAATATTCTCTATAGATAAATTGTTATCCTTCTCTGTACTACGGACTATATGTATGTCAAATTTCGTGATGATCCTTAAATAGATACGGAATCAAGAGGTTATAAATTTACTGTCTCATTTATAATTTAAGTTAGGACAAATATATTGTGTGTGAGAAGATGGAGAGGAAGCATGATTGTCGTTAGAGTAACTATATATTTATATATTGTGCATAAATAATGCAGCTTCACACACTTGTATTCAAAATATATTTAGCACAACAATACAATACACAATGTTTTAATCAACACTTAGAACATAGAACGATAAATAAATATAATAACCCGAAGCCATCAATTTTATGGTATCGTAAGAAGTAAAATTTGTTTTGGCCGTGGAAAATCCAAAAGGTAAGTCGCGACCCTTATAAAACCCGAATAATCTACTCGCAGTGGATTTTCGTCGACGTACTGTTCTGGCCTAAGTAAACTCGAGGGATGAAACAATTTGTGCACCCTAATCAAATAAGTGTAAAAGGGAAATTTAAAATTCCCACCCAAAATTTGCATAATGACTCGTGCGTTGGAATAACAGCTCAATCTGGAGGCTCCATTATGATTGTATCTACTTTTGCTATATTTTATGAATGTCTAAGTAGTAAAATGATTCAGGTGAGAACATGTTCAGCTGTGTTATATATATGTTTAAAATACAGCGTCACTAATTTTGCCTCAACAGTATAATGGAATGTCCCGGCTTCAAATTCGAGTAGTACAAAAAGTGTTAGCCACATGGAATCTTTAATTGAGGTCCGAAGACGACTATAAGATTACCTTTTATTATTTGCGATATACGAGTATGTGAAATGTGAGTATATAACATCACTTATCTATTTTAATTCAGTACTTTAATTTTTGTGTTAGAATATTCTTTTTAATAAATCTATATACTCGTAGTATCAGCTTGTTAAGTCGTTACTTACATAAAGGGCTTTGTTTAATATGTTTAATAACAAACCGACAAAAATTCTAAAACAAATTGTGTTGTGTTCAGAGATGCCTAAATAGCCTTTTTTATATTTAGATATTTTTATATATATTTTTAGCATTTGACATGCTTATTTCACTTTGTGTTTAATGTATAGCCCTTTTTGTTTTTTTTTTGTTAAGGCGGGAACGCCTAAATAGCCTACCGCATAGATTACTTTTTTCTCAAATATCTTAAATGTGCAGAAATTATTTATGCGTGTCATAGCCTAATAATAGTACAGATTAATGTTATTTCAAATAATTCTTATAAGATTGCATTGTTAAATGTAATTTATCTCTCTACGTAAACAATATCTGCCTTACTAATACACGTTGTATAACCTCTGAATAGTTATTCAGTGTTTTGTCTTTGTCACTAATATGACAATTTGAGGCTGATGATTTGGACGTTTATACAATGTTTATTAGTAAGGGGGTATGTGTAAAACTAGCAGAATATTTTTAAACCCTATAACGTTGGTTAAATTTTCTAGTGACTCGTCGGCTTGACATCGATCTTCCTAAAACATGTACTCGTAATCTTTAACCAATCGGTAATATGATGAATTACCCTAAGCTAACAAAGTTTCGTTGACTATATAGTTGGCTTTCCTTTTCTGCAAATTACGAAATTAACTTCTTGTCCGTGTGGTGACGGACTAAGAATACAAGTGTCACCACCCCATTCTTTCCCACGGGTGTCGTTTGAGGCGACTTAGGGAAGTAAGCAATTATCATCCATTGCATGACTGGTGGTAAGGCTGGGTACCAAGTGGGAGTACTCACTTGGTATCGGGCCCGAGCGGGTTGGTACCACCATCTACCGTGTGACCGGCCATGAAGCACATCGTTGCGTTTTGGCTGTAGCAGGAGATTCTTTCATTTCGGTGAAATGAAATGGTGAGCAGTGGCTTGACAATACTCTCGGTATAGTTGAGTCCATGAGCGACGGTTACCATTTACCATCAGATGGGCCGTGGCTCGTCTGGCACTATATGCAATAATAATAAAAAAAAATAAACATAAAATACGTGTTATAAATAAACATGATTTCAGTGCTACCAATATTTTAACGACATATTTTCATTGGTTACATACAGGTTCTTCAAAAATTTTATTATTATTTAGATATTTTAATATATTTTTTTAGCATTTGGCATGCTTTAGGCATATAAATAAACACAAAGTGTGACCATGTGAAATCGAAAATTGGCGAAACATCTGGACGGTATCCAGGAGATGCAGGTTCAAATCCTGCTCGTGACTGTTATTTTCGATTTCACATTTTCACACTTTGTGTTTAATTTGATTATTATCATTGTAATCGTCTGACTGTATTAAATTGTGAATTATTGTGATTGCATCACATTGATGTCCCAAGAAGGCTAAAAGAAAAGGCCGGCTATGCTGAAATCTCTTACTGTATAAGTTATTGCTTTAATTACAAGTGCTAGCAGCAGAAAATTATACCCGCAATTATTGTAACTTATAATTTGCCTTAGAACATTTTTTGTGTTTTATAAACAACAGCTTTAAATGCTATATTTTCGGTTTGTAAATATGTATTAAATAGAAGGCTTTGATGGTTCCGAAACCTGCTTTTTGGCATATTTAGCTATATTTGTAGTAAAACAGATTTTTAGTACGCGCGGGAAAAACTCTTTTTCTTTATTCACAAATAATTTGTACTTAAAAAGTAGCGGACCATGTCAAATGCTAAAAAATATAGATTAAAAAGTGTTTTATTATTTAAAGACAGCTTTTAAATAAATACTAGGCTTGAGTGAGGGTGTCAGATAAACATCATAAAAATATTATTCTCTTGAAATTTTAACGCGAGAAGAGTAACTCATAAAATAAAGTTGGTACCTCACTAAGGTTGGGATAGCAACATTGCTAAATTAAAAGGTTTTTCAGTTTCAATTAGTAAGTTTTTACTTAATTATTAAAGTTAAGGTTCATTGAAAATAAAAGTCATTAATGTAGTGACCTCGTTTGGTTAAAATCATGTTGATATTACAGTGTTATGGAGTAGTAATGATTAAATAATATTAAATCTTTTTAGAATGTTAGATACTTTATCTGTATTACATCTAAATTCATAGATGGATTGTATGAAATATGTCCAGCATCCCGTCGTCCTGTTTTAACTTAGAAAACTGCAAAATAACAAGAGATGCTTGAATTCTCTTGAATTATTGTTAGTGGCGGTAGTACGACTATTCGCTTCATAATTATTAGTATAGAGCACTATGAAAATCATAGAAAGATGCAAGGCAACAAAAAGATACTGCACCTACTGACAGACTCTAAGAGAACGATAAAAAAAAACTAAATAAAATTAATAGTTTCATAAGTAGGTAAGAGTATTTAACATTTGACATGCAACTGAATTTGTTTCTTATGCTTTCAAACCGATACTACTGAAACGATCATCATTACATTTTGCATACAGTCTAGAGCAGCTCAGTATAAAATAAATGCATAATATAATGTACTAGCTTCTGTTCGTGACTTTGTGTATATGGACTTTGGAATTAATACAGAGATAATAAAAAAATAGTTACTAAAAATGTCACCATCCATATTGCGTGCTTTTTGTTAAAAAAATTAGGTGCAGCATAAATAAATTTAATGCTAATTCCGTTAATTAATATAAAATGATAATTGCTGCTACACTACGTCATTTGGGATAAACAGTACCTATTTCAAGTGTAAATATATACTTGTGCCAAATTGCAGTCACACACCATATCGCCTAAACTGGCTACACAAATAATGAATAAGTTTGAATGCAGTATTATGTGAAAACATTGGTTTTGTGAGTTATACTTTAACGTGCAGATTAAAGTTTTAAAAAAAGTAAAGTTTAAGTGCAGAAAAAAAATAAAAGAAATAAGTGGGTTTATATATTATTTTAATGTATCTTTAATTGGAAATACAGCGCTCGCCGTGAAGAGTTACGACTTTTTCCGACTTAGTTTATGAATATTAAATGACCATTACTTTACCTAATTAGTAAAATATTTACATAGTAAGTATATAGCTTGTAACCATCTGAAATATCTGTGAAGTATTTTCATTTGCTGCAAGCTTTTTCAAATAATTGCAGTGGTTCCAGAACTTAGTTTGTGTATTTATGTGGAGTTTCTCATTAGTCAAAATTTCATTTCTTTCAAAATCTCGCGTAGATAGATACAGAACATTGTTTTAAATATTAGATTTGTTGAAAAAAAAAACAGAAAAATAAAGCTTCCGGTTTAGCGTAGTGAAAATCAAGTGACTTCAGGGCTCAATAGTAAGCACATACTCAACGAAGTTATTACAGCTCGTAGAGTGCTTCGGTTTTATGCGTAAATAATTTTGCAGACCATTTTAAACAAATATGATATTGAGCACACACTATCTTAAATAACCTATGATGAAATCTTTACAACTAACCAGCTGTTCTCTGCTGTTATATGCAGTTACAGACTGGCGGTAAAACCAAGGACTACAAAGACCATGGTATCGAGTTTGATCCCCAGTCCAAGGTTCAGACCTTGCATGGCACAGAACTTAGACTTTTTGAAATTTTTTGAAATTATATGTGTATTTGTTTACAATTTATAACTGCTCGGTGAAGGAAAACGTAGTGAGGAAACCTGCATGTCTGAGAGATTTTCTCGACGGATTGTGAAGTCTGCCAACTTTCACTTGGGTCATTGTGATTAACTATGGCCTAATCCCTCTCTCCATGAGAGGAGACCTGAGCCTTAGTGTGACAGGAAAAGCGTTGAAACAAAACTTCGTCTGTTTGGCTTTTAGTTTTATCTTAATATCGTTAAATGAGTATTTTCTTCCTTATATATAATTAAGCTTTAAGCTAAGTTCTATCTAAATGCCAAAATAGCATAGCAATAGCATCCATTCAACGATTTCTGTGATCTGTGCCAACTAACAAACAGGCACAGCAGGTGCTTCAGCAGCTTCAGTTGCAGGTGCAACAGTCGGAAGGTAAGGACTCTGTGCCGTTGCCCACCTACTTCTCCAGCGCCGGCTGGAGCGCCCCTGCGGTCTAAGGATTAGCTTGGAGCGTCTTTGATCAGTTCAGTCTTCACCTTTACGTCTTAGGTGGATTAAAAGAAAACTAACGTACTTTTACTCAATACACTCATTCTATATTGACGCATTTAAAAATTTACAGAAACTTACTGATTTTGCGACTTTTTTGCATGTGAAGGTAAATACACTGAAATGCCGGGTTGTTTTACGCTAGAGGACTTAGCCCCCCTAGCCAAGTGGCGTAAACGTTAGTAAAATAGAATAGAATAGAATAACCGATCTATCAGATTGACATATTACACACATTACATTTTAGTCCGTGTGGTGACGGACTAAGAATATAAGTGTCACCACCCCATTATTTCCCACGGGTGTCGTATGAGGCGACTAAGGGAAGTAAGCAATTATCATCCATTGCATGACATGTTAGGGCTGGGTACCAAGTGGGAGTACTCACTTGGTATCGGGCACGAGTGGGTTGGTACCACCATCTCCCGTGTGGCCGGCTATGAAGCACATCGTTGCGTTTTGGCTGTAGCAGGAGATAGCCGTTTATATTTAATATCATATCTGTGAAATGAATTGGTGAGCAGTGGCTTGACAATACTCTTGGTATAGTCGAGTCCATGGACGACGATTACCATTTACCATCAAATGGACCGCGACTCGTCTGCCACTACATGCAATAAAAAAAAACAAGGTTACGACAACGTAAGCATAACCGACAGTCAAACCCATACATTGATTATTCTATTTCTATTCTATTCTACAACGTTAATACTAATTGGCTAGGGGGGCTGATATAATATAATATATCTTAATTACTTTTCTAGTGGTAGACCCTTGCTTGTCCTAACATGAATGGGCTGGATCGATCGGGGAAGTATCACCCTCTCACAGAACACCATCAGCGCAAAACAGCGGTAGGTAGAGTACTGTTGTATGTCGTATGGTGAGTGCCGGAGGCTCAAACACCATCTTTACCCTCCGATTATGTCTTTCCTCTCCACTTTCATCCGTTGAATTAGAGTTGGCGATGCGCAAGTGATGCCTCTGTTGTTGCTAGCGTCTTAGGCTATACGGTAACCAGTTACCATCGTTTAATGTCCTTAAGACCCAAGCCATCTATCGGATGTATTTGCATACATATTTATTTCAAGATAGTAGGCTTAATTATTACAATTAAGGGTACTAAGCGATGGCGTGATTTTCTTCACGTCCCCGGATTTAATACTTAGGTTCGAATACTGTTTGCAGAAAATCCTCTTATTTAATTTTCACTGATAGTTATTTTTTTTCTATGAAAGTATCTGAGCATCTCAAGTGCTAAAATAAAAATAACAATGTCTATATCTATTTTTAAAATATATAAGCTCCCCATAGACATCATGATTAACTACAAAATCCACACTGGTCCCTTAATTCCCCCAATTCCATGCCGTTGTCAAAAAAATAATTACAAGCCCGTTGTTACCAGACTAACCGCCTATTACTACACAGTGAAAAACAAATGCAATTTACGTTCGACGTACTAAATTGGCGGGTACTGACGTTATTATGGCTTTCGCCACAATTACAGTGTAATTGAAAACGAAGTGGTCGTTATAGCGCGATGTGACGAGGCTGTTATGCAACTGTAAAATATATTAGCATTTTTGGTTTAGGCGATGTTTAACAGTACTTTTTTGTGTTGTTAATTGCTAATATATAATATGGTTTTAACCAGAAGAAGAAGCTCAGAGCACTCGGAGGCCCAAATATCTTCCTTATAACCTCTTATTTATCCTGCCGATGTACGGGTGATGGTTTTGGTGTTGCTAGCGTCTATAAATTATAGTTACTGCTTACCATCAAGTGGGCCGTATGTTGTTTGCCACCAAGAAAAGCAGAGCCAAGACACTAGAGGAGTTATAACGGTAAAATAACCGGGATTGACAATCCGTGGGTGAGTGGTGGGCTCTCCTCCTAAAATCTGCATTCTATAATAATAACAATGGACTGCCGCCAAGTGTCGCCTCATTCAATTAATTGTCAGGATTATAAAATAAATAAATATTTCAGAAGATAATAATCAGTGAAGTTATTATTTATGTTCATCTGTGATTTAATGGAGTTAAATTTGTCCACACATCTTCAAAATTCATGTAAAAGCTCTTCAATTTGTTTGTAAGTATTCGTTTCTGCTCAACTGATGAGAGCGTAACACTGAATCTAAAGGTTAGGGAAGAAGCGAAGAGCTGTAGTTAGTGAATGTTCATTGAGAGCGCTTCTAATCTTTGTGATGGTCCTATTGACAAGCGAACGATAATTAGCCTTTTTTATAAATGCTGGAAATTGGCAAAGAGCCCACCTGTTGGTTGATGATAGTGGACTTACATACTTACATATTGATAACAGTGACCAGCAAAGCCACTTCTAACCGAAAAGGTCTACTGTGACTGTTTTCTGTTATTTTTTTATTGCATATTATGGTAACAGACGTCTGCCTGCACAACATGCAAAAAAAAAAGAAGAACCACGGTGCACCTGATGGTAAATGATAACCATCGCTCCTGGACTCAACTATACCGAGAGTATTGTCAAGCCGCTGCTCACCATTTCATTTCACAGATATGAAATGAAAGAATAAGTGGCTCTCTCCTGCTACAACCAGAACACACTGATGTGCTTCTTGGCCGGTCACACGGGAGATGGTGATACCAACCCGCTTGGGCCCGATAGCAAGTGAGTACTCCCACTTGGTACCCATGCAGCCCTACCACCAGCCACGTAATGGGTTATAACCGTTTACTTCCCTTAGTCGCCTCGTACGACACCCGTGGGAAAGAATGCGGTGGTGACACTTATATTCTTAGTCCGTCACCACACGGACATGCTACGTAGGTGGCAAATAAGCATACGGCCCACCTGATGGTAAGCAGTTACCGTAGCCTATGGACGCTAACAAAACCAGAGGCATCACTCGCGCGTCGCCATCTCCTAGAAAAGGGTTAGGAGGTGGATAGGAAGGATATTAAGGAGATGATAGGGAGGGGGTTTGGGCTCTACTACAAAAGAAACTGTCCACTGATACACCTCAGTTACCAACATTGCAAAAAAATACTGTCCTTTCTGAGAGAAAAAACAAGCAAAATAGTTCGCACTAAAACTTGGAGAGGTGGCTTATTGCACTAGGTTTGATGGTGCTTGACCTCTTAGCTGAATATAAAAATTAAAATTTAGATAATCAGGCTAATTTTATATTAACATATTTCTATATCTAGTAAACGAGAACAGGAATTTAAAATAATGAAGCCTTATATGTTAACATCGCTTCATCGCATTGCTTAGTACATCCACTTCAGCTACAAAGGAGACGGATGCAGCCGTTCCCCCACAAACTTTCCCTGAAACAAGCGAAGGGTTTAATTGTTTTCCTGCACCATGAGAAGCTGAGAAAACGCGACTAAAACGCGTTTGAAACGTAGAGTGAGCTCGTTCCACTTTCCCCAAGTCCCTTTGTTATGAGTAGTCTAATTTTTAATTGAATGTGCAAGTAGAGTTTAATTTTTAAATGCTCAAACAACTTCAAGCCGCTATATTGAAGTTGAAAAATTGCTGATCGTGAGGTATATAGCTGGGTATATTGTTTTATAAATGTAGGGACACACTAATCTACGCTTTAACAAAGCTAGTTAACCAGTAACAAAAAGTATTTTAAGACGACGAGACATATTATGTTCAATTGTGAAAACTTACATATTTATATTATACTGGTACTTATATAATTCTTTTTGGGTGTTTGTCAATGAGCTCCTTCTAAATAGTTGAAACATTTTTAGTAAAATTTAATATGTGTTCAGATATCTCTGAATATTTTAAATTCAAAATAGGACCCAGTAGGTTACGTTGTAATAGTGTTCCGGGACTTTTACTTTAATTTTTTGGCATAAATTAGATTATATTATAACTAAAAGTTGATGATGAATTTATCATGACGTCTCCTCATTTGAATTTAGAAAAGCATTAATTTATCGAGCATGGCCTCATCATTTCTGGTTCCGTTGAGAATTTAAATTAACTATCACAAAATCATACATTTCAACATATAGCATATAATACATTTTACAAAAATCATTTGATGTGGTAAGTAGTAGTGATGAACCCTTGCTTGTCCCACCATAAAAAGGCAGACTCGATCGGGAAGGTACCACCTTCGCACAGAAAGAACAAACTTCAAAATTTCAACTGAAAGATCAATGTGAAACTTTTGTGTTTCGTATGGTATCCTGCCTGCCTATCCATTCCTTACTATCGTTCTTGTCAATCTCCTTTGCCTTTCCTTGGAATTGGCGATGCGTGTGTGATATACCTCTGGTGTTGCTAGCATTTATAGGCTACGGTTACCACTTTCCATCAGGTGAGCCGTAAGCTTATTTGCCACGCGCGTATTTAAAAAAAAAGTAACTACTTACTTTAACATTAGCCTGGTTGACCAATAAAATTAGTGCACTTATTTTTTTTTTGTTTTCTCTGTGGAAATGCATTTACGCATCCCCTCTGTGAGAAACGGGGGGTATGTAGGGCTCTCGCCGAGCGCTCGGATCTTAGTTGCGCCCGGAATATCCACTAAAACCACAGCGGCCCCTTCCATGCCTATTAGCAGGGCGCTGGAGGGTCATTTTTCGACATTCTACTCCAACGCTCTAGGCAGATGGTCTACTAGCCACACCTTGTCGTCATCAAGGCGGTGGGAGGATGTGAGCGTAGCGACGCCTCCTCCCCCCTGGTCGCCGCCGGCGGAGCGAGTCGGCATGGGCCGATGCCTCGCGTTCCCGCTCCGCGGCCTCCTTCCGTGCAATTACAGCCTCACAGAAGGAGGCAATGGCCGACCAGAACCCGTCGCCACCGAGCATATTTCTTATTACAGCCGGCACCGACAGGTCTCTTCCAATTGCCGCCGTCAGGGCGCGGCGCTGGGGCCTCCAGGCGGGGCATTCCTCCAGAGTGTGGCGCACGTCGTCGACTTGCGCGTCACACACGTGATATCTGGGGACCCCTTCTCTGCCAATTTGAGGCAGGTACTTACCGAAGCATCCATGTCCGGTAAGTACCTGCTTCAACCTGAAGCTGAGGTTGCCGTGCCTTCAATTTAACCAGCGGTGGAGGTGTGGCCCAACCGCTTCTACAGTCCCCCGTTCTGCTCCAGGGGACTCCAGCTCTTCGCTCCACCGCCGGATCATCGTTCCTCGGGCCGCCTCACGTGCTCTGCCCATACTCCTTGTGGAGAATTCTTCTCCCCTGGCCCGCATCGCGGCACAGAGCCAGTAGACCTCTGCCACTGCTTCCGCTTGGAGAGCCCAAGGCGGGTCACCTGCCAGCAGCATCGCTGCGGTCCACGCCACCGTACGGTACCCCCTAATGGCCCTTACCGCTATGACCCTCTGCGGTCATCGCAGAAGGGACTTATTAGAAGTTGTAAGGGCGTCCGTCCAGATCGGGGCACCATAAAGTGCCATAGACCGCAGAATACCGCTGGGCCTCCAATATTTGGCAGAAGCCTACCTAACGCCGCGGCTAAATTAACGCGCCTAGGGAGAGCTGGGCAAAGTGCGGCCCGAAATTCCATTTACTATCGAGGTGCAGACCCAGATATTTCATCTGAGTCTGCACCGGCACGGCAACCCCCTGTACATTCAGGCATGCTCCTCGGGGGGGACCTCGGCAAGAGACATGGAACCTGTTTTAGACAACGAGAACCTCAGGCCCAACATACCGATCCGGGCAACGACGAGCGCTACTCCCATTTCCGCCAATCGGGCAGCTTCCTCGAAGCCGGCCCCCCTCACGGTGACGAGGGTGTCATCTGCATAGCAAATGACCCCCATCCCGGGAACTAGCTGGCTCCGCAGGACCCAGTCGAACCCAACGTTCTACAGGATCGGACTGAGGACGGATCCCTGTGGAACGCCGCGCTCCACCCAATGGTGATATAGGCGCCCATCGCCCCCCTCCCAGAGCACGTGCCCCCCAAGAGGTACGTCTCCAACAGCCTCCGGAGATACGGAGATACTCCATGGAACCGAAGCGCCTCCTTCAACGTCTCATGAGGGAGACTGTTGAAGGCGTTCTCGATGTCGAGCGAGACCGTCAGAACAACCTCTCTTCTGGCCACTGCCTCGGTGGCCGAGGTTTTCAGGACGGCCAGCGCATTTATTGTGGAGCGGCCCACCCTGAACCCGAACTGTGATTCTGACAGTCCTGGCCCGACATCCTCGAGGTGCTGTACGAGACGGTCCGCGAGCACCTTTTCGAACAGTTTGGCCGTCTCGTCCATCAGCACCAACGGCCTATATGCTGACGGAGAGTAAGGTGGGCGACCCTCCTTCCGCAGCAGACAAGGTCGTCCGCACTTCCACTGCTCCGGAAACCATCCGGACCTCAAACATAAATTGAGCAGTTCCCGGAGCCCATCCTGAATGTACTCTGCAGTGATGCCGAGCACCAGCCCCGGAACGCCGTCCGGGCCGGGCGCCTTCCTTCACCCACGAAGGCGGGAGAGGGCCACCTCTAGTTCTGTGTCTGTGACGGGAGGGATTGGCGCCCACTCTTCCGCCACCGACGGAGGTGCCATTATAGGGGGGACATGACCCGCAGACTGCGGGAATAAGCCCCCCACCAGCCCCGACCGGAATCCTTGTTCCATCAATTCTATGATAGGGGCGCCTAGAGCGCGGAGCTTGTTCCGCGCCCGTTAGTATGGGCGCCCCCATGGATCCCTGTCGAGGCTCCTCACGGGCCCTCTCCTTTGCCCGGCTGATAGCCAGCTGCAATTCCTTTTTTCTTCTTCAGTATTCTGCCCGCAGCTGGCCCTCAAGGACGGCCCCCGACATGCCGGGCGTAAGCACGCCACGCACGTTTACAAGCCGCCCGAAGATTTGCAATCTCAGGCGATCACCAGTAGACCTGTCCGCGCGGCGGCCTCCGCCGGGTCCTCGGCATCGCCGCGTCACACACTGCCGTCAGAGCCTCCTAGATCTGGCCTGCGAGCTCCTCCACGTCGCCACTGTCCTGCCTACCTGCAGAGCATCAGCGCTGCACTATGGTAGCCTCCCGGGCCGTTTCAGGATCAAATTGGCCTAATGCCCATTTGGGGAGCCTGCCGATCCTGCGCCGGGGCCCTGCTGGCCCCAGAGAGGGGGAGAGCCCGAACCGAATATATCGGTGGTCCGATAGCGTCTCCATCTCCTCTTCCACCCTCCAGTCACTTACACCTCGCGCGACATCAGGGGTCCCAGCCCGAGGTCCTTGGGCCGCCACAATATAATTAGTGCACTAACCTAACTTTAATTATGCCGGTTTGATTACAAAATTGTTTCGCAGTTGAATACTGGTTACACCTCAGTGGTAGGTAATGTGTTACTAGATTAAATAAATACATCACCTACAAATAAAATTAAAAACTCAAATTGTACCTCTTCTTGTTACTTGCACATACAAGAAAGAAACATTCTATTAATCTACACTAGGGTTAAGAAAATACCCTCAGTAAATACTCCTCATCATTAATATTAAAAAAAAGGTACTCCATGGGTCCCCATGTTACGGTTTATTATTAAAAATAAAGGAAAATCTGAGATTATCTCACCCCAGGACTCTTGTAAAAAGTGAGTGACTCTTTGAGACAGCGCTATAAATTGTAGTAGACGACGTATCTTGAAATTGTGTTTGCGAAAGTGACTTTTAACGGGCAACGAACCCAGCAGCGGCAGGCGCGTTGACGCCTGCTAAGCTCCTTTTTGTTACTAGATTAATGCCGGTCCGCCAGCATTTTCAGCTAGGGTAACCCGAACTTTGAGAATATGAATGCGCTTCCTCAATATTTTCAATTACTATCCTTGCCTTTGATTATATTTTTAGCCTATATAATCTATATATAATCATAAAACTTGAACAGAGCTACCGTCTGTACGTTTAAGACATTTGAGAAAAAAATATTGTATTAGGCAGTTCAGGCGTCTCTGAAGACAATACATTTAGAAGTTTCGCCTGATTTTTCGTTCTCACATCGCGCAAAAACTACCAAACTAATTTTGAGGAAAGATATTATAAGATTTGATAGCTCTATTATAACTTCATTAAACTTAAAATCTGATATACATTTTATCGCCTTACCTCCATATTGGGAACCTGAGAAATTTGCAGAAAACTAGCTTTTGCCTAGGGTGGAGCCACAACACCACTGAAGTAATGTAACATATTTGATCTATATTTTTTAGCATTTGACATGCTCCGCCACTTTTTAAAGTATAAATTATTTGAGAATAAGGAAAAAGAGATTTTTTGTACTAGCGGGAATCGAACCCGCGTCTTTTCCAATCCGGGGAAGTGCTCTAAGCCACTGAGCTATAGTACAGGTACTTCGACCATCCCAATCTCCTTATTACATATAAAAATAATGTAACATAGTTCCAGTGGCCCGCCAATGAAGGCGGAGAGATGGCGCACGGTGGGTTTATTTAGTGGATGAGGGCCCCACACTACCCTGTTCGTTGCCCCCAACGATGAGGTGTGCGGTTGGGAACATTTTTACCGCCTTAACAAAAAAAAGAAAAGGGTAGAGCCACAACCCAAAGGCTACTTTAAGCATACATGTTAGATACATCTTATATAAATTAAATATATAATAAACTAATAATTTGCTTAACGCTAAATTTGAATAGGATATAGATAATCCAATATAAGATAAAAAAAAACTGGGAGAGTTATCCACCTGATTATTTTAATTTAATTCAGCAACATAAACGTGAAAAGGAGTGCTCATAGTAATTATTTGAAGTGGAGTGTTACATCACAAATTATCATACATATTTAATTGAAACATGGGCATAATTTATGATCGCTCTCCCTTGTAATTCCATTACGTATCACAAGATAAACTATGCGAATATAATTAATAAAGTTTCTTACTAAATCATATTCATAACGAGTATCAACTGTTTCCCTGGGCAATTAAGTTACTCGAGATAAATACAAAGGAGATTCTTCGTTATTTAAAGAGAAAACCTTCTTTTAGAGTTATAGATTACGTTCAAATATATGAAACTAGTGAGGACTTGAGTCTATTTCACATTTTCGCACCTTCTATTTATTTACATGGCTAAGCATTTCAATGCCTTATAATATGAAATGACTAAATGTTTTATTTCAATATTGACAACTGTGTTTATTTGTATTGTATAAATTGATGAACACAAAGTATGAATAAATGTGAAATCGAAAATTATAGCTTATATACCATTAGTCCTATTACATAATATGTCGCAGGTGACAATTAAGACATTAAAAAAGAATGTGTAATTAAAAATTATAGTCCTGAGCAAAGGTCACGATGGCTTAATTGTAAAGCGTATGTAATGGTTATCCAGGAGAAGCAGCTTCAAATCCTGTTCGTGACTATAAATTCTAAGAAAGTGCGAAAATTAGATATTTTCACACTTTCTATTCATAGTGTTCATTTATATGGCTAAACTTACCAAATGTTATAAAATATATTATATTATATAAATAATGACATAATATGTGGTGGTATTGGTACATCCATCCATCCATCCATCAGCCTTCAACATCCACTGCTGGACATAAGCCTCCCCAAGAAGAGGATAGTGCCGTAATCGCCACCTTGGCAGGCGCGTTGGGGATCGCAGTGGATGTTGTTAATACTCGAGGCAGTGCTGCTGCCCACTCCCCCGGTATCCCTCTCCCTCAGTCGGCTCTTACGACTCCCGTGGGTGGAGAGGGGTGGTATTGGTACATAGTATAAATTGTTTTTTTTGTATTTATTGACAATTTATATATAGGTACAAATTGATATTTATTGTCAAGTGCAGAAAAACCTAACGAAGAGCAAAACAATATAAAATTTTCTTTCAGAACACGGTTTCTCGATTTAAGTGGCGATTAAATTGAAACGTCTGGTCGAGAGCCATCGATCAACGTAGACGATGCTAGCAGTCCGGAGAACATATTCATCGATTATTTGCGTAAATACAACTAGAAAGAACAATGAAATCTCTTTTTACAAATCCTTATTATTTTTACAAATACCTGGCCGACAGGAAAAAAGTCTCTGTAATATAAGTAGTTGCAATTTGCAAGTAAGCAAGACAAGACGAAGATATCCTACAAATATGCTTTATCGTTTGTCTATAGGTAGTATTATAAAGCTGTAACAGAGCTGTGTCTGTACATTTAAGATATTTTAGAAATAATGTCTGTATAGGCGTGTCTGAACACAAATATTTTTTTTTAGATTTTTTTCTGTTTGCCTGTTTATCTGATTGTTTGTTTGTTCATTCACGCATCACGCAAAAACTACTAAACGGATTTTGATGCAACTTTTTTATTTGATAGCTCTTGATTAGACTTCTGGTATATATTTTATCCCGTTACTATATCGGGAACGCGAGATATAACCTAAATACCAGACAAAAGCTAGTTTTAATATAAGATGTGAAGTGTGAATAAATTAGTGGCATAAAATTTCAAATAATAACTTTCTAAAATGAAAGTTAGGAACTCTGGCCAGAATTATTAAACTTTTCTCAGTAATTCAATTGTCAACGACTTGTATAAGCCAATATACCCTAAGTACCAGGTCTATAATCGTTATATCTCTCCATCATAGGACACAAAGCATCATCCAGCTCTAGTGCACCGTGCCAACAAATGAAATTTTCGATCGAGATGAATGACTGTGCATTACTCTTTTTGTATGCTTCAACAACAATGCTGCTTTTGAACAACGAGCGTTGTATAAAAATGTTAGGTAATAAATGTTTAAGCTATGTAATGTTTTTTCTTTCAGAGACAACTCTCTGGTGAACTGTTGTTTTAGAATTATGAATGAGTTAGTTTTGCATACAACCTCTGCAGTGTTAGCTGAGCTACTTCAAAATAATAGATTTTTTTACATTGTTGTATAAATTGTTCACGTAAATTGAAGTAAGGTAATTGCTTAAAAGTAACTTGCAATGCTAGTAGAGTCAATGGAAAAGATTGCGATCAAACATAAACTTTATTACTGACGTTGACATTTTGTTTAAAAGAATTTTGTACCAATCACTCTGTGTAAACTTTGTATCTTTTTTGTTGCAACAATCAATATCAATTTAATCTGGTTTAGATAAATGTCCACTATAAACATGTGTTTGTCATGTGGGGCCGGCTTTAGAATTGTCTCACCCCTCTCCACTCATGGGAGTCGTAAGAGCCGTCTGAGAGAATAACAGGGGAGTGGGCAGCAGCACTCCTTCGAGTATTAACAACATCCACTGCGATCGCCAACCCGCCTGCCAAGCGTGGTGATTACGGCACTATCCCCCATTCTTGGGGAGGCCTATGTCCAGCAGTGGACGTTAAAAGGCTGATGGATGGATGGATGGATAAACATGTGATTCAGTTTACAATGTTAAAGTAACTTTAATAAATTAAAGCCGTTTATTTCATACAGTCGATATTAATGGTGTCACTATGCGGAACATTTATACTAAGCTAAATTCTACCCGTGACTCCGTCCGCGGCGTGTTTAAATATAAATACATCACTCTACGGCTCATTAATATTGTCGGAATGAAAAGTAGCCGAAGATGTCCTTTTGTGGGTTACATGTATGAAAAATTTTAGACTATTTGCATGCAAAATTTAATAATTATTTATTTAGTAGTTAGGGCTTAACAAAGAAGTAAACAATTAAAGTCAGTTTCACATTAACTCCTATAATATTAGTGAGGTGCTAAATTAAATAACTATTTTTCATAAGACTGTTGAAACTATAAGAGCTTAAAAGAAATCATTTACATAATTATGAATATTCATATATAATATCTTAGTTTTAAGCTATATAGTATGTACTTACTTAAAAGTATTTTTTTTAATATTGCTAGTTTCATTACTAAATATGCAAAAAAGTAGATGAAATATAACTACGACTGCTGAGATAGCAGAAAGGTATATATACCGACCTTCAATGCCTATGTTGTGGTTTCGATTCCCAAGAAGGACAATTCTTCGTATACCAACAAATTGTATGTCTGTAAAGTATTTTTCCTAGTCTTTTATAAATACTACAACAGAAAAGGGGAATCATATAACCAGGTTACACTATCTTCACTTCATGGTTATTTCAAAATAATAAGTTAAATTAAAGAGTTGGTAATAATATTTTAAGTACCAAAGTTTTGTTAATATTTTCATAAAACAGTTAATAATTATAATCCACATTGTTACTGATTATATCTTTATATACTTACATAATTTATATGTATGTTAGCCACCAAACTTCGCCTAAATGGCTAGATCTCTTTTGACGGAAATTATTGTGTTTATTAGAGTGGGTGGATGGATGATTTCGATTCCCGATTATATCTAGTGGCTACCGCGCTTTAGTTCCAGAATTTGTATTGTCATATTTATAATATAGCATCACGCCTGTATTCCCCGAAGGGGTAGGCAGAGGTGTATTATATACCCACGACTCGCCAGCTATGTTTAAGTCCCACGTAATAGGGGGCGAGCCTATTGAAGTCTATCGGGCACATTTCCAAACTCCGGGCTGCTACTACTGAGAATTTTTCTTTTTAGGAAAAAGCTCAATAACATTGCCTAACCTGGGGATCGAACCCGAGACCTCATGATTAGCAGTCGCATAAACTACCGCTACACCACCGAGGCAGTTATAAAGTATATTAACCAAAACGCTTTACTCAGAATCCCCACCACCGCCCTAATCCAAAATTTAAATATGGAACAAATACGAGTATAAAGCTGCTTCTAGCAGGCAAGTCAATATTAGCAATAGCGTCATACAAATATTGTTTATGAAATTAATTGGCCGATCTAATTTGGTCTCAATGATCATAAGATTATGCCCCTGCTCGTTGACTTAAATACAATATAGGTATACATGGTGGTGCCTTTATTGTTGGAAAACTGAATTCTGCAATGTTTGCTTAAGATTATCTGCTTAATCTGTTAATCAATAGGTAGTATTACGCATACAGTTAAATTCAAGAGCAAAAATGAACAATCATAAATTATTATTACAAGCAGCATATTATAAAATATATTACAAAATATTCTAGGTGGGTGGGATTTCACGTGCATAGAGAGCTATTCGTGAATATTTTCCAACCGAATTGATTTCAAAATGGAATTGGAGTAGGAAAGGGATTGCAGACTGTTCAGTTTATTGCTTAGGGAAATGCAAAATATTAGTTCGATTTTGGTGAGAACGTATAAGAAATTTACACGTGTATATTACACGGATGCAGATTGCAGAAGACAAATTATTTATGTAGTCAAATTAGAAGCGAAATAATATTGTCCATTGAGATGAACAGATAGATAAATAAAATTCAATAATTGGGTAGTGTCACTAAAAGAAAAGAAACGTCAGATAATAAATGAGATATAAACAAAAGAAAAATATGTACCTTACATATCTACTATGTGTATTCCTGTATGCAAACGATTAACTTATTTAGGGTAGTGACATAGCATCACGGCTGTATTCGCCGAAGGGGCAGTCATAGGTGTATTACAAACCCACGGTTCGCCAGCTATGTTTATGTCCCACCTAATAGGGGGCGAGCCTATTGCCGTCTACCGGGCATGTTTCCAAACTCCGGGCTGCTAAGGAGATTTTTTCTTTTTACGAAAAAGCTTAATAGCACTGCCAACCTGGGGATCGAACCCTAGACCTCATGATCAGCAGTCACTTACACTACCGCTGTACCACAAAAGCTGTTGGTAGAGCAGTAGTGACATGATATTATAATGCATGGTTTTTTAAATAGCCTTGCAAAATGTTACTTTTGAAAATTATTCTCTAACAAGTCTTCCCCTGTAACTCATAAGTTTTGTAAATTGTATGTTAATTTACTCAGCCAAGGCTGTAAGATATTCAGAAGGGACAATGTTGTCAGAATATTCTCGGTCCGTGGCGACATCTTGGACAACTCGCAAACTTGATTATTGAGGGGCTTCAACGGGTTAGGGCGTTGTTCGGTTGAATTGCATCGAGTTTTATATTAAATTTGGTCCTTTATGGTAAATGCGAAAATTTGTTATGATTACTATTTACAGTTCATTGGTTATTATGTGATATATACATATACATACATGCCACTTAATATTTTTTATTGCTGTTGATACAGTTTCAGGGTTCTTTACCCAAAATATAAATTAATAAATATTCACGGACATTTCACACAACGTCCTCTGGTCCCAAACTAAGCTTAACGCTTGTGCTATGGATACCAGATTACGGATATAATGCATATATAATTTTTTTTTAAATACATTTATATCATAGATAGAAAACACCCAGACGCGGTATAAATATCTGTGTTCAATAACTGTCCTGAGTGGGAATCGAACCGACGACCTTGTGCACGGAAGTCGGTTACAGTACCGACTACGTTACGAAGCCCGTCAATATATTTTGGCTTTATTGCTTGAAAATTTTTCGCATACTGAATCTAAAATCTTGTCCTATGGATGTCAATAGACGCCTATAACAGAAACATTAGAATAGCCACAGATTAAAAGGTGTAATCTCTAATTAAGTCATAACTACTGAGACTAATAGTCATATTATTAGGTTTTTGTGATAAATAGGAACTAACAATAATGCATCAATGTAGTGATTTTATTTCAACGTTAGAATGGTCTAAACTCTAAACTATTAAATTCTAAAAACCCTCGGGAGACTAACTGGGGCTGTTCGCTAATTACATTGCAAAGAAGAAAACTTGGTACTAATTGAATAATGTAATTTACTAGTAAGTAGAAGAAACTTAGAGAACAACTAACTATTACAGGGAAAATAAATAGAACTTTCTCTTTTGTGAATACAAATAATAAGTACATACTTAATAACATCGATATTATCGAAATATACTTTACAAAAAATACTGTAATAGGCAATTTAGGTGTGTCTTTTACTTTGTTAGTATCACGTATAAACTACTACACTGATATTGACGAAACTTTATTTGTTTGATAGATTTCGAGTAGAATTACAAATTATTATACGTTTTATCTCACTACTATATCAAGAAACAAAGATAGAACCCAAAAACTAGCCAACAAGCAAGAAGCTAGTATTATTAGTAACTAGCCTTTGCCCGCGGCTCCGCCGCAGTCAAAAGCTAGTTTTTAGGTTATATCTCAGGTTCCCGATATAGTAGCGGTATAAAATGTATCCATCCATCAGCCTTTCAACGTCCACTGCTGGACATAGGCCTCCCCAAGAGAACGCCATAACGAGCGGTCCCGTCATGGGGGATAATGCCGTAATCACCACGCTTGGCAGGCGGGTTGGCGATCGCAGTGGATTTTGTTAATACTCGAGGGAATGCTGCTGCCCACTCCCCCGGTATTCCCTCAGTCGGCTCTTACCCGACTCCCGTGGGTAGAAAAGGGTGGGACAATTCTAAAGCCGGCCCCACACGGCCTTCGACGGATTATTAAATTTTTGAGAGCTAATAAGTTTAAATATTTTCTTTTATTTTTTTTTAAAAAGGCAAATTCTAATCAATACTGTGGGTTTTATCTACACAATAAGCGCTAACTGTGTTTTGCAATCTTGTGGTGTGCCTTCTTGTATTTTGTTTGGTGAGGCCTATCACAGGATTCCAGCTAAATGGTAAGACCCAGCCATCTTCTCTATTGAAATTGGGATGTTTCTTAATTTCAATACGGTTACTTTATCAGATGGTAATATAGTAAAAGTGTCATCTACGTACCGCTTGTAGAACGGACGTCTATCATCTAAGTCCACCCGTGATCATGAATGCTGTAATGTATTCGAAACGTCGGGATAGTAGTAGAATCAAGTAAACGCGATAGATTCCGTAAACGTAGTTTTATTTCAAAATGTGTGTTCAGTATTGGGCACGAGTCTCATGGTGAGAGGGATTAGGCCATAGTCCATCACGCTGGCCCAATGCCGGTTGGCAGACTACACAAGCCACCGAGAAAATTTCTCAGGCACGCAGGTTTCCTCACGATGTTTTCATTTACCAAGCGTGAGATAAATTGTAAACAAAAACACACATAATTTCGAAAAGCAGAGGTGTATGCAGTACGACATAATATATGAACTTTGGACTCGCGATTGAACTCAATACCACAGTCTTTGTAGACCTTGGTTTTACCGCTAGGCTATCATTCGTTTTTTCATTAACGATATGTAGCCACGATAAACAGCAATACATCCTTATTACATGAGACTAGATTACATATAATAATAATTAATAGGGATATGTTACAACTCTGCTTATCCCTGAAGGTAGTAGGAAAGATATCTTTCAGAAAAGTGTTTTTTTTTTACATATATCTAATCAAATAGACTGTATGGTAGGGCGAACTCTAAAGACCTACTTACAGTACTAAAAATTCATGATGCGCTCTCGTCTTCCAGACATCAATTACTTTCAACTAGCAAATAACTGTGTTATAAAAATAGATGCATTTTTTCAGTCTAGACTGATGAAGTACTTGTGACACTGTAACTGTCGCCGCTTGTTCGTTTGGTCGTCTGAGGATGAAGGACTGGTTTCTCCGACCTACGAAATACCGAGATGCGTCACTTTGTGCTTGTGAGATACTTAAGTGATATTCTTCTAATATTAGCACAAAATAAGGAAGATTATGCAGAAGTGTCTAAATCATTTACATACTCCTACTCTTTTTTATATTACAAGGGTGGCAAAAAAGCATACCTACGACCCCGATGGATAGGAAGGATATTAAATATGGACATGATAGGAAGGATAGTAAGGAGAGGATATGGTAATAAAAAAGAATAGCAAGGATAATAAGGAGATAATAGGAGGTGGGTTTGGGCTTCCTGCGCTCTCACTCACCATATGAAACACAACGAAGCACCTACCGTTGTTTCACGCTGATCTTCTGTGAAAGGGTCGTCCCCGATCAAGCCGCTGCATTCAAGCTGGGATAGGCAAAATTAGAACCTTGCTTATCCTGCATGGCCCTAAAAACCAAACATCTAAACATTTTCGCAAAACAAACTGGGCAACTTTGGGCAAACACTAAATTTCATGTTTTACTGATTATTGATTACTTTGACTTTTTTTTTTAAAGCTAAGGTTGTAATGTGATAGTCTGATACAAGATAGCCTAAAGATTTGCACGAAATAATTTTGATGCAAAAATATTTATTCAGATGTAGCAGGGAACCTACTTCCAAAGATTAGCTGGCGTAACGAGACCAACAAACTATAAAAATAAATAAACACGTCAGCCTTACAACATAAAAAATAAAACGTAGAGCAGAGTATAATCACGAGTATTTACTTTAGAGGAAAATTACATTTACCTCAATCAAAATATTTTCTACAAAAAAATAAAAATAAAGATTCTCATAAAAAGCAAAAAATGCGCGCTAATATCATGAAAGATTTTTAGGGAAAAAGAAACCCAGTTCACATTTTGTCCATGTCTGTCGCCCGAGTACTTCACTAATGAACGCAAATTTCATCAAGTCGTACACACAACCCTCGTAATAAAATGTTTAATTTTAAAAATATAATACCAGCGACATACTCGTAACTTTATACCATTTAGGCGAACTGTGTTTTTAAAGTGAAATAATAGGTTGTGTGTGTAATTACAACATTATAAATTGTTTTTTCATATATGTGTATCTATTTGTCCTCTAATTACACATAATAAATATATTAATGAACGAAAAGTATGTAAACATTGGTATCTTATTGCGACTTATTCTTCACCACGTAATGGATTTGAATAAGAATTTAATGGCGTTCAGATAATTTTTCCAAAGTTTGCATTATAATCTTTTATGTACCTATATAATAAGCAACACAATCTCTTAAGAGCCCGTCCGGTCGTTCTATCCAAACAATTTTGTTTTAAAGAAGGTATCAATCAATCTTAAATCCCATAATTCTCGCTCTTCTCAATTCATACTTAAACACGATTTCCTCCTATATCCTATAAATTTCTTATGTTTTCATAGCATTTTTTCTCTTTATCTCTGGTTCTAATTGGATTACGCGGTTTTTCTAAGGGCACTCGCTGGAACGAGCTCTTTCATATGAACTTTTACCTACTTAAATTAGTTGAGTTGTAGAGGAGATAGATGTGAACAATCAACTTGAATTTCAATATACGGTTATAATAGTAAAACAATTATGCAACATCTCACGTACGAATGCTATGCATTAGCAGGTCGCTAGTATATTCTTGTCAAAAAACGTGTTTAAAAACTAAGTAGAGATACTCAATGTTTTAAAACAAGTCTTCCTTCCTACTAAAGATTTTCTTCATTGGCAATTTGCACGCGAGCAAGGGTGAGTCGCTAGTAATTTATAATTATGTAAAATCAAAAGTGTCTACTTTGCGTCTCTAACTTTTTTCTAGCAGTTATCAGTCTTACCGTTAGATATTGGTAACTATCATCTATAATTTATATAGACAGAGGTTTGTCGTTAGGCGTGCATCATGAAAAAAACTACTAGATAGATTTTAATGAAGTGTTCAAAGCCTAGTGGGCTCTTATCTAAAAATAATATTGCTATACTTTTTTAATATAAAAACACGATTTTTATATGCATTACCAGTAATGTACGTTTTCTTGACTCGGAGAAATTGGGGAGCGATGAATTCTTCTCTACCTCTGCCTAAATGATATTGATATAATAAGCGACGCAGACGAGCTCACGGGTATTAGCTAGTTCCAAATAAATAAATTGAAGCGTGAATGTTATTCGTGGGTTGTCAGAAATGTTACAAAACTTTAGATTTTAAACATAAATGCACTACACCAATCTATAGGTATTTATATTCTGCCATTTAGATTCAGATATTTCTTCTGCCAGGCTTAGATTTTATTAAATGGTAATTACTCGTAACACTTCGGGTTAAAATATAATTATTGAAGAATACGTAGTTTAATAACTATTTTATGCAGAAGATGTTAAACTGAAGTAGTATTAAACACTCCATTGTTCTAAGTTTCGGCCTAAACGCGTTAAGCAGCAACGTTAGTTGCAGTTCGCAACTAATACAGGTGACGCAAAGCAAGTATGTTAATTAAACAAAGTTGATCAGCACTTCCCAGATTGTCTTATACGGATTAGGAAATACATGTACATAATATATATACAAATACTAGTGTGTAAAATTCTAAGTACTACTTCTAATACATAGTATTAAGAAAACAAATATGAAAATGTTCACGGTACTAGCCTTTTTTTTGTAACTAACCGCACACCCCATCAGTTTGGGGAAACGAACAACGAAAGGTAGTGTGGCGCCCTTACTCTTTTAATTAACCCACCGTGTGTCGTCGCTACGCCTGCACTGGCAGACCACTGGAACTGTGTGACATTACTGCAGTGGTCCGCTTTCGGGGTATCCTTTCGGTTACCCTCTATTTTTCTTATATCCGCAAATTACTAATGCAAATACCTTTAATATTTCTGAAGAACTACTACCATATTTTAAAGTTTATCTTTTTTCTATTACCATATTTTAAAGTTTATCTTAAGGTATGCCTAGCGCATGCCACAAATACACTTGATAAAAAAAAACATTTTATTTCTATACTTAAAAAAAGTTATTAGGATGTTATTTACATATAAAATTTCCTTAAAAAAATTTAAATGACAGTTAAAACTATATTAAAATCTATTGCGTTGTAAATAAAAAATAAAAGGAAAAACCAATAGACGTGGAGATGTAACTAATCTATATGAATAAAAATGAATCGGTGAAATGTATGTACGCCCATAACTTCCGAACGACTGCACCAAATTGGATAATTCCTATTTCTTTGTGCAGGACAAAGTTTGTAAAAAAGAAAATAAAAATAAAAAGAACAGAAAATTTAAAAAATCTTATGATATGAAAAATTTGTGAGTGAATGAGACAGAAGTCTATGAAAGATCTTCAATATATTGACAAAACATTGACAAATTGACGTTCAGGATTTATTCACGAATAATAATTGAAGTTCGCCGCGTTAGCTAGTATTTATTATAATAAACTATATTTATTATTATCGGAGAGTAATCTAGAACAGAAAGCTGCCGGCCCCTAGATACTTTACATTTTTAACAGCCGTGTATCACGTGATTTAGCTGCAACATCACTCTAAAACCTTAGCAAGAAGAGGAAAGCTGATGCGGATTAAACTTTGAATATGTACTAGTGACTTTAGCTGAGCTGCATTGTCGTTTGTCGTCGTCCTCAGAAACTGTCGCCAATTCACTGTGTTGAATAATTTCTATTGTGTTGACTCAGATGAGCAACTTTAAGAGTTACTTTTAGTGTCATTCTGTAGATGTTTTAGTAATTTAGTCTGGTAAATTGAACTTCTTATTCACTATGTTTTTCCTTTGCAGAGAACATACGTAATTATATATTTTTTAAAGACAACTCCCTTTTTTTTGTTAAAGCGGGAAAAATGTACCTAACCACACACCCCGTCGTTCGGGGCAACAAACTAAGGGTGGTGTGAGGCCCTCCCCCACTAAAGAAACCCACCGTGTGCCGTCTCTCCGCCTGTGTTGGCGGGCCACTAGTACTATGTTGCATCACTTCAGTGGTAGTCTACTCCCTGCACTAAGGAGTAATCCTTGTATCGCGGGGACTTTACAAACATACAATTTCACGGACACAAAGTACACCCAGACTCAGAACAACCAATTGTGGATCACAAAAATATTTGTCTATGTGGGAATCGAACTCACAACACTGGCTATACCACTCCACCATCTGTACAGTCAACACACATGTCTTGTTAGTCTAGTGCCATAAAACAATTCCTAAGCATGATAAAATCCTGGATGGAGTAGTGTGAAAGGAACAGATATTACTTATCTATAAAACAAAATGAATATAGCTGCAGTTTGACTCACTTAATTGTGATATGAACTACAGCAGAGAACACTGGTGGGTAGCTAAATCCAACAAACCTTAAATGTGAGATGTAAAATTTACGACTGTTTGCTAGTTCAACCAGATGCAATTCCTAGAGCAATTTCTAATTAGTGAATCATTGTTTTACATCTCTCCATTCGATCCTCGATTTTATATTTTCTTATGGTCCACTATGTATATTAAAGTATTTTATAATCACAGAGTTTGCAGATATTTCAAATAAACTGATACAAAACCTTTTAAATGTTTGAGAGGTAAGTATTTGTTTACTTCTGTACGTTCGTGTAACGAACAAAATGTTATACGCGTATTGCATCATGTAACATTTCTAGTGAGTAAAATTTAAACAATATTTAAGTACCTTGTTGTATTGGTACATTCAATTGATTTTTCTTCGTCGCTTATTGTGATATTGAGCATTTGAAAAAAAAATTATACCTAAGTGTTAACTACGTTCATATCTACTTCCTTTTTCAATAAAATCTGCAACTCAGAATAACTGAAATATAGAAATGAAATCCTGAATTTCAATCTGAAATGAATTCGTTTTAGATTAAAACATTGTCTTATCTAGTATCACATTAAAAATCAACTATTTGTAATGGAGATAATTGAATTAATATTGAATGATTGAAATTTATTATCCAACTCGAAGCCATTATTTCGTTCGATTGGTCTTCAGAATATAAATACAACACTCTACTATGTAAAATTGCAATCGCACAGGAACCATCCATTTTTCCGGGATACAATCTTGCAAAATGATGATTAGTTTAGTAGTTACGGCTTGAAAATTTACCTAACAAATAAACAAACTCACTTTTGCATTTATAATATTTAAAGGGATAGTAAGAATTTGTAAGAAATAAGGTTTATGAAACTCTTTATAAAACTGTATAATGATAGGTACTGTAATGAAATGAAGTAAACATTTCAATTAAATAACAATATCATTAAATGAAATAACTAAATATTATAAAACAGTATAAAAAAATGTTTGTAATTAGTTTGCATTACTAATACTCCACAATATTGTACCCCACTTGAAAATACATAATACATATCGCAGAGCAACAATAAATAATTCTGACGCATTTTGTGCCCCTTATAATGACTGGCAAGTCGGCAAATTTCCTGTGGGGACTATCAGCGATCTTTAAAATTAATTGAATCGCTTTGGATGTAATCTCTTGTAATAATTTCATCGTAAAAGGCCTATCTTGAAGATTAATGCATATAAATAAGTAATAACACCGTAATAGGAACAGTTCGGCATCTGTTAAATAAGGCATTTACTTACAACGTTGAATGATAAATTCATAATTTGAAACTGTGTGCGAATTTACGTAAAAGTGTAACGTTATTGTAAAATTTTAATCCCCTTTACAGATAGCTATATTTGGGATCGTTTTCTCATTATTTTGGTGTAGTGGACATCCAACACAGATTTTTTTTATACTACGAGTGTAGAAAATGAGGGGAAGAAAGCCACTTATAGGATGGCACAGCGTTGGAAGATACTCCAACCAGGTGGACCGACGATCTGGTCAAGGCCGTGGGAAGTCGTTGAATGCAGTCTGCATAAAACCGTTCGTTATGGCCCTGTCCAGTAGTGGACGTCACAAGGCTAATGACTAGATGAATAAAATGTAGGCTATATAACGCTAGCAACACTAGACATTTTCCATCTCCAGCTGAAAAAAATACTGCCTCGTGAAAACACATACTGTAAATCAACAACTCTGAAAGCTTTTTTCAGCGGTTAATGAAGTCGGCTAATTCGTATAGCTCTCATTTTGAAAGGAGACCATTTCATACAAATATGACTATAGTGTTATTTAAAAAATATACCATCTATTTCAACCGTAATCTTATTTTCTCTGATTGTGGAAAATCATCGGAAATGGTTACTGGTGGTGCGACAGGAATTTCTTTTCATTTTTGTTTTGGAGACACTGTAGTGGTTATTTTACTTACTTAGTGGATACAGGCAAGAAATGAAGTGGAGTACTTGAGTTATGTATTCTGAACTGATTTTTGTCCGTGTGTCCACCGCAAGGAAAACCATTTTTTGTTATATTTCTGGTTCCCGACATCCCCCAATTGCAAGATAAAGTGTACCATCAACATTTTTGAGTCTAATTAAGAGCTATCAAAACAAACAAACAGAGCAAAATTCTAAAAAAAAGTTTTTTTTTTTCAGAGAACACTATCTTTTTCTTAAATATGTTAAATTTATACCTAAACACAGCTCTGTTACAGTTTTAATTTAAACTAGCATTTGCCCGTGGCTCCGCCGCAGCCAGCCAGTTAGGAAGTATAGCCCATGATAGTCATTGTATATTTTCAATGAATGTTCAACACTTTATAGTAAAAGAGAAAAGCTGTTCTAAAACTATTCAATAACAAACATTTTAAGCAATGAACAAATCAAAATTACATAATTATATATATATATTCAGTAAAATGTATAACTATAATATCACCCATAGAAAAGAACAATGCTCGCAACATTCTGAATTGGCAGATAAAACGCGTTGTGTTATATGAAAACCATTTTCACGGTATTTTGCTGGCAATTCTATTACGTCATTACATATTCACACAGTCATGCTGCCATGGAATGTAGATTTAGTATTACATCAAACAGAGTATTCGATCAAGGCAGCTTGTGTATTTTTTGGTTCATTTCCAAAGAATTATAAGTTCGTGTGCCAAACAAATTAGGTATTTGTGAAATGTAAAAAAAGAAAACTTAATTGCGAGCGGGAATTGAACCTGCGTCCCTTCCAATCCAGGGTAGTGCTCTAACAGGCCACTGAAGGAATGTAATATGGTTCTGGTGGCCCGCCTATAAAGGCGGAGAGACGGCATACGGTTGGTTTCTTTAGTGGGTGAAGGCCCCACACTACCCTGTTCGTTGCGTTGTTGACGGGGTGTGCGGTTTGGAACTTTTTCCCCGCCTTAACAAAAAAAAACAAAAAGGCTAGTGCTCTAACAGTACTTTATTAGATAAAACTATTTAATTTACCTATACACAATAAATGTACTTAGGGCTGGACGGCTTCCCGCCTAAACAAAAGACGGTTGGCTACAGATTTATTTATAATAATAATAATAATAATAATATTTTATTGACCAAAACAAAGAATACATTATATATGCAGAACCCTGGCTCCTAGAGTAGCGTAAGCTGTGGCCTAGGAGTCAGTTCCTTCCCATTTTACTTGATACTGTTAATTTTATGTTTAGTCTTAAAATCTTATAATTAGGTACCTAAGAATATTACTATAAGATACAAAAATATGAAAGAGATAATTTTAAGTGTAGTATGTGTGTGTGTGTATGTTTGTGTGCACTTGTGTGTGCGAGTGTATGTATGTGTGTATGCCTAGTGCTAGTGAATATGAGTGGGTGTGTATGTGAGTGGGTGTTTGTGTACGGCTGTGAGCGTATGTGTGTCTATGTGTGCATGTCAGATTGGATGCGTATTTGGATAACTAGTGGTTAAGATATATTAGGGTTTTTTTTTTTACTGTATGATGTTTAATAGATTTTCAGTTTCATCATATGTAAGTTTGCTTAACCATTCTATAATTTTTTCTTTGATTGCAATATTTGTCATATTTGTCATATTTATAAATTCTGTTGAGTTCTAAAACTATTAAGCATTAAAATGAAAGACATTTAGATATCTTTTATCGTTAAGGCAGAGTTCCAAATCTGTTATCGGAATAATATATAATTTATGGAATCGGATGAGTAGTTTCGGAGATTACCTCCGATATACAAACTTGCAAGTTATTACCATTTTATAACATTAGTATAGATAGATACACATCCGTAAAAACTTAAAACTATTATAATACCAATTTAATTTATAAAAACACAGTCCATGACGCCAAATTCCCAAGAAGTTAGCAGACTGAAGCAATGATCAAGCTACATTACTCGAGAAAATGATAAATGTTAGAAAACCCATCCATCTGGTTGAGCTTAGGACGGCCACTAGATGGACCTGTCAAAAGAGGGAGTTTAAAACCACGCGTTATAGTTTGTTGTTGAGCTGGATCCTTTAGTATATCCAACAAACTCCTGTTTTTGATGTAAGTATTCAATGATTATTTGTATTCAATAGTGCACTTCGTGTAGTTGATAACGTATAAATTGACAATTTTAAATGATTGCATTGCTTTTCTATAATAATATTAATTATCATTAGTTTGCAAACATACCCCTTTACTAATAAACATTGTTTATATAACATTTATTAGTAAGGCAGATAGTGTTAACCTACTGCACCGCACATGCATTACACATCTGCATCGCGCCAATGTGACGTAACTTTCCTAAAATAAGGCAAATTGCAATAGCTTAAGATAATCCATCTATCCATCTATTCATCCATGGTTGTGGTGATTTTCAGGATTTCAAGATCGAAAATTTTCGCTGATAGTTTATTGACCTTCTACTACATCATACATTCACGAAGCATGTTATTTAAATATTATGCAGTTATTGCTAATAATATAGATGCATACAAAATAAATGTAGCAGTTTATTTCTATGACCATAGCGTTATATAAAAGTAAGAAGTCATAACGATCAATCAATCGCTACCGCCTTCATTTCATGCCATCCTGTTAATGTTCGCTTTATGTAAATATTATGAGAGTTTAACTATTCACTTATTCACTTAGCGTCAGCTCTTTTGGGCTGTCTTTTTGTATCTGTATAGTACAAGTATACCTCCCCTTTTCATTTCTTCTAAGTTAAAATTGTTTTTTGTTGTGCCATCCAACTTTCCTAAGTCTATTTAAAATGTACTTAAAACGACTAATTTGAATGAAGTTATTCTTTGTGACAGTGACAGTCGAATTTGTTTCTAAGTGGATATCTTTGTTAGTTAATATTGTTGGCAGCGCTGTTTATCTTTCATATCTTTTTGTTTGTTCGACTGTAATAAAGGTAAAGAATGATATTAAAAGGTAAATACGTCAAGTCATAATTTGACAACAACAATCACATTGTTAGTACGAGTTTATGAATTATGTTTGTAGGGCAATCGTATTTTATAATGAATATTTTATCTTTAATAGTATTATCTATTTCGCCGTGTGGGACCAGCTTTAGAATTGCCCTCTCTACCCACGGGAGTTGTAAGAGCCGACTGAGGGAATACCGAGGGAGTGGGCAGCAGCACTTCCTCGAGAATTAACAAAATCCACTGCGATCACCAACCCGCCTGACAAGCGTGGCGATTACGGCAATATCCCCCATTTCTTAGAGAGGCCTATGTCCAGCAGTGGACGTTGAAAAGCTGATGGATGGATGGATGGATGGATGGAATAGTATTATCTAGGTATGTTCTTATAATATTATAAATGCGATAGTACGTTTGTTTGCTTGTTACGCTTTTACGTCATAACTAATCATCGTGAATGTCAGCATATATATAGTCGAAAACCCAGAAATGTACTTAGGCTAATTTTTATTCCAGAAAAATAGATAGATACATGCACTAACCTCTGCAACTAACATTATTTGAAAAACGTTTAGTATTTGAATGAAGAAAGAAAAGAAAGTTTTATTATAAGTAGGTAATCTGGACACGACCAATTAAAAATAAATAATATACTGTAATTATGTAAGCGCCATTGAGGTTACAAAATAATTATTTTAAATTATTATTTAAAAATAATCGAAGTCCTTCTAAATTATAAGGTGGACGAAATGCGGGGCATAGTTAGTCTCATTAAAAAGAACAAAGCTGTAATTTAGACAATACAAACAGATACTTCAATATTATTTGTATAGATATTGTAACCTATAATAATCTAACTAACTTCTTAGTCCAACTAGTCCAATATTCTACACACGTATGTACATAGTGTCCACCTTGCGACGCTCGCTTTCTTTACCGGATTAACTCGAATTAAGATCCTATGTATCTTTGTGTTTGCCAGACGTTGCAACAGATCTTATCGGAGAACGCTAAAGGAATTTCAATTGCTGCAAAATCTTAGTGCACGGAAATTAAATGGGTTGGGTTAGTAAGCTTTTTTTAGTTCGGAAAGCTATTGAACAGTTGGTAAAAAACTCATTTAATTAATACAGGTCTTGCTATTTTTAAAAGAAATAAATTCAATACCGATATCACTATATTATATTACTAGATTATGTCTGCAACTGTCCGTGTGGACTTTCCGAGTTTAAATAAGGCATTCTTAAATAGCTATTCCACAAGAACCATTCATTTTTCGGGAATAAAGAGTAGCCTTCTAGGCTACAGAGTATATGAATGCACAATTTCAGGATGATTGGTTCACTAGTTACGCCGTGAAAGTATGACAAATAAACACATATTAATTTGAAAGTGAGTTTTCTCTTTACTATAATAAAATTTCTGTTAATCCTAACTATTATTAAACTGTAACAGAGCTGTGTCTGTACGTTTAAGATATTTGAGAAAAAAAATGTATTAGGCTATATAGGCGTGTCAGAACACTAACACATTTTTTAAGATTTTTTGTATGTTTTTTTGTTTGTCAGTTGGTCTGTTTGTTCGTTCACGCATCCCGAAAAAGCTACTAAACTACTAGGTGGGATGTTTGTTTACCAACTGCGTATTATAAATAAAACGTAGTGTAGGATGCCAACTTGATTAAAAAAAAAATTATAACGGATATTTATTATTGATCGTAGACATAATGCAAAGAAAAGAACATTAACTTTATCTAATGTGGCTTACAAATATAGACTATGTGTGATTCAAGACAATATGTGTGATTCAATTACCAATATTACCTTTTACAAAGTATAAGAGAACCAGATTGGTAATTTAGTGGAAACCTTATAAAATATCGTGTCTAAATAAGCTCATTAATGTTTTGGGAGGAAAGCTTTCTAATATTATGCATTATTGTTATTTTATATTGAATAAAAACCATTTAAAAAAAAGTGTTCTCGTTGGGTTAAAAACTTGGTGATTTTTTCATTTGCTAAAATTAATTGATACGTTTCAATCTGAAATGTATCAATAAGCACGAACAGTATTGAAAATAAAACACAGTTGTACTCGTATTTAAAACGATCCCTGCAAATGCAAGTGACGCGTTTTGCTACATATTTTATTTCGTTGTCAGCTACAGGCCGTTTTGCACGAGTTCCATGCGTGGTGTTGTTACGTAAGCCTGAGTTGTAAATTTTAGGAAAATATCATGAGTGTACAATATAATGTACGATACAGATCAGTGGCAGTTTTGCCACTGATCTGAATCGTACATGTCATTGTCATCTTCGCCGTTTATAATATGGTCTAATGTTCCTATAGTATTATTTTACTCTTTGGTCTAATGGCAATAGCAATGACAATTGTGTGGACGTTTAATTAAAGCCGTCAAATGTTATTCAATTTGCGTGATTTTGTCTTTCTTACCCCAGCTGTCACACTCGTCTATTTGTCTCGCGAACCTCTCGTCTGCTCTCGTCGCATAGAGGCTCGACACAAGAGCACACCATGTACACACTCGTTGTATCAATTGAACTTCGGATGCCCGTCGCGAATGACGTGGAAGCAACTGTTGCAGCGTTTATTTTTTTTATTAGTTATTGTAATTTTTTAATCATTTACCATAAAATAAATATATTAAAACAGGGCGAAAAAGAACTTTTTAACTCTTTAATGGGAATATAATTTTATTTTTAAATCTTTAACGGGGATATCAAATTCGTTGCTTATCTGCAACCAAGCGTCGTGTAATCGCTTATCCTTATGTCTGACATTTTTAGGATTCCATAATAGTGCTTTCTGCTTGCCTTTGGTAGGCTTCTAAAAAGCGTTAGACCACATTGTTGTCGCACGCAGTAAGGACGTCTTTACGTAAACGCAGTTGGCGAGCAACTAAACGAACGAAACGCACAGGCGCGCTCTCGTTTTCATCGCGACACTCCCCGAGACCCTTTGATTCGTGAACAAAAAACCGACACGCTTCCGATTGCAAACGAGAGCCGCATGACGAGACAAGGGTGCCATGTACACACACTTGTCCTCGGCCTGTCTCGTTGTCTCGACGAGTGTGTACAGCCAGCTTTAAATTCGTTATACGCATATTTTTTTTTAAACAGAATGTTGACTTGAAATGCCTTAAATGCGATACCAGTCATAGTAAAATTGAGGTTTTCTGGGCCCTAAATCGTCATAGACTGTTAGTCAATATAATCATAGACTATGAAAAAATATAAGCATGCGAATGAAGACACAAACAAAAATAATGGATTTGTAAATTAACTAAATAAGTATGTGCTGTTATACTACAATCAATGTTACATAAATTATTATAATACATACTATATCAAATTCTTAGTCACACAGTAACGAAATCTCGAATTGTATTAAGATGAATTGTGGCGTAAATAATTATTACACTCCAATTCATTATTGACATCACGAGCGCTTTTAATGGTTTATCAGCAAAATTTTGGGAGCCGAGTATTGCTCATGTTAAATATTACATAAATTTGGTTTTATTACATTAGTTTTGGTTCAAAGAAAATAATATATATTATTTTAAAATTGGTATAAATTAAGTTTAGATTTATTATAATACCGACAGTAACTCACGTTTAGGATCGATTACGTCGACCCGGGTTTCGAGCATATCCGATGCTCATCATCAGGACGAGTGCGCAGCGGCGTCTGCGAGCTCCCGGCGTGCACGGGTCGACGTAATCGATCCTAAACGTGAGTTACTGTCGGTATTATAATAAATCCAATATGTATCAATCTCACGATAATTTCAATACTGAATTAAGTTTGGTGAAAGTGTTAATATTTTACTGTACTTGTGTAGCGATTAAAAAGTATTTACTTAATTTTGTAGTTCTTTTTTTTTACATGTTGTACCTAATTCTTGTGTGTGCACTATTCATTTAGGAACATTTAATGTCTTCTTTTAAAAAAAAACATTATCTGTATTTTGTCACGACAAAGCTTTTTTCTATAATTAATCCTATTATTATTTATAGTTATATTATTTAGAAACTGATTTATTTTACAAAATTATGCAATATACCGAACACAACAACTACTTCTACTTAGCAAGGATATTTAAAATGTAATTGGGAACTAGTATTAAAATGAGAAAATTTATGAAGAGGTTTTATTGTGTATGAATGTGAATGTTTGGCATGTCACAAATATATGTATTACATAAGGTAATATGAACCAAATATAACTAAATTTATTAGTTTATAACATTATACCAAGAAAAGATCGAAGTAAATTACAAATATAATTATATTGACTAGCTTATAGTGATGACATGATCAATCAATAATTTGGTTTAAAAAAGCTATGTATCCTAGGTTCTTCTAACAGCACTGTATTTTATAAATTGTAATAGATGCATTTTGACACTTCTCTTAACGAGATCATTTCTATAACTCATCGTGCATCGCTGCATTTGTAGGAAAAACACTCACTAAAAACGATGCTTTGGCGTCTGTGGCTGAGGTAAAAATAAAATCACCTTACAAACACTTGTAAGGATGTAGTAAGTTCTCACGGAATTTCCTTGCAATACTGAAAACGAGAATTACCTAACAACTTATGCAGTCGTAAACATGTTCTCCACAAAAAATATGAAAGAGTTTCGTTGGATTTGGCATATACACGTGTATCTACCTAAATAAAAATAAATATAAAAATACATTATTTTATTAGAAGCAACTAATTATATCTTTGAAATAAATCTAATACTTCATAATTATGCATTTTAATGTATCTATTTATCCTTTTAAAATTATGTTATAATAAAATAATAATTATCTTCCATTAATAAGTTTATGAAACAAATTGACGAATCCAAAGTACATTATTCACAAGCTAAATAAACCACTTATCTGAAGATATAGCCTTTCTCTATTTAAAATTACAAATTACACCAATACACCATTAATTAATTTAATCAATGTCATCGTAAATCCGTTCGCCTTGCCGGAGACGCGTCTACCGCAGCTCGGGAGACGAGAAAAGGCCATAAATCTGGGCGTAGCACGCAACATAGCGAATGTTAACCATTACACCGAAACGTAAACGCTTTCATCCATAGTCCAATGGTCTTTGATACGTAAACTGTATACATTTAACTGAATTGTGTTAGACGTAGAGCCTTGCTTGTCTCAGCATGAATGAGCCGGCTCGATTGGAGAAATACCATTCTCTTACAGAAGATCAGCGTCAAACGACGGTATGTACTCCTGCTGTTGTGTTTCGTATACTGAGGGAGCAAAATTCCTTTTTTTATCAGCTATCCCCTTCAATTTTTTTTATCCTTTCTCCACCTCCTCTCATTCATGAAATTGGAGCGTAATACGCGAACAAAGAAACAAATCATCTAAAAAAAAAGTTAATATATTTGGTCTGATACGCATATAGTCTAAGATAGTATTTTTTTCTCAAATATCTTTAGTGTAAAGGCATAGTCAATAGATCTATTACAGCTTTATAAAAGTATAGATAGATAGATTAACTACTTACTAATATGACACTGAAATTAATATTTTCACTTATTTGTAACTAATAACTTTGCTAGGTAGGGTAGAAGTCTGACTACAATATCAGCGACAACATTACAAACTTTCTCATATACGAAGTGAGACACATGTACTAGCCACGGGATATAAGCCATAACTCTTCTGAGCCACGTGCAAGTGTTCACCGTACATCATATGAGTTACCTTGTTACCCTATCTAATTTAGGATGCGTCGAGTACTACTTAATACATTGTATATTGTAGCTAATAGTACTCAGGAGCTTTTAAAGAGTTTTTTATCGATTAAACGAAATCAAGTTTAAAGTTATTTTGTTTTTGACCGTATTAGGTGGTTGAGCCATGCTTAGCCCAACACGAATGGGTCGGGTCGATAAGGGAAGTACCACCCTCCCACATAAGATCGGCCTTTTACTACCATTGTTTTTCGTTCGGTGAGTGAGAGTGCCGGATGCCCAAACTCCCTATCCTCTCCTTAGTATTCTACCTATTCTCTCCTTATTATTTTTCCTATCCACCTCCTATCCCTTTTCTTGGAGATGGTGACGCACGAGTGATGCGTCTGGTGTTGCTAACGACTATAGGCTACGGTAACCACTTATCATCAGGTGGGTATGCTTGTTCACCACCTATGTAGTATAGAAAGAAAAAACAAATAAAAAAAGGGTGGCTCTATATAGGTTGGTAAAAATCTGATGATAAGATAAATTAAAAAGAAAACAGAGTCTATTAAATTACCAATGACATATGGGAAAATTATTCTTTACCATGTCTGAAGCTTTGTTACAGTTATATTACAGTAATAGATAAAGATTTATGGTACAGTTGAATATATCGTTAGACGGAAAAACCGAATACTACGTGTCTAGACTGTCAGTAGAGGCGTGCATCGTTGATGTTGTAGACATGACAAACGACTCAATGTGCACATGGACACGCCTCAAGTAGCTGCACTACTGTGATATATCGCCTTCTGATGTCCGTGCTGTTTCGGACATCTGCAGTTTAATTCGAGTTGCTGTTTTAGAATTCATGCTGTTTGTCTACATTGCTGTGGAACATATAACGTTAACGTGTGATCTCTAAGTTATTTTAAAACACTCGGCAATATTTAGTATTTTTTATTACCATAAAACAGCGATGACATCCCATGTATTTTTAAGGGTGGTATATAACTTAATATTATTTCTAAGCAGTTAAATTATAAGAGATCCGCTCGATCAAACAGTGCTTAAAATAGTCCTACAACCTTCTTTGGTTTTTGGATCGGGTGGTGGGTTCATTATTGATTTGAAGGGCCTCGTGGCGTAGTCGGCAGTGTAACCGACTTCCGTGCACGAGTTCGTGGGTTCGATTCCCACTCAGTACAATTATTTGTGTGATGAACACAGATATTTGTACTGCGTCTGCGTGTTTTCTATTTATTATATGAAGGTATTTAACAAAAAATAATAATATATGTATTATATCCGTAATCTGGTACTCATAGCACTAACCTTAAGCTTAGTTTGGGACCAGAGGGCGTTGTGTGAAAAATGTCCGCGAATAATTATTTATTATATAAAAAGCACGGAGTTTATATATACCTACTACTAATATCAGAGATATACATGCTTATGTGATAATCGTTTATAAATAGTATAAGAAAATATTGCTGTCACATCTGCCTGCTGTGCTGTCTGCACAGTTTATTTTTTCTGTTAAATAAATTCACTAGAGATTATATTCGCTATGTAAGAAACCATAACGATATTCATAAAACAATTCAACTATTGAGTGCTAATATCAACTTTTTATATACTTTCTCTTACAAACTTTATAATTCCTTGCAAAGTTCTGGTAGTCCGCCAGTATAGGCAGCACACAGCGAGTTTATTTAGTGCGCGAGGGCCCCACATTACGCTGTTTGTTAGCCTGAACGACACGGTGTACGGTTATGTAAATTTGCTCCCGCTTTAACAAAAGAATATAATAACGAGGTAGAATTTTTTTTTTTTATATGAATGATTACAACAAAAATGAACATTATCTGCCAAAAGTTTAAGATTTAATCCCGTATGGTTTAAGCTTTCTGATAATAAATCAGTTCAGAAAATGCCCATCATGCTACACCAACTCTCAAAAGTTATATAAATGCTGAAAAAATTAGGTACCTTTATAATTACTTATTTATTTCTAATCAGAAGCTAAGATATCTCTGTCAAGTGAAGAAAATCTTGAGAAAAACGGCATGCCCCTAAGATTTTTAATGGCTAGTAAATTCTACCAACCTGTATTTTCAAGGGTGGTAGAACCCCTATACCAAAAATCTTCCTTATTTTGAGAGTCATTACTGATTTTGCGCAATAACGGGTCACCGTAAAAATAATAATTCTAGCAGAGAAACGTTGTTGAGGAAACACTAAAAAGCTAATGAATTCTTACTTTTACTCGGCAATCTAAACCAACTGCTCGGTCATTAACACAACCATTTACAAGAAACTGCTATAAATGTTAGTAGGCACTTAACTAGCGTCCTGTCTTAGTACACCAATCTATATTCAGGGTTATGCAGAGTTACATTAGCATACATAAACATGTGTGTGCTTCATGTGTGTGTATGCGCGCGTGTCTGTTTGTAATTGAGTATCAAGACAGTTGTATGTAAGATCTGCAAAACATTTAACTCAAAATTTTTAACCACGACATTAAATTGTTATTAAAAGATTTAAAATGGCTTTCAACCCTTTTTAGGTGCAGTATAAATTGGATTTTCGCACCCTGTCAGTCGTCATTTCAACATTTTTCCTGCTCATATCATTCTTCACATATAATCCATCCATCTTTTCTTTGGTCATCCTCTCCCAGAATTTCGAACCAAATTCATATTTCTCGCTAAGTACCCTTTGTGCTTGCGTATATATATCCATACCAAGACGGGCGATCTCCTCTTATTTTCTCCGTGATCGGTGCCTAATTCTGGTTTCCCCTTATGTAATCATTCTTTATCATATCCATTCTCGATACTCCACACATCGATCTCAACATTGACATTTCACAATTCTTGATAGAATGGAGTATTTAGATATTTTTATATATATTTTTAGCATTTGACATGCTTAGCACTATACATTAAACACAAAGTGAAAAATGTGAAATCGAAAATATTATTTCACAATTCTTGATAGAATGGAGTATTTCTAGCTCAAAATATTTTTATGAATTTTCTTCTTGTTTTGCTGTCAGTACAAACACAATGTGTCAGTAACAGGGCGCGCCTAATTACTCCTGCATCCATGCGACTGATTGAAATTATATCATAATGCTTGATTGATAATCTGATGAGGTATCAATTGCTATCATGGGATTTGGTTAAGTGCGGCTGTACATAAATGTTCATTAGTACAAGGTACAAGAATATAGTCGTAAAATAGTAATAGAAATAGAATCACTTTTTAATTAATAAAGGGTTTAGAATAAATACTCTATAAGAGATAAAAGTTTTAAATAAGTAGATAAAAATAACATACTATTTAGAATTTAATGTATAGATGTTACGTGTGGTTAAAATGATAAATTCGGGTTTACCACTGTATTTTATTAACTCTGTAGTTACTTTACGCTGATGACAGACTGGTTAAAGCAAGAACTGCAACGACAGTGATATCAAGTTCGATTCCCAGTTCAGATAAAAAACGGAATACGCCTCTAACGTTTCAAAATTACGTGTAGATATATACATTTTTGTAAAGAAATGATCATTGGCTGATGAAGAAAAACATCGTGATGAAATCTACATGCCTACATATTTTCTCGACAGCTTGTAAAGTCTGCCAACCTGCAATAAGTCAAAGTAGTACTACGACCGGTATCCCTCATCCTCTAAGACCCGTGCACTACATTAAGACCCATTACGGTTGCAAAAAAAATGCGAGTGCTTCTTAATCCTTCATTCAACTCCTCATTATCAAGTCTCGGAAAAGCATTTTTCCCTTTGTAACTAAGAAACAACAGGGAATATTACAGAGATGCATGACAACCTTTACAAAGTTTATTAACCTTTTTTTTGTTAAGGCGGAAAAAAATGTTCCTAACCGCACACCCCGTCGTTCGGGGCAACGAACAGGGTAGTGTGGGGCCCTCACCCACTAAAGAATCCCGCCATGTGTTATCTCTCCGCCTTTATTGGCGGGTCACCAGAACCATATTACATTCCTTCAGTGGTAAAAAGTTTATATACCTACACTTAAAAAATAGCATAATTATGTAATCTACAACGTCAATTCTGGTTTTCTTTCTTACTAACTCCATTAAAGTCAAATAAAAACATTAAGAAGTCTTTCTGCGCAAAACTCACCGACACGTAATAAAACGACATTCAACAAAAAGCCACTTGAATCGAAAACAAAAACTGTCTCGAGGTCTCGGCACGCTGATAGGGTGAAAGGTGGCTAATGCGAAATCGATGTGACTATTGTTGACGGGTTGACGAATGCGCCGCATTCAGCACAAATATACGAGTATATGCCAGTTATCACCCATTACTCATTGTAAGGTAAATAAAATAATATAATTAATAAAACATTGTTTTAAAAGCGTAAAGCATTTTTTCAAAGTTTTGTAATTCAATTAGTCATTACAAAGTACACGAAACCTTTCAACGTGTGTTCCTTATATGAATTAAATTTTCTTGCGTGCCGCTTTGTGTAATCGATGTTGATCTATATCTGTAGATGAGCACTAAAAATAATAGGTATTTTAAATTTTGATCATAATTTGTGTATGTATTACTGATATAAGTTAATTTATTGTTGTAAACCTGCACACATCGCATAGCAATCGAGTAGCTACTGATCAACTACAGTGTGACAAATAATATAGCCGCTATTTCTGACGTGGCATGAGATGGGATGGCTTGGTAGATAGGAACTATTCCCTCGTAGACAGTAGTAATTTCCTAGTATTTTTGAATTGTATACAAGTTAGTCGATCATTTTTCTTTAAATTTGTTTAAAGTAATGCAATAAATGGGTGACAAACAAGCGTATGACCCACCTGATGGTAAGCAGTACCGTTGCTTAAATATACATAAAGTTTTGGAATAATTCTTATGTGATAAGAACTCAATTCGTCTGACTTAGAAACCTCTGTCTAGTCAAACATTGGTTGGATTTTCTCTTCAATTTCAAGAAACTTTAAAAGACCAAATAGATTCTTTTTGATTTGGCAAATTCATTTTGATTTTCGGTTTTATTGTAATTACATGACTAATGCATTAACTTCCACGATAAAACTTCTCCTCGAACAACTCGCCAGATTTGTTAACAATGTTGGCTTAAGTAAGTCTTGTTACGAACACGAAGTTTATATTTATCCCAATCCATTAATAATACTGCCAGTAACTAACAGCCAATCAAATTCCTTCCATGTCTGGTGACAAAACTTTGCAAGGGTATAACAATAAAGTTGTGACTGTGCTACAATTCGCCCGGGCTCCGCACTCTCGCGTGAAATAGAAACAAACACTTCCTGTAGGCTCGGGTTATGCTTTATTGTCTTGTTAGTAAACTTGGTGGGAGCGACATCACTCCAGGACAGAGTTTAGTTTTTTAAAAAAGCATGATATTTTGTGAGTATATGTAATAATACTAGATTATATAAAAATTAAATCTTTGATTAAATTATTACAGCGTTATTTTCACGTCATATTTTTATATCTATACTAGCCTTTGCCCGCGACTTCGCCGCAGCCAAAAGCTAGTTTTTGGGCTATAATCTCAGGTTCCCGGTATAGTAGCGGGATAAAATGTGTACCAGTTGTTAAGTCTAATCGAGAGCTATCAAATAAAAAAAGTTGCATTAAAATTTGTTCAGTAGTTTTTGCGTGATACGCGAACAAACAAACAGATAAACAGACAAACAGACAAAAAATCTAAAAAAAATCGTTTTGTGTTTAGACACGCCTATATAGCCTATTACAGTATTTTTTTCTCAAATATCTTAAATGTGTAAAACTATGTTACAGTTATATATATATAACATAGCATCACGCCTGTGTTCCCCGAAGGGGTAGGTAGAGGTGTATTACACACCATATATATAGGCGTGTCTAAACACAAAACAATACATAGCATCATCACGCCTGTATTCCCCGAAGGGGTAGGCAGAGGTGTATTACACACCCACGACTCGCCAGCTATGTTTGAGTCCCACGTAATAGGGGGCGAGCCTATTGACGTCTACCGGGCACATTTCCAAACTCCAGGCTGCTACTGAGATTTTTCTTTTTAGGAAAAATCAATAACATTGCCCGACCCGGGGATCGAATCCGAGATCTCATGATTAGCAGTTGCAAAACAATTATTTTAAGATTTTTTGTATGTTTGTCTGTTTATCTATTTGTCTGTTTGTTCGTTCGCGCATTACGCAAAAACTGCTGAACGGATTTTGATGCAACTTTTTTTATTTCATAGCTCTTAATTAGACTCCGCCGTGTGGGGCCACTTTAGAATTGTAATGGGAGTCGTAAGAGCTGACTGAGGGAATACCGGGGGAATGGGCAGCAGAACTCCTTCGAATATTAACAACATCCACTGCGATCGCCAACCCGCCTGCTAAGCGTGGCGATTACGGCACTATCCCCCATTCTTTGGGAGGCCTATGTCCAGCAGTCGACTTTAAAAGGCTGATGGATGGATGGAATTAGACTTAAAAACTGGTATATATTTTATCCCGCTACTATATTGGGAACCTGAGATATACCTTAAAACTAGCTTTTGGCTGTGGCGGAGCCGCGGGCAAAGGCTAGTGTAAGCTAAAGTTAATTGTTGCAATATATTAAATGAATAATATTTACCTATTTCTGTCTGATAAAAGTAGTTATATTATATATTTCAAATCAGGAGGAGTAGAGTATTGGTAAGGCAATAGTAACTATCTCATTTCATCGCACTAGTATTAGGGTACTAAAAATAAAATAAAACAATCATTGTTACAGTATAAAGCCTCAAAACGTCTCTTTGTACCAACCCGTCTGGCCTTTGTGGTATAGTTATCCAATTACCAGGGCTAATGGAGAAGAAAGCTCGTTGCAAACTGTGTGATGCACAATAGGTTGTGATGTACATAGTAAGGGCTGGGATAAAAATGGATATTTTGTGTTTTTAAATCTATATTAAATTTTAATGTTGAAAGGACATGAAAATGAGGGTTTACACATAATATTCACCATACTCATAGTTAACCTATAGTAGGTATATTAAATCACATGTCACTGAACAACAAAACATTCTCCGAAGATTAAAGCTTTTGGTTTATGAACTATTACAAGTATATTACATGCCTTGCAACAGAGCGATTATGAAATAAACACGCAATGGAACCTACTTCAGATAGAAATAACTAGAGTGATACTAAATTTATTATATTGAATGCCAGTGATGTGATGTGAACATTCGTTCTTTATGTACCTATTTATCAATTTTTAATATAATTAGTTTTATTATCTATTCTATATAAAGTGCTCAACTATATTTAATGGGATAGTGTAGCTATTAAATTATATTATGATCCATCTATCCATCCATCAGCTTTTCAACGTCCACTGCTGGACATAGGCCTCCACAAGAGAACGCCACAACGAACGGTCCTGTGCCAACCGCATCCAATGGCACCCCGCAGTTTTGACCAGATCGTCGGTCCATCTGGTGGGGGGCCGTTCTACGCTGCACCGTCCAATACGTGATCGCCACTCGAGAACCTTTCTTCCCCAACGATTGTTGGTTCGTCGAGCGATGTAGCCTGCCCATCACCACTTCAGCATGGCAGCCCGGTGGGCTATGTCAGTCACTCTCGTTCTCCTTCGGATCTCCGTATTCCGGATTCGATCACGTAGGGAAATACCAAGCATAGCCGCTCCATGTCCCGCTGAGCGACTTTGATGAGCCTTGATACGAGGCTAACATTCAGAGACCACGTCTTTGTTCCATATATCATCACTGGTAACACACACTGATCGTAGACCTTCGTTTTCAGACACTGCGGAATATTGGACGAGAAGATCTTCCTTAGCTTCCCGAATGCTGCCCAGCCGAGTTGGATTCGTTCATTGACCTCTTTCTCGAAATTGTGCCTACCTAACTGGACTGTTTGTCAGGTAGACATAGTGGTCAATAAATTCGAGAAGCGCACTCCCGACTAGGAGCGGTGCTGAAATGACATGGACATTAGACATGACTTTCGTCTTGTCCATGTTCATTTTGAGACCCACCAGTCGGAAAACCCTGCTGAGATCATTGAGCATAGTGCCAAGGTCCTCCAGCGATTCTGCCATGACAACGATGTAGTCGGCATATCGAAGGTGAGTGATGTATTCGCCATTGATGTTGATGCCGAATCCGGCCCAGTCCAAGAGCTTGAAGACATCTTCCAATGCAGCGGTGAAGAGTTTCGGGGACATAACGTCTCCCTGTCTAACACCTCTCTGCAGTTGGTCGGTTTCGTACTCTTGTCCTGAACATGGACTGACATGGCGGCGTTTCTATACAAGCACTTCAGCACTTCGTTGTACCGATAGTCAATTTGGCACCGCTGAAGGGACTGCAGCACCGCCCAAGTTTATATCGAATCGAAGGCTTTCTCATAGTCTACAAACGCCAGACACAGAGGCCGATTGTATTCCTTGGTTTTCTGTATTTTTTTGTTATTGCCTGTGGTGGCAGACGAGCCACGGTCCATCTGATGGTAAATGGTAACCGTCGTAATTGACTCGACAATACCGAGAGTATTGTCAAGCCGCTTCTCACCAATTCATTTCACAGTTGAATTGAAATACAAACGGCTATCTCCTGCTACAGCCAAAACGCAACAATATACTTCATGGCCGGTCACACGGGAGATAGTTGTACCAACCCGCTCGGGCCGAATACCAAGTGAGTACTTCCACTTGGTACCCAGCCCTACCACCAGTTGTGCAATGGATGATAATTACTTACTTCTCTTAGTAGCCTCATACGACACCCGTGGGAAAGAATGGGGTGGTGACACTTGTATTCTTAATTCGTCACCACATGGATAAGTTCCCAGACTGGAGGATTGTCATGCCCTCACCCTCTCTTCGGACTTCTGACAACTCTATAATATCCCAGTGGATCTTTCTCAATTCCTCTTCCAGCTCGGTGATTCTCTCGTCGGTTCGAAGTGTTCGAGCGTTGTGCGTTACCAGGGCCAGAGGTCGTTGTTTTTGGTAACCTTGCTGCGACCGGAGATTTTTCGCATCCTCTGCTCTGACGTTACCAGCCCCGCTACCCTTAGGTGCTGCCGTGACTGGGGGCCGTTTTATGTTGGGTGCTAATTTTTGGGGATAGTGCCGTAATCGCCACGCTTGGCAGGCGGGTTGGCGATCGCAGTGGATGTCATTAATACTCGAGGGAATGCTGCTGCCCACTCCCCTGGTATTCCCTCAGTCGGCACTTACAACTCCCATGGGTGGAGAGGGGTGGGACAATTCTAAAGCTGGCCCCACACGGCAAAGCTGGCCCCACACGGCAAGCCGGCCCCACACGGCTATATTATGGCTATATACTTCAACTTTATTACTGGAAGCCTAATTTTAATATAGAAGGTAAAAATGGTAATATGCACATTTAGATATTTTAAAGTACAGAAACATCTATGTGTAACAACCCTATAGGTATATACTTATCCTATATGCTTTGCATAATATATTATGTAAATTATAACGTGACTTTTTGATTTTTATGTTCTGCCGCTTTTGCATGACTCAGTAACAAATATTCAAACATACAATATTATATTAGTAGTAGTGAATTGTGTTATTGTAGACTTTTAACATACGCCTGTCTACTAGCATTTAAGAAGATGGTAAATTTTCAAGTTTCAGGTGCTAAACTTACTCAAAGACATGAATCATATTTCTTAAAGTTCTCATGCTGATTTTTGAGTACGTTTTGAAGAATATTATTAATTAATAACTAATTACTGGGGCTACTGAATTATCCATACATATATATCTAAATGGATATTAATATTAATTAATATACTTATATACAAATTTCAATAAAAAAATGTAAAATGTGTTTTTAATGAAACATCGTAGTCATATTCTATTATCTGTAATGAATATAACCAAATAATACATCGACCTCATCCATAAACGAAGTATAATTGCCTCACTATACCACGACAATAGAGCAAATTGGTTCAGAGCAGACAAAATGTAAAACACCTCGACCCAGAATTATTAAAAAAGAATATTGGAGCATAGTTTCTTTTAAAATTGTGAAATATTCACGGAATTAAAACTAGGTATCTAGTTCTTTAAAGGTAACATTCCCAATATTCATGGTAGCTCTAGTAAGCCTAGTCATCTTTTTAATTTTAGGTGAACATACATACGTTAAATATTTTCCGAAGTGACAATGGGCAGGCCACATCGCTTGACGAACTGATAACCGTCGAATCAGAAAGGTTCTTGAGTGGCGAGCACATATCGGATGGAGTACACGACCTCCCAACAAGTGGACCTGGTCAGAGCCGCGAGGACGTTCGTTGTGGCACTCTCTAGGGGAGGCCTATGTCCAGTAAATAACAATAAAAGGCTGATGGATTGACAGATGCTTGTATGTAATAATGTTAATGTATAAGATAAGATAAACGGTAATTGGCATTGTAGAGTAAGTATATAAGTATAAATAATTTCAATGTAATTTCACAGCAGATTCAATTGGGTTGGAACATCCATTCCTTACATTCTACATCAACACAGCTGACATAAGAGATATTGTAACTATACGCCTAATTTTACTTGTTACCTGTTCACAATTACTGCCACTTCATTAAAATAATTTCTTGAATTTGTTATAAGGAAACATTCAAACCATTGTGTTTATGAAGAGTCCACTTTTTAAATTATTCCTGTGCATTGTTTTTGGCCGTATTTTACAACGAAATGTTCCTGTGCGCGACGTGATGTTTTGCACAGCGGGGACGTCGTCTGTTTTATCATAATGTTGTTTAAAAAATATTGTAGAAAGTACTTAGTTTGAGTCGAGTTGCTCGCGTATGTGGAATTTTTCTTTTTAATGTAGTGGTTTGCTGTTGACTACATAATGAGCTACGCAGATTTATAGACAAATTAGTTCCTATAGCATCTATAAGAAATTAAAGTGAAATAGATTTATTTTGTTATTTTTTTCAATAAAATACGATATTGTAAAAAAATATATAATCTATACCAATAAAAAGTTTATATTTTGTTTAAATGTGTAACCATGTTCTTGATTCGAAAAAATATTTTTGCATTTGATAATCTTATCTTGAGAAAGGTTATTACAGGTAATTAATATAATGCTGCAACCGTTAGGATTGTGAATGAAACCGTGTGACACCAATAATGCTACAAGATATATTAGATATATGTATATAATATTTCCCACAACATTACATACACTTTACCTCCTGAGATCTAGCAAAGATCTTGAGTCTAATCCAATCTCATTAATCCTGTTAAGGCCTTGATCTCGTTGATTAATGAAATAATGGTAGATACGAGCAGCCAAATGATCATCTAACAAATGTTGCGAGGCCATTTAAAGAGTAAAATTTACATGTTTTATAACATACTATGCAATAAAGCAAATTAGTCAAATTATAATAAATCTTTATCTAAATATCTTTGTGATTTATATTTTAGCACGTGACGATGCTCACCTACTTTAGATAATAAATTCTTTGTAAAAGTGGAAAATGAGAGATTGACTTTGAGCAGTATTCGAACCCGCGGACCTTCGATTCTGGAGCAGTGTTCTAATATTATATATGCCAAAGCTTGTGAGGAAGTGTTAATGTGTTGGTATTCTGACATTTGTCCGTGAAACACGCTTTAAATATTGAACGGGTTTAGATGAAATTCAGTAGGTATATAGATGACATGCTTGATTAAACATAAGGACTTTTTAGGCCAGAGAAATAATAGTTTCTTCGTGCTAACTATTTAAGCCATATGAGCCTCATGATTAAATGAATTTGAACGAATTTGACACATAAATTATGACCATATTTTGTACCTACCAAAAGTTATACGCTATCTTTTCTAGATACCTATAATAAATTCTGTATACTTGATAGACTGTAATAATTTCAGTAGTAAAAGTAAGTACATATTGTTTTAAAATATTTCATTATTTTCTATTTCACTAAGCGTGAAATTGTCAATTATACTTCGTAAACATTTTTTTATTTTAGGCCAAAAATGTGTTGGTCATCGGTCTTTCAGATCTGTAACGTTAACATACTATAGAATGAATGGTGAGCTTACACATTTCACATGAGTGAAGCAGTGCATTGATAGAACGACCTGGATGCCCAGTTAGAACAATAAGGTACGTCGTTTCCTACAGCCGGATGGATGGCCAGTCGCTTTCCTGTTGTACATGCCACACTTTATTAGTAAAACCTTTGGCGTGTAACAGGTTTAGCTTTTAAATATGTAGCAAGTATTCGCAGTCCAAGGAAGCAACCGAGGCCTTTAGCTTTTTTTTTATTTATAGCCGATTTCTGGTAGTGCTAGTCGTTTATGGAATAGGATTTTTCATTTTTCCAGAAAGCTATACCTAACAATACTGTCTATGTCCATCCATCCGCCTTTCATCGTCCACTGCTGGACATAGGCCTCCCCAAAATGGGGGTTTTGCCATAATCCCCACGCTTGGCAGGCGGTTTGGCGATCGCAGAGGATGTTTTTAGTACACAGGGGAACGCTGCTGCACGGTCCCCCGGTAATCCCTTAGTCGGCTTTTACTACTCCCATAGGAAGAGACAGGTTGAAGCTATTCTTGGTGCCGGCCCCACACGCCAAGACAACATTATGTCACCGTACTTAAAAGCGTAATGAGAAATGGCAAATATTAAAAGAGTAACGAAAAAATTATTTGTGTGGCTTAGCGGTCTAGAGCACTTCTCCGGATTGGAAGGGATGCATGGGGTTCGAATCCTGCTCGCACTAAACTTTACAAATATACAATTTCACAGACACAAAGTAAACCCAACTTAGAACAATCGTTTATAGATCACACATGTTGTGTGGTAATCAAACCAACAACACTCGGGATGAAGGTCGATATCTAAATAATTTTCTCTGCGTATTTAAAATTAATACAATTTGTTTTTGGTTATGTTTATTTAAACTATACCTAAACTACAAAATGAGAAACTGTAGACAAGTCAATAATATATATGAACATGGTAATAATCTCATGGAAAGAAAGTAATATTGAATGAATACATGATATTTGATCTATAACCAGATGTGGATACCCGAAAGCTTAAAAAAATTAAACATCTGGGTTAGTAGGCTATTTATAGAAAAATGTAATGATACTCGTATTTAGACAAAAGTTCGAACCACACTATAACGGTGCCTAGCTTTGTTACACGTGCCCTGATACGCGGAACATCGAATTAGTCCGTTTACCCCAGGTAGGTAATGATCGAACACTTCCAAAAGTGCATTCCCAACTAGGAATGATAGAGAATTTGCATTGCCTTTAGATATTGCCTTCATCTTGCCCATTATCATTTTTGGGTCCACTAGTTAGGGAACTCTAAATAAGTCATTAAGCAATTCAAAATTCTATAACCATTCTGTTATAACCACAACATTATCTGAAAATCGAAGGTAAGTGAGCTTAAACCATCTTTAGATGCAATGGTGAACAATTTTCGAAATATTGGGTCTCCATTCGTATTAAAGAAGCCACTAATAATGCGCCACTCAGTGACGCTTACTTTTCTTATCAATCATTTAGTACAAATCACTCTTTAATATAATAATGCATTTAATATACTTATCACTAAATTAATAATTAACTTTTAGTAATTTCGTAAAGAGTAGAAATATGTGAAACAAATGCCTGCTTGATAATAAGATACTTTACGCTGAGAATCGCTACGGTCCACGCTTGCAATTGATTTCTTTTATTTAACAAAAGTTATTTAAGAGAAAACTTATTAAGGAAGTGTTTTATAAAATATATTGTTCCAAATTCCACCCGTTTATTAAAAAATTATAAAATAAATATTCTGATCTAACTTCCGCCTTGTGCATCTACATTGATACATAGCTCCGTTGGTTAGTGTATTGAACACAGATCCCCAACTTAGTATTGATTCGATAAATTTGGTACAACTTTAGCACTCGAACTTAATGACGCGTAAACTTTGCTAACTGACATTTATATATAACGCTCACGTTCGAATTTAATGTAAATACGTATATTGCATGTGTGTGTTTTGCTTTGAGCCATTATTCAGTGTTTTGTTGTGATAACTTTATTACAATAAGAAGAATATGATTAAAATATATTAAAAGTTAGTAAAATGTATATCGAGAAAATCTCCTAGGCATAAATATATATCTACTCTACTCCTCACGATAGTATTCTACATCGGGAAAACTTTCAATAGAATATTTACATGATTAGTAGGCATAGCAGCATTGGAAAAAAAAAAAAAAGTCATTTATTTTATTTATAACAAGATTCTGCGATTCCATCCATGTGGACTTTAGAATAAAAATACATCACTCCTCAGCACACTATTTATATCTATGTAAAATAGATATCCCATGAGAACCATTAATTTTCTGGGATGACGAGCAATGACAATGGATGGAAAACATGATATAAATTAGATTTTAACACGTTATTTAATCTTCTTTCTAAATACACACCGCTTTCAATACACAAGTTTTCAGATTACCCATTCGAGTATTATTTATCAATACACATTATAGTTCTGCTGGTAGCGTATTAGAACATAACCCTATACTACACCATACTTAAAAGCAATGGTATACCATAAGCCGTTTTGTGTGCAAACCTAATAAACAACATTATCTTCAGATATAACTATACCATCATACATTATCAGAACCCTATTGAACGACTTTATTTAAATGCTTAAAACCATGAGTCATGGGTTTCCATTTGGTCTCATATAAGTCAATCGATACGGACGATCCAACTCTGATCCTGTCGGAATACATATAGGGATTGAAACCTTATCTGAAGTATTGACTTTTGAAGGTTTTCCCTCCCCATTACTATATGACAAGGGTCCAGACTTTGGCGGGTATAGGCAAACTAATTTGAAATTCAATTGAGATATAACGTTCAAATTACGTAAAACAATAATATTAAAAAAAAACTTGTACTATAGGATACACCTAGCTACAAAAAAAGACGTCTTGGGGTGTCTGCCAGAGGTGAAAACATCGAAATTATTTTCTAAAAATAATGAGTAGAAATAAAATGATCATAACTCTTTTAATGTGCTTGTTATACAAGCAATTATGACGTGTAAAATAACAGAAATGGACATAAAGGCAATAAACTTATAAGTAAGTGTGAATGTATCCTATTACTATAATATATAATATAACATATGAGAATATTTTTTGCCTTATATAATTCTTGGTAAGCGCTTTTCGTTATCTATAGACCAATTAAAACTGTTATTGGTTTATTGATAGACGTTATGCTTCTTAGTTACATGGCAACAGATGGCGTTAAAAACAAATAAATTGGTGTGGTAGCGTCGCCACGCTAACAGCCAGTTTTACCCTCCCTCTGCACTAGATGTTTTCACATCAAAAGTTTACAATAATATCTTTAATATCAGCACCCATAAAAAATATTTCCATGACAAATCAACCGAACTTGAATTGTCTTCTTATCTGGGTGTTTATTCCGTTTGATAAAACAACAGAGATATATAAAGTTTTATAGCTTGACCACTTTTATTGCGCTCGCCAGTCCTTATCGGTCGGCATGCATGGCAGTTATTATTGAACCTTAGATAGGAAATTTGGGCCATACTTGGTTATTGGCTGACTTCAATAACATAAAATTGTATTGTCATGGTTATAGGAAGGAAATATAAGTGTATGTTTCTGCATAATAATATATAATTATTATTTTGTTCACATTATACATTTCTATTAAAATTACCGATTATGATTTTAAAGATTAAAATTAATTGTAACTTTATAAAAACACATAGCAATATTGATATATTTTAAAAAGTTAATTCGTAAAATGATCCAATGAAATCCTATAAAAGATTGATTGCATAAAAGTTAACAGAATCACGGTGGGCTACTGAAGTCTATTCATTACCGTCTATGTAGTCCGCAACTAAATCCGCTCGGATATCTGGTTTGATTCCCCGTTTAAAGTCGAATAGGCCGGAAATCGATTGCTTTGGAAGCTTTACGTTCGAATTGTAGGCGAAAATTGCATGAATGTACTATTATTGGATGCGGTATAATTTTACTTATGATTTTTGATAAGCACCATAATATATAGTCTAGTACAAAAACTTGAGAGATCTTGAGTTCAATTTCTAAGTAACTTGAATTATGTGTTAGTTAGGTTTTAAAATGAACTCTGACCTTATGCGTTGCATATGATTAAATCTATTGGCACCGTTTCTTATGAAGCTCATGGCAGTCGTTATCAAAATCCTTAAATACCTTGAATTAATCTAGCTTCATACAAATATAACTGCAGTTGTCTATTCTACTCATAATTTATGTAAACATTTCTTGAACAATTATTTCATGATCTGCAATTTTATCAGTAAAATTAAACATAAAATATGTAACTTTTATTTTATTGCTGCTTTTATTACTCAGTTATAAACTGACAAATTTACTGTTAATAAGAATGATTTATAATCAAAATACGCTCAGCTATTTAATAGAATAAATTACTAGCACATAGTGCGAAAATGTGAATTAGAAAATAACAGTCACGAGCAGGATTTGAACCTGCTTCTCCTAGAATATCATCAGTAAATCGAAAATAATAAAAGAATATCATCATCATATTAATCCTAATATTTTTCCATCAACCAGACTTTAATTTATCGTTCAATACTCAACCTAAGCATCTTCAAAAGAATGCCACAATAGGTAGTGCTTTGCAGCCTCTATCCGACGACTATCTACGGCTTTAATTAGATTGTCAGTTCGTCTGGTTGTTACTCTATGTGAACGGATTTATATCGTTACTTAAGAACGTTTCTTCCTCCGAGGTCTGCGCCTGCTCTTTGTTGCAGCTCATTCAGAGTGCTTATTTTTTAAGTTGAAATAATGCTTACTATAATATAGTGTCATATTTAACTGTTATATTTAACACAATATAACAATATTACACTTTTTATACCAGAAAAAAAATAGCTTCTGTGGGATAGCTATATTTAATAGATAATCAGTGTGCCGATGAGTGACGTATTTATATACTAAAAAGTCCACGCGGATGGAGTTGCGGCAGAATTTAGTGTACCTACTATAATTGTACTAGATTTTATACTTAATGTTTTTTTACTTTGTAAAAAGAGTTATAGATAATAATATATAGAAAACAAAATTCAGCGATAGTATTTTCTTACACGTCTATTGGATGTGACTTAAATAAAATATTCGTATTAGGTAATTCTATAGAAGCCTATGTCACATAATATTTTGTTACTTCATGTCGGTCTCTGTGAACGGAAATAACGCGCTTAATAGATTCGCCTCGGCTCACAAGTGCGCTGACAACTCTGTAATGTATTTACAATGAAAACTGTCCAATACTACATTTTCAACACGGACCGTGCTTTTTTTGTAACACACACTGGTATTACACACATATTGATTTTCGGACGCATATATTATGCACACTTTATGTTATAAGTTTTAGTTGTTTTATTGTAAGACTAGGTGACCCGACTGACGTTGTCCTGACTTAGCTATCAATATTCAATTACTTGCGAACTGTCAAACTCGCGAAGTTAAAATAGCCATTAATTTTTCTGAAATTTTTAAATTTTCTGCCTTATTTTCTTATTTGTTCATTCCGTAAGAAGCTTTTACAAAGTTTTAGAAAACTTAAAAAAGATGTATGAAATTTGTAAAGTCGTTCTTAAATTATGGCGTGACCAACGGAAATAGAGATTCATTTTTATATACTTAATATATATAGATATAACAGAAGGATAAAGTAATATGAGAAATACTTCGATGAAATACAATAACTATATTTCAATTAAATTGTTTGTTTGTAATTTTTAAAACACGTTATTTTACTAAATTGTTTATACGAATATTTATTTACTTTTAATATTATACTATAACAAAAAAAAATATTCTGTGTTTGTTCCGGATAATTTCTGAAACGGCTGGATCGATTTGGACGGAATATTCACTGGCACATGGTTGTTGTTATAAGGAGTAACATAGTTTTATTTTATTTTGGAAAAATAATTAGGATTCCGCGCAGAATAAAGTAAAAAAAACCACGCAGACGGTATCACAGTAGCTGCTTATCCTACTAAAAATACCTAAATAAAATGGTTTTTTTTTATATTACATCGGTGGCGAACAAGCATTGATGATAGGTTGTTACCGTAGCCTATAGACGTCAGCAACACCGGAGGAATCACTCACGCATCGCTATCTCTAAGGAAAGGGATAGGTGGTGGATAGGAAGGATAATAAGGACAGGATATGGTAGTGGGATTGGGCCTCCATCGCTCTCACTCACCATACGAAACACAACGGTAGGAGTAACTACCGTTGTTACACGCTGATCTTTTGAGAGAGGCTAGTACTTCCCCGATCGAGCTGGCCATTCGTGCTGGGATAAGCAAAGCTCTACCAGTAGTTTTGTCCAACTTATTGTTACTTAGGGATGTTCTCGAAGCAGCTGTGACATAGCCGCTATATACATCAAAGAACATTTAAAGTCAGTATTAGTGCCAAAATACTACAGTGCAGATTGGAGGAGTCGTGCAATGTCACATAACCAGCGGATGCCTCACATCACATTTACTAGAACCCTGAAGGTCAAACAATAACACGTAACTTCTTAGAAATTCTGTTGGCATCCAGTCAAGCCTACGTATTTACGACTAATGTTATTATTGGCGCATACAAGTATATAAAATAACCGTTTGATTTAGATGATGTGAGTTCATGGTAAAGCCAACTGATGCATTTTTGTTTGCGAATGGATGCGTAGTTTGTCATAACTGTCAGTGAATTTAATACAAATAATTTCATTGGAATAGTAACCTGTTTTAGGTAAGAAACTGTATATGCATACGGTGGATGTATTGTATTGCCGTGCGGACCCAGCTAAGAATGTGTCCGCTCCCTTATCGGCCCAGGGAGGGCGTAAAAGGCGACCAGGGGAACTAGGCCCGAACATCTAGCACCTACCCCGTCTAGGTGGCGGGAAATCCACCAGCGAAGCGTCCCAAGGAGGGTTGACGTCAGGCAGGCGGTCGGTTATAAAACTTAGCCACAACCTTTCACAGCGATGAATAGAAGGATATAAGATAAGGGCGATAGGACTAGGGCGTACCCCGCAGACGACGCGCAGGGGCTGCACCCGGCACCTGTGGGAAATGGGTTAGGGTTGTCGCATCAGGGACGGGTGCGACATAAGAAGCAAGTCCGTGAAGTAAGAATGAGGTATGCTAGTTGGAATGTAGGGACGATGACTGGAAGGGCAAAGGAGGTAGCGGATGTATGTAAGAAGCGAAGGATAAATGTGGCATGCTTGCAAGAGACGAAGTGGAAAGGAGCAAGAGCTAGAGAGATTGGTGAAGGATACAAATTATTTTATAGTGGGATTGATGGAAGAAAGAATGTAGTTGGGATTGTACTAGATAGGGAGTTGAAAGAATGCGTGACGGATGTAAGATGAGTGAATGATAGGCTGATGCTAGTAAAATTAGTGAAAGATGATTTGGTTGTAAATATTGTTAGTGCATATGCCCCGCAATCGGGATGTGATAGAAGAATAAAAGATAAGTTTTGGGTTAAATTTGATCTGCTGATGATGGATATTCCGGATTCAGAAGATTTGTATGTGGGTGCAGACTTCAATGGCCATGTGGGAGAAAGGAGTGATAGATATGAAAGAGTGCATGGAGGATACGGGTTTGGAACAAGAAATGAAGATGGCGAAATCTTACTAGATGCTGCTTTGTCGTTTGATTTAGCAATAGTCAACACATATTTTACTAAACCTAGAGAGCATTTCATCACATACAAAAGTGGAAACAGTAACAAACAAGTAGATTATTTTTTGATTCGACGACACAAAATTAGTTCTGTTAAAGATTGTAAAATTATCCCAGAGAATCCTTAGCCCCCCAACACCGTTTATTAGTACTGGAATCAAAACATTACATACGCAACCAAACAAACAAATCCAAACCTGTTCCGAAAATAAAGTGGCACATGATTCGGAAGAATGATTGTGGTGAGAAATTTAGAAAGAAAGTAGTAGATAAAATGATAGAAATGGAAGACTTGAGTGGAGGAACAGTGAATTATTGTTGGAATGGAATGGCTGAGTGCATAAGGAATGTGGCTAGAAGTGTGTTTGGGGTGTTAACGGGAAAGAATATTAAAAATAAAGAGACCTGGTGGTGGAGCGATGAAGTACAGAAAGCGCTTAAAGAAAAGAAAAAGACCTTCCAAAAGCTGTAGCTTTTTTTCTGTTTTCTGTAGAAAACAGATCCCGAGATTTTGATTTGAAAGAAAGATTAAAAATAAGAAATAAGAAGGAAGCGAAAAAAGCTGTAGCTATTGCCAGGGCCAACGCACAAGACGTACATTAGAAAGCCCTGAAGGACAAAAACACCTGTATAGGATAGCAAAAGCTAGAGAGAAAGATGGAAGAGATTTTAGCCACATTAAATGCATGAAAGATAGTGCGGGGAGAGTGTTAACAAATGATGGGGAAATAAGAGAAAGATGGAAGAGTTATTTTGAAACATTGATGAATGAAGAGAATGACTGGAGTGGTGAATTACAAAATGTTCCAATTAATACTGGTGTGGTAATTTCCTTTACGTATGGAAGAAGTAAGAAAGGCTATACAAGATATGAAGAATGGAAAATCTACTGGACCAGATGGAATCCCAATAGAGGTTTGGAAGTTTTTGAAAGCAGATGGATGGAGGTGGCTGACTTTGTTCTTCAATAAATTGTTGCAAGAAGAAGCTATACCTGACGAGTGGTGCAAGAGCTCACTTGTCCCTATTTTTAAGAACAAAGGTGATGTACAGGTATGCAACAATTATAGAGGAATAAAGCTCATGTCGCATAGTATGAAAGTTTGGGAGAAAGTGATAGAGAGAAGAATGAGAGAAGAGAGTGAAGTATCACACAACCAGTTTGGGTTTATACCGGGACGCAGTACAACGGACGCCATATTTGCACTTCGCCAATTGTGTGAAAAGTACCGCCGTGCACATAATAACACATTGCACATGATGTTCGTTGACTTGGAAAAAGCATATGATAGGGTTCCTCGAGAGGTTCTGTGGTGGAGTATGAAAGTAAAAGGAGTGCCAGGAAAGTACCAGCGGCTTGTTCAAGCTATGTACGGTCGAGCCAGTACTTATATGCACTCCGCAGCTGGCTATACCGACGAGTTCAGTGTGGCTGTAGGCTTGTACCAGGGATCAGCTTTAAGCCCCTACCTGTTCATCCTAATAATGGATGCTCTAACATCGGACATACAGGAGGAGGCGCCCTGGTGTATGCTGTTCGCCGACGACATTGTTCTCATTGAAGAGGAAGGGCCTGAGGTGCAGAGGAGACTGGCAAGAAAGGTTGGAAAACGTGGGTCTGATGATCAGTCGAACAAAAACCGAGCACATGTTTTGTGACTTTGGTGGTTCTTCAGATTTCACGCCAATCGCCTTAGATGGTGTATCTTTGCCAGTCTGCTCCGACTTTAAATACCTCGGCTCTATATTCCAAAACGACGGCGACATAGATCGTGACGTGGCGACCCGAATAAACGCTGGTTGGATGAAATGGCGGAGACCTGTCCTCTGAAACAACTTGTGATCGTAGTATGCCCCTTGAACTTAAGGGGAAAATTTATAAAACTATTATTAAACCTGTTGTACTGTATGGATCTGAATGTTGGGCGACGAAAGTAGCGCATGAAAGAAGAGTGCATGCGGCAGAGATGCTAATGTTGAGATGCATCCATCTCAACAGTGGAGTGACTAGAATGGACAGGATAAGGAATGAGTATATCAGAGGAAGTGTGAAAGTAGCCCCAGTGACTGATAAATTAAAGAGCGGACGGTTAGCGTGGTATGGACATGTGATGCGTCGAGAGGAGATGCATGTAACTAGAAGATGTATGGAAATGGCAGTGCAAGGTAGAAGGGGAAGAGGTCGACCGAAAAAGACATGGATGAAGTGTGTGAATAACGATATGGAAGAAAAAGGGGTGTATGTTGAAATGACGGCTGATAGAGGAGAGTGGAAGAGAAAAATTCGCTGTGCCGACCCCACCTGAATGGGATAAGGTGGAGACAAAGAAGAAGATATGCATACGGTAGTTAAGTAACAGTTTTGCTGTTTTATATTTTAATCCCATTGATGAAGTATTTTACACGAGTCTATAAAACATGACAGTAGTTTTGTAATTAAAATTTGGTACTGGATCTTTTTTAGAATTAAACTAGGTTATTTTTTAAATAATCCTAAGCCTCATAAGATTTAACTTGCATGAATTGTGTACAAAATGCATCCTAACAATATACTTTTGTCTTATTAGCGCAGCAATAATTCAGTAGCATGATTAATTAAACAGCACTTACGTAACTCCAAATATACAGCCGAAAGCACTTACCTGAAAAAAGAGGCGTAAATTAAAAACTCACTCAATCATTAATCACTTAATGGTGTTCCGGCTTAACTCTAGTAATAGGTTCTCGCGTCCCAGATGAGAAGTAGAATAATCATACAAATACATCATCCATTCTTGGGTATTTAATAAAAAAGTTAACACTTTCACAGACTATTTTACGTACGTGTGCACATAACGCTATACAAAGCTGAATTGGAGGCGCTCGAAGGTTTAATTAAAAATTATTAAAAAGGTTTAAAATGTACGCTGCTTCGATAAAAGTGTTTTTTTTTTAATATATTAGGTTCTCTACTTATTGTATTTGTGTTATATTAATTCAGTATTCCTAGTAGAGTAGTAGGTCAGGTCTTTGCCATACTGCATTGTCAATAGAATACATAATTATATTACCTATGTGCCAGATTTTATACAGATAAACTTTTAATATATATCTACCTATTTTTATATAAAAATGTTATTCAAATTTCAATGGAACCTTCTTCAAGGTATACTATCCAACAATATATCGGACAACTATGTAAACGGTTAGCCATGATAATTGTATATAAAAAAGTGCATGAGTCGACCTAAAAACCTTCTCCGTATTAGTCGGTTAAAAACCAGTGAGGTCTATTGGGTAATAAGGAACGAGTTGAGCTGTTATGCTAAATTGAAAAAGTGTCCATCCATCCATCAGCCTTTCAAAGTCCACTGCTGGGCATAGGCCTCCCCAAGAGAACGCCACAACGAGCGGTCCCGTCATGGGGGATAATGCTGTAATCGCCACGCTTGGCAGGCGGGTTGGCGATCACAGTGGATGTTGTTAATACTCGGGGAAGTGCTGCTGCCCACTCCCCCGGTATTCCCTCAGTCGGCTCTTATGACTCCCGTGGGTAGAGAGGGGTGGGACCATTCTAAAGCCGTCCCCCCAAATGGCACACGAAATGTTCTAATACTGTAATGGAGATTTTATTCAAAACATCACGCCTTTATCCCCGAAGGGGTAGGCAGAGGTGTATTACACACCCACGGTTGACCAACTATGTTTAAGTTCCGCGTAATAGGGAGCGAGCCTATTGCCGTCTACCAGGCACATTTTCCAAACTCCGGGCTTCTACTGAGAATTTTTCTTTTTACGAAAGAAAGAACTCAATAACGCCGTCCGTCCCGGGGACTTAAGATCTCATAATCAGCAGTCGCTCACACTATTGCTGCACCACCGAGGCAGTTTAGTACCCATAACAGTTTTGAACCCACAATATTTAGTACGGGAGGTTGGTATATCTATACCACTCCACCGTCTGTGCAATCACAAGAAATATCCATTGAGATCCCACGGAAATGGATTTATATAATTATAATATAATTATCTTAGTTGGAACTATACTTATATGGATCTATAGTAAAATATGGCTCATTTATGAGGTAAATGTAGCATAACTTAATAAATGTCAGTTCGTGATTGTTTTAACAAAACGTAAAGCAGTATACGTTTAAATTGAAATGAATTAATGTTATTGAATTTAGCTAGTAAATAATATTTTGAACCATCATAAAATGCATTGAGATGAATACGATAGTGAGTCGACAATAAACACCTCATGATTAAATTAAAATTCGTTGTATTTAGATATTTTTTATATATATTTTTAGCATTTGACATGCTTAGCACTATATATTAAACACAAAGTGAAAAATGTGAAATCGAAAATAACAGTCAGGAGTAGGATTTGAACCTGCATCTTCTGGATACCGTCCAGATGCTTTACCAATTCAGCCATCCTGACAATTGCTCCTGACTGCTAATTTCGATAACACATCATACTTAACGTCTTTGGGTGACGCCTGCGCCATCTGTCGGAAGTATTTTCATACATTATACCGACCAGGTAAACTTAATTTTACAATTAAGATTTTACCTAATAATGACGCAAACCCTTTAAATATTTAGATATTTTTTATATATATATTTAGCATTTGACATGCTTAGCACTATATATTAAACACAAAGTGAAAAATGTGAAATCGAAAATAACAGTCAGGAGTAGGATTTGAACCTGCATCTTCTGGATACCGTCCAGATGCTTTACCAATTCAGCCATCCTGACAATTGCTCCTGACTGCTAATTTCGATAACACATCATACTTAACGTCTTTGGGTGACGCCTGCGCCATCTGTCGGAAGTATTTTCATACATTATACCGACCAGGTAAACTTAATTTTACAATTAAGATTTTACCTAATAATGACGCAAACCCTTTAAATATTTAGATATTTTTTATATATATTTTTAGCATTTGACATGCTTAGCACTATATATTAAACACAAAGTGAAAAATGTGAAATCGAAAATAACAGTCAGGAGTAGGATTTGAACCTGCATCTTCTGGATACCGTCCAGATGCTTTACCAATTCAGCCATCCTGACAATTGCTCCTGACTGCTAATTTCGATAACACATCATACTTAACGTCTTTGGGTGACGCCTGCGCCATCTGTCGGAAGTATTTTCATACATTATACCGACCAGGTAAACTTAATTTTACAATTAAGATTTTACCTAATAATGACGCAAACCCTTTAAATATTTAGATATTTTTTATATATATTTTTAGCATTTGACATGCTTAGCACTATATATTAAACACAAAGTGAAAAATGTGAAATCGAAAATAACAGTCAGGAGTAGGATTTGAACCTGCATCTTCTGGATACCGTCCAGATGCTTTACCAATTCAGCCATCCTGACAATTGCTCCTGACTGCTAATTTCGATAACACATCATACTTAACGTCTTTGGGTGACGCCTGCGCCATCTGTCGGAAGTATTTTCATACATTATACCGACCAGGTAAACTTAATTTTACAATTAAGATTTTACCTAATAATGACGCAAACCCTTTAAATATTTAGATATTTTTTATATATATTTTTAGCATTTGACATGCTTAGCACTATATATTAAACACAAAGTGAAAAATGTGAAATCGAAAATAACAGTCAGGAGTAGGATTTGAACCTGCATCTTCTGGATACCGTCCAGATGCTTTACCAATTCAGCCATCCTGACAATTGCTCCTGACTGCTAATTTCGATAACACATCATACTTAACGTCTTTGGGTGACGCCTGCGCCATCTGTCGGAAGTATTTTCATACATTATACCGACCAGGTAAACTTAATTTTACAATTAAGATTTTACCTAATAATGACGCAAACCCTTTAAATATTTAGATATTTTTTATATATATTTTTAGCATTTGACATGCTTAGCACTATATATTAAACACAAAGTGAAAAATGTGAAATCGAAAATAACAGTCAGGAGTAGGATTTGAACCTGCATCTTCTGGATACCGTCCAGATGCTTTACCAATTCAGCCATCCTGACAATTGCTCCTGACTGCTAATTTCGATAACACATCATACTTAACGTCTTTGGGTGACGCCTGCGCCATCTGTCGGAAGTATTTTCATACATTATACCGACCAGGTAAACTTAATTTTACAATTAAGATTTTACCTAATAATGACGCAAACCCTTTAAATATTTAGATATTTCTTATATATATTTTTAGCATTTGACATGCTTAGCACTATATATTAAACACAAAGTGAAAAATGTGAAATCGAAAATAACAGTCAGGAGTAGGATTTGAACCTGCATCTTCTGGATACCGTCCAGATGCTTTACCAATTCAGCCATCCTGACAATTGCTCCTGACTGCTAATTTCGATAACACATCATACTTAACGTCTTTGGGTGACGCCTGCGCCATCTGTCGGAAGTATTTTCATACATTATACCGACCAGGTAAACTTAATTTTACAATTAAGATTTTACCTAATAATGACGCAAACCCTTTAAATATTTAGATATTTTTTATATATATTTTTAGCATTTGACATGCTTAGCACTATATATTAAACACAAAGTGAAAAATGTGAAATCGAAAATAACAGTCAGGAGTAGGATTTGAACCTGCATCTTCTGGATACCGTCCAGATGCTTTACCAATTCAGCCATCCTGACAATTGCTCCTAACTGCTAATTTCGATAACACATCATACTTAACGTCTTTGGGTGACGCCTGCGCCATCTGTCGGAAGTATTTTCATACATTATACCGACCAGGTAAACTTAATTTTACAATTAAGATTTTACCTAATAATGACGCAAACCCTTTAAATATTTAGATATTTTTTATATATATTTTTAGCATTTGACATGCTTAGCACTATATATTAAACACAAAGTGAAAAATGTGAAATCGAAAATAACAGTCAGGAGTAGGATTTGAACCTGCATCTTCTGGATACCGTCCAGATGCTTTACCAATTCAGCCATCCTGACAATTGCTCCTGACTGCTAATTTCGATAACACATCATACTTAACGTCTTTGGGTGACGCCTGCGCCATCTGTCGGAAGTATTTTCATACATTATACCGACCAGGTAAACTTAATTTTACAATTAAGATTTTACCTAATAATGACGCAAACCCTTTAAATATTTAGATATTTTTTATATATATTTTTAGCATTTGACATGCTTAGCACTATATATTAAACACAAAGTGAAAAATGTGAAATCGAAAATAACAGTCAGGAGTAGGATTTGAACCTGCATCTTCTGGATACCGTCCAGATGCTTTACCAATTCAGCCATCCTGACAATTGCTCCTGACTGCTAATTTCGATAACACATCATACTTAACGTCTTTGGGTGACGCCTGCGCCATCTGTCGGAAGTATTTTCATACATTATACCGACCAGGTAAACTTAATTTTACAATTAAGATTTTACCTAATAATGACGCAAACCCTTTAAATATTTAGATATTTTTTATATATATTTTTAGCATTTGACATGCTTAGCACTATATATTAAACACAAAGTGAAAAATGTGAAATCGAAAATAACAGTCAGGAGTAGGATTTGAACCTGCATCTTCTGGATACCGTCCAGATGCTTTACCAATTCAGCCATCCTGACAATTGCTCCTGACTGCTAATTTCGATAACACATCATACTTAACGTCTTTGGGTGACGCCTGCGCCATCTGTCGGAAGTATTTTCATACATTATACCGACCAGGTAAACTTAATTTTACAATTAAGATTTTACCTAATAATGACGCAAACCCTTTAAATATTTAGATATTTTTTATATATATTTTTAGCATTTGACATGCTTAGCACTATATATTAAACACAAAGTGAAAAATGTGAAATCGAAAATAACAGTCAGGAGTAGGATTTGAACCTGCATCTTCTGGATACCGTCCAGATGCTTTACCAATTCAGCCATCCTGACAATTGCTCCTGACTGCTAATTTCGATAACACATCATACTTAACGTCTTTGGGTGACGCCTGCGCCATCTGTCGGAAGTATTTTCATACATTATACCGACCAGGTAAACTTAATTTTACAATTAAGATTTTACCTAATAATGACGCAAACCCTTTAAATATTTAGATATTTTTTATATATATTTTTAGCATTTGACATGCTTAGCACTATATATTAAACACAAAGTGAAAAATGTGAAATCGAAAATAACAGTCAGGAGTAGGATTTGAACCTGCATCTTCTGGATACCGTCCAGATGCTTTACCAATTCAGCCATCCTGACAATTGCTCCTGACTGCTAATTTCGATAACACATCATACTTAACGTCTTTGGGTGACGCCTGCGCGATCTGTCGGAAGTATTTTCATACATTATACCGACCAGGTAAACTTAATTTTACAATTAAGATTTTACCTAATAATGACGCAAACCCTTTAAATATTTAGATATTAACGTCTTTGGGTGACGCCTGCGCCATCTGTCGGAAGTATTACCTGGTCGGTATAATGTATGAAAATACTTCCGACAGATGGCGCAGGCGTCACCCAAAGACGTTAAGTATGATGTGTTATCGAAATTAGCAGTCAGGAGCAATTGTCAGGATGGCTGAATTGGTAAAGCATCTGGACGGTATCCAGAAGATGCAGGTTCAAATCCTACTCCTGACTGTTATTTTCGATTTCACATTTTTCACTTTGTGTTTAATATATAGTGCTAAGCATGTCAAATGCTAAAAATATATATAAAAAATATCTAAATATTTAAAGGGTTTGCGTCATTATTAGGTAAAATCTTAATTGTAAAATTAAGTTTACCTGGTCGGTATAATGTATGAAAATACTTCCGACAGATGGCGCAGGCGTCACCCAAAGACGTTAAGTATGATGTGTTATCGAAATTAGCAGTCAGGAGCAATTGTCAGGATGGCTGAATTGGTAAAGCATCTGGACGGTATCCAGAAGATGCAGGTTCAAATCCTACTCCTAACTGTTATTTTCGATTTCACATTTTTCACTTTGTGTTTAATATATAGTGCTAAGCATGTCAAATGCTAAAAATATATATAAAAAATATCTAAATATTTAAAGGGTTTGCGTCATTATTAGGTAAAATCTTAATTGTAAAATTAAGTTTACCTGGTCGGTATAATGTATGAAAATACTTCCGACAGATGGCGCAGGCGTCACCCAAAGACGTTAAGTATGATGTGTTATCGAAATTAGCAGTCAGGAGCAATTGTCAGGATGGCTGAATTGGTAAAGCATCTGGACGGTATCCAGAAGATGCAGGTTCAAATCCTACTCCTGACTGTTATTTTCGATTTCACATTTTTCACTTTGTGTTTAATATATAGTGCTAAGCATGTCAAATGCTAAAAATATATATAAAAAATATCTAAATATTTAAAGGGTTTGCGTCATTATTAGGTAAAATCTTAATTGTAAAATTAAGTTTACCTGGTCGGTATAATGTATGAAAATACTTCCGACAGATGGCGCAGGCGTCACCCAAAGACGTTAAGTATGATGTGTTATCGAAATTAGCAGTCAGGAGCAATTGTCAGGATGGCTGAATTGGTAAAGCATCTGGACGGTATCCAGAAGATGCAGGTTCAAATCCTACTCCTGACTGTTATTTTCGATTTCACATTTTTCACTTTGTGTTTAATATATAGTGCTAAGCATGTCAAATGCTAAAAATATATATAAAAAATATCTAAATATTTAAAGGGTTTGCGTCATTATTAGGTAAAATCTTAATTGTAAAATTAAGTTTACCTGGTCGGTATAATGTATGAAAATACTTCCGACAGATGGCGCAGGCGTCACCCAAAGACGTTAAGTATGATGTGTTATCGAAATTAGCAGTCAGGAGCAATTGTCAGGATGGCTGAATTGGTAAAGCATCTGGACGGTATCCAGAAGATGCAGGTTCAAATCCTACTCCTGACTGTTATTTTCGATTTCACATTTTTCACTTTGTGTTTAATATATAGTGCTAAGCATGTCAAATGCTAAAAATATATATAAAAAATATCTAAATATTTAAAGGGTTTGCGTCATTATTAGGTAAAATCTTAATTGTAAAATTAAGTTTACCTGGTCGGTATAATGTATGAAAATACTTCCGACAGATGGCGCAGGCGTCACCCAAAGACGTTAAGTATGATGTGTTATCGAAATTAGCAGTCAGGAGCAATTGTCAGGATGGCTGAATTGGTAAAGCATCTGGACGGTATCCAGAAGATGCAGGTTCAAATCCTACTCCTGACTGTTATTTTCGATTTCACATTTTTCACTTTGTGTTTAATATATAGTGCTAAGCATGTCAAATGCTAAAAATATATATAAAAAATATCTAAATATTTAAAGGGTTTGCGTCATTATTAGGTAAAATCTTAATTGTAAAATTAAGTTTACCTGGTCGGTATAATGTATGAAAATACTTCCGACAGATGGCGCAGGCGTCACCCAAAGACGTTAAGTATGATGTGTTATCGAAATTAGCAGTCAGGAGCAATTGTCAGGATGGCTGAATTGGTAAAGCATCTGGACGGTATCCAGAAGATGCAGGTTCAAATCCTACTCCTGACTGTTATTTTCGATTTCACATTTTTCACTTTGTGTTTAATATATAGTGCTAAGCATGTCAAATGCTAAAAATATATATAAAAAATATCTAAATATTTAAAGGGTTTGCGTCATTATTAGGTAAAATCTTAATTGTAAAATTAAGTTTACCTGGTCGGTATAATGTATGAAAATACTTCCGACAGATGGCGCAGGCGTCACCCAAAGACGTTAAGTATGATGTGTTATCGAAATTAGCAGTCAGGAGCAATTGTCAGGATGGCTGAATTGGTAAAGCATCTGGACGGTATCCAGAAGATGCAGGTTCAAATCCTACTCCTGACTGTTATTTTCGATTTCACATTTTTCACTTTGTGTTTAATATATAGTGCTAAGCATGTCAAATGCTAAAAATATATATAAAAAATATCTAAATATTTAAAGGGTTTGCGTCATTATTAGGTAAAATCTTAATTGTAAAATTAAGTTTACCTGGTCGGTATAATGTATGAAAATACTTCCGACAGATGGCGCAGGCGTCACCCAAAGACGTTAAGTATGATGTGTTATCGAAATTAGCAGTCAGGAGCAATTGTCAGGATGGCTGAATTGGTAAAGCATCTGGACGGTATCCAGAAGATGCAGGTTCAAATCCTACTCCTGACTGTTATTTTCGATTTCACATTTTTCACTTTGTGTTTAATAAAATTCGTTGATCCAATTACTGTCTGGTTTAATTATTTGTTTTGATTGTAGTGTTGAAAAACTTATTAACAACAATCTCATTAAATAAAATAAATATAAACTGAGAAATATTATTTCTCACACTGTGTAAGGTATTCCAATCCCTAATGACATAGAAGATTAATAACCAACAATAGTAAACATTGAACGGTAAACAGTTCCATCACATAGTTATAATTTTACTAACACAATAATCACGCTCACTCTCTTGTGGGGTAGCCAGAGTGCCAAAAGGCTCTATTCGTACACACATCTCTTGCTTTCTCAACATACATAATTCTCTTCATATACGTTCGTTAGGAGAGTCCTAAATCTACCTTCCTTCGAAACATAACCGATTTAGTCTAGGTAGGTGAGTCTTGATCTCCCCCTGTACCTACATTCTTCTACTTTTACATTGTATATCTTCGTAACCAGTCGCTCGTCCGGCATTCTTTCCACATGTCCGAACTATCGGAGCATTCCCTTTCGCATCTTTACACCAATACTCTTTTTCATACCTAATCGGTCTCTTACGTCGTCGTTACAAATAATAAGGTAATTTATGATCTTAAAACTTAAACTTGTTCTAATAAAACCTTTTTAAAAAGTTTTTCTTTTATGTGTACTTATAAATTATTATAAATTAATTAGCCTAATAAATTATTTACTCCCTCGATTGTGTATCGTCTTAAGATAAACTACAACGAAATGTTTCCTCTGTTATTTCACTGCATTTTTCCCAATAAATAGTTCTCACCTGATAGTGAACAAAACACGAATAAATGAACAACATATTTCGAAGAATTGCGTGCTACCGACTGATTGAGCTGAATTACGTTTTGAGGAATGCGATTGCATTAGTTAAAGCGCGGGCGATGTGAAAATCAGACTTCGGATATCAAAACACTAGATGAGATTAAACAGCATATTTTTAAATATTTTTTAAATAACATCCTTACTATATATACTATTATAAAGCTACAATAGAGCTATGTCTGTACATTTAAGTTCCATCCATCCATCCATCAGCCTTTCGACGTCCACTGCTGGACATAAGGCCTCCCCAATAGAACGCCACAACGAGCGGTCCCGTCATGGGGATAATGCCGTAATCGCCACGTTTGGCAGGCGGGTTGCCGATCGCAGTAGATGTTGTTAATACTCGAGGGAGTGCTGCTGCCCACTCCCCCGGTATTACCTCAGTCGGCTCTTACAACTCCCGTGGGTAGAGAGGTGTGGGACAATTCTAAAGTCAGCCCCACACGGCTAATACTTTTATTTAAAAAAAAATAAAAGTATTAGGCTGTTTAGGCGTATCTAATCACAAAACATTTTTTTTTAGAATTTTTGTCTGTCCGTCAGTTTATTTGTTCCCGTTAATCTCCAAAACAACTGCAGATATTTGGAAGGGACTTTGGTTGGTATATAACTGATGTTATAAGGAGTACCTTAAATTACTTTATTTTGGTAAAATAATTAGGATTAGGTACGCACAAAAAAATAAAATATCTGATTCTAAATGAAAATCCACGGATGCAATGAAATTCCACGGAGAAACAGTCGATGCCCCTCTTGATGATAATTATATTACCCAGTTCATTTATATACATATTACACCATTTCCATTTACAATCATAGATCAGTGATCGGCAAATTAGCGGTGCGCTGAATAATATTCAGTTTTGAGGAAAATTTCTGAATTCCGTGTAATTTTGATTTAGTGCGGCCAGTTTGATATACGATTAAACTATCAGCTTAATACATTCACAAATGTTATTACTGTAAGGATTATATCGTTGTTTGTGTTTCAGGTTACGAGATTTTACTGATAATCAAAAATACAAAATACCTAAAATTATTTGTATATTATTGTTATTTTATTTTAGAATTCATTTAGGTATACAGTCTAAATCCACGTGGATGAAAATGCGGATAGAAAATAGAAAAACTTTTATTTTTGAAACATGTAGATAAATTATTTACTCTCTCAATGTATAAAAAAAACGTGACGTGAAACGAACTGCATGCGATATATATCTATTATAAATGAGTAAAGCAATTTGTTTCTTATGCGTTTGCCTCGTGATTTTAATGCTTGAATATTTCTCATATACTAAAATATTTTTACCTCGTAGCATAAAAAGAGGTGCAGTACATCCACATTTTACTTATGTATTTTTTACAAAATATAGAAGGAGTGATTAAAGTGTCACCTATCCGGCACAGGTTCTGACCCCATGCTGCTACTGAACATTTCCTAATGGTATAATTCTATTAATATAATTTTCAATATTTAAAATTAGAACTTATCCCACTATACACAAGAGCCAGTTAATTTGCATTTACAGAAACAAAAGACATTAATTCAGGTAATGCACAAGTTGGTTTTTCAGATTTCTTGCGTCGATTTTAGAAACAAGCTTATTTTACTTCTATTTTCTATTATTTCGAAAAATATAATTATGTTCGTCTACTAATTATGTTTTAATCATGCTAATATCGTGAATGATACGAAATAGAATCTATTAATAGAGAAAACGTTACGTGAAAAATGAGATCATGACCGCATTTTGTTAGTCATCTAATTTTTATGATGTATGTTTGCAATGATTTACATACGTTTTTATGATCTTATCGATATATAACATTTTTATAGTTTATATCTATACAATATTTATACTTAATTAAATGAAACTTATACCTTATATATAAATTTCATTACCTTTATTCAAAAAAGCCATAGAATTTGCCCAGGGCCTTTGCTCATAGGGTGCGGGTCGGGATACCTCCACGTGGTGCACCCCGTGCAACGTCGGTACTCTAGTGTCGGCAAATGACTCCTGTTAGGGGACGGGTCTCCTCGTGTTCCTCTGATTAACAAAGGATACATTGGATAGGCCGAATGTCCACCGTGGAGGGTCAGCGGGGTTACAGTGGCCTCCCAACCCTGAGGTGGGGACAGTGGGGTCATAGTGACCCCCTCGTCCCCAAATATAAAACAAAATTTTAAAAAAATAGCGGGGTTTACAGATTTTTATTAAATTCTTTAACTCTGACATTAGGTACTTTACAACCGTGACGTGGTAAAAGCAACAAAGTAATAAAAATAATAAATTTTAGTGTCATGATATATCTATAGCTACGCAGAAAAACGTTACAAAATAAAGTTTATATATAGAAGTTCTGTCGTAAATAATGGATAACCCGTTAATCGAAGATAGCTCTGCTGTCAAGCTATAAGAAAATTTACCTTTTATTTTAGGATTGCCATCGGTGTGAAAGCGGTAGACATATTTGTATTTTTAATTAAGTTTTCCTTCTTTGCTCATTCATTCGGTCACCATTTCAACAAAGTAACTTATTTTAATGTACTTTTTTTGTATTTGACTCCTGGATACTTGTATTATGTAAAATACTGTCAAATTTTATATTTTAAGCACATCGTAAGTAATTTTTTTGATGTCAAAACTTTAACATTGGCTATGAAAAAATATATACTATGCTATAGCTGCCCATTATCTTAAAAACATGCCTAGTTTATGTAGATTTTAAAAAGGCATTATACATGCGTACTTTATAAGCAATATTAGTTACACAAGCGAAATAACTTCATCAACATTTTGGTTTCAAGAAATGTGGGCAGCTATAGCATAGTACATATTTTTTTCACAGTCAATGTTAAAATGTTGACATAAAGAAAAAAAATTACAAAGTTAATAATGTCTAATATAGTATCTAATAATATAAGTATCCAGGAATCAGATACAAAAAAAAGTACATTAAAATAAGTTATTTTGTTGAAATGGTGACCGAATGAATGAGCAAAGAAGGAAAATTAAAAAAAAATACAAAATTGTCTACCGTTTTCACACCGATGGCAATCCTAAAATAAAAAGTCGATTTTTTTTATATCTTGACATCAGGGCTATCTCTGATTAACGGGTTATCCATTATTTACGACAGACCCTGTATATCTCTTCTGCACTCAAATCTTTAATCTGTTGTGTGTAGAAGTTCAAAAAAGAAATATTAACTCTTAGCCTTAAACATGTTTTTCTCTTTTATTCTCCTTCAGACATCGTCTAAGCATTCACTCCTTTCTTTTTCATGCCCTCATTTACACAATTCAGCCATCTTTTCTTAGGTCTACCAAACCCTCCGTCCATCTACCTTCATATATAACATTATTTTATGTATAACATTCATATCTCTTCATCACATGCTGAGTGACGGGAATATTGATGGATTATTAATTTCTTTAGCTTTATGATTCCGGGAATATATTTTCATGAATTAATTAAAATACAGGTACATATTTCGGTTATATTAATGTAATTGCACACTAAACGCCTTGAATATCAGTTAACATTGGAAACCCACAGCTTGTCTTGCTGAGTTATATTGCAGTAAATTGTGAAATATTCACGAGGGGTCTGCTCGGACGGGTTACGATGTGGACTGAAATGTTTTCAAAGTAATTGCTTGATGTAATATGGACGCCAAGGCGACATTATTAAAATGGTATTAGATGATATTTTATGGAGAAGTTTTATGTAAGTGTATCAAGTATAGTCTTTATCGAAAAAATATTATTTAAGTGCAATGTCACACTACTTCTTTACTTTTTATGAATATACATAAAATGTTTAAAGAACATTCGAAAGGAGATGTACCAAATGCCCATACATTCTCGGCCTGGAAAGGACATACATAAAACAATATGTTTTTTGAAGATAAATGACTACCCTATTGCCCTGTGTATTTCTTTTCAAACTAAAACTTTCGGATGATAAGATAAAAGACATCTAAGATGGATATAATTTTGAAATTGAAATCAAAATCGAATATTTGATCAAAAATAACACCATAATTATAAATAAATAAAATAATATCTACATATATAAACAAATAATGAGCATAGCGTATAGCTTATACTCATAAAATCACAATACAATATTCACGATACACAATACACAATAATAACAGTCTAAGACAACAGTAGACGAGTAGAATGACATGACATGACAGATGTAAAATGTTTTGCCAATATTTTGAATCATAATTGCTACTCTTGATTAGAAATAATATCAGTTTTCACCAAATAATTATAAAAAATATTTTCTTAAATAGTCATATTACTTTTCTCACGAAATTATTTAAGAAGTAACTACGTAATATTGTTTTGTAATATAATAGTACCAAAGTTTTTAATGTTGTCAATTCAGCGTAGTGGCAATATCCTATTTGATTGTCAACAGATAACAATAATAAACTAATAAACATTACGATAAAGTACAAATTCAAAATAATAGCTTTTTAAACTATAATCTTTTTCTGAAGTTCTATCAAGAAAAGAAAACTACTGACGGATTTTATAAATTATTAGTTTAATTTTAAATATTGAAAACATTATGGCCGCTACAGGCCGTAAATGGTACATGTCCTTTAAACACAATGTAATACTTATTGGTGTAAAAAAATAAAGTATGATAACAAAGTGCCACTGGTCTCTTTCAATCTATTAAAAATATAAAAAACGACTAATAGAGCAAAATTATTATTATATTTACAATATCACCAGGAGAGAAATGCTTTCTTTCACATCCGATTATTGACCCAATTTTGGGCACAAGACTCGTGTCCAACATTGGGCTCTCAGTGTTAGAAGCATTTAGGTCATAGTCCGCGACGCTGGTAACCAGAAGTTGCAAGCCACCGCAAATATCTGTGCAATAACTGAACACAAAATATATTCATCATATCAATCACATTCAAGATCAATTATTATACAAACAGACTCTTCAAATGTCAGTTTAGGAAGACCTTATTAAAATATTAAGATTATTCACAGCTTCCGCGATGACCCCTAACCATATTTTGCGCCTAGGGTGAGGAAGTGGTTTTACCTTTATAATTATGTGGGATTAGTTGGGGCTGGATATACAGCTACTATATTGTTTAAAATTAAAACGATAATTGGCAGTTGTTGGTTATCGAAACCTTGCATATATACATGTATCTTGACATGTTTGTGGTAACAAGAATGAGCTGAGTTTGTTTACGGAGTTTAGTATATACCGCTATATTACACCAAAGTGTAATTGGATAACATATAATAGCTTTAAACTTCTTATTAATGCGTTTAAAAGAATAGTAATAAAAAAACCGAATGCAATAAATTATCTAGAGAAGGATATCTCATATTAATGGTTTTAATGGCCTTATGGTAGGCTTTAGTACCAAGAGAGCCATCGCTTGTTATTAGACCGAAACGGGTAGTTACCGTCGTGGTCTTAGTTTAAAATGATCGTGAATAAATATTTATTCAGTTGCAAAAGATATCTGACTCATGTCACTCTTATTAAGCGCAGTAGTTTAAAGTTTTCTTTATTGGCGACTACGGCTTGGCAGTGCTCCTGGCATTATTGTGTCCAGAAGCGGAGATTGCTAAACTAATAGTACTTTTTTATATATTTTTGATAAGGAAATTGGGAGTTTTAGCAGGCTTTTACTATATCTTGGTGATCTAAAGCATCTTCACGGATAGAGGTAGACGTAACTTTGATCAAGAATCAAAGTTCATCTCATAGAAACATTTTCTTTTTCCACTTTCACAAAATTGTTTATAGCAAAATAGAATATATATATAGTTTTAGATTAATAAATAAATAGTTTTAGATTTACATAATACAATATTGAAGATTATTTACAAAGTAACATCAAAACAATTTGGAATCAATTATTTACTGATTAACAATACAATTTAATGAAAATATATCAGTTACAATATAATATTGATAATTATTGTTATAAATCAAACATTGAATTAAAACTTCCCGTATAGTAAGAGTGGCCGTACGCACCCCATTCTACAAAAGAAGCTGGTTTTACGGCCGCGATGAGAATTAACATTAATAAAATTGAGGCACCCAACACAATAGCTTGGACAACCAAATAACTCTACACCATGTAATTACGCTAGAAAAGACAGCTACAGACAAAACTGGACGTTAATTTCGTTTGTCTGTTGATCTACTTAAACTTAGGATAAGTACGACAGTTCAGACATACAGATGCAACGTAAACGAGGAAGTACTTAACCTCTGAAATTGTTTATAATAATTTATGTAATAGTAATCTGTAGGTGCTGACGCATTAATCGTTACAAAAAAACGAATACTATTTCAACTATGTAAGTAGTAGTATTTCACCTATGTATGCTATAGCATTATAACATAATGAAATACATTGAAGAAAATAATAATAGGTACCTACTAACGTTTTCAGAAAAAGCAAATGGAGAAATTATTTTATATACTTAATTCTTTCAGCACAATAATACTATCACGATTAAACTAGTCGCGTTCGTAATAATATTTCTGTTTTAAAATCTTTGACTGATCCAATATTTCCAATTATAAAAATATCGCCCAAACAAACAATTACCACAATTAATAAATTCATTTCATAAAGCAATGTGTTATTACGAACATTGTATTTAACTTTCCCTCATAAATGTAATTTAAATTCGCGCGTCAGGTGGACAGGATAAATGTACCAATAATTCTTTATTCAAGTTGTGTTTAATAAAAAATACCGAGCTGATAGGATAACTAGCAATTTGTGTTTTTTTACCTGTGAACCTTTCAAAAAACGTTGTCTGAATCGTTTATTGTCGATATTTGCATGCATTCATTCGTTAAAACTTTTACAAATATATTTGTAAGCCACGTTATTTTTAACATTTAATAGGTTTACCAACTGGTTTACATTAAGTCACTTTGTAAATTTGTTTTGCAAAATACATTTTTTCTTTTATTATGTATCAATTAAATATAGTACGTAGCCTAGTTGTGCACTTGCCGCTCGAACGATCCGCAAGGTTAAGGCGACCGGCATCAGATGGATGGATAGGTCACAGTGTAACTAATTTGTGAACACCTGACCTTCTCTGTGTTTCAGAAGGCACTTTAGTAGTGGGTCCCGTTCAAATTAAATCCTAGCAATTGTTATACCTATAAAGAATCTGAACTAACAAAGCTTTGCAGCAAGGCTAGGAAGACGAGGAAAAGTTATTAATATGAAGCAAAATTGGTTCAATACCTCCAAATGTAAGAGATGTACATATTTAAAATGGAGATACAACTTCTTATAATCCTGTTGCCGATAACGCTAACGATATTGATGTATTGTTTTTAGTGAAGCAGGATTTTTTTTGATATAGACAAGACCCTGCACTAAGGAATAATCCTTGTATTGCAGGGGACTTTCCTAACATACAATTTCACGGACACAACGCACATTGTTTGAGTCTGGGACTCAAACAACCATTTGTGGATCACACAAAAAGTTGTTCTGTGTGCGAAATGAACCCACAACACTCTGGTGGGAGGTCGTGCAAATATACCTAACGCAAACCCCGCTGCCCGTGGAGACAACAGAGCAGTGTAGAACTCTCATCCACAAACCCAGGCGCTGTGCACCATATCCGCCCATACTCCTGCAACTCCTCTGTTATAAACTAGCCTATTGATTTGAAATAACTAGCCAATAACGTATCTAGCAATAATATTATGGTTATTGCATAGTTATAGTCATACGCGTTCCAACTTACGTACAAAGAACGTTCTTACCAATGATAAATGTCCACAATAAAAAAAAAACTTTCATCGCAACACATATTTTGCTTATAGACACAATTAATGGCGGCGCAGCTGGCACCTATAATTCATCGGATTTTCTGTAGTCGATGCATGCTTTCCTTTTTATCGGAAAGTGTTTGCATATAAATTATTCAGATACATTAAACATATTGTGAATTGAAAACAATGCTGAGGCTACACATATTGGAAATATTAATAAAATAAAATCAAAATTATGTACTATGTTTTTATAACGGAATAAAAGTATATAATAATTAAAATACTTATAAGATTGGAAACGAAAAAGCATGGAGCAGATTATTGATGCACTAATAGCGTGCATTATTATTTTTTTATTTTGTTATTCTTTTCGGCTTTTTAGGATTATGCCCTTCTTTTTTTTTCACAATTTCATGCATTGTCATCCACTTCTGAGCTATAGTCCAAATTTTAAATATCTGGCTCATCGGGTAGTTAGTTTAAAATCAACTATAAAATTCCACCCGGACAGAATATAAGAAAGCGCGTTAATAAAAACATAGTAAAAAGTTAGGTAGCAACCCTAATGCTTAGTTTTCTAGCTCAATTACCTCATGGGATATAATTTCAGTGAGTCATAAATATTTGAGTCCGTTTGTTGAATATTTTTAGTCTTATACTAAAAGGTCTTGATCAATGTCTTTGAAATACAAATAATGTAGATAAAATAATTATATTAATTTAAGTGGAGAATTTTAAATTATCTAGTGGTAGAGCCTTGTTTATCCCAGATCAAGCCAGCCTGAATGGCTTGATCGAGGAAATTTTGTTCATTTTTGTGTATTCCATCTCCCAACTCAACTTATCTTCTAAAATATTTATACGCCCTTACCATGGCACATACATATTCAGGGAGGAAAACTGGGCATTATGTTATAAATATAAACAACCAGCTACATATAAACTAAACGGATACGTAACTTACGCAAGGTAAATATATATGTATGTGTAGCTCTCCAGAAAGTTTCTAAGGATCGCACCCAACTTCATTATGAATTTATATTCACTCAATAGCCCTTACTTTTGGGAGCGGCTCTACTTCGTCCCTCAGAAGTTTGGAACAGTCATGGAAGGTTTAGTGTTCCTCGAGGACTTATAATTTAAACGCGTGTGAATAAAGAAGTACAACTACATATTCTTGATGAAGGATTTTAACACAATTTCCTACCTTCAACAGAAAAAAGTTAAAAGCTATTAATATTTAAAATCTAGCCTTTGACCGCGTCTCCACATGCCGACAAAAGCTTGTTTTTAAGTTAAATTTCCGGTTCCCGATATAGTAGCGGAATATAACGTATATCAGATATTAAGTCTAATCAAAAACTATCAAACAACAAAGTTTTATTAAAATCCGTTTAGTAATTTTTGCGTGATATAGAAAAAAAAAACAAACGAATAAACAAACAAACAGATAAAAAAACTGAAAATACTAATAATTACAATAACTAATTGTGTTCAGAGACAACAGCATTTAAAGAATAGCCTTTTAAGGCGGGAAAACAATTACCTCTGTCATTTGTGGAGCACTAAATAAACCACCGCGTGCCGTCTCTCCGCCTTGACTAGCAGACCACTGGAACTGTGTGACATTAATGGTCCACCTTAAAATGCCTAATACTAATATACTACTCTGTCAAGAAAATACCGGGAAAACATCAATAATACACAAAATTTTTGTTATTCATCCAAATTTATTTTATCACCTTCAAAGTATGCTCCTTCAGAAACGATAGACTTACGCCAACGAATAATCCAATCATCAAAACATTTTTAAACACTGTTTCCGGAATTAAGTTCAGTTCTCGCCGCGAATTCTCCTTTATGTCTTCTACCGATTGAAAACGGGTGCCACGAAGTGATAATTTCGTTTAGGAAAAAGAAAGAAGTCGGCTGGAGCCATATCTGGTGAATATGGTGGTTGCTAGATGGTATTTGTTGAGTGTTTGGACAAAAATTCATTCACAATGATGGCCTTGTGTGAAGGCGCAATATCGTGGTGCAAAATCCAAGAATTTTCATTCCACAAATCTGGCCTTTTTCGTTAAATTTGCTGTCTTAAATGCCGCATAACGCTGAAATAATATTCTTTATTTACCGTTTGACCTTCTGGCAAGAATTCCAAGTGCACAACACTGCGATAGTCAAAGAAAACAAACAACATGACTTTGACTTTTGATCGACTTTGGCGTGGTTTTTTCGGTTTCGGATCAGTTGGAAGTCACCACTCCGAAGCTTGTGGACTAATTTGCATGTCAAACTCGTAAACCTAAGTCTCGTCACCAGTAACAATGCGTTTCATGAATGTTCGGTCAGAATTGACTCGTTCTAGCATGTCCTCAGCGACTCTCATGCTATTGAGTTTTTGGAGAAAATTCAGGTCTTTTGGGACTAGCCGAGCGGAAACATGTTTCATACCCAAGTGATTATTTAAAATGGTACGGATTGACTCGTGAGACACAGAAAGTTCAGCGGCTATCTCTCTCAAAGTTGAATGAGGATTTTCAGTCACTATTTCCTTTACTTTTGCAATGTTAACTTCAGTTGCAGACGTTGATGGCCTACCAGAGCGAGGCAAATCTTCCATCACATCTCGACCGCTTTTAAACGATTTGTGCCACTCATAAGCACGTGTTTTCGATAAAGTCGATTCACCGTAAGCCTTCTGTAACATTTTCAGTGACTCCGAACACGAAATTCCATTGGCCATACAATATTTAAGACAAACTCTTTGTTCGATGTTTTTGTCCATTATGAAATTCACAATACGCACTAGATATGATAAAACTAAAAATCGAAAGAAGAATCGTCTTATATTAAAAATAATGATATTAGATACAAAAAATAATCTTCATAAATCTTCCTGAAAAAGGCAAAATTTTGCTGTAAATAATTTAAGAATAAAAGTGCATTTTGTTAAAGTATTCAAATTTATTCTTGTTTGATATAAATTTTACATGACTGTACTTAATACCTAAAATGTATCGTAATCTATTCAAGCAATAGTTTGTTTGGTTGAACACATTATAGTAAGTACCAGGTGAATTGAAAAATTTATTTGAATTGTATGTTTGTGTATATTGACTAGGGTTTTATTTAATACTGCGCTGTGCTAGAAATATACAAGTGGGAAAGATTGAAATTTACCATCATCAATTACGGCAATAGCTAACAGACCTTTACTTAGTTGGCTATGGCCATCGTGATATACGTTTAAGAAATATGTTTCTTAACCGTCTATCACGATGGTTAGTAAAGCGCCCTATTTCTAATACTAAATTATTCATAGCCTTGAAGGCTCTCGCTAAGTACTACGTAAATGCAGGGACGCTGAAACTTATTTTGTGGTACAGTACTGTTCTTTCATTAGTGTTACACTTTTATCAAGTGTGCAAATTGCTACTTCACACCTAAAATAAAGAGGATTTCATAGTGTAATATTTTCTGTTGTATATTATAACTTATGAAAAAAAAAAATTGGGTATGCAAAAAAGAGCATGAGAGTAAAATATATGTGATGAGAATCTGTAGAGTGCGGCTGACTGACCGCATTCGTAACGACGACGTAAGAGAGCGAGTAGGTATGAAAGAGAGTATTGGTGTAAAGATGCGAAAGGGAATGCTCCGATGGTTCGGACATGTGGAAAGAATGCCGGACGAGCGACTGGTTAAGAAGATATACAATGCGAAAGTGGAAGGATGTAGGTACAGGGGGAGACCGAGACTCACCTACCAAGACCAAATCGGTCATGTATTGAAGGAAGGTGGAGTCAGGAGTCCCCGAAACCGGCGAGCATGTATGAAGAGAGTTATGAATGTTGAGGAAGCGAGAGATGTATGCAAGAATAGAGCCTCTTGGCACTCTGTTCTCTCTGCCTACCCCGCAAGAGAAATAGCGTGATGATAAGTAAGTAAGTAAGTACAAGATCTCTTCCCTCAAGGTTAAAAAGAAGTCGATCTGTAGAAAAAATAATGACTTTCACTCGCATCTGCTTAGAGTAGAAAACCGACCCGAATACAATTATTAGTACCTATAATAATATGAGTCACAAAGTTAAGAAGGCAGAATTTATTATATATTAAATAAAACCTGAATTTAGTTTTATAGTATAAATTTAAAAGTGAGTTTGTTTGTTTAATAGGTACGTATGACATGCGAAACAGATACGTGGTCTCTGAATGTTGGCCTTGTCTCTACCTCGCTCAGCATGCCCTGGAGCAGGCTATTCTCGGTATTTCTCTACCTGATCGAATGCGTAATAATGGAGATCCGTAGGAAAATGGGACTAATTGACATAGCCACCGGGTTCATCCTCTTAAAATCATTAAAAGCTGTAAAACAAAAGAAATATTACTCATTTTATTAGAAGTGTATAATCCACGATTAAACAAAAAAAAAATGGGGATATGGATGTATGAACAAAGTTCTGGTACAGTTTCATTATAATAAAAAAGCAAAATTTCATCGAATTCAGTTTAGCAGTTTTTACACGCTAAGCAAAGAAATGAACAGAGAACCTGATAGACAAAGCCAGATACAGATACTCATAAATAGGCTAATGTTCTCAAATATATTTTTTTTTTACAGACACATATGTTTGTTATAGTTTTGACTAATATATAAAATTCTCGTGTCATAGTGTTTGTCGCCATTGTCCTCCAAAACGGCTAGACCGATTCTTATGAAATTTTGTGTGTATATTCAGTAGGTCCGAGAATAGGATGATATTTTTCATACCGCATTTTTTTTTAATATTTTGGACACAAATTTTTATTTTTTTATGATTCGGTATATACATAGCACCATGCCTGTATTCCCTGAAGGGGTAGGCAGAGGTGTATTCACCCACGACTCGCCAGCTATGTTTAAGTCCCACGTAATAGGGGGCGAGCTTATTGACGTCTACCGGGCACATTTCCAAACTCCGGGCGGCTACTGAGAATTTTTCTTTTTTTTTACGAATAACCTCAATAACACATAATCTTATTCGGTATATAAGTTAGTTATTTTTTTCTACGCTAGAAATTCCCTAAAAATAATATGAATGATAAATGCCCTAAAATGATAAATGTCTAGAAATAATTTATATTTATGGCAAAACAACATTTACCGGGTCAGGTAGTATTGTAATTGTTTAAAATTACAAAAAGTTCTAACGCAATTAAACATTAAAGCAAAAAAATTAAGTATCTAAACCTATACATTCACGCGACGCTTTCTCGCACAAAATGAGTACTTTGCTTACAAAGGGTGTCAAATACGGTGCACGTACTTAAGGTACGTACCTATTTAACATAATAAATAATACAGAAGCACTTGCGCCTGATTTATGTGTCTTATGTTCTTTACAGAACCTTAATTGAATAAAGAGGTTGATACCGCACAATTTAGAATTTTAGAAAGTAACAAAATCATCTTCTCGTATAAAAATATATAAATAATGTTGATTTGCATAAGTTGAATTAACCAGATTTATCAATAGTGTGATGTTTTAAATATATTATATATTAAGAGAACCTTAACTTTTTCAGGTAACGTCGTTTTGCATTCAAAGCCGGCTTGGCTTCGGCTATCGGGCTAATGGATTCTGCTATTTTAAACTTTTAACGATCTTTACCTAGAAGTAATGTTTTACAAAACACCTCAGGCAAATGGTTCCTACGTTTTACTCAAAAAAGTTCAATTTGTTCGCTTTGTTATACACCTACAGAAGTTCGTAAAAGTGTAGTTTATATTATAGGAATTTAACAAAGGAATAACTTGTCAGTTAGAAACTTCGATATGGAAGCTGTGTTGTAAATTTTAAAAAAGTGGGGTCACTTTTTAATTTACCTACATGACATTGACATCTATTGTGGTTTAGAGTTGTTTATCATATTAAAGCATACGCTACACGCCATAATATAATTGGTAGAAAAGGACCAAAATTATTTGATCCTTGGAATTTTCACAAATTTATTTTGATAAAATCCTACTAATATTAAGAATATAGAAGTTTGTAAAGATTTTTGTTATTTGGATGTTTATTCGCTAGTAACACTGACTAAACGGATTTGTATGAATTTGGTAGATAGAGATTTATGCGGAAAACACCAATAGTTCCCGTAAGATATGTTTGTTTTTATGTTTACATAAACGAAATCTGATATATAAATAAACTATGGCTTGTGTAGACGTAATACTTTTATCCAGATACAAAGTTTTTGTGGATAAGCCTAAATAACTTAATGGATTTGAACTTTCAAGTCCACATCGATGGTAAAGACTATTAAGGAATAAGGTATTTGATTGTTCACGCTAATGAACCGTAAATATCCAACTATTTCTTTTTATTATTTTATGTTATTATTATACTGCAATAATATTTATAATATATGTTCACCTTCTATAAACAGCTTGATTTCGAGAGCAGATAATTCGAATATACTCCTAAATAAGACTGATAACATTATAAAACTTCAAAAATTTAAAGAATTTCCTAAGCCCGTGTTGTTTAGCACAGTGACACCACTGAAACTTTTATGTGATTTTATATAGACAATTCTTTATTACATCTTGAGAGTAGTGTAGTGGCATTTATACTTAATATTATTTTCATGCTTTGGACAAATTTCAACTTATTCAATAAGCACAGCACACCTTACATTTAAGGTAATTTATTGAACCTTATTTGATTTCTAATTGCGTATTTATTAGTACAAAATATAACTGCAACTAAAATGTCTCATTCAAATATTCACTCATATGCAGATTGAATTTGATTGAAGGCAATAACCTTTAAAGTTTATGCTCACGAACACAGAATCTAGTAAATCGTAGTTATTCGTGTAATAAATTACATTAAAATATACAAGCTCCCTGTATACTGAAACCAAACCGTCTAGCTGATTAATTACCCAGGTTGCCTTGTGCTACACAAGCAGGAAAAAATTCTAAACAAAATTCAGCGTGATAATATAATTGATCATGGTCTTTTATTTATTTTTATAGTTTAAAATGTTACTGAAAGACCTTTAAAATTGTATTTAAAAAAAATACACAATTATTATTATAACTGGATTGACGACCTCGTCAAAACCAGCCGCTTTTGTAGACTGCAAAGGATTGCTCATCATAGAGTTCACTTAAAGATGCCTTTATTTAGCAGTGAATGAATAAAGGCATTATAGATAATTCAGGGTCCCCTTACTTCGAAGTTAAAAGACAATCAGACTTTAGATCAGCATCTTTGTTGGCAGGCCACTGGAACTATGTCACATTCCTTCGGTGGTGTATTGTCTATTCTGACAGTCGTTACAGGTTGTCAATCTAACTACGGTCTTTTTCTTCGGTCGCTAGTTGCCCTCTTAGTTGGGTCGTGGAGATCAAAATGGGCATCCCTCTCCTTACTGGTGGATTAGCTAAAACCGGTGGGACCAGATTGGAAGCTCACCCCGAGAACATTTGGCATGAGGCTTGGGAGATGTTGATTGAATATTTATTTTATTTGACATTTTCCATCATGTATCTTCGATTAGCAACGTCTTAGTAAACATTTTAATATTAATATAATTAATTTTAATATTTCCAACACTGTAAATAGCAACAAAACTCTGGATACTCTCTATAGGTAGGTAGTCTATTGATAATATATTTTAACATCGTCCCTATTTCTTATACACACACATATACAAACAAACATAGACAAAAAAACACACACACACACACATACACACACACACACACACACATACACACACACACACACACACACGCACACACAAACACACTGCACAACATGTATTCAGAAAAAAAAACACCATGAAAATCCATTATCATTCTAATGGACCATTCATTTACATTACTTGTACTAACCACGATATTTTAAGAATTTGTCTTATAAATCCCTGAAGTTGATAAAACTACTGTAGGTATTTATATATGTTTTAGAAATGAACATCAGTTTAAATTATAACTTTCTGTGCGTGTAAAACCTAAAATTTGTTTTAATGTAACATTAATTACAACATTTTCGTTATTATTATCTGTCGCACTAAGTATTATACAATGCGAAAATGGAAGGATGTAGGTACAGGGGGAGACCGAAACACCTACCTAGACCAAATCGTTCCTGTATTGAAAGAAGGTGTAGTCAGGAATCTTCGAAACCGGCGAACGTGTATGAAGAGAATTATGAATGTTGAGGAAGCGAGAGATTTATGCAAGAATAGAGCCGCCAAGAGACTCCGTTTTCTCTGCCTATACCACAAGGGAGATGACGTGATGATAATTAAGTAAGTACTAAGTATTTTCCACAAATCCATGTAAAAACAAACAAAAATAGAGTGAACTTACAATAAAATGTTAACTGTAGCTATTAAATCATTAAATTATCTGTTAAACGTTTAAATATGAAAAATAGAATATAAATTAGTAGTTGATATTGGTAGATTAATTTCAGATGAAGTCAGTAAAAAAAAATTTTAAAAAAAATTACTATGCCATAGGATTTCATTACCTTTCATCCCCTATTTTTTACGAGACGGTAAAAAAGTCATCCATTAATGAATATACCGAATATAATTTGTCTCTATAAAACTAATTTTATGTTAGGGCTGTCAGCATAATAATTTGAGTCACATTTTTATTACCTAAGTCACCTTTTCTTGCTTTCATTGCATTCATATTTAATATCATATAATCTACGAAAAGCACTAAACTCCTACAGTAGGTACTTAGGTACTTGTGATAAAATAAAAATATAACAAATTCAGCGTTTCATAAGATGAACCCGTCTTGAGTTCATCTCAGTCTTGATCGGCTGGAATTTATAATGACACTTTGCATATATCGAGCGCAAAACTTAAGTCGCAGACTATTTCAATGGGATAAAATATGAGGCAGTAGCCATGCACGGGGTCATTGATTGATAGAGAGAGCCACGGGCTCACCTGATGGTAAGTGGTAACCGTCGCTCATGAACTTAACTATACCAAGAGTATTGTCAAGCCGCTGCGCACCATTTCATTTCTCAGGTATAAAAATGAAAGAATAAACGACTATCTTCTGCTACAGCCAATGACGTGCTTCATGACCGGTCATACAGGAGACGGTAGTACCGACCCGTTCGGACCCGATAGCTATTGAGTACTCTCACCTGGTACCCAGTCGTACCACCAGTAATACAATGAGTGATAATTGCTTACTTCCCTTAGGGCGGATTCAACCAAACTCGAATGTATGCAAGAATAACTATACCGAGAACAATCTATTCCACGATTTTATTCTCTAGATAATCAACAGTCGTTTTTCCACGCAATCTGACGTATAGCTATACTTCGAATAGCTATTCGCGAATAGTGAAGTGAATGTAATACCCAGCAAAAAGCAGTTGTTCTGTAAACGGGACGGTGTATAGCTTAACTCGTCTCAACTATTATCTGTCGTATTATAGCGTTAGAATGTAGCTGTCACTGTATAGTTTAAAAGTTTCTAATGAAAGTGCACAAAACAGCACAAAAGAGATGACGCCATTTTTTTATTCTTGGATAAACTCCTTATTCGATGCTTATCGGTGGTATAGTGACTATTCCCGAATAGGCTTGCTATTCTTCGAATTGTTGTTGGTAAAACGTTGTTGGTAAAATTGATTTATTCTCGAGTAAGTAGCGATTTATTCTAGGAATAAAATTTATTCTTGTTTGGTCGAATGCGCCCTTAGTCGCCTTGTACGGCACCTGCGGGAAAGAATGGGGGGGACAAAATAAAAATATGTAATAAATTATTTTTAAGATTAAGTATCTTATCCATCACGTTGATTACAATTCACTGTAGGTATAGAACAACTTGCAGCTGGTATTATAAGAATATAAAATTTATGCTGGTTTTATTTGCAGTAGGTTCTTAGGTCTGTATATTATTATCTACTTAAATGATTTCACATCTGTATAGGTTTTATCTTAGATTTCATTGTTTTTTTTATAGTCTGCCAAGGGCAGGCTTGAGTGTATGTATTTTCTATTATTATTTGAGTGTATGGGCCGAGTGGCATAAACGTTGTACAATAGAATAATCAATACACTTACGTTGTCGTAACCTTGTGCCAATCTCATACTTTGATTATTCTATTCTACTTAGCCACTTGCCTAGAGGGCTGCCTCTGAGAGGGGTACACAACGGATTGTTACTTATTTGGAAATAGCCTTCTGTTATCCCCTTTCGACCCCGTGAAAAGGAGACGTCGTGGATTAAAAAATAGGCTAACAAAAATAGTTATATAAAATACTTGCAGGTATTTGAAACTTAGTTAACTGAAAAGTATTAATTGAATGATACTTACAAATGTAATTCACCACATTAAATCAATTTAATTTCTTGGATATAAGTTCCATCCATCCATCCATCAGTCGTCTACTGCTGGACATAGGCCTCCCCAAGACAACGCCACAACGTGTGTTTCGCTCATATGGGGGATAGTGCCGTAATTGCCACGCTTGGCAGGTGGGTTGGCGATCGTAGTGGATGTTGTTAATACTCGAGGGAGTGCTGCTGCCCACTCCTCCGATATTCCCTCAGTCGGCTCTTATGACTCCCATGGTTGGAGAGGGGTGGGACAATTCTAAAGCCGGCCCCACGCGGCACATATATGATATAATGGATATAAGTTACTTTAATGTAAATGGTTTTTGGTTGGTTAATGTTTTAATGTAGAGTAATAACTAAATCGCCGCAATGACACTAAGAAAGCCATGTGATATCGTTTTTGTTGACTACCGTCGAGGAACCAAGGCTTTTTTCGAGATAAAAGCACCGTATTTTAATATTAATATATCTGAGATTAGCATAACTCATGTGCAACATTTTTTACATGTAAGCATAAACTTAACTAGCGAAATACAAATAGACATAGGGTAATTGCGCTTGGTAGTTTATTTGTAACACGTGATTTAAACTGCGACGCGGTAACGCGACACCGCACCTATTCGTTTAAAATGAACACAAAAAGGTGAGGCGTGGCCAATTTAAACGTCGAGAATCGGTCATGCAAAGAGCGGTCACTGTGAATGTTAAATAAAGATTCGTTTAAAGAAAAATAGTTAAAATTACAAATAGTTCTTATTATACATATATGTTTCAATTCAATGACGGGCCTCGTGGCGTAGTTGGTAGTGTAACCGACTTCCGTGCACGAGGTCATGGGTTCGATTCCTAATCAGGACAATTATTTGTGTGATGAACACAGATATTTGTACTGCGTCTGGATGTTTTCTATCTATTATATGTAAGTATTTACAAAAAAAAAGTAATATGCGAGTATATATTATATCCGTAATCCAGTACCCATTGTATTGTGTTGTGTATTGTAAACGCGGGCTATTTTTCCGCAACTCGACGTCGTATGTGCGCCTATTTTGCGTGACGGGTTGCTGGCACTACTCTTGCCAACCCAGCATCACCAGAAAGCCTAGCAGACCCTTAACGTTGCCGACGACCTCTGGGAGCGACCTCGGAGAGCCGAGGTATAGTGCCCGGTATTCCGCCACCCCCGGACATTCAAGGATGACGTGGGCGGCCGTTTCGTCTGCCTCCATGCAAGCTCTGCAAAGAGGACTATCAGTAACACCTAGAGAAAATAAGTGTTTATTCCATAAAGCATGTCCAGTAATGGCTCCCATTAGGAGCCGGAGCAGAGGCCTCTTCAAACGCCGCAGCTTTAGTGACAATCCGGGGTAGATTGTCGGAAGGGCCTCTCTGGCTTGCCTGCATGTACCTAAGTTAGACCAGTATTCTTGGTGTTCTACCTTGGTGTTTCGTCGTAGTGTGTTTCGGAGCCAAGCGAACGGCAGGGGTAGAATGGGCTCAGGTCCTTCCACTATCATCTCCGAACCCCCCCTTGCCAATTCATCGGCAGCGTCATTACCGCGTGAGTTGCTGTATCCTTTGATCCACTGTAGGGTTATATCGTTGTCGATACATACCTGTGACAGTATACCTTTGAAGGGCCTGTAGGACTGATCGGCTATCAGAGAGTATACGGATTTGTTGGTTCTTTACCTTTCTAGAGTCGATTGCATACGCTGCCATTAAGATGCCCTTACTTTCTGCCTGGAAGACCGTGTTATGAGCTCCTAATGGTGTAGATATCTGAATGTTCAGGTCCTCGGAGAATACACCCACACCAGTACCTGACCTTGTTTTAGATCCATCTGTGAAGATACTCATCTCTCTTGGGTTAAGACCTTCACCCGGTTGTTCTTGCAATTGTATCTTATACTTCTTGTCAAATACAAACTGCTTGGGTATCCTGTCGGTCACCGCTGCCATGAGCGGCTCCTTACCTATTACCTCACTGAGGATTTCGGTGTGCGGTACCCTTGCTAGTCTCCAGAGACTCAGGTTTTTAAGCCTTACCGCTGTAGCTGCTGCCTCTTGTTTTATGAACAGATGCAGTGGCGGCAGGCCAAGAATAGCTTCCAGAGCAGCAGTTGGAGTTGTCCTCATGCATCCCGTGGCCGCCATACAGGCCAATCTCTGGAGTCGTTGTAGTTTAGCTATGACAGTGGATAATTCGGTCCGTGGCCACCACACCACCGCACCGTAGCTAATCATTGGTCGGATTACCACCTGGTATAGCCATAGAACGATTTTAGGGTCTAGGCCCCATCTTTTACCTATCATTCTGCGGCATTGCCAAAATACGACCGTAGCTTTATCTATTTTACTATTTAAATGATTACTCCAGTTTAACTTACAGTCAATAATTACCCCTAGGTACTTAACCTGTGTTGATAACTGGAGTTCTGTTTTGAATAATTTGGGCAGTCGGTAGTTGCCCAGGTTGCGTTTGTTAGTGAACATCACCATTTCCGTCTTTTTTGGATTGACTGTTAGTTCGTTGATAGTACACCACCGTTCCACGATGACCAGCGTAGAGCGTGTAACGTCGCATACTGTACTTGTACTGTTGCCGCGTGTCAGTATCACCAGATCGTCGGCATAACCAACCGTATAATAGTGATTGTTGTTCAGTGTAGCAATTAGATCATTTACCACTAAATTCCACAGTAGCGGTGAAAGCACACCTCCTTGAGGGCATCCTTTGGCCACCAGTGCCTTGTGTGTTCCGCCTGTGCTAAGCTTAACGATCCTTTTGCTTAACATATTATCTATCCATTGGATCATAACTGCATTTGCTCCATGTCTTTCAAGTGCTGCAGTTATGCTAGTAAATTTGGTCTTGTCAAAGGCCCCCTCGATGTCTATGAAGGTGCCTAGACATATAGACTTGCTTGAAATCGCTTCTTCAATTTTGCATACCACTGCATGAAGTGCCGATTCTGTAGATTTACCTTGACAGTAGGCGTGTTGATGCGGGTGCAGGGGGGCGCCTAGTAGAACCCCCTCCCTCAGGTTCCTATCGCACAACCTCTCCAGTGTCTTCAACAGAAAAGAGGTCAAGCTGATAGGTCTGTAGGATTTGGGGTACGAGTAATCGCTCTTACCTGGCTTGGGTATGAAGATCACCTTGACTTCTCTCCAACTTTTCGGCACGTACCTGTGAGCAAGACAGGCGGCCAGAATAGTGGTGAGTATTTGAATGAGTTCCTCCCCGCCCCACTTCAGCAAGGCAGGGAAAATTCCATCCAGGCCAGGTGATTTGTATGAATTAAAGCTGTTAATGGCCCACCGTACTTTCTGTGGGCTAACTACATCAAGTGTTTGGTGCCATTCTGCTTCAGATGGGATGACCTCCTCATCTGTCCAGCGGACTGTCTGCACCATCTCGCAGTCGGGGAAGTGCGTCTGTACTAAGATGTATTCCGCTTCCTCCCATGATCCAGTGAGGGTATCGTCTGGCTTGCGTAGGGATCCCAACGTAACCGTGGGCTGGTTACAAAGAACCTTACTTACCCTGTTAGCCTGTGCTCCATTCTCTATTTCGGAACAGAAGTTGCGCCATGAGCACCTGCTTCTGTACCTGAGACGCTTTTTGTACCTAGACTTAGTTGACTTATAATTATCCCAGTCCTGGTCAGTACCTGTGTTCATTGCTCTGTTGAGTTGTCGCCTCATCCTTTTCCTGAGTCTATCCAGCTCGGGTCCCCACCAGTCGGCTTTTTTGCCTCTACTGGGCGGTGGAGTGGACAAGGGACACGCCTGGTGATAGCAATCCAGCATGGTATTTGTGAGGACGCTTACCTGCCTCTCTATTTCTGCAGCACCTTCCAGTTTTGTGGGAACCTCTGTCTGCACCAGGGCTAGGCACATTTGTTCCGCGTACCGGATACGATCCGTTCTGCGGGGGTTCCTCCACGGGGTTGCTGCGATTGTCTTTACTTGAATATCGAATCGAATCCACCTATGGTCTGAGCATGATAGATCTTTTGATACATGCCAGTTCGAGATGTGATTCGAAACCTCTTCGGTTGCCAACGTCAAGTCAATGATTGTCTTGCTACGTCTGTTTACAAATGTCGGTTCTGAGCCTGTATTAAGTATATTAAGGTCAGTTGTGAAAAGGTACTCAACAAGTTTCTTACCTCTTTCGTTACTTGTCTTCATCCCCCATAGGGGGTGGTGTGCATTTGCGTCAGTGGCCACGATAATTTCGAGCCCGGTCTCTTCGCAGTAGGTGATTAGCCGTGTCAGCTCGTGGGGTGGCGGATCATCAGCCTCCGGCATGTACACGGATGCAATACCGCCGCCTCCTGAAGGCTTGAATCCGGCGCCCCGTGCACTACAATGGCGCACAGGTCTCTAGAACAGAAACTCGTTAAGGGTTGCGCGTGTATATTTCTAGACATGTAAATACAGGCTCGGGGATTGTCCGGTCCTGTTTGTGCAATAAGCTTACCTCCGATGTTCCGGAGTCCGCAGACGGTGCCATTCCTGACCCACGGCTCCTGGATCAGGACTATGGCCGTGTCGTTGACCTCCAACCATTTCCGGATCTGAGCCGTCGCGGTTTCGCTGTGGTGGAGGTTGGCTTGGAGGATATTACAAAGCGGAGAAGGGGGTAACACTGTTAATGTCATCCTCCTCCGCCAATCCTCCCTCCGCCTCCTCCTCACCTATGGCCAGCTTCTCCAGACCCCGGGCGCAGTCCCCCCCAGCCTCCGAGGGATCACGAAGAAGTTCTTCCTCGTACCCCTCAGAAGCAGGAGCAGTCCGCACCGACGTCTGAGACCCGGGCAACACCTCCACTCCTACAGTGCTTGCCTTGGTCCCCACGGAAGTGTCCATAGGTTCGGATTCAGCAGGTGCCGTGTTTTCCCGAGAGACGGTGTCGCTGGGTGGTGGGTATTCCACGTACCTGCCACGCGGTCCTTGGAACTTAACGTACACCGAGCCTAGCAAAAGCCAAGCCGGCGTTCGCGCTCTACAAGGACCGCCACGACCGTCTCCGGTACACTAACAACAGCAAACGTGTCCGTCTCCTGTCGCTCCGTCTTGTGGAGTAACCACTGGTCGATCTGCGCCCAGGGGTTCTGGTACCGAAGTGTTCGCGCTACGGCGCGGAAATCTTCCCAGATCCCCGGGAACAGTACGCCACAGCGTACTCTACGCTGTAGCTCACTCTGGCGTTTCACGGTGACCTTGTCCCCTGTAGACAGGGTCATAGTCGCCGTGCACCGCCTGAGCCATGCCAACGTAGCCTGATCCTCACACCATAGCCGTAGGGCACCGTTGGATAACAACGGCTTTCCCCGGAATAGTGGGCCAGAGGATTGGCTATTGCTAGGCTGCATGGCTTCCTGCATCAGCAGTGCCTGCAGCTGTTTCTGCACCTCCTCAGACAGCTGCGGAGTGAGGTGACCTGAGGTCACTGTGGTAACAGCAACCAGCAGGTGCGCCTTCAAAGCATCCGCATACGCCATCTTCGGAGTATCCCCCGTAGGCTCGAGTCTCAGCCTCTTGGTCTCACCTCGCGGAGAGATGGTCTCATCCGGGCGATTCCTTTTGGCCGAAGCTCGAGATTCCGGGATTGCGGTCGTTGCAGGCCTGTTCCTAGCCCTTTTCCTTGCACGGCCGGCGCGGCGTGCTACTGGGGTTCCAGCGGCTGCCTTCGCCGGCTCTTGCTTGGAAGCACCTGGTTGTTGTTTAGGCGCTGGGGCTGTTGTGTTGTCCAATGCAGCTCGCCTCTGCCTGGACTTGCGACGCTGTTTTTTATTCTTGTGCGTCTTCCACTTAAAGTCCGGCACTGTCCAACCTGCATCGAGCAGCGCGGATGTAGCGTCCGTTAGGGGTACCGCTGGTGTCCGCTCCGGTTCAACGGGTTTCTCCATTGACGGAGCGTACTCCTTAACGGCTCCCTCGGCACTAAGTGTTGGCTGGGTTCGGTCATGAACCTGCCCCGAGCCCGTCGGTGTCGTCAACGTGCCGGGTGTTCGAGGCGCCGGGATCCCAGCAGCCTTTTTACCCGGCACGGACTGGTTTTTACGGGGGGGGCACTGTGGAAACAGCACCGCCACTCTGCTTGGTGTATCGAGGCACTGTGGAAACAGCACCTTCTTTGTGAGCAGTGTTAGTGAGTGCAGTGTTAGTGAGTGCAGTATTTGTGTGTGTCTTGTTTGTGTGTGTCTTGTTTGTGTGTGTCTTGTTTGTGTTATGTGATGTGTTCGCGCCTTTCCGGGCCACTTTCGCGTCCCTCAAGGCATGTGTGGGTGGGGTAGGCACTGTGGGAACAGCACCTCCCATTTGTATGGGGAAAGTGGAGGTGTCGGGCACAGCGTGAGCCGCACTGTCTCCTCCGTGTGTTTGGGTGCCTGTGGGGTTAACCTCAGGCGCCCGTGGGGTTTGGGATCTGGTTTTATCCATACGACGTGATTGTTTATATTTCGTCTCTCGAGCTTCCCACCCTCCACGGAGCCCGCACCTTTGGGGATGTCACTTTGGACACCAGGACTACCCGAGAGATATAGACACGGTTGGTTGGGATTCATGCGCGACATCGGGAGCTGCAGACATATGGCCGGGGGCACCGATCCTAGTACCCCCAGTGGTTCCACACGCCCTTGCCCCGTCAGCATGGCCGAACCCCATGCCCCCCCAGAGGACCCCCCCGTGTCTCGCCTGCGGCCCGTACCCTCCTCAACCATACGGGCCGCGTGTCCATTCCCCTATAGTGGCTAGCTACAGGGGTACCGTTTAGCCAGAAATCCGGACCAAAGAGTGCGTGTTGTCTCCCGGAAGTATCAACCCCGACCCTGTTCGACTCAGCCCTCCAGGACTCCATCTTCCTCGCGTACGGCGATCAACTGCGCAGGACCAACGCAGGTGGGTGCTGTGTGCTTGTGCGAGCGTAGTAACTATATAAACTGCATAGATAAAGGGGCAATATTTGTGGTTGGTGCCTGCCCTTAGCACGTTAAACATATAAAATATATACCTAAAGATATACTATATCTGTATAAATACCATAATAAACCGTCTTCGCACCCACACAAAGGCGGCTTTCTCTATACATAACGGAAGAAATAGAAAAGAAGGGACCATGTATACAGAGATATAATACTAATGAGTAAACTACATGAATATGATACATATAAAGACCCTCCCTATTTACCCGGGCTTGGGACCGGCGAGGCTTCGCAAACGGACCGTCTCTGTGGTCTGTCTCAAAAGCCCCGGCTAGGTTCCAGTCCAGTACCCATAGCACAAGCGTTAATCTTAGTTTGGGACCAGAGGGCGTTGTGTGAAATATACTTAAATATTTATTATTATTATAATTTAACATGTATGTATGCAGTGGATATATATATATCCACACATATATATATATATATATATCCTATGTCCTGCAGTGGACTTTAAAAGGCTGATGGATGGATGGATGATAATTTAACACCGTCATATGATGGTTATAGATTAAAATTAATGCAGTTTTAATAAATAAAGGATTAATTAAAAAGCCTTTTTTAAAACAAGCTGTATAACAGATTGTTTTGAAAAAGGCTTTTTAAGATGGTAGGGAAATTTTGTTTACCATCTTGGTGCGTCCTAAATGTGGAATTTAGAGTAATGTTATTTCATTTAAAAATTGGTTTGCCGTATTTTTCGAGTCCTCTATATTGGGCTCAGAATCATTGAACTTAGCTAAACATCTTCGATCATCAACATGATCGGAGCTAAACATGCATTGTTCTCAACAGCGAACATCTCAATTAATTGAGATAACAGCGTAAGTTAAAGCATATAATTATAAATGTGAAATTTTGTTTGTTTGGATGTTTAAATATTTGTCACTCGATACCTAACGTTAAAACGGCTTAGCATATTTGGATGATATTTGGCACACAGGTATCCCGGAAAAATGCTAGGTTCCTTTTGATCTATATTTTCAGCACTTGACAAGCAATGAGGAAAACGAAAACTTAAGTGCGAGCGGGAATCCAGCCTGCGTCCCTTCCAATCCGGGGAAGTTCTCTAATCCACTGAGCTACCGCACTACCTTTCGATCATACCCAATCTTCTCATCACATTTGTCTTAACGACCAACGCAGGTGGCGTTGGTCGTTAAGATCGGAACGCATTTGCATGCATTTGTTATTTATTAGTTTTAGTTAGTCCAATAGTAGTAGTTTTTTTCCAAAGTTTAATTTTGCAATTAAAATTCATACTATTTGATGGTGTGATTTTTTACACATATTGCTTTGTATTTTTAGCACTTGACATGCTCAGCTACTTTCAAGTACAAATTATTATTTGAGAATGAGGAAAAAGAGAACTTTAGTGCGAGCGGGAATCGAACCTGCGTCCCTTCCAATCCGGGGAAAAAGGTAGTGCGGTAGCTCAGTAGGTTAGGTTCCTGTTGGAAAAATAGCTATATATATACATACATGTTCCATAGTGTGAAGTGAGTGAAGTACACATATTATAGACTGTCATAAAAAAACTGTATTTCGGTCGGCGACGCAGCAAACTTTACATAATATATTATGTGCATTCCGGCTGCACTTTGTGGTGTTACAAGGACAGAACACGCCATTTGGAATCCTCAAAGCTAAATTGGACTCGGGTAACGGACACTTGACTCGTTCCGATCGACTTATTCCTTTCGTAACCACACTAAGCAGGAAAATGTTTCAAATTACAGCAGCCAAAATAAAGAGAACACTTTAATAAAACATGAATTGTAGTATTTCTGTATATTATATTGATGACATCTCGAAGCGTATAACAAAATTAAGAAATTTACTTGATCGGTTCTGTAAATATTTAAAAGATGTTCCAATTTAATTTGAAAATTTATGCTATTTCATAAAAATCAAGGCCATAATATATTATCATTTCGCTGAGGTTATTTTAAAATTGTACGAATTTTATGAGTTTTTGATATTATGAGTTTTTAACTCAAGGTATAAATTCAATAAAATAAATAATACGCATAAATAACACCCAATACCATATTTGTAATTGGAGGATTTTTCCTTATGTTAAAACAATTCTCAAACACGTTCAGTTTACAAGCTCCAGGGGTTTGACACCGAAGCTCCCGAGCCCGGCAAGCTTTGGACAATACAAATGTTGAAACAGCACATTTACAATACATTTTTCCTGTTATGTTATGCTACACTGGCCGATATCCGATTCGCGAAGCATCTTCGAGGCAAATCTTTCTTCTATTTGCAAGCAATATCTTTTATTGAAATTTCAGTTCAAACTATTTTCTAGTGAGTGGAATTATTTAAATTAATTTTTCAGTTTGTTTATAAAAATATTGTCAGCTTATCGAATACAAGTTTTGTACCAAGAACGTTATGTTTTATCTAAAATAAGTTTTACTACGCACATTATTGCGCAACGAATAAAGAGTATACTAACAAACATCAACTTAAAAATTAACAAATGTATAGAAGAATTTATTGTTAATCGAACAGAAATAATTAACATTAAATTCATTCTGAGTATCTAGGTAATGTTTCTTACGCTGTGGCTTAATTATATAATATTTATACAATAAATATTGAGCTCATACCTTGTTTGAAATCACGGTTCTTGTCTAAGTCAAAATAGCTTACTATATATACCTATCCAGTTGCAAATAATTTTATTTAACTTTATCACTCTCTAAAATATGATTTTGCTTTCTAAATGTTTAATGTCTAGAAGACAGATTTTATTTTTTTATACTATTCTGTGCTTGGCAATCTAGCATACGACCCACCTGATGATAAGCGGTTTTCGCAGCTTGTAGACACTAGCAACATAAGGAAAGGGATAGGATGTGGAGAGGAATAAAAATAAGGAGAGTAATGGAGGATTACGAGTGGTTTTGGACCTCCGGCACTTATATTAATTATTGGTTACTATAGTTCACAATTTAGAACTACTGTCTGATACCAGACTGATTTGGCAGAATTAAACTTTTACTATTTAAAAATTTTAAGAACACGCACGGTATGAATGATTCACGCTCCGCTGTGGGTACAATTATCAGTTTACTGGAAAACCATACTTACAGATTATATTTTACAGACCTTTATTATTGTTCGATGCAGTTAATAAGCTCTTATACTAAAGTATCAATGATAAAAAAAGGGCGTGCGCTCGATAAAAGCACGTGTTCTACACGACACGGGCATTACAGATAGATTTACGTCACGCGCGATGCCACGTGGAACACGGGATGTTTATATTTTAAAGTTTAAAGCCACCCTTATTTAAATGAAAATAATTTAAATACTTAAACTTAACAGCAATAACAAGTTAGAATAAAAATGTATATAAATATAATTTAAAGATACAATTGCTGATATGCTAATAACACAGGTAACGTAATAAAGAGAGCGTCGAAATTTTACGGTACATTTACGTTCATCCTCGTAGTTAGACGTAAATGTTTTATGTAATGTGCTACATATTAACTGCCTCTGTGGTGCAGTAGTAGTGTAATCGACTACTGATCATGAGGTCTCGGGTTCGATCCCCGGGTCGGGAAATGTTATTGAGATATATCGTAAAAAAAAAGAAAAATTTTCAATAGCAGCCCGGAGTTTGGAAATGTGCCCGGTAGTCGTCAATAGGCTCGACCTCTATTACGTGTGACTTAAACATAGCTGGCGAGTCGTGGGTGTGTAATACACCTCTGCCTACCCCTTCGGGGAATATAAAATTCTCGTGTCACAGCGTTTGTAGCCATTCTCCTCCGAAACAGCTGGACCGATTCTTATGATTTTTTTGTGTATATTCAGTAGATTTAAGAACAGGATGTAAATTATTTTTCATACCCCTAAGTGATAAAGGTGGTCCCACCCTAAAAAAGTTATTTTTTTTTTTGGGCAAAATTTTTATTTTAATTTTTTTATGATTCAGCATTAAAAAATACATACAACATATAATACTAAAATTTCACCATTATATTGCAACCCATATTTTTAATAGTATTGTTATTTTTATAATCCGTCATCGTTACATGCCTCTTTCACTCATATACCACATCCTCACACGCTTACAATAAGATTTTTTTTTTCTACGCTTGAAATTCCCTAAAAATTCTCTAGAATTTATATGGCAAAACAACGTTTGCCGGGTCAACTAGTATTAATATAATATGTATATACGTCGAAGTTCTTGGAGGATATATATCTAAATGGATATAATGTTATAAATGGATATATACATATCTGCTTAAGTATTTTTTGTCAACCTATTACCTACTGTTCCATTGAAGGTCATGGGCCTCCTCCTGTAAGAGTAAGAGAGTCTTAGTCTACTACACTGATCCAGTGCAAGTTGAAATATTAGGTCTTTACTTCTTTATCATCACGCCATCTCCCTTGCGGGGTAGGCAGAGAGAACAGAGTGCCAAAGCCTATTCTTGCATACATCTCTCGCTTCCTCAACATTAATAATTCTCTTCATACACGCTGCCGGTTTCGGAGACTCCCGACTCCACCTTTCTTGAATACATGACCGATTTGGTCGAGGTAGGTGAAAGAATCAATAAACTACCGATAAAATGGCGAAAGTGCATAAAAAACAATGGTACATACTTTGATTGATTCATTAAAATAATTTCATTTTACTAAATCGTTTTACTTTTTCTATACGTAACACCAATTTCATATATGTAAGGAACTATTATTTCGCAATCGTCTAGAAAATCTTTCAGACGTGCAGGATTTCTCAAAATCTTCCCTAAGAATGTAAGTATGTTGGCAATTTGAAATATGAAAACCTTATATAAATATCAAACGTATCTTTTTGTATTTCATTTTATCAACCATCTCATTAAATAACTTATCATATATACCAACAGATATCGTTACGTAGCACTATCACTATTATTATATCGAGACTCTCAGCCCAGCTGAATACGTAGTATTGTTGAGTATATAATAGTTAATTTTTAGGAATATAAAATAACATCATCATAAGTTTTACTTTAACTAATATAAGTTTAAAGTACAAATCTAAATTTGTGAATAAGGAAAGGAGTATTTTAGTACGAGCGGGAATCGAACCTGCGTCCCTTCCTTTCCTTTTTCCTTATTCACAATTTATAATTTGTACTTTAAGAGTAGCTGAGTATGTCAAGTGCTAACATATAGATCAAAATGTTCAATATAAGTTTAGTTAAGCCTAAAAATCCACACACCACAAAAGACATTGTTAGACTGCTTATTGCACGACAATATGTAATCATTTCCGTGTTCTTTTCTTTTTCTAACATTTATATGTCCCATTTTAGATCAAAAGCTTCCTCTTACATGCGAGGGAAATCGGCCCATTATATACAGATAGCTTACTATTAGGATAAGTCGCCATTTCCAAAGATATTTATTATTTATTATGTGTTGCAATTTCAAACGCGTACGTAAATATTCATAGAATAGAGTGGACAGGAGTTATGTTTTAATTCGACATTAAATTTAATTATTGTAGTTATTTTATTAATATATTAATAATGTTATGAAAAATACTAATTCACATAAAAAACGCTGTCTATCCAAAAATATTACCAGCCCAACGTCACCATGAGATGTACAAGTTTTAGCATAAATATAAAATGCGGTGGCCCACTTCACGCGATCGGTGCAGACCTTGATGCGCTCGTAAACATTAAACCGAAATAAGCGAGCCAATATCAATCAGCCGGAGGTGCGGCTGGCTCGTTCCTTCTATAAAATATGTCTAGCAAAAGAGAAAATACAAATTGATATGAACTAATGTCAATATAATAATAAATAAATATTCACGGACATTTTTCACATAACGTCCTCTGGTCCCAAACTAAGCTTAACGCTTGTGCTATGGGTACCAGATTACGGATATAGTACATATACTACTTTTTATGTAAATACGTATATAGAACAAACCCAGACGCAGTACAAATATCTGTGTTCATCACACAAATAATTATCCTGAGTGGGAATCGAACCCACGACCTAGTGCACGGAAGTCGGTTACACTATGCCACGAGGCCCGTCGTAAATGAAAACTTGAATAAAGCATGATTGTAATATTAACTTAATGTTAATTTTAAGATTATTATTCTGCAAAATTTTAAAAACTACACATTATTATTCACGAGTACAAAACAAGCGATTGAAGTTTTTTTGTAATTCGATTTCTTTACTCAGTTTCGAAAATATTTTTCAAGCACATAAGGGCCCTTATTAATGTTTAACTGCTTGTATAAGCCTTAAAGATATTACTTAGGTACTGATTTTATTAATGACTATTTTTTTATATTTTGATCTATATTTTAGCCCTTGACATGCTCAGCTACTTTATAGAACAAATTATTTGTGAAAATGTGAAATAAACAACATTTACTGAGGGTAGGATTTGAAGCCCAGGTAGGTATCTGCGATGGCTTAGTGGTCTAGAGCACTTCCCCGGATTGGAAGGGACGCAGTTTCGAATCCCGCTCACAGTAAAATTCTCTTTTTCCACATTTTCACAAATAATTTGTTCTTTATTGCAGGTTGCGAATACAAATATAAGTGCAACCATTGCAGGTTGCGAATACAAATATAGGCAGCTCACTGATACGAGTTTGTCTCGTTGATTAGAAGATTGACGAGAATATTTTATTAAGCTTCACTAATTAAATATTAAGCTATCCATACATGGTACCGAGGAAAAAGTATAGCAAAATGGTACTATCCATATCAATTGTCTCAAAAAACAACCGAAAATATAAATTACTAGCCGCAGCCAAAAGCTAGTTTTACGGTTATATCTCAGGTTACCGATATAGTAGCAGGATAAAATGTCTACCAGTTTTTAAGTCCAATCAAGGCCTTTCAAATAGAAATAGTTGCATCAAAATCCATCTAGTAGTTCTTTCAAATAAATTCTACAAAAAAATCTAGTTTAATCTAGTTTTTCGGTTATATCTCAGATTCCCGATACAGTAGCGGTATAAAATGTATACCAGTTTTTAAGTCTAATCAAAGCCTTTCAAATAAAAAAAGTTGCATCAAAATCCGTTCAGTAGTTTTTGTGTGATGCGCGAACAAACAAACAGATAAACAGACAAACAGACAAAAATTCTAAAAAAATTGTTTTGTGTTTAGACACGCCTATATAGCCTATTACAGTATTTTTTTCTCAAATATCTTGAATGTACAGACACAGCTCTGTTAAAGTTTTATAATAGTATAGAAGATGTACATGTATCGAAAAAAACAGCAGACTGTATATATTAAGATACCTTAATTTTTAATATCGAATGTGAGAGAGTTTCAGAGGAGGTGAGACCATGTAGTTTACATAATTTTGTTACGCTTCACGTATAATAAGCCGAGAGTGATGCATCGTGGAACTGTCTCACTCTTTTTGTATAATTTAATATATACCACAAAGGAATACCTACTTCACAATTTCCAACATTGCCAAGTGACTGAAATGTGATTCAGAATAATATGGAATAAATCAAGCGCACCCTTCGTTAAGATCGAGGCTCATTTTCTCGAAAACCAATACCATAGTAATATCAATAATCAATTGGTGCATTCTTGGCATCGGTTCAAGTCTATTATGGAGGCGATATAAGCGGTGCATACGCAAATGTATTGGGATCCTTTTGTGAGTCTTGCTCTGGCCTCTATTCTAGTTTTGTATTATATTTTACGTTTACGTTTGCATTGTATTTGGAAATAAATTGTAGCGGTTTTGTTTATGGTTCAGTTTAAAACTGTTGATGGCTAAATTTACCAACTTCAATTAAGAAGGAAGGTACTAGTTCAGTTGTATGTTTATTTTGCCTTTCATGTAGATTTACTAATTTATTATCTGATCTCGAAAATTCATTTAACATATTTTATTTATTTAAAAAGGTTTAAATCTGGAGGTCATTCGATTGATACCAAGCCAGGACCCGTAGAGGGAATACCATGGAAATTAAAAGAAATACTTAAAAAGTTAAAATAATTCGCACAATTTAAAAAAGAATATGTTAAGTTCGCATAAGTAATTTCGGAGGTTATCGCAGACCAACATTGTGACACGGGAATTTTATATAGGTACTAACAGACCCGGTCACGCACCGTTCAAGGCATATTTATAATTATTTCAGTTATTATATTATTTAAAATATATAATAATTGAAAGTAGAATATTCATGGGGTGGTAACCTTTTCTGATGTTCTCTCACCAGAGTCCCTCTCTTGATATAAAAATATGCAGTTAATTTTGCAATAAAAAAGGAAATAATCGAGATAAATACTATCCTATCTCTCAAGTTAGACCAAACTGCATACAATGTGCAAAAAATCGGCTTATTAGCTTGGAAATTCAACGCGTAGAAACTAGGTAACACAAAGTTTTCTATATAAAAATAATGTGCTTTTACTTTTGATGGAGATTTCTCTAGAACTAGTTTTAGTCTTAGAATTTAGTGAGCAAATCTTTCCGACACTGCTGACTTTATTTATCCCTGATAAGTAGCGTATAAAAATGACCTGAGTCTCTAACAAAAAACAGAATAGTTCAAAATAAGTCTTGCCCTGCACCGTAATTTTTTGTTGAATGTCAGTGAAAACGTTTCTACAAATTAAAACATTAACAACATCAACTAGTATTTCGTGACTTTCGGTCGGTTATAATAAGGTGTGGCAATCGTCACCCGAGGAGTTTGGTGGAAGACGGAAGTAGTTTAATTTGTTTGGATAAAGTAATATGGTAACACACATTAACTAATTAGTTAAAATTTATTTATATTATCACTTACCAAGTATGTAGGTGTTTTTAAGTTTGGTTGAGAATAGAAATACTTTAATTTTTATTATGGGATATTATTTTGATCTGTAATTTTAGCACTTGACATGCTCAGCTAGTTTAAATAATAAATTATTTGTGAAAATGTAAAAAGGAAACTTTACTACAAGCAGGATAGGTGGCGTGGGTCGTAAAGACAAACGTGAAGTGGAGATATGGATGACCGGCTTGGATGGGACACGCAGGTTCATATCCTTCTTGTATTAAAGTTCCCTTTTTCCACTTTCACAAATAATTTGTTATTTATGGAATATCATATAGGTCGTGTGGGGCCGGCTTTAGAACTGTCCCACCCCTCTCTCCCCACGGTAGTCGTAAGAGCCGACTGAGGGAATATCGGGGGAGTGGGCAGCAACACTTCCTCAAAAGATTTTTTTTGAAGAAGAGAAAAAAATTACCTAACCGCACACCCCGCCGTACGGGGCAATGAACAGAGTAGTGTGGGGCCCTCACCCACTAAATAAACCCGCCGTGCCGTCTCTCCACCTTTACTGGCGGGCCACCGGAACCGTATTACATTCCTTCAGTTTATACTATTATACCTAGGCTAAAATTATCATTAAATATTTTATTTACTATCCAATATCTTTGATAATCTTTATTGAGGCTAAAGATTAAAGAAAATAAATATATTTGAAGGCATTACGATGGTTTATCAGCCTTTGCAGTATTGTGTCACGCAGGCTTTTTCGACTTGTAATAGGGCTATTCCCTTAAGAGTGGCCACGCACGAACCCATTTTGATATTAGTGATCACACACCCAAATTATTAAGTCATTGCCCACGGGAATATTGTGTTTGAAGCATAATTCCAGGTAGTTAGCATAATTTCAATTTATTTTGATGAAATGAAATTTAAAAAAAATCTGTAAAATAATCTATTGGCTTTATATTTAAACTAAATTAAAAGGCCGTGTGGGGCCTGCTTTAGAATTGTCCCACCTCTCTCTACCCACGGGAGTCGTAAGAGCCGACTGAGGGAATACCGGGGGAGTGGGCAGCAGCATTCTCTCGAGTATTAACATCATCCACTGCGATTACCAACCGGCATTATCCCCCATGACGGGTCCGCTCGTTGTGGCGTTCTCTTGGGGAGGCCTATGTCCAGCAGTGGACGTTGAAAGGCTGATGGATGGATGGATGGATGGATTAAACTAAATATCTTAACTATTGATCAAAAAGGAATTTTTGTTTCTTTTTTATAACGCATTTATTGTTTTTGAGCTATTTTTCTGTATTCCGTGGTTTTGAGCGATGTTAGATATATTGTAGAGCACTACATAGTAATCTTTGAACGTAATTTTCACCCATTTCAAAACGTAAGATTACAATAAAACTAGAACCAATGACAATAATTTAAAAAGTTTATCGTTTTTAGGGTTGGTTTGTTGGTTCAAGGAACTCTTAAAGCTTCACCAGATCCATCCACCCTTCTAAAGCTACGCAAAGTCTATGAGCTACAGAGACTTTTTGTAGACTACAGATATCTACAAAAGGTCTTGTAATTATATAATTAGGCATGTACATGTAAAATGGCGATGTTATTTTTTTGCTCTACTACCCAATAGAGTAGGTTATCGTTAGCTAGGTATTGAAAAAATATTGTGGATTTTTAAAACCATTTTTCGATTAAGGAATCCGTTTGTGAAATATTAAGGTTAAAGTGATACCTCTATCAGGCCAGGATCAATTTTGCTATATTGAAAGGCAATGCACTCAATATTTTCGGTTTCATAATATTACTTGATCGTACAGTAGCCTACTAACACTACCTTCTCCCCGGACAGTGAGGTGTGCAGTTGATTCCTTTTCCTCCTTTATAAAAAAAAAAGGTGTTATTGTGTCAGCCAATTTTATTTTCTTATTTAAAAAAAGGCTTCTTCTAAAATAACTGTTGGACAGTTGCAGATTGAGTCAATACCTTAAATGTTACCGATGACCGTTCGTCTACGTTCCTTAAATGACCTGAAATAATTATAACATTGCATTCTATAACAATAAGTGCTGCATATTTTAGTAGTATAATCCTAATTGAATGCTGATTAATTCCCACGAGCTACGTGTCAATTACGTGCACTTATAGACACCAGTCGTCTTCCCGCTGAGTGCTTAATACTAGCTTCCTCAACTAATCTCGGTACAAAACAGATATATGGTACTAGTGGTATGGTGTAATACCCTAATAAAAAAGTTCTCAAAAAACTACGCTTCAACGGTACGACGCCAGAGGTTACGCGCTACGCCCCGTGTGTCCGTAAACGAGGCCTTAGTTCTTCTGTTGCTGCAATTGCTATGAAATTATTTAAATAGTCACACAAAATATTGGACTAACATAGTTTTGCAATATTTTTATAGATGCAATGAACCTTCATCATTAAAACATTTTAATCATAACATCACAGGTACTCAACGGTGAGATCTTCGTCACTGGGACCTAGATTGTTCCCGGGATCTATGCGGTCTTTTGTTCGGTCTTAGAGTCCTTTGTCGATGGTTCACAATAAAATTTTATCCCGGAAACCCATTCGCAGTTACCTTTTATTATAATGTTGCAGCGGGCATCCGGGGTACTTTTGCTCGTGGCTATTGTAGTCCGCATAATGGGCCAACCTTTTTATTCCGCTACCGATTTTTGAATATACTGCTGACATTAACGCTTGTGAGAGGTTGGAACAAATTGATGTCTGAAGTGTTCTATATAATTGTTTAATGTCATATTTTTAATTAAATCTCCTCTCAGAATTAAAAAAACATTCTCAGCGATCAGTGGTTTGACAGACCTCACATATGATAGATTATTTTAGATAGAAAAATTTGTAAATTTTATTCATATTATTTGGTTATTTGAACTTGTCCTATGGTTCACTTTATATTATGTCACCATTCAGAAAGTTTTTATTTAATATTGTAGTCTAGTTTACTGAAGCATGCGCGAGTATATTATGAATTAACAAATAAAATTAATATTTAAAGATTATTATTAAGTCATGTTTAAAGAGTTACACGTGTATATAAACTTTCGTGTATTTGTCATAGAGTAAATCTTTATAGAGTAACATTTTTCGATCTCCGTGTAAGGTATATAAATCTAAATACTTACGAGCTTGTGTAAGGGGCTGAGGCTATCACGTCTTTTGTCCGCGTGATGTAACGAATGTACTTGACGCGCCAAGTTCAGAAAGGATAATAGGTTTATTTTGTTAGACTACAATGTACGGGATCTGTAATTAGTAAAGGTATAGAAATATATTATGGGGCATAATGTTTTTAACCGACGAAAAAGACGAAGGAAGTTCTCAATTCGACAAGCTTTTTATAGAGTAGACCAATTTTGATAATTCTTTTTTTAACGGATAAGGTATAAAGTTCCGAAGCGTGTCTCCGAAGTTGGCCCCTTGAAATGAAATGAAATGAAATTAGTTTATTTGCTGAAGCATGGTTAAAATTCAAGATTTAGCATATTTAGTTGTAACATGACTTCGCTGAATTATTGTCCAACATGCAAATATTAAAATTCTTAACATTCTACATTACTAGGTATTAGATGGGTTATACATTAATAGGTATTAAATTGTTAACAATTTCATACTGTAGAACATGATAATTTCACATAAAATAAATTAAATTAATGAAAATAAAATAAATAATAAAGTAAATGAATAAAAATTAAATTAGATTAAAAATTAAATGTCAATTTGTTAATATGTCCCAAAAAATTCTTTTAAATTATAATATGTGTTATCGAGAAGCCACTTATAAAGCTTTGTCTTAAATTCAAATCTTGGCAAATCTCTAATAAGTTTAGGTATATTATTATAAGCTCTAATAGTCATAATATAACATTTTTTGTGGCATAAAGAAGTTTTTCTAGTAGGTAATATAAGTTTTGTAGGATCTCTGTTTTTAAATCTAGAGTTACAATAATCATTATAGGTCGTAAAAAATTGTCCATGATCTTTTACGAAACACCCGTTTTGGAAGATGTATAGACCTGTCAACGTCACTACTTTGAGTTTCTTAAACAGAGGTTTACATGAGGTTAATGGGCCCGTGCCACAAATCGCTCTTACGCATTTCTTTTGGACTATGAATACCTTATTAATGTCAGTGGAGTTGCCCCAAAGAAGTAGTCCATATCTCAGTACAGAATCAACATAGCCATAATAAGCCGTCATTGCTGTCTTTTGGTCTGAGGTACACCTTAATTTTTTTAAAGCAAAAACAAAACTGTTTATTTTTTTACATATTCTGTGGATATGAGCCTTCCAGTTACAATGACTATCTAGTGTAATACCTAAAAAAAGTGTATCATCAACAGTTTTTATAGATTCATTGCGAGAAATTAAATTAAATTGGTGGTTGTTTTTGTTATTGTAATTAGAGAAATTAATAAATTTAGTTTTTGACATATTTACACTAAGGTTGTTGCATTCTAGTCAATTTAAGATTGACTCTATTTCAGTATTAATTGTATATTCAAATTTATCTGTTAGAATTGTATTGGGGATTATAATTGAGATGTCATCAGCAAACAAAATACATTGACTCTTAGTCATTGTCGGTAAATCGTTTATATAGATTAAAAATAACAAGGGCCCCAAAATACTGCCCTCGAGCACGCCAAAACGGTTGTAACGAAAATTAGATCTATAAGTAACGCACTCGTGAGCCTCATTAAAATATTTCACTTCTACTTATTGTTTACGGTCTCTGAGATAAGTGTTTAACCAATTCAAAGCCGGGCCTCGGATCCCATAAGTTTCGCACCCATAAGTTTTAATAGAGCCTTATGATCAACGAAATCGAACGCTTTACTCATATGAAAGAATACTACTGTGACTGGTATACGTTGATCAATATAGTCAGTTACACTACGTATAAGTTGATAAGTAGCTAGGGTAGTTGACTTATTTTTTTGAAACCCGTTCTGCGAGTTATTTATTATTTTAAATCTATCAAGAAAAGAACTAATTCTTGCATAAAAAACCTTTTCAAATATTTTACCTAAAGTTGGTATAAGAGTGATAGGGCGATAGTTATTGGGATCATTCTTACACTTCTTTTTATATAATGGCTTGACAACAGATATCTTAAGTCTATCCGGAAATACTCCTTCTGTTAATGATAACTTCAATAGGTATTGTAAAACGGGATAAATGACTAGATTACATTCTTTTAAAATATGTGTAGAGATGCCGTCGATACCAACCGATTTGGTGTTATTTAAGGAGCGAACTGTTTTAACCACTTCGATATCAGACACAGGTTTTAGAAATATGGTACTACTGACTTTTTGTAATTTACCGAGGCTAGTATTCCGAGTTTGCGTGGCGTTTTTGATGGATAGATCGGTAAAAAAAACATTAAAGATTTCAGCTATTCTTTATGGGTTTTTAACCATATTGCCATTCTGTTCAATTGCCTCGATGTTGTCACAATTTCGTACGCAGTCAATCGTATCTTTTATAACTTGCCAAGTTGCTTTGCACTTATTTTAAGATTTTTTTATAAAGTGCTTGTTCATGTTTGATTTAGCTCTACTAATACATTTTTTTAAAACTAAACTATATTTTTTATTTTCTTTCTTATTATTTATGGTTTTATATTTGTAATAACGATATCTTAAAGCTCTTTTAGTTTTTGTAGAATTTTTTAATCCTTTTGTTATCCATTTTGCTCTACCCAAATAATTTCGAACTTTAATTCTTACCTTATACTCAGTTATAAGTGATGGACACAACCTATTGCATCTAGAATTACTCGCAATATGGTCTATACAGCTTTGTTATCTTGTCGGGTCAGTAATATGCAGTAATAGACCGTAATTTACACTTCTGAAGCGTGTAGTAGAGATTCCCGTCTTTAAAGTGTCAATATTACAATCTGCAGTAATTATGATTTTTTATTATGTTTGTTTAGCAATTTATGTAATAAAATGTCAAGTTTATTTAAAAATATATCAATGTTGCTATTAGGAGTTCTATATAAACATAAAACTATACAGTTTATTGACGTGATTACTATACCACATACCTCGAAAACCCTCTCCATTGAATAATTGTTATATATATCTAAAGTTTGAAAATTAATATTTTTACGTACAAGAATACATACACCTCCTCTCTTTTCTTTCAGCCTGGAAAAGTTACTAGCTAACTGGAAACCTTTTAAAGAAATATTTGTTTGGCTACCTGATATAATAAATGTTTCTGACAAACAAATAATATCAAGTTCATTTTTGTTCTGCGTGAATTCGTCTATACATATTTCCAGTCTATCTTGTTTGTTTAAAAGTCCAGCAATATTTTGATGGAAAAAAAACCTTAAAAAATTTTAACACAAATTCTAACCCTAGGGGTAATTCTTTTCCCGCCTAAACAAAAAAAAAAGGGTATAAAAATAGGAGATGATTGCGTATTCACTCACCGATTTCACTGAGTTATCGTCGGTTGATTTTATATATTAGTAAACAATTCATCATAATATCAAAAAAACTAAATTACAGCCCTGTTTTTTGGTCACAACAGAAAATGGAAGATATTCTATTTTGAGCTCGCAGACTTAAATCAAATACATAAACGTTAAATAGACCAACACATGTATACAAAATACGAAAAGTTTAATCCTTTCTTCAACGCTACATAGCGCTCAACCTACCCTTCGATCAATTAACCGCTGAAAGCCGCAATCCACAACTAATTTAGAACACAAAAAATCCAATTTCCAATGTTGTTGAGCAAGTGCGGATCTAAACAAAACAGGCGCAACCCGTTGGACGTATCAATCAATTACAGAGGCCAGCGCCTCGAGCGATATATAGTGCAGATAGCCTGGCCGCACCCGTACAGAGTTACTGCGGTAAAAGTAAAAAAAAATGCGGGAGTAAAAGTTTAAGGGCTACGCTCGCTGATGTTTTTTGCCACGTAGTACGTAAATTGTAGCGAGAGTAAAAATTTAGGAGTAGCTAGCTTATTAGAGTTATGGTCCGTAATTAGTGAAAGGTACAATATGCGAGAATGTGTTATTTCTTCTTTGATTGGAGATTATTTTATGGTCTGCTGTTTATACAATTATATAATTATGTCAGTTATGATTTTTCTAAGACTAGATTTCTACCCTGGTTTTGCTCGGGTGCAAGGTACTAATGAATAAAAAGATATTCATTAGTAACTTGTACCCGAAGGAATTTTAAATATTATAATTGAATTTAAGATTGATTTATCGTATACATTTTTGATGTGAAACATCTAATGCGGAGGGAGGGTAAAATTGGCTGTTAGCGTGGCGACGCTTTTATTTTACTTGTCCCGTTCAAATCTTGCAAGTTAAATTTGACACACTTCCCGGTTTCTGATTGAGCTGAAATTTTGCAAGCATGTGTATATCACGTGACAATGCAATATTATGCTGATCTGATGATGGAGCCGGAAGGTAGACATAGGCACTCTATAATGAAACGGCGCAGCCCCATCGAGTTTGGGTTCGTATGATTCGTCTTGCCGAGTACTTTGTGTCTAGATGGTGTCCAGGGGTTGATGATGGAGCTGGAAGATGACCATAGTAACTGTGTAATGAAACGACGCAACTCCGTCGAGGTTGGAATCATTTGATTCGTCTTGACGAGTACTTTGTCTTTAGATGGTATCCAGGGTCTGATGATGGAGTTAGAAGGTGACCATAGGAACTGCGTTATCAAACGACATAACTCCAACGAGTTTGGGCTCGTATGATTTGTCTTGACGAGTACTTTGTGTCTACATGTATCCAGGGTCTGACAATGGAGCTGGAAGGTAGCCACTGTAACTCTGTACCTAATGAAATGACGCAACCCTATCGAGTTAATACTCGTTTGATTCGTCTTGAGGAGTACTTTGTCAAGTTATGATCATTTTATTTCTGCAAAATAATTTCGATGTTTTCATATCTGCTAGAGGTCCCGCGACGTCTAGTTTTTTTTTTATTTATATGTTTATTCAAAATCTTTACTCATATTATAAAGGCGGAAGTGAGATTGTTTGTTTGTTATGCTTTCGTGCCTTAACTACGGAACTAATCATCATGAAATTTATCATAATTATACATAGTCCATACCCCAGAAAAGGACAAAGGTATACATTTTAATCGCTAAATTGGATACTTCTGTAAGATAGCAATTTTTGCATAGCGATCATAAGAGCAGACATAGCCGTGGGCAGAATCTTGTATCAAAAAAACAAACTTTTAACTGTTCGCAGTTTCACATACCGGGTCCTGTTGTGAATGCAAAACACCGCACTACCACTCACGCACATTCAAAGAATTTCGTCATTGTCGGTCCAGCCGATTAAGAGTTTGGTGATATACATACGTCATTATATCGTTTTAATATTACTATAGTTTATATATATTAATTTATTAATCAGAATACCTACATGTTTCTATATATGCTCGTAGTCTGAAATACGTATAAGTACTGTTCGCTAAATTATCATGAAATGAACTCAATGACGTCATGAGCTCACACTATGATAATATCTATGGCTCGCAACCCTAATATATCTATCCTCGAGTAATTTGCTAATATGAGATTTTTATAAAATATAACTATACAAAGTACTCTATAGTGTGTACTCTTGTGTCAAGATAAGTTGATGAATTGACACATTTTCGTTAGATTAAGTCTTAAACATAGTCTAAGGATTAAGTACATGTATGACAGTCACATTTTCACAGTATACGAGTATATATTAATCTGTATTTTAGCACTTGACATGCTCAGCTACATAAGAACTATTTATTCGTGAAAATGGAAATAAATGTTTTTAAGTGGAAAAAGATCCTGCTTGCAGTAAAACTCTCTTTTTGTTGGTACTTTGGTTGTAGCAGGAGATAGCTGTTAGTTCTTTAATTTCATATAATGTGAAATAAAATGGTGAACAGGGCCATGGAGTCCATGAGTGATGGTTACCATTTACCATCAGGTGGGCCGAGAATCGTCTGGCACCATATGCAATAAAAAAAAAATATTATGGCGACTAGATTTACGCCTAAACTCTGTAGTTATCAGAACATTAATAACCATTTGCTTTAAATCGTTTATTCTACTTACCGAAGTGAATAAAAGTGCTGCCTACGAAGTTCCCGTGGATTTAAAAACAGTTAACCCCATAATATCCTTTTAACAGACTTAAAAAACAGGAGACTTACTATTTAACACCGATGTATGAACGTATGTTTGTATGTCCGCGATTTTCTCAAAAACTTCTGATGTGATTTAGATGCTGTTACTGTTATTAAATTTATATTTTTTCAGAGAAGGTTTTGCTGTATAATATATTAGGATCAAATAAATATCTTCTGAGACAAACAATGTAACTTCACTGAAGGCGGTTTTTATATTTCTTTAAAATTGTTGTTTTTATTTATTACTTTATCGTATTGAGATAAGTACAGGCTTTGGCTTCTATATCCTTTTCCACCATCGGACAACTATATAAATTGCGGGTGTACATTTATAATAGACATGTGATTGCATGTCTATTATAAATGTAATGTCATCCATCCATCTATCCATGGACTGGACATAGGCCTACCCAAATTGGAGGTATACCGTAATCGCCACGCTTGGCAGGCGGGTTGGCGATCGCAGTAGATGTTGTTAATACTCGAGGGAGTGCTGCTGCCCACTTCCCCCGGTATTCCCTCAGTCGGCTCTTACGACTCCCATGGGTGGAGAGGGGTGGGACAATTCTAAAGCCGGCCCTACACGGCCAACCTCTCACAAAAAATCAGCGTGTAACACCGGTAGTTATGCCTACCGTCGTGTTTCATATGGTGAGTGAGAGCGCCGGAGGCCCAAACCCCCTCCCAATTATCTCCTTAGTATACTACCTATCCTTTCCTTACTAGCCTTCCTATCCACCTCCTATCCCTTTCCTTGCAGATGGCGACACGCGAGTGATACCTCTGATGTTGCTAGCGTCTATGGGCTACAGTAACCGCTTACCATCAGGTGGTCCGTTTGCTTCGTTCGCCACCCAAGTAGTAGAAATAAAATAAATAAATATTTATGGACATTTCACACAACGTCCTCTGGCCCCAAACTAAGCTTAACGCTTGTACCAGATTACGGATATAATACATAAATTACTTTTTTTTGTAAATACATACATACATATAAAAAATAGGAAACACCCAGACGCAGTACAAATATCTGTGTTCATCACATAAATAATTGTCCTGAGTGGGAATCGAACCCTCACAACAACCTCGTGCACGGAAGTCGGTTACACTACCGACTACGCCACGAGGCCCGTCAGTATAAAAAAATAAAAATATAATAATTTCAATGTATGTTTTTTGAGAGAAAATTAAAACTTAACTTCCGAACAGAAACTACCAATGGTCACAGAAGAACCTCTTCCCATATAGTGGGAAATTTTGACTGCCACACACGGGCCTAGAAATACAGGAGCCTATATTGCCTACCGATAAGATCATTTTGAAAGGGATCTTCTTGGTAGTTGGTATTATTACTTTCAAGTGAGAAGTAGGGATAACACCACCCCATCAACTGTAACTCATCAAGATATTTCACGGCTTTTTAAAGGGAAAGACATGGTAGCTCGTAAATGTTTGGTTCTCTCAATAATTGAGAACTTACATAGTGGTTAATTGTTTGTATTATGTGTAATATATATTTTAAATGAATTAATATACATAGTTGTAGGTATATATTTATATCCCGCAAAGGTGCGACGCTCCGTTTGCGATGCGTTGCTCAGTACCCTAAGGGGTAAGCCGCCGGCGGACCACTGAATTAATGTAACATAGTTCCAGTGGCCCGCCAGTACAAGCGGAGAGGCGGCACATGGCGGGCTTATTTAGTGGGTGGGAGCCCCACACTACCCTGTTCGCTGCCCCGAACGTCGGGGTGGGCGGTTAGGTATTTAATTACCGCCTTAAACAAAACAAAAATAAAACAAAATAAGGTATATATTTATAGGACTAGTTAATTATACTCGTAACCATTGAGTTATATATTATGTTAACTAGTACATATTATGCATCAATGCTCGTAATACGACTTCAATTCATTCTTCGGGAAGTGACTAATAAGGAAAATAGAAAAGTTTAAGTATTCGAAGCATGAACATTAGTCCGTAATATTTGTAATATATTAACATTTGCAAGATAAAAAGTACAAATTATTGTGCAACAAACACTCAGACAACATACTCAAGTATGTATAGCTATATTAATAAAGGCGGTATGGCCTGGTTGGCATGCCAATGTAAAGAATGGGAGCGCATACCGAGATCACGCCATAACGCGATGCGATGCCATATTAATAATTTCTACGCTTAATATTCCACATTATATGTAGGCTATTTACATTTAATTATGTGCAAATCTCTACAATCTTATCCTACTTATATGCGAAACTTAGGATGTTAACTGTAAATATGAAATTTAATAAATAGATAGATTTGTCTGTGTAGTGACAGACTAAGAATACAGATCATGAAGCACGTCAGTGTGTTTTGACTGTAGTAGAAGATAGCCGTTTATTCTTTCATTTCATATCATAGAAATGAAATGGTGCGCAGCGGCGTGATAATACTCTCGGTATAGTTGAGTCCATGAGCTAAGGTTATCACTAACCATCAGGTGGGCCGTAGCTAGTCTGTCACCACTAGCAATTGAAAAAAAAATAAGATACTAGATTAAACCGCAACCTAGAAAATTACACAGGTTCGTGTCTATTCATGAACAAATTTGAGGAAATAACACATTTTATTTTAATAATAATAATAAATCTTTATTTTCAAGTACCAAGACTCATAGTTTTGTTAGTAACAATTAGCTTATAACTATGTTAGTACGTACAATAATTAATTAATACTGTAATTCGTTTTAAATGTCTAAATTTGTTTTAATTATTTAATAGGCCCAACATTCCAATAACAACGATCATCCCTTAGCATTATTTACAAAGTGAATGATTTCTCGGTGACACAATTCCTCCACGTTGCCTGAGACATAAACGCCACACAAGTTTTACGTGTTTTTCGTGCATAGCACGTTCCATCGATCGAACGATCTTGTGTTACTGCTTCAGTCATTTCGGTCGTGCATAGAAGTTAGCCCTACAAGAACATTTTTTTTTTCAACTTATTAATCTATCTTTGTACAGTAACATGACATAAACTTTAGTTTCATCTAATTAAAGTGTAAGTAAATAACATAATATATATACCTACATGCTTATAGTGGTTAGTCCTACTACTATCCTACTTCCTATCTAACTAATTTTTTCCATGTGGCGACGGACTAAGAATACATCTATCACCACCCCATTCTTTCCCACGGGTGTCGTATGAGGCGACTAAGGGAAGTAAGCAATTATCATCCATTGCATGACTGTAAGTAGTAGGGCTGGGTACCAAGTGGGAATACTCACTTGGTATCAGGCCCAAGCTGGTTGGTTCCACCATCTCCTGTGTGACCGGCCATGAAGCACATCGTTGCGTTTTTGGCTGTAGCAGGAGATAGCCGTTTATTATTTCATTTCATATCTGTAAAATGAAATGTTTGACCAGCGGTTGACAATACTCTCGGTATAGTTGAGTTCATGAGCGAAGGTTACCATTTTCTATCAGATGGGCCGTGGTTCGTCTGCCACTACATGCAATAAAAAAAAACTAATATACGAAACTTGAAACATTTCAGGAACTTGATGTTTTGATGTTTGTCCTTCAATCACGCTTAAGCAATTGTTAGATTTGGATGAAATTTGTAGTAGTTAGAGGAGAACCTGGAGTGCGATATGGACGTAAGTGTGGTAATAATTCAGTAAAAAATCGGATCGGGGGCGCTCTAAAATGTACCATAATTTTATACAGAAAAAGAGAATAACTAACTTCCATGGGAAAACTATTTTTGGTTTGTCTACCTAACAACTTAAAGGAAATTTTATTCTGTGTAGATACCTACATATTATCTATAGCCTGAAAATACTTAGAATATTTTTTATCCCTATAGAGTTCTGTGGAATATGCATAAACGTCGTATTGATTTGTGTACTGAATTCCATGTTGCCAAGCTAGCTGTATATAATTTTATTTGACAACTATTTATAAAGCTGTTACAAACTGAAATTGAAATTTAATTCAAAGAGGCCCAGTCTTAGAGAGGCAATGTACCGTTATTTGGGGCGTGTAAACGTATTATCAAGTCGTTTGGAATAAGCGAAGGCGGTTTAAACAGTAAAAGTCGAAATCATTAAAAAATCTTAAACTGGACAATAGATTCTGAACATTAACTTACATTCTTAATAAAATTATAAATGAAAAAGGTTTTTTGTTACATCTTCATGGCTTCCGTTGGTTAAGTACCAACCATCGTGTTGCATACAAATTTAGACTATATATATACTTACTATTTTATTGCGCAATAGGATATGATAACCCTTATTGCAGATATATAATTAATGTAGCCTAACAAATTTATATTTTGAGTTCTACACGGACGAAGTCACGGGTAGATTCAAGTTTCTTAAAACTCGCTCATACATTACGTAAAGTTGGCAATTTATATAAATAAATCAAACGTTTATGCTTGTAGCATATTTTATAATGTATTAGTTACCTACAATAATTTCCTTATACGATATATCATAAACATATGTTATAACAAGATTAATTAAAGTCTACAGTAAATATTTTATATTCATAATAATACGAGTATGCTATTTGCTTGCTTAGTAGCTAGCTAAGGCAATGAAGTGGGCGGTCATGTTATTTAAACTGAAAATGATTATTAAAACTTGAGTTTCACAAAATTGGAGCTTTCAATTTTAAAATAACATCCACGTAATTTTTAATGTTATATAGTAAAATATCGTTATTAAAAGAAAGTGATATTTTGAGTTTTATGACTGAGATTATAAGTACGTAGGTAGGTATATATTTTTCTAAAATTATTTCCTTTTTCGATGTAAGTAATAAGATTTAACTTTATAATTCTATTTTATAAAGTCGTGTAGAAAACAGTTTACCTGTGTGTTGGAAATTAGTTTAGCACAAACATGTAGTTAGTATTCAATAATTTCAAGACATAGGCAATAGCCTTGAAAACGCTACAATGAAAATTTATACCTATACATTTTACGTAAAATAATAATTATTTTTTCTTTTATCTTGTATCTTTTATGATTTGGCCCATACGCTAAAACAGCAAGGTTGTATTATACAAAATACTTAAATACCTCTTAGAGTATATACGTTCACCAAATATATTATAGCTTACAAGCGTATATTCTCTCAATATAATATATTGCAAACTAACATGCTCGTTAAGGAATCCAGACTTATAAATTAATTGAGTTATATAACTCGATAGAAGAAACTAACATTTCTCGATGAATCAGTTTTATTAGATACTAGTCTATGCCCGCGGCTCCGAGTTTTTAGGTAATCTCTCAAGTTCCCGATACTGTAGCGGTATATGCATACAACTTTTTAAGTCTAATTAAGAGCTATCAAATTTAAAAAAAAAATCATCAACATCCATTTTTGGCGCAATGCCCAAATAAACCAACAGACAAAAATTACAAAACAAATGTTTTGTATTTACATCAAACATCTTAAAGCATAGCTCTGTTACAGCTTTATAATTGCATATAATAGACAATACGGTTCTTGTTTAAAGAACTTTCAAGCTTCACAATCTGGTTTAATAATAGAAGCTAATAGGCACGTAACAATATTTACTTAACACTCTTTGTGTTTATTCATTTGGTGTTCTTTTTATAAGTCACCTGAAATTTTATTGAGGGATCGTTGAAAAAAAGGCCAATAACATTAACTACTTTTTATAATTGGGCTATTTGCAAAATCAATTTCTAAATTTTAGTTACGACAGTGATGGTGGTTGATTGTAACTATATGTAGATGGGATTTTGCACTACTTAAAACGTAGAATTATTAAAGACAGACACAAGATAGTTTCATTTTTAATAGAAATCTGCTTATGTCGCCATCAACAAACATGAATTTGAAATGTTACTACGCTTCATAGCTGTTTCTAGAAACTCAATCTAAGTTTCTCTAGACAACAATTTTGGCTGGTGGTAAGCAACGTTGCAAGAAGTGTACTTGAATTCACTTACATTGCACTTATCACGAAACTTCGTTAGCAGGACGGTTTTTAAACATCTACAGTGAATAGACTTTGTAGATGAAACATAATATATACATATATATATATATATATATACCTAAAATTAAATAATCAAAGGAGAATGCCCAAAAATACCTTAAATGGACAGTAACTATTAAAAGTCCTTAATCATATTCAGAATAAAATACCATCATTAAAATATTAATGTACCATAAAATTTTACATATTTGTATGGGATCCCTTTATAAATAATTCGATTCACGATAAGAAACATAAACACTGTATTAGGCAATAAATTGAGATTAATAAACAACTAATCGAGATATAAATAATAAAAACTAATTATTTGTAATAGTACATATTACAAATAATTCGTTTTTATTTCAAAAGTAGCTTACATTATTATAGTTAATAACTAAATAACTGCCTCTGTGGTGCAGCGGTAGTGTAAGCGACTGCTGATCATGAGGTCTCGGGTTCGATCCCCGGGTCGGGCAGCGTTATTGAGATTTTTCGTACAAAAAAAAAATTCTCTGTAGCAGCCCGGAGTTTGGAAATGTGCCCGGTAGACGTCAATAGGCTCGCCCCCTATTACGTGGGACTTAAACATAGCTGGCGAGTCGTGGGTGTGTAATAAACCTCTGCCTACCCCTTCGGGGAATACAGGCGTGATGCTATGTTTTAGTCTAGTTCATAATTAGTTTGTCAATAATTGTTTAGAAATCATCACATTACGAACATATCCACCAAGTGATAAAAAAATTATAAAGGAAAATTCACCCTTTGCAATCAATAAAATAACATTGAATGCACACGGAATGGATAAATAACAAAAAAATACTTATGTTCTACATTATGAGTGACATTGTGTAATGCCAATCCAACGTAAATATTATTAAAAAATATATACGTATTATAATTTTGACATCTCTCCCAACTCAACTTGGATGGACTGAGTTCAACGGAGCGGAGATGAATTATACCTATATTACGTCAGAATGGTGACTGAACAGAGCAACAGAGCGAGAAGTATTGGTCTGGTAGGGTGCTCTTTTCATTTAAATTTTCAGTTAATATTGAGTGTGAAGTACTGTTAAATATGCTATTGATTTTAATATCAGAATCATAGTCAGAACTTAAACTCTGTTCTAGTCTAAACTCTAGAACTAATATTAAATTTACTGTCGATAGTAGGTTCTTCAGGATAATTTAAATCTTCAGGTAATTCCTCAAATCTTTTCTTATGTATCCATTTTTTTAAGTCCACGCGGTGGAATTCGTAAGAGAAATCTAATACAGTAATAAAAAAAGAGACTACTTAAAAACCTTGTTTAGACTATTAATATTAAACACACGGTTGCTTGGGCAATTGATAATGAGCATTTCGGTTTTTTCTGATAATATATAATTCAATAGTAATAGTAATATTATCTAATATCTTTAAACGAGCAATTCTTGTATATATCTGTATATATATAATCTGAATCTCGGAAACGGCTCCAACGATTTTCATGAAATTTAGTATGCAAGGGGTTTCAGAGGTGATACATCTATCTGGGTTAGCTAGGTTTAATTTTTAGAAAAAGTCATTTTATCCGTGTTTTCAGGCAATGAAAAAATAACCACCAACCATTTTTATTACCTATTATGTCGGTAAGATCGAAAAATATTATTCATATTTCATCAGTACGTAATTCGTATCTAAATATAATTTCCAAAAAACACGATTTAAAAAAAAATACCGAGCAATGCTCGGTCATCCAGGTAGTGTATTCTATGCACCGATACCTTATTGTATTATATTTCATAATAAAATCAATCAAAAATTACTCTTTGGTCAGCTAAAGCAGGATCTTTGACTGATATCAGCCGTGGGGGTTAGGCAGAATCTCATATAGGTATCACATGTCGATCGTATCGTGATCACTGTAATTGGTTGAGAAGCTGACGCGTGATGTCGCAACAATCCGTTGGTCAATCACGGTGATCTCTCAACCAATCACAGTGATCACGATACGATCGACATGTGAGATATGAGATTCTGCCTAACCCACCATATCTAGTTTAAATTCTTGGGCCAGTATTTAACAAAAGAATATTGAAAAGATATTACTATAGTGGTTGTCTCAGCATGAAATACATATTATTACAGAAAATCAACGTGAAACAACGGCAGGTACTCCTAGTACCTGCAGGTACTCCTAGTACCTGCCGTTGTGTTTTGGATGGTGAGCGAGATCACCGGAGGCCGAACCCCCGTCCTTATCCTCCATCACATAATAGAAACAAACGTACGCTTAGTCAGTCCATAATGTTTTAAGATACATATTTTATAAAAAAATAAAATTTAAGTATGGCTCTCTTACACTTAATAATTAATACAGCCTTAACAATAATCAGTAATACTATGAAACTGGGGCTCCAAATTATTATTTGCAAAAGATCTGTTTTGAATAAAATTGAGGAACGTGTCGAGCCCTATATTGACACTGTAATGGCAATAAAGGATGAGATTTTAAAAGAAGTCCAATACTTCTAGAGACAGTTGCTTGATTTAAGTTATTAGAGAGAATTTTAAATCGATACCATATCAAAAATATTACGATGTCAGTGTATTTGGGATCAGAAAAACTAAAACAACTGTTGGATAAAATCTGAAAACATATTTCATAGTAAGAATATGGCGTAATATAACAACCACGCTAACCATTTGGCTATATCTCTGGTATAACTGGACCTATGAGCACTTGTTACCAACAGGTGGTCCGCTGGCTCATCGGATATCGATTAAGAATTAGAACTTTTTATAACATAACACATCTTATATTTACGAGGTTTATGCGTGCATCATATTTAACCTCGACTCTCTAAAGATATAGACTAGTTAAAATAAAATTATTTTGATGAATACGATGTTGTGTCTATAAATATTATAGATGTGTTATAATTAGGTTATAAGCAATATAATGGTTTTAAAAATATGGTAAATAAAATATTTGCTGGGGAATTAATTCTTCATTGAATTTTTTACACCCTGCACTAAGAATAATCCTTTTATCGTTGGGGACTTTACAAAAATATATAATATATTAAACACTAAGCACACCCAGACTCCTCAACCTTTGAGGTTCACACAAAGAATTATTGTCCTGTATGGAAATCTAACCCACGACACTTGGCACGGGAGGTTTGTATTTAAACTACTTCGCCATCCTGCTATTGAATAGGTAATAGTACTGTGGGTGTTCGATATTAATAGATAAAAAAATCTCATAAGTTCTCGAAGTTACAGACGGTATCGTTTCCTGGGCATAAAGGAAAATAAATTTAGTAATAATGCCCAAACACACTAAATACACTGGCAATACCTTCTATTTTTAACCCCATCAGTGCAATCGATTGAACCAACGGATTATTTATGACTGTACTCCATGGGCCGTGATTAAAATAGAAATAGTGGCTATCGGCAGTCGACTTTGCTAGCATTACTGACGATTTGAAGGTATTACAGTGGGCAACTGTACGGATGTTTTTATTATACTCATGCCTTAGTATACGTCAGAGTTTGCTATGCCAATGTGCTTCTGTGACGACTTAAATAGATTTAAGTTTAAAATATGGTGAAATACATACTTGCATGAAAAAAAGAGGTTTCACTGATTACTTTCGTTCTTAAATATCAGGTTAATGTGTAAAAGTAGTTGCTTCCACTATATAATAAGAAAATTGCATTAAGTTACGTAAAATGTAAAACAATACAAATAACAAATTATTTGTCATACTGGATAAAGAGAGCTTTACTGCGAGCAGAATTCGAACCTGCGTCCCATTCAATCTGGGGAAGTGCTCTGGACCGCCAAGCTAATGCAGTTACCTAATGGTGACTTCCAATCACCACTTCACATTTGTTTTTTCTTGAAAGTAACTGAGCTGTCAAGTGCCAAAATACAGATAAAAAAACAATTCATCCATCCATCCATCTATCAGCCTTTCAAAGATCACTGCTGGACATAGGCCTCCCCAAGAGCCGTAATGGCCACGCTTAGCAGGCGGGTTGGCGATCGCAGTGGATGTTGTTAATACTCGAGGGAGTGCTGCTGCCCACTCCACCGGCATTCCCTCAGTCGGCTCTTACGACTCCCGTGGGTAGAGAGGGGTAGGACAATTCTAAAGCCGGGCCCACACGGCAAAAAGAACAATATGATTAGTTAAATTACCTTGCCCACATTTTAGCCTATTTAAATACGAATAAACAAACTAAAGAATGAATGAATAAATTAGAATGAAATTAGGATCAATCCAGTAAAGATTAAAAGACAGACAGCTTTAAGAAGCATAAGTGGTGTAACTTTGAATGATACAGTAAAAAACAGTGTAGATATAGAACAGTGTGATGTGAAAGAAGATACACTTGACAAAGATTGAGATAGGCATGTCAAGATGGTTTGGGCACGTAGTGAAGATGGACGGAAGAAAGAAGATAAAAAAGATATCATTATGGCGAGTGTGAATTGTACAATTGAGAGAGGAAGACCTCTGACTAAATCGGAGACGTCCAAGAAAAGCCAGGTCAGAAGTAACCTTAATCTACGTACATGCATGAGGAATGTAATGAAAGTAAACGAGGCAGGAGAGGTGAGCAAGAATTGTAGCAAGTGGTCAGTAACGATTGTAGCAATCCATTGTCTCTATCTATCCTCCAGGGAACCAAGCGTGACTCTATATAAGTATGTATCAAAATTATAATCATAAAGGTCCTATAACACTACACAAAACTACAATTAAACATCACTGCGTGATCTGCCAAAAAAATCTAAATTGTTTGCGCTTATATAACATTTTTTTTTGAATGATGTATAGTTCAAAAAAATAATTCCATAGCATTCAGTTAAAAATGCTTTACATAATAAAAGTTGGTATTAAAAAAGCAGTATCGATGCTTCAGGCATTCGCATTCACTAGTATATCAACGTTAAAAATTTCCCTATGAAAATATTTATCACATCCTATTAGGTAACGAAGACATATTGCTATTTTAGGGCCTCTTTACAGCATCATTGATCAAGGCGTTCAGTAGAGAACTAACAAACAACGTACTTATACTACACTGTAATAACTAGCAAAATCTTGGCTATTAAATCACAACAAGATATCGCTAAAATCAAGCCTAGCTCTGTATCAATCGAAGGAAATATCCTTTATGGTTTTCATCTACATTAATAAGAATTTCTAAAAATAAAACGAAAGCTTGGATTAATTGGAAAAGATATCATAATGAGTATGACTACGAACAGTTTTTTTTCTACAGATCCAAGTTTCATGCCGAATGTAAAAAATGTTATAGTCAATATATAAACTGCGTTGAAGATGGTATCTACAGCAATGTTAAACATTTTTGGAAGTATGTTTCTAATCGTAAGTCTGACTGTGGTATTCCTTCTTATATGAAATATAATAACGAATCTTCAAGTGACCCCGTCGATATATGTAACTTTTTCTCTGAGTACTTTATATCCATGTATGAGCCATCATCTTCAAATAACATATTGACTGCTCAAACTTTCTCTGACAACTGCACCCCTCTCAGTAAAATTGATTTCAGTGTCAAGGATGTTTCAAAGGCGCTCGAGTCTTTGGACTCATCAAAAGGGCAAGGACCCGATGGTATTCCAGTAATTTTTCTAAAAAATACTTCATTTAGTATTTGCCTGCCTCTACAAATTATTTTTAACAAATCTATTGCACAAGGTACTTTTCCAGAGGTATGGAAATTTGCAAATATAACTTCAGTTTATAAAACCAGTTCTAAGCTAAACGTTGAAAATTACCAGAGCACCTTTGCGTCGACTCACCAATATTTATAATAAATACTTTGGTGATGTGGACATGTTTGCATTATTATCAAGACAATTCAAATCAGTACTTCTTAAAAAATTGAGAAATATTTAACTTAAATTATAAATGTTTATTTTTAAAATTATAAATGTTTTCATCATTTTAAACTATTTGATACTAGGTTTGTAACCATTGCAGTAGATATTTGTTAGTATAGTGCACGCATGACTTAAGTTTTAAATCGTTATTTATGTATTCTGTGGAAAATGTCGTTGGTCTCACATTTGTATAATAGATATAAGTAATATTTATTTTTATTTTTTATATAGTGTGATACTGTTTGTTTTCCTGAATAAATAAAATAAAATAAAACTAATATTACAAAAAAAATATACATTAATATACTAAATATTAGTGTGTATATTACACACAAATAGATTAATTTACATATTTAGATATTTTTATATATATTTTTAGCATTTGACATGCTTAGCACTATACATTAAACACAAAACACACACATTTTTCACTTTGAGATTAATTTACATTAACAAAAACACCCTTTTTAATAAGGTTTGAAATAAATCTATTATTATTTTTATAGTAGGAATACCTTTTGTCAAATGAACATGTGCAAGAAGTGTAGTATTTATATCTATGCTCTGAAAGTTAAGTATATAACAACAGTAATTTTCGTAACTATAATGGAATACACAGCATGCACTCTGCTTATCTTTGATAAAGTAATAAAAGTCCAGGAAATGTTCTTCTAATGGAGTCTCGGGATCAACGGCCACTGGTATCGTGTGTAACCCATTTCTGAATATCGTGAGTTTCATTTGCCCATTACTATACTATAATGTATGCTATTTTAATGTGATGCTGTATTAGGTACTATAAAAAGTACAATTGGGTAGTTTTCTATATAAATCAGAATATTATTGCCATAACCACTCATGAAATAAGTGCTGTCTCTATTTGGACTGGAACCTTTTATAATATGTTGGTGGTGAGCTTCCTAATTTAGTTTTAAATAATGAACAGCGGCATCATTTTTACCATCCTTTTTTTTTGTTTAGGCTGGAAAGATTGTACCTAACCGCACACCCCATCGTTCGGGGCAATGAACAGGGTAGTGTGGGGCCCTCACCCACCAAAGAAACCTGCCGTCTCTCCGCCTTTATTGGCGGGCCACCGGAACCATATTACATTCCTTCAGTGGTTCATTATTACCATCCTAAATTAACATACGTTTAAAGAAAGAGCATTGCTTAACTATATTAAAGAATATAAGTGAAGCCGCTGCTCACCAATTCGCAGATGTAAAGTTAAAGAATGTCTGACTATCTCCTGCTTCAACCAATACTCGTATACACTTAGTTGCTTCATGGTCGGTTAGACGGGAGACGGAGCACAGACATACCAAGGCCTGATTACAAGCGAGTAGCTTAGTTATAAAATAAACCTACTCGAACATTCTCATTCATTTCCAAGGTAGGAGGCTCTGGCGCTCTCACTCACAATACGATATACAACTGTAGGATTACCTACCGTTGTTTCACGCTGATCTGTGAGAGTTTGTTTCTTCCCAGATCAAGCCATTCATGCTGGGATAAGCAAGGTTCTAGCACTAGAACCTAACTACCTATCAAACGCGAAGTAGATCTATTGCACGCCTCATAAGCGAAGCGTTGAGGTGTGTTCTACTCCCGGTTGACACGGCACAGCTGATTTTTCAAACTTAAAATGTCTCTATTTATCATATATTGCACTTGTAAAATAATATCTACGCACACACACATATAAAGAACAAACACTATTTTTAACACTCATGATATTTTTGATGTCATTTTTGTTATTTAAACTAGTTAAAAAACGTCCGTGAGTTGTAGGTAATGTATGTTAACACGATATCGACCAAAATACTTAATCAATCGAGTCTTTTTTTTTCGTTTACGAATTATTATGACTAGGAATAGAGCCCTATTACTTTTCACGTTCTGATTCGATGTGGTTTAATTGTTATTAAATAAACAAAAAAATACTGAATATTTACGGCATTTACGCTCGACGCGACACTAAAATCAGCGCCTTTCATGAGAACTACCTACCTTTTTACGTACGCATAGCCAGTATAGCCACCGGTGATTTTACTATCGTCAACAGAACAGAACGCCGTTCACCCGGACGGTACATTGTTTTTTGTTAAAGGAAAGTTTTTACCTTTGCTTAAAGAACTGATGACATTTGTCAAGTATAATAACTATTTTATCCATAACAATAATTAAAAACACTAAACACACGTAAATAATAACACACCAACGTTATAAAACACGAAAAAAACATATTTTACATTCCACAATTTTTTTTTTGCGTGGCCTTGGCGTCACTTAGAACGTGTCGACGTGTTTTCACTTAGAACTTAGAACAAAGTATAAAATTATAAGGCAACCAAGTAAGGAAGATAAATGGTTTAGAGATTTCTTGTTGAACTCATTGATTTTTAAATAAGTCGTACAGTTTAATAAATTATTCAATTTTACATTTTTATATATATTATATGCACTTATGCAGGTATATATGTAAACTCATGGATTGTTGTTCTTACTAATTGCCAGATGGCCTCTTGCAAAATGACAGAATGGTAGACCAATATAGAAGTACTTCTTAAAATTAGCGCTAGATGGCGTAAAAGACCGCCACATTAGTACTTTTTGAAAATAGCGCTATCTATGTGATTTATTGAAATATGAACTACTTAGTAAAACCAATACATTATTAGTTATTTATCAAATAATCAATTTTATTGTGCAAAATGAAGATTATGAGGCGTGCAGTTTTGGACTTTCCAAATTCACTAATCTATTTAAGCTATCTTAACTATCATCTCTATATGATTATACATTCTGCAAGTTTATAAATAACGTGTTTCTGGGCTTTTAAATGTTATGATAACACTTAATGGGTGTACTTTGATACTTAACTTCACTTTTATATAATCTTCCATATCTCGGCTCCTAGAATACCAAATCTCCCCAAATTTTAGATTATGAAATGTTTAAACCTACATCGGTTTTCAAATGGTGCAACTTTCATCTTGTTAATACCCGAGCCCAAAAGTGTATGGAAGCATTTCTATCTCCTTTCAGCTCACACCGATACCTACATTTCCAGCTCATACATTGATAGTTCTGGCTGTGCGTTGACCGTCAGTAATTGTATATTAATATATAGGTAAATACATGTAGGTACATTACTAACTATTAATGTGTGTATTACTTTTCGATATAAGATTTGATCTAATTTTGAATGCTCAACCAAACAACATTTTGTATATATACTTATAATAAGTACAATCTGTGCAAACCACAGTTCACTAAATCAATTTCTAATTAAATATTATGTAAGTGTAAAAAAATCGAAATACTGAAAAGTGTCTATATATATTATGTACGCCGCACTATAATAGTTCCAGCCAATCAGATATAGTTGAATCTACATGCATTTAATAGTTCAATTATTATGCTGTATGCATAGCGTCTTCCTCATTTTACGTACAGCTAAATTTATATTCAGATAATTAAATGTGTGCCAAAGATAACATGATACTGGCCGATAATTGGACAAACAAGTTTGTTTTTAATTAAAATTATAATCATGTTTATCAATGGATTTTACCAAAAACTAATCCTCCGTCACTTGTGCAATAAAATTATCAGTTTTTGGGCAAGTAATCGGTATTGTATTATAGAGAATTGCTATAGTAAGATATAACCTATTTCCGTGTGGTGACGGACTAAGGATTCAAGTGTCACCACCCCATTATTTCCCACGGGGGTCTTACAAGTAAGCAATTATCACCCATTGCATTACTAGTGGTAGGGCTTGGGTCGTGGTATCAAGTGGGAGTACTCACTTGCTATCGGGCCCGAGCGGGTTCGTACCACCATCTCCTGTGTGACCGGCCATGAAGCACATCGGTGTGTTTTGGTTGTAGCAGGACATAGCCGTTAATTCTTCATATCATATATTAAGTGAAATGAAATGGTTAGCAGCAGCTTGACAATTCTCTTGGTATAGTTGAATCCATGAGCGACGATTACCATTTACCATTAGATGGGCCATGGCTCGTCTTCCACTATACGTAATAAAAAGGAACCTTGATTTAGATAAAGGCTTACTATATCTAAAAAATATATTTTAATGGTAATTCGATTAATATGGAACTAAAATTAACACTATATGTGAAAAAATGGATGTAGCACAATCAATACAATTCACAGACTACTCTGATTCATATACAACATACCACTTCAATAGCACAATAAAATATTCAAGCTGGCCTCACAAACAGAATAGCATTCTAATAATACCACGAGTAAAAATGAAACTATAATTCTATAAAACAATGAATATTCTGCCACGTGGCACATCACTCCCATATATTTATCGCTAAGACTACTGGAGCCCTACACACTACACTCTAGTTCGTGCTAATTAAAGAATAACGAACGTTAAACGTGTGAGTAACGTTTACGTTGCGTCAGATCGCTTTGTGAGCTTTTGTTTGAATAATGTTGAAATTTGGTCATAACATATTTAAGAAAAAAAACGAATAATAAAATAACTATAAAGTTATAAACATCGGATAATACCAATTTGCTTTTATCACTAATTAAATAATACATTATTTTTGTTCTAAATTAGAAAGAATCCTGATTTTTAAATTTTTAGTTACTTTTTAATAATCCATCAGCCTTTTAAAGTCCACTGCTGGACGTAGGCCTCCCCTAGAGAACGCCACAATGAGCGGTCCCGTCATGGGGGATAATGCCGTAATCGCCACGCTTGGCAGGCGGGTTGGCGATCGCAGTGGATGTTGTTAATGCTCGAGGGAGTGCTGCTGCCCACTCCCCTGGTATTCCCTCAGTCGGCTCTTACGACTCCCGTGGGTAGAGAGGGGTGGGACAATTCTTAAGCCGGCACCACACGGACAAATATGAGAGCTTTAATTTTTTCAATTTTTATTTTTTTTATGCTTTTTTTTTTTTCAATTTTTAATAATATGAGAGCTTTAAACACAAAGTGAAAATTGTGAAATCGAAAATAACAGTCACGAGCAGGATTTGAACCTGCATCTCCTGGATACCGTCCAGATGCTTAGCCAATTCAGCCGTTGTGACAATTGCCCCTGACTGCTAATTTCAATAACACATTCATACTTAACGTCTTTGGGTGACGCCTGCGATCTTTTAAGCTGGAACAATTCATATATTTTGAAAAAAAAGGCGTGAAGTTCACGGGTGGATAAGCAGTTTCGGAGTCCATCGCGGACAAACAATGTGACACGAAATTCTGATAGGTATATGAAGATATTCTGCTACAGAGCGCAACCATAATATAAATGACAGTAGCTTAGACGTAAAAAGCTAACTCAGACAGAGTTACTCTTATATAGGTCCTTACATATATTATGAAATTGGCGTTTTGTCAAACTGGCCACTTTGATCTAAAATATCTGGCGTTTCGTTAGGAATTCCAACTTCAAATTTATTTAAAATTTAGGCTTGTGTATTTGTGTTTCCAATTAGTGATTCATTTGTTTTCGCGTCATTTTACTTTTCTTTGACATCGTTCTATTCACAATCCATCCATCCATCAGCCTTTTAACGTCCACTGCTGGACATAGGCCTCCCCAAGAATGAGGGATAGCGCCGTAATCGCCACGCTTGGCAGGCGGGTTGGCGATCGCAGTGGATGTTGTTAATACTCGAAGGAGTGCTGCTGCCCACTCCTCTGGTATTCCCTCAGTCGGCTATTACGACTTCCATGGGTGGAGAGGGGTGGGACAATTCTAAAGCCGGCCCCACACGGCATCTATTAACAATATGGAAACCTTAAAATTTCAGGTTATTTACGAGTTCCATCGTGGCATCAGCACCGCAGAAACAGCTCGAAGGATTAACGATGTGTATGGGTAAGCTACTGTAACATAAAACACGGTACGTTTTTGGTTCCAACGTTGTCGTCCTGGAAATTTTGACCTACAGAATAAAACCTCTGGATGGCCGGATACCCTAGTTGACAATGAAGAGTTAAATGTGATCGTGAAAGCAGATCTATCGTAAACCACATTAGAGCTAGCGGCATGCTTCGTTGTGAGTGAAAAAACAATTCTAATTCACTTGAAACAAATTGGAAAATTGAAAAAGCTCAATGAATGGGTACCGCATCAATTGAGTGAAGCAAACCAACAAACACGGGTCGAGTGCTGCATTACATTAGTCAACCGTCACAATAACGAAGGGATTCGGCTAAATCCTGCCTGCCACCAGACACTTACCAGCATCTTTTTCTGTTGACTCAGAAAAAGATGCTGGTAAGTGTCTGGTGGACCAGTGCTGGTGTCATCCACTACAGATTCTTAAGATATATAGCCACACGATCTGTTATTGTCAACAATTGTTCTAGCCCACTCCTGCTTCAGGACAACACTACGCTACACACTGCACAACAGCAGGTGGCTAAATTAGAGGAGCTGTGATTGGAATATCTCCGACACCCACCGTACTATCCAGACCTTGCTCCAACAAATTACCACTTTTTTCCGGAATTTCGACAACTTCTTGCAAGGAAAAAAAATCAATTCCGATGAGGCTGTCAAAACCACCTTCAAAGATTTTATTGATTCTAGCTTTCACAATATTTTCAGAAAAGGAATCAATGAACTACTGATTAAATGATTAATTAAAATAATTTCATTTTAAACAAAATCGTTTTGCTTTTGCCATGCATAACGCCATTTTCATACGTAAGGACCTCTTATTTAGAATATATTGTTATAAAAATATAGTGTGAAATTAAAAACTTGATCACTCCAATACTAGATCTCAGATTACTTTATTTTAGATAATAATAATAAAATATCAAGCACATAATAGGATCTCTCCAGATTCACGTTCAGAGCGTTTGTGGAAGTCACTGCGTAAACATCATAACAATGATTAAGATGTAAATAGCACTCTTATAAATAGCACTATGCGGATGCTGATCGATGAAAGACTATAAGCAGGAATCTGGCACATAAACATAAAAAGTGTTTTAAATTATATTACCTACATTATATTTACAAAAAAATAAAGCATAGATTTTTCAACCTAATACTTTTTACATAATAATGAATAGTAAAAATAAATGTCTAGTAATAAGTACAAGCACTTTTAATTTCGGTCAGATTGTATTGATTGTGAAAAAATACTTATAATTTTGTCCATGTGGTGACGGACTAAGAGTACAAAGTGTTACCACCACAGAACATTTTTACTCTACGAGGTCACCACCCCTTTCTTTCCCACGGGTGTAGTATGACGCGACTAAGGGAAATAAGCAATTATCACCTATTGCATTACTAGTGGTAGGGCTGGGTACCAAGTGGGAATATTTACTCACTTGCTATCGGGCCCTAGCGCATTGGTACCACCATCTCCTGTGTGAACGGCCATGAAGCACATCGGTGTGTTTTGGTTGTAGTAGGAGATAGCAGTTAATTCTTTCATTTCATATATGTGAGATGAAATGGTGAGCAGTGGCTTGACAATACTCTCGTTAGAGTTGAGTCCATGAGCGACAATTACCATTTATCATCAGGTGGGCCATGGTTCATCTGCCATGATACGCAATAAAAAAATATGATAAACAAAAAATAATGAGGCTGTACTAACATTTTTAATGATTGTTATACGAATTATTGAACTGTACATAATAGGTGCTAACCAACTCGTGCTAGGTCACGTAGGAATATCGGTCCCGATTGTTCGGAACACAAATATGAAGCGGTCATTGATTTAAAACTATGCTCTACTTATTATTATCTAACACTACCGCAGTGCATGAGATTCCTTCCAGTGTGAAATTGCTTAGATCTTAGAACATACAATCAACTATGCAGAACTTGTTATTTCGATTGCTCATCCTCACACGAGTAATTACTGGATTCTATTAACTATTACAAGTTGCGTTTTTAAGTGGCTTTAAGCGGAATGGTGAAAAATATGCATGCCCAGTAGTGGCAAACAGTAGGTAATGGGCTAATCCCAGATGGGGCGATGGTACCACTGAAGTAATGTAACACAGTTCCAGTAGCCCGCCAATAAAAGCGAGGTACACTGCCGGTTTATTTAGTGGGTGAGGGCCCCACACTACCCTGTCCATTGCCCCGAATGACAGGGTATGCGGTTAGGTACATTTTTCCCACATTGAAAAAAAAAAGGATGGTGTGGTGGTCTGTTCCAACATATCCGCGGTGCCGTTATGGTCCTTCCTGGCGAAAAAGGGAGAGATTTTATTGTTGCTCTCCCCGTGATAGCATCCCTGTAGGGCCAGACGCGTCGGAGCCATCGAAGTTGCTGTTTCTGCGTTTCAGTTGTCCCTTACAAGACGTCGTAAGGTAGGTCATCCTGGTGATTTTAATCCGTGGCCTTTGGGAAAAAACTGACCTAACCTCTTTTGCATGCCAATTGCTATGCGTAATCATCTCCGATTACACATAGCAATTTTAAGTTGATAACATTTTTTTTTTGTGACGGAGTAAAAGAAATATTTATTTCAAATCACACAAATTATTGGTGAAAGCCCAACCGATTAAAGATAAACATCGCACGTCGCGGCTGACCGCACAGGTTGACAAACTGATCTTAACACGGTGACAAGTCGTTGGCACGATGCCTATACTATCAAGTATTACTGAATTAAGTACTCATTTCCTATATTTGAAATATATATACCAATTGCATTTGCTAATAGCTAAATATTTCACTAAATAAGATACTCAAAGACAAGAAATCAATTAAATATAATAAAACTTACTAACATGCTTATATTAGCTTGGTATGTATCTGTGTAACGGATACTTCGAACGTGATTTTCACTCCCTTCAAAGCATCGGATTGATTTGAAACTTTGCACACTTATCAAGGACTGATGGCAATGCAATAATTTGAGTTTATCCGTTTTTATGGTTCCGTAGCCAGTAAGGAACCCAGATAGCTTAGCCAGATTTGTCCATCCGCTGTTTACAACTTAGCTCAGAAACTTGTAATAGAAAGCTGTAAGTTGGCATGAATATACATATCAGTTGCACCGACAAAAGGATAAGAAATCTTGAAAAACACTTGGGATACGTAAATACACAATGTGGAGTGTCGTTGGATAGGTCTTTCAATAATATTGTAGGATTGCGAAAACAATTTTACAAATAAGGGATCCGTTTGTGAAAAGTGCTTATTTTTCATGTTAGAGTCAAGTGAGCCACCTAAATGATTGTTTTTAATGTGTAAAAAAAATATCGGAGTAGTAGATATGGCGAAGTTTAAAAGAAAATGATCACAGCTTAGTAGACTTCATTTCTTTTAAATAAAAGTACTTTTAATACGGTTTTGAGACTAAAAAAAAGAAAATAAATTATAGTTTAAAAAACTAAAATACCACGCTTTAATGGTGCTTATTACATTAAGGGCAGATTCGACCAAACAAGAATAAATTTTATTCATAGAATAAATCGCTACTTACTTGAGAATATATCAATTTTACGTTTTACCAACAGCAAATCGAAGAATAGCAAGCCTATTCGGGAATAGTCACTATACCACCGATAAGCATCGAATAAGGAGTTAATCCAAGAATAAAAAAATAGCGTCATCTTTTTTGTGCTGTAATTTTAATTCAAAACTTTTAAATTATAGAGTGACAGTTGCTTTCCCATGCTATAATACGACAAATAAGAGTTGAGATAAGTTACGCTATCACCGTCCCGTTAGTAGAACAACTACAAGCTATTCGCGAATAGCTATTTCTAGTATAGCTTTACGTCAAATTATATGGAAAAACGATTGTTGATTATCTAGAAAATAAAATCGTGGAATAGATTATTCTCGGTATATTTGTTCTTGTATATATTCGAGTTTGGTCGAATCCGCCCTAAATGTTACAAATAGTTCATTGATATAGTAAAAGGCACCCCACACTTTTCTTACAATCATTATTTATTACAATACTATTTACTACTTTTAAGTTCAACTAGTTATTACAGCGTGTTATTTTAGTTTTATAAACTATGATTTATTATGTTGATTAAATCACATTTAATTGATCTTCATTTACATTGTCACAGCTCGGCGAAAGAAAACATCGCGAGGAAACATGCAAGCCTGAGATTTTCTGGATGGCTTGTAAAGTCTGCCAATTCGCACTGGGCTAGCGTAGTGGACTGTGCCCTAACCCCTTTCAATCTAAGAGAGACCCGTGCCTAACAGTGGGGACATAATAGGATGTGAAAAAACATGATTCCCTACAACCCTGATGTTTCGATACTTTACAACATTTATAGTTACATTTGATAGTGATATTTATATCCAAATTAGCATAAAGTATGTAACTTTGATATTAAAGCAAACTGTTGTTGTAACATTTCTGTATAAAATCATTGTCTTAAATTTTTTTTTATTGCATTTATTGGCAGACGAGCCACGGTCCATCTGATGGTAAATGGTAACCGTCGCCCATGGACTCGACTATACCGAGAGTATTGTCAAGCCGCTGCTCACCAATTCATTTCACAGATGAAAAGAAATATAAACGGCTATCTCCTGCTACAGCCAAAACGCAACATTGTGCTTCATGGCCGGTCACACGGGAGATGGTGGTGCCAACCCGCTCAGGCCGCATACCAAGTGAGTACTTCCACTTGGTACCCAGCCCTACCACCAGTCGTGCAGTGGATGATAATTGCTTACTTCTCTTAGTTGCCTCATACGACACCCGTGGGAAAGAATGGGGTGGTGACACTTGTATTCTTAATCCGTCACCACACGGATAAATAACCAACAGAATAATATATTTTTTTAACACAGCAGTGGCCAGAACCTCAACATAAGCATTCAACCTTTCACAATGGTATAATTAGAATACAATTAGTCTACAGGTACTGATCAGTCTCAATAACAATTAGAGCTTCGCTTGGAAAATAACGAATCATTGTTCTAAGCAATGTTAGCTTATATAACACCAAAAGGGGCTTCGTATCGACGAAGTAAGAGAGCGAGTAGGTATGAAAGAGAGTATTGTTAAAATGCGAAAGGGAATGTTCAGATGGTTCGGACATGTGTAAAGAATGCCGGACGAGCGACTGGTTAAGTAGATATACAATGCTAAACTGGAAGGATATATGTACAGGGGGAGACTGAGACTCACTTACCTAGACAAATCAATCATGTATTGAATGAAGGCGGAGTCAGTCTCCGAAACCACCGAGCGTGTATGAAGCGAATTATGAATGTTGAGGAATCGAGAGATGTATGCAAGAATAGATCCCTTTGGCATTCTGTTCTCTTTGCCTATCCTGCAAAGGAGATGGCGTGATGATAAGTAAATAATTAAGCAAACTGGCCTAATTAAAAAAAAAAGATAATATCCAAAATTGTATTATACATGGATATTAGTCTATATGCAATATTTTTTGGAATAAGTCATGTCCAATTATAGCCCATAAGTTCCCTCTTATAACCTATTCATTTATTTCAATAGACCGAGATTAATTGGGAACTGGTAAACTCAATACTAGTCATTAAATTATTATGAATGCTAATTCATATAACTAAAAAAATGAAAATTGGGGAAGTGGGACAGTGGCAGGCTATTACTTCTTGATAGTAGTTCTTGGTATTATGCCTATTAGTGGTAGCCTTGCTTATCACAGCATGAATGGGCCGGCTCGTCCGGGGAAGTACCACCCTCTCACAAAAGATTGGTGTGAAACAACGGTAGATACTCCTACCGTTGTGTTTCGTATAGTGAGTGAGAGCGCCGGAGGCCCAAGCCCCCACCCTATCTTCTCCTTATTATCCTTCCTATATTCTACTTAGTATCCTACGTATCATCTCCTTAATATCCTTCCTATAGGTAGTGGACCTATAGGTAGCTAGATGGTACCCTTTCCTTGGAGACGGCGACGCGTGAGTTATACCTCTGGTGTGGCTTGTGTCTATAGGCTACGGTAACTGATTACCATCAGGTGGGCCGTACGCTTGTTTGTCACTCACGTATATATAAAAAAATGGGCCTTTTAATATTCAAACTCGTGATTGACGAGTTTTGGCACTGTCTGTTTAGCGTTAATTAGGAACACTAAGTTTCACTTTTTCCATGCAAATATCATACATGAGATATATAGAATAGAAGAAATAAACAGATTAACACCACTGAAATAAAGGAAAACTTAAAACTTTACTATTATAATTCAGTGACAACCAGTGATGGACATAATTATGGAACAGAGACGTGGTCTCCGAATGATAGCCTCGTATCAAGGCTCAAATTCGCTCAACCTGCAATGGAGCGGGCTATGCTCGGTATTTCCCTACGTGATCAAATTCGTAATACGGATATTTATATATATTTTTAGCATTTGACATGCTTAGCACTATACAATAAAATTAATATTTATAGGGTTTGCGTCATTATTAGGTAAAAATCTTAATTGTAAAATTAAGTTTACCTGGTCGGTATAATGTATGAAAATACTTCCGACAAATGGCGCAGGCATCACCCAAAGACGTTAAGTATGATGTGTTATCGAAATTAGCAGTTAGGAGCAATTGTCAGGATATCTGAATTGGCAAAGCATCTGGACGGTATCCAGGAGATGCAGGTTCAAATCCTGCTCCTGACTGTTATTTTCGATTTCACATTTTTCACTTTGTGTTTATCGTAATACGGAGATCTGTAGGAGAAGAGGAGTGACTGACACAGCCCACCGAGTTGGCATGGTGAAGTGGCAATGGGTAGGCCACATCGCGCGACGAACCCACAACCGTTGGAGAAAAAAGGTTCTCGAGTGGTGACCACGTATCGGATGGCGGAGCGTAGGACAGCCCCACACCAGATAAACCGAAAATCTGGTCAAAGCCGCCGGGAGCCGTTAGGTGCGGTCGGCGCAGGACCACTTGTTGTGGTGTTCTATTGGGGAGGCCTATATCCAGCAGTGGACGTTGAAAGACTGAAAGATGGATGGATGAATGAAGCAACGAGCGTTGCTAGACACAAACAACAACAAGTCATGTACCTATTAAATAATATAAGTATATAGTTCTAAAGCATGGCAGTCTATTTCTCTCTACGAGGTCTATAGGTATCCAACCTTCATCAAAACTACAAATTCGCAATTTATGCACCACAGTCTTTTTATTGCCCGACTACAGCGAAGTCAAGAGGAGGGTTATCATTCTAACCCGTATATATGTATGTATGTCGTATGTTCATCTGTTCCCGCATAATATCGAAACTACTTGTCGTACAGCGTATCGTTAGAAAAGTCTTAATTATCTGCTGGTTATAGGCTATGTGACGTCACACTAAATTCAGTAAAGTACCCGCTTAAAAAATCTTTGGAAGGTGTTTTTGAAATGAAAGAGCTTACTTAGCATATTTCAAACCTACTTGGTCAGGTTTTAGTTTTCAAACTTATTAGCGTAGCTTAGTTACGCCTGCATTTTCTAATTATATTCTATACTTTTAATTTATGAGGTCTCGGGTTTAATACCCAGATCTGGAAATGTTATTAAGCTTTTTCGTAAGAAGAAAATAATATTCTCAGCAGCAGCCCAGAGTTTGGAAATGTGTCTGATAGATGGCAATAGGCTCGTTCCATACATTTCATGTGGGACTTAAACATAGCAGGCGAACCGTGGTTGTGTAATACACCTCTGCCTACCCCTTCGGGGATAGAGACGTGACGCTATATTGAACAAAAATCTGTATTGTTACGAGGAGTTTAAATATATCGTAAACCTTTCAGCAACCTGATATTTCTAACCTAAATGTATATAGCAGACTGTTCTTTAAAAGTAGGTTATTAAAACATCGGTGTTTCTAAAATTGATAAACTAAAACACACTAAAGTAAACTTACCGAGAAAGCAGCATTGATATAGACTCAAAATTTAAAAGATAACATGTATAGAGAATAGTAAAACAATAAAATCAGTCCTGGTTGACGCTATTTAGAAATGCAATAAGAATATAATGTACTCTGGTGATAGTGTACAAATTCATACATATAAAATATAATTATTGACTTGCAAATAAAAATATTTTCATAATTTCAATTGTGATATAATATGAACCGTGCTTTATTTCATCTCATTTTTTTTCAGTAAGCGAGTACTTTTTGCGTGCTTGATTAATACATTAACAAAATTAAAAGCAGTGTTTATCCCGAAGTGGTAGGTAATGATTAAGGTTAGAAACATAAATCATATTTTACAAAATTTTTGCATTGTGTTCGTCTAATAATCATTAAATACATAGTATTTGGTCCAAATACTTAGTAAAATTTTTAACAATTTCATAGTAGTAGTTTCACATCTTACCAACTCATCGTAGTAATTTGCGATTTGGGTGTAGATTAGCGAGTCGTAATCCATTTTGGCCCCTACACAATCACGTATCACTTTTTCTTGGACAAACCGACACGTACACTTCACAAGATACCACTACCGTACTTTTAAGATATTGCCAGTAATGCAATAATAGAATACCAAAGTTCCATGCGTTCCGTCGATATAAGACGCATTGGCCGACTACACTGACGTACAACCGCCTGTAAAGCTAAATTAAGACCAAATTTTAAACACAAATCTTTGATGTTGGCTGTATATATATAGAACTGTTGTAACCACAGCGCTATTGTACTGACTGATGCTAGACATCGAAAATGAAAATTATGAATACAGATTTATTTTTACAAATACGGAAGATGATAACTGACAGTTTTCATATGAATTTTACCACGATTATTTTATCACGTAGCGATATTTTGCATAAATAGCATAGATCACATCCTTTTCTCTTACGTTTAATTTAAATATTGATATGTATAAAATGTAAAATGTAATAAATTTACAGAAATATTACTCAAAGAGCTATAATAAAATTTTTAACGCTTGATATTCTGAACTATTTATTAAATGAAATTTTAAGATATAAAATGCCAACATGGTTAAGGTTTGAACCTTAAACATTTTAGAAAGGAATTTTAACGGCTCTTAGATACGAGTTACCGCGTCGTGCAGTTATTAATTTCTACTCCTTATTCACCTTAAGATGTGTTCTGCCATATTTTGAATTATTTGCATATCATACCAGTACCACATTCGATTTTGCAATCAATCCCCATACATAATTATAATGACGTCACTTTATATTTCAATTATTTTTTTTTTCTGTATAAGTATGTTAAATTATGAAATATATATTATTTCATTTTAGCAGTATTATTTTTAAATGTATGAAACTTTTATAATACATTACAAGGTTTTTAAACATACTGATATATTTCCTGTCATACTCGAGCATCTACTCTAAGCACTTACTGCAAGAGGAAGCGAGTTATAGCTTGTGCCGACTTGACTTACGTACTTCAAACATTTTCGTTTTAAAATTTCTACGGATTCTTTTATATGGTAAGTACTAATGTTATATTAGAGAAATATATCTTAACTTATATTTCAGAATATATAAATCTGTAACAAAGCTATATCTGTACATTTAAGATATTTGAAAAAAGTGGGTATAGTCGCTTTAGGCGTATCTCAAAATAAAAAATTTTGTTTCAGAATTTTATCTGTTTGAATGTTTGTTTGTTCGCGGATTACGCAAAAATTACTGAACGGGTTTTGATTAAGTTTTTTGTTTAGTAGGTTTGTTTGAAGTACTAGGACAAAAACTTTAAAAAGTGATAAGTATGTATTTGATCCCGCTACTTTATCGGGCACCCGAGATATAACCTAAAAACTTGCTTTTGTTTGCAGGAAGGAAGCGGACAAAGGTTCGTTTATCTATAAGCTCACAAAATCATTTTTTAACTTACTAACTTATTATCACGCCATCTCCCTTGCAGAGTAGGCAGAAACAACAGAGTGCCAAAAGGCTCTATTTTTGCATACATCTCTCGCTTCCTCAACATTCATAATTTCTCTTCATACACGCTCGCCGATTTCGGAAACCCCTGACTCCCCCTTCCTTCAATATTATGATCAATTTGATCTACGAGGTGAGCCCCGGTCTCCCCTTGTACCTACATCCTTCCGCTTTCGCATAGTATACCTTCTTAACCAGTCGCTCGTCCGGCATTCTTTCCACATATCCAAACCATCGGAGCATTCTCTTTCGCATCTTTACATCAATACTCTCTTTCATAGTATTCTCTCTTACACGTATAAGAGCGAGTAGCGCTTTCATACGTGGTCGTTACGAATGAAGTCAGTCAGCCACACTCCACAGATTCTCCGCAGAGATCGCATTTTTCCTTTTTGCATACCCAACTCTCGCTTTCATATAATAACGTTGGGACAAGCACTGTGTTGTGTATTGCGACACGTGCCTTCTGTCTGAGGTGATGGTTGCCGAGAACTGTTGTCCCAATGCCATGTTATCTGTTGTACAATTCATTCTATTTTCCGAATTTATTCTTCTCTCTATATCAGTGGTCTACCTTCCATCCCGACTGAATCCACATCCAAGATACACAAATTCATCCACATGTTCTAGCACACTATTGCCTATTGATACTCTACTAAACATGCTAAGCTGTGACCATCATTTTATATCGCAGCAATCCAAAATAATACGTTATCTATAGACATACCTATCTCTAACAAACCCCTCTATCTTAAGTCCTTTATTCCTGAGATTGGCAACACAAGAGTGATGGCCTTGACTTCACTGTATGTAAGTTATGGTGACAGTTTTGTTTTTTGCCATCATCGTTATAAAAAATCGTATATTGGTTGTGGAACATTTTTACGGTTATAACTTTTTTAAAAACAATAAATAAAATATGAAAGAACGCAGAAGCTAGTGGCGAAGAATGTTCAAATTATACACGTATATTTTACAATTTACCTACTTGGGATTTTATTTGTAGTAAGAGTATAATATATGTTTTATTTACAATAGTATCTGTCTGGATAGATTACTTGTTTCTATAGAAATATTTATAAAAACCAAGCTAACTGTAATACGTAGGATCCACGCGTACAATAAAAATAAATAACTTTGGCTACAGTTCGTAACGTGTTATTTTGCGGATAAAATCTAAACAACAGAGTTTTTTAAAATAACGATGTTGTAGGTATGTTATATTAGGGGTGCGGGTCGGGATACCTCCGCGTTGGTGCACCCCGGGCAACGTCGGCACTCCGGTGCCGGCGGCTGAATCCCGGCAGGGGACGGGTCTCCGCGTGTCCCTCTGGTTAGCAGAGGGCACAGTGGATAGGCCGTACGTCCGCCGTGGAGGGTCGGCGGGACCATAGTGGCCCCCCCGACCCTGGGGTGGGGACAGCGGGGTCACAGTGACCCCCCCGTTCCTGGAGGCGGGGCTTTCAGCCCGAGTGGCGACGGGCTCACTGCTTGCAGTGGGCCGAACGTCTGCCGTGGAGGGCCAGCGGGGCCATAGTGGCCCCCCCCGGCCCTGGGAGACTGTGACGGAGCTTTTAGCCTGAGGGGCGACGGGCTCACCGTTTGCTTTGCGAGCGGTGGGCACGGTCTGTTGCAGACCACCGTTCGGCCCGACCCGTAATCTGAATGGACAGGACCGGGGGTCTTCGGACCGCGGGGAAGAAAACCCCTATAAAAAATTACCCCAATCTCGTGCTCTGCCGCCCGGCCAGGGGATGCATGGCTGAGGGGAGCTCAGTCGCGAGGGTTGGCACGTCGGAGGACGTAAAACTTCATCAACAATGGCGAAAGGAAAAAATACTAAGATTCCCCAAGAGGGTACCGGGAGCGACGCCCCCGGAGAATCCCTCACAGGGCCGAGTAACAATACCGGCCCTGTCAGCTCCACGTATTTGGGGGGAGCAACTGACGCCAAAGAGAAAGGAGAGGCGAGGAAGACTGGGAGGAATAAGAAGAGGAGGGCAACCCGTGGGAGAAAATCCACACCCGCGGGCAGTCCTACTGTAGAAAGCGGATCAGCTGCCACGTCGGAGATGGAGACGGACGGCGATGGCGGCGGTGTAACGGCCGCAAGCGCGCTTGCCCCGAACCCATCAGGGTCTCAGCCGGGGATGGCTGGCTCGTTGGAGCGGCCCTCACGACTCCTGAAGCGCTCTATTGCGCTAGAAGGGGATGCGTCGGAGTCAGAGGACAGCTCCACTGAGATGCCTCCGCCGGAGAAGCCCGGAAGGTCGGCAAAGAGAGGCCGAGGCGCCAACAGGCGCACAGTGCCACGCGCCTTGTCCAAGACGGACGAGGCAGTAATCAAGAATTTGGGAGCGGGGCTCTCGGTGGAGGAGCGGCTAACGTTCCTCACATCGAGGCTCCAAGAGGAGCCTCTGGAGAGGGACGATCTGCAGTCAGTAGACCAGATTGCGCAGAAGGTCTCTGATGCCCTGGCCATCGTGTTTACGGTGGCGGATGGGTCAGGGGACCTTCGGGGCACCTTCTCCGAGGCCCTCAAGAAGGCCACCAAGGTGGCCTTCGAAGGTTTGGAGTCCCTCCGGCACCACTCGGCGTCTGAGGAGAATAGGAGGCTGGAGGCGCGCTGCAGGCGCCTCGAAGATGAGGTGGCAGAACTCCGCAATCAGCGCAGTGGCCCGCGAGCCAAACCAGGGCTCGCCAAGGCCGCGCCGAAAGCCTCATCTTCAGTGGCGGGCGCGGGGTCTCCGGCCCCTGAACTCCTCAGCGAGGAGCAGATGCGCCAGGTCATCGATCGCATTGGTGCGATCTATGACCCACGCCTTGACTCCCTAAGCGCCAGGGTGCCGCCGGAGCCGCGACTCCGGCCGCCGCTGGCCGCGGATAAGAAGAAGGCCGCGCCGTCTTCAGGCCTAACGCCGCTGCCCTGTCAGGGTGGCCGCGTGGCCACTTACTCCGCGACCGCGGCCGCGTCGCCCAAGGGGCAGGGCAAAGCCCCCAAAGCGAAGGCGGCGCAGAAGGCGGCGCAGAAGGCTGGGCAGCGCCCCAAGGGCCAGCCCAGAGAGGAGTTTCCTCCTCTTCCGTGTGCTGGCGAGCCCTCGCGGGCCCCAGTGGCCAATCCCCGGGATCCACGTGTCCCACCTCCCGCGCCAACCGGCCCTGCACCCTCTGATGAGGGCTGGCATGTAGTGAGCAGGGGGAGGAAGAAATCCCGGGGAAAAAGGGAAAAGGGAGCCGCGACTGGGGCTGCTGCCCAAGCTGCGAATCCCGCTGCGCCAGGGAGCAAGCCCGGCCCTAAGAAGCCGCGCAAGCTTCAAGCGCCGAAAACGGCAGCGGTGGTAATCACCATGCTGCCGGAGGCGGAAGCGGGCCTGACATATCAGGCCATCCTGAGGAAGGCCCGGGAGGAAATCGACGTCTCCGACATCGGAATCGTCGCCGCCCGGACCCGCCTAGCCCGCACAGGGGCTCGAATTCTCGAGTTCCCTGGGGCGGAGGGCCCTAGGATGGCCGACACGGTGGCCGAAAGGCTGACGGGTCTGTTTGGCGAGGGGAGTGGAGTCCGTGTCACCAGACCAGTAAAGTGCGCTGAACTGCGCATTTCCGGTCTGGATGACTCAGTGACGGCGGACGACGTCCGGGAGGCTATTGCCTCGAAAACCGGATGCTCGAATGCCGTCAGAGTGGGCTCCATTCGGACCGGTCCCGGCGGTGTAGGTGCCGTCTGGGCGAGTTGCCCTGTCGCGGCGGCCAAAACTTTGGCTGACGCAGGCAGGCTCCTCGTGGGCTGGAGTTCCGCGCGGGTCACCGTGCTGGAGCCTCGGCCCGCGAGGTGCTTTAAGTGCATGGCGGTCGGACACACCCGGCCAACGTGCACTAACTGCTTTGATTGCAGCGGTCTTTGCTTCCGCTGCGGTCAGGCAGGGCACCGGGCGGCAACCTGCACCGCTGCCCCTTACTGCCCCGCGTGCGCTGCAGGCAACAGGCCTGCCAAGCACTGCATGGGGCGGGAGGGATGCAGACCCCCGACGACAGGCCCAAAAAAGGGGGGGACCAGCCAATCGGCCCAGGCTGCCCCCCCTAGCGTGGCTTCGCCACCGTCGCGGGTGGAGGAGGATATGGTTACGGCTTAAAATTCAACCGTGACACTATCCTCCTTCAGGCGAATCTCAACCACGCCGCCGGGGCGCAGGATTTACTCCTGCAAACCATGGTGGAGCGGTTGATTGGTGTAGCCGTAGCCGCGGAGCCTTATTGCGTTCCTGACCGCCCTCACTGGGCGGGCAGCTGTGATGGCTCCGTGGCAATCGTCAGCTCTACGGCGCTTCGTTCCCCGCCCTTGTTGATCAGAGACAGGGGCACGGGATACGTTGCGGCCGACTGGGGGGGAGTTACGCTGTATGGCGTATACTTCTCCCCTAACCGGAGGCTGGCAGATTTCGGGGTCTGGCTTAACAGCCTAGAGACCTCGATACGGCGACTGGCACCTAGCCACGTTCTGGTCGTGGGGGACTTCAACGCCAAATCCACGGCGTGGGGGTCCCCTGCGACGAACGCCCGTGGAGCGGCGGTGGTAGAGTGGGCGGCGTCGACGGGCCTCTGTCTGCTTAACAGAGGCTCCGTCAACACGTGCGTGCGGCGACGGGGTGGGTCGATAGTGGACCTTTCGTTCGCTAGCCCCGACGTCGCAGCGCGAGTGAGGAACTGGTGTGTCCTGGAGGAGGTTGAGACCTTGTCCGATCATCGGTACATCCGGATTGAGGTCTCCCGGTCTCTTCAGGGCCCCAGTAGGGGTCACGCGGTGCGCAGAACTCCCGCGTTCCTACGGTGGGCTGTGGGCAGGCTAGATAGGGACCTACTGGCGGAGGCAGCCATCGTTCAATCGTGGCTGTCCTCACCGGCCCTGACCGAGGGGGTGGACGTTGAGGCTGGCCGATTTCGCGCTGCGATTACGCAGGTGTGCGACTTGGCCATGCCCCGTGTGCGACGTCCTCCTCCAAGGAAGGGGCTCTACTGGTGGTCCCAGGAGCTGGCGGACCTCCGTGCGGCGTGCATTCGTGCCCGGAGGTCCTACACCCGCAGTCGGCGGCGCAACCGCGATGAGGAGCGGGAGGGCCAGCTGTACGAGGCGTACCGCACTTCGCGAGCCGCGTTCAAGTTGGCCATCTGCCGCGCCAAAACGGAGAAAAGGCAGGAGATGCTGGACGGTCTCAACCGTGACCCCTGGGGTCGCCCGTATCGTGCGGCTCTGAACAAGCTCCGCACTCAGGGCCCCCCCCTCACAGAGACCCTTCAGCCCAGCCTCCTCACCGAGGTGGTCGAAGGCCTATTCCCACGACGGGCGGAGCACACGCCCCCGGTCATGGCACAGCCAGTTAGCGACCGGGAGGCCGACCTCAGTGTGCCACCCGTCACCGCGTCGGAAATGGGGGCGGCTGTTTCGCGGATTCGTTCCAAGAACACCGCCCCCGGCCCGGACGGGATAACCGCCCGGGTGCTGGCCCTGGCTCTGGACCACCTGGAACCCCGCCTCAGGGGACTGTTTGACGCGTGCCTGGCGTCCGGACGGTTCCCTGACTGCTGGAAGGAGGGGAGGCTGGTACTCCTGCCGAAGCCGGGGCGAACGCCGGATTCGGTCGGGGCCTTCAGGCCCATCGTGCTGCTGGACGAGGCGGGTAAGCTGTTGGAGAGAATCCTCGCTGCCCGCATTGTCCAGCACCTGCGCGACGTCGGACCCGACTTGTCGGACGCCCAGTTTGGTTTTCGAGCTGGTCGTTCGACGGTCGGCGCGATTATGCGCCTGAGGGCCGCAGCCACGGCGGTCGTCGCCGGCGGTGGAGTGCTGTTGGCGGTGTCGCTTGACATCGCCAACGCATTCAACAGTCTGCCATTCAGCTGCATCGGGGAGGCGCTCCGGTATCACGGGGTGCCTGTATACCTGAGGCGGCTAGTGGCAGACTATCTTGAGGGCCGCAGCGTTCTCTATGAGAGCCGCATAGGGGACGTTGTGAGGAGACCCATGTCGTGCGGTGTCCCACAGGGTTCGGTTCTAGGGCCGCTCCTGTGGGACATCGGTTACGACTGGGTGCTACGCTGTCGGCTCCCCCCCGGGCTGGCGGTCATCTGCTATGCGGATGACACGCTGGTCGTGGCCCGGGGTGGAAACTTTGAGGAAGCGGCGTTCCTGGCCACCTTAGGAACCTCGGAGGTGGTCAGGAGGATCGGGGCGCTGGGGCTTAGGGTGGCCCTGGACAAGTCGGAGGCCCTGCTTTTCCATGGGCCCCGACGTCGGCCACCTGCTGGCGCCTCGATCACTGTGGACGGGGTCCAAATTGGGGTGCAGGCCCATATAAAGTATCTGGGTCTAGTGCTGGACGGGCGGTGGCGCTTTCGCGAGCACTTCCGTCAACTGTCCCCAAGGCTCGTCGGTGCGGCGTCCGCCCTTGCACGGCTCATGCCGAATATGGGCGGACCCAACAATGCGTGCCGACGGCTTTACGCGGGGGTGGTCCGGTCGATGGCGCTGTACGGCGCCCCTGTGTGGGCGGGGGCCCTGGACGCACTAAACAGGGCTCTTCTGTGGAGGCCACAGAGAGTCGTCGCGTCCAGAGTCATACGCGGATACCGCACGGTGTCGACGGAGGCGGCCTGCGCGTTGGCCGGAACCCCTCCGTGGGACTTGGAGGCGGAGGTGCTCGCCGAGGTGTATCGGCGGGCATCGCAAGAGCGGGAGGGGGGTGGTCGGCCCCCACCCAGTGTGGTGGCCAGATGGCAGGGCGACGCCCGCCGAGCTGCCATGGCCAGCTGGAGGGCGCGGCTGGAGGCGCCCCGGGCCGGTCTTCGGACCATAGGAGCGCTCCAGCCAGTGCTGGAAGAGTGGGCAGGGCGACGGCACGGAGTCCTTACCTTCCGACTGGTGCAGGTGCTGTCGGGGCACGGTTGCTTCGGCAGATATCTGCACATTGTGGCAAGGAGGGAAGCGACTCCGGGCTGTCACCATTGCGGCTGCGGCGAAGACACGGCGCAGCACACGCTCGAGTCGTGCCCGGCTTGGGCCGAGCAGCGCCGTGAACTCGTCGCGGCAATAGGGGGGGACCTCTCGCTGCCGAGCGTCGTCAGAGCGATGCTTGGCAGCGACAGGAATTGGGCCGCGGTCGCTGCCTTCTGCGAGGATGTCATCTCGCGGAAGGAAGCGGCGGAGAGGGCCAGGGAGGAGGATTCTTCCGCTGACCCAAACCGCCGCCAGCGACCGGGGCGGCGCAGGCGCAGATACTTGCGCCTCATGCCGCCCTAGCTGAGGCTGCGGGTGGATGGACCGGGGAACGTCCGCCACCCGCAAGGCCTCTCGCGAAGGTGCGACGCTCCGCGTGCGGATGCGTCGCTCAGTAGATGGTACCCGAAAGGGTAAGCCGCCGGCGGACCACCGAAGGAATGTAACATGGTTCCAGTGGCCCGCCAATAAAGGCGGAGAGACGGCACACGGCGGGTTTCTTTAGTGGGTGCAGGCCCCACACTACCCTGGTCGTTGCCCCGAACGATAGGGTGTGCGGTTAGGAACATTTTTTCCCGCCATAACAAAAAAAAAAAAAAAAAAAAAAAGGTATGTTATATTATCCAATTGGTTTTGTTTTCATTTCTGTTTTTGTAATAGTGTAGTTGGTGGAACCATAGGTCACCATTTAAGTTTTTTAACCCTGTATTTTGTTGTGTTCCATCCATCCATCCATCCATCAGCCTTTTAACGTCCACTGCTGGACATAGGCCTCCCCAAGAATGTGATATGATGAATATGATATATGTGAATGTGAAGATAGTGCCGTAATCGCCACGCTTGGCAGGCGGGTTGGCGATCGCAGTGGATATTATTAATACTCGAAGGAGTGCTACTGTCCACTCCCCCGGTATTCCCTTAGTCGGCTCTTACGACTCCCATGGGTGGAGAGGGGTGGGACAATTCTAAAGCCGGTCCCACGCAGCTTTTGTTGTGTTAACTTTGAAATAATTCTGAAGACTTATAACAGAGATATCACATTGGCGCTCATTGCAATCATTTCAATAAATATGTTTTAGAGAGCCTGTGTGGTAGGTTAAGACGGGGTTTGGAGGGTCGAGGGGTTTTAAATATTGTATTTATATATGCCACGGAGTTTTTTAGAGCAAATGGTTCGTCTTAAATAAAATAAAGAGTCCTGGTTACATAATAATAGGTATGTATTTGCATGTAAAACAGTAAATATTAATATATATTAATATTTACTGTTTTACATGCAAATACAAATAGAACAAGGTATGTATTCAGAAAAAATGTATAATTCCCGTAGGATCGATATTTTGGGCACAATAAAGACCTAACATCTAAACGAATTTGTACGAAATTTATTATGCAGATAAATTATGGCCAGAATAAATATATAGAATATGTTTACCCCCATTAAGAGTTTCCATGAGATATGCGTATTCGACTATATGATCCACACAGACAAAGTCGCAGGTAAAGTAATAGAAGCTAGTCTATAATATATAAAAATTAAAGTGTCTGTTTGTAATGTCTAAATAACATTTTTTTATTAATGTATACCTACGAGAGTAAACCTAAAACAAATTACCGATTTTTAAAGTTTGCTTCTGTCTGGCTGTCTGTCTCGGCTAATCTTCGGAACGGCTGGACCGATTTGGCCAGGACTTTTACTAGCAGATAGCTGTTGTTACAAAAAGTAACTTAGGTTACTTTTATTTTCGAAAAATAATTAGGATTCTGCACTATAAAAAACAACAAAATTTCATACGGACGAAGTGGCGGGTAACATATAGTATAATAAATATAAGCATTATAATACTTTACGAGTATAACTCACAATTTACAAGTGCACATTAAAATTAAATGGTTTTATTTTCAGCTCGACTATATACAGGTCCTACCAATATAAATCGCTGAATCACCAGCACTTCACAACCAGGATAATATGTTTTGTTATATGTGCACATCTTTCATTTATTTTCATTTATCGCTCTCTATTGCTTTACACCATTATTTAAAAAATACTAAACAACGTAACTAATTTTGATTATATAATAAGAGTAACCTAATGCAGAATAATAATAATATAATAACCTAACTCACTTGTTTAATTTTAAAATATATTTTATTTATTAATATGATGTTTCTAAGTTGCTTAGTTTTATGGTCTTATTCATAATAACTTATCGGAGGTTTAAAAGCTCGCTAAAAGTAGATTGTCAAAAAGTGTTATTCATAATCGTTCGATAACGCTAAAACGTTCATTAACTCTCCGATATATTCTCTTTGATTTGTACAAGCTAGTAGCCTACTATAAACCTTCGATAAGCGTATATTAGCAAAAAACATGGCTAATTTTGGTCAGATGATTATGATGTTTGAAATGACAATTTATTGTGTATTGACATTGATTTCTAATAGGTACATCCGACACCCATAATCTCATTTTTATTGTTATAAGAAGTTTACGTTTACGATTTTACGTTAATTTTCTTAAATATGCAAGCTTTACAAACCCTTCAAAGTATTGCGGTGATTGAAAATCATGTCATCCATCAGTACAGAAAAGTGTATCGGCAAAGAGGCAATCCTTTTTCTTTAGGGGATGAGAAATTCCGGGGTGCGGGTCGGGATATCTCCGCATTGGGGCACCCTGGGCAGCGCTGTGAACTCGTCGCGGCAACAGTGCCTTTTGCGAGGAGATTATCAGGCGGAGAGGGCCAGGGAGGAGGATTCTTCCGCTGACCCAAACCGCCGAAAGCGACTGGAGCGGCGCAGGCGCGAGTATTTGCGGCTCATGCCGCCCTAGCTGAGGCTGCGGGTGGACGGGGGAACGTCCGCCGTCATCCGCAAGGCCTCCAGCGAAGGTGCGGCGCTCCGTGTGCGGATGCGTTGCACCTTTGTCGCTCAGTAGAGGGTACCCGAAAGGGTAAGCCGCCGGCGGGCCACTGAAGTAATCCAACACAGTACCAGTGGTCCGTCAACACGGGCGGAGAGACGGCACACGGCGGGTTTCTTTAGTGGGTGCGGGCCCCACACTACCCTGTTCGTTGCCCCGAACGACGGGGTGTGCGGTTAAATTTAGTTCGCAAAGACTTGCGGCTTTTAATATTATCATTCATTTTAATATAATTTTAAATAATATATCGTAATAATTTTATCTTCTTGTTAGTTGTTTATGTATCTTCTTATCTTCTTGTTCAATGGTTTTTATTGTGGCAGTGTGAGCACAATTTCGCTGTTGTTTATGTAATAATTTTATTATTGTTGTTAATGTGACACAATCAAAAATTAAAACGTTTGACAATGACAAGTATAAAGTTATGAAAATATTTTTCTACTATTCACATTTCACCATATTTTCTACGAAATTGCAACATTATGTACATTAAAGACATTTTAGTTATCAGAGGTTTATCAAACGATTATGAATAAAGATTTTTATCGAACGTTTGATAGGTTTAAAAGACGTTTTAACTAATATAGGTTTATACTTTCGATAAGCATTTTGTTATGAATAAGACCATTAGTGTTTTATTGTATGGTTTCTAGTTTAATATTATAGTTTAGAGTATACAGTATGTTCTAAGAATGTTGTGCGCGTCTTTAATTTATATACATTTATGATCTGTATTTAGCCAGTGTGATTTTGTAATTATGTATATTGTTGATGATCCTGATGATGAATAAAAATATTACATAATCCTACTTTCAAATGCCGTTTAATTATGAGATCCACAGCGTAATGTTATGTATCCTATAGCCTTCCAATAGTAACAAGTGGGAGTACTCTCTCGTTATCGGGCCCGAGGGGATCGGTACAGCCGTCTGGTCTGCCATGTGTCCGACTGTGAAGCACCACGGTATGTTTTTTTTGTAGCGGGAGTTAGCCATCCACTTGACTGCACAGAGTGCACAGATGGCGGAGTGGTTTAGGTACAGGACTTTCGCCCGAATGTTGTTGGTTCGTATCCCACACAAGATAACTCCTTGTGTGATCCACAAATGGTTGTTCTGGTTCTGGGTGTACTTTGTGTCCGTGAAATTGTATGTTTATAAAATCCCCCGCGATAAAAGGATTATTTCTTAGTGCAGGGTGCTGTCATGTCAGTAGTTCCTGAGACACAGCGTCAGTGAGTATATATCCTAACTGTTTTAAGTCTGTAACAGAACTGCCCAGTAGTTTTTGCGTGATGTGCGAACGAACAAACATACAAACAGACAAACAGAAAAAAATATAATTTTGTGTTCCATTACGCCTATGGAGCCTATTACAGTTTTTTTTTCTCAAATAGTTTTAATGTAAAGACACAGCTCTGTTATAGCTTTATAATTAGTATAGAAGATATAAAAAAATGTTTTGCTAAGCTAAGCTGCCTTCATAGCACTTCATTGCAATTTATGGCTTTATAGTTTCTAGATGTGGTCTGGCAAACGCACATTTCACATTGGTTAAGAAAGTGTAGATACGTTTTGCTTAGACAATATTTTTTTTCGTTTTAACATTAATACTTGCACAGGGTTTCACTGTTGTTAATATCATCACGATATCTATCATTTCGTTAATTTTTTATGAATATCATAATTCCTTCTATTATTTTTTGACTACACATACAACAACATACTTTTAAAACGACAACAAATATAAGAAGGAAGCGTCTTCTTCAGTACAGAATTCCAGTGGTAATTAAATTAAAAAAAAAACAACTTCTAATAAAACTACTTCAAAAAACACTTACAAATTAAGAATATCCTTTATAATTGTATTTAAACGTGCTTTATTTTGAACACAAGTTAAAAGGAAGTATCACGACCAATTCCCAAATTATAATCAGAACGAAATGTCCAATTTTGTCCCGGTTCGCTAACGCGCTACATCCGGTGAAATAAGTGGTAAATTTGATACGCTATTGAGTATTTCGCTCATTAAGGAAACGTTATAATGATTTGTTTTGCGATAGTAAATAAATTTTATTCAAACTTTGTAATTGCGTCTGTCCGGTTACTAATGACTTTACGATAGACTCAATTTAATCCCCTTAGTAACACAAAAACGTATCTCGATTATGACCATTTTGAGAAAACAGATAAAACCGTGCGGCACAGTACAATAATGAGAATATAATTACTGTATTTAAAAGCTGTTACGTTTAAAGCTTAAAATATATTTACTATCTTATTTTAGGGTCCCGAAGCAAATATGTGATCAAATTTAAATGTTTTTTATATGTTTGAAATTCAATAGTTTGGAATAAGGTTCTAGTTAAGTTTTTGTGTTACAAATATTTTAGTAAAATATTATTTTTTAAATTAGATACGTCAAATTTCAGTCTTCAAAAATATGTATTTTGGTAACTAGGAGGATACAATATAATAAAATACAGGAGATACAAAATGCTAGGTACTAAGTACACTAGTATAGTAGATACCTATTAGACGACATTCTAGGTTTTATAATTTTTAATCCTAATATTCTGAATCTTAATTTCTATCTTGGGTAGGTACTACCACTGTTCAACTTTTCATAAAAACGGTGATATTGTGATAGTATTATCAAAGGCTTTTCAAGTCCTGTAATTGTTCGGTTAATATTTTCATAGGCGAGTCATAATATGCTCTGATCAGTTCAATAGAATCATAATTTGTAGCACCCCTTGTCACTCGCCGTTTTCCATCCATCCATCCATCAGCCTTTTAACGTTCACTGCTGGACATAGGCCTCCCCAAGAGAACGCCACAATAAGTGGTCCTGAGCCGACCGTATCCAACGACTCCCCACGGCTTTGACTGTTTCATCACTGGTAACACACACTGGTCGTAGACCTTCGTTTTCAGACACTGGGGAATACTGGACGAGAAGATCTTCCTTAGCTTCCCGAATGCTGCCTAGTTGGATTCGTCGATTGACCTCTTTCTCGAAGTTGTGCCTACCTAACTGGACTGTTTGTCCCAGGTAGACATAGTGGTCGACAACTTCGAGAAGGGCACTCCCGACTAGGGTCGGTGCTGAAATGACATGGACATTAGACATGAATTTCATCTTAGCCATGTTCATTTTGAGACCCACTAGTCGGGAAACCCTGCTGAGATAATTGATCGTGGCGCCAAGGTCCTCCAGCGATTCTGCCATGACTTCGATATCGTCGGCATAGCGAAGGTGAGTGATGTATTCACCATTGATGTTGATGCCGAATCCGGTCCAGTCCAAGAGCTTGAAGACATCTTCCAATGCAGCGGTGAAGAGTTTCGGGAACATAACGTCTCCCTGTCTAACACCCCTTTTCAGTTGGATCGGTTTTGTACCCCTGTCCTAAACACTGACTGACATGGTGGCGTTTCTATACAAGCACTTGAGCACTTCGATGTACCGATAGTCAATTTGGCACCGCTGAAGGAAAAAATAATAATCGGTTGACCGTACAATTATTAAGATTTTAGAGAAATCAGGGCCTCCAGAGAATAAACGGTCAAAACTGACAAATATATCCTGTAAATTATCTACTGATTTATTGACTTGTAACTCAGGAACGTGAAAGTTTTTGTCATAATCCGGATCCGGTAAAGCGTTCGTCAAATTGCCTTCAGTTACAAGACGTGGAGTAGTATTCATAAAGGATGGGTATGGCTGGCGCAGATATATCGGGATCATATATATTTTCTTTACCATTATCTAGATTTAGTGAAAAATTTGTCAAATTACGTTCAGTAATTACAAAAGGTGAAGTAGTGTTCAATAGGATTAGGTGCGGCGTATTATTTGCTGATCTATTGGGTAGAGAAGGTGTCTCAGGGATATAAATTTTATCTTTATCATAATCTGTATTTGTTGAAGCGTTGGTCAAATCACCACCACTTACAAGACGTGAGCCGTGAGGTATGCTCCAAAGGGTTGAATAATTTTCTATTTTTGATTTAGTCCTTTCTTCAAAGCTGTCATCCAAATCTATATTGCAAATATATAATTCTTGGATCTAGAAGTAAAATATTTCGATAATACTTTATATTATTATTTTTATTTTTATATATATATTATTATTTTTATATATTATTATTTTGTAAATAAAATTATTATGACAAATAATAAAAACTGTCCAAGCATGGTTCGGGCTCGCATTAAAGACCCCGAACTGAATGAAACGGAACACAATTTTTTATTAACTTTGGTACGGAACCCTTGGTGTGTAGCCTACCTACTTTTATCGGTTCGCATTGTAAAATATTTTAATTGTGTACATCAATAATGTATCCAAGTTATTTATGTACAAAATTATTATATCTAACAAAAAAGTATCTCTACGGGACTTAAAAAGACCAAAGAAACAATGAGAATACATGCTATATTAGTTTATAGTATTTTAAAAAGAAGAAAGAATGTGATTTAGGTACTTACCAAATGGTCCATCGTTGTTAGATTCGTTTATCATGGTATTAGATATAATAGCTTTTATTGTTGCTATTCTTGGGTTTCTTGACATCTTCTCATACTATCACTATCCTATCCACTACTAAAAACTAAAAACTTTATTAGAAATAGGTACACAAAATAACCAGTGGAGTAAAACTAAAAGCACCAGTCGTTACAAGATAGTAGCGCGCCAAAAAATAAACACATGTATCTGTTCATAGGCATTGTTTATGAGCCCATTCATAGTTTAAAACTAAGTAACACACAGACGTATCTTTAAATAAGTTTCTGTTTTACGGATATTGTTAGTAACAAACACACGTATCTTCAGATAAGTTTCTGTGTTTGTTTCTGTTTCGCGCATAATATAAATACGCTAACCTCCATTTTAGGAATGAAGTGTCATACAGATGCGTGTCTTTGTGACTAAATAGAAGCTATTATTTTGAGATAAGTTGTATACTTAAATCAAAATTTATAAAAGTTGAGATACGTTTTTGTGTTACTAAGCGGATGATTTGTAAGTTAAGAGAACTCTATAAAATGTCTCTATAAAATATGCTTAGGTTATAGGATTAACCTGTACAAAATAAATATAAAATTTACTCGAAACTAGACGTTTATAATAAAAATTAAAATGTTTTGAATGTTTAAAATTTTGTACCACATCCATTCCTTTGTAAGTTAAGCCCAACACGCATGACCTGTTGCTGATACAACTGGATCCTTTCCAGTTTAAGTGAAATATAGTCAAATAAAAGCATTGTAGTTATCATTTAAATTTTTCAATTCAGTATCAGCTTGCCAAGAGAGCGTGTAACTGAGCTGCAAGCTGAAAGTGCTTTTTAAACGAGTATATTAAATTTTATGCTAAAGCCTCAAAAAGGATTATATTTTTAATATAATTAAAACTAAAATAAATATTTTTTGATGATCGATTGATTTGGAGAATGTATTTTAGTATTTTAGGAGTATCTGGAATCTTACTGGAAGAGTATAGGTACTGACTACGTATCTGTAATTAGATAATTATAAGAATATAAGATAAGAAATGTTTTAGAGCGTTCGTATTAAATACGATATGAATATTATAAACACATTTCAATATTGAGTGATTATCTAAGTCTAGTAACTTAATTTTTAGTTACAATATATAATTAAATTAAAATTTCAAAATGAAGTATTTTGTTTCAATATTTATGTACAACTGCTTAATTATTCAAAAAATCATATATTACTAAGAAATAAATTTATAAAGGTTTCTTTCTTTTTTATATACGTTTAGCTGTGTTAATCCTTAAGTATTTTGTGGAAGTGTGTTAATAATTATGCTTCATACACTCATCAGGTTCCGAATTCGAAGTTACCCATAAATTTAATTTAAGTGCGCACAAATGATTTATATTTTGTAGTTAACTCATTACCTCACCCGAAAGTTATAACACTTATAAATCAACCCACAAATACCGCGCGACTATTGAATTCTTAAACATTTTTAAAGGGCCTTTATACATGTTAGGGGAACATGAATTGTTAGGCTTTTATTTGAGGCTGTATAAGTGAAGTTAAAACACGAATATTAAGCTTTGTAAGTGAAATTTTTATTGCAAGGCTTCTCGTTATTTTGAGAATGCCTTGGTAGTCGTTCGGATATTTTTATTAAGGATTTTTGTATATTTGGTGTTGAAGTGTGTGCTTGTAACAAATTATTTTGGTGTATGTTATTACGATTATGGGTAAATGGTCATAACAACGTTTCCTCCTTTTACTGTTACTCTAAGATACGTAATCTTTTACAGTAACGACTCTTAAAGTATCATAATACTTACGAAGTTTTTACGTAAGTTAAGAATATTTTCAAAGTGACATTTTGTGCCATAATATTGCTTTTAGGCTGGCTATGTATGATACGAACCTGTATATGCATATAATCAACATTACTAATTATAAAACTTCATTAGGAGAATGGTCTTAGAGAAAAAAATAGGTTAATCCATTATACGTTTTTCCTTTACCAATTTGCAATATAATCTGCTTAATATTAATTTTCTAAGGGATTTTAAAGTATATGTGCTATAAATCTTGCTTTTATATTTTTTTTATAAGTGCTTTTTGTTTTTGAGTGTATTTTCAGGCTGAATAGGTACATGTTTAAATTTTATCACCGCGACCAATAACTGACTAATTAGGTTCTTACTGTCGATTTTATCATATCGATGTATTTATTTTTGAAAAGAGACCGCCATTATGGTCCTCAACCTGCCTGAGCAAATATTATAAATTAATATATACCTGTTATATCCGATAAAGCATAGATATAGAAACCAATTTCGGGTATAGCGACCAGTGACAATGAACACTAGCCAAAAGCCAGTAGAGGTATTCTAGTGCACGAGTGTGTACGGAAACACAAGTACACTCTCATATTCTCGCTATTCTCTCAATATTTTGAAGTTATACTTCTAATGCGACTTCCAACAAGGTTGCGTTAAACGTTTAACGCTACCATGGAGGGGGTATGATTAGACACCTAAACTCTTAACATCGACTGATAAGAAATTTCAAAATTTTAGGTACTAACGCCATCTAGTGACATTAGACATAATTACTTTATCGAACAAGGTATTTAAAAACATAACTGTGACAAGTTTTGCAGTTACGAATTTAATAATTACTTTATTTATTAATGACGCCAGAGAAGTATAACTTCTCATCGTGTACATAAGTACACGAATATGTTTTATTCCTATGGGATGATATCCGCACACGACTGCAGAGATACCAGGCGCAGGACCAGTGGCTTTATAGGCTTTCAGCATTATTACCGTATACTTATACAAGCATTTCATGTTATTTTGACTGATTGACCGCATATTATATCAGTATTTCTTTTTTGTTGCATATGGTGGCAGACGAGCCACGGCCCACCTGATGGGACTCAACTATACCGGGAGTATTTTCAAGGTACTGCTTATCATTTCATTTCACAGACATGAAATGAAAGAATAAACGGTTATCTCCTGCTACAACCAAAAGACACTGATGTGCTTCATAGCCGACACGGGAGATGATAGTACTAACCCGTTCGGGCCCGATAGTAAGTGAAGTAGAGCCCTACCACCAGTAATGTAATGGGTGATAATTGCTTACTTCCCTTAGTCGCCTCTTACGACACGCGTGGGAAAGAATAGGGTGGTAACACCTGTATTCTTTGTCCATCACCACAAGGAGGAAGAATACAAGGTGTACAATTTATTTCAGAAATGAATTTATTTTATTATAATAAAACTTAACAGCAAAGGATGCATGAGATTTATAGACAATTGTTTTAAGACGTTAATTTATTAAATAAAATATATGATAAATGCATAACATTACAGTGTAAAAAGAGAAAAACTAAAAATGAAATTACCTTCTATTCGTCATCATTATATCCTCAGGTATATGACCTGGAACACATCAATCCATATTGTAGCAAATAAATTACACTCAGGTTCTGTGGTCAAGAATGCATGTAATATATTCAGTGCATCAGGGCAATCGGGTTTTCCACTTCAAATTTGGCAAGCAGTAGTGAGGAATAAGTTATTACGTCTTACTTCAAGATAATTAAAATTCAACATGCCAAGTATAATATCCAAACTGTTTTTTATATTTATAAAGCTTTTTTGGACCTTTTCAATAAGTAAGGCATAAAAACTCTTCTAAGGATTTCAAACGATAGAAGCTGTTTTTGATTTACTCCTGACTAAAGCAGTATAAATTAATTGAATAGCTGAAGAATTCTTAAAATCCCGCATATTGGGAATAATAAAACGTAACGGCTGCTTACATACTCGTATATCTAGTTCTTAACGAACTGTTGTCCGTGTGGTGACAGACTAAGAATATAAGTATCACCACTCCATTATTTCCCACGGGTGTCGTATGAGGCGACTAAGGAAAGTAAGCAATTATCATCCATTGCATGACTGGTGGTAGGGCTGGGTACCAAGTGGGAGTACTCACTTGTTATCGGGCCCGAGCGGGTTGGTACCACCATCTCCCGTGTGACATGAAGCACATCGTTGAGTTTTGGCTGTAGCAGGAGATAGCCGTTTATTCTTTCATTTCATATCGGTGAAATGAAATGGTGAGCAGCGGCTTGACAATACTCTCGGTATAGATGAGTCCATGAGCGATGGTTACCATTTACCATCAGATGGGCCGTGGCTCATCTGCCACTACTTACAATAAAAAAAAACTTACCAAAACTTTCAAATGTTTCTATATCATAAATTTTGCCAATCGAACAAGCAACCATAAAACCTCTATCCGCACTCAGTGGTATAATATTTTCAAAGAAATTTTGAGTTTTTCCCTATGGAATCAAGTTGAGAAAAAGGCATACATATGCTGTTTGCGTACGTGACGGCTGTGAAATCATACAACTATACAACTTACAAACGTAGGTACCTAGTTTTGTTAGATAGCAGCAAAGGAATCAAGTGATTTTCAAGGAATATATGTGTAAAGAATTGTTATAAAGAAATGTTACTACTAAAATTTTACAAAACATAATACTATCACTTATAATAATAACTGTCATCTGAATGATTACACGAGTGTGAGCGCAAACTCAACTGTCCTGTCTGTTTCCTCACACTCATAGTCCGAAGGAACTAAGTTTAAACCAGCCTTATAAAAACTAGTCACCTCTAATCTAAATAAATACATCACCTTCTACACAAAAATACCCCAGGCCGAAAATACTAGATATAGTTCTTTTAAAAAACGTAATATTGTGTTTGCGTTCGATAGAAGTGCCACATGAGCACCGCCCCGTAATCTTAGGCCAAAATCACGAAAAGTCCAAAACGGTGACAGACTGGAAACGGCTGGAGAGCAAACTCCGGTCGTCTTCTTCTGTACACCTAGACCAACTCCCCCCTTTTATTAGTTCAGTAGAGGACACAGTGGCGGCGGTCGATTGTACAATCATTAATTAACAATAAAATTGTTCACAGCGGGTACCAGACACGAATCGTAATCGTCACTGGCGCCTACTTGATGATGTCCGTTACTTGCTGAGGCAAAATAACAGCGCTATTTGTGTCATTCCTGCGGTAATAAAAAAAGGGGTTTTAAGAAATAAATTGATTCTCTTCGTCAATCAGACTTGGAAACCACGCTGATAGATCTAGAAGTAACCCATCAATTCTTCTAGTAACTGTCCCGAAGATTCCAGAAGGCCATAATGTACACCATACCTCCGCTTAACTGACCTAAATTCACCCTCCCCCCACTTTTGAGGACGAGGAAAAGTCCGAGTGCCTAGACGATAGTCTAGAGTGACAATTTACGCCAAGTTCGCTACACTTACATGTTACACACCACGCTTATATAGATAAAGAAGTGGAGTTGAGGGCCTCTCCCTCACCCCCATTGGTAGGTAAGCAAAAGTTAGGCAGGGACCTAGTGGAACAGTCACCTCCAGTTACTGGTAGTCGAACGGTCAGGAGTTAGTTACCAAAGATTTGCACGCTAGCGAAAGATTAAGTTATTCCCTCAGTCACTATTGGTCCTTCTGACATGCATATTTTACGCAGTGCTCAATAATAACATCTTCGATCTTCAATGCGTGTGGGGACGGACTAAGAATACAAGTGGCACCACCCTATGCTTTCCCGCGGGTGTCGTACAAAGTGACTAAGGGAAGTAAGCAATTATCACCCATTGCATTACTGGTGGTAGGGCGGGGTACCAAGTGAAAGTGCTCACTTGATATCGGGCCCGAACAGGTCGGTACCACCGTCTCCTGTGTGACCGGTCATGAAGCACGTAAGTGTGTTTTTGCTGTAGCAGAAGATAGCCGTTTATTCTTTCATTGTGCGCAGCGGCTTGGCAATACTCTTGGTATAGTTGCGTCCATGAGCGACAGTTACCACTTGCCATCAGGTGGGCCGAGGCTCGGCTGACCATTAGCAATAAAAAAAAATACCCACTCAGTGGAAAGATACCATGCTAATTGGAATCCACAAACCAGTTAGTTATAAACCTATTAATCTGCTTAAAGGTAAGTAAGATATATGAGTGATTAGTTTTGAGTAGACTGAAAGATGCTAATAACTTCATTCCAATCACCAATTCGGTTTTAGATCCAAGCACTCTTGTGTTCAACAAGTCCACCGCATCGTCGAGTACTCCTACTCAAAAATGCAACATTGGTTCACCGGTGTGCTCTTTCCTCGATGTAGCGAAAGCTTTCGATAAAATCTGGCAAAATGGCCTAGATTACAAGCTACTCCGCTTAGGGGTACCACGGTATCTCGTATTAATAATATGAGAATTTCTATCTAACCACAGGTTTCGCTACAGAGTAGAAGGGACACTATCCTCCTTCCATCCCATTCTTGCCGGAGTTCCACAAGGCTCCTTCCTTCCACCTATCCTATTCTCGTTGTACACTAGCGACATACCCTGTCATCACTGTTTACTTTTATAGACAGATTTTATTTTATGGAAGTGAAAGAGGAACATAGTGGTTACTTTCATCACAAAATATTCTGAATTCAGAGTGTTATTAAATAAAGAAAAAATCTAAAGCAATTTTTGTCCTAATCTGGGGTTGGAACGCAAGTTCTTGCTGTCAAAAGTAGTTTATACCAGTAGACGTAACATACATTTTTACTCTTCTGTTTATAATTTTACCTACAATTTTCAAGAGTTATTATAAGATTTTCCTCGTGGATACAGTAAAATTTATAGGAAACCCATGTTTGCAACGTCAGCCATTATTATAAACAGATGGGCAATGTTCACAAAAAATGTTCATCCTGAAATTTTCTCCATAAATCTTTGTCTGCGGTAAAATTTTATCTCGACGATTTATTATTGCCTACTTTCGTGTATAGGGAATATTTTGCGCATGACAAAAGATATATTTAATTTATACAATCAAATTGTATGTTTGTGACTGTGAAATATGTATATGGTAACATGTGTTCAAATTAGTTTGTTTGTTTTTATTGATTTTAAACTTATTTTTGTATTTTCATATTAGTAAGCGATATTGTGCATGTGTCTCCTCTTCCTAGCATACTAGTGTGAATTCAAGTGTTGTTGTCACAATACGTCAAACAACAGAAAAATAAATTAAATAAAAAACAAAGTTAAAACTTTGTGTTTTTTTTAAAATATCTAAATATTAAATAAAAAATTTACTAATACACTCTCTTTATCAAGTTTTAACAAACTTGAGTCCCATAGACTACGATGAACTGTTGAATGCATTTGTATTTTTTTGTTTTTGTGAGTGACGCCAGGCGAATGAACATTCATACTTATACTACGTGGCATAATACGCAAACGGCCGCACGCGCCCGATGTGTTAACCTCATTATTTATGAATGCCGTTATGAGCACAAAATTTCTTACGCCTGAATTATTTAATCTGCTTTTCCATTACGGTTTTGTTAAAATGACACAATTTATATTCGCAACGGATATTCAAAACTCAAGAGTACGACTATATGGAAAGATTAGGGAAGAGATGAAAAATTAAAGCACGTAATGTTTTAATATAATTCAAACTGCCTGGCTTTTTATAAGGATTGTTCTGTATTAAGTGTAAGGTATGAAGTTTACTTATAATACTTTATGAAGACATCAAGTATTATATTTTAGATCACTTATAATTTTAGAGACACACATTTATTATCACTACGATAAATTCTAAATATGAGGTTCGATTAATAATATCATAGAGAGAGAATTATAGAGTCGTAGCAAGACATAAATAATTGTATTTTTGGGATATGTTTGGATGTGAAACATTTAATGTGGAGGGTCAGACTGGCTGTTAGTCAATTTATTTGATTCTTTTTAACGGCATCTGTTAATGAAATCATGTAACAAGGAAGCATTAGCAATCAATAAACTATTAACAGTTTTGATTGGTCTATGGATAGCGAGAAGGTTGCTCACTAAAAAGTATATAAGACTCAAACAATATTCAAATTTATTATATAATATGATAATAGGATATGTTCACATGTATATATAAGATCCAAGATTAAGCCTTTATGTACATTTCCGTTATTTTATACTTGTCTTAATTTTATAAAAGCACATATTATTGAACATTATGATAATTTTATTTCTACTCAGTATTTCTACAAAACAATTTCGATGCTTCCACATCTATCTGTCCGGAGACGGCTTATTTTTTACATTTCCATCCATCCATCCATCAGCCTTTTAAAGTCCACTGCTGGACATAGGCCTCCCCAAGAATGGGGGATAGTGCCGTAATCGCCACGCTTGGCAGGCGGGTTGGCGATCGCAGTGGATGTTGTTAATACTCGAAGGAGTGCTGCTGCCCACTCCCCCGGTATTCCGTCAGTCGGCTCTTACGACTCCCATTACAATTCTAAAGCCGGCCCCACATGGCACACACTTTTTTACATCTAATTATGCGTTAATTAGACCTTTGTACACATCAAGATAGTTACAGTAACTAAATAATTAGTAAGGTTATCAGAGATACTCGTCACTCACACAATGTATGGTGAATTGATGGATCGACGGCATAATATGATTGAATCGATGTCCTCCAATAACATAAAGTGATTATTATTGGCCATTATACTAATTAAATTATACATCACTATTGTATCTGTTAATTATATATATGTTGTCGTTTTTAAATATATTTGAAAACATAAAATGCGAAAATGTGAATTAGAAAATATTTATTATGAGCAGAGTTTGAACTTCTGCTTTCTGATTTACCGTTCCAGATACTCAGCCACCTGAGTTATCGTGACACATACTCAAGGCTATCAATTTCCATAACAGTTTCTTAGGTAGTGGTCTTAATTGTAAAGACAGAATTCCTTACACATGGGCTAATGGCCTATGGCCAAAGTATAAATAAAATTCCTAAAAATATCCGAAACATGCCAATTAATAAATATAAAAAAATTATAAAATTAGTAATAAATAAATATTCATGGACATTTTTCTCACAACGTCCTCTAGTCCCAAACTAAGCTTAACGCTCGTGCTATGGGTACCAAATTACGGATATAATACATATTATACTACTTTTTTTTGTAAATAGATAGAAAACACCCAGACGCAGTACAAATATCTATGTTCATCACACAAATATTTATCCCGAGTGGGAATCGAACCCACTACCTCGTGCACGGAAGTCGGTTACGCTACCGACAATGCCACGAGACCCGTTCTTTTCTGGATTTTAAAATATGCAAAACATATAATGCAAAACATCATGATCGGTTAGTAGTCATGGCGTAAAAGTGTAACAAACATATTCAATTTTGCATCCTTAATATTATTATCCATGCTAAAGTGATTTGTTTTTGAAGTGAAACTTCTAATGCGACTTCCAACAAGGTATTTTTTTTTATTGCATTTCGTGGGGCATGCGAGCCACGGCCCATCTGATGGTAAATGGTAACCGTTACTCATGGACTCAACTATACCGAGTATATTATGAAATTAAAGAACGGCTATCTCCTGCTACAGCCAAAACGCAACGATGTGCTTCATGGCCGGTCACACAGGAGATGATGGTACCAACCCGCTCGAGCTCGATACCAAGTGATTTCTCCATCTTGGTACCCAGCCCTACCACCAGTCATGCAATGGATGATAATTGCTTACTTCCCTTAGTCGCCTCATACGACACCCGTTGGAAAAGAATGGGGTGGTGACACTTGTATTCATAGTCCGTCACCACACGGACAATATTGCGTTAAACGTTTAACGCTACCGTGGAGGGGGTATGAAAGCACTGTTGCGTTAAACGTTCAACGCTCCTGGGGAGGGGGAGTAGAAAGAGGCAGAGCGAGAGTGAATGCGTGGCACTGGAACGCATGCGCGTAGTATATCTGTTACAGGCCAGCGCGAGCGTTAGCAACGAGTAGCGTCCAATTTACACATTACGAGGTTTCAATTTATCCACGCGGAGGGACTCCACACACTATTTTTTTTTATTTGTCACGCTTTCACAATAACTACTGAATTTTCATGAAATTTTACGCACATGTCTAGAGTCAAGAAAAGGATATAGGTACTCTTCGTTCCGGAAAAATGAAAGTCCGTGTGATAGGAATTTTTACATAAAAAACATAAACATCGACATCGAAGGAGTAAGTAGAGGTGTATTACACACTCGGGTAACATCGCCCACGGGGCCAGCCTATTGCCGTCTACATTTCCAAACTTCGGGCTGCTAGTAGAATTTTTCTTTTACGAAAAAATCCAATTACACTGGCTAACGCGGGGATCGAACTCGAGACCTCATGATCAGCAGTCACTCACACTACTGTCGCACCACTGAGGCCATTATATTTAATACTAGCTCTACCCACAACTTCGTCGGCGTGGAATTTAGTTATTTTCTTTTTAAGTGCAGAATCCTAATTATTTTTACAAACATTTTGATCTGTATTTTTAGCACTTGACATGCTCAGGTACTTTAAAAGTACAAATTATTATTTGTGAATGAGGAAAAAAAGAACTTTAGTGCGAGGGGGAATCCAACCTGCGTCCCTTCCAATCCGGGGAAGTGCTCTAATCCACTGAGCTACCGCACTACCTTTCGGCCATACCCAATCTCCTCATCACATTTGTCTTAACGACTAACGCCACCTATCGGAACATTTAAATGCATTAAATATAGTAAGTTTAATTTTGCAATTAAAATTCACACTATTTGATGGCGTGATTTTATAAACATTTTGATCTGTATTTTTAGCACTTGTCATGCTCAGCTACTTTAAAGTACAAATTATTATTTGTGAATGAGGAAAAAGAGAACTTTAGTGCGAGCGGGAATCCAACCTGCGTCCCTTCCAATCCGGGGAAGTGCTCTAATCCACTGAGCTACCGCACTACCTTTAGGCCATACCCAATCTCCTCATCATATTTGTCTTAACGACCAAATTTTACAAAATAAAAGCCTATCTCGGTGGTGCAGCGGTAGTGTGAACGACTGCTGATCATGAGGTCTCGGGTTCGATTCCCAGGTCGGGCAGTGTTATTGAGCTTTTTCCTAAAAATTCTCAGTAGCAGCCCGGAGTTTGGAAATGTGCCCGGTAGACGGCAATAGGCTCGCCTCCTATTACGTGGGACTCAAACATAGCTGGTGAATCGTGGGTGTGTAATACACCTCTGCCTACCCCTTCGGGGAATAGAGGCGTGATGCTATGCTATGTTAAAAGCCAAGTTACTTAATGTAACAACAGCTATCTGCTAGTGAAAGTCCCGTCCAAATCGGTTCAGCCGTTCTAGAGATTAGCTGGAACAAACAGACAGACAGACCAACAGACAGACAGACCGACAGACAGACAGATAGACAAAAATTTAAAAAATTGGTATTTTGTTGCAGGTAGCGTATATACTCTAGTAAAAATTTAGTAAAAAGTTATTTAAATATTACAAACAAGACACTTTAATTTTATTTGTTTGTATAGAGTACTAGTTCACCCGGCGAACTTCGTACCGCCATATTTATTTTAATGAATATTTTGCAATGAAAATAATTAAAGTACTAATAGCGCTGTTAAAAAATAGAGGTTGGCAGTAGAAAATGTAGAAATGTACGTATTTTTTAATGCCGAATTATAAAAAATTAAAATAAAAAACCACAAAATAAAAATGTTGGGTTGGACTACCCTTATCACTTAGGGGTATAAAAAATAGTTAACATCCTATTCTCAGACCTACTGAATATACACACAAAATTTCATAAGAATGGGTCCTGCCCGAGGAGAATGGCGATAAACACTGTGACACGAGAATTTTATAAATATATTAGATAGATTTTTACAAAGAGATAATTAGTATGCCGTAGAGTGATTTATTTATATTCTTAAGTCCACGTTTATTTTTTTATTGCTTGTAGTGGCCCATCTGGTGGTAAATGGTAACCGTCGCTCATGGACTCAACTATACCGAGATTATTGTCAAGCCGCTGCTCATTATTTCATTCCACAGATAAGAAATGAAAGAATAAACGGCTATCTCCTGCTACAGCCAAAACGCAACGATGTGCTTCATGACCGATCACACGGGAGATGGTGGTACCAACCCGCTCGGACCCAATACCAAGTAAATGCTCCCACTTGGTACCCAGCCCTATCACTAGTCATGCAATGGATGATAATTGCTTACTTCCCTTAGTCGCCTCATACGACACCCGTGGGAAAGAATGGGGTGGTGACACTTGTATTCTTAGTCCGTCACCACATGGAAACGTGGACATAGTCACGTACAGAATCTAGTTTATAATGTTAGTAAGGATAGCATAATTTCATGTTAATTCTGATAAAATTGTATAAGTACGAATCTATCATATAAGGAAACTAGTTGAGAACATAGATTTTTTTTTCAACGTAATATATCTTTAAAATATGATATTTTAACATTATGCTATAACAGATATTAGTAAGTGGTAATTATCGCTCATGGACCTAGGACAGCTACAGCCAAGCCAGTTCCCAATGAAGATTCACTTCTATGTTCAAGAAAGTTGTCAGGATAACATAGATTAAAGTTTATAATTTTGCATTATTCGCTGAAAGCGTTACCGATTGTTTGCAGCTACGTGCAACTTGGCACGAACTATCCATAGTTGCAAACTTTAAAAGCGCGGTATTGATGCATGTTTTAAATGTACGAAGTTTCTCAAGTAAGTAATGATGCGTCGTAATAAAAACAGATTGATGTTCACAGATTTTTATATATTTTTTTTTTAGAAAAATGTATTGCGGTCATTTAAGAGTTCCATTGTTATTTATTCTATTATTATTATTTTCACAAATAATTTGTCCTTTAAAGTAGCTGAGCATGTCAAGTGCTAAAATACAGATAAAAAAATCATTATTATTATTACCATTGTTCCATCCCATTTTTCCACTCCGAAGATCTTCATCAGATCCTAATATAGGTACTATATCGGATCAGTATTGTTTGGGAAATTCGCAGACATATAAACTTATACCTATACATACGACTATATACGGATCAAATAGTGAACTTCCTATTTTTGAAATCTGTTAAAAAATGTACTTATATGTATTCCAAAAACTATTTTTATTAACTTTTAGTTCTAGTTTTTAAAATAATTACCAATATTGGACAAAGACAGATGAATAGTTACTTATTTCATAGCAAATAAAATACTTGTATTTTTTGTTAAGGCGGGAAAAAATTTACTTAAAATAACGATTGTGGTAATGATATTTGCACTCCTAGATCATCATTAAACGGGATAATTGTTTTCCATCAATTATTTAATCCTATAAAACAGTTCAATTAGACTATATTCTTAATGAGAACATTAATAAACGAGACTTGTTTACTTAACTCGCGTTTATGATGGTCATTATGCAATCGTTTTATACCCTTATAAAATTAAGTTATTCGAGCGAGTTAAGAATACTGAGTACTGTTTAATTTACAAGTTCTAATTTAAAATACAATTATTAGTATAAGGTAGTCTATACATATCTTTTTTCTCATTATGTTACAATAGGGCTTTTTGTTCTTATGTGAACAAACGCGATTTAATATGACTATATCCAATTTCGTAGTTTCACCTTATAATGCTCATTCACAAAATGATATAGGTAGAAAGTATTAAATATATCCTTCATAAATATGAATTTAATTAATATTTAATGCTAAACAGAATATCATCACTTACCCCTGGTAGTGTCCGTTTTTCATGGAGGGCTGTTTGAGCACTCGAAGCGCTCTCTGGATTGAAGTACGTAAGAAATGCACACCCTGAAAGTAAGAAAAACAAATTAATATATAAGTACAAGGCGCTGAGTAAAGAATAGTAAGCGTTGGATTAAATGTTGCGTTAGATAACAACAAACAGATTGTATGTTTGTCCGTGTGGTGACAGACTAAGAATACAAGCGTCACCACCCCATTCTTTCCCACGGGTGTCGTATGAGGCGACTAATGGAAGTAAGCAATTATCAACCATTGCATGACTGGCGGTAGGGCTGGGTGCCAAGTGGGAGTACTCACTTGGTATCGGGCCCGAGCGTGTTGGTACCACCATCTCCCGTGTGACCGGCCATGAAGCACATCGTTGCGTTTTGGCTGTAGCAGGAGACAGCCGTTTATATTTCATTTTATATCTGTGAAATGAATTGGTGAGCAGCGGCTTGAAAATACTCTCGGTATAGTCGAGTCCATGGGCAACGGTTACCATTTACCATCAGAAGGACCGTGGCTCATCTGCCACTAAATGCAATAAAAAAAAAATGTATTTATTCGTAGTTTAAGGTATTTGCACTCTCATAGAACCTTCAGGTCTTATATAAAGATAAATACATATTATATATACCTATTTTTAATATACTTACGCTAACCTTTAAAGCTATAAGAAGGTACTAATATTAAAACCCATTCATAATAATAACGATTTCTTTATAAACCATAAACCTATCATTACGGGAGCTTGTTTCTGTAGTTGGTGAAAAAACTACTATAAGCATCCACTTTTTTCTAGATTTTTCTTTTATGAATTGTTATTTCCTTTAAATAATATATAATAAAAAAATAAATATGTGGTGCTAAATTGTGGCTAAGAGAACGTTTTGTTCATTGAATATAGTTTTATAATTGGCAAGTATGTCGATACAACATAAAAACAATAGTTAGTTCATTAGACAATAGCTCACGAAATTACTATGTACTTAGGAGAACATTGAAATCAGATATTTTTTATTGTTATGATTTCAATATTGTTCATCCATCCAGACAATTCTAAAGCTGGCCTTTATAATATATAGTAATATTTTATAATTTTATATGTGTAATAACAATAATAAATTTAAAACAAAACTGGTTGTAACCACTCCGTTCTGTTCTACTAAAAGTGTGATAAAAGTTGATAAGGCAAGCAAGATTAAATGGAGTATATCATTGCGAGATAAGGTCAACTCCAACCAAAACCCTATGTCCGGTCATCTAGTCATTATGGTATAATGATCCAATTGAAAAAAATGAGAGGGACTCATTACGGAGGAACCCAGAACACAATGTATGGGCTGCAAATAAGAAATATAGATCAGAACTATTTCCTTTAATAAAACTCATCATGTTCTTCAAATTGGCCTTGCTAAATGAATATAGCAAAACCAATTTGAAGAACATGATGAGTTTTATTTTATTTGAGTTAGCTTGAAAATTATTCCCAACTCCTCATCTCTCCGTGTTATCCTTCCTTAACTTCCGTTCCACCTCCTTTCCCTTTCCTTGGAGGCATCACTTGCGTGTAGCGCAAGTGATGCCTTTAGTGATCGCGTGGGCCTTATGCTTTTTTGCCACCCACACAATATAATTAAGAGGCCTTTATTTGATTAAGTTGCTCTTTAAAATCTTTAGAATACCTCAGTATTTATAGTAAACTAGCAGTGCCCGCGGACTCCGTTCCGCGTTAGAAATATTTTTGCCCTGGCCTGTTTGTCCCGCGTAATACTTCAGGTTAAAAGTTCGGGATAAATAAAAATAATGGTGATGAAGATTAGTTTTTATTTTGGGTATATGTTTTTTTTTAGTTTTTTTTTTTATTGGTTTTTGTATGTTTTATTTTTTATGTTACTGTTTTTTGTTGTTATTTTTATTACTTGATGTTAATATACACTGTTTACATAAATACATCATGTTTACTTATTTTAATTGTTCAAAACTTCTCGATATATTACCTATATTAGTAGTAATGTTATCATTTGGTACCAAAATATATTGTCTTTCAGGAGTTCCAACCCGAGGTATGCCAACATATAACTGCCCATGGGAAAAACAGTGCTTTCTCAGGTCAATACCCACCAGAGAAAATGTTTGACCCTGGGACTTATTAATAGTGAGGGCAAAAGAGACCTTGACGGGATACTGTAACCTTTTAAACGGTATAGGTAAATCAGTAGGAATCATAGGTATCCGCGGAATATAAGCAAGTTGTCCCACTGCTGGCCCTGTGAGAATGGTCGCCACGATTATATGCTCCCGCAACTCTTTTATGAGCAGCCTTGTGCCATTACACATGTTGGGGGTCTCAAGTTCCTTAAAAGCATGATAGGAATGCAAACTTTTAGCATAAGGTCGTGGGGAGGTAAGCCAGAAGGACTCAAAGAGTTTAAAAATTCTTGAGGATGGTGCACTGTATCCTTAATATTACACACCGTGTCAATGGACCGGGAATTTTTCCTAATATTATTTTATTTATCTCATCCACTAAATCGTTTCTGGGTGAGGCTGCCCTATTGGCTATGTTAGCCAATGATAATCTCTTTCCATTAAACTTTCAAGACCGGGATATATTGCGTCTATCAGATCTTCTAACTTGTGTAATATGTGACCTAACCGATTGTCAAGTTTAATGTCATCCCTACTATTAGTATTAGGACAGCAAATTTTTCTTTCTCCAAGATTCAGTAGTTGATGTGGAAAGTCGTTATCGTAGTTGTCGCTCAAGTGGGCTCTCATGTTTGCTCGTAAATTGAGAGTTTCAACGGAACTCCATAAGCATGATGATTTTAAGCATGCCCTGATGATATCGGCGCGTGTTCCTTTTGTTATTACTGGCAGCGTTTGCCGAAAATCGCCCGCAAACAAAAATATTGGTAGATGTATATTGATGACTGATGTATGATACTGCCTATATCGCCACGCAACGGCCGGGGCGGCGCGCACCGCACGTTTTTATTTTGCTAATATCTTTGAAGATATTTGTTTTAAACTGTATAGAATAAAAGGCACAAATATTTTACATTGAATTTCCGTTCTAAAAAACATATTTATAAAGATGTAAATTAATACCATATGGGCTAAATAAGCTTCACAAAAATTATTTTTAATCCACAATTTTAACAGTAAAAGCAGTTATTTTGAGTTATCCGTAGGAGATAGGCATATGCTATCGCGGACTTTGTTACAGATTTTGATACGTTATTTAATATTGTAGTAGATTGTTTTGTTCTATCCTCAATAGTTTACGCAGCGCACGCGATGAAAGCAATTTTTTTTATTACTTTGATTACATTATTCAAGAGATGCGTAATTAATTTTGGAAATTATTATAGACAATAACGTAGCTTTCTATTGGTGAAATAATTTTGAAAATCGGTTCACTAGATCTAGAGATTACCCCTTACAACGTCACAAACCCACAAACGTTACCTCTTTATAATAATAGTATAGATAAAGAATGCTAATAAAAAATCTTATTTTTTTGCTAAAAGCAAACATTTGTATAGTAATTTGAAAAGGCGGAGACGTTCAAATGGGATCGCTCTGTCATGTAGCGCGTCCCAAACATTTGTCTGCGTCACCATTTTAAAAGGCCAGTACTTTCGGGCAGTGCAATGTTGTGTTGTAAGGTATGTTTTGTAAAGTATAAGAAATCCTGTTATTTTAAATTACTTTTACAAAAGTTATGCAAGTACTTGTATACATTTTTTATCAAGGAACGACTAAATGCGTGAACTATACTGCTTTGACATTAGGTTATTTTGTACGTGAAGCCAAAGCGAAGAATTTAAACGTAAACTGTGGATAAAATTATAGAGAGCAGTTAGTATTATATAAGCTATTAAAACCTAATAAGTAGTATTATATTTATCACGACATATTTTAACATTATAACACCATAACAATTTAACGTTTATTTTTAACATTTACTGACGCCATAAATCAATGTACTGGAAATTCTATTGTAAGATAATATAATCATTACTTTAAGTTCTAAAACCATTTTAATGGATATATCTGGTGGTTTTCAAAATTATGACTTAACCACATCTAATGGACCGGAAATGTCTAGGCACAGGAAATGAACCTGTTAGCGGATTTCAAGACGGCGCGACAGGACGTTGGATACCCGTTTCTACGCGCTGTTGGAACATAGTGAATTTATGTCACGATAATTTATGTTATTATAGTAAGAAACTAATATTGTATGAAATAGTTTAATATTATTGTAGCTTTATACTGCCAAGATAGAATGAAAATGATGAAATGTGTAGTAAGCAATTAAGAATACAATGTATGCTGTATTATAACTTATATTTTTATGCTACGAGAAAGGTATAGGAGGTGGACAAAAAGGATAATAACGGGAAGATAAAAAAGGGGTACAGGAACTGAACTACATGTGCGCCAAATGTCATCCAAATCCGTTCCACCGTTTTTGTTTGTATTTAGTGAAACACGTTCAAACTTTTACATTTATAATATTTATAGGATATTTATTATTTTGAAGTAACCGTTACATGTATACAAACACAACCAAAACACAAACACAAGCAAAAACAAATACCAAATATCAGTCAGTTTTCCTCGTTGCAAAGGTATTTACGGTTTGTTACTGATGAAATCTGTGGCCAATCGTAGCGATGGTTCATGTCAATCAAGCTCGCGCCACACGTGAAACAGATCCAGCCTACCAAATACAGGCACGTTGCAATAGACTAAATAACAAGTAGTAAGAATTCGTATAACACCAAAATATTCTCCCGTTTAATTTTTTTTTTTTTTTTTTTTTTTTTTCAAAACTTTGCACTAAGGAATAATTCTTGTATCGCGGGGAACTTTACAAACATACAATATCACGGACACAAAGTACACCGAGACTCGTAAAAAAACATAAGCACAGCATCACGCCTGTGTCCCCGAAGGGATAGGCAGAGGTGTATTACACACCCACAGTTCACCAACTAAGTTTAAGTCCCACGTAATAAGGGGCGAGCCTATTGCCGTACACCGAGACTCAAAACAACCATTTTGGATGACACAAAGAGTTGTCGTGGTGTGGAAATCGAACCCATAGCACTTGGAAGGGAAGCCGGTATCTAATCCCATTCACTTTCTGTGCAGTCAACTTTATCATTAAATTTGGCATACATACGAGTACAGCCCGGAGCCCAGAAATCATTTGGCCTTTTTCTTTAAGTGCATTATATGCCATGTAGGGCCGGTAAATAGCTCCACCCCGTCTCTTCCTATGGGAGTCGTAAAAGCAGACTAAGGGATTACCGGGGGACCGGGCAGCAGCGGTCCCCTGTGTACTAAAAACATCCACTGCGATCGCCAACCCGCCTGCCAAGCGTGGCGATTATGGTAAAACCCCCATTTTGGGGAGGCCTATGTCCAGCAGTAGACGATGAAAGGCTGATGGATGGATGGATGGATTTAAGTGGCCAATTCTATGTTCTGGCTGTGATATAGATAAAATTAACATGTTATAGAGTGACGTATTTATTCAATATTGACACAAGGGTAAGTACTTACACTATTGCTTACTACTATGTACTATCTATAGTGACCAGTCAATAATATATATTTATAATACGCTATTTTCAATAAGTAGTATAACATTGCTTATCCCAGCATGGATGGGCTGACTCGATCGGTGCAGTATCACCCTCACACAAAAGATCAACGTAAAATAACGGTATTTACTCCTATCGTTATGTTTCGTATGGTGAGTAAGAGCGCCAGAGGCCCAAACCCCTTCCATATCCTCTCTTTATTATCCGTTTTATCCTCTCCTTATTATTTATTAGCGGTATCTGCTTACCATCAGGTGGGCCGTATGCCACCCACGTAGTATACATAAAATACGCATAAAACTAATACAGTATTTTGAACAAAAACTTTGATTTAAGCATATATCTACAGAAGTTTCTAGAACTTACGCAAACATAATTACGTAAGTAACGTAAAAACCGGCGCAGGGTAGACGTCGTTATCCTTAATTTTGTTATTTCTAATATGAAGGAAGTTGAAACTATAATTAACAAACACCAATAGGCTTTGCCGTTATCACACTATAACTTTAATTTGTTTGGAGATTATGGCTATGAGATACTCGTATTATAACAGTATTGTGTAAATTAACTTTTGTATTACGATCACAGTTTTAAGTGGCCTTGTTACGTCTTTAAGATGTTCTATTATTTATATATTAACAAAATATTAATTAATATCTATATCTCCATGGAGATGGAGATCTATATCTATACTTAATATATAAAGCTGAAGAGTTTGTGTGCTTGAACGCGCTAATCTCAAGAACTACTAGTCCGATTCGAAAACTTCTTTCAGTGTTAGGTAGCCCATTTATCGAGGAAGGCTATAAACTAGATATTATCACGCTAAGACTAATAGGAGCGGAGCACTAACGAAGAATGTTTCAAAATTGGGTTTTTTTCCTTTTGAGAGCTTTCACGCGGGTTAAGTCGTGGGCAGAAGCTAGTATTATATAATGGCGCAAATAGCACGTCATGCTGAGAAAAAGATTTTAATTATCTTTATGGTACTCGAAGCATCATATCAATTTGACCATAACTAGGTAATAGAGCCTTGTTACCATCCTCTTACAAAATATCGATGTAAAGCAAGATATATAACCCAATAGTTATATTTCATTTGGTGAAAAACGCCGAAGATCCAGACACCCTTCTCATCCCCTGACTACAATCTTTCATCTGCACCTCCTATCCCGTTCCCTAGTAATTGTAACGCGCGAATGACACCTCTATTATTGCCAGTATCTATAGGCTGCAGTAGCCGTTTATCGTCAAGGACTCTGCTCTTGTTTGCCAACCTTGTTGTTTGAAGAAAGACGTATAGGGCATTATGAATTGAATAGTATTTACTAGTATATTTGAATTTTAGAAAGTACACATCCGTCATAATATTGTATTATTGGTTATTGCACAGATGGCGGAGTGATTTAGATACCGGCCTCCCATCCGAATGTTATGGTATCGATTCCCACACAGGACAACCCTTTGTGTGATCCAGAAATGGTTGTTCTGAGTTTGGGTGTACTTTGTGCCCGTGAAATTGTATGTTTGTAAAGTCTCCCGCGATACAAGGGTTATTTTTTAGTGCAGGGTTGTTGTCTTTAAAAATAAATAATTAATTGGTATAAAATTACTGATCTACATTCACTGTCTTACTTGAAGCTGTATATTTTGACGGGTAAAGTTATATATACTTTAGTAACGAATACTAATAAAAATCTTCTAATTATAGTGACGGACTAAAAATACAAGTGTCACCACCCGATTCTTTCCCACAGGTGTCGTACGAGGCGACTAAGAGAAGTAAGCAATTATCACCTATTCCTACTGGTGGTAGGGTTGGGCACCAAGTAGGAGTACTCACTTGTTATCAAGCCCGAGCGGATTGGTACCACCATCTCCCGTGTGATCGGCCATGAAGCACGTTGGTGTGTTTTGGTTATAGCAGGATATAGCCATAATTCTTTCATTTCATATCTTAGAAATGAAATGATGCGCAGCGGCTTGACAATACTCTTGGTATAGTTGAGTCCATGAGCGACGATTGCCATTTACCATCATCATCAGATGGGCCGTGGCTCGTCTGCCATCATAAGCAAAAAAAAAGTGTCATAAATTAAATAATTAACACAAAGTGCTTAAATATATGGCTAAGCATGTGAAATACTGAAAAAATATATAAACTATAAAAAATATTGATTACACTACGTAAGACTACAGTTACGATAGTGCATCTAATTTGAGGCTTTTATTACTAAAACTCTATAAAATACGTCACGTACGTGCCACCAATTGGTGGAATTGAAATAAGCTTAGAAATAATTTTGTCGCTTTAGATCAATTTTGTTATCATCCCGAACTTCGGATACTTTAGTTAAAGCATCCAGGGGCATCGGAAAATGTAATATTGAAAAGGGCTTGCGCAATTAATTAGTTTGAATGTACATATAAATGCAATAGCGTGCGATTAGCCACCTCACTAATTTATACTGAGTAGTCGAATTTGCATTGACGCCGACCACAAACTAACCACGGCCCGCTAATTACTAGTTAGCTGGATTTTATTTCCGAGCTGGCGTTATCTAAGCCGCTGTAATCTTCTACTGCAATGTAGTAGTACTAGCCTATGCCCCTTGTTAAGTAGTTTTGGTGGTATGAAAATATATACATGTAAAAAATTTAAATGAATAGATAATACAGGCTGTATAAAATCGTTGGATCTGGCATACGGCGACGTTCTAAATGTTAAGTTATGTGTTGTTTATTTATATACGATATGCGTTTTCTAATAGAGCAGCGTAAATTAAAGTTAAAAAACAGACAAAATAGACTAAAAATCTTACAGATTATACAATTTTGTAATTTTTTTTTAGTCGCGGTTTATGGATTTCGAGCCTCGGCCCACCTGATGGTTAATGGTAGCCGTCGCGCATGGACTCAACTATACCACGAGTATCGTCAAACCGCTGTTCGCCATTTAAAAAAATAACGGTTATGTCCTGCTACGACCAAAACACACCTACTGCTTACTTCCCTTAGTCGCCTCGTACGACACCCGCGAGAAAGAATGGTAACACTCTTGTATTCTTAGTCCGTCACCATACGGACAAATTGTCATTCCTTAACCTTTGCAAAAATTTTACATAATGTGTTTTAATTTTTCGTGGTATTTATTAATAAGTGCTGTATACATCTGATTTTAATAACTCACTAGCCTTTGCCCTCGGTTCCACCGTAGTCAAAAGCTAGTTTTTAGGTTATATCTCAGGTTCCCGATATAGAAGCGGAATAAAATGTATACCAGTTTTTAATCAAATTAAGTCTAATCATGAACTATCAAATAAAAAAGTTGCATCAAAATCCGTCCAGTAGTTTTTGCGTGATGCGCGAACGAATAAACAGACAAACAGACAAAAAAATCTTAAAAAACATTGTTTTGGCTTAGACACGCCTCTACAGTATTTTTTCTCAAATATCTTAAATGTACAGACAGAGCTCTGCTACAGCTTTATAATAGTATAGATTCCCGGCTCATTTTGCATTAGTTTCAATTAAAAAATAAAATTAAATTGTTGTAGGTAAATTTCGGTCAAAAAGACAAGTTAAGCTACAATAAATGCGAAAGCGGAAAAAGAAGTAAGAAGATGATAAAAAAGCACTGCCAATATTTTTATCCATGATTAAAATTGCATAATTCAAAATACTTTTATTTACATGGTGTGTGGATATATAAGATATATTTTTTTTCAAAAAATATGCTTAAAGATAACGTCAAGTACACCGTTACGAACAATGGACAAAAGAACAGCAAACTTTGTTTTAATGAGAATATCTCTAACTTATAAATTTGAAATCGTTAATGAGAACAAAAAGTTGTGGAAACTTGAATTCTATACTCAGGAAAAGTTTCCTTCCTTCAGAAATGAGTGAAAAGCAATGCTGCAGGTTCTCTGCTAAAATATCCAATAAAAAATAAATTCAGAGTAGTTCAAGTGTGTATCGAAATGCTGACTTGTGAATAAGACTTTAGGGTTTGCTTTAGTTCGTCGAGTAAATAAGTGTAAGGTCGTTTTTTCTCAAACGAACAAAAATCCGCTTTCTATTTTACATTGTTGGGTGAAATTAGTTCCAGTTGAATGTCAGAAGAGATATAAAGCATATTCTAGTTCGTGGCGTGTCAGGGCAGACTATTTGCATTGAAATCATCGGTCAGGAAGGAACCATAAGGTCAACTGTCAGTTACTTTGTGCGATTTGATAATATTAACTTGCTTTTTGGAGATGTTTACGTTTGATTTGTATTGTATTGTAAACTAGCAACCCGCCCTGGATTCGACGAATATAAAAATATATTTAAAATATCGAAGAAAAAATCTGTTGATCCAATTGCTACTAACTTCACAGGATAACTCTCAAGCCTAATCTAAAGATCATTAATTTTATGTACAAATGAGTGAAAACAAATTATCTCATTTCTTCTGCATTATGAGAATAGCACAAACATTATGTTGCCTAAAACAATTACATGCTTTTCTACTTTGTTCTTCTTTCTACAGTCTAAGATAAACGTTGGTTATGTGTTGAATGAATCTTCAATCAACACTTATCCAAGTAGGATTTGAACTTGCATCTCCCAGAAAACTGTTCCAGAACTTTTACAAATTCAGCAATCGTGAAATAAAACTACTTTCCTGAAATGAATCCCTCTAACAGAGAAGACCCAAGCCCGACAGTAGTAGTGAGTAGAAAAATACTTTATCATTATTATGTTTTAATCTACTTTAGTGTCACGAAATAATTTAAATTTCAATTATGGAGGTCTTGAATTTGATTTTCAGTATTCATTCAATAGTTACATGAACTTTAAATAAAAAGAATAAGTAAATCAGTCAATTGTAGAGATAAGCAACATTCAACTTTCACACAAAAGGTCAATACCCAACTGTAGCTACATAATTTGCTTTGTTATTATGTCAGATCAGTACCCACCTAGTTTTGTTGCAACGTTACAATCCTTTGATGTGCCATGTCGTGACGTCATGTTATAAACGCCGGCCTTAAAATGATTGATTCTATAAAGTAAAGAACTTTATATATCCAAACAATCCATGTTCGTGACATTATACTGTAAGGTTGTCTGACTTTAATGTAAAATTTCGTAGCCAGGAAAATATAGTCCACAATCTGGCCGATCAACCGACGCTCGTATGTTCATTTGTTTATTGTTCCACAACGTTCCGCGGCCTAAACTTTTTACTTTGCCAGCGAATTCTTTCTTAGCAATTTGCACATAGCTCTACCTTGCCAGCATTTCCTTTTGTCGAAAGATTTGTAACGTTTTTTTTTCGGTAGCCAACATTTTTTATTTAATTACGTAATAATACAGTAGATGCCAGAGCCCGGTCGTTTTATTCGTATAAAAGTCTCATTGGGACCGTTACTGCGTGCCTTTGAGAATTACAAAAAATCAACGACTCATCACGTAATTTATTTTTCACTACTAGCAGCCCCCGACGTCATGGATTTTTAGTTAATTATGTACTTTTTTCTATGCGGAGCTAACGTTATTTTTCCAAATTAAAAGTAGCCTAAGTTGCTCTTTGTAAAATCAGCTATCTACCAGTAAAAGCTCCTTTCAAATCGCTCCGGCCGTTCCGACTATTAGTCGAAACCAAAAGTCAGACAGACAAACCTTAAACACATTCTTGTACAATTATTAAAATACCGCTTTAGTGGTAGAATCTTGCTTATCGCAACATCCATCCATCCATCCATCAGCCTTTTAGCGTCCACTGCTGGACATAGGCCTCCCCAAGAATGGGGGATAGACATGAATATATAGAATAAGATATAACATGAATGGGGCCGGCTCAATCGAGGAAGTACCACCCCTTCACAGAAGATATGCGTGATACAACGGTAGGCACTCCCCCCATTATTCAGCACGGTGAGTAACTTGGCTATACCAGCTACTAAATAAAGTTATAAGCCGAATAATGTTTTTTTTTTATTGCATGTATTGGCATACGAGCCACGGTCCATCTGATGGTAAATGGTAACCGTCACCCATGGACTCGACTATACCGAGAGTATTGTCAAGCCACTGCTCACCAATTCATTTCACAGATGAAATGAAATATAAACGGCTATCTCCTGCTACAGCCAAAACGCAACGATGTGCTTCATGGCCGGTCACACGGGAGATGGTGGTACCGACCCGCTCGGGCCAGTGAGTAAGTACTGGGTACCAAGTGAGTACTCCCACTTGGTACCCAGCCCTACCACCAGTCATGCTTTGGATGATAATTGCTTACTTCCCTTAGTCGCCTCATACGACACCCGTGGGATGGGGTGGTGACACTTGTTTTCTTAATCTATCACCACACGGATGAATGTACTTATATTCGATCAAAACTCATTTTTTACAGCACTATACGCGAAATAAAGAGAAAAACGTGCATACAATAAAATTACGGTATCTAAAAATAAGGAAGTGAGGCTAGGCAACAATAGCATAAAATTCTAGCTCTAATTCCCACTATATTCGCAAGTTTCAGGCACGGCTTAATTCATCGTGGCTGGCACCGGGAATGAGTATTCTTCTCGCCACCAAACGAACGAACGAAACGAACGAAAAAAAGTGTTAAAATTTTTAAGTAGCATGTTTTTGGGAGAACTGAAAGCTTCACAGCGATATCACGAACGGAAATGTTCTAAATGGAAATCTCTGAAGAAGGTATTTTAAATTTTGTGCTGCTTGTGTACGTATTTTCACCCAAAAACCTTTAGGAATTTTGTAGAAATTTTAGGACGAGGTCTTTTAATAATATTTTCATAGGTATATTTTTTTTTAAGAATAGTTAGTGGAATAATCAGGGGTAAACTACCATTCAGAGTAGTTTCAATCATCAGGTCAATTCCAAAGTACACACTTCTGACTTGGATTTTACACAAGAAATAATAAAAGTTATAGATTCTTATCTATTTTTGATATATTAGCTTAATTTAATAGTTATTATCTAATTATTCATCGCAACAACATCATCATAAAAGATTAGCCATACAATAATTTTCGAATTCAACGTACATATTTATTACCTATATGGAATAAAATGGAATAAACAAAAATGGAAAAGAAAAAAGGGTTTTTTAATATCATGTGTTTTTATGATACTATAATATCTAGTGATTGTGCTCATGAATTTGTGAAAAACAATGCACTTTTGCATCTATAATATCTATACTATTATTTAATTTAGATATCTAGGTAATTTTGAAAAAAAAAATGGCGGTATTAGACTATATAGGACACAAAACAATATTTATTAGAATTTGTCTGTTTATCTGTTTGTTTGATCGCACACTCAAAACTACTGAACGGATTTCGATGCTTTTGTTTGATCAGATTTAAAAACTAGTACTATCCATATACACTGTTATATCGGGAATCTACGATATAACCTAACAACTAACTTACGTCCGCTGAAAAAGGCTGGTTTATGATAGGTAGGTACCTATTATTAAGGGTGTGAAAATTTTTTATAAAGATGCTTTGACGCTTAGATATTTGTCCATGAATCACACCTAAACGACCAAATGAGTTTGGATGAAATTTGCTAAAATGCTAGGATACTATGATCCGTAAAATTAAAATTTCCTAGTTATTAGCTATATTTGGCATGTAGACTTAACACCTAATGTTTAGGACGAAAAGATAAATTATGGCTTGTATAAACGGTTATATCTACACAGAATACTTTTATTCTGGTAGGCGTTCTTATAGGATACGCAATTAACACTTAATATATCTGAATTTTAAAGTTCATGCAGAAGTAGTAACGGTCACAAACTAGTATTTGTATATTATTCTCTACATAGTATTAGAAGTTCCAAAATTATCCCTGAAACTGTGTAGTTACATTGTTTATTACTAAATAAAGTGGACATCCTGTTAGTTTACTGCATGCATCGTAGTTTCGGACTTACTTAGCCAAATGGCCCTCGTTTGTATAGTGATTTACATTTGTTTTGTTATTTAAGACACCTTTTGTCTAATGTGTTCGTATATTATATGATTACAATTGCTGAGAAAAGTAAAATAGCAGTACTGTTTTAAAGACTTGATAGGTCATTTGAAATAAACAGCCTCGGTGGTGAAGCGGTAGTGTGAGCGACTGCTGATCGTGAGGTCTCGGGTTCGATCCCCGGGTCGAGCAGTGTGATTAAGCTATTTCGTTAAAAGAAAAATTCTCAATAGCAGCCTGGAGTTTGGAAATATGCCCGGTAGACGTCAATAGGCTCGCTCCCTATTACGTGGAACTTAAACATAGTTAGCGAACCGTGGTTGTGTAATACACCTCTGCCCACCCCTTGGACACACCTGTAGCATGAGACTATGTATGTATTTGGAAATAATAGTTGCATGTTATCTATTCTAATATGTGTGTCTATTTAGATCCATTGGAGCATTCATCTACATGTTTAGTCGTGTATTTGTTCAATAATACTTCAGAAAAATTTTGAATATATCAGAATGATGTGAACAATTTTACAGGGTCTAGATATAAATAATACATTTTGCTGATTTTTTCCATAAGGAAAGCATATTCAGTAATCCGAATGTGACTCATACTCCAAAATAGAGTAGCCGAGAACATTAATCGTGCATTAATTACGATAAAAATGCATGATTCTTAAATGTACGTAAATCATTTGAATTTAGTATAGTACCTTTCACACATGCATATGGTATTAAAATTGGCTTGACAGTATTTTGATCTGTATTTTAGTACTTGACCTGCTCAGCTTCTTTAAAAAACAAATTATTTCTGAAAGTGAAATTGGGAACTTTACTGCAAGCAGGATTCGAACCCGCGTCCCATCTAATCCGGGAAAGTGCATGATTGTGGCTTGACAAATTCACTTGGACATATTATTGAATTTATTGTTATTACTGACGGTAGTTGACAAGCCGTTGCTTACCTTTTTTTTTTGTTAAGGCGGTAAAAAATGTTACTAACCACACACCCCGTCGTTCGGGGCAACGAACAGGGTAGTGTGGGGCCTGCACCCACTAAAGAAACCCGCCATGTGCCGTCTCTCCGCCTTTATTGGCGGGCCACTGGAACTGTGCTACATTCCATCGGTGGTCCGCCGGCGGCTTACCCTTTCGGTACCCTCCACTGAGCGACGCATCCGCAGAGGAGCGTTGCACCTTCGCGGGAGGCCTTGCGGGTGGCGGACGTTCCCCAGTCCATCCACCCGCAGCCTCAGCTAGGGCGGCATGAGGCGCAAGTACCTGCGCCTGCGCCGCCCCGGTCGCTGGCGGTGGCTTGGGTCAGCGGAAGAATCCTCCTCCCTAGCACTCTCCGCCGCTTCCTTCCGCGAGATAACCTCCTCACAGAAGGCAGCGACCGCGGCCCAATTTCTGTCACTGCCAAGCATCGCTCTGACTACGCTCGGCAGCGAGAGGTCCCCCCCTATTTCCGCGACAAGTTCACGGCGCTGCTCGGCCCAAGCCAGCCATGACCATGTGGCGCGCCGTGTCCTCGTTACAGCCGCAGTGGTGACAGCCCGGAGTCGCTTCTCTCCTTGCGACTATGTGCAGATATCTGCCTAAGCAACCGTGCCCCGACAGCACCTGCATCAGCCGGAAGGTAAGAACTCTGTGCCGTCCACTCCTCCAGCACCGGCTGGAGCGCCCCTACAGTCCAGAGACCGGCTCGGGGCGCTTTCAACCGTGCCCTCCATCCGGCCATGGCAGCTCGGCGGGCGTCGCTAGGCCACCTCCCTAGGTAGGGAGCGTCAGCCCCCCTCCCGCTCTCGCGACGCCCGCCGATACACCTCGGTCAGCACCTCCGCCTCCAAGTCCCATGGAGGGATTCCGGCCAACGCGCAGGCTGCCTCCGTCGACACCGTGCGGTATCCTTATATGACCCGGACGACTCTCTGTGGCCACCACAGAAGAGCCCTGTTCAGTGCGTCCAGGGACTCACATACTCCGCTCACATAAACCGACAAGAAATAGTATTTTCATCAGCAAATATCATAAGAAAGCCAAATATTACAGAACAACCTTCGGCTTAAATTTATTGCGAACCAATATTTACGTAATGTTTTGCTTCGTAACATTAATATAAATAAAAATAACAAATGTTATGTCGTGACTTTACCAATTTGTTTTGATAATATTAGGCGCTCAGCCGAACTGGTATGATAAAATCAGCGTAAGGGGTAACAAAGGACGAGGTGGAAGTGAAAGCTGAGAGAGTAATAACTTTAATCTTGTAAGAATTTCCAAGCATCATGACCTTTTAAAAATTAAAAAATAACTTTGTCGTCATTTAGTAAAAATAGACTGGCTTCCAATGAATTTGACGCATGATAGATTATCTACCGATTGAAATTGGCACCCACCAGAGCACTATGAAGGTAAAAGGCCTCTAGAAGTCTGTGCGAGATACGCTTATGGTTAAAACTGAGATCGTTATGAATGGACAGGTGCCCACATATTTTCATTAGTAATGTGCCCTTGACAAGGTCGTCGCGTATATTGTCGATGAAAATATGCTTACTATTTTATTTCAATAAACTTAGTATATTGGAATAATGTATATACATGCAACCGATAGGTGGCATAGTTCGTAAAGACATCTAAAACAAATATGAAGTGGAGATTTGTAGTCACCGTCGGGTGACTGCGATAGCTTAACGGTCCAGAGCACTTCCCCGGATTGGATAGGACGCAGGTACGTATCCTGCTCGCAGTAAAGCTCTCTTATTCCGCTTTCATAAATAATTTGTTCTTTATGGTTACCGAGTATGTCAAGTGCAATACAGATCAATATAATGTAGTTAAGGATAAATAGTTTCATTACACTAAAGAACTGGTAGTTTAATAGATTATTAAACTAAATGTTAAATACATATAAGTATTTATATATCTAATATTGCTTTAATTCTGTCAAACATTTGACTAAACCTATATATACTTATGACTGAATAGCACCTAATCAGTAAGGAAAAAGACTATAATGTAATAAAACAGATAATTTTATCTGTGTGGAGACGGACTAAGAATACAAATGTCGCCACCCCATATTTCCCATGGGTGTCGTACAAGGTTACTAAGGGAAGTAGGCAATTATCACGCATTCCACTACTGGTGGCAGGGCTGGGTACCAAGTGAGAGTACTTACTTGCTATCGGGCCCGAACGGGTCGGTACCACCGTCTTCTGTGTGACCGGTCATGTAGCACGTCAGTATGTTTTGGCTGTCGCAGAAGATAGCCGTTTATTCTTTCATTCCATATCTGAGATATGAAATGGTGCGCAGCGGCTTGACAGTACTCTTGGTATAGTTGACTCCATGAGCGACGGTTACCACTTACCATCAGGTGGGCCGAACCTCGTCTGCCCATTATAAGCAATAAAAAAATATGTTTTATAATAGTGTTCGACTAATAATTCAACTGCCTCGGTGGTGTAGCGGTAGTGTATGCGACTGCTAATCATGAGGTCTCGGGTTCGATCCCCGGGTCGGGCAATGTTATTGAGCATTTTCCTAAAAAGAAAAATTCTCAGTAGCAGCCCGGAGTTTGGAAATGTGCCCGGTAGACGTCAATAGGCTCGCCCCCTATTACGTGGGACTTAAACATAGCTGGCGAGTCGTGGGTGTGTAATACACCTCTGCCTACCCCTTCGGGGAATACAGGCGTGATGCTATGTTTCGACTAATATAATTATTTAACCAAAATTAGTTTGCATGAAACCATCCACGCCGTCAATCAGCGGCTGCAACGCGTATCAGTATTGAAGAGTAATAAGCTATCACTTTGCTAAACATATTTAGATACCATTACAGTTAATTTTAAATCTAACATTGCCGTCAAGTATAAGATTCACGCGTAATTTTTGATTGAAGTTACTCTTCGTGCGTTAGAAATTCATTGAATAGCTTCTTTATTCGATGTCACTTTAATCTATACAAATAAATAAATTTAAAGTGTCTGTTTGATATGGCGAAATCAATTTCTATACAAAAAAGCTGACTCGATTAAACATAATAGACATAAACATGGGGAAAGCATTTGAGATTGTTGTACGAAAGGAACTTTGGGACATTTTGCCGGAGTATGGTATTAACGGTAGACTGCTACAAGCGGTACAGTCCAACTAGGTACATGGACTGCAGAGCTTGTGTGCGGCTGGATGATGGAATGTCACCCTGGTTTGATGTCAATATCGGCGTTAAACAGGGCTGCGTTCTATCAGCCAGACTGTTTATCTTATAACTGGATAAATGTCTACAAAGGTTGAATGAAATGAATATGGGAGTTCAGATGAGCGACTCAGTCGTTAACTCTCTGCTATATGCAGACGATGCGGTCCTATTAGTACAGTCTGCGACTGACCTGCAAACCCTAGTCGCCGTAATGGTAGAAGATTGTTAGAAAAGGGGCCTACGTGTGAATGTGAGCAAAGCCAAAATAATGGTTTTTGAAAGAGAAGAAGCCAGAACAGATGTTAGAGTAGCAATAGGAAATGGTGTGCTGGAACAAGTGGATGAATTTGTATGTCTTGGATGTGGATTCAGTCGAGATGGACGGCACACCACTGATGTAGAGAGAAGAGTGAATGTGGGAAATAGAGTGAACGAAGCATTGGGACAAATTCTCGGCAGTCATCACCTCAGCCAGAGGGCACGTGTCGCAATATACAACGCAGTGCTTGTCCCAACGTTATTATATGGAAGCGAGAGTTGGGTATGCAAAAAGGAGCATGAGAATAAAATCAATGCGGTTGAAATGCAATCTCTGCGGAGAATCTGTGGAGTGAGGCGGACTGACCGCATTCGTAACAACGACGTAAGAGAGCGAGTAGGTATGAAAGAGAGTATTGGTGTAAAGGTGCGAAAGGGAATGCTCCGATGGTTCGGACATCTGGAAAGAATGCCGGACGGGCGACTGGTTAAGAAGATATACAATGCGAAAATGGAAGAATGTAGGTACAGGGGGGACCGAGACTCACCTACCTTTATTTTTTTTTTGTTTAGGTGGGAAAAAATGTTCCTTACCGCACACCCCGTCGTTCGGGGCAACGAACAGGGTAGTGTGGGGCCTGCACCCACTAAAGAAACCCGCCGTGTGCCGTCTCTCCGCCTTTATTGGCGGGCCACTGGAACTATGTTACATTCCTTCTGTGGTCCGCCGGCGGCTTACCCTTTCGGGTACCCTCTACTGAGCGACGCATCCGCGCACGGAGCGTCGCATCTTCTCTAGAGGCCTTGCGGGTGGCTGATGTTCCCTGGTCCATCCACCCGCAGCCAGGGCGGCATAAGGCGCAAGTACCTGCGCCTGCGTTGCCCCGGTCGCTAGCGGCGGTTTTGGTCAGCGGAAGAATCCTCCTCCCTGGCTCTCTCCGCTTATCCTTCCGCGAGATAACCTCCTCGCAGAAGGCAGCGACCGCGGCCCAGTTCCTGTCGCTGCCAAGCATCGCTCTAACGACGCTCGGCAGCGAGAAGTCCCACCCTATTTCCGCGATGAGTTCACGGTGCTGCTCGGCCCAAGCTGGACACGACTCGAGCGTGTGCCGCGCCGTGTCCTTGTCACAGCCGCAGTGGTGGCAGCCCGGAGTCGCTTCCCTCCTTGTGACTATGTGCAGGTATCTGCCGAAGCAACCGTGCCCCGACAGCTCCTGCACCAGTCGGAAGGTAAGGACTCCATGCCATCGTCCCGCCCACTCCTCCAGCACCGGCTGGAGCGCCCCTACGGTCCAAAGACCGGCCCGGGGCGCCTCCAACCGTGTCCTACGCCTGGCCATGGCAGCTCGGCGGGCGTTGCCCTGCCACCTGGCTACCTCCCTGGGTAGTGGGCGTCCGCCCCCCTCCCGCTCTTGCGACGCCCGCCGATACAACTCGGCGAGCACCTCCGCTTCCAAGTCCCACGGGGGGATTCCGGCCAACACGTAGGCCGCCTCCGTCGACACCGTGCGGTATCCGCGTATGACCCTGGACGCAACGAATCTCTGTGGTCTCCACAGAAGAGCCCTGCTCAGTGCGTCTACGGACCCCGCCCACACAGGTGCGCTGTACAGGGCCATCAACCGGACCACCCCTGCGTAAAGCCGTCGGCAAGCATTGTTGGGTCCGCCCATATTTGGCTTGAGCCGTTCCCCGGTCGGACGCGACGTATCCCGTACCACTGTCTCTGATCGACAAGGGCGGGGAACGAAGCGCCGTGGAGCTGACGATTGCCACGGAGCCATTGCGGCTGCTCGCCCAATTAGGGCGGTCAGGAACGCAATAAGGCTCCGCAGCTACGGCTACACCAATCAACGTGGTTGCAACCATGGTTTGCAGGAGAAGATCCTGCGCCCTGGCGGAGTGGTTTAGATTCGTCTGGAGGAGGACAGCGTTATGGTTGAATGTTAGGCCGTAATCGTATCCTCCTCCACCCGGGCCGGCGGCGAAGCCGCGCTATGAGGGACAGCCTGGGTCGATTGGCTGGTCCCCCCGCTTTTTTGGTTTTTTCCTGTAGTGGCTGGAGGCTTATACCCCTCCCGCCCCATGTAGTGCTTCGCAGGTATATTGCCTGCAGCACACGCGGGGCAGTGGGGGGGGGCGGCTTGCGCTTGCGCGCTTGCCGCCTTATGCCCTGCCTGACCGCAGCGGAAACAAAGGCCGCCACAATCAAAGCAGTTAGTGCACGTCGGTCGGGTGTGTCCGACCGCCACCTGCAGCGACAGACCTCCAGCTTTCCGGTCCCCCCTGGCACCGAGTACCGTTGGAGAGACTCCATTGCCCCGTATGCTACTTTACTAGCATTGTTGAGGGCCTCCACGAGGTTGCCCCGAAGGCTCCGTGACCCATTAGCCACTGTAGAAACAACGGCCAGGGCATCGGAAACCTTCTGCGCAATCTGATCCACCGCAGGCGGACCGTCCGTGTCCGGAGGATCCTCACGAAGCTTCGATGTGAGGAGGGTTACCCTCTCCTCCACCGAAAGCCCCACTGCCAAACCCTGAAATATGGCCTCATCCGCTTGGATCGAGGCTCGGGTCGCTATACGCCCGCTAGCGCCTCGGCCCCTCTTGGCCGACCTTCCTGGGCTTCCCAGCGGGGTCATCTCCGTAGAGCTATCCTCCGACTCCGATGACGTGCTCGTCCTCCTCAAAATCGGGCGCTTCAGGAGACGCGCTGGCTCGGCCGATGAGGTTGGCTGCTCCTTCGATGCAGCTGGCCGCTCCGACGTTGCGGCTGGATGCTTCTTCGTGGCCGCGCTCTGCTTGGATCCCTGTTTCGGCAGGCATACGCTCGGCACCTTGGCAGAACTGTTGCCGCCATCGGAGGTCTCCATGTCGGCGGTAGAGCCACTGCCCATGGCAGGACTACCCGCGGGTGTGGGTTTCTTCCCACGGGTCTTCCCCTTCTTCTTCTTCTTCCCTTCTTTTTTTTCGGCGTTGGTTGCCTCCCTCCAATACGCGGGGCTGATAGGGCTGGTCTTGGTACTCGGCCCTGTGAGGGATTCTCCGGACGAGTTGCGCCCGGTACCCTCCGGAGGTACACTTATGTTTTGCACGTTTGCCATGTTTGAGTTTTGAGTCCTTCGACTATGGGGTGCCACTCTTGCGACTGGATACCCTCCAGCCATCCATCCCTCGCTGGGCGGCAAAGCTTAGATTGGGGTAATTTTTTATAGGGGTTTTCTTCCCCGCGGCCCGAAGACCTCCGGTCCTGTCCTCCAGGATTACGGATTGGGCCGAACGGTGGTCTGTATCAGACCGTGCTCACCACTTGCAAGCAAGTAGTAAGCCCGTCGCCCCTCGGACTGAACAGCCCCGTCTTCGTCTCCCAGGACCGGGAGGGCCACTATGGCCCCGCTGGCCCTCCACGGCAGACGTTCGGCCCACTGCTACCAGTGAGCCCGTCGCCACTCGAACTAAAAGCCCCGTCTCTGGGGACGGGGGGGTCATTGTGAACCCGCTGTCCCCCTCCCAGAGTCGGGGGGGCCACTATAGCCCCGCTGACCCTCCACGGCGGACGTCTGGCCTATCTGCTGTGCCCTCTGCTAGTCAGAGGGACACGCGGAGACCCGTGCCGGGATTCAGCCGGCGGCTGACCAGAGTACCGACATTGCCCGGGGTGCACCAACGCGGAGGTATCCCGACCCGTACCCTGAGACTCACCTACCTAGACCAAATCGGTCATGTATTGAAGGAAGGTGGAGTCAGGAGTCTTCGAAATCGGCGAGCGTATATGAACAGAGTTATGAATATTGAGGAAGCGAGAGATGTATGCAAGAATAAAGCCTCTTGGCACTCTGTTCTCTTTGCCTATCCCGCAAGAGAAATGGCGTGATGATAAGTAAATTAGTTAGTTAGTTAATGGACATAATTTAATATTTTTAAATAGTTTTGACACATAGGTTATTAAAAATTGTTGCATTAGTTGCATTTTAGTTAGATACATTAAATTTGAAGACAATTTGATGACGTTATATAATAGTAATATTAGCCATTTTTGTCAATATTACAATGTCTTAGTAAGAACCTTATTCCAAAGAATCTTCAAGAAAAAAAACAATTACCGTGATCACATTTGAATTTACGATCCATTATCACAAATTCCAATTCTTAATAAGTTTTATACCTAAAGTTCCCGAAGTAAAATCCATTGGACAGTCTGAGCACTGAGTGAGGGGGAAAAGCGATTGGATAGGGGAGCGTAACTTTCATTTGAATGTTCCATTCACCTATCACTGGCATAGAGCAACTTTGAACTCGCAAAGAAAGATCTTGAGAGTAATAGGTATTTGTTTTTCATAGCACAGAAGCAAAAGTTTATAATCAGATTAAAACTGTACTTAATTTTATGATATAATATGTATTTATAACATGAAGTTTATATCGAAGTACTTTTCTTTTTTTATTGCATACCACCCAGTAATGTGGTAATAGCTTGCTTCCTTTAGTCGTAGGATACCTAATATAAAGAATGGGGTGCTGACACTTGTATTCTTAGTTCATCGCTATTGGAATATGTGACATATGTGCTTGGCGCAACTACGTCCATATATTCCCACTAAAACTATCGTCAAAAGGAACGTAATTTATAACATAACTCCATTGGCTTAAGTTAAAAATTTAATCCACTATATTTAATTTACATATTATCAGTGAATGGCATCGCATCTGTTCTTTTAATCAACAAGATAGGCCATGCGCGTGTATGTTAATTAAATCTATTACTATAATAAAGCTGTAACAGAGTTGTGTCTGTACGCTTAAGATATTTGTGAAAAAATTACTGTATTAGGCTATATAGTGTGTAGTGTCTCTGAACACAAAACAATTATATTCAATTTAAACAATACCCATATACGTTCTACCTTCAGATAATTTCGAATTCTTGATTTAGATTAGATTTTTTGAGGCGAACATAAACGGAATTCCATCAACGCTCCGATAGCCATCAATGACAGACAATATTACCCACCACCACAGACCAGTAATTGGTAATTGCCGAAGAATTATTATATGTTGTAATTTTCATTTAAATCATCGAAAGCCCAAAGCTAGAAACCTAATTGTTGCAAATCCGGTTCCTTAAAGTACCCGCATATTTAACGCTCAGTTACGACCACTAACTTCGAAGGCATTTCTCGGACAACAATTATACTGGGATTACGCCGGACTCATAACAGTGCCAGCGTATCCTGGGGTATTTCAGCGCATCCCGTTAAATAGGTATAATGTGCATGGGCCGGATTAAGAATGGCGGATCATATTATCCTTAATTGTACGTTTAAGTACAAGTTTATGTGTTGGATTATACCTTTTATTTCGTGTTTGTTGTTGCTAATTAGATTTTGGGCACAAGAAGAATGTTCAGTAATTAGTTAATAATTTTTGGCCATTATGGATTAAGTACCTACATTTAAAGATGCTTCAACCTCATTATTTAGATCATATATTTTGTTAGAATTTGGGGCAATTATTACATCTTTAAAAGATTTTCATCGCTTATTTACCATTTATAAATATTAATTTAGGAGCCAAAATCTTTTGAGATTTATAATGCTCTTGAGGATTTCTTATTCGTGAAATTTTAGATTGATGTTAAAAAAATATCATTTTTAGTTCTGTTGAATTTATTGTTATTATGTTATATTGTTTTGATGAGCAATTAATTTTTATCAATTTACAATTTACATACTAGGTATAGAACAAAAATAAGACAATTACAAGCCCTGTTTTAATCTCTTTTACATACAACATTTTTTTTTTAAGCTAATATCCATTTCTAATCATAAGCTTCCCTGGCTGGTTGGCAAGAGATTGATTTTTTCTTCTCTGAAAGTAATATTGTCTTCTTAAATTTAATTGATAAACATTGGGTGCTGTATATACGTTGAAGAGAACATAATAGTAATATACTATATTTTATTTTATTTATATGACTTTAACAAATTTATTGTCTCGACATAAAGTGTGAAATTGTTGAATCAAAAATAACAGCCACGAGCAGGATTTGAACCTGCATCTCCTGGATACCATCCAGATGTTTTGCCAACTCAGCCATCGTGACAATCGCTCATGACTATATATAAAAAAATATCTAAATATTTATAGGGCAGGGTCATTATTAGGTAAAAATCTTAATTATGCTCGTGCTTCGTTCTGGAGATTAGTAAAGTTAGTAATTTATTTGACACTATGTAGTAACGCATAGGTGATACCACATCAGCACTATAGTTGAAAAAAAAGAAAATAAAGGGTAATTCTGAAAAACAACTGACAACCATCCACCGTTTTACCTGCTCTTTATGTTTGGCTATCGTGCTTCATTCGCATTTTAGTGCTCAACCACTTCACTCCTTTGATCAGTGTACTGCACAAGTATATTTAAATTAAAATGTCTAAACGCGCTAACGACAGTAGTTTAGAATTTATCGTTAAAAAGTTACGAAAATTAGAAAACGAAATTAAACGTTCACGTCTTGATCTAGCCGTTCTTCGAGCCCTTCTTCAGGTTCGTCAAATGGAGCTTCGCCACATCCAGAGGAATTGCCAGAAAGTAAGTACTGGCGAAACTTGCATATGTAATGTTTAAATGCATCAGACCAGTCTGAGGGGCTATTTCGCCGCATTATAAAATGTTATACACTCTTTTTTACCTAAATCATGCACCAGAATAGTCTGTGGCACTATTTCGCCGCATTAATTTGTAACTATAAAAAAGTGGGTAGATATGCTTCAGAGTAGTCTGCGGGACTATCTTGCCCATATAATAATCAGTCTTACTGCTTAAAAATTCATCAGAGTTGTCTAAAGGACTATACCGCCGCCTTTTAAGAAGCTGAAGGGCTTAAAATACAACCTACAATTTGTCACACTGCAATTGTATGTGGGTACATTGGTAAAAAAACCCGTTTGATTCAGATGGTGCTTGCTTGTTTCAGGCCCGTAAGTAATCCCGAAGCAAAGCACATACGTCGATATAATCGACATTGAACCGTCCTTACCCATAAATACCGAGGTAATACCAAATACCTCAGTAGAAAACATAACGAGTCATGAACAAGAAAATTGCACTAGCGCTGACCTATCATATATATTAGGAGCAGATCCGTCTGTGACCGTTGAATATGGCCCAGGCATTAACCAAGGTGTGGCCACCAGATTCATTCATATTGCAACTTCTAGCTTAAGCAAGGATATTCGCAAAGATCTGGTTAAAAAGTTTTTATTGCCCAAAAACTGCAAAAACATATCTGCGCCACAGCTTAATGCTGAAATCAAAGGTGTACTTACCGAACAGGTAATCAAAAGAGATAGAGCTATTGAAGCTAGACAAAATCAGATGGCATCTGGTATTGCAGCCTTGGGAAATATCATATCTACTAAGTTTAATGCCAAAAACAAGAATAATGCCCTAATAAAGGACCTCATGGATGTCGGACGATTTTTTTGTGACATCCAACATTCAGAGTCTAAATCTAGACGTAATTTTGCCCTCTACTCGGTTAAGAAGGAACTTAAAGACCAATTATCTACTACAAAAATTGACCAATTCCTTTTTGGAACTAATTTAGCAGAGACTGCCAAAGCAGTTTCAAAATCTAGTTCTGATCTTAAGCTTGAGGCTCCCAAGAAATCAAAACACACTGACATAGCACCTACCAAGCCTTTAAACTAGAAAGCGAGGATCCCGGCTCGCAGGCAACCGTCGGGTCCTCCGCAGCGTCATCAAACGCCTGCTGCGCAGAACGTACTGCCGCCGCGAGGACCCTCGTCGCACACATCCATGCAACGGCCTAAGCAAATCCGCCGATATTAGATCCGGTACGTTATGCTGGTAGACTTGCTTATTTCCAGATACAATGGAAATTACTGACTCGAGAACGTACCATTTTGTCGTGGATAAAAGGTTATAAAGTCAAGTTTAGTCGTACGGTCTATCAACCTTGTTTGCCTACTCCAAATAGATTTTCAATTTCAGAAACGATTCATCTAGTGGAAATTATGCACAATCTATTGACTATTGGAGCTATTTCTTAATGTGAACCTTGTTCTGGCCAGTATATATCAGGTGTTTTCTTAGTGCCGAAACCGAATGGCAAGATGAGATTTATCGTGAATTTAAAGAGTTTTAATAGGTTCATTGATACACAGCATTTCAAATTGGAAGATATTCGCATAGCTTTAAAACTACTATCAAGAGATAGTTACATCGCGACTTTGGACCTTAAAGACGCATATTTTTTGCTAAATGTTCATATAGATTCACGAAAATATCTCAGGTTCATAATAAATGATAAAATGTACGAGTTTAACGTCCTACTATTCGGTATCTGTACTGCACCATTTATACTTACAAAATTGATGAAACCGGTCATTAAAGTATTAAGGACATGCGGATTTTTATCATCTATTTATCTGGATGATTTATTTCTAACTGGTGAAAGTTATCAAGAGTGTGCTCAAAATATTGAAACCACACAAATTCTGTTACATTCTTTAGGATTTATCATAAATGAAGAAAAAAGTATCATGTCGGGAATCTAGGCTATTCCATAGATACCCACAGATGGCAATTAAGCTTACCCTCTAAAAAAAGACAAAAATTAAGGTAGAAATAGACAAAATTAAGAAGCTAAAACATTTTTAAATACGTTTATTTGCTAAATTGTTAGGATTATTCCTGCCCCGCTTCTTCTTCCCTGCTGTAGAGTATGGATGGCTATACACCAAACAACTCGAACGCTGGAAATTTCTTAATCTACAACACCATAATGCCTACGAGAAATACATGAATTTACCTGCTTCAGTATTACCAGATTTGAATTGGTGGCTAGCTAATATTGATCATTCCGTTCATAGAATTAAAAAATATTCTCTTTCGCCTCAAAAACGGGTTGGGGTGCAGCTTGTAATAGACAAACGGCTTGCAGTCGTTGGTCTAGTAGTGAGTTGTTATTACACATAAATGTTCTTGAACTTTTAGCAGCATTCTTTGCTCTCAAAATATTCGCCAATACTTACTCTCAATGTCAAATATTACTTCGTATTGACAACACCACCGCTGTGAGCTACATCAATCATATGGGAGGTGTGAAATACCCCCGTCTTAACAATATTACAAATAATAGATGGCAATGGTGTGAAGCTAGAAAGATTTTCATTTCAGCCTCGTACATTAAATTAGCAGATAATGTAGTAGCCGATAAGCAATCTAGACGATCTCACCCTGATGTCGAATGGGAACTGTCCCATACTGGTTACCAAAAACTGATAGTCAGATTCAGTCCTCCACAGATTGATTTATACGCTACCCGCCTTAATAAAAAGTGTTCTAAATATGTTTCTTGGCATAGAGATCCAGAAGCATTTGCGACTGATGCATTTACTCTTGATTGGTCAAACTACTTTTTTATGCATTTCCACCATTCGCTATAATTCTTAAGACATTACGGAAAATAATAACAGATCAAGCTAACGGTATTGTGATAGTGCCTGACTGGCCCTCTCAGCCATGGTACCCGCTTTTTATGCGATTATTGACTTCTGATGTCATAAGTTTTAACTCTAACGACTTTATTATACCTAATTCCAGGAACTCCAACATTCAAACCCACATTATCCTGGTTGCCGGAGTATTGTCGGGACTGCGTTTCTACAGCGATGTATCCTGACCTCCGCCTTAGACATTTTACTGGCATCTTTAGCTGCTTCATTTAGTTCAAAGACGAATTGAGATATTTCCGCAACCCTTAGGGCTAACCAGGGTGGGCGGGTGTTACTAATCTCTTCGGACGAAGCACTTCGCATAATTATGATACAACTTCACGTACAAGTAAGTTCGTTTAGTCATTAATTGTAAATTTAAGTTTATCTGGTCGGTATAATGTATGAAAATATTTCCGACACATGGCGCAAGCGTCACCCGAGACGTTAAGTATGAATATGTTATCGAAATTAGCAGTCATGAATAATTGTCACGATGGCTGAATTGGCAAAGCATCTGGACGGTATCCAGGAGATGCAGGTTCAAATCCTGCTCGTGGCTGTTATTTTCGATTTCACATTTTCCCACTTTGTGTTGATTTATAAGGCTAAGCATGTCAAATGCTTAAAATATATATAAAAAAATATCTAAAAATTTATTGTCTGTTTATTTTGCCCATTGAAAATTATCCCCTAATTTCAAAGAACTAATTTGATTTTATACCATGCCTTAATGAAATGTCGATAAAGTGTGCGAAGAAAACTATAGGAAGCAACATCAGCGAAAACGCAGTTACAGTAAAAGTGGGTTGCCAATAAAAACCTCTCATAGTCGAACATATATGATCACTATCTACTAAGTTTTCGGTCTCGCTGAATTCGCACTGTACAACCAGCTTAATGGAGCCACATGAATCAATAACTGCTGACCGGCTCATTACTGATCCCGCTTTCAATCAACGCTTATCACCGAATCAGAAACCTTACCTTCATAATTGTAGGGTTCAAATTATTTTGTGGCTGTCTCGCCTCTAAGGCTTTTAATATCGATAAGTCTAATAAAAGCGTCAAACTGTTATGTCCGTTAGAGGTATATACTGATCGTTTTTATTGACTATTATTGATGAAATAAAGGACAAATGAAAGTTTCTGTAAAATGAAATAGCGAGGGTATTTGGAGGTTATCGTTAATATTATGAACATTAATAGATATGTAACCATTAAAACCCATATTGTAGATAGGTACTAATATAAATATTTGTTTATTACTAAATTTAACTTTTTTTTATATTACTGTGCGTATTGTTGAGTAGTATAGGAGAGAAGCGGATAGACAATATTCTCTCCCTTTATTTTTGTTAAGGCGTGACAATATGTCTATCCGCACATGGGGCAGTAGTGTGGGGCCCTCACCCACTAAAAAAACCCGCCGTGTGCCGTCTCTCCGCCTTTATTGGCGGCCACCGGAACCATATTACATTCCTTCAGTGGTATAGTATTCTATCCCTACAACACTTCAATTGTCGTCTTACGTTATTACAACCATTTTTTTTTTCTTTTTGGTGGGCAAAAATGTCCTACCGCACACCCCGCTGCCCGGGGAGACAACGGGGTAGTGTGGGGCTCTCACCCACTAAAAACCCATCGTGCGCCTCCACCCGCCCTTGCTACGGCGGATCACGGGTACCGCATCATTTCGACCACGATCCTCAGGCGGCAGCCCCTTCGGGCACCCTCTCTTGAGCGACGCGTCGCGCACTTGGGCGTCGCACCTTCGCGGTAGGCTTCCGCGGACGGCAAGGTACTCCCCAACCCCACCGTCGGCATCAGGCGCAGGTAAGCGCGCGCACGCTGCCCCGCGCGCCGGCGGCGAATCGGGTCCGCGAAGGAGGATTCCTCACGGGCACTCTCCACCACCTCCTTCCGCGAGATGACAGCCTCGCAGAAGGCGGCGACCGTGGTCCAGGCCCTGTCACTGCCAACCATCGCTCGCGCAACGGCCGGCAGCGACAGGTCCACGCCTATGACTGCAACGAGTTCCCGGCGCTGCACATCCCAGGCCGGGCACGACTCGAGCATGTGCTGCGCCGAGTCCTCGTCGCAGCCGCAGTGGTGACAGCCTGGGGTCGTCTCCCTCCTAGCGATCATGTGCAGGTATTTGCCGAAGCAACCATGCTCCGACAAAACCTGCACCAATCGGAAGGCGAGGACCCCGTGCTGCCGCCCTGCCCATTCTTCCAAGATCGGCTGGAGCGCCCCCACGGTCCAGAGACCAGCCCGGGGCGTCTCCAGCCGAGACTTCCACTTTAGGACGGTGGCGCGGCGGGCATCTTCCCGCCACGATGACATTGCGCTCAGCGAGAGGCGGCTGCCCCCCGCCCGCGCCGTCGACGTCCGCTGATAGACGTCGGCGAGCACCTCCGCCTCCAGATCTCACGGGAGGGTTCCGGCCAACGCGCAGGCTGCATCGGTCGAGACCGTTCGGTACCCGCGTATTGCCCTGACCGCTACGACCCTCTGTGGACGCCACAGAAGGGCCCTATTGCGAGCGGCCAGGGACTCCGCCCACACGGGCGCGCCGTACAGTGCCATTGACCGTACTACCCCCGCGTAGAGTCGTCGACACGCAAGACTCACGTTATTACAACCAAAATCATAGTATCGAATTATATGTTAAGGAATGATGATGATGTTGAAAATTAATTTCAACAGTTTTGATCCTTGTTTTTCTGAAATAACAGGTAATTACAATACAAAATGCTATAACCATTATAGTGTTGTATAGCCTACCTTCTAGTTAGCAATACGCTGCTTGAGAACAAGAGATAAAATGCACGCCAAATTGAAAAGTTATACTACTAAAATAATCCTCAGTGTGACTTATGGTAGATACAGAAATTGATGTACCTCTTTGCTTAGAAAATTGAAAACACAATACGAAAAATCACAGCTAGAAATTGCAAGCATGACTAGTTTTAAAAAGACTTGGGAAGTTATTAACTTAATCACTAACTTTAAAAGTCTCAATCATTTAATGAATTATTGACTAGATGCTCTACGTCCCTGGATGCACTCGATTACGTATATAATTATTTTGTTAACATTGGAAAGTGTCTGACTAATTTAATTAAACAGAACATAGAACCTACATGCATCCAAATATAAACATGGCTTATTCCATCTTTATCTTTTGTACTATTAGAAACTGACTTCAGTGAAATTACTACTCTGATAAACTCTCTCAAAAATACTGACTTTGTTGCGAGGGATAATATATCCTCTAAAGTTATCAAATAAAACAGAAATTTTAGCTCCTTTTTTGGATTATGTTTAAAAATATCTGTTTATATTGTTGCATAAATTTTATTACACTTTTTAAAGTACAAATTATTTGCGAATAAGGAAAAAGAGATTTCCTTATTCGCAAATAATTTGTACTTTAAAAAGTGGCGGAGCATGTCAAATGCTAAAAAATATAGATCAAAAATGTTTTATTACACTTAATCTGAAAATCTATAAAAAGTGGTAGATTAAATATAAAACACACACAAACATCATCTGCTCTGTCATATCAGCCAATGAGTGCTATACATTAAAAAAGTCATCCCATAACATCAGCTGTGAATTTTTAAAATTTTACTTTTTCATCAATCATTTTGAAACCAAAGACTACCACAAAAGCCGAAGCCTTCACCGACAATGTAATCACAAACGGGCGTCTCTTATAGTGTCAAAAATTAAGCAGATGCTTATAAATATATCAACTACTATAGCCATGCAAGGGACACTACGTACCCGTATTTTTCCTAAACAAAAGTTTTGAGTTCGAGTTGTGACCGTATTTAATGAAATACTTTTTTGTAAATTATATCAAAAATAATTATAATATTGATGAAACATATTTTAACACAAAATAAACTGTTTTTTTAAACTAATACTTTTGATATTTTTTGCGTAATAGAGAAATAAAACTTCTTTATATTAAAGCTACTTATTATTAAAATAATTTTCAAAATAGGATCAGTACTTGCTGAGATTATCTTCTACATCCAAAATTATATGCAAACTTCCTGGTTTTGCAAATGTACTTGTAGATTTAGGGTTTAGTCTAATATCAAAACTCAATCTGTTTACTTTCATATTTCATCTAGTTGGTCATCTTTGACTTGGTATATACAAGTTATATTGGGTATAACTACGAAATTATTTTCTTGTTAAGCAATAAAATATTTGAAGATCTGTGTAAATTGGAGTTTTCTTTAAATACACTAGTCGTAAGTCTTCCAAATATTTTAACATTCAAAATAATATAATGACAAAGCTTTATAAAAATAATTTATAAACTACATGAAAGTAAATCATAGAATACCTTAGCGTGGCTCTGTACATAAATAAACGTCTTATCAGTGTTAATTTTAAAAAATTGAAGAGGCTATGTATTTAAAGATATATTTTATGGCACTGGACCTGTATCTAACAGTAAGCTATTAATGTAACGGAACTGTTATAAATTGTGGATGTCTTACAATAAAATTATGGATTATTTTAAGGCAAAAATCGTTGCGTTCATGATAAGATATAAAAAATCTGATAGTTAACTTGAAAGACACAAAATCATTGAGACCCAGATAATTGCCAAAGACTATTGAAATACCTGGAAATATTGTATTCTCGAATAAGAGTGAGCTGATTACCCATGAGATACACATACATATATATCATCAGGCCATTTCCCTTGCGTGGTAGGCAGAGAGAACACAGTGCCAAGAGGCTCTATTCCTGCATACAACTCTCGCTTCCTCAACATTCGTAATTCTCTCTATATACGCTCGCCGGTTTTGAAGACTCCTGACTCCACCTTCCTTCAATACTGATTTGGTCTGGGTAGGTAAGTCTCGGTCGCCCCCTGTACCTACATCCTTCCACTTTTGCATTGTTTATCTTCTTAACTAGTCGATCGTCCGGCATTCTTTCCACATGTCCAAACCAACCGGTATTGCGTCCCATGCCTTCTGGCTGAATTGATGGCGGCCGAGAAGTTGTCCCAATTCTCCGTTTACTCTATTTCCCGCATTTACGTTACTTCTCTCTATATCAGTGGTGTGTCTTCCATGCCGACTGATTCCACATCCAAGATATACAAATTCATCCACTTGTTCTAGCACACTATTGCTAACCGATACTCTGACATCTGTTCTAGCTTCACTTTCAAAAACCATAATTTTGATTTTGCTCACATTCATACGTAGGTCACTTTTCTTACAATCTTCGGTCATTACGTCGAATAGGGTTTGCATGTCGCAGACTGCGCTAACAGGACTGCATCGTCTACATATAGCAGTAAGTTAACCACTAAGTCGTCCATCTGAACTCCTACATTTATTTCATTCATCCTTTGAAGACATTTATCCAGATATATGATAAACAGTCTGGCTGATAGAACGCAGTTCTGTTTAACGCCAATATTTATATTAAACCAGGACGACATTCCATCATCCAGCCGCACACAAGCTCTGCAGTCTATGTAGCTGGACTGCACCGCTTGCAGCAGTCTACCGTTAATACCATACTCTGGCAAAATGCTCCAAAGTTCCTTTCGTACAACTATGTCAAATGCTTTCTTCAAATCCACAAAACTGCAGAAAACTCTCTGTCCTAGAGCCAGATGCTTCTCCATAATGTTACGCAGAGAAAACACTTGATCCATGCATGCATTCTACACCTGAAAACTCCTTGTGCCTCACACAAAAATTCATCAGACACCATCCTCATTCTCCTTTCAATAATCTTACCATGCACTTTTGCTGCCAAACTAGTCAAGCTTATGGCTCTGTAGTTGGCACAGTCATAACGTGAACCCTTTTTTTTTAACAAGGGCACGATGACTGCGCTTCTCCAGTCCTTGGGAACCATTCTTGAATTCCATCATAAATTGAGAAGCACCAGGAAGGATTCCCAGACAGATGATGTGTTTCCCCAGCGTAACGACTTGTTCCTCTTTAAACGAAGTTTGAGAAGAGCACTTTACTCACGGTAGGCGGTGGCTTGACTGTGCCCCTGGTGTTGCCAAAGCTCATAAGTGGCGGTATCACTTATCATCAGGTGGGCCGTCATGAGGGATAATGCCGTAATCGCCACGCTTGTCAGGCGGGTTGGCGATTGCAGTGGGTGATGTTAATACTCGAGGGAGCGCTGCTGCCCACTCCTCCGGTATTCCCTCAGTCGGCTCTTACGACTCTCGTGGGTAGAGAGGGGTGGGACTATTCTAAAGTCGGCCCCACACAGCAACATCCGCATACATATCTCCAAAATATTCACTCAATCGGCTTAACACATCTTGTGTTTGCGTAAGAATGTCTCCACCTTTAGACCTTATTTTATTCAGTCTGAAAGCTGACCAACCACTCCGAGACTTTTTCCCCTCCCTCCAGAAAAGTTTGGTGTAGCTCTCGAAGTTTTTGGTCAGCCTTCCTTCCGCAATCATATTTGCTCTATCAAGCTACTTCACCAAAACTTTGGTGTCATTCTTACGTTGCCGGTATATTTTCTTTCTTCTGTTCGTTCATACTTGCACTCAGATTTAAAGAAGATACATAGTCCAACCACGCTTTCTTCTTTTGATCTACGGAAGCTGCTACTTCCGTATCCCACCATGCATCACCTTTCACTTTCCTATGCTTCTTTGAGCATCCACATACTTCTTTCGCTATATCTACCATACTATCTTTCAATACTCTCCAGCATTCTTCTATGTCAGATTCTGGCTGACTTACCATTGTCAGCCGTTAGCGGACACCCTCTACAGAGTTTGATCTTACACCTCTATTCTTGCAACTTTTCAATCTTTATTCTTTCAAGTGGACAAGCTCTCGCCAGTGTCTCCACTTTCTGAACAGACCACTAAATCTCGCAATAACGAGATAGTGGTCCATGTCGATAGTGGGACCCCTGTAGGCTCTTGTATCCGTAATTTTACTTCGGAGGCGACTGTCTACCAAAATTAAATCTATCATACTTCTCTGTTCATTCCTTCTCCATGTATACATGTGGATGTCCTTATGTTGAAAAAATGTGTTTGACACAATAAGGTTTCTCTCCATAGATATATATCGGGTCGGTACGCGTCACCTCTGGGGCACGCCCTAACCCACACTGCGGTACGCCAGCCTAGCACAGGATGCAATTCCTGTGCTAGGCTGGCAGGGATCGTGACGAGCACGATCCGGACTATGACCCCCAATCCGGACTATGAATCCATGAGATAGAAGACAAAATCTGAGGTAAGTTTTATTTTTGTCGACTGAAACTTACTGCAGAGGCATTTTAGTTGAACAAAGAAACAGAATTTAGTGTGCGAAGCCGAATATCTTCAAAATTTAAGGTGTCGCTAGCGTACCTCAATAGGTACTCAATAGTAGAACATTTTAAAATTTAGTTCAAAGTTAAGTTCCAGACCATTTCTACACCCGAATAAAATAGTATAAAAGTATTACTTTTTTTTGTCATATGATACTCAGATTTAAATAATATGCTTAATCCAATACTCACTAGAAACCATATGGGTCACAAAATGGAAAAGTACTTAAATAATAAAATATAAAACGTAACTTCAACATCAAAAAGCACTTGTATAAATAAATAAATATAAACATTCACGGTAATTTCACACAATGTCCTCTGAAACTAAGCTTAACGTTTGTGCTATCCTTCCATCCATCGGCCTTTCGACGTCCACTGCTGGACATAAGCCTCCCCAAGAGAACGCCACAACATGTTTCGCTCATATGGGAGATAGTGCCGTAATCGCCACGCTTGGCAGGCGGCTTGGCGATCGCAGTGGATGTTGTTAATACTCGAGGGAGTGCTGCTGCCTATTCCCCCGGTATTCCGTCAGTCGGCTCTTACGACTCCCATGGGTGGAGAGGGGTGGGACAATTCTAAAGCCGGCCCCACACGGCACCTTGCACACGGCAGCTTGTGCTATGGGTACCAGATTACGGCTATAAAACATATATTACTTTTTTTTGTAAATACATACATATAGTAGATAGGAAACACCCAGACGCAGTACAAATATCTATGTTCATCACGCAAATAATTGTCAAGAGTGGGAATCGAACCCACGACCTCGTGCACGGAAGTCGGTTACACTACCGACTACGCCACGAGGCCCTTTATCGTTGTATGTACGAGTATGTATATTACACACTACGCCATCTAGGTGGACTTTCCAAATAAGTACATTACTCTACGGTACATTAGTTATATACGTACATAAAAATATAGACTCACGCCTATTTTCTAGAGGGGTAGGCAGATGAGTAGTGGTGATATACGCAAAAGAGGAGGCAGAGCGCGAACGGGAGATGGCTAGCTCTGTCCCGTATCGCAGAAGACGCACTGGGTGCTAAAGGGAGCTTAACGATCTTTGGCCCCTACAAGTTCTGGCCCGAGGGTGACGGCAGCCCGTCATCCTAGCAGAAGTAGGCCCGAGATGGTGGTGCACGTGTTTCGCGAGCGCCTTACAACGAGGGAGTGCTAGGCCCTCCAAATCAGATGGAACCATAAATTTTTCCGATACATAATGTAGCATATTAACCTTTTTGGGTTATTGACTATAGATATGCAAAATATCATAATGATTGGTTTAGTGGTTACGGTGTGAAAGTAACACAAACAAACTCATATTCATATTTTTAATATTAGTAACGATTAAACTAGATTCTGTCCGCAACTTCGTCTGCAAGGACTTCCGAATGAAGTCGATATTATAGAAATACATCACTCACACATCAATTATCTATATGAAAAAACAGCTATCTCATGGGAATCATCCATTTTTCTGGGCTGAAATTCCATGTTTTTCTAGGCTCCGGACAAAGTACATGTATGCCAAATTTAGTAACGATCAGTTAAAAAGTTATGGGGTGAACGCATTATTACAAATAAACTCACATTTAAATTTAAAATATTTATTAGTACCTAAAATTTATACCAAATAGTGATCAATAAGCAGCACAATAAGATTTTTTTTATTGCTTTTCGTGGCAGACGTGCCACGGCCCATCTGATGGTAAATGGTAACCGTCGCTCATGGACTCAACTATACTGAGAGTTAAACACAAAGTGAAAAATGTGAAATTGAAAAAAACAGTCACGAGCAGGATTCGAACCTTTTAAATATATATAAAAATATCTAAATATACTGAGAGTATTGTCAAGCCGCTGCTTACTATTTCATTCCACAGATATGAAATTAAAGAAGAGATGGCTATCTCCTGCTACAGCCAAAACGCAACGATGTGCTTCATGGGTTTCTCACACGGGAGATTGTGGTCAACCCGCTCGGGCCCGATACCATGTGAATACTCCCACTTGGTACCCAGCCCTACTACCAGTCATACAATTAATGATAATTGCTTACTTCCCTTAGTCGCCTCATACGACACCTGTGGGAAAGAATGGGGTGGTGAAACTTGTATTCTTAGTCCATCAACACACGGACAAGAACATAGTGCTTAAACAAGGAATCACGTAACACGTTAAAACCACATAACTGTAAAACCTCTGTAATGGATGTTTCACATAGCTCGTAAATGTTACAATTCTATATTAAAGAACGGTAGACATTTTTAATTATGCAAAATCATCGATGTACGCTCACCTATTCGGGTCAACCGGTGCGGAGGCTGGCAGTTTTAAAAATGAAACAATAGACAGGAAATGAAGACCAGCCATGGTACGTATGTTGAAATGAAATAGTATTGTTAAGGACGCTTCAGACGGAAGTATACACTGACACATGTAGTACTTTTGTATTGATTTAGAAAAACTCCAACTTGCATTGAAAATAGGATGCATTTTATGAGGTTTGTAAACGAAGTAGCAATTTAATGAGTAAGGTTTATTATAGGTTTTATTCAGTATTTTCTATTTGGTACTAACGCAAAAGAGGTTATTTTAAAGAGTATAGCCATTTTTATATTTTTATTGATTTGGCACTTTTTGTTGGTCAAATACCAACACAAAGTACTACTTTTACACTTAAACATTAGATATTTTTTAATATTCTATGATTTTTCACATATCAGATTATATATATTATAGCCACACTAATCTCTCCCTAACCACTGAAGGAAAGCAACGTTAGGGCAGACAATGTCTGCTGGACCCACCAGTAAACTATAAAAAAAAATACTTGCGAATGAGTATCTAAATGATGTAGAAATATATGAATTATTACTATTACTAACTGCTACCGGTGACTTCGAATGCATGAAAATTTGCTATTTTTTTATGCACGGAACCCTATTTGTTTTATTTTTCAGAATACCAGTTACTCCTTATAACATCATCTATCTGCCAGTAAAATCTTTTTAAAAATAATGTTGAGATAATTTCATAAGAATAACCTTTTCATATCACAGGTGCATCATCTAGTTAGTATCTTACTTCATAGTTTTAGTACACCAGATCAGGCGCAAAACCCTAAGTTGTACTTGCCCTCTAAAACATTCACCTTAGATATCATTCATCGGTTACCCGTCTATAGGTAGATTGTAGCAAGTACTTATCCTCGAATCTCAAATTATTTTTTATGTACTTTCTCTATTTTATTATGAATTCTATCAGCATGTGTATTCATAAATAAGAAGGCACTCATTCGATCAATCAAAGAAACTTTGTGAATGTTCTTTGATCCTTTTCCTCTATTAATGTCATGCATTCACTTTTCCCATAATTATTTCATGATACATATTAAACCTTATATACCCAGTTAGATTGAAAATTATTTACGCCGCCTCTCGTTTGATGCGTGCCTTTGGAAAACCAATTGAATTTGTTTCTCTTTCTCGACCTTGTTTTCCACGACGGTATTTTGGCCGTTTGTGGTTTCTATTTACAACGCTATATGAGCAAACTTCTAACATTAAAATGTTTGCTAAGCTTTATATTACTTTAGTGATTCGCGATCTGAGAATGTCAGAAGAATTATAAATATGAAAAAATTTCCTGTTCGTACAGGTCAACACAAACATGTTGCATAGATGTTCCTCTATAATTTAATATAAATCTTACATGTTCAATACCATGTTTGATTGATTTCTATTGATTTTTAATGGTGGTTAAGTGCGGTTTGAGAGGAGTTTGACTCTTAACTTTTTCTACAATATTTGTCCAGTAATAATAAATATATTCATGCATGGTTCGGATCTTTGCTGCCAGCGCGAACTCTCTGCCCTTATTAAATTAGTATGTAGGGGTAGACTTGTGCTTTCTCTGAACATAAGTCACTGCCTCAGTTTGAAGTACCTGTTCAGGTCGCCCAGGTTATTTTACTTATCATTTTGATCCGATGCTCTCGGAGACTAGGAGAGTTACCCCTTGGAACTGAGGCTACTTATTCTTATGTATTTGTGTATAATGGTACTAAACAGATTTAAAAATAGGCAGGTGTATTATAGACGTGTATCTAATGGAATTTTTACATCTCATTACAAATATATGTGTTCTACTACAGAACAAAGAGGAACATTATGTTTAATAAGGTTAGATGATAATGACGACGTACCTACTTACTATAGTTATATTACATGTAAAAAATAATTAATAAAAACAAAGATATTCTAGTAACTTTTAAGTTAGCTAGTTACTGAGTTATTCACGATGTTTTCCTAAAAATATGAAAATTACATGTGCAGAAAGACCACTATTACTAATTTTAAAAAAAATACGTATATGATAAAAATGCCATTATATTTTTGTAGGTGTTAAAGACGCACATGGTATACAGGCATGCGACCACGGCTTTGCTTTGACCATTTTTGACCATAACCTATGCATTTCATGTTTCTGTCTAAATTATTTTTTTGTTCTGTACTTTTTAGATCACTTTTATAAAGAATTGTTTTAATTTAAATATGTATTTAGTAATATTGCCACTAAAACATGTTCATTAACTTTAACCTGAATAATAAAAATTATATATACCTTCATTAATATAACCCCATTGTTGCGCTTTTTTCTACTTTCGAATCACGATTGTTAGTTCCATATTTTATTAATCAAAAAGACAGAAGCTGTTCTAACTTGAGCTCATTCATCATAATTTTCTTTTTCCATAAGAGCTGAATTAATTTCCGTCACCCTCTTCCTGTTACATATTAATATATGTACTTGAAAGCTCCACTACTTTCAGATTTGTTGGCAAGTCTTCCAACTTACTTTTATTACGAAACTAGTGACAACATTTTACTGTAATTTTAATGTCTAAAATGAACTAAGATTAAGAAATGTGTACTGTTTACTTTTATACTTTTACAATGTAGGTTACACTTAAATAGTAGTAACGAGGTATATTTTTACTATAATAGTAATTATGGTAATTATTTTTATAAAAGAAAATCACAAGAGCCTATAAAATGACGCAATGTGTAACTAAAGGCGTGTATTAAAACGGTACCAAGGCGTTCCCCAGATAAGATCCCCTGCGTACTCCGAAGTTAATCATGAACCTCAGTGCCTATTTACATAATGTTTCCTTTATCCGCCAAGTTGTTCTGGGGATCGAAAAGTTTCGCGAGACGCACACCGCCAGCGTTTTGTATGAAAATCTACTGCGTACATAAGTTACTAAGACGAATTAAAATGTTGTGTGTTCTTTATAAGATTAGATGATAAGAATTCTTTGATGAAAAATATTGGTTTTTCGTTATTTTTTATTTACGCTATAAATATGTCTATATAACATTTGGTGTTTATAATAAATAGCAGCAATTGTAAATAACAAATAGTAAAATATTAAAATATTAAATAACAACATTTAGTAAACAAGAAAATTCTCTACTGGTACAATAGGAGACAACACGTAAAATGAGTTGTCTCATAATACTGGATATGAGTTGGTACGGGTGGCTAGTGAGCTTCGCGATTACAGCAACGTATTAGATGCTTGTTATATTATTTTGGTAGTGTTACAGATTATTTAATTTTTTACATCAATCCAAATGAGAAGAAAATTACCCACACTATTTTAGTGAAGATCGTTATATTATACAAACAAATATTAAATTGAATAATAAAAAAAAATATATCCATTTATATTCTACTTCTCACCACTCCAATACAAAAAAGTTGTATTCGTAAGACGTGAAGTACTATTTGTAGACGCTTTCTTCTTTCCACCAAATCATGCCCTAGTAATATGAGGAGAAATGAAAAGCGCCCAGTGACCTGCAAGCACCACGTAGCGAGTAATATTTTATGTAGGTACCTACTAACCTCATTCAAATAGCTTCAGTGAATATTTCAGTCAATTAATGCAAATTTCAAAATTGTTGAATGGACATGTTTGTATACCAATATTTATACAGAAGTGAATCGCTGGATTTCTTTATAACAGAAATTGAAAATTATTCGTAGAACTACATTACAAGTCTCATATTTTTCAGATATTTATTATTACAAATATGTAAATTAAAAATATTTGCTTGTTGTTATAATATTCAAACCTAACTAAAATACTTCTGTTATTTGATAATACCGTTTACGTTTTCGTCACAGGGATCGTATTAGAACTATCTAATACGATCCCAGTAACGAGAAAGTACCGCTTCGCGAGATACTCTGCGCTTGACAGATATTAAATTTGCTTCCCGCGATCCCAGCCGGCCACAATATACATATAGCCATACATTATTGTGACTGCGTTCATTTCGAATACATTATGTTTGTAGATGTAAAATCAGAATGGCTGTGACATATCTGCTTACACCTTTGGGGAAAAAAGAAAAATATGAATATTCATATTACATGTGTGACTTTGTGTCTTGACTCTTTTATCTGATTAGCCTTGCGAATAGAATCTATATTTTAAAAGACAACACCCTGCACTAAGTAATAATCTTTGTATCGCAGGGGTCTTCACAAACACATAATTTCACGGTCACAAAGTATACCCAAAGTCAGAACAACCATTTGTGGATCACACAAATAGTTGTCCTGTGTGGGAATCGAACCCACAACGCTCGGATGGGAGGCCGATATGTAAACCACTCCGCCCTCTGGCAGTTTTATTTTATATATATGCTGTATAGAATAGTATAATATATCAAATGTACATGGAAATGTATAAACAAGACGATATATAGATAGATAGATGGTGCTTCGATGGTGTACTAGGATTATTATTATCAATTTATGGTGGACTTTTTTATTCGTTTTTTAGAGTACTAAGTATTTTTTTTTAACATAAACTGGATATTAAACTATTGTATATCTAAAAAAATGTCCATTGGCAATTCTTTTTAAAATTTGTTAAGGGGAAGACACTTTGTATAATGTGTTCTGTTATTTACACTTTGTTCATGTGTTCTAGGTACTATTACTAACACTTATCACTAGACACTATTAGCACTACACTAACTCAAAAGGTTTAGTTCTTTTGAGCCTTCTTTTTAAGTCCGTGTTATCGAAAAGCTGGATTGCCTCTACGTTCACGTTCTGATGAAGCCTCTTCTCATACGCTTCTGCATATTTTTGAATGACTTTTGTCACTAACTCCACATTTAGGTCCCGGTGGAGGTCGTCGTTTCTTACATACCAAGGAGCGATCACGATATTCCTTACTTTGTTCTGGAATCGATGTATTATAATAAGCACGTAACTTTTTTTGGCACAGCCCCAAAGCTGAATTCAATATATTCACACTGCCACCAGTATTTGTTTGTACAGCGATACCTTATTGTGTACGGATAAAGTAGAATGCCTTCCTATTAGCCAGTATAATTTTTTATAGTGAATTTCAAGCTCTTATCGTTTCTTTTTACGTGAGTTTCTCAGCGCAGCTTTGTGTCTAATGTCATACCAAGATATTTAGATGTATTTGCAATTGGTATTTGTTTTTCTTTTATAAAAATAGGCCTATGAATAAGGTTTTTGTTAGTAAAATCAATATGAATGGATTTTGATTCATTCAATTTGATTCGCCATCTTTTTGTCCACTCGTAAATATCATTTATTAAAGCTTGGACCTTTGTTATTGCTTCTACGTGAATATCTTCAGTCGCCATTATAGCAGTATCATCTGCAAAAGTAGCAATGGTGTTCTCTTGTGGTTGAGGAATACCACAAGTGTATAATAGGTACAGTACCAGCCCTAAAACACTTCCTTGTGGCACACCAGATTTAATTTATTTTACTTTAGAGTAGGCATTATCTTGCCTTACTCTAAATGCTCGATTAGTTATGTACGACTCAAGTAGATCGGTATATTGCTTAGGTAGCCTTAATTTTAAATTATAAATTAATCCTTTGTGGCAGACCTTATCAAATGCTTGAGCTACATCTAAAAATACGGTTGTGCAGACTTTCTTACGAGATTCGGATAGTCTATAATTATATTCTCTAGGCCTTTTTATTTTTTCGTTTTTAGTATTTGTTATTATAGTGGCAACAGAAATACATTATTTGTGAAAATTTCAACTATCTAGCTATCGCCGTTCTTGAGATACAGCCTGGTGACAGACGGATGGACAGACAGACGTTGTATGGGAGCCCCCCTTAAATATATTTTTTTTGTTTTTAGTATTTGTTGTTATAGCGGCAACAGAAATACATCATTTGTGAAAATTTCAACTGTCTAGCTATCGCCGTTCTTGAGATACAGCCTGGTGACAGATGGACGGACAGATAGACGTTGTATGGGAGCCCCCCTTAAATATTATTATTTTTTGTTGTTATAGTGGCAACAGAAATACATCATTTGTGAAAATTTCAACTGTCTAGCTTTCGCCGTTCTTGAGATACAGCCTGGTGACAGATGGACGGACAGACAGACGTTGTATGGGAGCCCCCCTTAAATATTATTTTTTTTTGTTTTTAGTATTTGTTGTTATAGCGGCAACAGAAATACATCATTTGTGAAAATTTCAACTATCCAGCTATCGCCGTTCTTGAGATACAGCCTGGTGACAGACGTACGGACAGACAGACAGATAGCGAAGTCTTAGTAATAGGGTCCCGTTTTGACCCTTCGGGTACGGAACCCTAAAAACGCTACAACCTCCAACTCGAGGCATTTAACTCGCCGTAAGTAATTTCTTCCACCCATGAAGGGTGATTACCCCTTTATTGGCCCCCGAGCGAGTTTTAATGCATGACACAATTACACACAGCGTCAACTAATGCAGAGTTATTTTTGTAATTATAATGTTGTTTTGTAGTGTAAACGATTACTATCAAATGTTTTAAATTTGTTTTACTCAGCCAAATAACACAACGTTATGATTTCTTAAATTACCTGGATATTTTAAAGAACAAATTATTTGTGAAATGTGGAAATAGAGAACATTAGTGCAAGGGATACTAAAGTTCTCTTTTTCCAGATTTCATAAATAATTTGTACTTTAAAGTAACTAAGCATGTCAAGTGCTAAAATACAGATCAAAAATACCTGGATATTGTTTATGTGTTTACATAAAATTATATATTTTGGGATTTCAATTCAATGTGCTATGAAGGGCACGAGAATCGCTTTCATATAATCTTATTTGTCATGTACGCCGTAATTATGTTACGCAGATTTCAACTGCAATCACGAGCACCATCAATACCATTCTTAAAAAAAATACAGATTTTTTTATATTGTTGACCCAACTAAGGTACAATTATATGATGTTTAAAACATGAGTTTACTAAAGATGATGTTTAACATTACGCGTTAACATAATATATGAGTTTACTAAGAAAGTTGTAAGCAGATAATAAATAAAACCGGAGGCTTGAAAAAATATCCATCTTACAGAATATTAGCATAAATTATCTGTAAGAATGCTGTGATCCGTTTGGTGAATGCGTTCAGTTACCAAACCCCTTCCATATCCCTTCTGCTCCCTGTCCACTTCTCATCCCTCTATAAGCTACGGTTATTGCTTACCATCATTACCGCATGCTTGTTTGCCACCCTTGTAGTATAAAATCTAATAGGGTTTCGCTAAGCTGTCAGGCCAGTTTGGCATAATAGACCAATTTCCTCCTACAAGAAAGGAACAGACACTTTCCCCAAAAGTGGGACATTAAATGAGTCACAAAGAGTAACTGGAATAATTTAAAGAATTTTTTTTGCTAAATACTTAATATTTTTTCAGTAGTAATAAGTTAGTACTTCTCACTGCAAATAACACTTGATACTTGAGAAGGTTAGTGCAGTAAGGTGTCATTTTACAATGAACTCAGTCCAAGTGGGTCGCCAAGAATCTTGAAATTTCATTTAACGAATGATGTTCGTAAAAATGGAAGCGCTCAGAAGAAAACCGTTATGAAATATTACAGCATTATTCTAGAGCTGGTTTGAATAAAACTAAATCTATTATGTTTAGATTTTTATATTATAGATCTGAAGGTGAACAGAATATATTATTTAAAAAAAAACAGAAACGGAATCTGTGTCTTTACATTTAAGATATTTGAGAAAAACATTACTGTAATAGACACTAGGATAAATCCATAGGAGAACGGGAGTGACCGACATAGCCCGCCGGGTCAGCATGCTGAAGTGGCAATGGGCAGGCCACATCGCTCAACGAACCGACAACCGTTGGGGAAGAAAGGTTCTCGAGTGGCGACCGCGTAACGGACGGCGCAGTGTAGGACGGCCTCCCACCAGGTGGACCGATGTCCTGGTCAAAGTCGCAGGCAGCCGTTGGATGCAGGCGGCACAGGACCGTTCGCTGTGGCGTTCTCTTGGGGAGGCCTATGTCCAGCAGTGGACGATAAAAGGCTGATGGATGGAATAGACACTAAACACAGAACAATTTTTTTAGGGTTTTTATCTGTTTGTTCGTTTGCGCATCACGCAAAAACTACTAAACGGATTGTGATTCAACTTGTTTTAATTTGAAAGCTCTTGATTTGACTTAAAAACTGGTATACATTTTATCCCGCTACTATATCAGGAACCTGAGACATAACTTAAAAACTAGCTTTTGGTTGCGGTACATCGTGTAATATTTTATTTGGATAACTTATTCAGGTCCTACTGTTCCAAAGGTCTCCCTTCAGGAAGAGGTAAAATATTACCCATCGACTCTATTTCAGTATTAATAATAATAAGCATATCTGTAAATAATATAAAACAAATGCGCTGTCAGCGTATATCTGTTTCTCTGTTTGAAGGTAGTCTACGAACAGTTTTCAAATGTATTATGTGATTATGTGTTTTGGATCTTTTGCTTGAACCAATATACTAAATATACCTTATGAGCGTTTTCATATACGGCGGAGCTGTAAGCTAGTTTTTAGGTTAGCTCTCATTTTCCCGATATAATATCGAGATAAAAGGTATTATTACCCGCATCGTATTACCAACTTTTAAGACTAATTAGGAGCTATCAAAATAAAATGCGGTATCAAAATACTTTTAATCGTTTGTTGCGTGATACTCAAACAAACAAAATAAAACTAAAAAATTTGACCGTATTCTAAAACGCCTTAATTAGGCGTTTTAGAATACGGAAATATTTTTATTATAGCCTTTGTTTTTCTCTCTAATATCTTATATGTACAGACATAGCTCTGTTATAGCTATAAAATTAAATATATTAACTTACTAGAGGCACACTAATACCTATATAATTATAATGATAACACGGAAGCAATTAATTTTTACGGGAATAAAAATATAGCCTATTTTCTTTACTCGGATCCAGACTATATTATTATGTGTGCATAATTTCATGATGATTGGTTAAGTAGTTAGAGCCTGAAAGTGTAAAATATAAACAAATATTTTGGTATTTATAATACATATTATACTTAAGGGTCTCGTTTTTAATATTAAAAAAGTATCGAATATCATTAAATTTTGCCACTTCTAGTGTATTGTATCCACAAACCATTCGTGCCAGAATAAATACTATCTTAGAAGATGATAAAGTGGATTGAACTGAGTTCATATTGTACTATTGTTTCGAATTTAAACATTGTGACTGGAATTCCAAGCTACAACTTATATACTGTTTACTTTAATCTACTGATATTTCTCCTTTACCCAATGCTGTTGTATGAGTTTATCGCAATACAAGGATTATTCTCAATTGCTCCTTCTTGTCTTTAAAGAAAAATTATATTGTATTAGCTTTCAAATTTAATAAACTCATATGAACAAAATCTCCTACCACATTGTATACTCATTGCAAACTCTGCAACTTAGAAATACGTCAACCCTATTACGGATACGTAAACTGAAGTACAAATTAACTTTGAGATGCAACACAAACTACAAAAACTTTTGATAGTGTAGACAAAACAAAGTAGTTTCTGAGCATTAGCATTTATTAAACTGAGCTCATCTTGTTAGGACGTCTTGACACGATATATCTATTTATTATGTTAAATTCTCAGACTTTAAACTCACTCACTCCAGAAAAGACACAGGGTAATCTTGTTAAATAGAGCACTAGTAAGGTATTCAATTGTAAAATCTAAAAGTTTTATAAATATTACTTTAATATAATTATTAAGGGACGCGTATATATCTTATAAGTTTTGTGCAAAACGTGAACGTTTTTCTACAGATTTAAGTAATCCAAGTACTATCGCGCATCTTAATATCATATAGTACCTATATATTATGATTGGAACAAACAAATTGTTTTAGTTTTTTAAGATAATAAAATATATTCGAATCCATAAAAAATACGATACTTTATTATGGAGATTAACTTTACGATAAGTACCATTAAACTTACCCATTATCGCACGGTCCTGCTAAAATCTATCCTTAAAATATAACCCTACATTGTGAATCGCTCTCGAGCCTGAGAGTCATTGACGTCTAATTGTGACCGTCAGATGAGAATACCTGAGTCACTCGACCTTCGATAAGAGTGCTATTATATTCACGTACGTAGCTATATAGGTACATGACGTCAACACGGTAATTAACTTGAAGCAATTACTGAACTATTGGACATTTTAATGTTTGGACTGTATTATAATCGATTCATAGTGAGTGTTAATAAACCAAAGCTTAACGAATAGTGTTGATGACTAATAATAGTTAAATTATATTAAAGCGGTTTTGTTTATATTAAGGTCATACACCCGTACCACCGAAGGAATGTAACATAGTTCCAGTGGCCCGCCAATAAAGGCGGAGAGACGGCATACGTTTCTTTAGCGGGTAAAGGCCCCACACTACCCTGTCCGTTGCCTCGAGCGACGGGGTGTGGGGTTAGGAACATTTTTTCCCTGCTTAAAAAAAAAGGTCTTACACCCGTATTATCTGGCCCCAGTAGGCCTTATCTAAAATCATAAGCTGTTTTCTATTTGGAGAGCAAATATTTGATGACTTCCTTGTTTATCGTGACCGATGAGTTTGCCACACATTTATGGTTGGGGACTTAATCCTCGTACATTTCTGCCACGCTCCTGCTAGCTGCATTATTTATATTCTTCTCAAATCTCATTTCGAATCAGACAAATATATAGTCTAGATCACCAGCACCAGGATAACACATTCCACATTATACCGGTACATTGTTTTTACACAATATATGTGCACAACTGAATCTGGGATAAGGTTCAATAGAAAAGTTTAAATGGCTAAACTTACTTGACTGCTGAGATTGTGTTTAGAATAGACCTCTGTTCCATGTGTCTTAAATTGTTGTAAAAAAAAACTGAAAGTGCTTTCGACTTTCGAGTTTTATGTGAGAAACTTTACGTTTTACTGGTGGGCTTTTTAAAGTAATCTCGTGAGTTAAGGGTTTTTTAAAATTGTTTTGTTATTTATGTGACTTCTTATAGTTGAAATAAGCAGTAAATACTAACTATTATAAAGCTGTAACAGAGCTGTGTCTGTACAGTTAAGATATTTGAGAAAAAATGACTGTAATAGGCTATATAGGCGAGCCTAAACACATTATATAATTACAAAAACGTGACTTCAATACACATGTAACTTAATAATTGAATATTTTCAATCAGTATCAGCAATTGTGGTGGATAGAATTTGTTATATAGTACTCACTTGGTAAATATTATAATAAATAAATAAATATTCAAGGACATTACACACAACGTCCTCTGGTCCCAAACTAAGCTTAACGCTTGTGCTATGGGTACCAGATTACGGATACAATACATATACTACTTTTTTTTGTAAATACATACATATAATAAATAGAAAACACCCAGACGCAGTACAAATATCTGTGTTCATCACACAAATAATTGTCATGAGTGAGAATCAAACCCACGACCTCGTGCACGGAAGTCGGTTACACTACCGACTACGCCACGAGGCCCGTCACAGAAAATGTTACTGTAGGAAAATTTCTATAGCTCCAAAATAAATTCGTCGCTACGAAACTATACAAATATACGAGTATACATAAATTAGTATATTAAAGCCCAAAAGCTTTAGATTAGCTCGTGTACGAAGTCTCTATTATTTTTGTTTTGTTTTACGGAATTTAGAAAAACATTGCAATTCCAGATTATTTATGACAGGCTTTTTGTTTAAATTACTTTAAATTAGATGCTAACACCAATATATAAACACGAGGGCTAACATAGTTAAGAGAGGCATAAAGTATCTATTTAAAGATTAGAATGCTATCGGAAACAATTAACAGTTACTGTTTCTTAAAATACTTTTAGTATAGATATAATAATGGTGCCGTGTGGGGCCGGCTTTAGAATTGTCCCACCTCTCTCCACCCATGGAAGTCGTAAGAGCCGACTGAGGAATACCGGAGGAGTGGGCAGCAGCACTTCCTCGAGTATTAACAACATCCACTGCGATCGCCAACCCGCCTGCCAAGCGTGGCGATTACGGCACTATCCCCCGTATGAGTGAAACACATGTTGTGGCGTTCTCTTGGGGAGGCCTATATCCAGCAGTGGACTTCGAAAGACTGATGGATGGATGGAGGGATAGATAGATATAAAGCAAATAAGAAATTCTAATGATTCAAATAGCGAATAATATGCTTTAGATATTAAAACAGGTTAATCCGATAACAACAAAGCGCTATGTTTACCCTTACTTTCTAACAGCATTTATATTGAAATTACAGGTCTCTGTGTGATTTGCTTACTGTGTACATTACACTATCATTAAAACTCTCATGACTAACTAATATAAACATTGTTGGACATCAAACATTGTTTACTGTATGTTTAGCTAGTATATTTATGCTAAAACTATCGCAGTAGTTTCGGATGAAAAATCATCATCTCTGCTGAACGTGATTATTTTAATAAAACTTCAGGAACTCTTACTATTTCCAACCTTTACCAACAAAATAAATTAATAATTACCTATCATTAATAAAAAAGCTGTGTGGGGCCGGCACCAAGAATAGCTCCACCCCGTCTCTTCCTACGGGAGTCGTAAAAGCCGACTAAGGGATTACCGACGGACCGGGGCAGCAGCGTTCCGTACTAAAAACATCCACTGCGATCGCCATCCCGCCTGCCAAGCGTGGCGATTATAGTAAAACCCCCATTTTGGGGAGGCTTATGTCCAGCAGTGGATGATGAAAGGCTGATGGATGGATGGAATAAAAAAGCACTTTATTAGCTTGCGTGAAATGCATCTAGGCTTCTATTTTCCTTTTGAAGGTTAGGTATTAGAAGGCGTTAAGTTTCATCTAAACGATATGCTGTATTTAAACGGATTGATTCTTATTACAGCTAGAAAATAACCCCATGGGAGAGACTAGACTTCTAATCCTCACGAATATTATAAATGCGAATTGAGTTTGTTTCTTTGTTTCGCTTTCATGCATTAACTACTGAACCCTTCGATCAACAATGCAATAGATATCGCAGCGGCCCAAAAAATCTGTCTCGGTAAATAACAGCGCACTTGAGAAGTGAGCTTTTATTTTGTTTAGTTCAAAAAGTACTTTATTTGTTGCTATTTAAGCTTGATTTCACAGTAAATGTTATTTGTCTTTTCACTTTTAAGTGGCAGTAATAATAGATTTGCTGTGATGGATGATCATAAATGTAAGATAATATTTTAAAGATTTGTGATTTTATTACTAAGTATCATGATTGTAATTACGTTGAACTTAAAACTGTTTTAAATCCATTGTCTCAGTTTGTTCTGGATCTGTTTACTAACAGATATAGCTGTAGAAGTATATATTTACACGGACAGTTTTTAGCTTTATTTTGTTCGTGACACTGTATCTTGTTGTAATTGATGATCGAAGACTGAACCAATCATATATGTATATAAATATATATATCGACGCTTGAAAGGCAATAATTACCAAGCGACATTTTGGGCGATATTGAGTTATACATCATTGAATTCAGAAAAACATTCTGCGTCGATTAGTCCTACACTCATGCAGCTAGGACGAGTTTTAATGTCGCTTGGTAACTTAAAAATATCACATTTTCATAGTTTTCGGTGACCAAGCGACTAAAATTTTACCGATTTTTGATTAACTTTCACTTAGTAAATATTTGATTTTAACTTTTTACACTTGGTAATTTTTGCCTTGACTCGAATTAATGCGTTTAAACATAAAGTATTTTCTTCCTTACGGTATTTGGGGTAAGAATATTGCTTAAAAAAATTTACTACATTGAAAATGTGTATTATTCGTCATTTAAGACCTTTTAACACACCTTAATTATGTATTCATTATTTTTTTCCTAAATGCAATGTACTTAAAAACGTAATATAGTAAAGTTTTTCCTACCTAAAAAGTATATTATTTTGTCGCTTGGTAATATTTTCCCTGCCGTTTTTTACTGTTTTTATTACTTAGATAACTGTTACTGATATAAAATTAGTATAAAAATTAGCTTTTTTCAGTTGCACTTATTCTGTTTTGTCACTTATACACGCTGTAAAGCAGAATTTGAGTGCCTGTGATCGAATCCGTAATACGGAGATCCGTAGTATCCCGGGTCGTCACTTTGTTGACTTGGGCTTCTTTGAGGTTCTTATTTACTACGTACATCCATGTGATTCGGATTCTTCCTCGTCCTCGGGGCTTAGTTTCAATATATAGCACTTTTCTGGTCATGTGGTCGGATGGTCGCCTCATAACGTGTCCGTACCACCGCAGACGGCTCTCCTATAGTTTATCTGGGATAGGTCTCACTTTGAAGGTGCCTCTTATGTGTGTGTTTTTGACATGATCCAGCCTAGTTACGCCACCTGCCCACCTGAGCATCTTCATCTCTGCGCAGTGTAATTGATTTTCGTGCTACTTTTTGAGTGGCCAGCATTAGGCTCCGTATGTCATGACGGGTCTGACGGCTGCTCTAATTATACTCGTTCCCTTTATGCAGACGGGCATGCGAAAATATAATTATGTGATTTTTAAAATCGATAAAAATCTCAATTTGTAAAGTTCGCAACCTAAATTTACCTCGTTCATTAATACTTTGCTTTGAATTTAGTACAACTATGTTAATAAATACTTTATTGTGATAATATAGTACAAAAAAGGGATGTCAGTGAATGTGAGCAAGACGAAAGTAATGGTTTCTGAAAGGGTGTGGTTTTCTTTAAACCTAAGATAGTTTGACAAATTGCGAGATTCTGATTTTAAGAGGAAAAACTGGAACTAGTGAAAAAAATTATATACCTTTACCTGGGTTCAAAGTTAAAGTATGACTGTGATATTGAGCGGAGAGCAAAAGCAGGAAATAAAGTGAATGGGGCACTTCATGCCTTTATGAACAGCCAGAAAGTGTCAAAAAAGGCACGATTGGCAGTGCATAGGGGGGTGCTGGTCCCTACACTTATGTATGGTAGTGAATGTTGCATGGCAGAAGAAGCATGAGATTATGATAAATGCTGTGGAGAAGTCTGAGAAGCATAGCCGGAGTGACCCTGATGGACAAAGTGAGAAATAGAGTGATACGAGAAAGCTGTGGTGTGAAAAAAGATGTAGTGACAAAAATAGAGAATGAAATGATTAGGTGGTTCGGACACGTAGAGAGGATGGATGAAAGAAGATCAACAAAATAGATATACAAGGCGACTGTGAATGGGCAAGTTGATAGAGGTGAATCTAGGCGAACATATATTGACCAAATCGGAGACGTTCTTAAGGGCAGGTTAAAAGTTCTCGTAATCAACGAGAAAAGCGCTAATGAAAGTAGATGAAGCGAAAGATGTGTACCAGGATCGTAGCAAGAGAGAGAGAAGTGGTCTCTGCCTAACGCTACGGGAAAAAGGCGTGACAATATGTATGTATATAATATAGTACAAAGTTTCTTATGTGCTATTACATTGTGTTGTGTTAAATTGTTATTGATAAGCTTACCTAATATGCCTTATAAGTAATAGTAATGTAAGACTGCTGAAAATGGCTGATCTGAAACTTAGATTTAATGTAAGTATGTTGATTTAAATTTGGTTAATTTTCTTCTTAGTTTAAATTGTGTGCTACCTATTTGTACTGATTTTGAAATTACTAATAAATATCTAAAAAAAATCAATGTTTTAATTAAAATTTATTTTTGGGATTGATTTCAGCTATCCTAAGTATTCAACGACAGTCCACATTCTTTGTAAGATCAGCTATCCACGTTGTGAGAGACTTGACTGCAATATTCCTATAATAGAGGTCTAGAGACGTCCTTAACATAGGGTTAGTCACTGGTCTAAAACCCCCACCAACCCACAGCATGGTCGAGTATGCTAAATTACTACAAGGGCATTAATAATGCTAATGATGACGGTATCCGTCGAAAACCTTTATCCGAAATTCTTTGATTTTTTGTACCAAACATAAATGTTATTGCTACTTGTTCAAAATAATCATGCATTGACCTTATTTAATTTGAGCTATGTTTAAAATTGGCTGGCAGAAAAGATTTTTGTTATATATTCAGATAATTTTTACATGTGTGTGAAAAATGCGCTCCTTCCGGAAGCGTCATTTTACTTCAAACAAAATTATAAAATTATGAGGTTTAGTTAATATTACTTGTTTTATAATTAAATTTTGTTGTCGGTAAGGAACTTCTACCTGTTTGTGATTTTAATGAAATTATTACTAACCGACACTATTTCATAAGATATAAAAAAAACACATAATTTTTAAATGCCATGTAATTAGCCCTTAAAATTGCATTTAAAATTCGTTGGAATCAAGTAGTTATGACGATTAATAGATTTTTACGATTTTTTTCCGAAAAATGAAACTTTAAAATGCTCTAGTGTAAAGTTTGCTATATGTAGCTTGGTAATGATTGCCTTTCAAGCGTCGATATATATATATAGTCTGGAGTCTAACAAAGGAGGTACCTTTTCATCCGGGAAAAATTAATTGTTCCCGTGGGCCCATTTCTTACATAAAGATAGTTAGTGTGCCATTGAGTGATGTATTATATATTTTGAAGTCTAAGCAAACGGAGTCATGGGGAATCTAGCATGCAATATTTTGTAAAAATATTCTATCAAATATTAATGTTAAGATGAAATGATTCTACGTACAGGTTTCTTTACTTGGTACGTACGTTACACTTATTTCGTCTGACAAACTGACTCGTGTTTTAAATCAAATGAATTGTAACAGTAAATCAGATCCCTACTGAACTCACCACATCAACCAGAGACTGATTCCCGATAAATAGGCATGGAATAAATCTTGATACAAATGTACGACGACAGCCAATAAATAGAGCCTCGAATTGCTCTCTGTTGGAAAATAAATAAGACAGTGCTTGTCTCTGGTCGCCGATCGAATGCAAACTTTTGTAATTGACTAGCCGTTAAGAGCCGTTGTAGCATTTCGTTTAAAATGAAGTAATAAAATAAGCATTCTATGACAATATAAAAAGTCAGCAATTTTGTCAATATTTTATGAAAAGTGTAAGTTTATTTCAGCTCATTTTTTCGATTTTCTAATATCAAATGAGCAAATTGCCGCTTGGTCGATACGTTATATGTTACGTTAACACTCCGTAACCTCTGAAACAATCATCATGAAATTTTGAATACATATATTCTAGAACTCAAAATAGGAACGAATGGTTCCTGTAGTGTAGCTATTTTTGCATGAAGATAATGAATGTGGAGTAGAGTGACGTATTTTCTGTAGTCCACGTGGACGTAGTTACGGGCACAATCTAGTATTTCATAAAATTTATATAACAATAAAGAGAAAAAACTTGCAAAATAAAATGTTTTTCAGATCCAGCTACAAAACTACACACGTAAATAATAAAACCTAATTCCTTATAATAATGCTAACTACATCCAAATTCTGTTTTGTTAGCAATTTCATAAACTAATCAATAAAGGATAACATAAGTACACTTTGTAGAAGTCACAGGTTATTAAAAATCCTGATAATTTCAGTGTTATAATGTAGAGTTCCCTAAAATTGGAGGTACTAATTTGCAATCACAACCACAGCAAAAACATTAATCTTCATCCATCCAAAGTTTAGGCAAACCCCTTGAGGGTTGAAGAAAATTTTTAATTATTCCTGCCTCTCTTCAGGTCGGCAAGTCACACAGGATTTTATTCCCATCTGAATTAAAGCAGAAATGGAATCCCATTTTATAATTTTCTCCAATTTCCAGATAGCATAACCTTTTTCCTTTTATTATTCGTGTTACTTACATAGTAGATTGAATGAGATTGGACTTATTCCGTTTTTTGGATGATTGACGGGATTGTTTCCTATATTATGTGTTGATTGAATTTAGGTTCTACTCAAGTTCGCATGATAAAATTAATGTTTTTATATAGATATATGATAAAACATTAAAATCATCCAGTATTTTATTACAATTCAATGTTCAAAATATTTTTTTCCATTTTTTATATAACTAGCCTTTGCCAGCGGCTTCACCGCAGCCAAGACCTAGTTTTTCGGTTATATCTCATGTTCCCCATATAGTAGCAGGATAAAATGTCCACCAGTTTTTAAGTCAAATCAAGGCCTTTCAAATAAAAAAAGTTGCATCAAAATCCATCTTGTAGTTCTTTTAAATAAATTCTAAAAAAATCTAGTTTAAATAATTTTCTAGTATTTCGCTTATATCTCAGGTTCCCGATATAGTAGCGGGATACAATGTATATCAGTTTTTAAGTCTAATCAAGGTCTTTCAAATAAAAAAGGTGCATCAAAATCCGTTCAGTAGTTTTGTGTGATGCGCGAACAAACAGATAAAGATTAAAAAAAATTGTTTTGTGTTTAGACACGCCTATATAGCCTATTACAGTCATTTTTTCTCAAATATCTTAAATGTACAGACATAGCTATGTTACAGCTTTATAATAGTATATAGATTAATATTATATAGTAACTAAAGTGTAGATACCTACTTTAATGTACATAAAAGCAAATTAACCTGCCTATAGTCCATGCAGTGTTAATCAGTAAATAATTGATTAGACGATGTGTGACCATGTAAATAATCTATTGTATTATGTAAATCGATTGATGATTATAAAAAATATCTCCTGTCTTTGTTATAATCACACCTAGACTGGTACCGACGCCATGTTATCGAATATGACTTTTATAATTTAGATTTTGAAATAAACTTTAATACATATTACAAATTTTGTAATTGGCCGGGGATTTCGTCAACATCTACTATGTAAATCACTAGTGCGTCATGTAAAATATCAGTTGTATGGCGGCCAGCTAGATCATATAAGCAATACTATCAACCTAGACTTGCACGCGAGCCGAACTTAATGAATAATTTAAACGACTTACTACTGAATTTAAACTTTGATTAGAGAGATCCATGTACGAGTGTAAGAAGTAACATATTAAATAACAAAATAAACCAGAAATTGAATAATTTCTGGTTTATTTTGTTATCTAATATGCTGCAGAAATGCAGGAATCTGCACATGGATTATTTCCCATTACTGGGTATCTTCATAAAAATATACATATTGGCTTCATAAAAATATACAAATATATTATATATGAACATACATATTTGCATTTTGTTATGACTTAGCTTAAATACTCTGATTTTTCATTTAAAATAATCTAAGAGAATTAACGTAAGTCCGTCTTCTTGTAACTACAATTTATTTATTTAATCCAAAGTGAATAACACGCCAGTATTATAATGGTCACGTCAAATGTAAACACGGTTAACGATCCATAATAATTATCATTCTACTCCTTATTATTTCCGATTATATTAAGTTCACCCCAGATTCGATAAATTATTCTCTTTATAGAGTGACTGCCATCTGGCCTTCGCAACCCATAATGATATTTTAAAGTTAGCTCGCTATTAGCGCACCTGTACTGATGCTATCTTTATTTTTTTTCTCTTCCTCATCTCAATGGTAAAAACTCTATAATAACAAACCCAACATTTCACTTTCTTCCACAAAATAAACGTGTTTAATTATTTTTGAACCATATGGGATTCTTTCTTCAATGAGGAGAAAAGGGGGTCAAATCCACCCTCTTTATTAAGATACACAAGAATAAATATGATATTGAGTTCACCATAGGCAGCGGCTTGACTGTACCCCTGGTGTTGCCAAAGTTCATAAGCGGCAGTTACCACCTACCATTAGGTGGGTCGTTTGCTAGTCTGCTACCGTTGGCAATAAAAAAAGGTGCAGGAGCACCTTTTTTAATTACAAAATTACATCAGATTTATAATAATACCATCATAATATTCTTCATAATTAACTTATAAAACCTTGATACGCACTCAAGAGTTTAATTTAGATAATTTATTGTTGGGCTATTTCAACTCTTTGGTTAAAATCTTCATTCAGCCTACCGCAGCCCTATCTTAATCCGATCAAACCGTCTGTTCTCAGTATAAAGGACTTTTCTTTTCATTTCAAACAGTTTATTACTTTTCGTGTAAATATTTTTGGTTTCCTTTTGTCTAAAACTGGTGCTTAACCTTCATTTTGTTTACTTGTAGTTGGGATGGAAACAAAATTTTCAATATAATTTAAATAATTTAGTATTTTATCTATATGGAATCACAAATCCTAGATATCATTGGCTGATAGAGTTGAATGACCACCATTCTGAGTATCCGGGGCTCGGATCTCCTCTTATTATGAGAGGAATTAGGCCGTTGTCCACCACGCTGGCTCAACGTGGGATGGTAGACTTCTCAAGCCGTCGAGAAAATCTCTCAACATGCGGGTTTTCTCATGATGTTTTCCTTCACCAAAGTGATAAATTGTAAACAGAAAAACACACATATTGTCGAAAATTCTAGAAAAGTCAGGGGTGTATGCAGTACAAAGTCTGAACCTTGAACAGGGGATCGAACTAGATGCTACTGTCTTTGCAGTCCTTGGTTTTACCGCTAGGCTATAACTGCTTGTGATATTAATAAACACATTAAAATATTTGCATAGGAATAAACCTGGAATACTCAGCGCAGTAAAATGGATGTCGTCATACCCCAAGCGCATTCAGATATTTTTAACTCAGACATTTTCAGCTCACTATCAAATTGCTGATTTTATTTAAACTCGAACTTGGCTGACCTCAATACAATTAAGAACAATAAAGTCTATTAGGATGATTTACTAACGTAAAATATATAATCAATAGTAAGAAATCAAAAATATTTCCTACATCAAAAATTAATCCATCATAGACTCAATAAATTTAATTCTGTTAGTTTCTGATAGTACGTTCAACACAATTCGTGTCCAACCAAAACAAACTAAACTTTCGCCACTTAATATATCAGAACTTTTTCGTTCAGATAAATACATTAAAATCATTCGACAGAAGTGATCTATGGGACCAAACTGCAGGGCGTTTGTCATACTACGACGTCATAATACGGTCCATAGTACGATAGTTTAATGGGACAACTTTCGAGTATCATCGGTAGTTCGAATTTACCGATTTTATGGGTGTTTTATTTATGACTAATAATTTATTCCGATATGTAACTGTATTAATAATAGTTTGATAAGTTAAAACACTCTACTGCGCTTCTATTAGTATGATTTTAATAATAATAAATATCTTTGAATCATATATATCAGTTGTGATAAGTAGCCTAGTGGTAAAACCAATGACTGCAAAGGCAGCATATTAAGATCGCTCTCAGTCCAAGACCTCAAGACTTTGCACGGAAACTCAAGTCCTTGCAGACACATCGCCTTATGAAATACTACTAATTGTAATCAATGCTTGGTGAACGAAAACAACGTGAGCAAACCTGCATGGCTGAGAGATTTTCTCAATGCCTCATGAAGCCTATACCCCGCGTATCGTGGTAGATTGTGGTTTAACCCCTTCTCATTTTGAGAAGCGTCCCATGCCGGCAAGTGCTACAGTCATGGATTAAGAAAAAAAGACTTGGAACAAAATCCCATGAATCGACTTGCCAGATTTGTATATTAAACTAAATTAAATTAATTACTCCGAAACGTGGGGAAGACTTGTGTCTAATAGGACTTATAATTATATAATTAATTATGAAGATAGGAGGGAAACACTTTTATTAGTTAGTTTTCTCAATTCATCTTCTTCTACATACGCACTCTTTATTGTCTAATAATACATCATGTGATGCGGGAAATTGAACGTAATTGTATCTGTTTAATTGTTTTATAACATAATGTAATGGCCAATCGCATAAAGTTCGAAACACGTGGGTTGTCCGTAAAGGCAGGTGACGTCATTCTAGCATGAAATGAGATCGCGTTATCCATACTATTATAAAGCTGTAACATAGCTATGTCTGTACATTTAAGATATTTGACAAAAAATAACTGTAATAGGCTATATAGGTGTGTCTAAACACTAAACGATTTTTTTTAGATTTTTTGTCTGTTTGTCTGTTTGTTTGTTCGCGCAAAACTAATGAAAGGATTTTGATGCCACTTTTTATTTGATAACTCCCATAAAAAAAAAACATAGCATCACACCTGTATTCCCCGAAGGGGTAGGCAGAGGATATACACCCACGACTCGCCAGCTATGTTAACTTTTTTTCACTTTGTGTTTATAGTATGTTAACTCACTTTGCCCGCGGCTCCGCCGCAGCCAAAGGCTGGTATCTTATATTTATATATTTGACACCGAATGTTTGCTATTATTATTATAGTACTAACATCTTATTTTAAGCTATATCTCAGGTTTCCGATATAGTAGCAGGATAAAATGTATACCAATTGTTAAGTCTAATCAAGAGCTATCAAAAAAAAAGTTTTGTCAAAATCTGTTCAGTAGTTTTTGTGTGATGCGCGAACAAACAAACAGATAAAAAGACAGACAAAAAATCTAAAAAAAATCGTTTGGTGTTCAGACACGCTTATATAGCCTAAATCGGTATTTTTTTCTCAAATATCTTAAATGTACAGACATAGCTCTATTATAGTTTTATAATAGTATAGATACAATTTTTTTTTCAATCCATTACTTTTTCACGATTTAGCAAGGGTCTCAAAGTGAAAGAAATTTGGGCAGTTTTTTATTAGCAAATACACATACGCCAGTGCCTTGTGTGTAAATTAGTAATATTCATAGAAGGAAACTGCCTCGGTGGTGCAACGGTAGCGTGAGCGACTGCTGATCATGAGGTATCGGGTTCGATCCCCGGACCGGGCAGTGCCTTTGGGCTTTTTCGTAAAAATAATAATTCTCAGTAGCAACCCAGAGTTTGGAAATGTGCCTGAAAGACAGCAGTAGGCTCCCCCTATTATGTGGGACTTAAAATATAGCTGGCCACCGTGGGTGTGTAATACACTTCTGCCTATCCCTCCGGGGAATACAGGCGTGTTGCTATGTTATGAAATAATACAGACAATATTTGGGAAGGAAATAATGAACAATTAATATTTTTAAAACAAAACAACTAGGTATTTCACAACAAAACCATTAATAAAAATTTTGCGTCATCAAATTTGCACGAGGACATGAATGGAGTCAATTTGTGGTGGTTGAACTTTGACCACAATAATTACCGCATGCTCTTGCAGCTGTCATCAACTTTAATATTAATGGTAAAATAATGACACACTTGTATACTGATGCACTTAAAAGCTTAACCATTGAAATTTTGCAATTTTCGGATATTTGCAAACAACCTTTTTTTTGCTATTTTATTTTTAATAAAAAGTGCATAATCATAACAAAAATTATTATAAATTTATGATGATTGTGGCGGGTTATACCTTTAACTATATAATTTCTATTTTTTAAGTGGGATTTTCATACTTAAAACAAATTAACTGTTATATGCAAAGTTAGTTGGTCTAAGACCAGAGGAGGTCATCTCACGGAAGGAAGCGGCGGAGAGGGCCAGGGAGGAGGATTCTTTCACTAACCCTAACCGCCGCGAGCAACCGGGACGGTGCAAGCGCAGGTACTTGCGCCTCATGCCGCCCTAGCTGAGTTGCGGGTGGATGGACCGGGGAACGTCCGCCACCCGCAAGGCCTCTCGCGAAGGTGTGACGCTCCGTGTGTGGATGCGTCGCTCAATAGAGGGTACCCGAAAGGGTAAGCCGCCGGCGGACCACCGAAGGAATATAACATAGTTCCAGTGGCCCGCCAATAAAGGCGGAGAGACGGCACACGGCGGGTTTCTTTAGTGGATGCAGGCCCCACACTACCCTGGTCGTTGCCCCGAACGATAGGGTGTGTGGTTAGCAACATTTTTCCCCGACTTAACAAAAAAAAATTTAGTGCACTACAGCATCAGTTTAAATAACATTGTAAAGATCTCTAGAAACAAAAACGTATTTAATAGTATAAGATGTAGTCTTTCAAAACACAATATTAGAGTAGAAATATCTATAAACATCAAACCTTTAGCTGATCTAACCTGCTAAAAAAAGAACTACCTATAAGTTATTTAACAGGACTCTTATAATTAATTTTATTTAATCGTCAAACTTATTGTTATTCTCTAAACAAAAAAGGTATTATTATTATAGAATTGATATTTCAGGAGGAGAACCCATCACCCACGGATTGTCGATCCCGGTTATCTTTGGACACACACAAAATAACTTAAGATTGCCAACAACAATGGACTCACATTCAATCAATTATCTTAAAAAAAGGAAAAAAAAATGTTGTAATGGTCGCCTCATTCAATCAATTATCTTAGAAAAAGGAAAAATAAATTTACTGCAAGAAAATAAAAATAGCCAAATTAACGTTCATCATGAAGAAATGAATCAAGTGAAAAGTTTAGATATGTATGTAATAAATTGAAAGGCCAGTGATTGATAGCTCGGTGGACGAACCGAGCGTGTTATGTCGTATATACAGAATAAAAGGTAATAAAATGATATATATTGCACATTGTGAGACTGACACATACACATCAATATTTTACGAAAATACCTTTTTGGGATAAATTGTTTATGGTAACAAATTCTTTGTTATATTGACAAAGAATTAATGATACAAAATAGGTAACAGGACTGTTGTGAAATATTTTACAGAATTTGGTGTTCTAGCTGAAAAATGTTTTAGAAATTATTAAATACGCCTTACGTTGCCGCGTAGGAAGCTTTTGCAGGTTACCACCTTGCGGATTACGCAAAACATAGCCTGTGCCATTACGCAAAACATAGACATACTGTGAAGTAAAGTACCTACTATAAGTATATGTATGATTACCAATAAGATTAGCTGCCTTCTATTTTTGCTTAATAAATAAATATATAATGAGACCTTGTGATTTTTCAAAAATTCGACGCGTGAGTTCTGATTGTTCGAGAGACCAGCCGGTGATTCACGAGACAAATCACAATGAAGTGAAACTAACTTTTATCTGACATTTCGTTTTATTTTCTAAAAGGTCAGATAGAGTTTCTAAGAAAAAACTATCACTCAGTAGGTATAATACTGACTTCTGTTTTAAAAGTCATTAACATACGCATAAACAAAAGCATTTTTATAACCCACCATTACAGTTCAACACGCTACCCATATAAGTTTACATAAGTTTAGTATACAGTGTTAATATTTCGTTCTCTTAAGACAACAAAGTCTATTGTTATACTAAGTTATAGGTCTTTTACTCCGTACATATGCGTTTTAATTAAAAATTCTGAAAGCCTGTAAAAATACATCATTTATTACTAATAATCATGTAAAGCGTTTACTACTAATAATTTTGCGCAAATTTTATCAGCACTTGTGTAGGTATATTTAACTTACCAGTGATAGTGTAATCGTACCTGATAAAGGGGATTTGAAAAGGCTCAATATCGGGTCAGACATCAGTGGGCCGCTCGGCTCTGAAAAGCAAATATTTTGCACTAAAATAACGCGCACTGAAACATAAATCCAACTACGGCGGTTTTATTATTAATTAAATGTATTGCGTTATTGTTTTATTTAAACGTTAGCTAACGCAAGTGAAAAACTTTAAGAATTTGTATATTCTGGTTTATAGATAATCCATATACTTATATTAAACTTTTTAACTTAATTCCATATTTTGCAGACAGTTCATATTTTTATAATAATTTAATTTTCACACTAAAAGATGCAATTAATATCCTACTTAGTCGTACAAGAAGATACCATTACTAAACTCGCTCCGTCTCCACATTGCTATTGTCCTTGAAGTCGTAAACTAAAAGCCACTTCAGTTTGCAGACATAGTGGATTAAAATAAACAGTCTCTCAGAGCACTACATAGTTAGTGAACGTCTACGCTGTTACGTATCACATAGGATTTAAGTCAAAAATATAAATTGTAATCAACATTTATCTTAGCAAATGAAAAATGTACTTTGTTTATAACAGCAACATTGACATAAATATTATTATATTTTCACAGATTCTACTTACGAGTACATGGAAATCCAATCTCTACCATAATTTGAAATCTTTTCTTTCTATTCCTCAATATAAATATTAGTTGAAGAATATTATCAAATGAAGGGAAACCTTTTTAATTTTTTTTATTGAACTTTAGACGTTATTCCGCCGTAGTTAGTTATCATCTAATTTAACCAATTTCATGTTATTTTACACGTCAGCCACTTATTTTGTTATAGTTTCGATGAATTGTTCGATGCTTATCTCACGAGAGGTATGAACTATGAGGATATGAACATGATGTTATCATTTAAGTATTTATTACGGGAAAATACTGTATTTAATATACAAAAACCTAATTTTCTAATATAACATGCTTAATTTTTATCATACTTACTTTTTAGCAATGACATTGTCTGATTTTTGTTGATAATGACTTCGTTGATGTATACGCATTTTTAACATTCAAAGTGGTTTTATTATTTATAATAATGTAACCTTATTAATACTGTTTTTATATAAATCCCCACTAAATTATTTTCTAGAAATATACACATTTTTTTATAATCAAAGTGGTTATATTATTTAATAATAAGTAATCTTTTCCGATTAAAACAGTTTTTTTTTTTAATATACATCCCTATAGAATAACCTTTATCACAAAGGAAACACCCTTCTCTCCCCTCCAGAAATATGCACTAGACTAAAAAAATTTAAATGAAGAAAATCGACTTTTCCTTCTCTTTAAAGGTTACAGGCATGATGTTCGGTGTGTGATCACATAAACAATACATATATTATATATGTGATAGCAGTTATTACGGTTGATTTACAAACGTTTTTTGAAGAGTTCCATTGTCTCTTTGTCTCCAGAACTCATAATCAGAGGATTTAGAAAAATTAAAAGGGGCGTTTTCAGGATAAACCTCTTTCAAACAAAAAAAAATCATATACAGAAGGTTGAGTTATGCAGAGTATGTTTCAAAATGTAAACATCCAAATTAAGAACTTTCTTTTTTTAGAAGTCAGTCATAACAACAGATTTTAAATTAATTTCGTAATTACTATATATACATAATATTTACAAAAAAAGAAGTTTGGGCATCGTCTGTACTATAAAAGCTGTAATATAGCTGTGTCATACATAGGAGTACATACCTACTACTCTACCGTACATTTTAGATATTTGAGCAAAATGACTGTATTTGATGATTTAGGCGTCACTAATTATAAAATATTTTTTATAGAATTTTTTTCTGTTTTTTCAACATAACGCACTAGACTTAAAACCTGGTAGGAGATATAAACAGTTTTTTATCTGCGACTGAGCCAGGGACAAAAGTTAATTTACTTTTAAAAACTTAATTTTACGATGTTACGTAGTAGGCATATTTTTTATAAAATGACAACACCCTGCACTAAGGTATAATCCTTGTATCGCGCGGTAATTTACAAACATACAATTTCACGGACACAAAGTACACCCAGACTCAGAACAACCATCTGTGCATCACAGAAACAGTTGTCCTATGTGGAAAACGAACCCAAAACACGCGGGCGGTACGCCAGTATCTAAACCACTCCGTCATCTGTGCAGGCATACATTGTTTTATATCGTTGTACACTTTAATCATTCAAACTGCACTAAAAATTCCACTGAACAGTTAACATACACTAATTGAACTTTATCTTTAATGATATAATTTGCCAGCATAAAATGCCTGTGTTTTTAAATTGATAGTTAATAGGCTTTTAGCATCGAGTTTGTTTTACTTTCAAAGATAGCATTACTACTTACCATCGAGGCCCTGGGAGTTTTTAGGTAAAAAGAGGCGTTGCCCGCGGTTCCGCCGCAGCCAAAAGCTAGTTTTTAGGTTATATCACAGGTTCTCGATATAGTAGCGGGATACAATGTTACCATTTGTTAAGTCTACTCAAGATCTATCAAACAAAAAAAGTTGCGTCAAAATCCGTTCAATAGATTTTGCGTAATGCGTGAACAAACAAACAGACAAAATTCTAAAAAGAATCGTTTTGTGTTTAGTCACGCCTATATAGCCTATTACAGTCATTTTTTTCTAAAATATCTTAAATGTACAGACATATCTATGTTACAGCTTTATAATGGTATAGATAAAATAACTCTACTTTTTCCTTCACAAGTTAATACAGTAATGTTAACAGCATTTTTACAAAAAGTTAAAATGAATAATTTCTTCCTACTATAGTTAATAGTAATATACTCGTATTATAAAACCTATTGCGACTTTTACAAAAATAGGATTGTGTGTAATAAATTATAACACATATACTACAACAACAACAACATAGCATCACGCCTGTATTCCCCGAAGGGGTAGGTAGAGGTGTCTTACACACCCACGACTTGCCAGCTATGTTTAAGTCCCACGTAATAGGGGGCGAGTCTATTGACGTCTACCGGGCACATTCCCAAACTCCGAGCTGCTACTGAGATTTTTTCTTTTTAGGAAAAAGCTCAATAGCATTGCCCGACCCGGGGATCAAACCCGAGACTTCATGATTAGCAGTCGCATTCACTACCGCTATACCACCGAGGCAGTTACAACAAACATACCGCACAGATATTAAAAAATTCAAATTACTTCTTTTGGTATAATTTCGTTGTACCTACAAAAATTATCGATTGAGTACATTCCGTTACAGCACATAAATTAATTAAAAGACAATCTGTCAAAATATAATTCATTAATTTCGATCACACACTGCATTTTTCACAATATTTTCCACAAAATAGTAAAACAGAGTTCTAATATAATTTTCCATCGTTTATCTACAATCATAACACTTATTTTCAAATGCAACTTTTGTTCCGTCCGTAGTGCATCTGCCAAGAAAGTTGCACGAATTATTACTTAATGCATCCGGTACATTTAAATAACTTTATCTTAATTGAAATCTTATTATGGGTATAGGTTTGGCGATAGAAATTGTTTTGATGTTATTATTATTATTTCACGAGATTGTAGTTGATATTGTGTTGGACTGAGAAACGATTCTTAACTCTTGCAAGAAGTCTTGTTAAACCAATAATATAGTGATATTTAGCTCCATATATTATTACTAAATTATGATTAATTTACACGATATCTCTCTCGCTCAGCTTGTTAGTAATATGACAAAAGTTACAAGTTGGTATGATTTTTTCTAACGTCTCGTAATTCATCGAATTTACGAAAAACCTTATTAAGCTATACACCATAACTAACTATATCATTTGGTGAAAATTTTATGTAAAAATACAAAACAAGTTCTTAAGTTTATTTCGTTCAGAAATTATTTTTAAAATATATATGATATAAATAACACCCTTTTTCACTCACATTGAAAGGTTTTTTTTTTCTTGTTTGTACACCTCTTAAAAAGTAGTCGGCATAATTATATTTATCTTATTCAAACTCCAAAAATATTAGTTAAGAACACTATACTCTTGGTAAACTAACTGTCTGAATAATATTCTCATGAGGATAACAAGAAAAAATATTTTTTAAATCCTAGTTATAAAGAGTTGCTGGAAAATATTCAGTAGATTTTAATTAATTTTTGACGTCATAATTATGTTTCGTTAGCACAGACATAAATATTGGACGTTTTTCAGTAACTCTTATCACTTTAATCACTTTTTATTTTGACAAATGTCTTGTATTAAGTCTTTTGTAATTAAATTGAACGTAAATCTTTAAATTTGAAGCTTAAAATGAAAAGAAATATTATTGTCTTCTCACAGAAAAACTAGCGCATGTAATTTTACTTGTAGTTCGCTAATGTGTTGCACTTTACTCAAAAAAGTTTTAAAATCTTCCATCATCGCATATATCGTCTCCATATCCATATTGATTTTGTTGTTAGAAATTTATTAAACTAATTTTCACTTTATGTTTGATCTTTAACGTAGCATCAAGCATTTAAAAATAATGAGATGCTATATAATTTATTATAATTTATATCCTGTAATATCATCGTCTAAATTTGTATAAGATTGAATCTAGTTAATTTTGCAGACTATCACTCAAAAACCAGACAATGTCGTAAAGTAATTACATGAGCTTTTATTAAAAAATACATAATACTTAATTTGTTAGGGCTGACGTGTAAGCTTATGTTTATATACCCCAACTTACCTCCGCAAATGAGAGACATTGGGACTAAGATATATTTAAAAAATCCTAACAATAATATTAGACTACCTTGTAGATAACAGTATCTACTTACTAGCGCGTCTAAAATTCGAAAGCTTGACTACTTTATAAGATTCTTATACTATATAAAAGGCGTGAAGGCAATAAAATTTTAAACTTTGTACTGGCGATAAGTATCGTTAGCGCTACAACTATTTATATCACTCTTTAGAATAAAAATGGCACTAAAAAGACACGATTTACAATAGATTTTGTTTCACAGCAAAAACGCCGCTAAACGTCAACACAACACACAACTTTTGTATTAAATTTTATATTATTATTATACATAATAATATTGAACTGATTACATCAAAAGGGAAATAAATACACCGAACAACATTTTACGCGTCGGCGACAGGTATCATAAGCGTGTGTTCATATTGGCCTGTTATTATTGTTGTTTACGCGCGTGACGTTTTGGAGCCGGAGCGGCGGGCGTGTGGCGCGGCCGTTTGTGGGTCTCAACTGGCGGATAGACGTGTTTCTGTGACGTCACTTTACTCAGTCTCACAGCCAGAATACAACGCATGCGCCAGTACACGGCACACATGCGCGCCTTCCCTCACGTGTTGGCAATGACAGATAAGACACACAAACATGCTCATATGATACAAATTTGAAATTGCCGGTAATAATATAAAATAAAAGAACTTAGCTCATTAGCCTGACAGGCTAATTTCATAGTCTCCCTTAATAAAGCATACTTACGAGCATTCCTTGTATCTCTTGTGACTTGTGACTTTGTGATTATTCAATTCATCAGATTCAGAACATTATTTTTGTTCGTTGAATGATATACCTCGTCCTTTGCCACTTTAGTTTACTAGCTCTCCGATCTATGTTACTTAAATCTTTCTATTCTGAATTTGCTATTTTATCTCGCAGAGGTGTCTGAAGCTTGCACTTCTGTATACCATACTTTAAGAGACCACATTTCTATGCTGTATTTAATCACAAATAACACTCAAACTAAAAACTTTTGTTTTATATAGAATTAAGCTTTTAAAGATTCGCGAATTGTACACATATTTAAAGTAGCATAAACGGGTCTTTTTTCGCGTATAAAATAGGTGAAATTATTAACTACCTTTTGATATATTAGGTTACCTAATATATCTTCACATTCGTCTCGTGATATAGTGAGTGTTGTGTGTCGGACAAACATCGGTGTAGATCAATCTACCCTACAAACTGTGGAGGGAAAAATAAAGTAGCTCGCCTCTCCAGTTGTCCCGTGACCACGGCTGCTGCAACGCAATTGAAACGTCGGGTAAAAGGTAGTTAATAATTTCACCTATTTTATACGCGAAGAAAGACCCGTTTATGCTACTTTAAATAGAATTAAGCTATTACGAATATCCTAGTGATAATAATATCGTAAACCTTTCAGTTTTTAGTTGTAATATATCAGATGAGGAATATGCAATTGAAAAAAAGAAAACCTAAAATGCGTCATAAATATATAAAAATGATAACATATTTATAGGGTTCCGTCATCATTCCTAATTGTAATAATTAAGCTTACTTAACCAGTTGGAACAATATATGCAAATACAAACGACAGACGGCACGTGTATCACCCTAGATATTGCGAAGAAATGTGTTATTGAAATTGATAGTCTCGAGCAACTGTCACAACTGCTTAATTTTGCATTTTCACACTTTATGTTATTCACTTTGTGTACTCGCAATATATCCTCTCTAAACTATAAAATAACAATACGAATCATTTAAAAACACTAGAAAGAGCGAAATAAAAATATCAAACACGTAGGTGTCTGTCTAACAAAACGGTTAATAAAATGTCTACAGATGCTACGTTCGCTCGCTACGCTACGAACGCGTAGCACGTTGCTACAATACAGTCGAATGAAATTTCCTTTGTTGTAAATAATTATTTTTATAGAAAGCTATACATCTTCTTTTTTATTTTTTAGTGAAAATTTAGCCGTGTTATCGAGATTTATATAAAATGCTAGTTAAAAAAATTACCTCTAGAACTCTAAATCAAATGTAGTGGAACATTACTAAATTATTTAGTCCAACCTGTAGTAATTAGGTTAAATTTGCATTTTAATGTCTAGAGCTTATGGACATGCATATTAACAAGAATGGCCCTAAAATTCTGAATACTTTTTTATTTTATGTCTAAAGTCGTGTTATTGCAGCTCTATAAAATCACTTACAGGTTTTTGATTAAACCAATAAACTATCACGCAGAAGTCTTCAGTTGAATTTTTAGACATGAAAGCTTCCCTTGATATGTGCATATTTCGTTAAAAATTATCTGTTGTTTACCACTTCTTTATATCGACATGATATCATGAACATCCCTTACAGTCGTTATTGAGGTTAGTAGCCTAGAATATATTAAGCAACTATAGCCCTTGAATAAGTTGATTGTGAAGTTATGAAAGGAATTTAAAATTATATAGTCTGGGAAGTTGAAAGCTTTCCGTAGTATCATTAATCATGATACTACAAAAAGCTTTAAAAATAAATCTGTAAAAATTAAGTGATTTTTGACATCCGTGCATAAGTTTTTCATATCCATGCGTCAAATAAAGTGGACAGCAGTGGCTCGACAACATTCTTAATATAGTTAGAGTTCATGAATTATGGTTACTATTTACCATTAGGTGGGCTGTGGCTCATCTGCTAGTTTTCAGGATATATCTCAGGTCCCCATATAGTAGCGGGATAAAACATATTCCCGATATTAAATCTAATCAAGAGCTTTCAAACAAACCCCTATTCAGTAATCTTTGTGTGATGTGCAAAAAAAAGTGTTGAGAGACGCCTAAATAGCCTAATACAATATTTTTTGTATATCTTAAATGTACAGTCATAGCTCTATAATAGTATATAGATTTATGCATTAAAATTATTATTTTTTACAAGTATTTATATATTTAGATATTTTTATATATATTTTTAGCATTTGACATGCTTAGCACTATACATTAAACACAAAGTGAAAAATTTTAAAGCGAAAATAACAGTCACGAGCAGGATTTGAACCTGCATCTCCTGGATACCGTCCACATGCTTTGCCAATTCAGCAATCGTGACAATTACACCTGACTACTAATTTACATTTTTCAAAGTATATATCCATCCATCCATCAGCCTTTTAAAGTCCACTGCTGGACATAGCCTCCCCAAGAAAGAAAATGTGTTATCGAAATTAGCAGTCAGGAGCAAGGGTCACGATGGCAGAATTGGCAAAGCATCTGGACGGTATCCAGGAGATGCAGGTTCGAATCCTGCTCGTGACTATTATTTTCGATTTTCACATTTTTCACTTTGTGTTTAATGTATGTTGCTAAGCATGTCAAATGCTAAAAACATATATAAAAATATCTAAATATTTATAAGGTTTGCGTCATTATTAGGTAAAATCTTAATTGTAAAATTAAGTTTACCTGGTCGGTATAATGTATGAAAATACTTCCGACAGATGGTGCAGGCGTCGCCCAAAGACGTTAAGTATGAATGTGTTATCGAAATTAGCAGTCAGTAGCAAGGGTCATGATGGCTGAATTGGCAAAGCATCTGGACGGTATCCAGAAGATGCAGGTTCGAATCCTGCTCTTGACTGTTTTTTTCGATTTTCACATTTTTCACTTTTTGTTTAATGTATATTGCTAAGCATGTCAAATGCTAAAAATATATATAAAAATATCTAAACATGTAAGAGCTGTTAAAACTACCGAACTCAATAATAACCACCATCATAACCATTTTAAACATTTCTTAAATTCTAATTTGAGTGAGAATTATTACGTCTATTCTTAATTACCGAACCTGGTGATGACTTTTAACCACAGTAAATCATAAATAAATAACAAATAAACCACGTCCACTGCAATCAAAGAAAATTCGAGCCAAACAGTTTTGATTTATTTTAAGAAATTAATCACGCTTAAATATTTCAGATTGTATTACTTTCAATAACATATAACCTGCACTAACGATACAATGGTTTTAGTCGTCACTAGGAAAAAGTCAAGACCCAGTTTTCATACCCAAAAATATATTTTTTCGATTAACATGTAGCCGTTTTAAGGTCAAATGTATTTTATGTTTTTAACTAGTTAATGTATTGTAAGTGTTTTGAAATACTCCACATTTTTTCATCTGGAAATAGGCCACATTTCTAAGCACCTGGAAATACACCACGTCTCTTAGCACCTGGAATTACATTAAGTTGGGTGAATTTTGTAACGTTATTCACCATTTTTGTTATGCTTAATAAGGTGTGTGCATGCAATCACAACTCTCTATACAAAGTACATAACTTTCCTACCTTTTAACTTTTACCATTGCTATAAATCCCCCTATTACTTGCAGACATATAGATATTGTAGGGCAAGTAAAGATCATGGCAAGCGTAGCTCGGGTTGAGCGCAATCAAGCGGCCGTCAATCAGCCCCAGCCTTACTTAATTACCTAACATCGTATGTGGGGCATTTGTGCTTGCTAGTGTGTGCGTGTGTGTATACTAGGAACAGATATGTATAGGAAATAGTATCAGGATTGAATACTGTTCAGGTATAAAAATGGCCTATCGATGTTATACATGTATTACGGATTATATATGTCTAACCATTATCATTGTGTAATAACGGAATAAAATTTTAAGCAATGCATATACGGTATAGTGGTTAAAGTCATCACACTCCTGTCCATTGGTATACACCGTGTTGTTATATTTAACAGTATAGTGTCCAAATAATATCACATTACTTGACAAACCAGTTATGAAGTTATTATTGTTGGCATTGCGCCAGATTCCTACAGATTGTTTTACGTGTTTAAGATAATACCAAAATTTTCAACCAATATTTTCCTGGAGATAGCTAATAGGGAATAAGTAATTGTTTTTCTTCTGTAAAAAACCAGTACGTGACAATATTCCGATATATAAGAAGTGATAAAACAGTTTTAGCTGATAAGGCGAAAGCGCTTCATAAAAAATTCAAACCTGGTGTCATGATTAAGCGATTTGCATAATTTTGCGACTTTATTTGATAGACTGCCGCAGCCACAGCCTACCAGGTATTGTGCAAATGAGCATGGACCAGCTCAATGATTTATTCCCTTGGTTATCTTATATGTATAACAACGAAACTGGGGAGTATTGAACAGAGTAATATATTTTTGTCCTGAGATAAAAATAAACATTTTTTTCTATAGCAAAAATAATACTTATGATAAATACAATTGAAGAATTTCTTTTTGGTTATGTAAAAGAAGGAGGGGTAAAAAAGTAAAGTATTATTGAGAGAAGATAGAGGATGAATTGGGTGACTTTGGTTTAGGGCCAGCGCTATCATTCACCAAAAGAAAGACAACAATATGAATTGCATTTTTTTTATACTAAGTGGGTGGCAAATTAATATATAACCGCACTGATGGTAAGCAGAGGCATAACTCGCGCGTTGCCATCTCCAAGAAAAGGAATAGGATGTGGTGGATAGAAAAGATATTAATGAGGGGATACATAGGATACTAAGGAGAGGATAGCAAGGGTCATAAGGAGAGTATAAGAGAGGATAAGCAGGGGGTTTGCACAAAGGCTATTTCACGCTGATCTTTGTGAGAAGGTGGTACTTCCCCAATCAAACCAGCGCATTCATACTGGCATAAGCAAGGCTCTGCCACTACTGGTTTACGCTGATAATTCTGTGAGAAGTAGTTCCGCCATGAAGTAGGCTCTTTCATGACTGGATTAAAGAAACTTTATCACCGTTAGAATCTAAACGTATTGATATCTGAAATGGGTGAAGTTCATAATTTATTTTTAAACGTTTATATAGCCTATTTCTTCAGAAAAGCTAAAGGACATTTTATATTACTATGGCACTGAAAAGTGGTTCAATTAATGGGTGTGAGTGCAGAGGTTTAAAGAAGGACTTAGTTCTCATTATTATTTTAAATGTTGTACACGGTTGAAACTACTGGGTAGAACTGGTAACTAAGAAACTCACGCAATAATAATAGTTCATATTATAGTGAAATACTTAATTTAACCGTCACATTTATCAAACATCCTCATAATAATATTCAACCCAATTAAATTTCAACGTCACACCCTTGATGTTTAAACAAAAGTGTGAATTTATGCGTTAATCCATTCGGTATTAACGGCCTCCTTTCTAAATACGATCGACCCTTTTGATTGTTATGACGTCATAGCTGTCGTGCCTCAAATAACTGAATCTGTAGGTATTGTATGTGCTCCGACATAGTCGTTTATAATGTACTTTATTATGTTTGGGTATTATCATCTTTCTGTTTAAGTTTATAGAAATACTTCTAGGTTAACTTATTATTACCACCGAAGGAATGTAACACAGTTCCAGTGGCCCGCCAATAATGGCGGAAAGACGGCACACGGCGGGTTTCTTTAGTGGGTTCAGGCCCCACACTACCCTATTCGTTGCCCCGAACGACGGGGTGTGCGGGTAGGAACATTTTTTCCCGCGTTAACAAAAAAAAAGGTTATCTTATTATTGGTATTTTTTCTGACTAGGACTTGATTTACGGGAACTCAGAATTTTGTCCAAAATGAAATAAAATGCATACATTTTTTTTTTAAATTTTAACAAAATAATTTAAAACAATGTATGCATTACATCGTTTCCGCTGTAAAATAGAAAAATAGCTGTAATATAAGGCCAAAGAGTTTCAGTATCAAATGTATACCAGTTTTTAGGTCTAATCAAAATTTATCAAATAAAAAGGTTGCATCAAAATCCGTTTAGTATTTTTTGCGTGATACGCGAACGAACAAACAGAAAAACAGATCAACAGACAAAATGACAAAAAAAAATGTTTTGTGTTTATACACGCCTATATAGCCTAATACAGTATTTTTTTCTCAAATATTTTAAACATACAGATACAGCTCTGTTACAGCTTTATAATAGTTAAGATGACATAAGGTCTATGTCATTTACCGGGATTAAAAGTTCTGTTTATTGCTTTTAACGAAATCCGCGCATCCGTTTTTGCATGAGTGAGTAACAAACCTCACATATATATAAACATATTTTTTTTTTTTTTTTACCTTTATAATATTAACAGAATTGCTAAGACTATTGAAATGACGAAAAATAAATAAAATTACGTATAATAATAATATTTACGTTAAAGTTACTTATTATTATTTAGGTATATAAATTAATATACTAAAAAAGCAATTCCAGGCCGCAAGAGGGTAGCTAGTGGGCTACATGTGGCCCACGGGCTGCGTGTTGCTGACCCCTGATCTAGAGCATAGTCCACCACGCTAGCCTAATGCGAGTCAGCAGATTTCACAAGCCATCAAGAAAATCTTTCGTCTACGTGCGTATACATGTTTCCTCACGATATAGTACTTCACCAGCAATGATAGTTTGTAAACAAATAGACACATAATTTTGAAAATACCACATGAGGTCTTTGGATTGAATCATACATAATTTTTCCATTACTTATGGTGGCAGACGAGCCATGGCTGATGGTAAGTAATGACGGCTGCTCATAAATTCAATAATACTAAGAATACAGGTGAGCAGTGGCTAGCACGCCACTGCTCACCATTTGATGCACTCAAATGCAATAGTAGCCACGATACTAAGCAGTAATCAGTTCAGACTATTTTAAAAGGTGCTTTTCTGGCTTATTATGTGCTGAACATCCTCCATTTCTCCACTAGATGAACTAATATTCTCTTTGAAACGTTGATGAATCAAACTTTCACGCCGCTATGAAATCCACGGGATTCCCACATTCTGCAATAGAAATCCGACCACAGAATGATGATGATGATTCCATTATTTTGTAATTACAGTAATTAAATCTCAAGTATTATTATAAATATTTTAAACGTAAAAAGGAGTTATTTTTTGTTACTCTTTCACACCATAACTGCTTAAACAATCATTATAAATTATATTATTATTGAATTTAGAAATGTGCCCGGTAGACGTCAATAGGCTCGCCCCCTATTACGTGGGACTTAAACATAGCTGGCGAGTCGTGGGTGTGTAACGCACCTCCGCCTACCCCTTCGGGGAATACAGGCGTGATGTTATGTTTATAAACCTTTGCATTCATATAGTTCGTAACCCAAAAAAAGAACATGGCCAACTTTAGAGTTTTAAAACACCATGGAGAGTTGTTTTTGAATGAATAGCTATTTTACGTAGAAAGTGAAATGCTGTATGTATACCTATTATACGAGTACATTGACCCAATTCTAAAGAAAGAAAATCTATCTTTTATCGCAGCTACACATTAAAAATTCTGAGATGTAAATATAGGAACGTGTCTATATTTCTTTAACAAACAGCATTACGCCTGTGTTTTCCGAAGGGGTAGGCAGAGGTGTATTACACACCCTCGGTTCGCCAGCTATGTTTAAGCCCACGTAATAGGGGGCGGGCCGATTGCCGTATACCGGGCACAATTATAAACTCCGGGCTGCTACTGAGAATTATTCTTTTTACGAAAAAGCAACAACACTGCCCGACCCGGAGATCGAACCCGATACCTCATGATCAGCAGTCGCTCACACTAACGCTGCACCACCGAGGCATTTTATAATTATATGTTATACATAGCGCGTAATTTAAGCTGTTACTTCTATTTGTGAAGAGCAATGATTACTCTGAATATTCTTTAACTAACCGTGTTTGTACGTAACTTTAGTGGGATGTGACCTCGTGTGGTGAATGGCTAATTTAGAGCACTCAAATATATATGATTATATACAATATGACTGCACAGATGGTGGAGTGGTTTAGACACTGGCCTCCCGCCCGTGTGTTATGGGTTCGATTCCCACACAGGACAACTCTTTGTGAGATCCACAAATATTTTTTCTGAGTCTGTCTGTACTTTGTGTCCGTGAAATTGTATATTTGTAAAGTCCCCCGCAATACAAGGATTATTCCTTAGTGCAGTCTTTAAACATATATATTACGCATAATTTGTTCTGGGCTATACAAACAAAAGTCTTACCATCCAGGATAGGAAAAAACTTCATAACCATTTCCAACGATATAATGATCTAGACAGCTGAAGGCATAACCGACTGTTACTCTGGCACTTAGGTTACCACATTACTAATGCCAATCAATACTCAGTGGATGTTCTACTACAAAGAAAATTGATGTGCGTCTTTTCAGGAAAAATAGCTCTCAGCTGATCTTTAACTCATTACTCCAAATATCGAATCTTTGAGGAATCCTGTACGTTATCGACAGATCCAACTACTAGCCAATCAGCAGTTGCATGACGAAATCATCCCTGATAATTGTCCACAAGCAGTGGGCCAGTTAATTATCATCAGCGCTGGTGGGTAGTGCTAATTAATGAAGATCCTTTAACATTTGTTCTCATAAGATGACCCTAAACGTTGCGACAAAATTAAGATAGGTGGCGCTTAGCGTTGATTTATGAATACCAACAAGATATACATTGAAATACTAACCTACCTATGAGTACAATTCACATCGTGATAATTTCTTATTACTAAATCAACACTGATAACGAAATAGCAGTGTATAAGAGATGCTTTTTCATGTATTCTACACCAAAATATCCTATATCAAAAACATTATGAGGATAACTACCTCGGTGGTGTAGCGGCAGTGTATGCGACTGCTAATCATGAGGTCTCGGGTTCGATCTCCGGATCGGACAATGTTATTGAGCTTTTTCCTAAAAAGAAAAATTCTCAGTAGCAGCCTGGAGTTTGGAAATGTGCCTGGTAGACGTTAATAGGCTCGCCCCCTATTACGTGGGACTTAAACATAGCTGGCGTATCGTGGGTGTGTAATACACCTCTACCTTCGGGAAATACAGGCGTGACGCTATGTTGTGTTGTTTGTTTATCAGGATATTATATATCCTTATGTAACAATATTTGAAATGATAACTAATACAAGAAATTACGTAGTTAAGATATACCATAATAAATCTATTAAACATAAAGTGAAAAATGTGAAATCGAAAATAACAGTCACGAGCAGGATTATTTTTGATTTCACATTTTTCACTTTGTGTTTAATGTATAGTGCTAAGCATGTCAAGTGCTAAAAATATACATCAAAATATCATATAAATAATAAATCTGTTAATTTTTTACTACGCGCTTATCTCTGGAACAACCAAACGAATTTCGAAAGATTCTTTTAGCATTTGATAGCATTTTTTAGGTGGTCAATAGGTATTTAAAATTATCTACACTAAGACCTTTTATTTATACCCAAAAAAAAGGTTAAACAGCAGTTGCAGTTAAGACCAGTATAAGAAAATGACTAATAAGGGATGACAAAAAAAATATTATCCAAGATGAGGTACTCTAAATTATTTATAAATCAGAGTTCATTTTTAATGGGTGTTCTGCCGTGGTGCACAGCAAGTACAGTATAAAGTTACATGTTTCTACGGCGCACAATAAAATATACTACAAAATACATGTGATTCAAGTGATATTTTCGAAAATTCGGCAAGAAATCTTTGTAAAATTGAGGAATACGTTAACGAACGAGTAGTTCGGTTCAAAGAACCTACTCTCTGTGTGTTTAGAGAAAAAAGCTAAAAAATCGTAACCACATTTTCTGCTCGACTGGACGAAAACATCTGCTCACGTGTGAGTGAAGGCTTTTGTGAAATAGGTTAAGTCGTTATTCCCTCTGATTTTGAGCGCGTCTGTTCTCAAAGGCTCAAAGTTTCATATTATTATAGCAGTTTATTAACTTAGTATCAGAACTTAATCCTCAAACAAATTTTTTAATTTGATAAAAAATAATTCATAAGCAGGAAAAATTACCATTTTATATTTAGCACATTATTTCTACTCTTAGTGCCGTTTTCACCATCTCCGGTTAGCCTATTCGTCAATTAAATTTTTAGTTTTTTGACAATTGTTGTATGAGTTCTCAGTTCTTATTTGACAAATAGGCTATTCGGGACTTTAATAACAGGTGGTGATACCGGCCCTAAAATCTAAAATTTCAAATTTCGAATTTATACTTAGCGTCACTGCAATATTTGGTATGTGAGCAATTTATATTTATTTAGCAATTGTACCTGTAAAATTATTATAATTTGCTTTTAATTAAATGATAATTATCATTTTTGGACAATTTTTGCAATATGGATAAATGTATTGCATTTGAGATATAGTTCTTATGTATTTATACGTAAGTGGCGACTAAGGCGTCTTAGTAACATAAATAGTGAAAATACTTCCGACAGATGGTGCAGGCGTCACCCAAAGACGTTAAGTATGAATGTGCTATCGAAATTAGCAGTCAGGTGCAAGGGTCACGATGGCTGAATTGGCAAAGCATCTGGACGGTATCCAGGAGATGCAGGTTCGAATCCTGCTCGTGACTGTTATTTTCGATTTCACATTTTTCACTTTGTGTTTAATGTATGTTGCTAAGCATGTCAAATGCTAAAAATATATATAAAAATATCTAAATAAACATAAATAGTGTTAAACAAATGCAATCGGCTCTCTCTACTCCTGATCATTAAAGAGTCCTCCTTCTAGTCTCTTAACAAATACAAGTTGGTAAGCAAGAGCTAATTGTTAATTTGTAGTTCAAGTTTACTAAAACTCAAATTCGAAACAATTAATATTGTTTGCGATTTTTATTAAAATGTGAGCGTTAAATTCGTGTAGTAATTTAAAATAAAGGATGTTTATTTTATTTACCGTATTGCTTTATTAATTGATAGAGGGTTAGATTCTACGTAGGAGAACGCAACGTATGTAACTTGTTATGTATATATTTTAATATCTATAATCATTATTATATTATTACTAGTGGACCCAACAGACGTTGTCCTGTCCAAATATTGGCCTTTTACATTAGAAAAAATTAAAGAAAAAAACCTGAAATCCTATCGTGGCGCCATCTACCGGGTCCAAATGTGAATCTATACCATCCCGATACTTAGGCAAACATTCACAAATAAATAGAAGAAAAGGCCCTGAAATCCTATTGTGGCGCCACCTACCGGGTCCAAATGTGAATCTAAACCATCCTCGAATCCCCTTGAACTTACACAAAAAATTTCATCAAAATCGGTCCAGCCGTCTAGGAGGTGTTTAGTGACATACACACGCACACAAGAAATATATATTTAAAGATATAACTTAATTTTTTTTAATCCCATCCACTTTTGACGGTATTTTTTGCTATTTCCCTATCTTATACTGGAATCGTTTCTCGCTCAATGCATAAATATAGTTTTGAAAATGTTTTGATGTGGTCGTTTATACCCCTAAAGCCTAAACATATAAAATTTCTGGTATAAGCCACAATGATAACTTCAATATAAAAGACCAAATTTCAATACAATTAAAATATTTTAATAAGAAATGTGAAATTAATGGCATCCAAAATTTTGCGCACAAGGAAACTGCCTTTTTCCTATTACCCTTAATAAATGTAAGTGTCCCTTTTTGGAGAGTGTCATTATTAAATTTGATACCAACCCCTCTGCAATACGTCTACTTATTTTAATTGCTATGTTCAAATATTAATGACAAAGGATGTTGGTTTAATTATAATTGGTATTCATTTCTGTATAAATATTTAAAAGCAAGATTTTAAATAGGTAGGTAGATAGTACAATAATGTTTTCAAAACCAACACTTCTCAAAATGATTTATCATTAAAATACTATCGTTATACATTCAGACTTAATATATGTATTTTGAAATAAGTTATTAAAATATATGTAGTGCAGGTGGCTTTATTAAATCGCTTTATCTAAACGGAATCAGAAATTAAGCCGTGCATTTCCGTGACAACATACGAAACATGGTATTATATAATGACTTTTCATTACACAAATAGCAACCGTAATCAAAGCAGTCAAAACATGTACTTAGGAACATTTATGAACAAAAACACGCCACGGTTGGCACAAAACGAACAAAACTATGTCCGCGACAAATTTTTCACTTGGCGTCATAACACCGCTTGCGTGTGACTGTACAAATAAAAATCTACGAAGCCGAAACTTGAAAAGCATTGCAACCAACGCGAATGGAAAACGTTGGAGCTATTTTTTGGGTTTCATTACACCACATGTTTTGTTCTGATTACAAAAAACATTATTGTTTGTGGTGTAATGTTTAAAGAATGTAAATGCATCCGATAGGTGGCGTGGGTCGTAAAGGCAAATGTGATGTGGAGATTGGGAAAGGCCGTTGGTCAGTGCGATGGCTTAGCGGTTAGAGCTTATCCCCGGATCGGAAGGGATGCAGGTTCGATTCCCACTCGCACTAAAGCTATCTTTTTCCACATTTCACAAATAATTTGTTCTTTAAAGTAGCTGAGCATCTCAAGTGATACAGATCAAAAAAAAGAATTAAACACGTTAGTCATGGAAAAAGCTAACATTAATTTTTGGCGCTTAACATGATTTTTGGTAGTTAATATTAAAATATTATTTTTTAAAGAATGAATCATTAGTCACTGCGATAGTGTTGTCACTAACATGACGAAGTACGTGTGTGACGACATAACACGCCACAGCGTGAAACGTGTTTTCTTTACGCTTCCACTCCCGGGATATAATCCTTGGGTGACGTGACAAGGTTATTTTATTTATTGTTTGTTTTGATTTTAGTAAGCTTGGACTTAGGTACAGAATTTTTTATTATATGAGACGAAAAAATGTACACACTTTCGGAAACCTTCAAAGTGAAAATTATTACAAAATAAACTAAGTCACAAATGGTAGTCATTTAAGTATGAATAAAACTCGGAACTGAAAAACCAGAAAACATTTTATTTTCCACAAACAAAAAACCAGATTGAATATAAAATACTATCTTAAAAATAAAATAGAAACTTACATCATTTATTCACCTTATCTATAAAAATAAAAATGATGTGTCTCTAATAATATAATATGATGTCTAAATAACAGCTTTTCTAAATGCATATGAGAATACATACATACATTACTTATAAGAATATAGGAATTTTAAAAGTTTCTCTCGCTAATCTCTGGAACGGCTGAGCGAGACTCTAGATAGCTAATGCTTTAAGGAGTAATTTAAAAAATAATTATGATTTCACACAAAAGATAAAAAACAACTAAATTCTTTTTTACTAACAATTTGAGTTGTATTTTGTATGTATAGAATAGAATAGAATAGAATACACTTTATTGTACACCAAACATAAGATAAAAACAATAATTTACAATAAAAACTATCAACAAGTATGTACAATGGGCGGTCTTATTGCTAATAGCAATCTCTGCCAGACAACCTTTGGATGGAGTTAACAAGTACGATGCTGCAGTTATGTTGTAGGTGTACGTATACATAAATAAATATACATCTACAAATATAAATAATACTATAGGTAATCATAAATATCACATATAAATTAAAATCTTAAAATGACAAATAATGATCTTTGACCAATATTTTAAATTTAGTCAACGTATTTGCGCGTCTGATGTCTAATGGTAAGGCATTCCATAAGTTTACTGCCGTCACTTTAAAAGACTTACTAAGATATTTTGTGCAATGCGTTGGTATTTTGAGCCTAAGATTTTCTGACGACCTCAAGGTCTTCCCATGTGTGTCATGTAGGAATTCAAAATTTCCTTTAAGATAGGAAGGGTATGACGGGTTGAACAGAATACTGTATAACAAGAATAGTAAATGAGCGTTCCGACGAAGGCGTATTGGTAACCACTTGAGATTGTTTCGAAATTCTGAGACATGATCGTATTTACGTAAACCGAATATAAATCTTATACAAAAATTTTGAAGTCGCTCAAGTTTTTCAAGCTGGTTCTCGGTAAGATCTGGATAGCTAGCATCTGCATAATCAAGAATAGGAAGTAGAAGGGAATTTGCAAGCGCAATTTTGGTGACAGTGGGTAGAAAGTTTCGCAACCGTCTCAATGACCCTGCTGATCTGAACATTTTCCGACTCACCTCTTGCAACTGGGGATCCCAAGAGAGGTTTTTGTCAATTAGTATACCCAAATTCTTCACTTTATCGCTTATAGGTATTATTGTGCCATCAAAAACGATTGGTGGTAATTGTGTCCATTGCACCTTAGATGTTAGTCTAGAGCTACCCACAACAATGACTTGTGTCTTAACGGGATTCACCTTAAGCCCGTGTGAATTACTCCAACTACTAATTAAATCCAAGTCCTTATTGGTGATTCTGATGGCATCTGACAATTCAGCTAAAGGTGCCTGAGTATATATTTGGAGATCATCTGCATAAAGGTGGTAGGAGGAAATAAGCTTATTAGAGATGGTATTTATAAATACTGCGAAAAGTAAAGGAGAAAGCACGCCGCCCTGGGGTACACCAACAGTTGTATTGCACCATGTTGAGTAATTATTTTCTATACGAATACGCTGTTGGCGTCCACACAGGTAACTACGAAACCAACCAATACCCGTTGGAGATATGTTAAGTGAGTTTAGTAGGCAAAGTAATATGTCATGATCCACCGTGTTAAATGCATTGGAGAAGTCTAACAAGGTGAGCACAGTAAGATTACCACGGTCCATACCTGATCTAATGTCATCGGTTACCTTAATTAATGTCGTAGTTGTACTATGACATGAGCGGAAGCCAGATTGGAAAGGATTGAGGAGCTTATTTATATCAAGAAAGGAACTGAACTGGTTATGGACAAGGCGCTCAAGAACTTTGGACAGGAAAGGTAGTATGGATATGGGACGGAAGTCAGAAAAACAGGAAGGCTTAGACTTTTTTGGTAGAGGGGTAAGTTGCGCCTCCTTCCATTTGGATGGGAAGATACCACAGGATACAGAGAAATTGAGGATATGGCAGATTATGGGAAGGACTTCGTCTAGGATGGGAATAATCATATTGCGGCTTATGGAGTCGCTACCAATGGCATTAGAAGTTATTGACTGAATGCTCTTCTTAACATCACAAGCAGTGAATTGGTTAATGACGAAAGGTGGATAGTTAGGTGTTGGAAGTGTTGAAAGATATTTCATAGTATTTTCTTTAACTGTCTTTTCTAAATTAGACGATACTGAGAATACTTGATTAAGCAAATCAATGTTTAAGTCCTTAGGAATTGTGTCAATACGCGATTTTCCAACACCCAATGTTTTAAGAAATTTCCAGACTTTAGCTGGATCTCCGTCCTGAACCGAATTATGAATGTGTTGGCGTTGTGCATCCCTACACACCTTGTTGCAGTGATTTCGTATTGTGCAGTATTTCTCCCAGTTTAAAGCACTTGGTCGAGTCTTGTATTCAAATTTAGCAGTTGCTTTCTTTGCCATGAGCATCCTTATGTGGTCAGTGAGCCATGGTGAGGGTTGATGTTTCATTTTTACCGGTCGTATAGGTGCATGTTTATCGTATAGTAGAAGAAGACTATTATTGAAATAATTAACTTGGTAATCTACTGAGCTTGAAGAAACAAGTGGTGTCCAATCTATGTTACTGGCATCCTTACGCAAAGCATCCACATCCATGCGACCAAAACTGCGCTGCATAAAAATTTTAGGTTTGGCCTTTGGGGGACGCACTTTATAAGATAAGAACACTAAATCGTGGTATGAGAATACGTCAGCTGCATGTTGACCATGCATTTCAACCTGTTCTTTAGAGGAAACTAGTATTAGATCAAGGAGTGAAGGGACAGAATTAGGAAAATTATGTGTAGCATTGAGTGGTAGAATAAAAAGGTTTTTAGATTCAACTAAGGAAGTAAAAGAAGAAGAACGAGAATTATTTTTAAGGAGACAAGTGTTAAAGTCACCCATCAGGATTGTGTGCGTATAGGATGGGACCAGTTTGTCCAAAAGACATTCAAATGACGCAAAGAAATCTATACGCAAGGAAGGGCAATAATATACACCGAGCAGGATTTTTGTGTGTTGGAGTTCAACTTCCAGGAAAAGATGCTCACCAGCATTTGCTGGAGGTGGCTGCGCAGACATATCAACAATGGTAAAAGGAATGTGGGTACGGATATATATGGCGACACCGCCACCACCACCAACCGTTCGATCATTCCTGATAAGCTGATATCCAGGAAGGGAATATAAAGTGGACGGGAGACATGGCTTCAGCCATGATTCAGAGACAAGAATAGCGTGAATATTCTTATTATTGAAATTTGCTAGCATATCCGGGAAGTGGGCCGGAACACTTTGGGCGTTGATATGAACAACATTGAAATTCCTCGGGCTATCAGAAAATTGTGCTTCAAGTAAATCATTTAGAGGAGGAATGCTGACAAAACTAACATCACTGTCACTAACTGAATAGAAGCTTTCATTGTCGTAATCACTCATCAAAGATAATATACTTATATCTGCAAACTATATACTTCTAGGTACACAATAATAAGGTAAACTATATTTTATATTGATATACTACTTATATAATTAATATTTTATTACTGTATATAAAGTAGGGGTATTTACTTTTACCTGCCAGTTGTGCCGTTAAAAAGAAAATAACTAAATAAATAAACATGAGTAACAAAATTTGAGTAATAAATGCATAGTGAATAAAAGCAACTTACGTAAGTAGCTACCAGTTCCCAAAACATGATAAAAAATAAAAAGAATAATAATAGGGAAAGAAAAAAAAAAAAAAAAAAAAAAATACTATAATTACAATGAACTAGTACTAAGCAATATTATATATGTATCAAATATATACATGGAGATGAAACGTCTACATTGCACTACTCTAAGACATGACATTTACATGGAGATGAAACGTCTACATTGCACTACTCTAAGACAATACATGACATTTAGGCTGATGGTACTGCCAAAGCCTAGTAATAAATAAATTAAAAAGAAGAAAAAAAAAAAAAAACATTACATGACAGGACAAACCAAACTACAAAGTTACATACAAAGTTTACAATTAGAATTACAAACTATGAAAGGCTAACACAACAAATAATTTGACGAATCAAATTGAAATTTAAAGGACATATTTTATCTTGTGAATTGTGATCGCATATGTAAACCAGTATCTTTCATTAGTCTGTGTTGTACACAAGGATTGTAACTTATGTTTTGTTTATTGTTAGTAACATAGTTAAATAACTATACTGGGAAGTTAGTAAACTAGTAAGAAAAATTATGTCGGTACATTAAACTTACATAAACATCCACCATTATCATGATGTGCTTAGCTTTAGGGAACTGGCAAATGCTGTGATATAATAATGTGAAAATAAGAATATTACTTCTTCGTGACTGTACGTTTCGATTTGGCAGCTGCTTTTGCTGGAGCTACGGGCTTTTCGGCATCCTGAGGCTCGATTTTATTTAATTCTATGAGAGAACTTAACCGATGTCGCACGCCAGCACTGGTAGTGATGTATATGAAGCCCTCCTTAGTCCATGAATTTGTTATGCCAAACTTATCTCTAGCTGCCATAAAGACCTGATGTCTTTGCTTTGTCAGGAACTCAGATATAGTTATACCAGTGCCTTTAAATTTGGTTTTGGCATACCATATGCTGTCTCTCATAGACACCGTTTCAAATTTGACAGCGATGGATCTAGGCTTGTCACCATCTGTGAAGCGGCCCATTCGATGACACCTTTTAATAGAGGCAGCGTTAAAATCTTGAAGCTTGAGATGACTCTTGAGAATATTCGCCACTATATTTGATGTCTCCTCTTGTTTTTGCTCGGCCACACCATGTAGAAGCAACATTTTCCTGCGGCTACGCATCTCCAAAGAATCCACCTGACTCACAAGAACATCAATTTGTGATTGCAGATTATTTAGTGTTCCTTTAATGAAGGCCTTAAATGTGGAGAATTCTGAAGCGAGAGAAGTTAGTGTTGTTGGTGAGCTAGATGTTTGAGACAGCTGAGCTTCAAACAGTGCCATTCTGTCACTAAAAGAGGCATTTAATTCTGCAATTGTCTTCTGGATTGACTTAGTCTCCATATTTTCAACGAGAGTTGCAGTTTTGTATGTAGTGATTTTATACTTATGATAACACTATCCTGGCAGGTACTTGCTATTAACTAAATATACTGACCATTAAATAATAAAACAATTAACTATTTAAATTATAATAATGTAGAAAATGCAGAACAGAAAATTTTACACCCTGCCTTTTAAACTACCCACAACGAAAAAACTAATTATAACTAAAATGTATAATTACTACTAAAATGAATATAATAATAAAACAGCTAAAGAAACAATATTATATAAATCAATGACGTGCTCTTTTGACCATAAATTTAATAGAAATAGCGTAGAGTATATACGCACCTAGAGACATCACTCGCGCGTCGTCAACTCCAAGGAGGAAAGGGATAGGAGGTAGACATGTAGCATAATAAGGAATAAGGAGAGGAGGTTTGAGCATCCAGCGCTCTCACTCACCATACGAAATACAACAGGAGTACCTTTTCATTTGTTAAGGCGGGAAAAAAGTTACCTAACCCCGCACCCCGTCTTTCAGGGCAACGAACAGAGTAGTGTGGGGCCCTCATCCACTATATAAACCCGCCGTGTGCCGTCTCTCCGCCTGTATTGGCGGGCCACTGAAACTGTGTTACATTATTTCAGTGGCGCAACTGGAATACTTACCGTTGTATAACTTGATAACAAAAATGTTATAGTTTATGTATCCACTACTTAAGTGAATCTTAAGCTTAACATCCTTGGACGTCTACCATCTAAATCCACCCCTCATCATAATTGCTGTAAAGTATTCAAATCGTCAGGATAGTAAAAAATTAAGTAAACGCGACAGATTCTGTAAACGTAGTTTTACTTCATAATGAATATCAAGCCTTAAAATATTAATACTAAAAAAAATATTAAGTGGTTTATTTAAAATATAAGTTTTCTAATATAGATTATAAATAATACCGACCTTTATGCACGCCGGTGTGCTTGTCCTTAAGTACGGTGAACTCATAAATCTTGCCGAACGCCTCGAACATTGGTCGGAGATCTTCCTCCTCTAAATGTCGTGGTATCTGTCCAATGAACAATTTGACAGCATCTTTTCCTGCTCCAGGAGGTGCCCCGGTACGTTCTGCGGGCGTCAGTGGCGATGCACGCTTGTAATGTATATTATAGTTGCTATGCACTGGCGTTGTGGGCATACTGCATACACTCTCTGGCCTACTGGTACTAACGCTGACCATGTTTGGAATACTATAACCGAACAACATAGGGTTGACGCTCCGAAAATTCGTTCCCATAATCATGTTTATCACAGTATACAGACTTCGAATGAACACAAATTTTAATAATCACAGTGCTTTGTACTCCGTTATCCTTAATCTATAAATTCGGTTTGCAAGTTTTTTAAAGCTCACTTATGTTTACTTTCGTTTTTCGCGGAGGGAGAGTGCTTGGGGAGGGATGGTGGTGCGGTGCGTGGGTGTGCGTCGGAGCTGCGTCTGTGTACGTTTCGTCTCTTCTCACAGTCACCCCGTAATGCGTAATATTATCGATCGCTATAGTAACAGTAGTAGGCAGTATAACCGTCCCCCGTTTTTTTTTTTCACTGATCTAATTATTTCTTGTTTATTACAAGTATTTTTTTAATTTTTTTAAAAATATTATTACAGAAAATAATATTATTAAGTAAATTTCACACCGATATAAAATATTTACACCATAATTTTAAATACATTTTTAAATCTAACATTTATTACTCAAACAAGCTAGACTCTAATTAATTTTAAAAATTATTTGGCTAAGGATAAACAAGAACATTGAGCAGTGAGTTGCTGTAGTATCTAACTAACCAAGCAGTATTAAATACTACACACAAATCCACTTTCACTATAATAGCTACTGTAAAGTTTTTCACACGTGAAAAATATAATGTTACTCAATGTTTACGTAGTTCGCGCGTCGCACAGGACAGTGTTTACAAACAAACCGCGGACCAACACAAGTTATTTTTTATATATTTTTTCACCACCTTTGATTGTTCACACACAATTTGTCACTGTACACCCGAAAAAAATGTCGATAGAGATCGTATATTTTTTTTGGAACAAATATTATCACTAAATTTTCTTAACTAACTTAATTAAAGACTTGACGACGACAAACGATGACGTGACGCACAAACGAAAATCACAAAACACGAACTAAATGAGACAACAAATCCGCCGTGTTCCCGTCTATATGCCTACATGTCCACTAACCTAAAATTCCCTCGGAGGTCCCCTCATAGCACACGCCATGGGGGAGTCTCCAGTCTTGATACAATCCTCCCTTTCACTCACCCTCGTATACGCGAGTAAATTCGGTTTGTGTGAATAGGTTGATTATTTGAAATTTCTTGTTTCTGTATACTGTTGACGTTGTTGAGATGCGTAAGGCTTTGCTCTAAAATTATCTATCATATTTCTCTCTGTCTGTGTCTATTTGTATTTTATATTCAAACTTATGTATTTTTAAATGTTTTTAGTTTTACAATCTAACGTAGTTAATTTAATGATTTGTTTTAAATATAAATTATACTTGCTCTATTCATTTCTTTAGGCTATAATTATATAATATTATTTTTTGTGATAATCTAGAAAGATAAAAATATATATTTTCTGTTTTCTTTTTCTAATCTATCAGCTATCTTTGAAATTGAAAGTTATTATTATAGCAGATTAAACATACATAAACAGTTAAGGATAAAAAAAATTTATCATTGAATAATTTAGTCGACGCTTAGGAGTCACTCGTAAAACTCAATGCCGAATCCGGTAAAAGGTCTTCAATGTTTGGTCGAGCTATAACTCAAGCCCCAAAAATAGCGAGGGATAAACCCTCCCCGCACCATTCCGCGCAGCCTCCAATGATCTTTGCACGCAACTCCTAATGGTTGTTTAGAAAAATACATAAAGAGGTAACCCTCTTTGAGTTATTTGTATTTTTTAATTTATGAACCTCTTTGGAGAATTATAATGTTAATATTAGAGCTTAATTAGGGAGTTTCGTTAATACCTATATTGTAAGATTTGCGCTCTTTATAAAAACCTTTGTAAGTCAATTATTACGATAATTCTAATAAACAATTGAAAAGCTTATCCTAAAGAACAACTCTAGTAGACCTTTTATTTTTCTGTGTCCATAAAGATTTTTAATTACTTAAGTTTAATATCTTACTTTTATTCTAAATAGGTACTTGACTTATTTTGTATTCCTCTGTAAGCCTGTATGGAATCGAAATTCATCTCACATCTCAAAGTATAGATAACATCCTTGAAACTTAAGAGTTGGATGAAAACTGAAGTTTCGCCTAGGAAAAGCTAATTTTAGAAAATTCCAACTTGTTTTCGTAATATAGATTACTTTACTATTATATTAGGTTCCTAAAGGTACTCGTTGGAAACAGGTAAATATGAGTAGAAGTAAGATAATAAAACATATTTTTAAAGATCATAAATAGAGTCATAGGCTAGATATTTGGGAGGGAGTTGGGATTTGGACTTTCAATATGAGTTTCTGTGATAGTGTTCGGGTCTTGTCCTAGATAACTTATTTCTGATTTTATTACGCGTGATTTTCTAATTGTAAATACAATAACCTATCATATATATAATTCTCACGTCACGTTGTTGCTCATGATAACCACAGAAACTATCTAACCGATTTTCACGTGTTTTTTTAAATGTATGTTTTGCTGCCGTGCCTAAGATAGTGTTTATCACGTATTTTTTTTTTATGATTTTCGGAATATTCACGAAAAAAAAAATGTACGAAGTTCGTCGGGTCAGCTAGTTAACCCTTTAGGCGTCCCATTTACCTGCTTTTTTTAGACATAGATTTTTTAAAACGGTGATATCTCGTTATTTTTATAACTATATACTATGTTGCGTATATCACAAGATTTCTTGTGAAGTATACTAGCGTAATACAAGTGAATTATTAAGTCTTAAATGTTATATATACTATAAAAAATAATTTTTAATCTAGTACTTACATAATTACTCACGATCTGCCGAACAAAATTTTGTATTTTTCCTTTGAGTTTTTGTAATTTAAATTATTGTACTAGCTAGCACACTTCATTGTCGATCACATTAATATTTCAGTTCACATACACATACATAATATCTAAAAAAAAACGTCATTTTACACTAATATAAACAAATGGCGGCTTTCAAAATAAGAATTAAATCCTGGCTCGAGCTTAATATTAACAGTTACGTAGAGATTAAAACAAATATTATTTAACATGCAAGTTCTTATTATTCATAGTCCTAGAACAATTTAGAAAACATTAGTTAGGCCCACAACATTTTAGATTCCACTCAGTTATAAACTTTGTTAGGTAAACAAAGGGTTTTGACCTACTTATTGAGCGTTTTGCATTGAATATTTGAGAGGGCCGACTCGTAGGCGACGAAGTGTCGTCACTATTGTATCTTTAGATATTATAACAAATTAATATATATTGTTTCACTAGAAGTGATGCGTTAGTTTTTATACTTTCAATTTTATAATGTTTTTATATATAGAAAAGTATAAAAGTTCTTCATCCTATCAAGCTAAACTTTTGTGTGTTTAAAATACCCATATGTTGAAATTATGTATATTAGCCTTTTTAACTTTACTATAAATATAATCACATGTATTAAATATAAATTATATTGCAATTTATATAGTCGTAGTAGGGTTCATCCACACCACCTGGAAACGATCTCATCTAAGACGGTTCGTTTCCAGCGCTCTTTTCTACCATGTGCGTGTAGGCTCTGGAATGATCTTCCTGCTGCGGTGTTCCCCCAGCGCTACGACATGTCCTTCTTTAAACGAGGTTTGAGAAGAGCACTTTACTCACGGCAGGCGGCGGCTTGGCTGTACCCCTGGTGTTGCCAAAGTCCATGAGCGACGGTTACCACTTACCATCAGGTGGGTCGTTTGCTCGTCTGGCAATAAAAAAATGGTAATGAAACTAATTTTACGAAATCTATCGCGTTTCACTTGATTTTCTACTATCCCGAAATTTCGAACGCTTTATATTACTTACTTTATATTTAGCATGGTCATGGGTGGACTGATCCGTGGTCCCGTAAATATCAGAAACTATTATATTTCAGTAATATTTAACAATGTGGATCTTTTGCATCATAATGGGTATCAATTGCGTTATTATCAAAATCTAAGATACTATTAATTTTTCTTATCATGACTATACATTTACAAATTTTGCTTCGTTAATTGAGTTATGTTTATGTAGCGTCAAACAGTTTCACAAAATTTCCTTGTAATTGGCTGAAACAAAAAGACTGTCTTGTAGCGGCCATAAACTTGTAAGCCTATGTAACTCGAGAGACATAATACAAACTATAATTTGGTTTCATATTCTAAGTTCACGTTGAAATTGTTTTTCTTTTATAACAAGCTAGCACCTTAATTAACTGTTGTCTTTCAAAATGTTACCTAAATACATAGCGTGCTGGGAGTGTATTGCAGAGAAAATTTCTACAATGCATCTCCCCGTCTCTTTTTAATCCACTCTCTTTTTAATATAAATTGTTGAAAAACTGTATAACATTATATTTTGAAAGCAAAAACTCGTGATATTGTATTGGTTTAATAACAAAATAATAATATAGGTTAGGAACCCTTACAAAAGCCAATGGTCTCAAATTCACAATTTCGAATAAAACAATGCACCAATGGTACAATTATTGTATTTTATTCGGCCTTGTCACGAATTGGGGTGACAGTATAAGAGTAGTAACCCTATCACCCCTCATCATGGGGGAGGTAATTCTGTCATAAAAATACCACAATTAAAAACAGAATTGTACACGTGTCGCTTTTATCGTAACAACTCTAATACTTCTAACACTTAGATTTGAATTAATTTTATTGCTTTTTTAGAGTTCTATTTAAACTTTTTTGTATTACAAGCATTTTCCTTTTGATTATAATGTTTTTATAAAAATTAGCTGGAATGTCATTGTAGACACATAACATTTTGATATATTTAATTATTTTTAAGTATTTGACATGCTCAGCTTTCTAAACGCCACCCACCATATGACGCCACCCATCCACCACCGTGTCACCCAAAATACTATGAAGAAATGTGTTATCGAAATTCGCAGTCCCGAGCAATTGTCACGATGGCTGAATTGGAAAAGCATCTGTGACGGTATTCCAGTAGAATTGTTAATTATCAGAATACAACATCATTCGATTAAAAATGTAAAGCGCTGTTACAAGATACATATACTACCTAATTACGTGATCTGTTTGGTATGAACAGAGGAATGACTTGCTTATGATTGGAATAACTATTTGGTTTTTACAAGTACTTGGAATCTTCAGTTATTACATTTTATTGAAGAAATAGAACCAGTGAACACAAACTTCACGAACAAAGACATTTAGTCTTTGGAATAACAAAGCTCATGCCGAGTTTAGAATGGAGATACCGTCTCAACTTGCCACAAAGTGTCTTAACAGTCCCCTTACGAGCTCGCTGTTCCGAACAAAATGCCAAAGAACCTCTAGTTAGAGAGATCGCCATGAATGTTATTTTTATTTTTTATTTTAATACGGCAAAATTCATATTCTGCATGTAATGTACCACAAACGGGGTAAGTACCATCCTCTCATTATAGAAATGGTAGGTACCACGACTATCATGTTTTGAGTGGTAAGTGAAAGCGCCTCAGTATCATTATTCATCTCCACCTCCTAACCCTTACCATGTAATCAGCAACGTGCGAATGATGCTTCTGATGTTACTAGGGTTTATAGGTCGCTACGGCACTAAAGACGAGCCGTCTTAGACGAGAACGTTTCTGGATGATATGGATGAGCCCTATTGCGAAGTGGAGTAGTTCGGTGGTAAAAAAAGAGATTGGTATCACCTCAAACAGCTCCTCAGAGTATGTTCACTGACGTACTAAAGTAGTAGGTATTCGATGTGATGGGTTTTGTGCTTTTTTATAGTGTGCTATACAAGGTCGTTAGCTTGGTATGAAGAAAAGCTGTACCCTGTTTAGGATGCTTCCTCAATATTCATAATACTCTTCATACACGATCGCCGGTTTTGGAGACTCTAACTTCCTTCAGTATATGACCAATTTTGAAGTCTCGGTCTCCCTCTGTACCTAAATCCTTCCACTTTCGCATTGTATATTTTCTTAACCAGTCGCTCGTGTGGCATTCTTTCCAGATGTTCGCATCATTGGAGCATTCCCTTTTGCATTTTTACACCAATACTCTCTTTCAAACATACTCGCGCTTTCTTACGTCGTCGTTACGAATGCGGTCAATCAGTCTCACTTCACAGATTCTTCTCAGAGATCGTATTTCGACTGCATTGATTTTACTCTCATACTCCATTTTGCATAAGCAACTCTCGCTTCCATTTAATAACGTTGGCACAAGCACTGCATTGTGTAATGCGACCCGTGCCTTCTGGCCGAGGTGATGGCTGTGGAGAAGTTGTCCCTATGCTCCGTTCACTCTATTTCCCGCATTTACTCTTCTCTCATCAGTGGTGTACCTTCCATCCCAACTAAATCTACATCCAAGATATACAAATTCATCCATTTATTCTAGAAAACTTTCTTGTGTTTCTTGTTGTGTAAGGAAAACATATCAAGAAAACCTGCTTCTTTGTGGTCTCTCAGGATTGAAAGCTTGTGAAATTTATCTTAAAAATAAAGGTTTCATTGTTTGGTTTACGTTTTACATTGTAGAAAAAAATGGGTGTACGGTATCTAATTGTTGTAAAAACGCCCTAATATTTTATATTAAATGAGTGAGTGATTTGACTCAAAGAAATAAAACGATTTCCGAAAAAATCGATGTTGATGCCTTAACCAAAATTATGTAGCAGTCTACAATAAATATAGGTTGGACAATATAATATTTTGAAAACCAGGTATTATATTTATAATACTGGTGCAAAGCCAAACTGCGACCCCAGTGCGTAAATATACCGATATAATTTCAGTGTGGATGTTCAACTTATTGGCCCCTAGACAACGGTCCAGTCTTACTGTGTAACTTAGAACACTAAAAGGATAAGCCTCGGGCATGTAAGATAAATATATCGCTGTGTTCAAGATACAAACAGGATTATGTATACCGTATTTCTACATTTAGTATTGAAAAATATATTTTAATTCTAGTTACACGTTCATAGTATAAAAATAAAGACTTATTTCTTAATTTTATCTGGATGTTAGCTCTCGACATGCTCTGCTACTTTAAAGAATAAATTATGTGTGACGATATCAGTATCAGTACCAGTGACTGCGATAGCTTAGCGGTCCAGAGAACTTCTCTGGATTGGATGGGTCGCAGGTTGAAACTCTGATTGCAGTAAAGCTCTCTTTTTCTACTGTCACAGACTTTTTTCTTTACATCAAATATTTTTATTAAAAAATTAACACTTTTATTGTTTTTCTATTAAGTGAAATTTTATAATGCACTATACGGTGCACCATAAAGAATTTATGACAAATCAGATAAAAAAGCTATGAATTGGAACTTTGTTCAAGATCATACTTTTCTACCCTTTTGCTTAGCTGTTATACTAAAGTTATACTCGTATAAATACCGAGTCTTTTGTTTTTTTTTTCAGAAGTAAATATGTTTACGAGAGCAGTTTTGCGGTCACCGTTAACTGGAAAAAGCGTAACTCAGTCTATTTTAGGAAGATGATTTCATGGCCCCGGGATGATAAGAGGCAACAGTCGCCAACGGGCTTTATTAACGGGCAACTCTACGCCAAAGCATGCCATGATAAAATTACTAGTTCTAAACTTCATGTTTTGTTGTATTATTGTCCGTGTGGTGACGGACTAAGAATACAAGTGTCACTACCCCATTCTTTCCCGCGGGTGTCGTATGAGGCGACTAAGGGAGGTAAGCAATTATCATCCATTGCATGACTGGTGGTAGGGCTGGAAAACAAGTGGGAATACCCACTTGGTATCGGTCCCGAGCGGGTTGGTACCACCAACTCCCGTGTGACCGGCCATGAAGCACATCATTGCGTGTTGGCAGTGTGGCGGGAGATAGCCGTTTATTCTTTCATTTCAAATCGGTGAAATGAAATGGTGAGCAGTGGCTTGACAGTACTCTGGATATAGTTGAGTCCATGAGCGACGGTTACCACTTCCCATCAGATGGGCCATGGCTCGTCTGCCACCAAATGCAATAAAAAAATATGTGAGAAGGTTGCAGTGATCACGAAAAACCCGAGCAGAAAGATCTTTCCAGAACTTGCACGAGACAGGTATTTTCAAAAATTGGAACAGCACGTCTTTAAACGAAGTTAAATTGATCAGACTGGTATGTAGGTGCGTCTGCTCAGAGGCGAGTGCAGTACTTCACGATGTGTATATTGCTGTGTGGGGCCGGCTTTAGAATTTTCCCACCGCTCTCCACCCATGGGAGTCGTAAGAGCCGACTGAGGGAATACCGGGGGGAGTGGGCAGCAGCATTCCCTCGAGTATTAACAACATCCACTACGATCGCCAACCCGCCTGCCAAGCGTGGCGATTACGGCACCATACCCCAAATTTGGGGAGGCCTATGTCCAGCAGTGGACGTCGAAAGGCTTATGGATGGATGTATATTGCCTGACACTTTATACAGCACAAATCTTGGCTTGAAGTTCCGTGAAGTTTTGTGCTTAGATATATTTTACTATCAGACTGACTTGTGTCATACTGGCTGTACTGTCACTACTACTATTATATCGCAAAAAGTATATTTAAAAAGATGATTTAATGAGCATTTTGCCTGCGTAACGACTGAACTGTAATTTAATTCTGTATTTAAAAAACAATGGTTAATGTTCTAGATTACAACTTGGCTTTTATCAATACAAACATGATAAATATATTCAAATGCTACATAGACATTGGTCACGGTTTTCTCACCAAGATAATTGTTCGTATAAACTTTTAAATAATATGTTGTTATAAAATTTTAAGACATAATTACACTTCTTATTTTTTTATTTATCAACTATTAGAGTATTCAGATAAGTATATTCTTAACAAATTATAATATTAAGAAACCATCAATATCAATACTTACGATTGATTTCAAATAGCCATTATGAATATACTGATTCAATTTCATGCCGTACGACTTACGCTAGTCACTGGACGTTTGGGTGGAAATAGGTATGACGTTGCATAAATTCATTCATGCAAGCATCTGGTCCTTTGTAGAGCAAAGTGTGTCTAATTTTGTAATAATAATGCAGTTAACATAACAAGATATTTTTTGATCACATTATATTAAAAAAATATTCACTAAAGCTAACAATTATTCAGTACTTAACTTTGTAAACATATTTGCATTAATCATTGATAATTTTGTTTTTAAAAAACAAATTATTTGTGAAAGTGGAAATAGAGATATTTACTGCGAGCAGGATTCGAACCTGCGTCCCTCATAATCTGGGGAAGTGCTCTGGACTGCTATCGCAGCTATAATGGTGACATCCAATCTCCGAATTACATTTGTTTTTTTTATTTTCATATTAATAAACAATTAATGGTTAATTAAGACACCTTTTTTTTCTAAATTGAAGAGAAAGCTTTATTACACTGTAATTCTAATAATATAGATTATAATACTTAGTGATTGACTGTATTTATTTATTCTATTATGCCAATAATCAAAGCATCAATCTGTGATTTAAGAAGCAAATATTTAGAAAAGATCATAATTGAATAAGTGGAAAAAAAAGTGTTTTGGTGATATCTCAAGCTTCATGTAAACCAGTTTTTAAGTATAATCCAAAGCTATCATACAAAAAAAAACATAAAAATCGTTGAGTAAGATTAACATACAAATAGAATAATTCTAAAAATCAAATATATTTAACGTACATACATAGTTCTGTTACAGTTTTATAATAGTACTAGCCTTTGCCAGCGGCTTCGCCGCAGCCAAAAACTAGTTTTTCCGTTATATCTCAGGTTCCCGATATAGTAGCGGGATAAAATGTCTACCAGATCAAAAGTCAAATCAAGGCCTTTTAAATAAAAAAAGTTGCATCAAAATTCATAGGGTAGTTCTTTTAAATAAATTCTACAAAAAATTCTAGCTTAAATAATTTTCTAGTTTTTCGGTTATATCTCAGGTTCCCGATATAGTAGCGGGATAAAATGTATACTAGTTTTTAAGTCTAATCAAGGCCTTTCAAATAAAAAAGTTACATTAAAATCTGTCGAGTAGTTTTTGTGTGATGCGCGAACAAACAAACAGACAAACAGATAAATAGACAAACACAAAAATTAAAAAAAAAATGTTTTGTGTTTAGACACGCCTATATAGCCTATTACAGTAATTTTTTCTCAAATATCTTGAATGTACAGACACAGCTCTGTTACAGTTTTATAATAGTATAAATTTTGCCTTTGCCATTGACTCCGCCGCAGATAATACCGAGTTTTTAGCTTATATCTCAGCTACCCGTTGTAGTGGCGAAATAAAACGTATACCAGTCCTTAAGCCTAATCAAGATTTATCAAATTAATAGGTTCCCTGTCCCATGAATCATATATGAAACATAACAATTAAATTTCTATTGTGTCTACAAACGGACAGGGAATGGTTTAAAATAAACAAACAGACGAAAGATCTAATATATATGTTTATCTTCAGAGGCTAAATAGCCTATTTATGTACAGTATTTTTTCTCAAATATCATAGATGTAAGAGACATAGCTCAGTTATGGCTTTATAAAGTATAGATATATGATAATTGTATCGAAATCACGCGTTATTATTAATATTAAGAAAATTCATTCAGATTCAAGCCAACTGTGTCTTTTAAAAGTAATGAAAAATTCAATAACGATGGAAAGGTGCCGTCTTTTATCAGACACGCCGTAGTCCCAACACATTTTAGGAGAATCTTTACTCGTGGACAACTCACCCCTGATTATGTTAGGTTATTGAACTACGCATTGCATATCAGGGGTGGATAATAGATATGATCGATACATTTATTTATTTACATAGTTAATCTCTGCAAATTTCATTTATCTTAACTTTATTTATAAAATTAAAGATAATTAAAAATAACAAATGACTATCGAAAAAAATATTGAAGTACCTACTATCCAATTACAAAATCAATCATTGTAGTTTATAAATAGTGTAAAGATTTATTACCATACTAGCCTATGCTCACTACTCCGCCGCAACAAAAAGCTAGTTTTTAGTATATATCTTAGGTTCCCGAAATAATATCGAAACAAAACGTATATCAGTTTTTAATTCTAATGCAAAGCTATCAAACAAAAGCAATTTCATCAAAATCCATTTAGTAGTTTTTACGTGATGCCTGAACAGATAAACAGACAAAAAATCCAAAAATAAAAAGTTGTTTTGTGTTTGGAGACGTTTAAACTCGATTACATTTATTGTTTCTCATATCTTATATATCCCTGTATAGACATAGCACTGTTACAGCTTTATCTATACTATTATAAAACTGTAACAGAGCTGTGTCTGTATGTTTAAGATATTTGAGAAAAAAGACTGTATTAGGCTATATAGGCGTGTCTAAACACAAAACGATTTTTTTTAGAATTTTTGTCAGTCTGTTTATCTGTTTGTTTGTTCGCGCATCACGCAAAAACTATTGAACGGATTTTGATGCAATTTTATTTATTTGAAAGGCCTTGATTAGACTTAAAAACTGGTATACTTTTTATCCCGCTACTATATCGGGAACCTAAGCTATAACCGAAAAACTAGAAAATTATTTAAACTAGATTTTTTTTTAGAATTTATTTAAAACAACTACTAGATGGATTTTGATGCAACTTTTTTTATTTGAAAGGCCTTGATTTGCCTTAAAAACTGGTAGACATTTTATCTCGCTACTATATCGGGAACCTGAGATATAACCGAAAAACTAGCTTTTGGCTGCGGCGAAGCCGCTGGCAAAGGCTAGTAATACGTATAAACATAAAACAATATTCCCACGTATCGTACCACCTTCTTACTAGAATTGACTGTGATATCAAAAGAAACACCTGTCTATGTTGTTAACAATTGCTGAATAACCACTGAGTATATGTGACATGTGGTAACCACTTCTCATGGGCTAGCAATACTATAGACAAGTTACTACCTCACTAAGAGCCACTGATGCTAAAATATTATAATGATTACATATAAACATGTCCTTTCGTTTCACATCTCTGTCACTTTACTGTCTCGATCTTTCCGATAAACACGAGTCACAATATTTTGACAGGCTATCGATGTATCGCTTTGACAAATAGTTATAACTTTTTTAGTTTTCTGTTTCGCGTGACACCCTTTGATACAAGTGAGAGTGTTGAATTGGTACATGATGGAATGATACTGCGTAGCTTTATACATATTATATAAATTTGATGGAACAAAAAAGTTCTTAAGACTTTCAACTAACTTACTATTTATCAGATTTCATCCAAATCTGTTCAGTCGTTAAGTCGTGATTTACCTTCGATCAATAAAGTGATTCACAAATAAACAATCACACATCTGCATAAATGTTTGCGTTTATAATATTAGTAAGATTTACAAAAAAAAAATAAGTAAGAAAGCACTAGTATCTTACTTAAGTCACTGTCGGATAAGTCGAGATAGCATCTAAAATTCCTTTTATCTTTTTCACACCACATATCAACGACCAAGTAATTCGGCATTTTTCGTTCAGTTTCGTAGGGCACTAGAGTGGGTGGGCTATCAAATTGTCTCTGATCCTTTAAATATAAAGGCGAAGGAGAAAGATCTGTGGTATTGGTCACTGCAGGCATAGAATAGTCATTGCTTAGCAATCACATTTAAACAAAGAAAGGGAAAAGCTCTTGTCGCTTGAAAAAAATGCAGTGGAGATGAGAGATTTACGAAGTAGTATGTGTGGTGTGACTTTTAAAAATAGAGCAAGAAGCAGCCTAGTAGGAGAACGGTGTGCTGTAAATGAAGATAAAGTTTTAAATATTAAGAATGGAATGTTAAGATAGTTTGGGCACTTGGAGAGGATGGATGATAGATATTACATTGCGAGTGTGAATGGTGCAGCTGGCAGGGGAAAACCTCGTCAAGCGTTCTCTGACCAAATTGGAGATGTTCTCGAGAAAGGAGGTCAGGAGTACCTTTAATAAAAGTGCATGCATGAATAATGTATTGCGAGTGAAAGAGGCAAAAGACGCGAGCAAAGATCATGGCAAATAAAAATTGTGGCATCGGAAACAGACGTATGTCTATGTATGTAAGTAAATAGTTTCTATTTTTTTATTTCTAGACGTTAGTTACGCAAAACATGTCTGAAGAAATTTCATACACACTTTTTTTAAGAAAACACTGTACTATGTAATAATCCTATAAAACAACTTGTTGTTCTCGTTACAGTCGTTAACTATTACATCTTACATATGATATAATTTTGTAAACATAAATGACAACTCTACCCTAGCTTCTGTTCCCTAAAACTGTACGTTAAGGAAAGGGCTCGGACTCTCAGGGAACATTATTGATTTCCATTATACCCCGCACAGTCGCTTGTCATCTTAAAGACGTGTCGCACATTCACATACATTTTATGTCAGTACTATGAAGGTACGTATACGTATTTGTTATACAATATAGGGGTGAAATGGATAAAGTAAGCTATAATAGCGTTGTTGAGTGAGAAAATGTTGATGTTGTTTTTACGTAGATAAAAATTATGGCTTAGCGCTTCCCTGGATTGGAAGAGATGCAGGTTTGATCTCGCTCGCAGTAAAATTCTCTTTTTCCAAATTTTCTCATAATTTGTTCGTTAAAGTAGCTAGCCATGTCAAGTGCTAAAATACAGATCACAATATTATAACATCATTTGGCTCATAAATAAACGTATAGTCATAAATAATCGCAGTAATTTTCTATTTTTCCGGGAAAAATATATCCTTGCCCATACTATGGGCTATAAGTGTGTGGGCCAAATTTCGTGACGATCGGTAAAGTAGTTACGCTGTCAAAATGTAACAAGTGAATGTTTATATTCACTTTTTTCATAACAGCAAGCAAGCAAGAAAAGGTGATTTATTTGACCTTTTACGCTATTAATTGGATAGATGAAAAATTTGTTCGAGGCTAAGACTCACATAAGATTGACTTTCTCTTTAGCTCAATGGGGTAGCGTTAATTCCTCACCTCAAAAGTACAAACTTTACTGAGTGATGTTTTACAAACCCCTTGAATTTAGTAACTATCGTAAAATGAAACAGCACCATGCCATTTACACATTACCAGCATCCCAATGTAAGTCATTCTTAGTAACGTATCCCTCAGCATAACATTAAACTTGAATAAGTTTACCATAACCTGTTTACCTTTAACCTGTGTGTATTTTACCCTTTAAGCCACTTTTAAATGTTTGCCAACTGGGGAAACCCTTGGTTGCGCCAACGACTCAATGAGTAGAATTACTAGTTTAATGTTAACATTATTTTTTTCATAGATCTTTGGCCATGGTTTTTAATTTAGATTAAAAATAAAACAATTTGGCATAATTTTTGGACAACTTCACAGGTTTTTGTGTTGCGTGTATGTAATTTATTGTCGAATGAGAAGTATAAATCTGGAGCTAGAGCCTTGCTTATACCAAGCATGAATGGGCTGGCTCGATCAGGGAAGTATTTATTTATTATATACTTTATTGTACACCATTATTAAAGTAGACAAAGAAGTACAGAAACAAATATCTTATATTATGTGGTACAATGGGTGGCCTTATTACTGAAAGTAATGTCTACCAGGCAACCTTTGGATGGAGACGATTGAGAGAGAGAGGTAGTAATTGGTGTAACATACCTACATATATAGATATTAAATACATATATACATACAAAATACACTACATACAAATATTTTAAATATCTACATACATATAGCCATAACAATGTACGTATTATATTACAATACATCAAAATAACACAAATACGATAATAAAAAAATACAATTAATGATAATTTTAAAGGAATAGAACTTACTCATTCAGATAATGATTTTTAAGTAATAATTTAAATTTGGATATAGTCTCTGTCCGTCTTATTTCAACCGGTAGGGCATTCCATAGGCTTATGGCTGTGACTGTAAAGGATTTGCCGAAGAAATTTGTGAAATGCAGTGGCATTTTTAACTTCATATTTTGCGATGACCTTAAGCGCTTACTATGTGTGTCATGGAGGAATTCAAAACGACTTTTGAGATAGGAAGGAGTTGAAGGGTTAAACATTATATAGTAATGAGAGAATATGAGTGTTCCGGCGATGTCGTATTGGTAACCACTTAAGCTGTGTTCGAAATTGAGAAACATGGTCATACTTGCGTAGAGCAAATATGAATCTTATGCAGAAATTTTGGAGGTGCTCAAGTTTATCCAATTGGTTTTTGGCGAGATCTGGATAGATCTGGATAGCTGGCGTCTGCGTAGTCAAGGATAGGAAGAAGTAAAGAAGTTGCAAGCGTAATTTTGGTAGAATTAGGGAGAAAATTGCGCAACCGTTTCAGAGAACCTGCATAAGCAAACATCTTGCGACTAACTTCTTAAATTTGTGCTCCCAAGTAAAATTTGAATCGATTATTAAGCCTAAATTTTTTACTCTGTGGCTAATAGGAATAGTGACACCTTTAAAATCGACCAGAGGCAACTGTGTCCAATCAATTCTTGCGATCAGTCTAGAACTACCTACAATAGTCACTTGTGTCTTAGACGGATTAACAGTCAGACCATAACATTTACTCCATTCACTAATTTTATTGAGCTCGTCATTAAGTGACTTCATAGTTTCTGACACTCGTGATAATGGAGTTTGCAAATAAATTTGAAGGTCGTCTGCATAAAGATGGTAGGAAGAAGACAGGTTATTAGAGATGGAATTAATAAAAATTGCGAAAAGTAGAGGGGAACGCCACCCTGGGGCACACCGACTGACGTATTACACCAGGAGGAATAAGTATTTTCAATGCGAATACATTGTCGGCGGCCAGACAGGTAACTGCGAAACCAATCTATTACCGTTGGAGATATGTTAAGAGAGCCAAGTAGAGAGAGTAATATCTCAGAATCTACCATATTGAATGCATTGCTGAAGTCTAGCAGAGCTAGTACAAGTCAGCTTACCACACTCCATACCGGATCTAATGTCCGTAATATTGATTAGGGCTGTGGTGGTACTATGACCGGGACGGAATCCGGATTGTAATGGGTTAAGGAGATTATTTTTGGTAAGTAGTACTTAATTAACTGTGGACGAGACGTTCAAGGACTTTGGAGATGAAAGGCAATATAGATATGGGATGATAATCGGAAAACGCTGTGGGATTATGCTTTTTTGACAAAGGAGTGATTTAATCATCTTTCCACATAGATGGAAAGACCCCGCTGGATTGAGAAAAATTCAGGACGTGACGGATGATGGGAAGGATTTCATCGACAATAGGAAGGATCATATTACGGCTGACACAGTCGGATCCAACTGCATTGGAGGTGATCGACATTATGCTCTTCTTAACACCACAAGCAGTAAAAAGATTAAAAACAAACGGTGGGAAACTGGGAGTAGGAAATGATGAAAGACGATTAATTGTATCAGTTTTGGTAGTCCTATCAAAGTTGGACGAAGCAAAGAAATGTAGGTTAAGTAAATCAATATTGATGTCACTAGGATTTATTTCTAGTCTTGATTTTCCAACTCCCAATGTTTTGAGAAATTTCCAGACTTTTGCCGATTCTCCGTTTTGAACCGAGTTATGAATATGCTGGCGTTGAGCATCCCTACACACCTTATTGCAGTTATTTCTAATGGCAAAGTACTTCTTTAAATTTGACTCAATAGGCTTAATTTTGTATGTAAATTTAGCTGCAGCCTTTTGCGAAATCAAGTGTTTGATGCTAGTAGTGAGCCATGGTGCAGGCGGATGTTTAATTTTGACTGGACGGATCGGTGCATGTTTGTCATAAAGTTTAACGAGATTATCTGTAAATATTTTTATTTTGTCATCTATCGATCTCGAACTAATAAGCGCAGTCCAGTCGATACCGTTTGCATCTTCACGCAGATTTTTGTCACAAAAATTACGCTGCATTAGGACCTTAGGTTTAGACTTGGGTGGCCGAAGCTTATAAGAAAGAAAGAGTAAATCATGGTAGGAGAACGCATCAGCTGGGCATTGGCCATACCTAGTGACGCGCTCTCTTGAAGATACCATCATTAGATCAAATAGAGAAGGGTTAGAGTTAGGAAAGTGATGTGTGGCATTAAGAGGAAGAATAGACAGGTTACAGGATTCAGTTACAGAAAAGAGTGATTTGGAACGGGAATCATTTTTTAATAGGCAGGTGTTAAAATCGCCCATTATTATAGAGTGACTGTAAGACGGCAATAGATCTACCAGTAAGGTTTCGAAAGAGGAGAAGAAATCTATACGTAAAGAGGGACAATAATATACGCCGAGTAGGAGTTTGGTATAATTGAGTTCAAGCTCAATAAATAGGTGCTCGCCAGTGTTCGTGGGCGGAGGTTGCGGAGATTGGTGACACACACCAAATTTTTGACGCGCTGTCATAAATATCTCATGACGCTGTTTGGTCAAAAATTCTGATACCGTGATTCCCGAGCCTTTAAATTTTGTTTTGGCACGCCATAGGCTATCTCTGATAGCAATTGAATGTAATTTTATTACTATAGGCCTTGGCTTAATATCAGATGCAGATCGCCCCATTCTGTGACAGCGTCTGATGGCAACAGTTGAAAAGTCAGGAAATTTGAGATGCTGTTGTACAACTTTGACTACTATGGCTGAAGAGTCTTCCTTATCTTCCTCGGATATGCCATGCAGCAACAACATATTTCTACGGCTCCTCATCTCTATTGAATCAACACTACGTGCAATCAAGTCAAGTTGTTGCTGGAATTGTGTCATCAGCTCCATAACAAGCGTCTTAAAGGAGTTATAATCTGCTGACAAACTCACCATGGAAATACTTTCTTGTGCTTTAGGTAGTTCTGTCTCGAAGCTAGCCATCCGTTTATGGAACATATCACTTAAATTGCTCAGTGAAATCTGTAGTGACTCCATGATAGTTGCTGGTATAGTTTTGAAAACAGTTCAATATGCAAGTAGTTATTTTAATAGAGGAGATAATAACACTCTGGCAGGTATTAAGCCTTGGTTAAGTTATTGTAACATAGGATAATCATTTAATTACTATTTAGTATTTTAATTTCAAATTTAATTACAGAGCCAAAATGTTGCTTGTTAACTCCAAAACTACCCACAGAAGAAAATAAGTACCACCCTCTTACAAAAGATCGGCGTGTAAAAACGGTAGGTACCGTTAAGAGTACCTACCCTTGTAGAGGCTCGCCCTATCCTCTCCTTATTATCCTTCCTATCCTCTCCTTAGCGTGCTCCAGGCCCAGCTCGGGGCACAAGCCGTGTGCCAGCGTGTCCACGCAGTATCCTACCTTTCCTACCTATTGGAGATGGTGACGCGTAAATGATGTCTCTAGTGTTGCTACCGTCTATAGGCTACAGTAACCGTTTACCAGGTTTATCAGATGAGCCTTATGCTTGTTTGCCACACACGAAGTCCTTAAAAAAGGAGAAGCTCTTAGAATCAAAGGTTAAATGGTGCCACTAACTAAACTGGCTTGAAAGTCAAAATATCCAAATACATATTAAACAATTTAATATCACTTGATGAATATTTGATGAAGTGACAATGAATGAAAAATAAATGAAAACGAAGAAAATGAAAGAACGATCCATTTAGATGTTATCTGATCAACGACAGAATGGAATGAATTCCCCACCGCTGAATGATTTGTTTTCTTTGAGAAAGAGGAAAAGGGTGACAAAGATTTATTTAAGAGTTAATTAAGTATAAGAAGCTAAATAGGCTTTCAATATTTTAATTATGCGTACTTACATAAAAACTAGTTTATCTGAGCTGTTAGTTTTTTCCAAATATATTTAAACGTTTATAAACTATTTTCCCGACGCCCGCTTTACATGGAGTAACCAGTGGGTCTAGCCAAGTTGCATTCTATGATCGCTAACGCTAATAGAAAACTATTAAAATGTATGGAAATTTGACATCACTAACGTTAAGTCACGTGACTTAGCGTTATAGGCTCTTTATCTATGGTTAAAAGATATCAAATTCCCATACATTTAAATAGTTTTCTATTAGCCTTAGCGATCATAGAATGCAACTTGGCTAGGCCCAAAGTTCTAAACTGGGCTCTATTTATCGGTAATTTATCTCATTTAAATCCAATATTTAGACAGATCAACAATAAAATCTATGTTTTTGTTGTATTTACGTTTTACCTTTCCTTCAATGGCATAGGTCCAATGTAGAATTTATAAATACATCGGGTTTTACTATTATTTATTATATTATACCAGTAGTAAGCCTAGCGGTAAAACCAAGGACTGCAAAGACAGTGATATCGAGTTTGATCCCGACTCCAAGTTTCAGGCCTCGTGCAGCATACCCCTCTAATTTTATCAGAATTTTGTGTGCATAATGTTTACAAATTAACACCACTCGGTGAAGGAAAACATCGTGAGCCAAACCTGCATGCCAGAGAGAGATTTTCTTGACGACTTGGGAGGTCAGCCAACCGGCATGGGGCCAGCGTGATGGACTATGTCCTAATGCCTTTCACCATGAGAAGAGACCCGTACCCAATAGCAGCACAGAAAAAGGGTTGAAAAATGTAGATACCTAGTGAAGTTAGCTATTCCTACGACTGATAATAGGCAAGAGCACTACCAATGACAATATAATAAACGTAAAAGTTAATGAAGATTACAAACATCTTCATAAACTTTGTTAGGATGTTTATCTGACAATTATATCTAATGGCTGAATAGATTTGGATGAAATATTATATTATTAATAAATATTGGCTTATAGCCGAAACAAAAAGTATTTATTATAACCATTTTTATTTTTTATATTTTGAAACGCAACCAATTTTTTAAATATGCGGTCTGCTTATTTATAAACATTGCTATTACCTAATTGTCGCTTTTTACGTAATTATTTTGTCGTATTTGTTACAAATAAATAAAGCATCAAATGTTGTATTTATGCGCTAAAATGAGTATACATTTTCAAACCAATTAGTTACACATCTTAAACGACTAATAGTTTTCATAATACCTACATAAATGTACTAATATTTAGACAACGCAAACTCTATATAAATAGTAACACAATCTAGCACTCAACTCTAGGGCACTCAAGTTGTATAACTAGTTAAGATTTAATTAAACGTCTACAGAATGCATGCAAACCTATGCTGTTGTATGTAACTGTTATATATACGGCTCTAGTAATAATATCTTAATCTAGTTTATATTGTCTTTATAATACACGTCTCTCTAAAAACAATCACAGGAAAAGTACCACAGTATCAACAAATAAAATTAAAGTGTCTGTTTTGTATAAGCTTTTACCAATTACCTGTGAAAGTATATAGATTAACTTTAACAAAATATATTTTTTTAATTTTTCTGTCGGTTTATTTGAATGGAGATTATGCGGAATAATCCGAGGAACGGCTGGACTTTAGAAGGGACTGGATAGCTAATGCTATAAAAAGTAAGCCATGCTAGTTTTATTTTGGAATAATAATTAGGGTTCCGCACAAAAGAAAGAAAATAACGCGTGGACGAACTCGCGGGTTATACCTAGTGTTTTAATATTTTACTTCTTGAATTCATAAGAAACTTGATTGTGATATCGTATGTAATCTATAAAGTTGTAACAGGGCTATGTCTGTATATTTAAGATATTTGAGATAAAATACTGTATTAGGCAGCCGTCACTGAACTGAAATGAAAAACTTCCTGTAAACTAAATTAATTTTAAGAATATTTTTCTCCCGACAGCGAGTTTTTATGGTATAAATATTCACGGACATTTCACACAACGTCCTCGTCGCAAACTAAGCTTAACGCTTGTGCTATGGGTACCAGATTACGGATATAATAAATATATTACTTTTTTTTGTAAATACATACATATAATAGATAGAAAACACCCAGACGCAGTACAAATATCTATGTTCATCACAAAAATAATTGTTCTGAGTGGGAATCGAGCCCACGACCTCGTGCCGGCTACGACTACGCCACGAGGCCCGTATATAAAGTATTTAAACGTTGAATTTTTACGATACCTAGTGCCTCGATTAGTCCTGTAATTTACAGCGAAATGAATAAATGTGGAATTTGGAATAAGTTTATATTCATATTTCAAATCTGAAGTCGTTTTTATACAAATTCGAATTGCAACTTTGAAAACCAAGTTAAATTTCAACTTTGTTTGCACATTTTTATGTCGCAGCTAGCCGATAAGTTGAACGTATGCCTGGGGCTATCGAGGGGACACTGGAATATCTTCATGTGAGCCCTTAAGAGCACTTCAAAGTGATATCTAGAGACTGCTATAATAAAAGTAGATAGTAATTCTGTTTTGAATTCGAGATATAGAACATTTTATTTCTGCCTCAGGATTTGTGTAACTTCGAGATTGCATTGTGTAGCAGCTTTAAATATTCCCTCTACTACTCATTGGTTATCGCTTATAATCAGGTGTATATATTTCATAAATTAATATTGGCTAAGGAGGTAAATAACTTTTTACTACATAGAATTAATATAGTATTCATATAAGGTAAATTACTAAGTTATTTGAATTTTTCATAAAAAGTAAAATTTTCAGTAGCAGCCTGGAGTTGGGAAATGTGCCCGGTAGACAGCAGTAGGCTTGCCCCCTATTACGTGGGACTTAAACATAGCTGTCGAATTGTGGGTGTGTAATACACCTCATAGCATCACGCCTGTAATAAAAACATAGCATAATATTTTTTTTACTAAGTTATTCGGAAATGCTAGGTGCATAGTAGATATTTGGTTATTTATGACTTTAAGAAGGCTTATTAAATTATGATCATGAACGGACGCAAACAAGATTGCACCGCAAAGTTAATGAAGGTACTACATTTTTAAACATTACACAAAAATCTATTGCCGCCACTAAAATAACGTATAAAAAGTACCTGATGTCAGAATTACTAAAGCTCTACAGATTTATTATGCTTGAGAAGTAGTCACTACATAGGTAAAACGTACGCCCCATGAAAATTATGACCTCTCACAAAATATTACCGCTGAAATTTCCTTTCTTTTCACCCATAACTTTTACACTCATTGCAATACACATTTCCCGGCATAAATATACGAAAGGAAAATCATATTTTATAGGCATTGTCCACACTAAGCGAAGAGCACTCGGAAATGCCAAGTCATCCCAAACCTCACATAAACACTTTTGTGAGAAATCGTCGTGATCTAATACTGGTAATAAAGATAGATTAATAGCGTTCCTGTGAGATCTTATAGTTGAAAATTTAGCGAGTATTTGAGATATACTATTGTTAAGTAGATATTAATTAATTGTATGTACCTAGCACTTTTACAATTCGAACTGTAGTTTTATTAATTACCTATTACATATAAGCATGCTAGGACCAATTTTGGGTATTGTAATCTTTGGGATCAATCAAGTTAATGTTAAAGAACAAATTAATTGTGAAAGTGCCGGGCCACCTACCGGACTCATTTACATACATTATTCCAATTTAGTAAGTTTAATGTTGCAATTAAAATTCATTCTATTTGATGGTATGATTTTTTAAATATTTTTGATCTTTATTTTAGCCACGGAGTACGGTGATTTTAGCACTTGACATACTCAGCTACTTTAAAGAACAAATTATACGTGAAAGTTGAAAAAGAGAGCTTCACTTTGAGCAGTATTCGAACCTGCATCCCTTCCAATCCGGGGAAGTGCTCTAGACCGCTAAGCCATCGCAGTCCCCGACGGTGACTCCCAATCTCCACTTCATAATTGCATTTAGATGTCTTTACGACGGTTGTATTATAGCTAAAATTTTGTTCTAAAATAATATAATACATGATCAGATTTCATAACACGTCTTTAAAGTAAATTTTTACTGTTTACATTCTACCCAAACCAATTTCTTTTTGTGCCCATTACTATTGATGCGATCTACTCACAGGAATCTTGACTTATTCTTTTAGAGTAAGTGTGCTCTTCACTTGACAGGACAGAGATTTATCGCTACCTTTTTATACTGTAAAGGTTAGGTTTAATATATATACCTGTTTATCTGTATCAACTATCGTAAATAACAAGTGTTTTCGATCTATACACAAATAATCATGACAATTTATATCCAACTAGCTTCTGATTGCTACTTCGTCTTCGTGAACTTTGAAATATAAATCTCTGGGACCCGTATAGGGATAGAAAAAAAACTATATCTCTATCTTTAGATATAAAAAAATTGGGAGGTATATTTAATTTCTTTGGTGTAAAAAATTTTCTAAAAATTTTCTATACATTCTATATATATTTTCTATCATAGATCAAAATCCGTTTGTTCGTTTAGGAGTATTGGTAGACAAATATCCAAACATCTAATATTTATCTTCACATCTTTTCAAGTTTAATTATATTTAAAAATAAAGACGGTACTATTAAAAAAAAATCTTCAGACGTGAAAAAATGGTTACCTGAATCTCAATCAAAATAAATTGGTTCCATAAAGGGAATCAAGACGAATTGCACCATCCAATTTCAGGTATGCTCCCAAATTTGGTTTATACCGTTGTCGCTGTAACAAATATACCGACATGTAGGTTTTTTACGAAAGAAAGGGTAGTAAATAATTTGTTCGTGTGACATCTTGGTACTTCCCTTTCCTTGTAGGGACTAAAATGGCGAGTGAATTGCGCGAACTGTAAACCAAAAAGACATTGAAATAAAAATATCGCACCTATCGTCTTGTTAAATTTTACGTATGGTTAGGGTTTATAGGATATAATAATTGAAAAATTAAACAAATCTATGGCGATTAGCATGCCATTATATACAAGTGATAAATAAATATATAAAACTATTACAACAAAAATTATTAGTAAATAAACAAAATTATGTTATCAATGAATTATTAAAATAAATCACAACTGGTTTTATCAATGTAATCAGAATTTTATTATGAAAGCTCTCGTTCTTAGGTTATATCTCAGGTTCCCGATATAGTATCGGAATAAAATACCAGTTTAAGTCGAATCAAGAGCTATAAAATAAAAAAGATGCATCAAAATCCATTTGTTAGTAGTCTTTGCGTGATGCGCGAACGAACAAACAGACAAAAAATCTAAAAAAAGTTGTTTTCTGTTTAGACACGCATATACAGCCTAACACAGTAATTTTTCTCAAATATCTTAAATGTACAGACACATATAGATGATTTTATTATATATTTTAGCATTTGACATGCTTTTCTTTCACTTTGTGTTTAATTTACAGACACAGCTCTGTTATAGCTTTATAATAGTATAGACTAGCCCTTGTCTCTGCCGCAGACAAAAGCTGGTTTTTAGGTTAAGTATATCTCAGTTTTTAAGTCTCATGAAAAGCTATCAAACAAAAATGTTTCATCAAAATCTGTTCAGCATTTTTGGATGCATAAACAGACAAACCGACAAACAAACATACACAAAATTTCTGAAAAAAAACGGAGAGTAGGCGCCTAAATAGCCTAATTGAATTATTTTCTTAAGTGTTCTAATACACTTGAGAAAATAAATGTTCAGACTCAGCTCAGTTACAGCTTTATAATACTATACTTCTGTTTCCTCCATTGACCTTAACAGTTTAAATATAGATTTAAAAAAATATCCAATTCTAAGCGCATAACAGAAATGGATTTATAAAGATACCTTTAGATTTCTTTTGAAAACGACAAACAAAGCAGGAATAATAATTTAGATCCTTTTTGTGAAGCGTCAATTTTCGTCGTTAGTACTCGTATTATTGGAAAAGAGATATTTCCTTTCTTGTACAAAAACTTGATCGTATAAAATTGTCGTTACTTTGTTTCAAAAGTTCGGCTTTGACAATCACATTTAATGTGCCTGCGGAGGAAAAAAAACGAAAAGGTATTTTCTTATGTCTCATTGAAGAAATATAACGTAAGTTGCGCAAACACCCATGACAAGTCCTATTTCATAATTATGATGGCAGTCACTATCTCGTTTTTCGTTATCATTGCAATTTAATTACCACTATCTTTTTTTTTTTGTGAAGATGGGAATAAATGTACCAATCGCACACTCTATCGTTCAGTTCAACGAACAAGATACCGTGGGGCCCTTTTCCACTAAATAAACCCGCCGAGTGCTGTCCCGCCTGCATGGGTGGGTTCTTGATAAAACTTTTAGATGGATCTAAGCGTACGTATCTTTTGTCTTTGATCAAATTTCATTAGACATTGTCAGAATAGGACTATTGCTATATTTATTTATCAATAAGAGTGATTTTGAAAAATGGTAAAATAAAAAAACCAAATCAACCATCATGTTAAGTAAACGCATTTCAATTAAAAACATAACTTTGCAACCGAAGAGAATGAGAAAATAATAAAAAATGCAACAGCGCGATATAAAAACAGATGCAATGGAATTAAAACTCCGGATGAATAGGACCAATAACATGGGAAATAGACGTAGTAATAAAAGAGTTGCGTGCATATGTTGCATGAACTATGTTCCGCGTTTTGTTGGTAGTTAGAGCAAAGATTTAAAGGACTCGTTTTGTTGTTGTAACGTGAGAGTACTAGTAATGTATACAGTGTTGGTCGTGAGGACAAATGTGATGAGGAGATTGGGATGATCGAAAGATCGGTACGATAGCTCAGTGGCTTAGAGCACTTCCCCGGATTGGAAAAGACGCGGGTTCGATTCCCGCTCGTACTAAAAATCTCTTTTTCCTTATTCACAAATAATTTGTACTTAAAAAGTAGCGGAGCAAGTCAAATGCTAAAAAATATAAATCAAAAATTTGTACCATTAATTATAATTCTGTTGTTAATTTTATTTACTTGGTATATTAGAAAGCTGTTTTTTGTTTGTGCATTTCATTTGAACATTTTATTTTCATTTTCTAATAAGCCTTTCTAGGTTTCGAAATATCATGAGTTAATGTAACCAAACAATAAATATTTTCATCATACTGTCCTGAAACTAGGCACAAATTTTCTCAAAGAAATAATCAAGCCTACGGCTATCGATATAATTGAGGTTAACACGATCGTAGTACTACCTTTTTTTTGTTAAGGCGGGAAAATATGTTCCTAAACGCAAACCCCTTCGGTGGGGGTAAGGAACAGGGTAGTGTGGGGCCTTCACCCACTAAAGAAACCCGCCGTGTGCCATCTCTCCGCCTTTATTGGCGAGCCACTGGAACTATGTTACATTCCTTCGGTGGTATCGGTAGTACTACCTAACAAGTCCAAATGTGAATCTAAACCCTCCGGGAATACACTCAAACGCACGAATACTCATTAAAATCAGTCTAGCCATTTAGAAGACTAACACACGTACAGAACAATACGTAAAGATTTTGTGACATTAATTTAAGCTTCGCTAAATATAAAACACAAAATCATTTGCACCTTTATATAATTTCATTACATTTATTAAAATCGTCGTTAAATACTCTCGTATCATCATTATATATCTTCATGTTTTACCTAATTACCACAAAACAAAAAGAATTGTCAACATAAGTTTCAATACAAGAGTGAAATGAGCATGTTTGTTTTGTTCTGGTAAACTAGTGTAATTAAAAACAAATATGCGATGCTATACAACATTTTGTGTGCCAGCGGAAAATGGGTTTGAGTTCGTACGAGTTCAAATTAAACACGAATAGACAATAAAAAAAAATTAACTTACAACGCTTATATTTCACCAACGTCAATATCACCCTGTTACCAAATAATATCACTTTTCTGTATGTGTATAAGTTTATTTTGTTGCCATTTGCTCTCGAATTTATTTTAGTTTCACTTTAATAGTTTCATATTCCAAGCATGCTTACTTTTATCATTTACACAGAGAAAATATATATAATAAGCCATACGTTTTTATTGAGGCGGGAAATACTGTACCTAACCGCATACCACATCGTTCGGGACAACGAACGTGTACCGTCTCTCCGCCTGGAGCACTGGAACTGTGTGACATTACTTCAGTGGTCCGCCCCCAGCTTACCCTTTCAGGTCCCCTCTACCCCCTCGCCACGTCTATCTATCTATTTGCCTGTCTGTCTAGCAGGCTGAATGAATTTTCTTCTTTTCTTATTTTTATCAATTTATGTAATTCACGAGGAATTTTAAAATGTATAATTCATAAAATTTTACTTGACGTAATTATTCATGAAAGTGGAAAAAGATAAATTTAATACTATCCATCCATCAGCCTTTCAACGTCCACTGCTGCACATAGGCCTCCCCAAGAGAACGCCACAACGAGCGGTTCCGTCATGGGGTATAATGCCATAATCGCCACGCTTGGCAGGCGGGTTGGTGATCGCAGTGGATGTTGTTAATACTCGAAGGAGTGCTACCACTCCTCCGGTATTTCCTCAGTCGGCACTTACGACTCCCGTGGGTAGAGATGGGTGGGACAATTTTAAAGCCGTCCCCACACGGCCAAATTTAATACTATAACCCTGCTGATTTATACCTGCGTCCCTATCCTGCTCTTAGTAATATCTCTTTTTCCACCTTCACAAAAAACTAGACGTCGTGGGACGTCTACCAGATCTCTCTTTCAAATGTTAAAAATGCAAATCGCAAGACCATGGTTTTATATAAATTTGTTAAAGTGTGACGATTTATTTTTTCGCGCTGCGTATATTATAAGAAAACAACTGACTTACGTGGCCCAACCGCGGGTAAAACTTTTTAGACCCACACAAGCGTATAATGATAATGACTGTATTAAAATTTTATCTACATTTAAAAAGAATCATTATCCTGTCTATGTAAAAATAAAAGTCGTAAAAGTAAATTAATCAGCTTCTGCTTAGATTATGTGTTTAGATTAGTCTACTCCAATTGCGTTGAGAAGAAACAGTTTCCTGTTTTAGGTGACGTCAGCATACCACGCAAATTGTTAATGTTGTAACCAGTGCGTTTTATTACACTAAGGGTGCATGATAATGGAAGGTTTGACACAGATTGGATTAAGTTAGCTTAGGGAAGATGGGAGAAGAAAACTTGTGTAAATGCTTGTTTATAATCTACCTATATATAGAAAAATGTTATACTATTTTGGCCTTGTGAAAGCGGAAAAAGAGAGCTTTTACAAAAATTGTGTTCTTCAAAGTAGATGTTATACTAGTTTGCTTGCTTTGTTAAGCATATAAGACTGTTGATGTTATGGTGGATATAATATATTTTTGAAAATACTACCCATGTTTTGTACTACTAGCTGCGAGAGTATGTTGTGAGATCTCACTTTTGAATATATAACCAAACACCCCAACTAACGAAATATAGCGTAGTCTATAGATGCTAATTCCAGAGGCATTATGCATGCTTTGATAATAAATGAGAAAAGGGATTGGTGATAAAGAGGAGATAAGAAAGAGTTTTTAGCACTCTTGAAATCACATAGAAGTATGTGAAACTTCTATTTTATGGTTGTAGCGGTGCTTTAGTAAGCTTTACTCTGTGATCTGTTAAATTTAGTTATTACATCCTCCATTGACTGTAAAGCTGACTGTTGGCGGCTATAATGCTACGCAACCAAATTACAAAGAAGTTGTAGTCAACTCTTATACTACAGTCTCAAATTCTAATGTGGTTGTACACAACTGTAGCAATACAACCATTAGGCTAAGCGTATTCTGAGACGCAGGTAACGCAGGTCCACGCAGCGCAGGACAGAGCACATCCTTAAGCTGTTAGGTTGCGGTACAGGCACGTTTAGCAGGACAGAAATATGTCTACATTGCACTGCATCTGCATCGCCTGCGTTTCAGCATACGCTTAGCTTATTTTTTTTGAAGTGAAAGCTTCTTTTAGCGCGTTACACATATTTTTAGATGAGATAAAATCTCTGGACTCGCGACACCGTTACGAGACGCAGGTACTCGCGACTCCGTTACGACATGCAGCTATAGTGTGTGCATTGGAAATTAAATTTGATACACTTCCCCATTTCCGATTGAACTGAAATTTTACACCGATATGTATATCGCGTGAAAATGCAATAATATGATGACATGGAGCTGATCTGATGATGGAGCTGGAAGGTGGCCATGCGAAACTGTAATTAAATGGCGCAACTCCATCGAATTAGGGCTCGCTAGGGCTCGTTTGAAATGTTTTGACTAGTACTCCAGTCCTAGATGATATGATGGAGCCAGGGTCTGATGATGGAGCAGGAAGTAACTCTGTAATGAAATGACGCAACCTCATCGAGTTTGGAATCGTTTGATTCGTCTTGACGAGTACTTTGTCTTTAGATGATATCCAGGGTCTGATGATGGAGCTAGAAGGTGGCTATAGGAACTCCGTTATAAAACGACATGGCACCATCGAGTATGGGCTCGTATGATTCGTCTTGACGAGTACTTTGTTTTTGATATACAAGTTTTAATTGAAAATTAAAAAATTAATTACAAAAAAAAACAACTGTTTATTTATAGTTTTACGTTTTCACTTCTCTTGGCAGTCCTCATGACTGCTTTGATTTTTTAATTGCGTTTGGTGGCAAATGAGCCACGGCCCACCTGATAGTAAGTGGTAGCCGTCGTTCACAGACTCGACTATATCGAGAGTACAATCAAAATGCTGCTCACTATTTTATTTCACAGATATGAAATGAAAGAATTATCAGCTATCTCCTGCTACAACCAAAACACACCGATATACTTCATGGTCGGTCACATGGGATATGGTGGTACCAACCCACTCTGGCTCGATAGCAAGTGAGTACTCCCACTTGGTACCCAGTCTTACTACCAGTAATGCATTGGGTGATAATTGCTTACTTTCTTTAGTCGCCCTATACGACACCCGTGGAAAATAATAGAATGGTGACAATTATATTCTTAGTCCATCACCACACGGACAATCTTAATGTGATATGATATGATGTTGTACACGGCTTTAACACAACCTTAAACTATAATGCAGATATGGATGGCTATATCGTTACAGACTCTATATGGAAGTCCAATACATTGGAGATTTTCTATGCAGCATGTAGGCGTTTCAACTCTTAACGCTTTGACTACTTCCATATATGAGAATGTTATATTATACTCAATATTTGTATTAAACAAAGACATCAAAATAACAATACTTTCTGCTTTATCGTTCTCCTGGATCGGGCCTTTTTGGTTATTTAGCTGTATAAAATATAACTAAGCTTTTCCGCCACCGCAAAACATAACGGAACTTTTTATCATATTGTAAAGGTTTGCAACCTGCTGTCAAGTTAACAATGTCTTTTTGCGATTATATTAATTCAACAACAGTCTATACAGTCTATAAAAACAAGTTTTTTACTCATCTTCTTATCTCATTAAAATATGTAAATCATTATTGTAAAGTACACCTTATTGAGCCAGGCACGTATTATGCATGCGCCCTACTCCCACTTTTACAGCCTGTTACTTTACCCGAAGTAAAAAAAGTAATTTCGCTATGATGCCTTTATTACAGGGCCTAGAACGTATAGAGTTATGGCTCTTCTCATTTTGTTAGATAGAGCTTTGTTTAGGGAGTTTTTATATGGACCCTCTAATTTTTAGAAGGAATGAAAGTTTTGAATTTACGACCATTTCTTGTTAGAAATCTCATGCGTGTTTCCTTAAGTTTATTAGTTAGGATACATATAAAACTCATCTGAGTGTCTAGCTAGTTGTTTAAGTATGTGCCTGTAGCTATTTACTGCACAGAGTAGGAATTTATTCTTACTCCTTACTATATAATATTGTAGGCCCTTCAAATCTTACTTCTTACTAATACTATAAATACTATCAATATACTATATAATATAAACTTCTCATCAAAAAAAAATACATACGGTTTTATTTTTCTAGTGTATTTGAACAAAAAAAAAGTTAAATAAATAAATAATAAATAATAAGATTTTAATAGTCTACGTAACAATTATAGCAATCTTTAAAAAAATCACAGCACAAAAATAATTTGATATGCTACACAAAATATCTGCTACATTACATTTTCTGCAATGTACGCATTTAAAACAAAAGCCTCGCTGACCTCTTTGATTACTCTCTACATAACAAGTAGCTACCTTTAATAAATTAAATTCATAGAGTTATCAAGGCAGTATGCAAATGTACTATATAAAAATGTTAATTACTTGGCCCTTAAGCGCTTTGCATATGCGGCTTGCGACTGATATGAACAACACATAGAATTATAAACTGGAGCAAGCCGGGTTTGTGAAAGCCTTTGTATTTTATTGTTACCAAAAAAGAATCGCAGAGAGAATTTAAAATGGGATTAATTTATACTTAAAAATATATAAAATAATATTTAGTCAAACCAATTATGTGGAATCTATCGCGTTTACTAGATTTTCACGTTTATGAATGTGAATACTTTACAACATTCATAGTCACAAGTGGACTACCATGTTAGACACCCAATGGTTCATCTGTTACAATAGCTTCATCTACACAAAAATAAAGTGATTTTAAAAATAGTTAGTTTCTATTGAAATTTAATTTGTACTATATATACTCAATTTACCGGTAATATTATAAAATTAGTATTTTCCATTATAAATGTAGAAATTAAAACTACTTTTACCAAATGCATTATTTAAATATCTATTATTCGGACGTATCAGATACTTCACAAGGCTTTTTTACTTATTTTTAGTAATTTTAACATAAGGTAATTAGTTAGTAACTCAACGGGAATTTAATTTATTGTACAGTAGACCGGTTAAGACTGAAAAGCCGGCAAGCTAAAGTAGCAAAAGCATGTCGCATCTAACCTACGAGGAAGAAAGGTTCTTGAGTGGCAAGATTACGTATATATAATGCCCTTTTATAGTGGCATGTGACTAGTAATGAAATAATCTGCTTCTTATATTGGTTAAGTACCTATATTACTGATTATAGCTAGCAAAGCTGAGTTTAAAAACGTGAACAAGCACTCCAAAAAAGTTCATTCCGAAGATAATGCTTCAAATATCACTGAAAACTTATGAAAGATCAATTTCCTTCCAACTCCATAACAAATCAATAATAATCCGTTTACTCACGTTTTAAATTGCCACAGTATACATGAATATACCACATCGGCTCCAAACGGCCTCGGTGGATTTGCATTCAATGAATATTTGCACAAAACATTTTGGCGTTGCGCACACAGCTATTGTCAACTTTCTACTTCAAACCAAATTACTACCACACAAAATTTAGCCTTATTTTAATAAGTTTAAGGTCTGTTCTACGTATAAAACTGTGTACAATATATAATATAGATTAGATTTATTTAGTGTAGATATGACGTTCTGTTGCGGTATACAGGTCGAAATGAAGTTGTAATTTCACAGTAACATCAGCTATCTGCCTACGTCTATATATTAATACGTGAAGAAAAAAATGTTGTACCCCTTTTTTACCACATTGCGCGCACTGGGAAGAGTGAGATTTGGCACAGTTTGAATGGAGAAGGAGTGCAGAAACAATATGCATTAGAAATTATATTTTTGTTTAACATGCATCAGAAATAAATTAATTCAATAAAAATTCATTTATACGAGTGATTGTATATACGGTCGGTGTATGTTCGAATGTTGACCACTGGACGACCAATAGTATTTATAGTTGATTGACCTAGAAAAAACCAATTTGGCATTATTGTGTTTAAATCTATACTCTTATAAAGCTGTAACAGAGCTATGTCTGTACACTTAAGATATTTGAGAAAAATGTCTGTAATAGGCTATATAGGCATGTATAAACACAAAACGATTTTTTTTAGAATTTTTGTCTGTTTGTCTGTTCATCTGTTTTTCTGTATGTTTATTTGCGCACCTCGCAAACGCTACTGAACTGATTTTGATGCAACTTTCTTTATTTGGTAGCTCTTGATTAGACTTAAAAACTGGTATACATTTTATCCCGCTTCTATATCGGGAACCTGAGATATAACTCAAAAACAAGCTTTTGGCTGCGGTGAAGCAGCGGGCAAAGGCTAGTTTCTAAATAAATTTATTATTTTTATAAATTGACGGGCCTCATCGCGTAGTCAGTAGTGTAACCGGCTACTGTGTGCGAGGTCGTGGGTTCGATTCCCACTCAGGACAATTATTTGTGTGATGAACACAAATATTTGTACTGCGTCTGTGTGTTTTTCATATGTATATATTTACAAAAAAAGAAGTAATATAGGTATGTATTATATCTGTAATCTGATACCCATAGCACAAGCGTTTAAGCTTAGTTTGGGACCAGAGGCTAATAAAAAAAACTTTATTAATTTATGTTGGAGGAAACATCTAGAACATCCCCCAAAAAGAATGGTTCCCATGCGATTGTTATAATTAGTGTGATGTGATGTATTTATATTCTCAAGTCCGACCAGACAGAGTCGCGAACAGAATCCATTTAAAACATTAATAAAATAGAATTCAATCATATACTTGACATTACCACCACATATTATGACGAACTCGTGGCATCTTCAATACTAAAACCTAACTAGAAATTTCTACCGTTTTCTTTAACAATGTTTTAAGGCACTTTGAGAGACTCATTTACTCAAGAAAATAAATTCTCTCAGTTCTTTAACGCGAAACATATTTTATGTCTTAGTAGAATACTTCCTTTTGAAAGTTCTTTTTTTTATAAGGAGATACATGAAGCTAATTATTCTTAAGAAATATATGGTTTTTTATTTTATTTTCTTATACCAATATTGTTATTGCTGACACTTTTTCTGTTATAAAAATATAGTTTTAATATTAACATTAAAGTTATATTAATACATTACTTTCTGATCAGATGCTCACAATGAATGTAAGCCTGGTTCAGTATGCTTTCAGCGAAATACAACCTATAGAATACCCTGTAACCAGCAATTCTACGCCCGTGCTCGATATTTCGTAGATTGGTGTTCGCGAAAGAAAGAAAAGTTGAGACAAAATCACATTAATATAACGTAGTAATTTATTACTACAAGAAGACATTTTCGATTGCAACAACAACACGCTCAAATGCATTTAATAGATTTATCTACACGCCAGCACTGAAAATAAAATAAAATTCTATCAGTTTGTCTTACCGAATTTACTACAGCTTAATTCAAATCATCCATCATTCTAGAGTTACCAAATTAATTTATACACAACAATAAATCTTCCCCGACCACAACTTATATTACTAACTCTTGCCACAATAATAACAATAGCATAACTTATACGTCACCTATTTTCATGTGTAACAGATTGTATTTATGAACTTTAAATATTTTGTTTGTAATGCTAAATCTATTTTACAAACTTTGCTTACTTAGTTTAATATCAGCAAATAAAATCAAATTTCTAAAAACAGAATGAATATTTCTGACTATTTTATTCGGAGCTTGTCTGGAAAAAAATAACGATTGTAACCTTTTCAACTTAGGAGAATATAGTTTAATTCGATCTGTGATACTTTAAACTTCCTAAGCAAATCTTGTTATAAAATACTAAATTCTGCCCGCGACTTCGTAGCGTGGACTTCAGAAAATAAATACGTCACTATAGCACACTAATGATGCAAATATTGCTTTACCACATGAACTATCCACTTTTCTAGGACAAAAAGTATCCTGACAGAGACCGAGACTCACCTACCTTGACCAAATCGGTCATAATATTGAAGGAAGGTGGAGTTCGGAGTCTCCGAAACTGGCAAGTGTAAATGAAGAGAATTATAAATGTTGAAGAAGCGAGATCTGTATGCAAGTATAGAGCCTTTTGGTACTCTATTCTCTCTGCCTACCCAGCAAGAGAGATGGCGTGATGATTAGTAAGTACGTAAAATTATCCTATCATTCAATGACCCCTAAACTACCACTATGCGAAAAAAGACATGTCGATTCCTTGCTCTGAAAAAATAAATCTATCCCACGAGAACCGTACATTTTTCCAGGATAAAAAGTAGTTCCAGATTATAATCTAAAACTCTGTGCCAAATTTCTTCCCTTCAGCCATTCTAAGTAATACACATCCATCTAAAGTTTCACATTTATAATATATAACGGGACTTATCTTTCTTCTTACTGTATAAATAATAAATAAGATGATTCATAATGATTTTTATAATTCGAAGATAGTGAGGGAGCAAACGCCACCATCGAAGCCTGTTTGGTTATATAGCCTACCTCATAATAAAATTGCCTACGTCTCTACTCTCTACTTATCCGATACATATAGTTATATAATATGATCCTGCACATTACTAGCACTCGTCGCAAGGCTGCTCGCAAATAATTCTGTTAAGAATCAAATACGGTTATATATATATAATATATTTTTTATATTCTAGGCTTGTGGCAAATAAGCTTTACCGTAGCCTATAGACATCATTACTAACAATAGATTAAACACAAAGTGAAAAATGTGAAATCGAAAATAACAGTCACGAGCAGGATTCGAACCTGCATCTCCTGGATAGAATAGAATAGAATATTTATTTATTTCCACCATAAGTAATTGACATATTAATGGTTACAAAATATTGTTATTGTAGGGGTGGACTGGAGCCTAAACTAGGGAAACCCTGTATTTCAGGACTCCAGGACACTCACCCGCGGGAATAGGTACATTGATTGCAACTTATAAGAATACAAGTTTTAAGATTAATATGTGGAAATGGAAAAGATGTGTCTATGTAGGTGTGTGTATCTAGATGTGTGTGATGGTGATAAGTGTGTGTGTGTGTGTGTTTGTGTGTGTGTGTGTGTGTGTGTATGTGTGTGGTGTGTGCGTGTGTGTGTATGTATTGCGTGTACGTGCGTGCGTGCGTGGGTGTGTGCGTGCGTGACGTACAATGTATGCTACTTTACTACAGTTAAGAGGCACTCAGTGTCGTTATAGCTTAGATTCTGTAAATATTTTTTGATAATAATTTTGGTTTCACGTGAGGTTTTAGGAAATATGTTTAATAGAGAATTGATTTTATTATATAAGAAGGGAGCAAGAAAACAGAGTTCTCGTCTGAAGAAGGCAGTTCGATGACTGGTGGATTCGCACACTCTGCTTCGTCTGCGAGCAGTGTAAGTGGTCATTGGGTTGAATGTCAGTGATTTATGTTTGAGAAGTGTAGCATGCAAGACAAACAATTGTCGAACTGTCAGAACAAAAGACTGTGTGTTGGGTAACGATAAGGTTTTCGTAACATAACCTTAAGTAATGATCTTTGTGCCTACAATAACATATATAAGTGAAAAATGTTAAATCGAAAATAACAGTAACGAGCAGGATTCGAACCTGCATCTCCTGGATACCGTCCAGATGCTTTGCCAATTCAGCCATCGTGACCATTGCTCCTGACTGCTAATCTCGATAGCACATTCATAATTAACGTCTTTGGGTGACGCCTGCATCATCTGTCGGAAGTATTTTCATACATTATACCGACCAGGTAAACTTAATTTTTAATGTGAATGTGCTATCGAGATTAGCAGTCAGGAGCAAGGGTCACGATTGCTGAATTGGCAAAGCATCTGGACGGTATCCAGGAGATGCAGGTTCGAATCCTGCTCGTTACTGTTATTTTCGATTTAACATTTTTCACTTTGTGTTTAATGTATGTTGCTAAGCATGTCAAATGCTAAAAATATATATAAAAATATCTAAATACTTACAATAGCTCAATTAAAAGTTCCGTGATAGTCACGAAAATAATACTCGATTGGGAATCATGTAATCATTACAAATAATACGACTTAATGAGAATGTCTTTTTTTATTTATGACCCCATGCTACAGCATATGCATTAACAACACTGTTAATAAACACCTTGAATTAAATTATTTTTTTAAACATGTTTTATTATCTTTCACCTTATTTAGATTGATTGATTGTGTTTATTTAACAAAGTTAAGACAAATGTGATAAGGAGATTGGGTATGTCTAAAAGATAGTACTGTAGCTCAGTGGATTAGAGCACTTCCCCGGATAGGAAGGGACGCAGGTTCGATTCCCGCCTGTACTAAAATACTCTTTTTCCTTATTCACAAATTATAATTTGTACTTTAAGAGTAGCTGAGCATGTCAAGTGCTAAAATATAGATCAAAATGTTTAAAAAAATCACGCCATCAAATAGTATGAATTTTAATTGCAAAATAAAACTCACTATATTGGATTAATGCATGTAAATGCGTTCCGATAGAGGGCGTTGGTCGTTAAGACAAATGTGATAAGGAGATTGGGTATGTCTAAAAGATAGTACTGTAGCTCAGTGGATTAGAGCACTTCCCCGGATAGCAAGGGACGCAGGTTCGATTCCCGCCTGTACTAAAATACTCTTTTTCCTTATTCACAAATTATAATTTGTACTTTAAGAGTAGCTGAGCATGTCAAGTGATAAAATATAGATCAAAATATTTGAACTTATTTTATATTATAAAACATTCCCACTCCTTACAAGCTTGGTGGTCAATTCAAAATGAGCAGCGGCTTGGCATTGTTCTAGGTATTACTGAGTTCATACGCACCGATTACCACTTACCATCAGGTGGGCAGTGGCTCATCTGCCGCTACAAACAATAAAAAATTACATACGTTATATACATACATTACAATGTGTACTTAGAAAAAGTTTCTGTGTATAAACAGACTAGTTTCTGTTGTTCTTTCCCACTAGTGAACACAGATCTAATCGAATCGAGTAGCTTAGGGGAAAGTCGTTTGCAAATGTCAGCTACAACAATTTTGATGACTTTATCAGTCTGTAAAGTTTCTTTCTCCTTTATTGAACAATGATTTGATGGACTTGACTTGGCGAGAAGATGGATGTGGTGGCGTATACTGCGGGTGATTTTTATTTTAAACAGCACGATTATAAAGGTAAATCCCTATCGATAATACAATGAATAATTAATATATTTTGGCTTTGTTATATGCAAGATCTCTTTTTCATAACAGCAACTAGAGCGTTTTATATAATTAAAATGCTAACAACTTTTAACGCTTTCTGATATTTATGAGGAAATAGTTTTATTTCATGTAGTTAAGAAATAAATAATAGTTTTATTTCATGTATTTAGTTAGTTTTTTTTTTCAACCCTTTTACTGTCCCACTATTGGGCGTGGGTCTCCTCTCGTAGTGAGAGGGATTGAGACCTTAGGCCTCTACACTGGCCCAGTGTGGGTTAGCGGATTTAACAAGTCATCGAGAAAATCTTTCAGGCATGCATGTTTCTTCACCATGTGTTCCCATGAGTTCTCTTTTAAGTCCTTCACATCAGGCTTCAATTTTAATTGGCATAATAATATCATTATTGAAGAGTGATTTCAATCTTTCTAATTATGCGATATCTATGTGCATGGTTCATGATAAAAATAATACTAAATATTGATTTCATATCAGGTTCATTAATAAAAATATAATATATTTTTCGCAGGTCAACGTAACTTCTTGTGCGTGCATGTAGACCCTCAGTCACGATTCATCCACAAACAACAAGGCTCTTATCGGCTCTATCGATAATTAAATGTGATTGTGTTGGTCATAAATCCTCAGGTAAATGTTATTACGATGAGACGTTGTGAGTAGTGCGAATACTACAGAAGAGAATTTGTTGTGGGTATAATTAAATACATTCTTAAAAATATATGTATAACTTATTAAAACTGCCTTTTCTTACAAAGAAATATTGTACAGTTATTTTATTTTGCATATAGCATTCTTTTCTATAGTCAATATCGACATCCCCATGCAGTAACATTGTAATTCATTTTTCTTGTTTTTCGGTGAGAGCAAAAATAAGATTTAAAAAATTCTATCTTCTCAAGGTTAATGCCTACAATCTTTGAAAGTGTCGCTATCTAGTGCATTTTAGGTGCAATATTTATATGTACTTTAAGATTCTACAAGAAAACTCATTTTCATGGTTTTTCAGGACTTACGTCAAAACAATACTTAATAAAAGCACCTATGTCACAATGACAAATATTGTATGTCTGAGTTACAATCAAGATTTTTTATTAGGCTTTCTTTCTTTGGCTTCAGATAATTGTAACTCCAAATTACGATTATACTGCATGGATTTTTTTTATAGTCTAACAATGCTTTTCATTGTAAAATTTAAGTGTTTTTCATGAAAATAATAATAAACCTCTCAACAATTCTCTTGTGATAATGTACTTAAATCTAATAATAATATATAAAATAGATAATAAATATGATGTTTGATAGAAAGAATAAAAAATAAATATAATTATTAAATTTAATAAAAATCAATGCAATCACCTAGATCTTAATCCGTATTTTAGTTTTAAAACATAGTTTACAGTAGGTATAGCTAAATTTTATGACGTCAACATCAATAACTAACGGCCCACCAAGATGGCTAAAAATTTTGACATCATAGAATAGTCATTTACGACTTACTTTTGCATCAAAATAAACAAATAAACAATAAAATTTAGCAACTATTAATTTTCATCATCACTGTTATTGTCGTCAGCTATTTGTGTTAATAAAAGGTTAACTTTTCTGGAGGGAGGTGAAGAAATCTCGGAGTGGTTGGTCAGCTTTCAGAATGAATAAAATAAGGTCTAAAGGTGGAGACATTCTTACGCAAACACAAGATGTGTTAAGCCGATGGAGTGACTATTTTGGAAATATGTATGCGAATGTACAGGGTGATGCCGGTGCCACATGTGGTCTAACAGATCAGCATTCGGTACCGGCATCCTCTGATGACATTAGTATGGATGAAGTTGAATGGGCGATTAGAAGTTTGAAAAATGGTAAGGCAGCGGGTATTGATATGATCAAGCTTGGAGGCTCATGTGTCTGGGAATCCTTCCTGATGCTCCTCAATTTATGGTGGAGCTCAGGAATGGTTCCCAAGGACTGAAGAAGCGCAGACATCATGTCCTTGTTTAAAAACAAGGGTTCATGTTATGACTGTGCAAACTACAGCGCCATAAGGTTGACCAGTTTGGCAGCCAAAGTGTATGGTAAGATTATTGAAAGGAGAATGAGGATGGTGTCTGATGAATACTTGTGTGAGTCTCAAGGAGGTTTCAGGTGTGGAAAGGGATGCATGGATCAAGTGTTTTCTCTGCGCAACATTGTGGAGAAGCATCTGGCTGTAGGCCATAGAATTTTCTGCAGTTTTATGGATTTGGAGAAAGCATTTTATACGGTTGTACGAAAGGAACTTAGAGACAGTTTGCCGGAATATGGTATTAACGGTAGACTGCTACAAGCGATACAGTCCAACTGCACTCCATGTAGGACTGCAGAGCTTGTGTGCGGCTGGATGATGGAATGTCACCCCGGTTTGATGTCAATATCGTCATTAAACAAGGCTGCGTTCTATCAGCGAGACTGTTCTTCATATATCTGGATAAATGTCTACAATGGCTGAATGAAATTAATGTGGGAGTTCAGATGGGCAATTCAGTGGTTAGCTCTCTGCTATATGCATACGATACGGTTTTATTAGCACAGTCGTCCGCGACTGACCTGCAAATCCGAGTCAACGTAATGGCAGAAGATTGTAAGTAAAGGAGCCTACGTGTGAATGTAAGCAAAACCAAAATAATGGTTTTTGAAAGAGAAGAAGCCAGAACAGATGTTAGAGTAGCAATAGGAAATGGTGTGCCAGAACAAGTGGGTGAATTTGTTTATCTTGGATGTGGATTCAGTCGGGATGGAAGGTACACCACTGATGTAGAGATCATCACCTCAGCCAGAGGGCGCGTGTCGCAATACACAGCGCAGTGCTTGTCCCAACATTATTATACGGAAGCGAGAGTTGCGTATGCGAAAAGGAGCATGACAGTAAAATCAATGCGGTCGAAATGCGATCTCTGCGGAGAATCTGTGTAGTGAAGCTGACTGACCGCATTCGTAATGACGACGTAAGAGAGCGAGTAGGTATTAAAGAGAGTATTGGTGTAAAGTTGCGAAAGGGAATGCTCCGATGGGTCGGACATATAGAAAGAATACCGGATGAGCGACTGGTTAAGAAGATATACAATGCGAAAGTGGAAGAATATAGGTACAGGGGGAGACCGAGACTCACCTACCTAGACCAAACCAGTTATGTATTGAAGGAAGGTGGAGTCAGGAGTCTCCGATTATGAATGTTGAGGAAGCAAGAGATGTATGCAAGAATAGAGCCTCTTGGCACTCTGTTCTCTCTGCCTACCCCGCAAGGAAAATGGCGTGATGATAAGTAAGTAAGTAAAAGGTTAACGCATAATACAGGTCATGACACGTTAAAAAATATTATAAATAGTCGTGCAATAACCTTATAATTCAAGTTACCATTACATTTAGTGTTCATAAACACCAAAGTAGTCTTGTATAAAGATTGTAAAGAAAATTACAATTTTGTTGTATTTCATCATTTATATATTATTGTATTTCATCATTTATTTATATATCATTTTTGTTTTTGTAAATTATGTTACAATGATTTCGTTCGACAATCGTAATTTTTTCGCTAAGTTACAATGCTTTTGTCACTTGTATACCTAACTCAAAACGAATAGACTTAGAGTTACGACGATTACACACAAAAAAAGCTATTTTTTTTGGCATAGCAATAACATTATTACTCAATTTGTCATAAAAAATGAGTTACAATGTTTTTGCATGGGGGTGTCGATATTGCGGTAGTGTCATGGTGGTGGCTTTTCGTTGGTGGTGAATCTGGATGCGTGGAGGTTCGACAGCATCGCGGTCACCACGTGATACTTAATTGCTACTTACTTTATTGAACTGTTATAGGGCTGCTACAGGGTAACTATAAAATTAACCTTATATAGTACAAGCCTTTGCCCGCGGCTTCGCCGCAGTCACAAGCTAGATTTTAGGTTATATCTCATATTCCCGATATAGTAGCGGTATAAAACGTTTACCAGTTTTGGTTCATCAAGACCTATCAAATAAAAAACGTTGCACCAAAATCCGTTCAGTAATTTTTGCGTGATGCGCGAACGAACGAACAGATAACAGACAAACAGACAAATAATCTTAAAAATATTGTTTTGTGTTTAGACACGCCTATATAATACAGTATTATTTTCTCAAATATCTTAAATATACAGACACAGCTCTGTTACAGCTTTATAATAGTTAGGATTTACATTATATGTACACGGTGGGAGGCGAAAGTAATATAGTCACGTTTGACATTATTAATTTCTTCGCCTGGCCTAGAACTTTTCTTTTTTTTTATTGCCAACGGTGGCAGACGAGCAAGCGGCCCACCTGATGGTAACACAGCCAAGCCACCGCCTACTGCAAAATAAAACTACACTGGGTGTACTAGTTTTAAGTACGCATTGTCTTCCTCAAAGCCATCAACAAATATTTTCAATTTAACCTTAGATCTGTTCTACTTGTAAATACATACACACATAAATGTATACAATTTCTTCATATGCAAAGTATGTCTACAGCATTGTCTACTTTTATGTGAATTGTGGTCTACGCAGTATTAAACAGGTATAAGGAGGATAAAGTTATCTAATATACGAGGTTTAAGATTAAAAGGATCTCAAAATGAAGATACCCTTTTTTTTTTGTTAAGGCGGGGAAAAATGTTCCTAACCGCACACCCCATCGTTTGGGGCAACGAAGAGGGTAGTGTGGGGCCTTCACCCACTAAAGAAATCCACCGTGTGCCGTCTCTCCGCCTTTATTGGCGGGCCACTGGAACTATGTCACATTCCTGCGGTGGTACAAAAAATCGTTTATCTGTAATTTATGAAGTATAGAATATGCATAATTGTATTGAGCAGTAAATTATTTCATAGCAAATATATATCTACACAGTGGTATACATTAGACTTATTATTACGATTCTAATCTATGGGAAGCAAGTTACACATTACATTTATACCTGCAATGCAGATGTAAATGTGTGATAAAATACGTATAAGAGTGCGTAGATTAAGGATAAACACATAACAAATAACATAGCAATTTTCCTTCATAGTTTAACATTTATACATTCGATGTAATTTCAAAGTTCACTAATGATAATATATAGTTCTTTCATATTTTGCATTCAGAAAGACAGTGGAGGACCTCGTTTTATAATAGGCACTTAAATTAACATAATTTTGTACTCTATATATATTATATATATACGCAAATAATATTCAAAATGGATTTAGCACTATAAGGTAAATATACATTCAATATGAAAGAATTTTGCGATCTATTCTCGTATGCTTTCGAATCTCTGCAGAAGCATACGTAGACTGAAATAAAAAAAAAAACACAGTATGCGCGTGAAATCAAATAATTAAACCAGCAGTCGAGGTGTAGGTACGCGATAAAATCCTGAACGCAATAATGCTTCCAACGAGTGCAATGGTAGAGGCAACCAAACGAATGGACAGGCGGCTCTCCTCAAATGGAAACATTTTGCAAAAAAAAACTATCCAATCTAAAAACGGATATAGGTTTTCGGGTTCTGTAGATAGGTTTTAATTTATTTTTTAGTGTTTAACTTTAGTCTATTTATTTTAATATATTTAACATTCAGGATGGCTATGACACTATCTAGGAAGACAATTCCGTGGTATTGCATGAATTGACAATATACACGAACGGTAACCAAAAAAATACTAAAAATATTATTGCAAAATATTAGGGTGCCGTTGATATCCGTTCAAGTTTCAGTGAAGTGGAACAATCAGGTAATGTAATTATAACATACTTTATCATACATCAGCATTACTAGGTATAGTTTTATACCACTGAAGTGACGTCACACAGTTTCGGTGGTCCGCCAGTACAGGCGGAGAGACGCCACACGTTTTATTTAGAGGGTGAAGGCCCTAAACTACCCTGTTCATTGCCCCGAACGATGAGGCTAGGTACATTTTTACCGTCTAAACAAAAGAGAACGGTACATATTCTAATATATAAAATTCTCGTGTTTGTCGCCATTCTCCTCCGAAACGGCTTGACCGATTCTTATGAAATTATGTGTGTATATTCAGTAGGTCTGAGAATAGGATGTAAATAATTTTTCATAGCCCTAAGTAATAAGAGTGGTCCACCACAATTTTTTATTTATTTTGAATACATTTTTTATTTTAGTTTTTTGTTTTATTTTATTTTAGTTTTTTTTATGATTCGGCATTAAAATAACATACAACTCTAAATGTTCATCCTTCTTCTGCCAACCCCTATTTTTTAATAGAGATATTAGTACTTTAATAATTATCATTGCAAAATATTCATGAACAAAATATGGCGGTGGGTGGTTTTACCGTCTACTGATTTTTCGCATAATTGCAAAAAAACCGAATAATTTCGCTTTATTTTTCACTTTGTTTTGTAAAATCATTCATCGTTAATATTATGTACCATTATTTCACTTTTCGCCTAATAAACCTTATATCAATAAACGTTATTGCTTTATAAATAAAAAGTTATTTAAGAAAAAAAAATATTTCTAAAAAAAATAAAAATCTTGTCCGGCACGAAGTTCGCCGGGTGAGCTAGTAGTTTTACACATTGTATACTTAATGTATATAAAGATTTATATTTGTAGGAATGGTGAAGAAGGAATGATAAAAACTAACACAATTATGTGAGATTTAATCGCAACATCATTAAGATGATATAAGTGAAAAATTATTATTTTGCTCTATCTGTCTCTCTTTCTTCCTTTTAAAATACGCTTCTGTCTGACATCTTGAGATTACGTTGAGTAGCGTAGATAAGCCCGTTAATTTGGTAGTGTAAGTACATTTTAGCAAAATAACTATTGTTAAAATTTAATTAAAAAAATTTTTTTTTTATTGCCAACTGTGGCTTACTGATGGTAAGTGGTAACTGTCGCTCATGGACTTTGGCAACACCAGGGATACAGCCAAGCCACCGCCTACCGTGAGTAAAGTGCTCTTCTCAAACCTCGTTTAAAGAAGGACATGTCGTAGCGCTGGGGGAACACTGCAGCCGGCAGTTCATTCCAGAGCCTATACGTACGTGGTAGAAAAGAGCGCTGGAAACGAACCGTCTTGGACGAGATCGTTTCCAGGTGGTGTGGATGAACCCTACTACGACGTCTTGTGGTCTGGTCGTAAAAAGGGGATGTTAATACCACCTCAAACAGTTCCTCAGAGCACTCCCCATTGAAGAGTTGATAGAACACACAAAGAGACCCAAAGTCTCTTCGCCACCCCAGCGACTCCAGTCCATCCGTGAGATTGGGATCATCGACAATTCGAACAGCACGCCTTTGCAGGGAGTCAAGTGGGTCGAGTTGTTATTTTGGTGCGCCTGCCCAGAGATGTGAGCAGTACTCCACGTGAGGCCGGATTTGTGCCTTATAAAGTGCAAGTCTCTGCCTCGGTGTGAAGTACCGCTTGGCTCTGTTCAGGACGCCCAGTTTTTTGCTTGCCAATCTGGCTTTGTCCTCCAAATGACTCCCGAATTGGACTTTGCTTGAAATATCGATGTCGAGGATCCCAATACTATCACAGATTGGGAGAGTTTCTCCTTGGAACTGTGGCGCCATGACAAATGCGTCCTTCTTTGCAGTGAACGCGCAAACCTGTGTCTTCGTAGGATTGAATTGAATCAAGTTCTTTTCTCCCCATTCCGAGGCCCGCCCTAGAGAGCTCTCGATTTCAGACACAAGTTGTGCCCGTCTCTCCTCCAGCATGTTCCGAGGAACTTTGATGGTCGGTATATCGCGCATCACCCACACTGTCATCCGCATAGTAACGCATATCCTCTATCCAGAGCATGTCATTGATATGCAGGATGAACAGCGTCGGGGAGAGCACCGAACCATGTGGTACGCCAGCATTAACCTCCATGGTGTCGGAGCAGCAGCCATCTATTACGACTTTGATGCTCCGACCCCGCAGGAAGCTGGTGATCCATTTGCAAAGTCCCTCGGGATTCCATAAGATGGTAGCTTCGACAGAAGGGCCCTATGCCAGACCCTATCGAACGCCTTCGCGATGGCCAGGCCAACTGCTAGCGCCTCACCCCCACTCTCCAAGGCCTCAGCCCAACGCTGGGTAAGATACACGTGAAGATCACCAGCGTGACGAAAGTCATATTGGCGGTCACTGATCAGCTGGTGATTCTCTAGGTACTGCAGAAGGCGGCGGTTAATAACCTTCTCCAAGACCTTAGAGAGTATGTCATCGCAATCGGCCTGTAATTCGACGGGTCCGACCGGTCACCTCTTTTGGGAATCGGGTGAACATGGGCAACCTTCCACGAAGATGGAACCCTGCCGGTACTGTATGAGAGGCGGTACAGGCGCATAAGGACGGGGGTCAACTCAAGGGCGCACGTTCGAAGAACCACCGCAGGGATGCCATCCGGCCCACTCGACTTATGGACGTCCAGCAGCCACAGCTCCCGCCTGACCGCACGCTGCGTTATGCGGATTTCAGTCAGTGAGCTTTCATACCGTGAGACGGTAGGTGGTGCGGCCGCTCCGGTGTTCAAAGTCGGATTGGAGGCAAAGAGTTGGCCCAGTAGGTCGACTTTCTCTTTTGCGCTATGGGCCATATTGCCATCCTGTTTCTGCAGTGGAGGGAGATTAGACTGGTAGAAGTTGCCCTGTGCTGCCTTGGCAAGCGACCAGAAAGCACGATTCCCAGTGGGATATCTCTCAAGCCGCTCTCCAATTCTAGCAACGTGTTCTGCCTTGGCTTCGGCAATGGCCCTCTTGTTGGACCTGGAAGCAGCATTAAATTTTTGCTTCTCCTGTTTGGTGTTCGGATCCCGACTTTTCCTGGCCCTATTCCAGGCCAGATATGCAGACTCTGGCGTGCAGCCTCCTTACAGGTTTTATTTTATTAGGTTGTTTAGTTTTATTAGGTTTAGGAACCAGGGACGGCTGCGACCCGCTCGTGTGGGCGGAGTCCCTGGCCGCTCGCAATAGGGCCCTTCTTTGGCGTCCACAGAGGGTTGCAGCGGTCAGGGCAATAAGAGGGTACCGCACGGTCTCGTGCGATGCAGCCTGTGCGTTGGCCGGAACCCCCCCGTGGGATTTGGAGGCGAAGGTGCTTGCCGACGTTTATTGGCGGGCGTCGACGGCGCGATCGGGGGGCAGCCGACCCTCGCCAAGCGCAATCTCAGCGTGGCGGGAAGATGCCCGCCAATAAACCTAAAGTGCGTCCTAAAGTGGAGGTCTCGGCTGGAGACGCCCCGGGCTGGTCTCTGAACCATGGGGGCCCTCCAGCCGATATTGGAAGAATGGGCAGGGTGGCAGTACGGGGTCCTCACCTTCCGGTTGGTGCAGGTTTTGTCGGGGCACGGTTGCTTTGGCAAATACCTGCACACGATCGCTAGGAGGGAGACGACCCCAGGCTGTCACCACTGCGACTGCGGCGAGGACTCGCTGCAGTCATAGGCGTGGACCTGTCGCTGCCGGCCGTTGCGCGAGCGATGGTTGGCAGTGACAGGGCCTGGACCGCGGACGCCGCCTTCTGCGAAGCTGTCACCTCGTGGAAGGAGGAGGCGGAGAGGGCCCGGGTGGAACCCTCCTTCGCGGAACCGATTCGCCGAAGGCGCGCGGGGTGGCGTGCGCGTGCTTACCTGCATAAGCGAAGCGTTGAGGTGGGTATTACTCTCGCTTCATGCAGAAAAAAGGTTTTTTTTCAAACTTAAAATATCTCCCTACCTGCGCCTGATGCCGCCCTAGCTGAGGCTGGGGACAGTGGGGTCGGGGAGTACCTTGCCGTACGCGGAAGCCTACTATGAAGGTGTGACGCCCAAGTGCGCGGGGCGTCGCACAAGAGAGGGTGCCCGAAGGGGCTGGCGCCTGCGGATCGCGGTGAAACGACGCAGTACCCGTGATCCGCCGTAGCAAGGGCGGGTGCGGGTGCACGGTGTGTTTTTAGTGGATGAGAGCCCCACACTACCCTGTTGTCTGCCCGGGCAGCGGGGTGTGCGGTAGGACATTTTTGCCCACCTAAAATATAAAAAAAATAAAAAAAGAGACGGCTGCGACCGCTGACCGGTATTTTGGTGTTGGGATGAATAATTTCATCCCCATGAGCACCGCTTCCGTGACACGGTCCGCACAGATGTCAGGGTCCTTAGAGGAGAAGCATAGCTGCTTCCAAGGGTAGGATGCGAAGAACTCGCGAAGTCCATCCCAATCTGCTGACTTGTATTGCCAGACTCTGCGAGACCCAGAGGCAAAAAAGCGACTAGGGCTCACATAGGGGGCTATGCTACAAACCAGGCAGTGGTCAGACGATCCCAGAGAAGCATCAACCACCACCCGGTATCCGTGTGCATTTGTGGTCAGCAGAAGGTCCAACAAGGAGGACTCATGGCTCTCAATATCTGGGACACGGGCAGGTTGTGTGACCAGTTGTGAGAGATCATAGGCCGATGCCATATTGAAGAGTTGCCGACCCAGGAGGTCAGCGGTCCGGGACCCCAGCCACTCTTTGTGGTGAGCATTAAAGTTACCTAGGATCACCACCTCCGCAGATGGATACTGCTCCAATATTTTGTCAATCCCCCGTTCAACGTTCTCAAATATGTGAGTTGACCCCAAATCACCGCCATGGGACCTGTACAGGCACGCATAGATGCGGGTAGTCACCCTAAATTCTACGCGTAACCACAGAATGGACAGGTCACCAAGTTCGAGGCCCCGCAGGCGTTGACAATGCATATCACCCCGAACGAACACGCACACCCCGGCTTTTCGATGTAATGAGTGCTCCAATTCGTAACCGGGGTATTTCAGGTACGATATGTCGTCCGGGGCACCTATATCCTGATATCAAGTTAGTAATCTCACCCGGTAACAGAACCCTACCACCAGTATTGCAATAGGTGAAAATTTGCTTACTACCCTTAGTCGCCTCTTACGACACCCGCGGGCATGGATGGGGTGGTGACACTTGTATTCTTAGTCCGTCACCACACGGACTCGATAGGGTTGCGTCGTTTAATTACACAGTTCCTAGGGCCACCTATCAGCTTCTATCACCAGACCCAAAATATCATCTATTCCTTTTATTTTGACGGGCGTCGTGGCGTAGTCGGTAGTGTAACCGACTTCCGTGCACGAGGTCGTGGGTTCGATTCCCATTCAGGACAATTATTTGTGTGATGAACACAGATATTTGTACTGCGTCTGGGTGTTTTCTATGTATTATATGTATGTATTTACAAAAAAAAAAGTAGTATATGTATTATATCCGTAATCTGGTACCCATAGCACAAGCGTTAAGCTTAGTTTGGGACCAGAGGACGTTGTGTGAAAAATGTCTGTGAATATTTATTTATTTATTTTTTATAGTGGCAAACGAGCTGTGGCCTATCTTATGGTAAGTCGTAACCATCGTTCAGGAACTCAATACTACTTATAATAAGTCATTTATTTCATGTAGCGTAGTTACGTCTCCATGATCAGATCAGCTCTGTTTTATATTGTATTATTCTTCTTGCATACAAAATGTCAGCTCAATAGAAACCTGGAAATGGATCAAATATAGCTTGCAATACAGAAACCGAGGCAGCAGAGATATGATTACAGAAACCAAGGCAGCTCTAAACTGTCTCCCTATCCTCCATCCTTTTCTTATTATCTTTCCTCTCCATCTCCTATCCCTTTTATTGGAGCTAGCGATGCGCACCAGGGCGATGCGTACTAGCAACACCAGGGACATCACTCACCCCTGGTGTTGCCAGCTATAGGCTGCGGAAACTGCGGCTAACCACCACAAGTACAATGACTATAATGTCTAAAAATCTATAGAAAGGTATCTGGTATAACAACAGTCTTAAAATTGCAAATTCGCCATAACAAACTAAACAGATATATTTGAATATGCAAATACACATCCTGCATCCCATATGAGCATTGAGAATACGGAACGCTAAATTTTAGTCAGGCTAAACCTTACACGTGCCGTCATAGGCTTTCTCGCCAATCCCTTAACTCTTAACGGGAACACAATAAAACACTGCAGATGGCACTGAAAAATCTTATTCAATCTTAAGTACATAATTATGAAGCATAACTCAGTTTCAAGTAAAGAACCGGAGTTTAATAATATTAATACTTTTGACACGTACTTTTCCAGATATTCTAAATCCTTACTTATATTATGAATGCGAAAGTGAGTTTGTTACGCTCTCAGGCTGTAAATATTTCATCAATCATCATGAAATTTTATATAAATATAGTCAGAAAATGACGTAGGCTACTTTTTATGGCAAAAAATTAATGATTATCATGGGATAGCTGCTTTTACACAGAGATAACGACGGACGGCAGACGGAGCCACGAGCAGAGTCTAGTAGAACAATAATTCATAACAATTTTTTTGCATTTTTATCAAACTGCGTGGTTTAATATTTCTGCAGTGAGTTCATCCTTGAAACTAAAGGGCGTATTATAATTAAGATTATTTCAGCTATAAAGTAAGCACATAAAATAGTAGAATTAAAACTCATCCACACATTAAACAATGACCACACACCGCAGCCATAAAAGAACGAATGAAAAGTACAGTCCAGGAGAACGATACCATAAAACATTACTCGTTTTATAATGTAAGGAAAGTTGCCAACTAAATAATTACCATACATTGAATCTTATATATATACTTCCTATTGCTATTTGAAATGTAAAACTTAAACAAAATAATTAATTTTCAGTAAAAACAATAATAAACAGCAAAAAGTACAAAATTATGAGATTACAATATTTGGTTTTATAGAATTTTCTTACTTATCATCACGTCATCTCCCTTGGTGTCTAGGCAGAGAGAACAGAGTGTCAAAAGGCTCCATTTTTGCATACATCTCTCGCTTCCTCAACATCCATAATTCTATTCATACATGCCTGGTTTTGGAGACTCCTGACTCCATACGTGACCGATTTGGTCTAGGTAGGTCACTCTCGGTCTCCTATATCTACATCCTTCCACTTTCTAATTGTATATCTTCTTAACCAACCGCTTGTCCAGCATTCCTTCCATATGTGTGAACCATCGGAGCATTTTCTATCGCTGTACACCAATACCCCCTTTCAGACCTACTCGCTCTCTTACGTTGTTGTTACGAATGCGGTCAGTCAACTTCACACTACAGATTTTTCGCAGAGATCGCATTTCATCATAATTTTACTCTCATGCTTCTTTCTGCATACCCAACCTCGCTTCCATATAATATTGTTGCGACATTTATAAGAATTTAGTTATCAGTATTTTATTAAAGTTCACTTTAATTCCGAAAATTCATTCGGAATGAAGGACACTAAGCGCTTCATCACGGACCACCCTCAATGACGCATATAGGGGACTCGCCCAGTTTTACGACTGACGTATAAATTCCGCATCGTTTACTTACTTTTTACGTCTAGGCGGCGTAGGAGTGGAATAGCCACACTTTCATGGCGATAATAATATTGCACTTTCCGCAGTAGTAAAGGGGACAGGTAAAGTTTTATTTTATATACAGTTTTGCTACATTAAACTTCTTGACTATTCAGTAAATACTGCACTGTATCAGCAGCCTAATTAGATGAATAGGTGGTATAATCTGTATCTTGAATAAACTAAACATTTTGATGAAATTAAACTAGTTTATACTACAAGGATAGCAAACAAGCATAATATATGGTCCATCCATCCATCAGCCTTTCGACGTCCACTGCTGGACATAGGCCTCCCCAAAATGAGAGATAGTGCCGTAATCGCCACGCTTGGCAGGTGGGTTGGTGATCGCAGTGGATGTTGTTAACACTCGAGGGAGTGCTGCTGCCGACTCCCCCGTTATTCCCTCAGTCGGCTCTTACGACTCCCACGGGTGGAGAGGGGTGGGACAATTCTAAAGCCGGACCCACACGGCATAGCATATGCATATGGTCCACCTCATGGTAAACGGTTATAGTAGCCCTTAGGCACTAGCAATACCTGAGGCATCACTCGCTCGTCGCTAACTCCAAAGAAAGCGATAAGTGTTGAAGCGGAAGAATAATAAGTATAGGATGAGGAGGATATTCAGGCCTCCGGCGCTCTCATTTACCGTGTAAAACACAACAGTAAGATTACCTACGTTTCACGCTGATCTTCTGTGAGAGGGTGGTACTTACCCGGACAAGCCAACCCATTCATGCTCGCACAAGTAAGGCTCAGGTGGATTTTATAAACCTTAGACCACCAGCGATCCGGTTTCGTTCCGCGGATACTTAACAAAACCGGATATTTTAGATAGAGATTCATATATATTGGAATACTTGAAATTACACTTTAGATTTAAGTTTACTTAGCACTAAGGAATAGTCCTTGTATTGCGGGGGACTTTACAAACATACAATTCCACGGGCCCAATGTCAGTCCATAAATGAAACCATTTCGGGATCACACAAAGAGTTGTCCTGTGTGGAATTCGAACCCATAACACTCGGGTGTGAGGTCGGTATCTAAACCATTCCGCCATCTGTGCAATCTTCTAATTGGTTTCCTTATCCCTCATACCCATCTTATCCAGGAAACCATACATGAAAAGAATTGAAAATACATCTTAGTCGGCTTTTATGTCACTCATAGGCATGTTTGAGTTGCTAGTATGTATGACTACATTATCTTTCTTGTATTGAATGACTTTATTACATTGGTAATGTAATTTCAAGTAATGTGTTTTCCAGGAATAATTGCGCCCATCAAAAGGTAATTTAACCATGCGCATGGGTAAGAAGTACGAACTGCTTTGATCTTTGTTTGATAAGTTCTATAACAGTATGCTTGCATACCGCGTTGCATGCAAGTTCTAATAGGCCACGTCTATTGTTAGCAGAAAACATAGCGACGTCTATTATGCACAATCCTTACTATAATATTATACGAATAAATGTGAAAGAACGTTTGTTTGTGTATCACGCTTTCACACCATCATCACATTAACAATTATAATGAAACTGCAAAAAATAGCCTGTAACCCAGAAAAAGCCATAGACTGTATTTTATTAACACTGTTAAGCCGTAGAGTGAGTGTTCTTTGAATGTTTTTACTAGAATTCTGCTCAATCAACCAACTTCTCCAGAAAATCTCAGAATACAACAACCTTGTCAAGATTTTCAAAAAAGTAAATATCAAGATACCTTGATCTCACTCGAAACTTGACATCTGCTCTAATTGGATGTAGTTTACAACATAGAGTCTTTTAAAATTGAAAATGATTAGTATTTATACGTTATAATAATTTAAATTAAATTCAATAAGATAACAATTTAACAAAATACAACAAAAATATCTCGCATCAAACAATCAATAATCAACATGTTTCTGACTATATCCTTTGACGTACAATACAGACTTTCATTTATTAAACTTTGTCCCTCAAGAAATACAATTCTTTTCTATGTTGTGTCTATGTTACTGAACTCCTTTTAAACCGCTGGACTGATGTTTTTTTTGTGTATTTGAGGGTTTGCCGTGTGGGGCCGGCTTTAGAATTGTCCCACCTCTCTCTACCCATGGGAGTCGTAGGAGCCGACTGAGGGAATACCGGGAGAGTGGGCAGCAGCACTCCTTCGAGTATTAACAATATCCACTGCGATCGCCAACCCGCCTGCCAAGCGTGGCGATTACGACTCTACCCCCCATTCTTGGGGAGGCCTATGTCCAGCAGTGGAAGTTAAAAGGCTGATGGATGGATGGAGAGGGAAGGTTGAGATTCACGTTCGAACCCACTAAGTGGCGCCACGATCGTGTAAAAGGATTTTTTATACGGAAATAATATTTTTTGACGGAAATCGTTTCTTTTTTAATTATTTTATGATTTTTGCAATATAGTTAATATAACCACAAAGTGGGTAGCAAAACGTCTGCCGAGTTTAGCTACTTATATGTAAATAGAGAGACGGCAATTTCAATTCAATAAAGTTTACTCATAGAGCTAGACAAAACGCAAGACTGTATATTCCATCGTTATCGGCACAATGATGAAGCTTCCTGCTGCCGTAATGTTCAATCGACTCTTAATAAAACATTTGATACTATCTACAATGTAAATTACACACGTGAAATTACTAAGTATAACAGTGAAATTAGGTTTGGATGTAAACAAATTGTTTCAGCGGAACATTCATTAATTTAACTAGTGTGAAGGTATCGAACTTATAAATAAAGATTTTTTTTATCTGTATTTTAGCTTTTTACTTGCTCAGCTACTTTAAAGAACATTATTATTTGTGAAAGTAAAAAAAAAATAACACCTAAAGCTCTCTAAAATACATACAAAATATTTAAAAAATCACGCTCGCTTAATGGTCCAGAACGCTTTCACGGATTTAATGGGACGCAGGTTCGAATCTTGCTCGCAGTAAATTTATTTCCACTTTCTTATGAAAGTGTAAAGAACAAATTATTTATATAACTTGTTCTTTATGAATAAATATTGAGAGAAATACAGTTGTATTCAGCACCTGTATGGCATCTTATGTTTAAAAAAACCTAGTGGTGTAGTCTTTTACTGTGGTGGAACCCAAAAAATACTTGTTATTATATACATATCAATATATACATAGAAAACATCCAAAATCTTATTAAATGGTTACTCAATACCGATTCAGTGACTGCTTTACAAAATTTAAATGAATAATAATAGCCATTGAACTAGTGATGACAGTACATGAGATTAAGTCGAAGCTACGAGTATATGCAGCTCGTAAATCTGGCGAACTATCTGCAATACACTGGTTGTCTGGAGAGCACTTAGCACTGTCCTCAGATGGCAATGGTGCACGGTAACACCTGGCGAGGGTTAAAACATAAGCGACAATTCAGTTCAATTATTTACTAAAATCTCTTCTTCATCGATTACTAAACTGTTATCACGAGATCATATCTCCGCTATAATAGCATCACGCCTGTTTTCTCTGAAAGGGTAGGCAGAGGTGTATTACTTACCCACAGTCCGCCAGCTATGTTAAGTCCCACGTAATAGAAGGCGATCCTATTGCTGTCTACCGGGCAGATTTCCAAACTCCGGGCTGCTACTGAGAATTTTTCTTTTTACAAAAAAGCTCAATAACACTGCGCGTCCCGGGGATCAAACCCGAGACCTCATGATCAGCAGTCACTACCGCTGTACCACCGAGGCAGTTACTATATATATATATATATATATATATATATATATATATATATATATATATATATATATATATTATATATCTTTATATATACTCTCTGTCAAGAAAGTACCGGGAATGGATGATTTGTTTATGGTTCCAAATTCATATTTTTGTTTTTTTTGTTGTTGTTAGATCAGCACAACTGTTATCCATTTTGGCGCGGAGTTTGAGTTGCATCTGTTATTTATATTAAATACAGTGCTGTTTTTAGCTATATCATATCTAGTGTGTATTGCGATTTTCATAATGGACAAAAACATCGAACAAAGAGTTTGTCTTAAATTTTGCATCGCCAATGGAATTTCGTGATCGGAGACACTGAAAATGTTACAGAAGGCTTACGGTGAATCGACTTTATCAAAAACACGTGCTTATAAGTGGTACAAAGCGTTAAAAAGCGGTCGAGATGTGATGGAAGATGTACCTCGCTCTGGTAGGCCATCAACGTCTGCAACTGAAGTTAACATTGCAAAAGTGAAGGAAATAGTGACTGAAAATCCTCATTCAACTTTGAGAGAGATAGCCTCCGAACTTTCTGTGTCTCACGAGTCGATCCGTACCATTTTAATAATCACTTGGGTATGAAACATGTTTCCGCTCGGCTAGTCCCAAAAGACCTGAATTTTCTCCAAAAACTCAATCGCATGAGAGTGGCTGAGGACTTGCCGGCCCAACATTCATGAAACGCATTGTTACTGGTGACGAGACGTGGGTTTTATGAGTTTCACATGCAAACTAGTCAACAAGCTTTGGAGTGGCGACTTCCAACTGAACCGAAACCGAAAAAGCCACGCCAAAGTCGATCAAAAGTCAAAGTCATGTTGTTTGTTTTCTTTGACTATCACAGTGTTGTGCACTCGGAATTCTTGCCAGAAGGTCAAACGGTAAATAAAGAATATTATTTGAGCGTTATGCGGCGTTTAAGAGAGCAAATTCGACGAAAAAGGCCAGATTTATGGAAAGAAAGTTCTTGGATTTTACACTACGATAATGCACCTTCGCACAAGGCCATCATTGTGAATGAATTTTTGTCCAAACACTCAACAAATACCATCGAGCAACGACCATATTCACCAGATATGGCTCCAGCCGACTTCTTTCTTTTTCCTAAACTCAAATTACCACTCCGTGGCACCCGTTTTCAATCGGTAGAAGACATAAAGGAGAATTCGCGGCGAGAACTGAACTCAATTTCAGAAACAGCGTTTAAAAAATATTTTGATGATTGGATTATTCGTTGGCGTAAATCTATCGTTTCTGAAGGAGCATACTTTGAAGGTGATAAAGTAAATTTGGATGAATAACAAAAATTTTGTGTGTTATTGATCTATTTCCGGTACTTTCTTGACAGAGTAGTATAATTCTACTGTACGTGTGTATGTCACTGAACTCCTCCTTTAGACCAATCTTGACGAAATTTTTTTGTATGTTTGTTTAAGTACCGGGATGGCTTAGATTCATATTTGGACCCGGTAGGTATCGCCACGATAGGATTTCAGGATTTTTTCTTCAATTTATTTGTGTATTTTTGAGTAAGTACCAGGATGGTTTAGATTCACATTTGGACCCGGTAGATGGCGCCACGATAGTATTTCAAAAAAATAAATATGGAGGTACGAAGTTCGCCTGGTCCGCTAGTATATATATATATATATATATATATATAGTATATATATATATATATATATATACCTAGATTAAAATTAAGATTTGAAGAAAATTTGTAATGTGAACACTAACATTAATAATGATGATCTCTAGCCGTAATTTCAATCACATCAGCCAGTACCAAAGTTATAGTGCACGAGTGTGTGCGCACATATAAATACACTATCGGTTCTCTCACTCTCACAGTTGATGGGGCGGCATTCCGACACAACCGTAGAGAGATCAGGCTCAGAACCAACGGCTTTACGTGCTTTTAAAGGCATGGTGTTGATATACCCCCGATTTCGTAACTCTCAGCTGGTATACATAATTTCTAGACAGAAAAATCCTAATATATTTTTGCTGACCTCACCCAATATCCGAATCCGAGACCTATCGCAGTCACATACACTACAGCTAGATCACTAGACTAACTATATGAGTACTACACTACTCTATACGATTAATTCTCCTAAACAATGGTATACCTACAAGAAAGGTATATTTTAAAATTTTAACAATTTAATTACATTAAAATTATAACTTTTTTTACCAATGAAGATAATCAAAACATTTATGCTTAATTCTAGCAGATTAACTTTTATTTTTTAGCAAGATAATTCCGCTGGCTTTTATGGTTTAAGCTATACATTCAGAATCGGCTATACCGGTTTATGCTCTTTTTAGCACGATAGGAAGAGCACGACGTCTCAGTGCAGCTGTGAAGAATCCTAGTGGCTGGCTGCTATACTGCTGCAAATTGTTTAGTTTCAGAGAAGTGGAGAGAAACCAGTCTCAAGACAGTACTTAGACAATTTATGCAATCTATAAAGATATTTTTGTATTAATAAATTAAATAAATTTAATCGTTTTTACATGAAATTATTTCTTAAATAGGCAGGTAATTTGACGGAAATACCGAGATTATTTAAAATTAAATTGTTGCGTTAAAGATCAAGTTAAATATGTAAAAAGTAAATGTGTTAGCATGGAAGTGAGCTAGTAGTTATAGGCTATTAAAAGGGCATTAAATTTCACCATGACTATCGCGAGGCGTGAAATTACGTTTTTCACTAAACAATAGATTTTATTTTGAGCTTTGTTATTTCCTTGTAGTAATATGAACCAGTAACGTATTTGACAAGGTTAATATTTGTATTCTTCTCGGTAAAGTAATTAAAAGCCGATGTCAGTACTGATATTGCAAATTATTTAGGCATCATGAATTCAAATAGGCACAATTCCAAATAAGCCAGTCTGCATATTTAGCGAGGCTACGCAAGTGTCAAACGCTCAATCGATAGTGTGAATCGTACGTATAGCCGCTAGTACGTAAGCCTACATTATGGCTTTTAGACGTCTGATCTCATTCAAATGATAATTTTGTTTTGATAATAATGTACGAAATAATAAATATGATAATGATGTTTTCTTACTATTTGATAGATACACATATTCAGTACATTTCAATGAAAGCAGCATAATTTGGTTTATGATTTAATTAAACAACCTGAGAAACACGGATAATATACATAACTAATGGAATATAGCATACTATTGCAAGCCTAAGACACAGTTATCTTTAAACAAAATGCCTTAAAAACCTCATGTTTTTCGTGATCATTTGGTCTATGCATTTGTGGCAGAATAAAGAGTAGAAAACTTGTAGTTGTAGAGGTAATTTATGGACGATGTCGATAAAATGTACTGTCGAGTTATACGGTGGTGGAAAAGCGATGAATGGTACTGTGTAAAATAGTACTTGAAACACTTAATTGGTAGAATCGGATCATTCCGACTATGCGTAACGTCTTAATCTTAATATAAGTGAAATGAAATGAGCCTAAATACCATATCTATAATGGGCAGAATCTATATAATTTATATATAAAAATGTATCCTTATTTCCCTTGGTCACGCCATAACTTGAAAACGACTTTACTGATTTCATTCTCGTTTTAAAGTTTTCTCGTACTTTATAGAAGGTTTTTATGGAAAGGAAAATTTTGAAAATTGCACAGAAAATTGAAAAAATATTAGAAAACTTGACGCCTATTTTAACTGTGCGCGTTTGATAGTTCGCAAGTAACTGAATATTCATATCTAACACAGCACAAAGTCTGTCGGATCAACTAGTAGTTTTACCAATTCGAAGGGACATGCATGCTTACTTTCACTGTAAATGATTAATCACTTACGTGAGTAGCCCTCTCCGAGCATTATTAGGGCCGGTGCGACCCCATATGATGTGAATGCTTCCATCTCGAAGAAGCTTAGCAACTGGAACCTGTAAGCAAATAAAAATCGTCAAAGATTAGTTGGTAGTACTCAATCAAGCTAAGTTCTTTTCAATTACTGGAGTATTAAGTAAATAGAAGAATAAGGGAACACTACAACAGCAGTTCAAAAGTAGCTGTACCTTTGCAGTGAACTCCGATTTCCCGTAGGCTGATTGTGCTCTTGGCAATTCTGACCTATAAGCAGCGGTAACCATTCATCAGATCAGATGGCCTACTACCTTGTTTGCCACTACAGTAAATAATGACTGCATAGATGGTGGAGTGGTTTAAATACCAACCTCCAATGCCAATATTGTGGGTTAGATTCCCACGCAAGACAATTCTTTGTGTGACCCACAAATGGGTATGAGACCAGTTGTACTTTATGTCTGTGAAATTGTGTGTTTGTTAAGTCTCCCGCGATGCAGCGACGAATGATTGCCTAGTGCCTTGTCCTTAAAACAACAACAAATATCAAGATTGCTTTAAAACATCGAATTATTAGGGATTCTATAAATATTATTCTTATGCCCTCTGCAAAAATAGTAAAAAAAAACTGAAAAAAATAGTAATACACGCTTTTTTTAACATCCTAGGGGAATAAAACCGCTGATCAAATGTTAGACATTTAAAAAAATATTTATTCTTCCATTTCATATCTGTGAAATAAAATAGTTAGCAGTGGCTTTAATACTCCTGGTATAATAAAGTCCATGAGCGACGGTTACCATTTACCATCAGGTGGGCCATGGCTCGTCTGCCACTATAGGCAATAAAAAAAAGCAACACCTCAGTCCACCAAGTACCTTTTCGGAATTATGGGATAGTAAAAACCTTTTTTGATTCCGTAAAAGTAGTTTCATTTAATTGTATTTTCCCGTAAATATCATAAAATTTGATGTAATAAGGCTTGTCTCATATTTTAAGTTGTGGCAACACACATTTATTAACTTGGCTTATACGAGTACAAAACGGTTATTTTATTCTTCAGTCCGCTAGTCAAACAAGCCAGTGATTAAGTTTTTTCAATATCCTTATTTCAAACGCGTCCAATTAAAATGTAAATGTCACATCGCCATCAACTTTACCCAACGCCTTTCAAAGTTATTGGCATGCGAACTAAAACCGACCGATGAATAATACATGTGCTTCCATCTGTTATTTTAAATAGGGAACGACGTCTTCGGAGTTTTAATATAACATTACTGTTTTAATATAGAATAATTATGCTAATGCCAAACATTGAAAGTAATGGAATTGAAAAATAGTTTGTAAATTTGGTTTTCATAAAATTTGTAAAAGAACACTAGAGATCTTCTTATAAAATATGAATTTATGAATAAACTAGCATCTGCCCGCGATTTCGTCTGGGTGGACCCCAAAATTTGGTCCATAGAGTCGTTTAAATATATCCCAAAGGAACTTCTTCTTTTCTCTCCTCTTATCTGGGTAAAAAATATTCTATATTTTAATCCATTTATCTGTGCACGAAATTGTGAGTGTAAAGTCCGTTTAGTTGTTACGTAATTTGTGGCAAATCTCTATCCTATGGGAACAATTTTTTTTTTTCGGGACAAAGCTTAATCTTTTATGTTAATCTAATATCTCATCTATCTAGACACCAAATTTCATCCTAATCTGCCTAGTCATATAGGCATGATTGACGTACAAACAACCAAACATCACTTCTATACTATTATAAAACTGTAACAGAGCTGTGTCTGTACATTCAAGATATTTGAGAAAAAAATACTGTAATAGGCTATATAGGCATTTCTAAACACAAAACAATTTTTTTTAGAATTTTTGTCTTTTTGTCTGTTTGTTTGTTCGCGCATCACACAAAAACTACTAAACGGATTTTAATGCAACTTTTTATCCCGCTACTCTATCGGAAACCTGAGATATAACCGAAAAACTAGATAATTATTTAAACTAGAATTTTTTGTAGAATTTATTTAAAACTACTACTACTAGATGGATTTAGATGCACCTTTTTTTATTTGTAAGGCCTTGATTTGACTTAAAAACTGGTAGACATTTTATCCCGCTACTATATCGAGAACCTGAGATGTAACCGAAAAACTAGCTTTTGGCTGCGGCGAAGCCGCTGGCAAAGGCTAGTTTATAATATTAGTAGAAAGATAGGATTAGTATGAATATTAGGATAAATTTAATTGTGAAAATATGACCAGTGTTCCCTCTCGACAAATTACGGGCAGCGCTCACGATCATGGTTATTTTTTGTCTTTCAAAACTTTAAAACAAGTAATATTTTTATGCTTTTTATTTCAGAGAGTACGACAACTCATCGTAGGCAGCACAGCACAGATCGTTCGCAGGCGCTCTCTCTCTCTCTCTCTCTCTCTCTCTCTCTCTCTCTCTCTCTCTCTCTCTCTCTCTCTCAGCAGTCTACATTGATGGATGAAGTTTTCATCACATTCACTAACAAATATTTTTAGCCTATATGATATTTTATTAACTTAGTCACCAAAAAGACCACACAACCGCAATTTCAAACTAGTAAGTACAAAGAGAAACTGAAAAGAACGTTGATGCAATTTTAGAGAAGGCGGGACTCCGAACAGATTCCGGACGCGTGCCGAACAAATCCGATAACTCGTCACGCTGAAACTCGCAGACTCAATTTTAGGAACACGATTACTCCACGATAGGAACAAGAGTTGAATCTCAGAGTATCTGTTTGGCCGTTGAAACTTAGTGCAAGTGAAGTTCGTTTTATCTGAATTTACTTTATTTTATTATTAGGTCTATAATATATATATATATATATATATATATATGACGAAACTAAAACTTAGATAGGATATATCAACAAAACTTTGGTCTGAATCTTAATAAATAATAATGTATGCAAATGCCTTCGACGGATGGCGCAGGCATCACCCAAGACTTTAAGAAGGAATGTGTCTGGAACGGTTTTCCATGAGATGCATGTTCAAATCCTGCTCGTTACTAATATTTTCGATTTCACATTTTCACACTTTGTGTTAATTTATATAGCTAAGCGTGTCAAAAATATCAAAATTACCCCATTCTCTCACACACTGATATTTTTATTAGTATCTACACTACTTACTATAGTTGTAGTTTGTTGACGACATTGTCACAGCTTTAGATTAAGTAACCAATATCACTTTATGTGTAGGTAGAGGTTAGTTAGTTCTACATTACGATATACTAGCTTCTATCCACGATTTAGTTTGCGTAGGTAGCACAATTTGGTACGAAGCAACACAGAGGTCAATTGCGCTACCTATGTGGAAATATGAACCAGCCATTGTTATATATATAATTTGCAATAAAAACACAGCTTCATACATATTCACGCATAAAAATCAACTGAGCATGACATGTTCGTAACTCGCAGTGTAAGCAGTAAACCTGAGCCTACGGGTACTAGTGCAGCTTTTAATTCGTTATTTATGTTGTAAAATACTTTTTAATCTAGATGCAGTGGCGTAACAATAGGATTGCAAAACGAGCAATATGCCACGGGCCCTCGACTAGAAGGGGCGCCGAATCGCGAAATCGTGATTAAAAGGAATCATCAATATTTATTACAGTAAAAAGTAATTTATTTTATTTTAAATATTATATTAAGTTATCTTGCCTAAAGTTAACACAATAAGGTCATGCCTTCACGACCGCATTTAGTAATATGCTATGCATGAAAACGTAACAGCTATAAGATAAAATAAATTAATAATAATCTATTGAGGGAGGGCCTCATACAATAGTTTTGCCATGAGCTTTAAATAGTGTAAGTATGAGTTTCGCCACTGTCTAGATGGTAAAAAACCTTATTTTTTAAACGTAAGCTTCTCTTATAGGCTGAACATAGTTAGTTTTTATAGGAATACAGTTATGTTTAGCTAAGAAATAATGATCATTCTAATAACAAAGTGATACCGTGATGGTTTTATTTAAAGATTCTTTTAGAGTAAACGAAAGAACGAAGTCGTGGGTTGTCATTTTTTTTTTATTGCATTTAATGGCAGACGAGCCACGGCCCATCCGATGGTAAATGGTAACCGTCGCTCATAGACTCAACTATACCGAGAATATTGTCAAGCCGCTGCTCACCATTCATTTCACAGACATGAAATAAACGAATAAACGGCTATCTCCTGCTATAGCCATGCAACGATGTGCTTCATGGCCACACGAGAGATGGTGATACCAACCCGCCCGAGCCCGATACCAAGTGAGTACTCCCACTTGGTGCCCAGCCCTACCACCAGTCATGCAATGGATGATAATTGCTTACTTCCCTTAGTCGCTTCATAAGAACACCCGTGGGAAAGAATGGGGCGGTAAATACTTGTATTCTTAGCCCATCACCACACGGACCAAGGCTATATCTATACCTGAAAGTAGCATTAAAATCCATTAGGTAATTTCACAGGTGTGCTCTTAAAAAGGGACAGACAGACAAAAATTAAAAGTCATTGTCTCTTTAATCATCTCCGCTCTATTTTTGATAAATACTTCTATTATATAAGTAGTAAGTAGTATTCTACTATTTTATTAAAAACTAGCTGACCCTGCAAACTTCGTACAGCCATAATTATTTTTACGTAAATATTTTCTCAAATTCTGCTAAAACGTATTTTACTATTTATGCCGGCCTCGCCTTCACACGGGTGGTGTACAGTCAGTACTAAGGAAATGTAACACTTCGCGTAAATTCAAATCAGTCGGATATTGACGACGTTATATATATTGAAAATAATTAACCCGTCACATAAAAATGTACCGGAAATGTTACACGCTACGTACTAAATTATAATATATTATAATAAATATAAATATTCACGGACATTTTCACACAATGTCCTCTGATCCCAAACTAAGCTTAACGCTTGTGCTGTGGGTACCAAATTACGGATATAATACATATATTACTTTTTTGTTAATACATACATACATATGATAGATAGAAAACACCCAGACGCAGTACAAATATCGGTGTTCATCACACAAATAATTGTCTTGAGTGAGAATTGAACCCACAAGCTCGTGCACGGAAGTCGCTTACACTACCGACTACGCCACGAGGCCCATACAAAAAATAAGAGAAAATCTTCCGTTTACAATGCGACCAGGTAAGTAATGAAATAACATTACAATTAAATAATTCTACTATAACTATAATAATAATATTATTGCCCGCGGCTCCGCTGCAGCCAAAAGCTAGTTTTTAGGTTATATCTCAGGTTCTCAATGTAGTAGCGGGATAAAATGTATACCAGTTTTTAGGTCTAATGAAGAGATATCAAATACAAAAAGTTATATGCGAACAAACAAACAGAAAAAAATTCAAAATAAAATGTTTGGTGCTTAGACACGCCTATATTATATAGCCTATTACAGTAATTTTTTCTCAAATATCTTGAATGTACAGAAACAGCTCTGTTACAGCTTTATAATAGTATAGATATAGAATAATGTGTATGTATTGCCTTGTAATCAATGATATTGTATATAAAAAGAGGCAGATATGTTACAAACGCGCGTTTTGTGAAGACTCGGAAACGTCCTAATTAGGACGTTTTGCCTTTAGTCCGCTTCAAGCAGTCGACAAGTAAACTCATGAGCTGTCATGTGCATTGAGTAACAAAAATAACAAATATGCCATCATGTGTGTTTAAAAAGTGTACAAAATACGATACCAAAGTTAATAAAACACAAGGGATCTCCTATCACATGTAAGTATATAGAAAATTAAATAACTATTGGCATATTTCAATAAAAATATTTTTGTAATATTTTTATAAATGGCTGTCAATGAGACATTTTTTCACAAGAGCGATAAAGACGCCTGCACTGTGGACATAGATTATTAGTACAGAGGGGAACCATAGGCATTAAAGTCACAAAATTACATCTAGTTCAGTTATTCATTTATAAATTATATAATAATTTGTTTATATAACAGATTACTATTTAAAAATAAAATAATAGCAAACATGCTGGGGGTAAATGTTTATTGTTGATGAAAGCCACCACGCAGCGAATAAAATTATATATTAATACAGCTTTTTTTAGTATTCTAAACATCGGATTAGTACAAAATCCAAAGTAATTTTATTTCAGAAAGGTCATTTTAATATAATTATGTAATTAGTTGCTCATTTCTTGCCGAGTAGTCCTGAGGATGCCTCGTGTAAAGGCAAAACACGTGTCGATTTTGTGTTCGGATTTTTGCGGAATATTGCAACGTTGTGGTTCTGAGAGTCCTGCCGTGTTGCATGGTTGTATCGCATATATTGGTGAGATTTTTCGTCATTATCGTGCACGCTACTCTGCTATTATCAAATTCTCCTCTACCTGTTAGAGTGCGGTTTGGCAATCTTAGGTTATTGTGTGTGTCCAAAGATAACCGGGATTGACAGTCAGTGGGTGAGTGGCTCTCCTCCTAAGCTATTCATTCTATAATAATATTCTTAAATTTATTAAACTTAAATAATAATATAAATAATTCCAATATTTGTAACAAATGAAACTTGTTTTAATACATAATAAAAGCAGGATTCATACAATATCTATAACTATTTTATCGTATTTCATTTACCTACCATTTTTACCTACCTCCGAAATAGCCAGCTCAGTGGGCCTAGCCAAGTTGCATTCTATGATCGCTAACGCTAATAGAAAACTATTAAAATGTACGGAAATTAGACATCTCTAACGTTAAGTCACGTGACTTAGCGTTATAGATATTGTTAAAGACTAAGATAAATATGGTTCTTTATCTATGGCTAAAGATTTCAAATTCCCATACATTTAAATAGTTTTCTATTAGCGTTAGCGATCATAGAATGCAACTTGGCTAGGCCCACTGTTGGCTAGTCTCAAAATATCATAATCTATGCTTCGAAGACGACAATTGAACGAATACAATTGACAATTGAAAAGATAGAGCTATCCCTTTCACTTATATGGTAATCCTATCTTTTGTACTGTTCATTAGTGCAACTTGCCAACAGTGTGCGCGATAATAGTGCGCGTAAGTAATAGTAATGCGGGAACAGATTTTAAACGACATTTACTATGAACTTAACATATCTTGTATAAAATATCATTGCTTGTAATGTATAATATTATTCGTATATTTTTTTATTGGATTAATGTCAATCTATGCATACTGTCAATATTTTTATTATATTTTTGTTATTGTCAGTATGTCAATGTTGTCAATATATTGAAGAACTTTCAGTATTCTGCCCAATTCTGCCCCATTCACTCACACACTTTTGATATTATGAGATTGTAATTTACTTTTTGATATTTTTTTATTTTTTTTTAAACAAACTTTTCCTGAAAATAACGAAAACAACAAAAAAAAATTATCCAATTTGATGCAGCCGTTCGTAAATTATGCGCGTAGCGCGTACATACATTTCAGCGATTAATTTTTATTTATAGTGCAAATTATTTGTGAATAAGGAAAAAGAGATTTTTTGTACTAGCGGGAAACGAACCCGCGTCTTTTCCAATCCGGAAAGTGCTCTAGCCATTGAGCTATAGTACAGATCTTTCGATCATCAGAATCTCTTTATAATATTTGTCTTAACGACCAACGCCATCTATCGGAAACGCATTTACATACAATTAGCCAATATAGTAAGTTTAATTTTGCAATTAAAATTCATACTATTTGATGGCGCGATTTTTTTAAACATTTTTGATCTATATTTCTTAGCATTTGACATGCTCCGCTACTTTTTAAAGTGCAAATTATTTGTGAATAAGGAAAAAGAGATTTTTTGTGCTAGCGGGAAAAAAAACTCTTTTTCCTTATTCCCAAATAATTTGCACTTTAAAAAGTAGCGGAGCATGTCAAATTCTAAGAAATATAGATCAATTTTTTTTTATTTATATACATGTTAGATATACGTTATGTTAGATATTTAATAGATACCTAATAGTTTCTGTAGAGATACTTCTAAATTTCAAAAATGGGATAGTATCGTAAGAAACACTGAATTACTAAAGAATAATTAAATGTATGCATTCTTAAAAAACAGCAATATATTGTTGCCACAATTTTTCCAATATTAAATGTATACGTGAAGAATACGACTTTAATGAGGCGAACCGAATGTTTTTATAGGTACGTGAATATCTTCAGACCAAAAGCCATAACATTACTTAACAATATGTGAAGAGAAAGCCCAAAACACTAAAATAAACAAAGAAATAAAAGTCCCTAAAGGATTTGCAGCAAGCACCCTCAAAATCACAATTCAGCCCTTTTGCGATTACACGATATCGATAATATCGGTTTTGCAGAATTCAATAATACCAATGCTCGTAAAGGATGAGGGGAAACCGTATTTAGCCTACTAAACCGTTATTGTATTCTCAGCCATCGAAAATAACTAGGATTTTATCTGAATATTCCCTTTTAAAAATCCGTGGTAAATACCAGCTTATACTAACTGGCTCGCTTAACCAGTTTTTTACTGAGCATCATGTACTATATATACATATTCTGTAATGAAAACTGCTTATATGTAGGTATACAATATTTATTATGAATAATTGAGTAATTTATTACTAATTAGTATTTAATTTTATTTGTTCACGTGGATGCAGTTAAGAGTACGTTGTTGATTACACGAGTATTGTCAGAGTTGATTAGTAGAGTTGAAACTAAAATATTATGGCAATACAAGATAATCTCGAAACAACATTTGACTAGTGTAGTTTAATAGGCAAATATCTAAAAAAAAACAACTAAAACCGAACGAGAAGATGGCCTGTAAAGAAAAATAATATTATTATTATTTTTATTGCTTATGATGGCAGAGGAGCCGCGGGCCACCTTATGGCAAGTGGTATCCGTCGCTCATGGACTCAACTATACTGAGAGTATTGTTAAGTCGCATTTAATTTCTGAGATATGAAATGAAATAATAAACGGCTATCTTCTGCTACAGCCAAAACCTTCTGGTCCATAGCAAGTGAGTACTCTAAGTTTGTACCCAGCCCTACCACAATGTAAACAAATGGATGGTAATTGCTTACTTCCCTTAGTCGCCTAGTACGACACCCGCGGGAATGGATGTGGTGGTAACACTTATATTCTTAGTCCCCCACCAGGCACGGACAAAAATGATTGGTATCATTTTAGATCAATATCGATGTTCTTATTGATTTGTGTTTTGTCAAGCCTATTGTAATTCGCTGGTGTGAAGCAGTATCGCATTGCATTTTGTGTTTTCTTTAATCCAAGAATGATCCAATCACAGTATGTGACGTCGAGTAGAGGCCAGGGTCCGATTCATGCTTTTTTATCGAATGATGATCTACCTACTCTAACTTTAGATTGCTAAATATTAGAATAATTTATTAAATATTGATGTTTAATAAGTGAGATATTAATCAATGCTGTCTAATTATAATCATAACTTCAAGACTAAGTAGAAAACGATATAAATAAATAAGATTAAACAAACAAACTCGTTCCATTATCCAAGTTACCTTAAATATACAGGCTTTTTGTAAATTAATTTATTTACATCATCAGTCGCTACAACTATAAGAGTAACTTAAACACAAGTCCATTAAGAAATTTTAGTCAGTTTTTAAGTGGTTTCTTAATAAAAATATAACTTTTTTTTTTGTTCAGGCGGGAAAAAATGTTCCTAACCGCACACCCCGTCGCTCGGGGCAACGAACAGGGTAGTGTGGGGCCTTCACCCACTAAAGAAACCCGCCGTGTACCGTCTCTCCACCTTTATTGGCGGGCCACTGGAACTATGTTACATTCCTTCGGTGGTCCGCCGGCGGCTTACCCTTTCGGGTACCCTCATCTGAGCAACGCATCCGTACACGGAGCGTCGCACCTTCGCGGGAGAATAAAAAAAATAAAAAAAATAAAAAAATATATACCTACACTAATATGACTTAAATTCAGCATTATATACATGTTTGTTATTTTTTACGTTATTTTGTAAGGGATACGAAGAGGTAATAGCAGACCCACATTTAGCAAATGTAAAAAAGTATAGCTATCTAATAGACATATTTAGGGGCTTTAGCTTCCCACACTACCCTGTTCGTTGACCGGAACGTCGGGGTGTGCGGTTAGGTACATTTTTTCCCGCCTTTGCAAAAAATAGGGGGCTATAGCTTAATACACCTTTTAAATGATAGAATGTTTATGATAGAATATCTTTAATGACAAAACTTAATGATAGAAATGAGAGATGATTGTAATGATGACATGTGTCGCGGACCGATTGTGTACTGCATCGTATGCTATACGTTAAACACATATGGATAGCAACAATAAAAATGACTGAGCGTGCAAGAAATGTATAATGTGCGGTTGCTCTGTACAGCATAGCTCCAGACCCTCGTGCTGTGTTTGAGAATTTCCTGTCAAAAAAAAAAGTGATACTGAGATCACTTTTTTCACGTCCTGATTTTGACATCTCGCAGTTAGGAGTGAACAAACTAATGCCACAACACATATGAAGCAATCATTGCATTTAATATTTTGAATAACATACCAATTGCACAAATATTTTGTTATTTAAAGTAGCTGAGCATGTCAAGTGCTAAAATACGGATCAAAAATATTTAAAAAATCGCGCTATCAAATAATATGAATTATAATTGCAAAAATTAAATATACTATATTGGTATAATGTATCTAAATGCTTCCGATAGGTGGCGTGAGTCGTAAAAATAACTAAAAGCACTTGTGAAGTGTAGATTGGATGTCACCGTCATTGACTGCGATAGCGTAGCGGTCTAGAGCACTTCCCTGGATGGGAAGGGACGCAGGTTGGAATCCCGCTCTCAGTAAAGCTCTCTTTTTCCTTTTTTACAAATAATTTATTCTTTAAAATACCGTAAAATATTATACATGATCTATTCCAACATTTTTGTTACATAACATTGCCTGTCAGAAAGTGGTCCAATTGAAGTGCAATCGATCTAGTTCGAGTCTGCACTAACACAGTGTATTAAATCGGAGGTCTATGCTAGTGGTTGAGTGAACGTAGCGATTTGTAATCTCGCCATTAGTGGAATGTATCGTGCTTGGCATCGGTAGGCCTGCCAACAGATGGTACACGCTGTTAAATCCGACACGGGCATTCCGTAATATATTTAACTACAGTTTAACTGTATTTTTTGTACTATACAATTTAGTGAACAAAGTATCCCTTACAAAAACTAAAATTATATAAAATATGATATTTTTAAGGCAGCACTCTGCACTAGGGTAATATTTCATCTCAGAGAGGGAGCCCGATGGGGCTAAATGCCGCGCGGACCACTCAAGAGAATACACGCGGTACTAGTGGTCCGCCGAGTACGGGCGGGTGAGGGCGCACGGCGGGTTTGATGAGAAGATGAGAGCCCCACAAAACCTCGTTGTCTCCCCGAGCAGCGGGATGGGCGGTAGGTACATGTTATCCCACCTAAAAAAAAGGCTAATATTCCATGTATAGTAGAAAAAAAATATAGTAGTAGCCGGGGTTTTTACTAACATACAGTTAATCATCACAAAGTAGGTACACCCAGACACAGAACAACCTTTATCGGTCACACAAAAATGTGTGTCCTATGTTTTGTATGTGGAGAAGTGACTATAGATTCAAAATATAGTGAAGATACAGTTGCTCACACGTTAAGAACGATATACAATTAACTAACTGCCTCGGTGGTGTAGCGGTAGTGTGTGCGACTGCTAATCATGAGGTCTCGGGTTCGATCCCCGGGTCTGGCAATGCTATTGAGCTTTTTCCTAAAAAGAAAAATTCTCAGTATCTGCCCGGAGTTTGGAAATGTGCCCGGTGGACGTCAATAGGCTCGCCCCCTATTACGTGGGACTCAACCATAGCTGGCGAGTCGTGAGTGTGTAATACACCTCTGCCTACCCCTTCGGGGAATACAGGCGTGATGCTATGTTTTACAATTAAGAAAATCTAGTCACACATCAAATAAATTGCAAAAGTAGCACTGTATTACAACATTTCAATTTTCACAGTAGGTACATTAAATTCTTAAAATATGAATCAAATAACTTCGACATGAGATATTATCAAAAAGTATGGTCCACATCAACGGTCAGGTTTTTGGTAGCGTCCTCAAACATACACAAAAAACAAATAATAAAGAATAGACGACGAGGGTTGGGCAATTAGTATTGCAATTAGAGGACAGTATGTTCCAGATTACGGCCGCACACTCCACAGAGATTCACATTCCGTTGCCGGGAATAACAAAGCTTGCCAACTAACTATTAAGACGTTCAAAACCAAAGGCCTCGTTTTATGGCCGTACAAATTGCACTTGTATTTTTGTGTTAAAATTGCCCCGCTGTAATCTAGGATTTGTTGAGATTTTGCACTGCTGAAATTCCCAGTGAGTGCTTTGTCAGTTGCGTTTTGAGTGGTTAGATGAACGAATGATTTTAATATAGGAGAGTAGATGCAATCCATCCATACAACTGGACTAGATACACCAGCAATATTTTTATATTAATTTTAGTTTAGATCGACTCCGTATGAATATACGAATTGAATCGTTGTACTTAAATCAAATGATTTGTATTTGTTAACAATCTAAATAATAAAGTTTGATGTATTGTGATCTATTTCGAAAATTTTTTAGTGTTATATTATAGATACACATTGAAGTTTTGAGGTTCTAATATTTGTTTTAACATTTTTAGGTAAGCCGAAGCAAAATCAATCATGAACAATTTAATGGAACAGAAAATAAATAGTTAATGTAGTCAATATTTTATATCAACTTGTTTCTATTTCACACTGATACAACACAGAAAATTTATATCATTAAGAGACACTGTCCATGCCTTGGTGAGTTCCCAGTGCTATCCTTACTCCTCCCCACACACATACTACATACACCCTACATTTTTTTATACTATTTGGGTGGCAAACAAGTATGCGGAGCCCACCTGGGAAAGGGATAGGAGGTGGATCGAAAGGATATTAAGGGAGGATAGGTAAGATACTAAGGAAAGGATCGGGAAGGAGGTTGGGCCTCTCGCGCTCTCACTCACCATACAAAACATAAACGGTAGGAGCACCTACCGTTGTTTCACGGTGATCTTTTGCAAGCCCATAAACTAAATAATTAAAACATTTATTTTTCTTTGATTATGCAATCACTTAGACTAAAACTCAGAATAAAAATTTCCTAAAAGGTTTTAATAAGAATAATGTATCTATAGGAAACGTTGGTTAAAAAATTGGCCTGTATTCCCGGTGCATCGGCTTTTTTGTAAAACCGACTGTATATTTGTCAAGGTGATTTGAATTCACTTGCGTGCATCCCTTTGAAATGCACGATTTAAAACATAGTTATTTATACATGGGCTCGGAGCCAAATGGAAATACATGTTGAATATATTTTCGAAGCAAGTCTACCCTTAAAAAATCCTTAGTTTAATACACATTAAAATATAAACGTCTCTTAAATATGTTAGACAATATTTATTTGTTGGTTTAAAACTACGTAAAAATTAACTTCATGTATGTATTAATGAGCAGTAAAACGTTATCGTTGTGTCAGTATATAAATACGCGCATTATATAAAACGTTAACTTTTATTTATTTCGCAGTTGACTACTATTATACCTATTAATTAATTAAATGCGTTATTTTTCATAATATTTCATATAAGACACTTGGGCGTAAAATGAGCTTCTACTCATTATTTGCGGTAATAAGAATCCCCCATTAGATTTTAATAAGGCTCTTTAATTACTGCGTAAAGCTTCTTTGTGATATTAAAAAATATTGTGTTTGTGGGTATTCTCTGCAGTTTGTTTTTATAATAAGTAAATGAAAATTTATCGCTATAAATTACAGAGTTACGTACGTTAAATACTGAAAGTGCTCAAAATTGTTTTATAGTCGAAAACAAAAATCCAAAGAATTAAATTAAACTTTGAAACAGCGCCACCTGATGGTGTGCACGTAAAAATTTAATCAGCGTGTCACGGACATTTACGCGGCTTACACTGTTCCAACCACGCGTCGCATTCCACACCCTTTTTGAATACATGAAAGGCGTAAATGACGCCTCGTAAAAAATCTTGCAACATAAAATAAATGTTTTTCTTCGTGTAATTATTGCATTTCAAACATACACACATATAACCTATATATTACGTACAATTAATGACATAATACTATCTGTCTCCCTTCTGTTAAGCATAATAGTTGATTTTCTTAATGTGGGTAGCGTCTTCTGAACCTGGTATTCCTCAGTCCATGAAGAGCGGTTTCCACATATCATGAGGTAGGCTTTTGCCTGTATTTCATCCATCCATCAGGCTTTCAAAGTCCACTGCTGAACATAGGCCTCCCCAAGAGAACGCCACAACGAGCGGTCCCGTCATGGGGGATGATGCCGTAATCGCCACGCTTGGTAGGCGGGTTGGCGATCGCAGTGGATGTTGTTAATACTCGAGGTAGTGCTGCTGCCCACTCCCCCGGTATGCCCTCAGTCGGCTCTTACGACTCCCGTGGGAAGAGAGGGGTGGGACAATTCTAAAGCCGGCCCCATACGGCACGACTGTATTTCATATGGCCCACCTAATGGTAAGCGGTCAACGTAGCATAGACGCCTAGTAGCCCGTAGTCAAACACTTGGAGGGATCACTCGCCCATAGCCAAGTACAAAGACAGGGATAGGAGATGGGGAGAAAGGATAATAAGAAGTGCATAAAGAGGGGGTTTGGGCCACCGGTGCTCTCACTCATCATAGAAAATACAACAGTAGGAGTGCCTCTCAGTAGGCAGTGCGGTACTTTCCCCATCGAGCTGGCCCTTCATGCTGTGAGAAGCAAGGATCTACCAGTAGGCTATATGCCAATTACCAATAAAAAAAATTATCTTTAATAATAAAAACAAATATATACTTATATAATATTATGTTCTTTTTTAAAACAAAAATTAAAAAAAGAACTATATTCATTATATAACATATTATAATATATTATGTAATACGTCGTATTATATAGTACTAGATTCTGCCCGCGGCTCAGTCCCTGTGGACTTGAGAATATAAATACATCACTCTATGGCACATTAATTATCTTTACATAAAAATAGCTATCCAACGGGAACCATTCATCATTTTTCCGGGATGAAAAGTATTCTATTACTTTTTCTCTATGTAGGTACTTATGCAATTTTTTTTCTTTGATTGGTTTGGTAATTACAGTCTAAAAGCGTAACAAACACACAAACAAAGAAACAAGCAAACTTACTTTAGCATTGATAACATTAGCAAGGATTATATTAAATTTAGCTGCGCTCACTGATCCGAGGAAAAGCAACTTTGGCACAGTTTAGTTAATAGGTATGTTATCATTAATTAGTATTTGAGCACTCCCTCTCCGTGACGCGGAGGCGAATGAAGTCGTTCGTTTCTGGTCCGATCATATTGAGTAGCTGTTGAAGTATGAGAGTGAGGAAATATAGCTCTATTAAATTATTACAGCCAAGGAATGGTGCTGCTTTAGAAATAGTGTCATGAATAGATATTAAATAGCAATCGTCCACTAAATTAGCAAACGTGATCAAATTACGGTCAAAAAAACATTATTGATTATGTAGCCAAAATGTAGCAGTAAATGTAAGGTGAAAAGTACAACAAATATCTACAAAAAGATATATTGGACTTCATGTAACTATACTAATTCATATTTTATACTTTCGATTCAAACCGCTACTCTTTCAAAGAATACTAAATCTGTAACAATAACACGCGAAAACTATTTGAAGTAACAAAAGTAATAAATTTCTGCCACCAATACCGTAGTTTTGTAGCTATTGTCAATTGTTTTGTTCAACTCAACCTACCAGGGTTACCTGTGAAATATGATTTCTAAGAATTTTTAAAAATAATTTCACACAAGATCCCTACACTGTAATTAAAACGGTAAATCTCCAATGCAGGAGAAGGTGAGCTTAAAAATTCTACGATGATAGAAATTACTTACGGATTTTGAAACGATGGGTTCATATTTTACTTGGTCTAGTGTTTCATACGTTATTAAACGTGCGTTTCATTTAGCAATCTTTTGAATAAAGTTCAATCAAAACATCAAATTAAGATAAAACATAGAAACATAATTTATGCCAAGGTTATGCAAAAAAATCAGAGACTTTGACTTTGGTAAATATATTATTATATTTAATTTTAGTCTTAAGAAGCTTGTAATGTTTGAAATAATAAAAAAATAATATTATTATTATTATTAGAAGAAAAACTCAAGTTCATGCTTAAAGTTACATGAATCTTTTAATTACGAAGAAGCTCAAAACTTAAAATGTATATGTATAATTCTATTATCCAGAAGCAATCATTGGACTCGCGATTATGGATTGATCAAACATAATCAGTAAGTAACTCTATTAAAAACCAAATTGGCAAATAGTTTACTTTGTATGTAATACTTTGCTGTAAGGTAGGGTCTATCAAGGTATTAAATTTAGATAGGATGATTTTTATTTCAATAATTTAAATGTGCGTGTTATTATTTAGGTCAATTACATTAATTTTTTTCGATTTGATTATAATAAGAAAAAATAAATAGAAAAATTATCTTCAAAGTGATCTGCTATCGTCAAATTTTCTTGTCAACCCTGTGTATCGATTATTACACAGGCGAAGCGCTGGAAAGTTCTGAGGTGTTCTCGCATTGGTACCGTTGCACTCTCCTTGTACATATTCATGTATATCTCATAGATTATTTATAGATGACTTGGTTAAAAATTGGCTATGGATGGGCTATGGTTTAGAGATGCAATATGGAATATGGTGGAACTCAATTTCCCGGCGATTTAGTAATCCATTCTAACTGCTCTTTCAACTAATTCAAAAACAATCTTACTACTGTTTACCCAGTTTATGGAAGTTGTTAATTAATTACATTTCATTACTAGATTTAAAGCATATACGGAACCCTTTGTCGATTAATTGCCGAGCGAGGAGCACTTAGCCTCGTGAGTGCGTACTCAGGCTGAACACGTCAATAGACCACAACGTGAAGTGCATCTGATTTGTACCTTACTTTTTTAATTACTAATAAGTGTTAGATGTTCAGCCATATATCTCAATTGAAAAGTATTGTAGTTTTCTTTCATAATATCTTTTCAAATAACATTTCTCGAAAATAGTACACGAAATGTAGGTATTAATTTCAATAATTTTTTTTCAATGATATGGATGTTTTTTTTTCGCTTTAAAATAAAAAGAAAAGAGTTCTTCAGGGGGGTTAGACGGATTCTCATATCTCACAATCGACATCGTATCGACTCCCTTGTGATTGGTAGAGAAACCGACGCGTGATGTCGCTATAATCCGTTGGCCAATCACGGTGATCTCTCAACCAATCACAGTGATCACGATACGATGTCCTGACTCTTGAAAAGTCTTTTGCTTTACTTGATCCTGACTGATAATACTGTACCAGATACTAGCCATTTACGTAGGAGATATTATATTGTCTCTGAATATGAAAACATAACTGCACTCTATGTTTTCTCGCAGGACCGTGTAATACTGTTGGATCAACTAAAATCGTACAGATCAGAAACCGACCCCAAACGTTTGGGATAAGGCAAGGGAGATGATGATGAGCTAGGAGCATCAATCGACTCCACTAAAGTAACGTAACATACGAGTAGTTCCAGTCACCCGCCAACACAGACGGCATACGACTACTACCCTGTTCATTGCCCCGAACGACGGGCTGAGCTGTTAGGTAATTTTTTCCCGCCTTAACAAAAAAACAAGGAGCATCAATTGATATAAAATATAAGGAGTCCATCACATTTAACCAGTTTTCTACTATACCAATATTTCGACAACCAACTACAGCCACCCTGATCACGGAAGCACTAAGAAGTCCTACTAAATATATATAAAACATACATATATTATTCTTAAATTTATGTTGCAACTCTAAGTCATGCTTCATTCAGTTAACTTAAATCTAACAAAACAAGAGAGTATATTTGATACACACGTTCCTTGGTCTATAAAATTAACAATTCTTATCACTGTCGGCGCTCGTAAAGTCAACGTATGGCGATGTCACACTATACTGATCCTGTTAGTACTGGCTGAAAAGTTATATGTGCATACATACATTTGTAACAGTTATAAAATACAGTAAACTTACAAATTATACTACTACTACCTTATCATCACGCCATAGAGAGAACAGAGTGCCAAGAGGCTCTATTCTTGCATACATCTCTCGCTTCCTCAACATTCGTAATTCTCTTCATACACGCTCACCGGTTTCAGAGACTTCTGACTCCACCTTCCTTCAATAAATGTCCGATTTGGTCTAGGTAGGTGAGTCTCGCTCTCAACCTGTACCTACCGCCTTCCACTTTCGCATTGTATATCTTCTTAATCAGTCGCTCGTCCGGCATTCTTTCCACATGTCCGAACCATCGGAGCATTCTTTTTTGCATCTTTACACCCATACTCTCTTTCATATCTACCCACTCTCTTACCTCGTCGTTACGAATGCGGTCAGTCAGCCTCACTCCACATATTCTTCGCAGAGATCGCATTTCGACGGCGTTGATTTTACTGTCATACTCCTTTTTGCATACCCTACTCTCGCTTCCATATAATAACGTTATTTACAAATTATAAAGATTTTTAACTTCAACTAATGTGAAATCCCTGAAATTTTATCTATATATATAAAATAATAACTAACTGGCTGATTGATATATGAACGCACAGCCCAAACTCTTGGGGCTAGAAACGTGTAAATCCTACTCTCCTCTTTCTTAGTCTATCCTCTTTCTTAGTGCTCACCTACAGATGAAAAGATGTATGAGATGGAGTAAGAATTTATCAATAGGACACGACACTGATAGATATATCTATCATTTTACGGTTGTGCGCTTTGATATAATTGTCGAGATATTAAACACAAAGTGGAAAATATGAAATCGAAAATAACAGTCACGAGCAGGATTATAACCTGCATCTCCTGGATACCGTCCTGATGCTTTGCCGATTCAGCCATCGTGACAACTGCTCTCGACTGCTAATTTCGATACCACATTCATACTTAACATCTTGGGTGACGCCTGTCGGAAGTATTTACCTACATTACACCGACCAGGTAAACTTAATTTTAAAATTAAGATTTTTATCTAATAATGACGCAGACCTATAAATATTTAGATATTTTTATTTTTTATCATTTGACATGCTCAGCCATATACATTAAACACAAAGTGGAAAATGTGAAATCGAAGGATTTGAACCTGCATCTCCTGGATACCGTCCAGATGCTTTGCCAATTCAGCCATCGTGTTCCACAACAACAATTCAACCATCGTGTTCATATTTAGATATTTCTATATATATTTTCAGTGATTGACATGCTTAGCCATATACATTAAACACAAAGTGGAACACGATGGCTGAATCGGCAAAGCATCAGGACGGTATCCAGGAGATGCAAGTTCAAATCCTGCCTGTGATTGTTATGTTCGATTTCATGTTTTCCACTTTGTGTTTAATATATATAAGCATGTCAAATACTAAAAATATATATTAAAATATCAAAATATTGTCGAGATACTTAATTTTATTTTTATAGTTAATTTTTATGACATGAAACAATTTCCTCTCAGACATATTTTAAACACAGATTTTTTTAAATCATAATGCCGACCCCCTTTGTTTAGTTTACCCATATCACAAATATATGAGGAAAATGTCGTCAAATTTGATAGTCGCTAAGCGTACATAAAAGAAGCAGACTCACATAAACCGAACATAAAATTGTTGAGACTGGGGCGGTTTAACGGCTCTCACAGATACGGCGTGGTTGCTGATAATTTGTTATGCAAGAGCAGCATCTAAACATTTTTAATATATCTAAGTAATACAAAATTAATACAAAGTTTTATGTTAGAATTTCCTTACTAACTAAACTGTTAATAAATATATTTGCAATGTCAGTTTTACTTATGATATGAAACCTCGTGTTAAGAAACAAGAACTTATACTCTTCTATTTTCTGCCCGCCGTTAAATTGCGTGGACTTTGTGAATAAAAATCCACATGTACTCGTATATCTGGAAATTCCTTATCGAGTAAATATATTTTATGTTTTTATCTAAACCACGTTTTATATGTTTACCAGATATCGTTCAAATCTATTTAGTTTTCTGTTGCAGAAAAATAAGCAATCAAATGCTTTTAGTGTGGGAGTTTTGAATGAAAAATATAGTAAACATGAGTGGTACGTCGACTCCGGCGCAAGTGCACATATGACGGCGATAAAAGATTGGATAAACAATGCAGATTACTCGCCGAGTTTATCAAGTATTACTGTTGCGAATAATACAGTTGTGCCAGTTTTGTGTTCAGGAAACGTACAGATAACGACAAATTGTAACTTCGAAATCACAGTTAAACATGTGCTGTGTGTGCCAAATTTAACTACAAACTTGTTATCAGTGAGTGAACCAATCAAAAATGGTAACAGTGTAATTTTTGATTCAAGCCACTGTTACATACGTAATAAGAATAATGTGTTGGTGGCAACTGCAGTGTCAACTAATGGTGTTTACAAGCTTCAGACTAAAGAGGCAGATTGTATGTTAGCAGCACAGACAGTAGCAAGTGCAGAGATATGGCACCGGAGGCTAGCACATATTAACAGTAGTGATTTGAACAAGATGAAAAATGGGACAGTAAATGGATTGACATTTGAAGGTACTAGTGACATGACGAAGGATAAATGTGTGATCTGTTGTGAAGGCAAACAGACGAGATTACCATTTTCACATGCGACAGAAAAGAGTACTGAGACACTACATATAATACATTCTGATGTATGTGGTGCTATGGAAATAAAATCCATTGGCGGAGCCCGGTATTTTCTGTTGTTTGTGTATTATAGTTGCATGACTTTCATATATTTTTTAAAGAATAAAGATGAAGTATTCAGCAAATTCAAAGAATTCAGAATGATAGTTGAAAATCAACAGAATAAAAAAATAAAGATCCTACGAACAGACAATGGTGGTGAATTTTGTAATAAAGAAATGAAGAATTATTTGATAACAAATGGTATCATTCACCAGAAAACCGTTGCTTACACACCAGAACAACATGGTGTTTGCGAAAGAGCAAATCGAACAATTATTGAGAAAGCAAGATGCATGATGGGTGACGCAAAGCTTGGAAAACAGTTCTGGGCAGAAGCAGCAAACACTGCTATATATCTTAAAAACCGCTCAACAACTACGAGTCTTGAAAACATGACACCATATGAAGCGTGGTACAAAAAGAAACCAGATGTAAGTCACGTTTGTTTGGAAGCCTGGTAATGGCTCACATACCCAAAGAAAGAAGATTGAAATGGGATATAAAAGCTGAGCAGTACATTCTTGTCGGCTATGTGGAAAATGTAAAAGAATATTATCGTGTTTATGTTCCATAGAAAAATGAAATTACCATTAAGAGAGTAATAGTGATGGAAGGAAGACAGGGAATTGACAGAAGAGAAAGCAATTTGGATTCAGAATGAAGAACAGAACTTGATCCAAAGAGAGGAAAGTGAAACAACACATGATGTGCTGGAATCTAGTATAGAGAGCAGAGATTCAGTGGGGCATAATACCATGATGAATGAATCTCTGGCTAGTACAAGTTCTGATTCATCGGCTTATATGGATCCATATGAGACTACAGTTAACATTTCAGTTGACTCAGTTATATCAACAGATATTTCATCAAGTGAGTTACAAGCTCTAGGAGGTGGTGAAGTAGTTGATAATAAGAGAGTGAGAAAACCACCAACTCGTTTTGGTTACAAAAACATGTGTACTTCAAATAACTTGCCAGGAGCCGAGGAGTTTGACTTCTCTGAAGCGCTGTGTGGACCTGAAGCAGAGCAATGGAAGCTGGCCATGCGTGAGGAGTTTCAGGCATTTGAGTGCAGTGAAGCATGGGAACTCATCGATGTACCAAGTGATTTTTTCTTTTTTTATTGCCAACTGTGGCAGACGAGCAAACGGCCTACTTGATAGTAAGTAGTAACCGCCGCCCATGGACTATGGCAACACCAGGGGCACAGCCAAGTCACCGCCAACCGTGAGTAAAATACTCTTCTCAAACCTCGTCGATATCATTATATCAAAGATGCTATAAAGAATAATTTAGTTAAGGTTACGTATATCTCAACTCAAGATATGCCTGCAGATTTGTTGACTAAAAGCTTGTTATCAAATAAACATTATAAATTCTTAGAAATGATAGGTCTTATTCCTCAGTAAAATTTTAATTAAGTTAAAGATTTTATGTTTTAAGTTTATTGAAATACTTTGTTAAGTAGGGGTGTTACATTTTAGTAACAAATTATTACTACTAACGCCATCTATTGTACCTATTGTTAAAGGTAATGTACCAAGGTTAATAAAGTCTTGCAAATCAAAAGAGCACGTTTTAAGAGTCTTTAGATATGTATGTCAAAAAATAGCTATTCTACAGAATATTATTTTTTGGTATAACTCCTAATACGTCATGTCCAAAATGTCTCATTTATCCACCTGCTAAAGTTTATTCAAATTCGTTCAGACTTCCCGACTGTTCGAAATATCCCCACAAACTTTCTTATTTATAAATATTAATTAAAAATCAGAATGCTTTTAAGCACACATCACTATCCTGTTTTGGAGAATAATCCCTGTATATTAAGGAACTTTACATACATTCACGGATGGAACATACATTAACGAAAATAAACTATAGTTACACCTACACTCAGAACAACCATTTGTGGATCACAGAAATAATTACCTTGTGTCGGAATCTAAACTGCATGCCATCTGTACAGACTCATAATAACCACGTAATGTTGTTAATTTAAGATTCTTCAAGATTGTTTCGTATTCAAAGGAGCTTGCAACTCCACAGTAAAATCCTAAGAACATATATAATAACATATAATTCATTAAACACAAAGTAAAAAATGTGAAATCGAAAATAACAGTCAGGAGCAGGATTTGAACCTGCATCTTCTGGATACCGTCCAGATGCTTTACCAATTCAGCCATCCTGACAATTGCTCCTGACTGCTAATTTCGATAACACATCATACTTAACGTCTTTGGGTGACGCCTGCGCCATCTGTCGGAAGTATTTTCATACATTATACCGACCAGGTAAACTTAATTTTACAATTAAGATTTTACCTAATAATGACGCAAACCCTTTAAATATTTAGATATTTTTATATATATTTTTAGCATTTGACATGCTTAGCACTATACATTAAACACAAAGTGAAAAATGCGAAATCGAAAATAACAGTCAGGAGCAGGATTTGAACCTGCATCTTCTGGATACCGTCCAGATGCTTTACCAATTCAGCCATCCTGACAATTGCTCCTGACTGCTAATTTCGATAACACATCATACTTAACGTCTTTGGGTGACGCCTGCGCCATCTGTCGGAAGTATTTTCATACATTATACCGACCAGGTAAACTTAATTTTACAATTAAGATTTTACCTAATAATGACGCAAACCCTTTAAATATTTAGATATTTTTATATATATTTTTAGCATTTGACATGCTTAGCACTATACATTAAACACAAAGTGAAAAATGTGAAATCGAAAATAACAGTCAGGAGCAGGATTTGAACCTGCATCTTCTGGATACCGTCCAGATGCTTTACCAATTCAGCCATCCTGACAATTGCTCCTGACTGCTAATTTCGATAACACATCATACTTAACGTCTTTGGGTGACGCCTGCGCCATCTGTCGGAAGTATTTTCATACATTATACCGACCAGGTAAACTTAATTTTACAATTAAGATTTTACCTAATAATGACGCAAACCCTTTAAATATTTAGATATTTTTATATATATTTTTAGCATTTGACATGCTTAGCACTATACATTAAACACAAAGTGAAAAATGTGAAATCGAAAATAACAGTCAGGAGCAGGATTTGAACCTGCATCTTCTGGATACCGTCCAGATGCTTTACCAATTCAGCCATCCTGACAATTGCTCCTGACTGCTAATTTCGATAACACATCATACTTAACGTCTTTGGGTGACGCCTGCGCCATCTGTCGGAACTATTTTCATACATTATACCGACCAGGTAAACTTAATTTTACAATTAAGATTTTACCTAATAATGACGCAAACCCTTTAAATATTTAGATATTTTTATATATATTTTTAGCATTTGACATGCTTAGCACTATACATTAAACACAAAGTGAAAAATGTGAAATCGAAAATAACAGTCAGGAGCAGGATTTGAACCTGCATCTTCTGGATACCGTCCAGATGCTTTACCAATTCAGCCATCCTGACAATTGCTCCTGACTGCTAATTTCGATAACACATCATACTTAACGTCTTTGGGTGACGCCTGCGCCATCTGTCGGAAGTATTTTCACACATTATACCGACCAGGTAAACTTAATTTTACAATTAAGATTTTACCTAATAATGACGCAAACCCTTTAAATATTTAGATATTTTTATATATATTTTTAGCATTTGACATGCTTAGCACTATACATTAAACACAAAGTGAAAAATGTGAAATCGAAAATAACAGTCAGGAGCAGGATTTGAACCTGCATCTTCTGGATACCGTCCAGATGCTTTACCAATTCAGCCATCCTGACAATTGCTCCTGACTGCTAATTTCGATAACACATCATACTTAACGTCTTTGGGTGATACTTCCGACAGATGGCGCAGGCGTCACCCAAAGACGTTAAGTATGATGTGTTATCGAAATTAGCAGTTTATTATTATTATTAGTCAGGAGCAATTGTCAGGATGGCTGAATTGGTAAAGCATCTGGACGGTATCCAGAAGATGCAGGTTCAAATCCTGCTCCTGACTGTTATTTTCGATTTCACATTTTTCACTTTGTGTTTAATGTATAGTGCTAAGCATGTCAAATGCTAAAAATATATATAAAAATATCTAAATATTTAAAGGGTTTGCGTCATTATTAGGTAAAATCTTAATTGTAAAATTAAGTTTACCTGGTCGGTATAATGTATGAAAATACTTCCGACAGATGGCGCAGGCGTCACCCAAAGACGTTAAGTATGATGTGTTATCGAAATTAGCAGTCAGGAGCAATTGTCAGGATGGCTGAATTGGTAAAGCATCTGGACGGTATCCAGAAGATGCAGGTTCAAATCCTGCTCCTGACTGTTATTTTCGATTTCACATTTTTCACTTTGTGTTTAATGTATAGTGCTAAGCATGTCAAATGCTAAAAATATATATAAAAATATCTAAACATATAATTCATAACATTTTAAGAATATATTGCGTCACATTATTTCCTGCGGCTGACCATTAAGGGAAATAAATACATAATAAAAGCAGAAGACAGGGCTGGTAGGTTTTCGTGCAAAGGACATTGCTCAGCCGCCATACTCTGTTGGCCCTAAGAAGCAACAGCCACAAAAAATAGTTTTAGTTGTGATGATGCCGAATAAGGCGCGCTGGTTATAGCATTGATAACATAAGTACTTGTTAGCTACGTTAAATAACGACACAAACAAATAAATGACACAATAAATAAACAGTGACGACATATAAAAAATGTCTTAGATTTATTTATTAAACTGTAGATATTGTAACATTTATCGCCCTAATGGAGGCCGGTATATTTATTGGTCGAGATGATACTTTTTAAATTGTTTATGAGATTCTGAAGTGTCCGTGAGATTGTAATAATTGATTTCTAAATTATAAAATAAACTAGTATGATTGTTATTTTTTTTTATGCATGTAGTGGCAAACGATCCACAGCCCATCTGATGGTAAATGGTAACCGTCGCTCATGGACTCAACTATACCGAAAGTATTGTCAAGCCGCTGCTCACCATTTCTTTTCACCGATATCAAATGAAAGAATAAACGGCTATCTCTTGCTACAGCCAAAACGTAACGATGTGCTTCATGGCCGGTCACACGGGAGATGATGGTACCAACCCGCTCGGGCCCGATACCAAATGAGTACTCCCACTTTGTACCCATCCCTACCACCAGTCATGCAATGGATGATAATCGCTTACTTCCCTTAGTCGCCTCATACGACACTCGTGGGAAAGAATGGGGTGGTGACACTTGTACTTAGTCCGTCACCACACGGACAAACGGCTGTTAGGGCGGCATGCTTGTTGATTTATAGACCGATTTGAGCAATGTCCTATAAGTTTTACCACCTGATGGGCCATGGCTCATCTCGCATCATTAGCAGTACAAAAATTGTATAAAATAGAAGCAGCCTAAATAAACCATACTATATGTTCAGTGGTGAAATATATGTAGGCGGGACACCGCAGTTCACGCCAGGCTCCAGTTTACGACTAACGTTATAAAATGCAGTTTATGTGATCTCGGTGGCTCACACCTCCTTACTTGTACAACCATACTTTGTGATGAAAATATATTGTACTCGTACTAAGGTTAATAATTCAGTGGTTTTCTTAATGTTATTTTATCTAAACCGATACGAAGATATAGCAAAGGTACTTGGAGAATTAATATATTTCTTTAAATTTGAAAGTAATGGCATACTTTATTAATAATGATAGTTTGAGAATTGAAATAAGAGATTTTTTTTAAGTTGGTTAACCGCACACTCCGCTGCCCACCCACCAAAAACCCACCGTGAGTCCGCACCCGCCCTTGCTACGGCGGATCACGGGTACCGCGTCGTATCGAGCGCGATCCGCAGGCGGCAGTCATTTTGGGCACCCTCTCAGATAAGAGATTACCAACATTAACCTAAATGTCTAAAGAGTGCAGACCCTTTAGACATTTAGGTTGTAGTTGTTGTAGTTTAAGCCATATAATAGTGTACTATATGCTGATATAGAATACTATTCTATGACATTAATTTTTCTCATTGACAGAAGACTTATACGAGTAGATAATGTATTAAAAAATCTGTACTTAGACTAGATTGAATGTAAGCAAAAAGGTCTAAGTCTTATTTCTTAATTGTGCGACTGAATAAACAGAAGCTTGATGAACTTCCACTTCAAGCTAACGTTTAGCTATGTAAATACTGAATTTTATTTATCAATCTGTTAAAACTAAGGTTTGCAAATACAGTGGTATTAATATAGTTCCCCATTCAAAAATTTGCTTTGCCTGGTGAAGGAAACTTTGCGAGGAAACCGGCACGCCTGAGTGATTTTCTTCACAACGGGTGAATTCCGCCAGCCCACATTGGGCCAGAGAGGTTGATTGCAGCTTAAACCCTTTTATTCTGAGTGGAGATCCGTAATCAACAGTGGGTCTGTAATGGATTACAAAAACAAATCTATAGCCGGTTTCAAAATAATCGTAAGCTAAGAGGTCATCCATTTCGAGGTTTCCTACTTTTTTAAAGAAAAAAACACAGAAAATTCGAATTTAATGGAGAATGTTTATTATCATTTGAAAGAACATTCTTTGGCATTTATTTTTTGAAGATTATGACTATCAAATTAATGTTGCTACGTCGCAGATGGTCCATCCGTTGAGTCCAATTTTCGATGACTCGTTCGAGTATTTCAACTGGTAACTGGCGAATGACACGCGTGATGTTTTCCTCCAAGGCCTGAATCGAAGCGGGTTTGTCCGCATAAACTTTAGACTTTACATATCTAAAAAATAAAAAGTCTAACGGTGTGATATCACACGATCTTGGTGGCCAATCGACCAGCCCAAAACGTGAAATTATGTGCTCACCGAAATGTTCTCTCAATAAATCCGTTGATTGATGCGATGTGTGGGAAGTGGCGCCGTCTTGCTGAAACCAAATGTCGCCGAGATCACGAGCTTCAATTTCAGGCATCAAATAGTCGGTTATCATGGCACGATAACGGTCGCCATTGACGGTAATGTTCGTACCGGCATCATTTTTAAAGAAATATGGACCGATGATTCCACCGGCCCACAAACCACACCAAACCGTTGTTTTTTCTGGATGAAGTGGCAGTTCTTGAATCTCTTCAGGTTGCTCTTTGTCCCAAATGCTGCAATTTTGTTTGTTTACATACCCATTGAGCCAGAAATGGGCCTCATTACTTTGTTGTTACCAGTCGAAATGCTCGAACAAGTCATCGAAAATTGGACTCAATGGGTGGACCATCTGCGACGTAGCAACGGCCAACATTTGATAGACATAATCTTCAAGAAATAAATGCCAAAGAATGTTCTTTCAAATGATAATAAACATTCTCCATTAAATTTGAATTTTCTGTTTTTTTCTTTAAAAAGTAGGGAACCTCGAAATGATCACCTCTTTCATTAAGAAAACATAACATTATAAGTGATAGTATTACAAACATAAATGTACTCATAGGTACATCTCATTATATAAAATATTTCTGAAAAAGATTTTTTTAAACTTATCGCGCTTTATAGTCGAGGAACTTTAATTATTAACAAGACATAATATCAGCATTACAAGAACTATAAACTACCTACAAAAAAGAAATACCGCAATAAATTTACACATACAAAAACACTAAAATACACATACACGTCAATTTCACGAAAACTGTTGAAAGCCATGATAAATTACGTAGCAAAATCGTTTAGCAACAGCGAGTTTTGTTAAATGCTTTGGTGAAAAAATTCGTAGGCTGTAGACATTATTAATCAGTAGCTGAAACAATTGTTAGAGCTATGAATAATTTACGTGTACTAGCATACTCATGTACTCTCACACTCGTTTGCCATTTTCCGTTAAGAATGGGTGATGCCAAAGTTCTCGATACATTTGCGCTTCCAAATGTCCCACGGATGACATCATTCAGAGTATTTTGACAAGCACTCCCGATGCATGAAGGCTTATGATGAATTAAGGTACCACAGTCACCTAATGGTAACCCCCCAATATTTCTATCTTCACATTTCTTTTAGATGTCTTCGAAACCCACGCTGCCTATCAGATATATTTGCATACTATGCAAGTACTGCGCTAGTATAGCGGTCCAGAGCACTTCCCCGGATTGGATGGGATGCAGGTTTTCTGGTCACAGTGAAGCTGTCATTTTCCTCTTTACAAATAATTCATGTTTTGCTATAGGTAACGTAAGGTACTTTCATATACATTAGGAAAAAGTTGTTATTTAGACATTAAAGTATTGGACCGTGTTGTGCAGAAATGATCTAACCCACATACTGGACAAAATTAAGGTTTTAATGCCAACCAATCGAAAATAATCTCTATGTTTATGTAACAAAGACAAAAAGAGTGAGTACTTTAGTGCGTGCGGAAATTGAACCTGCATCCTTTCCAATCCGGGAAAGCGCTCTCTCTTATTCTATTACAAGGCCAACGCTATCCCTTCGCCTTCAATGCATAGCCGGGGTCTACTATTTTATTGATTATTGCACACAAAAGGAAGTAGTTCATTACATTTTGTTTAATAAAACTTTTTGAAATATCTACCACTCAGTCAGCCGTAGTCTCTTAAGGAGCAAGTAATTCCCATCACTCCTGAAGTGGTAAGGTAATAATGCGTTATAGATTATCAATTTGGTATGAATAGTACTCCATCCATCCATCCATCAGCCCTTCATCGTCCACTGCTGGACATAGGCCTCCCCAAGAGAACGCCACAACGAGCGGTCCCGTCATGGGGGATAATGCCGTAATTGCCACGCTTGGCAGGCGGGTTGGCGATCGCAGTGGATGTTGTTAATACTCGAGGGAGTGCTGCTGCCCACTCCCCCCGTATTCCCTCAGTCGGCTCTTACGACTCCCGTGGGTAGAGAGGGGTGGAACAATTCTAAAGCCGACCCCACACGGCAATAGTATTAGTAGTTAATAAATATAAATAAATATTCACAGACATTTTCACATCGTCCACTGGTCCCAAACTAAGCTTAAAGCTTGTGCTATGGGTACCAGATTACGGATATAATACATATATTACTTTTTTTTTTGTAAATACATACATATAATATATAGAAAACACCCAGACGCAGTACAAATATCTGTGTTCATCACACAAATAATTGTTCTGAGTGGGAATCGAACCCACGACCTCGTGCACGGAAGTCGGTTACACTACCGACTACGCCATGAGGCCCGTTTATCCTTTATCTGCAGTTGCTAAACAAACATGTATACATATATTATGCTATTACTTTCCAGCTTGAATACTAACACGAAAAGCGAGCTGGTTTGTAGTTAAATAACGGAAACCTTCACTCATTCCACTAATTAGTTGTTCTGCTCGACTTTTTTGGCTGAAAAAGGTACCTACCACAAAATACCCGTGGCTTGAAACTTTTCAAACTTTTTTGTTTAGATAACACCGTTTGTGAACAACACCTAAAAGTTATTTGTAAAAGAACACTTTTTATGAAAAGGCGTAATGTTGATATTTGAATTTTATTTCGGAATAAAGTATTTTTATGTATATCTGTTTGTCTTGTTGGCATAAGTTTATTACTTAAATCCTCGTTCGTTTATCGGATTCGGTTAAAAAGTGTTTTGTACTTAATTTATTATAAACGGTTTTCATTTAACATATTTATTTAATCAAAATATCTATACATTGCTGCCATCTAATAGGAAGGTCATTTATGCCTTTGCAATAGAACTCTGGTGATATAGATTCTACAAACTGTGTGAAAGCATTTTGTACGGCCTCCTGGGAAGAAAATTTTTTTCACGAAGAAAATTGTCCAAATCACGAATAAAATGGTAGTCCGTTAGAGCAAGGTCTGGTGAATATGGAGGGTGACGAATGATCGGAGAAAGCTATAGTGAATAACATCGTGCTAAGACCACCAAACAGTTACCATTACCTACCTATTTATTGGTAAGCTTTGTTTTTAGGACACTGTTGCGGTGTTTGACCTGGGGTCAGCCATTGCATTTTTTGCTTACGGTTATCGTAAAGAATCCACTTTTCATCACATGTCACAATTCGATCCAATATTCCTTCATTTCTTTATCGATTTAACAAGGCACAACACAAGTTTCAACATTTGACAACTTTATTTCTGCTGATCAGTCAAATCATGAAGCACCCATTTTTCATATTTTTTTATTTTATTGATTTGACGCAAATCAGTCAATATTATTGGTAAGGTAACGTTAAACCATGCCGCTAATTCCAGGGAAGTTTGGCTCGGATTGGCTTCTACCATCTCTTTCAATTCATTGTTATTCACATGTGTGGACTTCCACGTAGTTCGTTCTTCAAATCAAAATTTTCATCACGAAAGCGTTTAAACCAAAATCACACGGTGCATTCATTAGCAGTCCTCTCTCCAACACAACAACATTGATATTGCGAGCTGTTTCTGCAGCGTTAGTTTCGCGTCGGAAATCGTATTCAAAAATCACTCAAATTTTCGAAGTATCCATCTTTCTTGTCTAAGCTGAATAAAAAAAAAACAACTGAAAGTCGATAATCGAACGTTGCACATTTTTTAAAAGAAGAACCTCTTAGGTACCTTTATTCATTTGAAAAAAGTTTCACTCAAAAATCTCAAATCATGAAGGTTCTATGTCAATTTGAAGTACCTATTACAATAAAATGGCAATTTCATACTTTAACCCCTATTACATATATTACGGTGCCGTGTGGGGTCGGCTTTAGAATTGTCCCACCCCTCTCCTCCCATGGGAGTCGTAAGAGCCGACTGAGGGAATACTGGGAGAGTGGGTAGCAGCACTCCCTCGAGTATTAACAACATCCACTGCGATCGCCAACCCGCCTGCCAAGCGTGGCGATTACGGCACTATCCCCCATATGAGCGAAACACATGTGGCGTTGGGGAGGCCTATGTCCAGCAGTAGACTTCGAAAGGCTTATGGATGGATGGATGGATATAATAAGATAAGATATTTGAGAAAAAATGAATGAGTTAGGCTATATGGGCGTGTCTGAACACAAACATTATTTTTTAGATTTTTTGTCTGTTTGTATGTTTATGTGTTTGTTTGTTCGCGCATCAAGCAAAAAAATTTTTTGATTGCTCCTGATTAGACTTAAAATCTGGCATACATTTTATCCCGCTACTATATGGAACCTTTCCTTTAGAATGGAAAAAGGCCAAGGTAGTCCCAGTATATAAATCGGATAGGATAGATGTTATTTCCAACTACAGGCCAATTTCAATCTTATCCGCCTTTGCAAAGATTTTTGAATCCATTGTCTGTCCACACATTCAGCAGCATTTTAAAATGTACCTTAGTTTCCATCAACATGGCTTTGTACCGTTAAGATCCACGGCCACCAATTTGGTTGTGTTTACGGAGTCTCTTGCCCAGGCTGTGGATGAGGGCGAACAATTAGACGTACTATATACGGATTTCAGTAAAGCGTTTGACAAAATGTCCCACTTTGCATTACTGTACAAACTAGCAGCCTACGGAGTAACAGGGTCCTTACTTAAATGGTTCATATCCTATCTAACAAAACGCGAGTTTTATGTAGTGGTCAACGGTTCTCGTTCCGCATCACACCGTATAAGCTCAGGTGCCCCACAAGGTTCCCATTTGGCCCCGATCCTGTTTAACATATTTATTAATGACGTTCCCCAATGTTTTCATTTTTCTGAACCTTATCTATACGCTGATGACTTAAAGTTTGCACGCAAAATTGACTCTTTTAGAGATAATGACCTTCTTCAGGACGATCTTAACCGAGTTATAGAATGGTGTAAAAATAACAAGATGCAACTGAACCACAGTAAATGTTATCATGTAAAATACACACGAAAAATTAACTATATCGATACTAAGTACTTCATAGGTCAAGACAGGGTCCAGGAGGTGGAAATAATCAAAGACTTGGGAGTACTATTCGACAGAAAAGTCAGCTTTGTGCCTCACATAGATAATATTATTAAAAAGGCCTCAAAATGTTAGGATTTATACTTCGTAACAGTAAAGGATTTAAAAATAGCAGCACTAAAATAATGTTGTACAATAGTCTAGTGCGGAGTGTGTTGGAATACTGTAGCGTTGTATGGAGACCCCATTATGCCACTCACATGTTACGGTTAGAGCGTGTCCAGAAGCGGTTCATTTGGCACCTCGCATTCTGTGAAGGTAAAACTAAGCGTTTGCCATCCTATATATCACGACTGCGTGCGTCATTTCAGGGTACAACGGCTATCCATCCGCAGAGAAGTCGCAGACGCCTCGTTCCTATATAAATTAGTAAGAAATGAAATAGACTGCCCTAATCTGCTGAATCTCCTCAGATTTCGTGTCCCTTCTAGATATCCTAGGAATGCTATTACACCACTATGTCCTCCGCTGCGTAGGTCTGTACTTGGCGCAAACTCACCAATTCCAAGGTTGTGTAAATTACTCAATAGCCATAGTGACTTAATTGATGTGCACTTTGACAGCATGAGTAGCTTTATTAGGGTCTTTACACGTGACAAACTATGATTCTGACTTGCTTGTGCTGTCATGGTGAACATATCACTCAACCGCGAATTCTGGGTGTTGGCCCATATCCGAAATATATACGATTAATTTTAAATGTTGATATCTCTGAACCTACCTACCTACCTATTTGTTGGTTTTTATATTATTTTAAGTTGTATTTTATATTATGTTATTCCCCTTCCTTTACCTCAATGTTCATTTTTTAATATTAATATATAGATAAAAATAATAATAATTTTATAAACAATAATTTAATTGATTATTATGTTTGTATTCTGTCCTTATAATGTGCATGCGGTGTTAGCCAGTAAGTGGTTGTTACACATGTAAATGTAGCTACTTTATTTAGAAAATAAGTTAAAATGTACAGTGGAAACAATCGTTGGTTAACCTAATAAATAAATAAATAAATAAATATCGGGAACCTGAGATATGGCTTAAAACTAGCTTTTGGCTGCGACGGACGCGTGGGCAAAGGCTAGTAATATATAAATACTAGCCTTTGCCTGAGGCTCCGCCGCAGCCAAAAGCTAGTTTTTAGGTAATATCTCAGGTTCCCGATATAGTAGCGGGATAAAATGTATAACAGCTGTTAAGTCTAACCAAGTGCTATGAAACAAAAAAAAAGTTGCATCAAAATCCGTTCAGTAGATTTTGCGTGATCTGCAAACAAACAAACAGATAAACAGACAAAAAATATAAAAAAAATCTTTTTGTGTTTAGACACGTCTTTATAACCTAAATCGGTATTTTTTTCTCAAATACCTTAAATGTACAGACATAGCTCTGTTACAGCTTTATAATAGTATAGATGTTACTATTATAGAATGGATTTTAGGAGGAGAGCCCACCACTCACCCACGGATTGTCAATCCCGGTTATCTTTGGACAGAATAACCTAAGATTCCCAATCCGCACTCTCACAGATAGAGGAGAATGTGATAATAGCAAAGTAGCATGCACGATAATGACAAAAAACTCACCAACGCGACACAACCATGCGATGCGGTAGAACTCTCAGAACCACAATATTGCAATATTCCGCAAAAATCCGAACATAAATTCGACACGTGTTTCACCTCTAAACGAGGCATTCTCAAGAACGCTCGGCAACAAATGAGCAAAGCTTACTCGTGCAACTTGCTTTTATACCCCTTCCACTATACAACAGTTATGACGTATCGCTCGAACGATATGAAAACAAGTTTAGTAGTGGGGAACTACAGCTAGTTTGTTCATTCAACAACATGTTACTACTGACTTTAATTATTTCTAATTGTTCTAAAACGGACAGTCTAATATTTTTATCACAAATATGCAAGGGCTCGAATGTATGACTATTATCTAATGAATGGTTACAATCTAATAAATGTTTCGCAAAATGTGACTTTTCAGGGTAATTATGCCTATACGCAGCTATATGTTCTTTATAACGAGTCTCAAAATTACGGCCCGTTTGCCCTATATAAACATTATTACATATTTGACATTGCAATTTATATACACCAGACTTTTTACATTTATCAATACTATCTTTACCGTTACAAAGATTTTTAAGCGAAAAGTTAGGCCTAAACGCGGGATAGATACCGTGAACCCTCAGTGTCTTTGCTAACCTGTCTGATATGCCACCAAAGTAAGACAAAGTACATGTAAAATTAGTTTTTTCTACTGCAACAGGATACAAAAGTTGTTTTACTATGCTGGACTGTTTTCTTTTAACCAATTTGTCGATCAAGAGCCTATTATATCCGTTTGATTGGGCTATATTATAAATTATATTTAATTCCTTATTGTATGCTACCTTATCCAACGGAACATTAAAAAGACGGTGAATCATGCCATGAAAAGCGGCCAATTTATGCTGCCAAGGATGACAGGACGAGGCGGGTATAACCGTATCTGTATATGTCGGTTTACGATAAATTTCGAACTTATGTTTGTTACCCACGCGATAAATGGAAAGGTCAAGAAAATGCAAGCAACGATCCTGTTCTATTTCCAGTTTAAATTTTATTCCTGTATGCGCAGTATTTAATTCATTAACGAAATGATTAAGTTGTCTAACGGTTCCTGTCCACACTAACAATATATCGTCTACATACCGGTAATAATACAATAATTTGTTATTATTTACTATGTGCTGACATTCAAAATGATCCATGAATATGTCTGCCATTAAAGGACTTAAAGGTGACCCCATTGCTAAACCATCATTTTGAATATAATACCCTTTATTAAATTGAAAGTAATTTTGTTTCATACAAAGTTCTGTAAGACGTAATATATCACCCACCTCTTCCGAGTGCAAATTGAGACCTTGAAACAGATTTTTTAAATAGACCAAAGATTCTCTGTATGGGACATTCGTAAAAAGGCTCTCTACATCTAGAGACACTAGTTTTGCATTTGGTGGTAAACAAATATTTTGTATTTTTTGTATCAAATCAATACTGTTCTTGATACCATATTTAGGCAAGAAACGAGTTTTTTGTTTAATGAGTATGTTTAGATGCTTTGCCAATTTATATGCAGGAGCCCTGATATACGAGACTACTGGACGAACCGGCACTTGTTGTTTATGCACTTTAGGTAAACCATACAACATTGGACAGTGAGGGTTCATGGGTACTAAACTTTTAACATAATTTGTTGTTGAAGGAAAAAGTGAACTCGCGTTTTTTAAACATAATTTCAATTCGGCATGAAACCGTTTCGTGGGATCAGAGGACAAGCGCTGGAAAACATTATTTGTTAAGACTTCACCTATTTTGCAGTCATAGTCCGACTTAGGCATAATCACAACAGTATTACCTTTATCTGCTTTACTTACGACAAGATTATTAATTTGCAATCTACTATGAATGGATTTATACATTTTGAACTCAACATTATAACAATTAGCCGATTTGTAAGACTTAAGTTGATGGGCTACAAGACTCTTAACTAAATTATCCTTGTTGTTTATATTAACTGCAATTTCTAAATCTACCGCTAAACGTTCTAGAGACTTTTCATTAATATTCTGATGTAAACTATATTTCAAACCCTTCTCCAGCAAAGTAATTTCATTATTAGGAAACTGAACATTCGACAAGTTTTTAACTCTAGGATAAAAAGAGTGACAACCTACATTCTCATCACTAAAACATTCGTAACTATGACATTTTTTGAGCCTTAAAATTTCAAGTTTTTTCTTTTGCACTAAGTACTTATCATGACCCGCTCGGGAAGCCAAATCTCTAGCTTTATGATCTAATAAATCGAATTCAACATTATGTAAACGAAAAGAAAGTTCTAAGTGTAATACTTTTAAATGACTTTTTAAATTATCTCTAATAGTGAACCAACGTCTAGACTCTTCACCCAACCATATTTTCTGAGCTTTTTGTATGGCAATATTGGCAGACTTATTATGTGAATTGGTACGGATATTGATATAATTAGGGATAACGTTATGATATATAGTATAGATGTATTAATTGTTTAGCCAGAAAGTTGTTATTTTTATTAACCACTGATGCAAATGCCACTCCCCGTTTACTATGAGAATATTAATTAACTGCCTCGGTGGTGTAGCGGTAGTGTATGAGACTGCTAATCATGAGGTCTCGGGTTCGATCCCCGGGTCGGGCAATGTTATTGAGCTTTTTCCTAAAAAGAAAAATTCTCAGTAGCAGCCCGGAGTTTGGAAATGTGCCCGGTAGACGTCAATAGGCTCGCCCCCTATTACGTGGGACTTAAACATAGTTGGCGAGTCGTGGGTGTGTAATACACCTCTGCCTACCCTTTCGGGGAATACAGGCGTGATGCTATGTTTGTTTTTTGTTTATCATAATTTTCAAACAGCTCAGCCAAATGCAGGATACCAAACTGTCTCACCAATTTACAGAGCTATTTTGTGTAGGTTTATTTTTTTAATTATCTCAATTATATATATTTTATACACGTAAATAGAGTGTTAGCAGGTTCTGATAATGGAGCAGCCCCCCTAGCCAAAATGCATAAACGTTATAGAATAGAAATAGAACAGAATAATCAATGTATGGAATTGACAGTTGATTACGCTTACGTTGTCGTAGCCTTATGTCAATCTCGTACATTGATAATTCTATTCTATTCCACTAGCGTTTATGCCACTTGGCTAGGGTGGCAGATATGGTTCCGATGGCCCGCCAATAAAGGTGGAGAGACGGCACACGGCTGGTTTCTTTAGTGGGTGAAGGCCCCACACTACACTGTTCGTTGCCCCGAACGATGAAGTGTGCGGTTAGGATTTTTTTTTCCCGACTTAACAAAAAAAAAAGTGTGGCAGGTAAGAGGCATTGCGAGGGTCGGCAACTTAATGACACTTGTGTGTTTTCTTAAAGTATAATAATTATTAATAAAAGGTTTCCCTCTCATTCATAATTATTTATAGTTATGATTGGCGAGATGGTCGGTAGACTGTACGGAAGATAAATTCGATTCAAGAACTAGCCCTTCAGCTAACGCTGAGAAGATTCCCTCAGTCTCCTCCAGTAAATGGGCAATATTTTCTAAATAGGTACATCAGGAACCTAGTGAAAAACTATGACGAGATTGGATTCACGTAAAACTTGTATTAACAAAATATCGCATCCTTTGGAGTAAATTTCATTTACTGCGTAATGGTAGTTACTGTAATGTAAGGCTTCTGCAGCCTTTAAACAAATTTAGAGAAAGCTGCAATCAACTGAAGGAATCTAATGATTGAATGAACATTTTACTTGCCTGATGTCGTCCTCTATCATTCCGGATGGGTGTCAAATACCTGAAAGATAGAAATAATATAGAACTATACTTATCCTAAAAGTATTTACATATTTAAGTAATTTCTATTAATATTTTTTTTGTGTATCTTTTTCTAGATATTTCTCTATCAGGCGTGTTAACATTAAGATAATAAGAATATGATAAGTTATATATTATGTGAAAACTCATGAAGCAATCATTCTTTCAACATTAAATTAAGTTTTCTGCTGTTTGCCTTTTCCTGAAAATAATTAATTTTGCTTTTTTATGTAATGGTAAAGATTATTATCTAATGAAATATAGCAATTATAGCTTTTTTATTTATTTCTTAATGAAATTATACCTTTGCAAGTACCACAATGTTACGTTTAATCATTTTCTAATATTTATCGAATATTACACATAGAAAAATTGCGAGTCGGGCAATGTTATTGAGCTTATTCCTACAAAAAAAAACTCTGTAACAGCCCGGAGCTTGGAAATGTGCCCGGTAGACGTCAATAGGCTCGCCTTCTATTACGTAGGACTCAAACATATCTGGCAAGTCGTGGGTGTATAATACACCTCTGCCTACCCCTTTGGGGAATACAGGCGTGATGCTATGTATGTATCATCTCTCTTTTCCACTTCGTATTCCTTTACTTGGAGTCGGCAACGTCCAAGTGGTGCCTCTGGTGTTACTAGTATCTACAGGCTATGTTTGTCGCTTACCATTCGGTGGGTCGTATGCTTCTTTGCTACCAGCATAGTACCTATATATAAAATAATACTAAACACTATTAAAAATAAATTTTTCCCAGCCATATCACCGGTCGAAACTTGGATGTTTTTAAATTTCAATAGCCTCTCGTATCATTCTAGGTTGATATGATGTTTATAGATGAAATACACGTACAGCACAATACATATCGATACCATAAGTATCAATTAACGTAAGGGACAAACCACGGTTTTTCAGGAGTGCCAAAAAACAATTTTATTTTTTTAAATCTTTCTATAACTTTTTACTGTTTGCTCCAATTTTAATTATGTCTAGACCAAAGTTTCTTAGAATTTCATCTTCTGTCATGATATAAACACAAGATTTAGGAATGTCCAGTGGTTTAGAATTCCCTTACCTTACAAAAATATGTTTAGTTGTGCCTTACGTTAATAATATTTAATGCGTAAACCATCGAGTATACGTTATTCTATTGTAAAGGACTTTTACAGTGTTGCAATTTGATGTAACTATCCATCCATCAGCCTTTCGAAGTCCACTGCTGGATATAGGCCTCCCCAAGAGAACGCCACAACATGTGTTTCGCTCATATGGGGGATAGTGATGTAACTATAGATTATATTAAATAGTAAGTAGTATAAAGTAGTATTTTAACACCATGGAAATAAATTCTTTGCATGAATAATGTTGCTATGAACTTATATTAATGATTCAAATCAAACGTTAGGTTCAGGACATCATCAAGCCATGTCCCTGGCAGGGTAGGCAGAGAGAGCAGAGTGCCAAACGGCTCTATTCTTGCATACATCGCTCGCTTCCTCAACATTCATAATTCTCTTCATACACGCTCGCCGGTTTCGGAAACTCCTGACCACCTTCCTTCAATAAATGATTGATTTGGTCTAGGTAGATGAGTCTCTGTCTCCCTCTGTATCTGCATCCTTCCACTTTCGTATTGTATATCTTCTTAACCAGTCCCTCGTCCAGCATTCTTTTCACATGTCCGTTTCGCATCTTTACTCCAATACTCTCTTTCATACCTACTCCCTCTCTTACGTCGTCATTACGAATGCGGTTAGCCTCACACCACAGATTCTGCGCAGAGATCGCATTTCTACTCTCATGCTCGTTTCAATACCCAACTCTCGCTTCCATATAATAACGTTGGGACAAGCACTGCGTTGTGTATTGCGACAAGTGCCTTTTGGCTAAGGTAATGACTGCCGAGTAGTTGTCCCAATGCTCCGTTCACTCTATTTCCCGCATTTACTCTTCTCTCTATATCAGTGCTGTACGTTCCATCCCTATATAATCCACATCCAAGATATACAAATTCATTCACTTGTGATACTTAACATCAGTTCTGGTTTCTCCGCTTTAAAAAACCATTATTTTAGTTTTGCCCACATGCAGCCGCACACTAAATGTAACACTTTGTGTTTAATAATAAAAATATTACTCTTGTAGGAAACTTTTTAGATATCCCATCCATCTATCAGCCTTTTAAACTCCATTGCTGGACATATGCCTCCCCAAAAATGGGGAATAGTGCCGTAATCGCCACGCTTGGCAGGCGGGTTGGCGCTCGCAGTGGATGTTGTTAATACTCGAAGGAGTGCTGCTGCCCACTCCCTCAGTGGGCTCTTACGACTCCCATGGGTGGAGAGGGGTGGGACAATTCTAAAGCCGGTCCCACACGGTAAATTTAGATATACGCATCAGAAAAATAAATAACAAATTAAATAAATATATAAACATAAACCAGTGATGTACAAAGTATTGAGTAATTAATATTTGTCATTGTTTTTGGACTTATTTGCCTGAAGTTTATATCTTGTGATTATTTTTTTATATTCATGATGAGTTTTAAAAAGTTTCACTTTCTCATGTCGATACCAGAACTATCAATTAACGTACGGGACATTTTGACAAAAATGAGTTATATATATCATTTGATTCAGAATTTCCCGCTCTATCGACTGCTATTATTAAAATATCTGTATCGTTAAATTAAATGTCCCTTACGGTACAAATTTTTGGACTACGTAAAACGATTTATGACAAAAAAAATGATTTAACAGTCATTAACATTTTTTCTTCTCAGAAAAATAATGTAACTCACCGTGTTAAATAATTTATACCCTTACCTTAAACCTAAAATCACTAAATTTAAAAAGCATGTTCCTTACTTTAATTCATGATTAGAGTTTTTAAGAATTATTCTCTTACATTATGATCTCGCAAAGCTATTTTTATTATAATATGCTCCTTACGCAAAGCTATTTTAAGCTATTTTTCTATACTATTATAAAACTGTAACATAGGTGTTTGTACATTTAAGATATTTGAGAAAAAATACTGTAATAAGTTATATAGGCGTGTTTGAACACCAAACGACTTTTTTAAAATTTTTTGTCTGTTTGTCTATCTGTTTGTTTGTTCGCGCATCAAGCAAAGACTACTAAACGGATTTTGACGCCACTTTTTTTGTTTGATAGCTGTTGATTAGGTTTAACAACTGGTATAAATTTTATCTCGCTACTATATCGGGAACCTGAGATATAGCCTAAAAACTAGCTTTTGGCTGCGGCGAAGCCGCGGGCAAAGGCTAGTATTATATATAGATGGCCCTGGTGGCGTAGTCGGTAGTATAACCGACTGCCGTGCACGAAGTCCTGGGTTCGATTCCCACTCAGGAAAATTATTTGTATGAAGATCACAGGTATTTGTACTGCGTCTGGGTGTTTTTTATATATTATATGTATTTATTTACAAAAAAAAGTTAATATATATGTATTATATCCGTAATCTGTACCCATAGTAAAAGCATTAAGGTTAGTTTGGGACCAGAGGACGAAATGTCCATTTATATTTATTTATTAATCAGTATGGAAGAAGTTGAATGGGCGATTAGAAGTTTGAGAAATGGTAAGACAGCGGGTATTCATAATACAGTGTCTGCTGAAATGATAAAGCTTGGAGGCACATGTGTCTGGGAACATTTCCTGGTGCTTCTCAATTTATGTTGGAGCTCAGGAATGGTTGCCAAGGATTGGAGAAGCGCAGATATCGTGCCTTTGTTTAAAAACAAAGGGTCACGTTATGACTATGCAAACTACAGAGCCATAAGCTTGACCAGTTTGGCAGACAAAGTGTATGGTAAGATTATTGAAAGGAGAATGAGGATGATGTCTGATGAATTTCTGTAAGGCACAAGGTTTCAGGTGTGGAAGGGGACGCGCGTATTTTATTTGTGTAACATTGTGGAGAAGCATCTGCCTGTAGGCCAGGAGGATTTCTGCAGTTTTATGGATTTGTAGAAAGCATTTGACACGGTTGTACGAAAGGAACTTTGGGACATTTTGCCGGAACATGGTATTAACGGTAGACTGCTGCAAGCGGTGCAGTCCAACTACATGGACTGCAGGGCTTGTTTGCGGCTGGATGATGGAATGTCTTCCTGGTTTAATGTAAATATCGGCGTTAAATAGGGCTGCGTTGTATCAGCCAGACTGTTCATCATATATCTGCCAGACTGTTTATCATATATCTGGATATATGTCTACAGAGTACTACACTTGAATGAAATGAACGTGGGAGTTCAGATGGGTGACTTAGTGGTTAACTCACTGCTATATGCGGACGATGCGGTCTTATTAGCGCAGTCCGCGACTGACTTTCAAACCCTAGTCGACGTAATGATTGAAGATTTTGAGAAAAGGGGCCTACGGCTGCATGTGGGCAAAACTAAAATAATGGTTTTTTAAAGCGGAGAAACCAGAACTGATGTTAAGTATCACAAGTGAATGAATTTGTATATCTTGGATGTGGATTATATAGGGATGGAACGTACAGCACTGATATAGAGAGAAGAGTAAATGCGGGAAATAGAGTGAACGGAGCATTGGGACAACTACTCGGCAGTCATTACCTTAGCCAAAAGGCACTTGTCGCAATACACAACGCAGTGCTTGTCCCAACGTTATTATATGGAAGCGAGAGTTGGGTATTGAAACGAGCATGAGAGTAGAAATGCGATCTCTGCGCAGAATCTGTGGTGTGAGGCTAACCGCATTCGTAATGACGACGTAAGAGAGGGAGTAGGTATGAAAGAGAGTATTGGAGTAAAGATGCGAAACGGACATGTGAAAAGAATGCTGGACGAGGGACTGGTTAAGAAGATATACAATACGAAAGTGGAAGGATGTAGATACAGAGGGAGACAGAGACTCATCTACCTAGACCAAATCAATCATTTATTGAAGGAAGGTGGTCAGGAGTTTCCGAAACCGGCGAGCGTGTATGAAGAGAATTATGAATGTTGAGGAAGCGAGCGATGTATGCAAGAATAGAGCCGTTTGGCACTCTGCTCTCTCTGCCTACCCTGCCAGGGACATGGCTTGATGATGTCCTGAACCTAACGTTTGATTTGAATCATTAATATAAGTTCATAGCAACATTATTCATGCAAAGAATTTATTTCCATGGTGTTAAAATACTACTTTATACTACTTACTATTTAATATAATCTATAGTTACATCACTATCCCCCATATGAGCGAAACACATGTTGTGGCGTTCTCTTGGGGAGGCCTATATCCAGCAGTGGACTTCGAAAGGCTGATGGATGGATAGTTACATCAAATTGCAACACTGTAAAAGTCCTTTACAATAGAATAACGTATACTCGATGGTTTACGCATTAAATATTAGTAACGTAAGGCACAACTAAACATATTTTTGTAAGGTAAGGGAATTCTAAACCACTGGACATTCCTAAATCTTGTGTTTATATCATGACAGAAGATGAAATTCTAAGAAACTTTGGTCTAGACATAATTAAAATTGGAGCAAACAGTAAAAAGTTATAGAAAGATTTAAAAAAATAAAATTGTTTTTTGGCACTCCTGAAAAACCGTGGTTTGTCCCTTACGTTAATTGATACTTCTGGTATCGATATGTATTGTGCTGTACGTGTATTTCATCTATAAACATCATATCAACCTAGAATGATACGAGAGGCTATTGAAATTTAAAAACATCCAAGTTTCGACCGGTGATATGGCTGGGAAAAATTTATTTTTAATAGTGTTTAGTATTATTTTATATATAGGTACTATGCTGGTAGCAAAGAAGCATACGACCCACCGAATGGTAAGCGACAAACATAGCCTGTAGACACTAGTAACACCAGAGGCACCACTTGGACGTTGCCGACTCCAAGTAAAGGAATACGAAGTGGAAAAGAGAGATGATACATACATAGCATCACGCCTGTATTCCCCAAAGGGGTAGGCAGAGGTGTATTATACACCCACGACTTGCCAGATATGTTTGAGTCCTACGTAATAGAAGGCGAGCCTATTGACGTCTACCGGGCACATTTCCAAGCTCCGGGCTGTTACTGAGTTTTTTTTTTAGGAATAAGCTCAATAACATTGCCCGACTCGCAATTTTTCTATGTGTAATATTCGATAAATATTAGAAACACGTTTAATCATTAAACGTAACATTGTGGTACTTGCAAAGGTATAATTTCATTAAGAAATAAATAAAAAAGCTATAATTGCTATATTTCATTAGATAATAATCTTTACCATTACATAAAAAAGCAAAATTAATTATTTTCAGGAAAAGGCAAACAGCAGAAAACTTAATTTAATGTTGAAAGAATAATTGCTTCATGAGTTTTCACATAATATATAACTTATCATATTCTTATTATCTTAATGTTAACACGCCTGATAGAGAAATATCTAGAAAAATATACACAAAAAGAAATATTAATAGAAATTACTTAAATATGTAAATACTTTTAGGATAAGTATAGTTCTATATTATTTCTATCTTTCAGGTATTTGACACCCATCCGGAATGATAGAAGGACGACATCAGGTAAGTAAAATGTTCATTCAATCATTAGATTCCTTCAGTTGATTGCAGCTTTCTCTAAATTTGTTTAAAGGCTGCAGAAGCCTTACATTACAGTAACTACCATTACGCAGTAAATGAAATTTACTCCAAAGGATGCGATATTTTGTTAATACAAGTTTTACGTGAATCCAATCTCGTCATAGTTTTTCACTAGGTTCCTGATGTACCTATTTAGAAAATATTGCCCATTTACTGGAGGAGACTGAGGGAATCTTCTCAGCGTTAGCTGAAGGGCTAGTTCTTGAATCGAATTTATCTTCCGTACAGTCTACCGACCATCTCGCCAATCATAACTATAAATAATTATGAATGAGAGGGAAACCTTTTATTAATAATTATTATACTTTAAGAAAACACACAAGTGTCATTAAGTTGCCGACCCTCGCAATGCCTCTTACCTGCCACACTTTTTTTTTGTTAAGTCGGGAAAAAAAAATCCTAACCGCACACTTCATCGTTCGGGGCAACGAACAGTGTAGTGTGGGGCCTTCACCCACTAAAGAAACCAGCCGTGTGCCGTCTCTCCACCTTTATTGGCGGGCCATCGGAACCATATCTGCCACCCTAGCCAAGTGGCATAAACGCTAGTGGAATAGAATAGAATTATCAATGTACGAGATTGACATAAGGCTACGACAACGTAAGCGTAATCAACATGCATCTCCTGGATACCGTCCAGATGCTTTGCCAATTCAGCTATTGTGACCCTTGCTCCTGACTGCTAATCTCGACAACACATTCATACCTAACGTTTTTGGGTGACGCCTGCACCATCTGTTGGAAGCATTTTCATACATTATACCGACCAGGAAAACTTAATTTTACAATTAAGATTTTACCTAATAATGACGCAAACCCTATAAATATTTTGATATTTTTATATATATTTTTAGCATTTGACATGCTTAGAAACATACATTAAACACAAAGAGAAAAATGTGAAATCGAAAATAACAGTCACGAGCAGGATTTGAACCTGCATCTCCTGGATACCGTCCAGATGCTTTGCCAATTCTTTATTATATTTTTTTATAGGCGGACTTAATTTTATCTTTATATAGATGGTGTTATACTTTTTAACCACATTAGTAACTAAAGTATCCGTAGATATCTGCGGTACTAGTCTTTGTATCGTTGAGTCCATGGTGTAGTGTCGGTTACCATTGCCACTAAGACTGTAGTTGATCGAAGACTAAAACAGTTTCTTTTTATTTTATTCATATTGATGGCAGACGAACTACGGCTGCTATAAGTGGTAACCGTCGCTCATGGACTCAACTATACTGAGAGTATTGTCAAGCCGCTGCGCACCATTAATAAACGGCTATCTTTTCTGCTACAGCCAAAACACACTGACGTGCTGCATGACCGGTCACGCAGGAGACGGTGGTACCGACCCGTTCAGGCCCGATAGATAATGCAATGGGTGATAATTGCTTACTTCCCTTAGTCGGCTTGTACGACACCCGCGGGAAAGGATGGGGTGGTGACACTTGTATTCTTAGTCCGTCACCAGCTTTATATCGTCGTATATACGTACTTGCTCTCTTTTGCTCCATTCTCGTGGCATCGGAATGAATAGCTCTCACTTTCTCTTTTTTCCTACCTTATAATAATATCTTTCTTCTCTATCGTGTAACAAAAAGGGCTTTACCTGCTTGAAATTTCATTTTCAATCGCCGTCCAATTTATTAATTCGCTGCCTAAGAAGTCTAACTTCAAAATAAAATGACGACTTGTCCCTTTTTAGCCTCTTATATTCTAAAGGCTTTTTGAAAAATTGTGTAAGGATTAAGAATTACACACTTTATTTACAAAGGCTATGTTTTGTGTTCAGAGATACCTAAATAACAAAGAAAAGAAAAAAAATCTTTATTGTACACTAAAATAAGGCTTAGGATTGCCTAATACAGGGGTGCGGGTCGGGATACCTCCGCGTTGGTGCACCCCGGGCAACGTCGGCACTCTAGTGCCAGCGGCTGAATCCCGGCAGGGGACGGGTCTCCGCGTGCCCCTCTGATTGGCAGAGGGCACAGTGGATAGGCCAGACGTCCACCGTGGAGGGTCAGTGGGGCTACAGTGGCCAGCCAGCCCAGCGTAGGGTACTGGTAGCTCAGCTGTGGAGTGTGTCGGTACGGAGTCAGACGGCATTTGCAGTGATACTGCGATCGCAGACGCTGTCTCTGCGGGGCCTTCAGGGTCTCAGCGGGGTGCGTCCGGTTCGTTGGGGCAGCCTTCGCGGCTCCTGAAGCGTCCGATTGCCCTGGAGGGCAACGCTTCGGAGTCCGAGAGCAGCTCCACGTCGATGCCCCCACCGGGGAGGCCAGGAAGAGCGGCCAAAAGGGGCCGAAGTACGGGCAGGCCGTACGTGGGTGTTACGACGCGCTCGTTGTCTCAACTGGACGGAGTCGGCGATTTAGGAGGGTAGCTTACAGTGGAGGAGAGAGTGACCCTCCTCACATCGAGGCTCCGAGAGGTGCCTCCAGACGAGGATGGTCACCACACCCTCAGTGGACCAGATTGCCCGGAAGGTCTCCGACGCCCTGGCCATCGTCTCTGCGGTGGCTAATGGGTCGCGGGGCTTTCAGAGCAACTTCGCGGAGGCCCTCAGGAAGGCTTCCGAAGTTGTTAACACTTCAGTGGAGTCACTCCGGCGTAACCTGGCACCGGGGGGGACCGGGAAGCCGGAGGCGCTCTGCCGCTGCAGTCGCCTCGAGGCGGAGGTGGCAGAGCTTCGAAAGGAGCTCGCCAAGGTCGGGCCGGGAGCCTCTGCCTCAACGATAAGCGTGGGGCCTCCGGCCCCTGGTCTCCTGACGGAGGAGCAGTTGCGCCAGGTCATGGATCACGTCAACTCGGTCAATGACTCACCCAATGGCTCTTTAAACGCTAGGAAGCCGCCGGAGCCAAGGCTTCGCTGACGCAGGCAGGCTCCTCGTGGGCTGGAGTTCCGCGCGGGTCACCGTGCTGGAGCCCCGGCCCGCGAGGTGCTTTAAGTGCATGGCGGTTGGACACACCCGGCCGACGTGCACTAACTGTTTTGACTGCAGCGATCTTTGTTTCCGCTGCGGTCAGGCAGGGCACCGGGTGGCAACCTGCACCGCCGCCCCTCGCTGCCCCGCGTGCGCGGTAGGCAACAGGCCTGCCAAGCACTACATGGGGCGGGAGGGATGCAGACCCCCGGACAGGCCAAAAAAAGGGAGGGACCAGCCAATCGGCCCAGGCTGCCCCCCCTAGCGTGGCTTCGCCACCGTCTCGGGTGGAGGAGGATATGGTTATGGCTTAAAATTCAACCGTGACCCTATCCTCCTTCAGGTGAATCTCAACCACTCCGCCAGGGCGCAGGATCTTCTCCTGCAAACCATGGTGGAGCGGTTGATTGGTGTAGCCGTAGCTGCGGAGCCTTATTGCGTTCCTGACCGCCCGCATTGGGCGGGCAGCCGCGATGGCTCCGTAGCAATCGTCAGCTCTGCGGCGCTTCGTGCCCCGCTCTTGTCGATCAGAGACAGGGGCACGGGATACGTTGCGGCCGACTGGGGGGGAGTGACGCTGTATGGCGTATACTACTCCCCCAACCGGAGTCTGGCTGATTTCGGGGTCTGGCTTAACAGCTTAGAGACCTCAATACGGCGACTGGCACCTAGCCACTTCCTAGTCGTGGGGGACTTCAACGCCAAATCTACGGCGTGGGGGTCCCCTGCGACGGACGCCCGTGGAGCGGCGGTGGTAGAGTGGGCGGCGTCGACGGGCCTCTGTTTGCTAAACGGAGGCACCGTCAACACGTGTGTGCGGCGACGGGGCGGGTCGATAGTGGACCTTTCGTTCGCTAACCCCGACGTCGCAGCACGAGTGAGGAACTGGTGTGTCCTGAAGGAGGTTGAGACCTTGTCCGATCACCGATACATCCGGATAGATGTCTCCCGGTCCCTTCAGGGCCACAGTAGGGGTCACGTGACGAGCAGAACTCCCGCGTTCCTGCGATGGGCTGTGGGCACGCTAGATAGGGACCTACTGGCGGAGGCAGCCATCGTTCAATCGTGGCTGTCCTCACCGGCCCTGACCGAGGGGGTGGATGTTGAGGCTGGCCGATTTCGCGCTGCGATTACGCAGGTGTGCGACTCGGCCATGCCCCGTGTGCAACGTCCTCCTCCAAGGAAGGGGCTCTACTGGTGGTCCCAGGAGCTGGCGGACCTCCGTGCGGCTTGCATTCGTGCCCGGAGGTCCTACACTCGCAGTTGGTGGCGCAACAGTGATGGGGAGCGGGAGGGCCAGCTGTACGAGGCATACCGCACTTGGCCATCTGCCGCGCCAAAACGGAGAAAAGGCAGGAGATGCTAAACGGTCTCAACCGTGACCCCTGTGGTCGCCCGTACCGTGCGGCGCTAAACAAGCTCCGCACTCAGGCCTCCCCCCCTCACAGAGACCCTACAGCCCAGTCTCCTCACTGGGGTGGTCGAGGGCCTATTCCCACGACGGGCGGAGCACACGCCCCTGGTCATGGCACCGCCAGGTAGAGACCGGGAGGCCGATCTCAGTGTGCCGCCCGTCACCGCGTCGGAAATGGGGGTGGCTGTTTCGTGGATTAGTTCCAAGAACACCGCCGCCGGCCCAGATGGGATACCCGCCCGGGTGCTGGCCCTGGCTCTGGACCACCTGGAGCCCCGCCTCAGGGGACTGTTTGACGCGTGCCTGGCGTCCGGACGGTTCCCTGACTGCTGGAAGGAGGGGAGGCTGGTACTCCTGCCAAAGCCGGGGCGAACGCCTGATTCAGCTGGGGCCTTCAGGCCCATCGTGCTGCTGGACGAGGCGGGTAAGCTGTTGGAGAGAATCCTCGCTACTCGCATCGTCCAGCACCTGCTCGACGTCGGCCCCGACTTGTCGGATCCGCAGTTCAGTTTTCGAGCTGTTCGTTCGACGGTCGGCGCGATCATGCGCCTGTAGGCCGTGGCCACGGCAGCCGTCGCTAGCGGTGGAGTGTTGTTGGCGGTGTCGCTTGACATCGCCAACGCATTCAATAGTCTGCCATTCAGCTGCATCAGGGAGGCGCTCCGGTATCACGGAGTGCCTGCATACCTGAGGCGGCTAGTGGCAGACTATCTTGAGGGCCGCAGCGTTCTCTATGAGAGCCGCATAGGGGACATTGTGAGGAGACCCATGTCGTGCGGTGTCCCGCAGGGTTCGGTTCTAGGGCCGCTCCTGTGGGACATCGGTTACGACTGGGTGCTACGCTATCGGCTCCCCCCCGGGCTTGCGGTCATCTGCTATGCGGATGACACGCTGGTCGTGGCCCGGGGCGGAAACTTCGAGGAAGCGGCGTTCCTGGCCACCTTAGGGACCTCGGAGGTGGACAGGAGGATCGGGGCGCTGGGGCTTAGGGTGGCCCTGGATAAGTCGGAGGCCCTACTTTTCCATGGGCCCCGACGTCGGCTACCAGCTGGCGCCTCGATCACGGTGGACGGGGTCCAAATCAGGGTGAAGGCCCAGATTAAGTATCTGGGCGTGGTGCTGGACGGGCGGTGGCGCTTTCGTGAGCATTTCCGCCAACTGTCCCCAAGGCTCGTTGGCGCGGCGTCCGCCCTTGCACGGCTCATGCCGAATATGGGCGGACCCAACAATGCGTGCCGATGGCTTTATGCGGGGGTGGTCCGGTTGATGGCGCTGTACGGCGCACCCGTGTGGGCGAGGTCCCTTGATGCAATGAATAGGGCTCTTCTGTGGAGGCCACAGAGAGTCGTTGCATCCAGGGTCATACGTGGATACCGCACGGTGTCGACGGAGGCGGCCTGCGCGTTGGCCGGAATCCCTCCGTGGGACTTGGAGGCAGAGGTGCTCGCCGAGGTGTATCGGCGGGCGTCGCAAGAGCGGGAGGGGGGCGGACGCCCCCTACCCAGGGAGGTGGCCAGGTGGCAGGGCAACGCCCGCAGAGCTGCCATGGCCAGGTGGAGGGCACGGTTGGAGGCGCCCCAGGCCGGTCTTTGGACCGTAGGGGCGCTCCAGCCGGTGCTGGAGGAGTGGGCGGGTCAACGGCATGGAGTCCTTACCTTCGGACTGGTGCAGGTGCTGTCGGGGCACGGTTACTTTGGCAGATACCTGCACATAGTCGCAAGGAGGGAAGCGACTCCGGGCTGCCACCACTGCGGCTGTGACGAGGACACGGCGTGGCACACGCTCGAGTCGTGCCCGGCTTGAGCCGAGCAGTGCCGTGAACTCGTTGCGGAAATAGGGGAGGACCTCTCGCTGCCGAGCGTCGTTAGAGCGATGCTTGGCAGTGACAGGAACTGGGCCGCGGTCGCTGCCTTCTGCGAGGAGGTTATCTCGCGGAAGGAAGCGGCGGAGAGAGCCAGGGAGGAGGATTCTTCCGCTGACCCGAACCGCCGCCAGCGACCGGGGCGGCGCAGGCGCAGGTACTTGCGCCTCATGTCGCGCTAGCTGAGGCTGCGGGTGGATAGACCGGGGAACGTCCGCCACCCGCAAGGCCTCCCGAGAAGGTGCGACGCTCCGTGCGCGGATGCGTCGCTTAGTAGAGGGTACCTAAAAGGGTAAGCCGCCGGCGGACCACAGAAGGAATGTAACATAGTTCCAGTGGCCCGCCAATAAAGGCGGAGAGATAGCACACGGTGCGTTTCTTTAGTGTGTGCAGGCCCCACACTACCCTGTTCGTTGCCCCGAACGACGGGGTGTGCGGTTAGGTACATTTTTTCCCGCCTAAAAAAAAAAAGGCCTACCGGTATTACGTAGCAATCTGGCACGTGCTGATCTAGACCCCATTCAGTGCAACCGCTAGACACAAATAAAGAGTTTTAATTAATTATGTTGTTAATGATGTGATTATGTTGGTCTGTCCATTCACTCAAGACACCGAAGACACTTTTTTATTTCATAGGCTTATAATGTAGTACTTAAAATCGTTAAAGTTATTGATAACTAACACGAGCGCTTGAGGTAAGTGCATCCGCAATGTCGGCAATCTCCACAAGCAGCCGGATTCCGTAGTAAGGCTTTTCATGACAAGAACCCGGCAAGAAACTCATGAATCACTTTTTATAATCTTCAAATTTCTTACAATTTTTAAATTTATAAACTAATGTAGATACTAACCAAAGATAATATAATAAAATAACAAAATAAAATGGGGTATGAGCTTATTTAAAACTATATTTCAAAATGATGAGCAGTTCAAGCCCATTTCGTTTTATCTTCCAAATAATTCATGTCTGCGAAATGAAATGGTGCGCAGTGGCTTGACAATACTCTCGCTATAGTAGAGTCCATGAGCGACGGTTACCACTTACTATCAGGTGGGCCGTGTCTCGTCTGCAACCATAAGCAATAAAAAAAACGAAATTGTATAATAAAGGTTATTACTATTACTATGAAATCTGACTTTTACAGCTTTCTTAAACTTACTTAAAGGCATGTCTCTGATATTTTCAGGAATTGTATCGAAGAAACGTATAGATTGTCCTATGAAGGATTTATTAAGTCTGTAGAGACGAGTATTGTGTGCAATATGGTAACACAACTAACAGGATCGTTCTCTTTAAGAACGTTATTATTGTAGCTTACACATAGTAAGTTAATACTTACCTACTAGACGGGGTTCATAGATAATTAGATTAAAAACAAATAAAATATTTTATAAAAAAAACTAGCATTTGACCGCGGTTTCGCCGCAGTCAAAAGCTAGGTTTTGGGTTATATCTGAGATTCCCGGTATAGTAACGGGATAAAATGTATACCAGTTTTTAAGTCTAATCGTGAGCTATCAAATAAAAAATGTTGAATCAAAATCCGTTCAATTGTTTTTTCGTGATGCGCGAACAAACAAATACAAAACAGATAAAAAATATAATTTTGTGTTTAGACACGCCTATATAGCCTAATTCAGTAATTTTTTCTCAAATATCTTAAATGTACAGACATCTATGTTACAGATTTATAATAGTATAGATAACATTATTTGTATAATATTTATACTGGTCGGGATATAAATACCTGTATTAATTAGCACGGCTTATTTAATTACCTATCATAAAAATCATAATGTAAGATCACCTTGCGCTATTCTGCCACCGCTGATTACCCTAAAGCAGCCTAATATCAACACAATAACATAATTACTCTTCTGTGAATGTAAGAATTGTTAGCACCATCTTATAACATAATCCTTATTACAGATTGCCAAATTAATGTAAACTTACAAAGTTCTTACACATTGAATAACAATAAAATTAGAGAAGTAATTACTCCTGATCCCAAAACGATTTCAAGTTCCATTAACAATGAGAACATCTATCAAGTAAATCTAATTACAACTGTCTAGATCTGATGAGATAAAGGAAGTAAGCTTGTTGGGTAGTTAGAGGTAATTCAAATTATTCGGAATGAATATACGAGTACGTTATTAGTGAACTAGCGAGTTATTGCAGGCCTCATAAGCAAAGCGTTGAGGTGGGTATTACTCTCGCTTCATGCAGAACAACTGATTTTTAAAACTTAAAATGTCTATATTTATCATATATTGCACTTGTAAAATAATAAACATTAATACACACACATATCAAGAAAAACACTATTTTTAACAGTCATGATATTTTTATGCCATTTTTGTTATTTAAACTAGTTAAAAAAGTTCAGTCTTGGACGTCCGTGTGTTATAGGTATTTTCGGATAATATATGTTAACACGATAATGACTAAAATGCTTTACTAATCAAGTATATTTTTTTCTTTTATGATTCAGTATAATTACGAATAGACCCCTATCACTTTTCACGCTCTGATTCAATGTGGTTTAATTGTTATTAAATAAACCAAAAAATAGTGAATATTTACGCTCGACTCGACACTAAAACCAGCGCTATTCTTATTTCGTGAGAACTACTTCAACTACTTCTATAGACCAATATAGAAGTACTTCTAAAAATTAGCGGTAGATGGCGTATAAGATATGAAAACCACAGTACTTTTTTTTATTTAGTAAGACCAATACATTATTAGTTACTTATTAAATAATCAATTTTATTGTGAAAAATGAAGATTATGAGGCGTGCACTTTTGAATTTTCCAAAGTATTTTGGTTTACTACAAGTTTGTGTGGCAAAATAACGTACATCACTCAGAGAGGGAGCCCGACGGGGCTAGACCCCGCGCGGACCACTGAAGAGAATATACATGGTACCAGTGGTCCGCCGAGTACACGTGGGTGCACGGCGGGTAGAATTTACGTAAATACTAATATAGTTATTTGAACAGTTGTATGTAGTTGTTCAACCAGCTTTTGTTCGAACGCACTAAAAAAGTTAGGAAAAATACTGCGGCTTTAACTTCACCAATTAGCGACGAACATCAGTCTGTCAGAGTTGGAAATTCGATAATCTAGACATCGTGTTTGCGAGGCATACTCTTACTTGATCTATTCAATGTAACTAAATTATTAGTAAGATGGGTCTAGAAAAGAACCACAAAATTTGTCGGCAGATATTCTATACATTCGTATTATGATTACCAAAGGACATGAAAAGAGTTGAATTACATTTAAACCAATCAAGCTCTTTACATATTGCTCTATAAACACATTACATTTTCTTGGTATCGTACCCCGAACAAATGAACCAAATATATCTGTTTCAATTATTGGATAATTAATTTATTAAAATAAGGGTATGTAATGGTTCAGTTTCTAACGTTTTCGTAATTCAAGGGTTGAATGAAAGTACCACCGAAGGAATGTAACATGGTTCCAGTGGCCCGCCAATAAGGCGGAGAGACGGCACACGGCGGGTTTCTTTAGTGGGTGAGGGCCCCACACTACCCTGTTCGTTGACCCCAAACGACGGGGTGTGCGGTTAGGAACATTTTATCCCGCCTTAACAAAAATAAAAAAGGGTTTAATGAAAGTGCGTGCACTTTCTCCGTGTAGTGACGGACAGAAGAATTGACCACCCCATTCTTTTCCAAGGGCGTCGTACGAGGCGTCTTAGGAAAGTAAGCAATTATCACCCATTGTATTACTGGTGGTAGAGCTGGGTACCAAGTGTGAATGCTCACTTGTTATCGGGCCCGAGCGGATTGGTACCACCATCTCCCGTGTGACTGGCCATGAAGCACATCGATGTATTTTGGTTGTTGCAAGAGATAGGCGTTAATTCTTTCATTTCATATCTATGAAATGAAATGGTGAGCAGCGGCTTGACAGCACTCCCGGTATTAATACTTTTAAATACTTTCATTAAAAAAAAATCTAGTGAAACATATTTTATATCAGAATCAAAACATAGGTACTTCAACCATGTTAAATAAGTACACATTAAATAAGACAATGTAACTTCCCCAATTACATTCGCCCATATTAGATGGGATCAACTTATGAGAATCCCATGTCCACGTCATTAAGCGGGGCTTAGTAGAGAGTGTAGCGCCCGCGGCAGTACTAGTATTGCGTTGTAGACCTTTGCTCAGGGAGCAAGAACAATTTCAGTAGAAAATAAAATACTGAAAGTGTATCCATAAATTCATCATAATAAAATGATGTAATGTATCTATACGAGTACTTCCCTCATCTTTAGCACAATAATTTTATTTTTTGGTGAGTGGAATCAAGTGAGGACAAAAAATTTCAGACCTTAATACCTTACCTTCGCAATCATGATGATGAAAATAATGTCCACGCTACCATCTTAATGGTTTGCTGTTTCATATATACAGGATTTGATTTTGTATCATTTTATTCTTGACTAGCCTTTGCCCGCGGCTCCGCCGCAGTTAAAACCTAGATTTGAGGTGATATCTCAGATTTTCAATATAGTAGCGGGATAAAATGTATACCAGTTTTTAAGTCTACTCAAGAGCTATCAAATAAAAAAGTTTCATCAAAATCCGTTGAGTAGTTTTTGCGTGATGCGTGAACGAACAAACAGACAAACAGATAAATTATTGTTTTGTGTTCAGACACGCCTATATAGCCTAATACAGTATTTTTTTCTCAAATATTTTAAATGTAACTACATACACGGCTCTGTTACAGCTATATTATAGTTAGGATACATAATTATGAATTCATTGTGATTACATATGCAGGCGTACACTACTACCAGACTATATATTTACTTGTTATGATATTTCTTCATGTTAAAATTCTCGTTATAAACGTATTCTAATAACGCGTATGTTTAATATAGAATAAAAATAATTATAAAAAAAAAACCCCGGAAGCAACATGACTAAACATGTTCTACAGTAAATGCATGTATGTACAATAAGTAAAGAGGGTGCTTTAGAACTATAGGTATGGATATTTAAATAGGTATTAAGTTTATGATTTTACAGTTTCAGTTCCCTTGTTGAGGCTATAGAGATTATCTAATATTTTAGTGTTGAATAGGAATTTGGTATTTAATTGTTAGGAAAAAACAAAACAACTAAAAGTAACTTACGTAGGTTGAATGATATGATCAGTCAGTTCAAAATAAACGTGTTTCATTTTAAACGAGTGAAAGCGAAGGCAGGAACTAAGTTATTTATACAAACTATAACGAGTTTGCCACTCTAGTCTTTTATAAGTATTGTATCCCTTATAGACTCATTCTAAATGCTGCTCAGTCATGTAAATAAGAATTGCAATTTCATTTTTTGGGAACATTTTGGCAGTCTTCATTTTTTCTTTATTTTTGGCTCTATTTTATTTAAGTTTGAATTAATTATTAATACTATTATCTAGCATATTCAAAGAATCTTTCATTTAAGAATGTTAGAAGGAAAATCTTCTATGCCCAAAAAGAAGCGTAAAGCTTATACTGAAACAAAGCAAAGTAGAACAATGATTTTTGAATACTAGATATATTTTAAAAGATTTTAGCTGTTCTTATAAAATATTTTAACAGAATATTTTGCCTTTACTATTATCACCTGAGCCAGCTGAAGACCTGGCAACGTTCCAAGCTGCTCTGTAACCGAGAGTTTTGCTACAAATACTGTAATTAACTATATTAAACTTGACCAAACAGGTTCTTTTTACCTGCATTATCAGCGTTATATTATCCCTTATTATTCCTATTAAGGTCGATATATATAATCAACTGCCCCGTCTAATAACTGACCTTCACAGCTAAAGCTTAGGAGCTTGCTAACTAATTCTAATTTCTGATTCTAGTATGACTCTCTTTTCAGGTAACTACTCCCATATCTATGATGTGGTATTTTTATTTTACTTTTGTTTCCTTTAGAATAAGTTTCTTAAAGTTCTGTACTATTTTTAAGAAACCTATCAATTTGTTGAACGATGCACACTATTTACACAATTTTATATCTAACATATGACAAATGGTTCATAATCGTGTCAAAAGACAATAAAAGTGCAACTATATATCGAGTCTACAATTTTCCGTTTATAACAACGAGTATAAAATACTAGAACACTGCAAAAATTGTACAAAAGTCACGTGCTGGAATCACAGTAAGACGTTTTCTTCGATCTATTTCTCGGGATATTCATAGAAAAATAAATAATTCAGGTAGTATAGTTTCAGATTTTCAAAAGTTAGCTCAGGCTATATCTCAAGTATCCGATATAGTACGGGGATAAAATGTTCCCGAGTTTTAAAAACTAATTATAAGCTACCAAACAAGTTACATCAACCATCCACTCATTCGTTATTGCGTGATGTGCGAACAAACAGGCAAACATTCTAAATATATATATATATATTACTAGCCTTTATGCGCGGCTACGCTGCAATCAAAAGCTAGTATTTAGGCTATATATATATATATATATCCCATCATGCTCCCGATAAAATATCGGTATAAAATGTATACCAGTTTTTAAGTCTAATCAAGCTATCAAATAAAAATATTTCATCAAAATCCGTATAGTAGTTTTTTCGTGATGCGCGAATGCACAAACAGATAAACAGATAAAAAATCTAAAATTGTTTTGTGTTCAGACCATACCATACGACCATATAACCTAATTCAGTATTTTTTTCTCAATTATCTTAAACGTAAAGACACAGCTCTGTTACAGTTTTATAATAGTTAGGATTCTTAGAGACGCCTAAATAGCCTAATAGAGACTTTATCAAATATCTTACATCTCTCTATTACAGGTTTGTAATAGAAAAGATATTTTTTGAGGAGGCAGTAATTATTTCCACATTTGTACAAAGGCGACATTGAGGTGAATCGCAATATTCGATAGAAACTCGGTCTTTATTTACGCAACACAAAAAACGTACAAAAAAGTCTTTCACCATTATAAAATGGCTTACAGTTTTTCAAAGAGAGCTTTGATGTTGTAATGAATTTTTCGTAACATACAATGCACTATAGAATAATTCCCGTGTCCCGTGGTATCAAATCACGAGAGCAAAAATTAAGGACCATCTCAGGTAAAATTAAATTTCTAAACAACCCGTTATTATACTGTTACTATTAAAGTGTTAAGTGGAAGTTAAACCTCAGACATTATTGACGGTTTTAGGTAATTCTTTCACGAGCAACCAAAACAACTACATACATATGTTCAAGTGAACAAAGAGATTCTAAAACCGTCCGTGCACTGCCGATCATGAAGTTCCCTGGCATAGTTCCATACACGTATGTTACTCATTTTTATATATATAATAACAATATATAATCTATATAATGTTATATACACGATTGCAAGCCTATAAGATGAATATTATATTATTATGTTATGTAGGAAAAGATTATTAAAAAGAGAATAGAAATAAATTGTGAAGCATTCATCCCAGAAAAATGCTAGGTGGAGTAGCTTTTTTTATTATAAATTAATCTATACAAATAAATAAAATTGTATAGTCTGTTTATAAAGTCTAAATTATATATCCATCCATCCATCAGCCTTTCATCGTCCACTGTTGGTCATGGGCCTCACCAAAATGGGGGTTTTACCATAATCGCCACGCCTGGCAGGCGGGTTGGCGATCGCAGTGGATGTTTTTTAGTACACAGGGGAACGCTGCTGCCCGGACCCCCGATAATCCCTTAGTCGGCTTTTACGACCCCTATAGGAAGAGACGGGGTGGAGCTATGGCTCCACACGGCAGAAAATATATATATATATATATATACATATATATATATATATATATATATATATATATATATATATATATATATATATATATATATATATATATATATATATATATATATATATATATGTATATTTTTATTAAATGCATATGAAAGTATATAGGTTACATGTAACAAAATAACATTTATTAAAGTCTATTTACTCTGGCAACAATTCGGACGGAACGTTCACTGGCAGATAGCGGATGTTATAAGGCGTACTTTAGGTTACTTATATTTTGGAAATATAATTAGGTTTCGGCATAAAATAAGAAAATAGCTAAATACCAGGCTGGATAAGGTGAAGTACATACGAGTATATTAGGTATAGTGACCTAACTCTGAGGTCCCTGCTACGATGAAGTCGAGAGCAACCACTAGTAATTTATTAACTATATTGTATTTAGTTATAAACAATGTTTTACATAAGTGTGAGCCTAAATTTATCTCATCTCAATCTTTTGGCAACGAATCTGGCGGTTAAAAGTTTGAAGATACATTCAGTACGGATCACAACTATACTAACTTCAAAGTTAAAACCGACGGCTGCTTGATCCAGCCTCTCTTTTTAATTAATACCACTTCGAACAGAGAACCGAAAGAATGCTTCAAGTCATTAAAAGTTTTAATAGCATTTGACTTTAGATTGCAAGGATAGTAACAAATTTTATCGAAAGCTTTAGATTTTGAAGAGCTGGAAAGCTCGTAAGGTGGCTTCTGACATGTTAGGCTAAACTTTATTATGCTAACATAATATAAGTCTTCATTTAAATCCTAAAATAAAATGCTTAATATAAGTACGCCCCAAAATTAATGGTGTGCACAAATCAAATGTCAAACTTTTCAAAACTCAGGTATTTCCAAATGAGACATTTAAATTCCGTAGAGAGGCCAAAGTGTAGATCTTCATACCTGCAATTTGAGAGCTCTTCCAAATTACAAAGGTCTTCTCATAAATTGTTCCAATATTCCACGACACCGACGGCATGTTAAGCTTTAACAGAGTGCGTATTACACCAAAATGAGCTTCTTAAATATTAAATGCACTTATTAAAAAAAATATTAGTCGTTTCGAAGCTTAACTCGCTTTTTTTATTTTGTAACTTGGTTTTAAGAATAATGGTAGGCAACATCAACTTTAATTAATTGCAATATATTGCCTATTTATGGCGGGAAAAATGTAGCTACGAGCTAAGACCGCACTGCTAGGAGAGAGCAGGATAGTGTGGCCCTTCACCCTTTAAAAAACCTGTCATCTTACTACCCGTATTCGGTAAACTAATATTATAAATGTGAAATGTGTTTGTTGACTCATCAGTCTTGACGAATTACTTAATCAGAAGTCTATATCGGAAACCAAGAGGACTTTTGTAGTATTTTTAAACGATGATATTCCATTTGAATTATATTTTTCAAGCACCGGGTGAGCATAGTAAAATTGTAATTTAATATTTCACCAGAGTAAGGTGTAGGGTTTTCAGTCCTAGCTAATAATAGAAATCCAATTTTTATGAACTCAGACTTTGCAAGAATGCGGCCGAAATAAAATATTATGCAAGACTGAAAACTCTCACTCAAATTTCAATATGGTAAGATACCTAAAAGGATTCGGGTGACTTACAATATTCTACAGAATATCAAATATAAATTAGACACATGTTGCTCCTTTACACGAAGTATCACCAGGATCGCTCGAAACGAATAAATTACTTTTTTATGAATAAAATTTTCTGTAAAGGTTTATGTTACGGTGTAATATCTTGCCTTTTAAGTCACGTAACGCTGAATGCTTCAGCAGATCGATTGTGAATACCAGAGGGTACGTATTTTTCATTAACGCTTATATTCACCAATTATATTTATTATTATATATCCAGATATTACCAATCCGCGTTGTGATAGAATAAAAATACCAACAAAACGATCTGTGAGCAGTAGGTTCGTATCTTTAAGTAATGAGGAATATAGTAATATAGAACATTTAAGAAGTGTAAGGAAGTAAATTTGAAGACGGAACTTTATATTAAAGTCTTTGTTCTTTGTAGATAGAAACGTGTAAATGTGAAACTCAATGTATATGCTATTCGTGTGGTGACGGACTAAGAATACAAATGTCACCACTCTTTTCTTTCCCACGCATCGTACGAGGCAGCTAAGGGAAATAAGCAATTATAACCCATTGCGTTGCTGGTGGTAGGGCTGGCTGGGGCCAAATGGGAGTACTCACTTGCTATCAGGCCCGAGCGGGTTGGTACCACCATCTCCCGTGTGACCGGTCATGAAGCACATCGGTGTATTTTGGTTGTAGCAGGAGATAGCCGTTAATTCTTTCATTTCATATATATCTTTAAAATGAAATGGTGAGTAGTGGCTTGATAATATTCTCGGTATAGTTGAGCGACGGTTACTATTTACCGTCAGGTGGAGTGTGGCTTGTCTGCAACCACATGCTATAAAAAAATCACATATTACGTGGGGTTAAATTTTGTACGGGACTTTTGGTTCTATTATCGGTAGCGAGTTGAAAATTGGGATTGTAGCTACTTATAAATATAACACATAAAGTGTGACATGTTGCAGTTTTTTTGCAAGTACTCTAAATATAGTATTATCTATCTAAACATTTATGATATTTATTGTACCAATTTACCGTGCGGGGTCGGCACCAAGTATAGCTCCACCCCGTCTCTTCCTATGGGAGTCGTAAAAGCCGACTAAGGGATTACCGGGGGCCCGGGCAGCAGCGTTCCCCTGTGTACTAAAAACATCCACTGCTATCGCCAACCCGCCTACCAAGCGTCGCGATTATGGTAAAACCCCCATTTTGGGGAGGCCTATGTCCAGCAGTGGGCGATGAAAGGCTGATGGATGGATGGATGGATGGATTATACTAATATTTATTTTCTACCAGCTATTAATGTTATTAATGAACTTAAGCTAGATAGAAATAAAAAGAGGTGGAGTCAGAGGTCGAACAAAACCCACAGACTCTCGAACTTCAAACCCAAAACTAGTTTTATTTAGTTTTTCATTATATTTTTTTAGTTTTTCATTATATTTTTTTAGTTTTTCATTATAAATTAATTGCACTATTGTTCAAGAGGCCGTTTAAATATTAGGTAAGCTAAGATTGTAGTCAGTCTTAATACGGTCTTGTTTGTGGAATATTTTAATGGCCTGTGACTACAACTTTCCGCAAATATACTTAGTAAAAAAAAAACAAGTATGATGTCTCTAAAAGTACAGAAAACGTACCATTTTCATGTACAAAATAATTCAAAGTTAAACAACTCAACCTTAATTCTTAATTCATTAGACCTGAGCACAAACTAAAGAAGCAGGCTTACGGAAAATAGCGGCTTTTAATATAACGGTAGAAATAATCGTATGGCTTAGTCGTCTTAGAGACAAAAGCACAAAGTATTTATTTAAGCCGTGGAATAATCATTGAGACCGGTGGATCTTTGATGGTGGTTGATAGGTAAGCTGGTATAGTTTTAAAGCAAGCTTGTTGCTTCTATACAACCATTATTTAAATGCATGTTTTTATACTATATCCTTGAATAGGCTCTGGTTAGACCAACATACACATCCTTATTGCAATACAACTTATTTTATCTAAACAGCTAAGAACCGTTTTCTCCTCTCTTTGTAAACAAATTTTATTTGTTGTATTTTGTTGTGTAAAAGTTAAAGAACTAGAAATATTTGAATATATATTATAAAAACTCAAACATGATAATTTACATTTATATGTATATATTTTTTCAGAAATTTTGGAAATATTATTATGTTCGATTTTCGACCACCACCGAACGCTAGTTAAAATTAATTGTATATTGAATTCAACCCGTCTTGCTTTGATTAACCAATTAAGAGACCTTATATAACTAAGATCCAGTTTAAATTACCCGTAGTTACTTCTCGTTTAATTGGATTCGCCACAATATTGTATTGAGAGAAATTAATATATAGCCCGTAACATTTCGGTTTTATTTTGAGATTGTTCCTAATTATAGTGCTAAGCAGAATCAAATCATTTTTTATATAAATGGAAAGTTTAATGCTTATAACATAGACACTAAAATCTCATCTAAACTATTATAAAGCTGTAACAGAGCGATAACAAGAAAAAACTACTACATTAGGCTATTTAGGCATCTTTATACAAAAAACATATTTTGTTGAAGCTATATTCTTAGAACCTCAGTTGTATGTTTGTTTGTTCGAACATCACGCAAAAACTACTGATCAATTTTGATTCAAAATTTTGGATAATTAATTATCTCGCTACTATATCGGGAACCCGAGATAAAACCCAAAAGCTAGTGCAGCTATGGCACAGCCAAACTTTAGTAAATATACTATACCTCGAAGCAACTTCGTCCACGTGGATTTGAGAATATAAAAACATCACACTACGGCGTATTATTTATATCTATGTAAACATTTATCCCGCAGGAACCATCTACTTTTCTTGTGTAAATAGCAAAACATAAAAAAAAAATCAAAGCAGTCATGAGGACTGATGACAGAAGTGAAAACTTATTATATAAAAAAATAGTTGTTATTTTTGGATATCCAGATAGTTTAAATTATTAATTTCTTCTTTCACAACTGGCCTAGCGCAATAAGTTATACTAATAGGAACAAATATAGTGTTATCGTTAACACGTCCAAAGCGTTCGATAATTTTTGTTCACCCAAAAAGTGCTCAACGCGCCTAAAGATGTTTACACTTCAAAAAAACATAGCATCCCGCCTGTATCTCCGAAGCAGTAGCAGAGGTGAGGGTATTACACACCCACGTTTCGCCAGATATGTTTAAGTCCCACGTAATAGGTGGCGAACCTATTGCCATCTACCGGGCACATTTCCAAACTCCAGACTGCTACTATGAGTTTTTCTCTTTACGAAATATCTCAATAACACTGCCCGACCCAGGATTCGTACCCAAGACCTCGTGAACAGTCGCACACACTACCGGTGCCACACCGAGGCAGTTGTGTGTAAATAGCCTATGTTTCTAGGCAGACTACATGTATACAACAAACATGATGTTTGACTTAGTAGTTTCGGCGTGAGAGAGGAACAAACAGACAAAAAACAACTAACTTACTTTTGTATATAATTATAATAAAAAATTACAGCGTAAAACGCAATAAACAAACAAATAAACTAACTTTTGCATTTATAGTATTAGTAAGGATTAATGTTACAAAATATAAACCCCTCTTAAAGTCATATTAGAACAGAATATATATGATACACTCGCTCGACTTCAACACCAGTCAATCATCACATTATAAGAGAAAATACAAAAGCTAGAAAATGCTCACACTAACGTAACAGCAACACATCTGGTGCACAATAAAGTGTGCAACTGCACAGTATAAATTGTATGATAGCTATAAATGAAAGTTACACATTATTACAGCGAGCCAGTAATAAATACATCTAAAACAAAGGGTTCCGTATATTTCAAACTACTCGCTTTTACAACTGCATTCAATCATTTCCAGTCCAATTTCGTCTCGGTAGGAGATTCAAGATATAAAATTAAGCGAGTTCATGAGTTGCTCTGTAATATTCTCTGCTGTTTAGTTTCTTATCACTGACATTTAGGCAAGGATTTCCACTACATTTATCAAATTTTGCTGAATCAAACCCATTCTGATTGTTAGTAAACTAGTTTGATCTGTATTTTAGCACTTGACATGCTCACCTAAACCAAATTATTGTAAAAGGGGAAAAAAATAACTTTAGCGAGCGGGATTTGAACTTGCGTCTAGAGTACCCCTGATAGGATCAGGGGAAGTACTCTAGACCGCTAAGCCATCGCAGTTACCAATGGCAATTCCCAATCCCCACATCACGTTTGTTTTAGATGTCTTTACGACGGAAACTAAGAGACAATGCATGTCTTGGAAACGACAACTGTCTCCGACAATAAATAAATTTCAAGCAGGCAATGTTATGGCCTCAGTGTTCTGGAATAGTGAAGGTTTTTTTTTTTATTGTATAGCTGTCAAAAGGACTAACGATTACTGGACCCTATTATGCAAATTTAATTCCTAAAGTCCGTGAAGCAATTAAAGAAAAACGTCAGTAAACACAAAAAAGGTATTGAAATAATATTGGAACCGATTGAGCTTGTTTTACTGTCCGCTTATCATTTACGCTATTGCTTGTAATGTGATCCACCTTGTAGACGCTAGCACTCCTTGCTACTCCCTACGGACTCCTATCGCTGAAAACCGGCGAGGCTTAATCTAACGAATGTTACCCTAACACACGTTACTACAAATGGAATTTGATTCTGGATTTAACTAAGAGCTCTTATTTAAAATAATATTTGTCTAAAGTAATCACATTTTATTATAATATCTGCATTCAGGTACAATCTTTAGGTTTGAGTTTAGCTTTTAAAATCAATTAAACTGTGATAGTTTTTAATTTAGGGTTTAATGTTACAAGCTCTTAGAAATATATTAAAATGAAATGAATATCGCACGGAAATGCAATGAAGATTTTCAGCAAGAACCATCCAAATGGCGGTGATATGTTTCGCCACCCATCACATCTTGTTCCCACAAGAGTAACGGAAGGCCGCTTTTATGAACGAATCTATTGCCTCTGCTTACCAGGAAACAGGCGTAAGTCTAATTATGTATGTAAATATATTATGTATGTAAATGGTAGGTGAATGTTTTAGGTTTACAATTATTTCACTCAGTAGGAAGAGCTGAGATCATGTTCTTTTATTTTTGTTTTCGTTTTTTAAAAGTAATTTGTTCTTTTATTATTTATGAAATTTCACCTCAAACTACAATAATTCAAACAATAAATATCAATAGTTCTGGAGCCGCTAATAGGAGACAAACCAACGTTTGGACAGGATGTCTTAGCAGCCATCCGCTAGTTCCACGAAATTGCTAAATATCTTTCATAAAAATGTAATTTTCTAAATAATTCTAAATTATTTTTCTTCAAAACCTAGCGTCCATATTATTATGTCAATGATTTGATTTTCAATGAAACTAAAGTAAGGTTCTATCATTTGTATACGAGCAAAGTAAGTAATTTATTTCAGAATTTAAAAAGAGGTGCGCATGAATATTATGTATAAAGTGAGGAGGTAACGTGGATGGTTGAACATTAAGTACAGAGCCAGTGAACACTGTCCTAAACGGAGGTAATTGGTGAACATAGATAACGGGTCCGCATTAGTTGTTACAACGTATGTAACAAAATTAAAACGTTATAATTATTATCTGGTATCTACTACTGCCACCAATTATATAACATTATTTATTTATTTAAAACTTCTCATACAAATGTATAATGGCGGACTTAATGCCTAGGGCATGCTCTACCAGGAGTGCGGGTCGGGATACCTCCGCGTTGGTGCACCCCGGGCAACGTCGGCACACTAGTGCCGGCGGCTGAATCCCGGCAGGTGACGGGTCTCCGCGTGTCCCTCTGATTAGCAGAGGGCACAGTGGATAGGCCGGACGTCCGCCTTGGAGGGTCAGCGGGGCCACAGTGGCCCCCCCGACCCTGGGGTGAGGACAGCGGGGTCACAGTGACCCCCCTGTCCCCGGAGGTGGGGCTTTCAGCCCAAGCGGCGACGGGCTCACTGCCTACAGTGGACTGGCCGTCTGCCGCGGAGGGCCGGCGGGGTCATAGTGGCCCCCCCGACCCTGGGAGGGTGACGGCGGGGTCAGAGTGACGCCCCCGTCCCCGGAGAAGTGGCTTTTGAGCTTTAGGGGCCACGGGCTCATCGCTTGCTTCGCGAGCGGTGGGCATGGTCTGATGCAGACCACCGCTCGGCCCGACCCGTAATCCTGAATGGACAGGACCGGGGGTCTTTGGACCGTGGGGAAGAAAACCCCTATAAAAAATTACCCCAATCCCGTGCTCTGCCGCCCGGCCAGGGGATGCATGGCTGAGGGGAGCTCAGTTGCGAGGGTGGCCCGTCGGAGGACGTTAAACTTAAACATCATGGCGAAAGTTAAAAACGTAAAGAGTCCCCAAGAGGGTACCGGGTGCGATGCTCCCGGAGAATCCCTCACAGGGCCGAGTAGCAATATCGGCCCTGTCAGCTCCGCGTATTTGGGGGGAGCAGCTGACACCAAGAAGAAAGGAGAGGTGGAGGAGAGAAGGAGGTCGAAGAGGAGGACTACCCGTGGGAGGAAACCCACACCCGCGGGCAGTCCAACGGAGGGCACTGGCAGCTCGGCTGTGGAAGGTGCCGATATAGAGTCAGATGGCGGTGGCAGTGGCGTCGCGGTCGGAGGCGCTGTCTCCGTGGGACCCTCAGGGTCTCAACAAGATGCGTCAGGTTCGGTGGGGCAGCCTTCGCAGCTCCTGAAGCGTTCAATTGCGCAGGAGGGCAACGCTTCGGAGTCCGAGGGCAGCTCGACATCTATGCCCCCGCCGGCAAGGCCAGGAAGATCGGCCAAAAGGGGCGTAGTACTGGTAAGTACGCAGGGGGTGTGCCGCGTTCGCTATCACAAGCGGACGAGGCTGAGCTCTCGGTGGAGGAGAGGGTGACCCTTCTCATATCGAGGCTCCATGAGGTACCTCCGGACGAGGATGGTCCACCTTTAGTAGACCAAATTGCCCGGAAGGTCCCCGACGCCCTCGCCATCGTTTCTACGGTGGCTAATGGGTCGCAAAGCCTTCAGGGCAACTTCACGGAGGTCCTCAGAAAGGCCTCCGAGGTTGTTAATACTTCGGTGGAGTCGCTCCGGCATAACCTGGCGCCGGCGGGGACTGGGAGGCCGGAGGCGCCCTGCCGCTGCAGGCGTCTTGAGGCGGAGGTGGCAGAGCTCTGGAAGGAGCTCGCCAGCCAGCAAGCCAAGCTCGCCAAGGCCGGGCCAGGAGCCTCTGCCTAAACGGCGGGCGCCGGGCCTCCGGCCTCTGGTCTTCTGACGGAGGAGCAGATATGTCAGGTCATGGATCGCGTCAATGCGGTCTATGACCCCCGCCTCGGCTCCACAAACGCTAGGTTGTCGCCGGAGCCAAGGCTCCGCCCAGCATTGGCCGCGGACAAGAAGGTCGCGCGGCCTTCAGTCCCAACGCCGCTGCCCTGTCAGGGTGGCTACGTGGCCGGTTACTTCGTGACCGCAGCTGCTCCACCCAAGGGGCAGGGCAAAGCTGCCAAGGCGAAAGCAGTGCAGAAGGCTGGGCAGCGCTCCAAGGGCCAGCCCAGGGAGGAGTTCCCTCCTCTCTTATAATTATCAGCCTACTTTTTGATGCACTCTAGGTATCTATTTATAGCGTCAATAGCCGTAAAAACAGACTCCACATGGGCCTGCGAATACAGCTGCAAGTCATCGGCATACAGGTGACACTTACACGGAAGCTTGTGAGTGATAAGGTTAATAAAAACTGAAAAAAATAAAGGAGAATTAATTCCACCTTAAGGAACGCTAGTGTCTTAATTACACCAGCCTGAACTAGAATCCATGAAGTGGACAGACTGCTGACGTCCTTGAAGATATGATGAGAACCATTCCAGTGCTTCGGAGGAAATCCCAAAATAGGAAAGAACGGATAAAAGGATATCGTGACTGACGGTATTAAAAGCATTAATAAAGTCGACCAAAGCTAGGATTGTAACCTTGGTATCGCCCATGCCTGCCCTAATATCGCCAGACACTTTAAGGAGTGCGGATGTGAGCTAAAACCTGATTGGTAAGGGCTTAAAAGGTTATTTGAGTGTACAAAGTAAGTAAATTGCTTGTGTACGCAAGCCTGCAGCACCTTGGACAGGAATGGAAGAATGGATGGAGGTATGGAAGGATTAGAAATTTTTGGCAAAGGCAGAACGTAGGCCTTGCGCCACAAAGACGGGAAAACACCAGCTTTAAGGGAAGAATTGATAATGTCTGTCAAAGCTGGGAGGATGTGGTCAAGGATGGGAAGGATCATGCGGCGGTTGATTGCATCGCAACCAACTGCATTAGAGTTGATGGACAGGATTACGTTCTTGATATCCTCCAGAGTTACTGGAGAAAATTTAAAGGGACAGTTAATGAGACGTGGCAGGTCAGCCAGATGAGAAACTGTTTGAATTTTGGTTTGATGATCAACGGGGTCTTCTGAGGAGAAACGAGAGTTGATTTCATCTAAACCAATTTTGGACTGCAAGCCTGAAAGCTGTTTACTGCCGATACCTAGAGTCCTTAAGACTTTCCAGATGTCGGCAGGAGATGAAGAGTCAATATTTTGGAGAATATGTCGGCGTTTAGCATTACGAATCACCTGATTACACCGATTTCTTGCAGCTTTAAAGAGCGCCCATTTGTTGTCACATCTATCTTTTTTATATTTGTGGTAAGTATGGTCCCTACGCTTCATCGCTAGCCTAACCTCAGTTGTCATCCAGGGTGCAGGAGGGCGCTTTAATCTGATTTTTTTAATTGGAGCGTGGACATTAATTAGGTCATGAATGAGGCTCCATAAAATAGTTACTTTATCATCCACTGTGGGGGCCTTAGCAATTTTACTCCAGTTCGTCTCTAACGCATCTTTGCACAGTTCGGTGACATTCATACGACCAAAAAAACGCAAGTTCAAAATCTTGGGAAGAGGTTTAGGAGGTTTAAGTGTATAGGAAAGGAAGATCAAGTCATGAAGGGAAAAACCAGGAGCCGGAAATTGGCCATGTGAAAAGACAAAGGAAGGATTAGAGGTGAGAATTAGATTAAACCACGTATCTGCTCCTTCGGTATTATGATGAGTCGGTAGCAAAGGCAGTAAAGTAAAGGTATGATGGCCTACGGACTCAGGAACCTGCATAAGTTTAGTGGAACGAGAGGAAAGGAGATCAAGAAGGTTAGTATTAAAATCACCTATAACAATGTGATGCGCATACTTCGACCCTAAAGATTCCAGAATCGATTCGAGACTGGAGAAGTAATCAACTATAGGTGGACAGTAGACAACACCTAGAACCACTTTGATCCTTTGAACAAAAACTTCAGGGAACCACCAGTGGTGGAATCAGGTACAGAGGTAGCAAGAACCTTGTATGGAAAGTCGCTACGGAGATAAATTGCTACTCCACCGCCTCTTCTACAGGCCCTGTCATTCCGGATTAAAACGAAGCCGGGGAGAGGGACTGCATGTGCATTTCATTATTGTTTTCGACAATGTTTTTGGTAGGTCACTGTAATGACTAGGTACTCTCTGAGCATTTATGTGACAAATGTTCAAGAGGGAACGACAATTTTTGTCAAAAGTCATCCTTACAAAATCACTCAATGTATCAGTAACCGAGCTGAAGCTGTCATCATTTGATATGTTCAAGGAACTATTTGCTGAATGGAATGAATCATCACTGAATAACATTTTATAAATAAAGTATATAAAATAATAATATTAAAAAAATATATATAGATTTTTTAAATAATTTTGTATATGGGAAAAAAAGACTAAAATGGTGCAAGTCTCTGCACCACCCGCCTATTGAAAGGATTAAAATGCAAAATCTAACTATTTGCAAAGAAAGTGAACATCAAAAAAAAATAAGTATTATAGTTCTGAACACTATTTAAATCATAAATCACAGACATACAAGATTAGTGAGGTATGCGGTAAAAAAAAAGTGATGTTTGATTGACAGAGCAGATGTCAACAAAATAAACAAAACAATTGCGAAAATCGAAATTAGTATTAGTGCTTACATTACCACAAAAAAAGCTATTATACAAGAAGAAAAGTTAAACTAATTAAACATTACCACCGAACAATTACAATTCTGTGAAAAGTGCAAAGTCTGTGATTTCAAATGGATAAATGCAAACTGAAAAGTGTAGCTTGCAACAAAGAAATAATAACATGATGAATATTTAAAACTAAAATTCTTTGATAACAGTCATAGAAATTCTCATGAGAAATGATACCGATAATTATTATGTTCTAACTGTTATTTGCGAAGCTTTGAGTTGCCCGCATGCGTTGCTTCCTTTCGACCTTCTGCCTGGCCACCAGATGACATCATGGGGTATTTCTGAGTCAGCAATTTAAGTTCGTCGATGGTTGTGATTTTGTGACGCGTACTATCAGCGATCTTCACTACAATAGTGTCATCCTGGGTCCAGCAAGCACGCATCCCTAAATGTTGACACGCCTTACTGAAAACTAGCTGCCTCTGCTTAGTTAGAAATTCTCGCACCGATATTGAGGTTCCCTTCAATTTGCCCTTGGCCCTCCACAATGTAGACCTTGGCTCCATACAAGAAAACCTAACTAATAATTACTAATAACTAATAACGGTGGTGTTCTTTAGATGGTGAGCCGATCCTGTAACACGAGCTTATTTTTGATGAAGTACTGTCATTCAGTCCCATCTTGCCAATGACATCCAGTATAGTAGCATGACAGTCCTCCTTAGCAGATTCGGGAACGCCCAAGAAATTGAGGGACTATCTGCGATGCCTAGTCTCCATGCTGTCTACCAATTGAGTGCATTCATTAATTTGCTTTCTAAATAGTTTAAGCATAGTCAACACTAACTCACGAAAAATGCGAAACTCCTCTGCTACTTTTGCCACCGTGTCTTTGGCAGATCTACCAGCTGACAATTGGGACTCAAGTTCTGCCATCCTCTTAGAGAAACATTCTTCAAGATTGTCCTGAGCAAGTTTGATATCCTCTAACTGTGACACGATGTTTTATTTCCAAAAATTTAATCCAGAAAAGTGATACCTAAGTGCTGGTAGGTGGTGTAGGTACTAAAATAATGATATTTCCATATAAATGCAAACGTATGTGGTTGTTATTTAGCCAACCTATGACTATAAAATGTAACTTTTAGTACTTTAAATATCTAGTTAGCAATTTTAAATGATTTTTGTAAAATTTGATAACGTATACGTTTTTGACAGCTACCCAAAAAAAAAAAACAAAAAAAAAAAAAACATTGCCATCGCTTTTAAATATGACCAAGTACTACAAGTGGGGTATTTTATTAGTCGGTGTAACAAGTGAAGAATCCATTTTTATTTTAAGGCAGGAAAAAATGTAGCAGCACACGCCGTCGTACGGGGCAAATAAATAGGAATGTATGGAGCCCACAACCACTACATAAACCCGCCCTGTGCCGTCTTTCTGCCTGTATTGTCAGACCACTGGAACTATGTGACATTACTTCAGTGGTAGTAATGGAAACCCTGAAAAACTTTATAATTTATTTTTTATGTTAGTATTAAAATCACTTATAAATAAAAAAAAATATTCGTTCTGAATGAATGATGTCATAAAAATCCAAGTAATGGACAAATATTATAATTGTCCGTGTGGTGACGGATTAACAATAGAAGTGTCACCACTCAATCCTGCCCCGCGGATGTCGAACAAGGCGAATAAGGGAAGTAAGCAATTATCACCCATTGGCTGTAGCAAAGGATAGCCATTTATTCTTTCATTTCATATCTGAGAAATGAAATGGTGAGCAGCGACTTGACAATACTCTCGGTATAGTTGAGTCCATAAGTGACGATTACCACTTACCATCAGGTGGGCCGTGGCTCATCTGCCATCATTAGCAATAAAAAAAATACTAATCACCAAAACAAAAGAAATTATCGTAATGTTCATGGAGTATCCACAGACCTGCGAGTAAATATAAATTCCGCCAAAAGCCTAAACTATTCTATATAAATTCCAAGCTCAAAAAACTTTCTTCAAAGTTTGAGTGCAAACTTTTACTCCACGACTGATCCCAAAAGGCTATTTTACGATCGGAACCCTTACGATGTCTGGCAAAAATTTCTACCACTTAAATATAAACTGGAAGTCTGTATTATCTGTATTGTAGATCGAAGTAGTACTTATATTAAAATCTTAGTTCTACAAATAAAGCTTCTTGTGAATTTACTAAACGTTTAGTTTTTTACTATGTACGTTTAGCCACTTTCTTACTTGAGCAACGGTACAATCTAAGGTGGAACACGGCCGGTACCTCGGATGCTACACTGTGGGCGATTAAAGTGGTTATTTTTTCTTGAATAATAGGTGAATAGTTATTTTTATAACATGACAAGATATAGATACCTACTCAAATAACATGACAAGATGATACAGCTCAAAGTTCTATCCACAGCCGACATAACTCATCATAAACAACACAACTCCGTTGTTGTATGCTATCTAAAATAATTCAATGCTGTTAAATTTGGAGCTAGCTGCGTTCTAAAAACCACAGACCCTTACTACTAGTTTCAAATGTCACAGAAACTACGCAAAAAAATTTCGTGAGCAACTAAATATGTACTTTTTACTTTTCAGTAGTTCCGACAAAATTAATAATCCCTAACAGTTGATGCCTACTGAGTTTTCTGGCCGGATCTATCTCAGTCATGCCACGTTCCGATCCAGAGGTAGCTTATTAGCTCAGTTTTCTTGTTTCTGTTTAAATTAATATATCTAATAATAAACATCTAATAATTCAACAATCAGCATGAATAACAATTTTGTTTTTCTTTCTGGTATTTATTCTATTTACAAAATTTAATTGGTCGTTATTGGTACAATTTTAATACTAATTTAACTTTTCATTATAAAGAGAAGTACTATACTCAATTCATATATTGTAAGTCTTAAAGGGATATGCCCAAAAAATGCCTGAAATGGACAGTAACTATTAAAAGTCCTTAATTATATTTAGAATAAAATATGTATAATGAAATAATTCTCAAGTTTGTTTGACTAGGGCAAAAATATAACAACAATTAAAGTGTTAAACTTGATATCCGTCTAATTCATTCTTATTGATTTTTGGAGTAGGATCGAATTAGTCCACAGTTATCATTATTTTTAAATATATTTAACCTATATGTACCGCAAATCTAATTAAAATAATATATGCGTGTTAATATCAATTAAAATAAAATTATTTTCAAAATAGAAATCGTATCGTGGCTGAATGAAACACAGTCATGTCCTTTGTCTTAATGAGAGTTTGACAAGTAACAAGTATTGCATTACTTATCTCATATTATACTTTTTAGCATGGGTGCGGTACCAAATTAATATTTATCCTCCTGCTCCTGCTTAGTTTGTTGATGATGATGATATTAGTTTTTTAATGATGAAAAAACAAAAATGTTTACCTATTGTTGTTTTATTATTGTATATCAACCCTTGCCATAACTTAACCTATGTTTAAAAAAATGTTTGGAACTGGCTACTACCTTGTTTTTTGATAATAATTGATATTATAATGGGTTTCCTAAGATTTGTAGTACGTTTTGGCGTATATTTCATTGTTGTACATTTCAGACATTTTTTTGTATCGGTGATGGGCATTCTCCTTTGAAAAATTTAAACGTAGATATTTTAATTTTGTTTCTAAACAATTATTATGTGTTAAACACAAAGTGAAAATGTGAAATCGAAAATAACAGTCACGAGCAGGATTTGAACCTGCATCTCCTGGATACCGTACAGATGCTTTGCCAATTCAGCCATTGTGACAATTGCTCCTGACTGATAATTTCGATAACACATTCATACTTAACGTCTTTGGGTGACGCTTGCTCGTGACTGTTATTTTCGATTTCACATTTTTCACTTTGTGTTTAATGGATAGTGCTAACCCATTTGACAAATGCTAAAAATATATATAAATAATTATTATGTGGCTTAAAAATAAAAAATAAAAATTTTAAAATCATAATATATAAATGTTGGTGGTCGAAGCCATGGCAACAATACATATATTAGCCACTGTACGTATAAGATCTCAGTCCACCCGTAATCCTGAAGGCTGTAAAGTATTCTAAAGTCGGAATAATAGACAATCAAGTAAACGTGATAGATTCCGCAAATATAGTTTTATTTCATAATTCTTGTTGAATTCAATTGTATAGAAATACATTTAAGTAATTAAAATAAGAAAACTAATATCTATTTAATAAATACTTAGATGATTACCTTCGCTTCTGTTTGATAGCACAAACTCATAGTAGGCCCGCTGGGTATCGCCAGGGCAACTTAGCCAAACTACTAAGTACCAAACTTAGAACCAGTTGTAAGATTCTGAGCCAAGTCGCCATTAAACGAGCGTGTGATGCTAATTGTACTATAGTTTATGTGTAATAATAGGTACATGTGCTTTATTGGAATTTAGTTAAATCGTTAGGGAAGATTTGCTGGTGGCCGGAAAACGCCAGCGCGCATCAACCCTAAGATTTTATGGTTAGAAATTATATACAGTGAACGAATTAGGAGGCCGAAGCTATTACGAGAGAGCATTAACTACAAAACACAAAAAAAAACTGTTATTGAGACGAAAACATTTTTAAAAATAAAGTTAAAAGTAAAAAGGAAAGTCGAGCAATAGCAATCATTGAAGCGCTATCAAATTGAAATCGTCTTCACGCAGCCAACCAGCGCCTATATTAAATATTTTACTTTGATACCGAAATACTCACAAACTTTTGTTACTTTTAAATTGTTAAAGTTACTAATAAAAATGTGCTCTGTAATTTAACAGTAAACTAGACTTTACCTGCGGCTCCGTCGCAGTCAACAGCTAGTTTTAAGGTACATATCTCAGGTTACCGATACAGTAGCGAGATAAAATGTATACCGATTTATATGTCAAATCAAGAACTATAAAACAATTTCTTTTAGGGTGAATACTTCTTTAGGCGCGTTGAGCACTTTTTTGTGATCAAAAATCATGGAACTCGCGTCATCGTCATCGAACGCTCCGATCTTCTTTAGACGGGTTGAGTACTTTTTGGGTGAACAAAAATCATGGAACTCGCGTTATCGTCACGGAACGCTCAGATAGAAGTGAAAACTAACTAACTTGTGAATTGTATCGTCAAGCTATTAGATTATTATATTTGATTATTTTTGGTTTGTGTAAGTAAGAAGTGTTAATGATCAATTAATTAGTTCGACGATACAATCCACAAGTTACTTAGTTTTCGCTTCTATCGGAAGTCCACAAAGGCTGCCTCGCACGTTTTTTTTTTGTCAAAATTCTTTATGTAGTTTTTGGGTAATACCCGAACAAACAAACAGATAAACAGACAAAAATTTAAAAAAAACCGGCCAACTGCGAGTCGGACTCGCGCACGAAGGGTTCCGTACCATTGACTAGGTAAACGACATTACACTATTGTAACTCTTTGTAACCATGGTGTTTGGCTGAAATCGTCTACATGTTGCCGTTATCAATAGCGAGTAAAAAAGGGCAATAGAATCACGTTTTTTGTATGGGAGCCCCCCTTAAATATTTTTTTATTTTATTTTTAGTATTTGTTGTTATAGCGGCAACAGATATACATAATTTGTGAAAATTTCAACTGTCTAGCTATCGCCGTTCTTGAGATACAGCCTGGTGACAGACGGACGGACAGAGAGACTTTGTATGGGAGCCCCCCTTAAATATTATTATTTTTTTGTTTTTAGTATTTGTTGTTATAGCGGCAACAGAAATACATCATTTGTGAAAATTTCAACTGTCTAGCTATCGCCGTTCTTGAGATACAGCCTGGTGACAGACGGACGGACAGACAGACAGACAGCGAATAAATAGGGTCCCGTTTTGACCCTTCCGGTTTCAGAGACGCCTAAAAAGCTTATTAAATTCATTTTTTCTCAAGTATCTAAAAATGTACAGATATAGCTCTGTTACAGCTTTATCTATAATATTATAAAGCTGTAGCAGAGCTGTGTCTGCGTATTCAAGATATTTGAAAAAAAAAAAACTTTAGTAGGCTATATAGGCGTATCTCAACACAAAACAATTCTTTTTAGAATGTTTGTCTATTTGTTTGTTCACGCATCACGCAAAAGCTACTGAACGGGTTAATTTTGATGCAACTTTTTTTATTTGAGAGCAAGAGCTCTCTTGGTAAGACTTAAAAATTGGTATACATTTTATCCCGCTACTATATTGACAACCTAAGATATAACCTAAAAACTAGCTTTTGGCTAGGCTGGCGGGCAAAGGCTAGTTATGTAATAAATTAGCTTCGATAAAGACGTAAAATTTTCACGATCACGTTAAAGCAGGACTTTTTAACCGTATTTATTTATTAATATGGCAACATAACAAACAGAGAACTAAAAACACAGTAATTATACATTGTTTAGTCTGAGCTCCAATAACACCAGTCACGTAAAAACATAATCATAATTAAGAGAAACCTTATAAAATAAAAAGCCAATAAATATTTCGAGTGACCTATTTAAAAATATAATATCGTGCAATTAGATGCTCTCTAAAGCACTCTAAAGTATTCGTTAAATTTTCGAACATTTTGAGAATTGTCCTTTTTACAAAAATGTTGGACACTTCAATGCTATGCAACAATTATTCAGCCTTTAACAAAAGCGTTATTATTTTAAAACATGAGTCAAATAAACTTCTTTATACACTATTGTTTATTTGCTTCCATCCATCCATCCATCAGCCTTTTAAAGTCCACTGCTGGACATAGGCCTCCCCAAGAATGGGGGATAGTGCCATAATCGCCACGCTTGGCAGGCGGGTTGGCGATCGCAGTGGATGTTGTTAATACTCGAAGGAGTGCTGCTGCCCACTCCCCTGGTATTCCCTCAGTCGGCTCTTACGACTCCCATGGGTGGAAAGGGGTGGGACAATTCTAAAGCCGGCCCCACACGGCGCTTATTCATTTGCTTGGCTGTATATAATTTTCTATCCTTTTTTTTGTTTGGGCGGGAATAAATGTTCCAATAAGTATAAAACAAAGTATCTTTTTAAAATTACCTAACGATATTTCAAAACCTTTAATTGGCTTAAAGCTGCCAATATATATTTAATACATAAATTATCCAAAATGTAATATTTCATTGTCGTAAACATAAAGACGGATTACATGTTCAATTTTCTATCCTAATCTGCAGACCATTTTATCCAAAACAGAACTCGTTTGGAGAGTAAACATTAATAATTCAGTTGTGGTCGCGAGAAACACTTGCATATTCATGGATGGGATGAGGGAATATATTTTTTTCTTTTTTCCAGTAGGCTAATTACAAAAGTCTTCAACATTTTCAACTTTTTTCGATTTCATCTGCCTTTGATTGGGTATCAGCACAAGGGAATATGAATCGTCGATTTAATTAAAAGCTTGCCTTCTATTCCAAGCTTGTTATGAATGAGATCGTTAGTATCTGTCTCTTCAGATTGATTACAAAAGTTGACAAAAATTTTATTCATATATTCATTCGTTGTGGATGGTACTTATTGTTTCTATTCTTCCTTTTATATTCCCTCTAAAAAGTTTGAAAGTGACGTTTTGTGAATGTCTCCAAACGAATGATTAATTATTAAAATAATAACAAACTTTATCTTCGATAATTAACCAATGCAAGAAAAACATAATATTTTTATTGGTGACAGGTAATATTAAAAGGTAGCACTTTCTAAGATTGCAATGCCACATACACTAATAACAACAATGTCTTTTTTATTTGCATAAACAACAATGTATTTTAAGTATAGATAAAATAAACATTTTATAAAAAAAAGTATCAATATGTTAGTAAATCTACTTGGTTACTGTAGCATGGTTTGATTGTATGATTTAATAAAGATTATTATTATTATTATATAACGTCACTGCCTCTATATATTCCTGAACATCGTAATTAGCAATAAAGCGATGTGCCAAGACGAGACTTAGTCTCCAATTGAAATAGTTAAGAAGGCAACCACCACTTTCACAAATATTTTTTTATTTAAAGTAGCTGAGCATGTCAAATGCTAAAATCACAAAGATATTTAAGAATCACGCCAACGTTTAGTATGAATCTTAATTGTAATCATTATTAGGCTTAGGATTGGAATAAAAATTTGTATATCCGATAGGTGGCGTGGGTCGTAAAGATATCTTAAAACAAATGTGAAGTGGAGATTGGGTGTCACCATTAGGTGACTTCGATAAATTAGCGTTCCAGAGCGCTTCCTTAGATCCCAAAGAACGCAGGTTTTAATCCTGCCCGCAGTAAATCTCGCCCTTTCCATATTCACCAATAACATATATTTTTCTAATAAATTTACTTTTCAAACTAGTACTAAAACTAGTGAATAGAACTACTTTTTTTAAAGTCGTTCAAACCCCGCTCGTGGTAAACATTTTCTATTTGACTTTTTTTACAATTATGTTCTGTTAAAATAGTTATAACTATTCCTAAAACTCATGTAGAAAAGTCTACCATTAACACATTTTAGATCACTTAACGCCACTTCAACATAGCGGCTGAATTTCCTGTTTATAAATACATTTACAAATATTTAATGAAATCCGAATCATGCTATTTTTATTTGACGTTAGTAACTTACATAATCTATGTAGTACCATAAGTGAAGTACTTATATTGTAGCCCCAATTTTGAGGTCCACACAGATGAAGTCGCGAGCAATAGATAGTAATTAATAATGAAATATTTGATAATGTCCTGTAGCTGCAGCTGACTTTTGATCACAACGTTCATGAGACATCATTTTATTATATTATACTAAAAAGCGTTCTATTAACCAGTAAGCATCCAGAAACACATCTGTCGCTTTTCACCGAGATTTTGAAACTTGAATTCACTTACTCATTGGTAAAATATATTTATTTCAGCTAAAATCCCCAGCTACGTGCTAAATTACGTAATATAATTTTGGAGCGTGGATATTTTAATTATGTCTGAAAATGCAAGTTGTGTGGACGCCTAGTCAGCTCGCAACTTGCCGACGAGTCGAGGGAATACCGGCTTGATATATACGGATATAATGGATATTAACTGCCTCGGTGGTGTAGCGGTAGTGTATGCGACTGCTAATCATGAGGTCTCGGGTTCGATCCCCAGGTCAGGCAATGTTATAGAGCTTTTTCCTAAAAAGAAAAATTCTCAGTAGCAGCCCGGAGTTCGGGAATGTGCCCGGTAGACGTCAATAGGCTCGCCCCCTATTACGTGGAACTTAAACATAGCTGGCGAGTCGTGGGAGTGTAATACACCTCTGCCTACCCCTTCAGGGAATACAGGCGTGATGCTATGTTATGTTTTTTTTGTTTTGGAGGTATACGTATCAAAAGCTACTAAAAGTTTTTAATTAATCACGGCGATATATTTTTTTCGTTAAATTTGTCGAAACACTGGCATAAAATACTGGTGAAGTATCCGGTCCAGTTGACCAACCAGTGTGTATTACTAGTGATGACGTTTGGAACAGACACGTATTTTCTGAATGTTGGCCTTGAATCAAGGCTCAAAGTAGCTCAGCGTGCCATGGAGCGAGCTGTTCTCGGTACTTCTCTACGTGATTGAGCCCGTAATACAGAGATACTTAGGAGAAAGGAAGTGACTGGCATCGTCCACGGGGTCAGCACGCTGAAGTGACAATGGACAGCCAACATCGCTCGGCGAACCAACAACCGTTAGAGAAAAAATAATCTGGAGTGGTGACCAAGTATTGAATGGCGTAGCGTAGGATGGCTGACCCAATGTACCGACGATCTGGTTCAAGCCATAGGCAGCCGTTGGATGCAGTCAGCACAGGAGCGCAAGTGGTGTAGCTCTCTTTGGGAGGCCTATCTATATATATTCTGGCAGTAGATGTCTCATAATGCTGATGGTTGGATGGATGGACAAGTCTCTTAATATTTACTAATGGAGTAAATCCTTTTTCTAATAATCATATCAACTGGAGAAACAATGATTGGTGGAGCATAAGAGTCCTAGAGTGTATACCGCGACATAGATAGAGTGGAAACTGCCTCGGTGGTATAGTGGTAGTGTATGCGACTGCTAATCATGAGGTCTTGGGTTCAATCCCCGGATCGGGCAATGTTATTGAGCTTTTTCCTAAAAAGAAAAATTCTCAGTAGCAGCCCGGCGTTTGGAAATGTGCCCAGGTAGACGTCAATAGGCTCGCCCCCTCTTACGTGGGACTTAAACATAGCTGGCGAATCGTGGGTGTATAATAAACCTCTGCCTACCGCTTCGGGGAATACAGGCGTGATGCTAGTTTTTTTTTGTAGATAAGATGTTCAAGATTCTCACGGATGAATCGATGGAAATGTCCAACTTATTTTGAAATTCAAATAAAGTTTGTGAATAATTTAATTTGTTGTCACACCAACTACACAGAGACAGAAAAATAGTTGTTTTTTCTCTTGTTACCAAACAAAAGCAAAACGCAACCTGCGTTCAAAGTATAAAATATATGCCTAGATCTGATTTTACAGAAAACCTCGTCTTTAAATGGCCACTACCTTTAACAGAATTCAAATTCACATAGAATTATTCAAAACTCACAAACACTAAGCCAGAATACAGAACAGGCACGCCAGTAATTGAATGAAATGGTACTAACCAGGCTGTTTGGCAATTAAAAACTAGCGTCGAATCGTTGACATGCTGCTTTATTCACTTTCTACATTTGAAACTGTGTTTCGACTCGTATGGTGCAATAAAAAAATGATATATATTCAGCTGCTAGTCCGCAGTTGTATTACGAAAAATTTAATTTAAATATACTAGTGGTGGGTACCTATCCGTGTGGGGCCGGCTTTAGAATTGTCCCACCCCTCTCTACCCACGGGAGTCGTAAGAACCGACTGAGGGAATACCGGGGGAGTGGGCAGCAGCACTTCCTCGAGTATTAACAACATCCACTGCGATCGCCAACCCGCCTGCCAAGCGTGGTGATTACGGCATTATCCCCCATGGTGAGACCGCTCGTTATGGCATTCTCTTGGGGAGGCCTATGTCCAGCAGTGGACGTTGAAAGGCTGATGGATGGATGGATGGGTGGGTACCTATCCTTCTTTTATTTTTTCTTACGCAATGAAATCCTTTATGCATACCACGCCAACTCCATTGCATGCATCACTTACCCGCAATAAGAGACAATGCCGTTTTACCCGTTCTCGTTCTGTACCATGACCTAACATGGCCGGAAGCGAAAAGTTTTCCTTGCTGACTGCCGCAGCGATTTCACTGTGCTGCTCTGCCTATGCTGAGCAGTCGGACTATTTTTTTTTTTATTGCTTGTGGTGTCTTACGAGCCACGGCCCACCTGATGGTAAGTGGTAACGGTCATGGACTCGACTATACTGAGAGTATATTCAAGCCACTGCACACCATTTCATTTCTCAGATGCGAAATGAAAGAATTAACGGCTATCTTCTGCTACAGCCAAAACACACTGACGTGCTTCATGACTGGTCACAAAGTAGACGGTGGTACGGACCCGTTCGGGCCCGATAGCAAGTGAGTACTCTCACTTGGTACCAGCCCTACCATCAGTAATGCAAGGGGTGATAATTATACTGCTTACTTCCCTTAGTCGCCTTGTACGACACCCGCGGGAAAGGATGGGGTCTGACACTTGTATTCTTATTCCGTCACCACAGAGACAAATTTTGGATATATGTTCTGTAAACACACTGTTGTGTTGACTTTAACAATTAGACTAGTATAATTTTTAATCATCAATTAATGAAATATCAAATAACGTCGTCAGTAACGATTCAGTTTTCTATATTTTGTCTTCTGTGTATAATTATACAAGCAAATTATACATATGTAGATATTTTTATATATATTTTTAGCATTTGACATGCTTAGCAACATACATTAAACACAAAGTGAAAAATGTGAAATCGAAAATAACAGTCACGAGCAGGATTTGAAGCTGCATCTCCTGGATACCGTCCAGATGCTTTGCCAATTCAGCCATCGTGACCCTTGCTCCTGACTGCTAATTTCGATAACACATTCATACTTAACGTCGTCGGGTGAAGCCTGCACCATCTGTCGGAAGTATTTTCATACATTTAAGATTTTACCTAATAATGGCGCAAACCCTATAAATATTTAGATATTTTTATATATATTTTTAGCATTTGACATGCTTAGCAACATACATTAAACACAAAGTGAAAAATGTGAAATCGAAAATAACAGTCAAGAGCAGGATTTGAACCTGCATCTCCTGGATACCGTCCAGATGCTTTGCCAATTCAGCCATCGTGACCCTTGCTCCTGACTCCTAATTTCGATAACACATTCATACTTAACGTCTTTGGGTGACGCCTGCACCATCTGTCGGAAGTATTTTCATACATTTAAGATTTTACCTAATAATGACGCAAACCCTATAAATATTTAGATATTTTTATATATTTTTTTAGCATTTGACATGCTTAGCAACATACATTAAACACAAAGTGAAAAATGTGAAATCAAAAATAACAGTCACGAGCAGGATTTGAACCTGCATCTCCTGGATACCGTCCAAATGCTTTGCCAATTCAGCCATCGTGACCCTTGCTCCTGACTGCTAATTTCGATTTCACATTTTACACTTTGTATTTAATGCAAATTATACATGTTGCACTTAGCTCTGGTACAATGCCACTAAACCGTAACTATTAGTACACCGGTTGTTTGAGATTGATTACGGTTTCTGTGCGTCGCTTTAAACCCTCAAGTCGGTGGCTGAAATCGCTGTAATCAATCAAAATTATATTACCAATAAATCTACGGTAGCTCACGGTTCGTGAACAAGTAAATTTAGATCGTACGATTTGAGATATCGTACTAATCATATTTTTTTTGACAGTCTTTACAAAACATTTCTGGTTCAGCAACTATTCGAGAGTCACACAAATGTAAGTTAAATATTAGTTATGATCAATTAATGAAGAACAGACAAAAACAGAACCTTGCGACACAACTGGTTAGCCCAAAGCCCACTAAAAACGTGACATTATACAGAACAAACAACATAAACATAGCATCACGCCTGTATCCCCGAGGGGGTAAGCGGAGGTGTATTACACATCCACGGTTCGCAAACTATGTTTAAGTCCCACGTAATAGGGGGCGAGCCTATTGCCATCTACCGGGCACATTTCCAAACTCCGGTACAGAATTTTAACAAAACAAAAATATAATAATCCGTGGATGTGGTAAAGAATTTATTAAATTTTACGTCATCAAGACGATTTTTAAATTTTAAGTGTTTTCAGTAACAACGGTAGGTACTCCTACTGTTGTGTTTCGTATAGTGAGTGAGAGCGTCGGAGGCCTGAACTCCCTCCTTGTCATCTCCTTATTATCCTTCTCATCCTCTCCTTAGTATCTATCCTAACTTATTGTGCTTCCTCCCCACCTCCTATATGTTTCCTTGGAGATGGTAACCCGCGAGTGGTGCCTCTGCTGTTGCTAGCGTCTATAGACTACGGTGACCGCTTACCATCAGGTGGGCCGTATACTTATTTGCCACCCACGTAGTATAAAAATAATCTCTCTTGCCGAAATTTAAATGAATATACGACTTAGATAGTCTGGTTAATAATAATGAAAGAATTCTCAAAATGGGTTATATTGCTAATAATAAAATTATCATTGAACTTAACGAGATAACCGTATAACCATTTTTATAGTTGTTTAAAAAGTGTTATGCCGCAATCGTATCGTACGTTTTGAAGCGCAGTAAAACTTTTGCCATACACTGATTGCTTCATAATAATTTATAGTCGGTAATCTGCGATCCTTCAAGCTCGGTGTATTACTCATCGATATGAATAAACTCAGTTATGGCTGACACGCTGTAGCAAATTATTCACCGTTTTAATTTGGGCTTTTATTTTTTATAAACAATATCAACTTGTATTTATGGTACATTTTATGATTTTGTATATATTTTAAACTTAAAAAGGCACATCAGTGTTGCTGAAAAGTTACTTTGTTAGTTCCAAATATAAATTGTAATAGGTATACCTATATAACTTGTGCTTTATTATCAGATGACATTGTTAAATCTCTAGAATGAACTTCCTGCTGCGGTGTTTCCCCAGCGTTACGACTTGTCCCTCGTTAAACGAGGTTTGAAAAGAGCACTTTACTCACGGTAGGCGGCGGCTTGGCTGTACCCCTGGTGTTGCCAAAGTACACGAGAGGCGGTGCCACTTACCATCAGGTGGGCCGCTTGCTCGTCGGCCACCGTCGGCAATAATAAAAAAAAAGTTATACACGTCTACTTCATTTCAATTTTCTATATAATTATGATTAGAAAAACCAATTTTATGCCTAGAGAAACTATAATTGGTACACCACATAATAATCCCGTATTTTTTTCTTACTAAGTGAAAAATATAGCATGCACATAACATATAGTTTAGTCCTATTTTCACACCTAAAGCTATATAATAGCTCTCACCTACTGACTGACTGGTGCAAGATCTTTGATCGGTATGTCCGTTCCGGGACTTTTTAAAATTACGTTATACATACTACTATTCTATATACAAAAACAATAAAATAATCTTGTAAAGATTTTTTTTAATACGATAGTTGGCAACATAACCTCATGTTTTTCGTAAGGAATAAACAATAGGAGGGAAACTTATTTTTCGTGTTCTTTGATAAATGACTATAAGCCGATTTATTAAATTCACACGATTGTTAACATGTTTAAGGCGTACGTCAAATAAACAGTTGCGTTTCCAGTTTTTCACTTGCGAGGTACACAAGACTGTACAATTAAAGTACAAATTATTTGTGAATGAGGAAAAAGAGAACTTTAGTGCGAGCAAGAATCGAACCTGCGTCCCTTCCAATCCGGAAAAGGGACCAATCTCCCAATCTCCTCATCACATTAATTTGTCTTTACGATCATTGTACAATTAGTTCAAATCCTGAAGTGAACAGCACCTACGTGAAATGTCTCTCACCGTGCTTTTAATCCTCCAAACTGTTACCCCTATTTTACTCTTACAACCATTACAATGTAAAATTCTAATTTTCTCGTTAAGCTCTCTGGCTTTTTCCGTTTCGTTCACTTTTGTGGAATACACAAAACACATAAACGGATTTATATTTCTGTATAGGTAGGTAGGAAATTATGCTAATATATCTTTGTTAGTGAATATAGACGGCTTCATTTTTATATTCTCATATTTATCTTTCTGTTGTATGCGAAGGGTTGTAGAATAATTTAATCTTCTTGCTTGTACAACAGAAATACTATGTATATGTTAATAAAACATAAATACTTGCTATTTCATATTTCTAAATATTTTTTGATTTAAATATAAGCTACATAATTGACTTTTGTTTTCAAAAGACTTCCAAAAAGGAGGAGGTTCTCAATACGGCTGTATGTTTTTTTGTGTGTTTGTTACGCGATTATTTCGCCAATTATGAATTCAATAATTCTTTTTTGTTTGTTAGGTTCTATATCAGAGGTGGTCCCATTTAAATTATATCAAAATCGGTCAAGCGGTTTTTAAAAATATAACAAAAATCTAAAAAATTGCATTGGGACATACATCGATGATATTTTCAACCGACTCTCTGGCTCATTGGAGCAGTGCGTTTAGTTGGCATAGCATCACGCCTGTATGCCCGAAGGGGTAGGCAGAGATGTATTACACACCCACGGTTCGCCAGCTATGTTTAAGTCCCACGTAATAGGGGGCGAGCTTATTGCCGTACATTACCTAGAATTTTTCTTTTTACGTAAAAGCTCAATAACACTGCCCGACCCGGGGATCGAAGCTGAGACCTCATGGTCAGCAGTCACATATAGTACCGCTGGCCCACCGAGGCAGTTTCGTTGGCGTACCCATATTACATGTAAATGGGTACGCCAATCTTTCTTCACGATCTTCGGAAGACTCTGGCGGTTTTCTATTGCATGCCTCATAAGCAACACCGTGTTGAGGTGGGTACTACTCTCATTTAACCCAGGACAGCTGATTTTTCAAACTTAAAATATCTCTATGTATCATATATTGCACTTGTAAAATAATATATACACACATATATTAAAAAAAACACTATTTTTAACACTCATGATATTTTCGATGCCATTTTTGTTATTTAAACTAGTTAATAAACTGTTTAAAAAAGTTATGTCTTGGACATCCGTGTGTTGTCGGTAATATATGTTAACACGATAATGACCGAAATACTTTACTAATCGAGTCTTTATTTTCTTTTACGATTCAGTATAATTACGAATAGAGCCCTATCACTTTTCACTGTCGAATTCGATTTGGTTTAATTGTTATTAAATAAACAAAAAAATTGTGAATATTTACGCTTGACTCTACACTAAAACCAGCGCTATACCTTATTTCGTGAGAACTACTTCTATAGACCAATATAGAAGTACTTCTTAAAATTAGCGCTAGATGGCGTATAAGACATGAGAACCACATTAGTACTTTTTGAAATTAGCGCTATCTATGTGATTTAACTGCTTAGTAAGACCAATACGTTATTAGTTACTTATCAAATAATCAATTTTATTGTGAAAAACTAACATTTTGAAGCGTGCACTTTTGGATTTATTTCTTTCTCTACTGCGCTTTAGGCGCTCATATTTATCATTTTCAGACTCCTGTACTCCGAGGAAGGCCTCCCCATCATGTACCATCTACTCTAACCTACGCATCTATTTTATAAATAACCACTAAAAAGCAAAAAATAATTTAGTATTTACATACGATTTCGATACGATACGATATATACCTACTTATAATAACATTAACATCATCTTGGCACCGACTTCAAACACATCAGTAGGTATCTAGCACGGAAATCGTATGTAAATACGAAATTATTATTTGGTTTTTAGTTCAAGGTATCTTTTGAGGACGGTTTTTATTTTATTTAAAAATAATTTATATTCCGTAAAAACTGGGAACATACGTACTTACTTATCATTATGTCATCACTCTTACAGGGTAGGCAGAGAGAACGGAGTGCCATGAAATTTCTTGCATACATGTCCCGCTTGCTCAACATTCATAAATATCTTCATACACGCTCGCCGGTGTCGGAGACTTCTGATTCTGAGATTTGGTCTAGGTAGTCTCAGTCTCCCTTGTATCTAGATCGTTCCACTTTCGCATTATATATCTTCTTAATCAATTGCTTTTCCGGCATTCTTTCGAAGGATTCTCTTTCACATCTCTACACCAATACTGGCAACATATGAACACGTAATATAGAATTCAATAAAGATGTGTAAAAAAAGGAATTAAAAAGTAGCTTTTCTTATAAAAAACTAGAATATACGGTTATTTTTCCATTGCTGAATTTTGATTCTTGATATACGAGTTACTTCTTATATGTGGTTGGTAATAATGGTAAGCGTGTACCGTAGCGGCTACGGCGTAGCCTATAGACAGACAGCGACACTAGAGGCTTATTGATGTGTTTGGATCGGATTTTTTCCCTACTATATAAAATATGTACGTCTTCAATAATGTAAAGGTAAGGTAACAAAAATGGAAGGCTTTAATTTTGTACATGCCGTTTGAACGTCCCTTAACTTTTTATAAACAATAAACATGCGAGGAAGTCTTTGGGGACTGCCGATAGAAGTGACCTGTGCTGTGTGGGGGCGGCCTTAGAATTGTTCCACCCGCCTCTACCCACGGGAGTCGTAAGAGCTGACTGAGGGAATACCGGAGGAGTGGGCAGCAGCACTCCCTCGAGTATTAACAACATCAACTGCGATCGCCAACCCGCCTGCCAAGCGTGGCGATTACGGCATTATCCCCCATGACGGGACCGCTCTTTGTGGCGTTCTCTTGGGAAGGCCTATGTCCAGCAGTGGACGTTGAAAGGCTGATGTATGGATGGATAGAAGTGAAAACTCAGTAACTTGTGAATCACTAACAAAATTACCAATATCAGTCAATAACACTTCTTTACAAACCAAAAATAATTCAAAAATAATAATCTAATAGCTCGATGATTCAAAAGTTACTTAGTTTTCACTTCTATAGACGAGATCGAGCGTTCGGTGACGATGACGCGAGTTCCATGATTTTTATCTACCCAAAAAATGCTCAACACGCCTAAAGAAGTTTTTACTATAAAAATATGATTGTATAGTACTAATATATCACAAAAGTGAAATAATATACTAAAGCCATTATTCAGTCTATCACCACAAACTTCATTAGTATACAAATACCAAGAATTCGTTCATTACCAAACGATGTGTTTAAATCAAGTCCCATTTATAATCCATAGTACATAGTATTGTTATTTCGCAATGTATGCCATTGCGTCGGCTCACATCGGCCTGTCACTCGTGTTAATTAAACGTTCGTACACCTTTATATAACTCAACGGATGAGACAACCTTTAAAAATATACGCCCTTTAAAATTGACTTAAAAGACATTTAAAAATAAATGTGAGGTTAAAATTGGGAGTGCTATTAACTAAGTTGAAAAGCTTTTATTGTTTAAATACGAAACGCTGTCTGCAACTACCATAGGTTTTAAATAATTCTTTTTAAAACTAATATTTTTAAGAAATGTTTTGGATATTTAACATCGCTTAGAGGCCGAGTAAAAATAAAAATAAAAACATTTTGATCTATATTTTAGCACTTGACATGCTCATCCTTTCTTAAAATACAAATTATAATTTGTGAATAAGGAAAAAGAGTATTTTGGTACGAGCGGGAAACGAACCTGCGTCCCTTCCTATCCGGGGAAGTGCTCTAATCCTCTGAGCTACCGTACTATTTTTTAGAAATATCCAATCTTATCACATTGGTCGTCAAGACAAATGTGATAATATACTTTAAAAATAAAAAAGTTAGAAATAATGTTGAATAATACGGTTCACGGAATTTGGAGGTAAGTATGCCTACTTTCAATGAGATACATTATCCATCGCGCGTAACAGGCAATAACATAGATGCAAAACGAACCCTCGTAAGCGAAATCGCAGTTCAGCTAGTTATAAAATAATGATTTCGTTAATTTGTCCTATTTTTTTTCAAACAAATAGTTATTTCTACATACATAGAGAATATATTTGATAGGAAACACAAACACACAAGCCATCCAGTTAACTGTCACAAAACTTTCCAAGCAGAACTTACCCGTCAATGGTCCCTAAGGAAAAGAACAATATTGTAGTGTAGCGTATGTTATGTGGTATTCTCTTGGGTACTTGAAATAAAATGAATGACCAATGCATTTTACATTTTATCAAACTAGCTACGGCTCTGCGATGTTAATTTTTTGTAGATTAGATGAGAGAATAATGAAAATAATGCAATAGACTTCAATTTCATTTAGCAACCGTTTAATAGTCGCATTTTAGTTTTTATGGTGGATAAAGACAAATTAAGATAAATTTCCAGTAGATATACGCATTCAAATAATAAAGATATGCTTCATCACCCGTCGCGTTATATTGCCAAGATGGCGAGAAGTATGCAAAAAATACCGATTTATTTTACCGATGCTTGCGTCATCTGTTGTAAGTATTTGCATACACTATACCAACCACTATTAAGAATGAATGTGTTATCGAAATTCGCAGTCCCAAGCAATTGTCACGATGGCTGAATTGGCAAAGCATCTGAGACGGTATTCCAGGAGATGCAGGTACAAATCCTGATCGTGACTGTTATTTTCGATTTCACATTTTCACACTTTGTGTTACTTTATGTGGCTAAGCATGTAAAATGCTAAAATATCTATAAAAGTATCAAAACGTATACTTTCTGCTTAATTATATAAACTAAAAAAACGACTTTCGGCATTTCTAGTCTCACAGAACTCTTTGTTATTGCATTTACCGTTTCTATATGCGTATATATACGTTTACCCACGTCCGAACAATGGTAGCATATATTTATGTACAGTTTTTCCGTAATTGGTTTTCGATTTAAAGGCAAAGGGTTGGCTTCGTAAACGAAGCTGTATTATAATTTTACAGGTGTCCAATGTGTAACCATGCGTTAATTGAGAATTTCCGATTCGTTTAAAATCAATGAAATACTGATTCGTTGGAATGTAATTGGTGTCGCCAATTACACAGAATTAATAGTTCCTCTATATTTTTGATCTATATTTTTTAGCATTTGACATGCTCCGCCACTTTTTAAAGTATAAATTATTGGAGAATAAGGAAAAGAAATATTTTTTTTTTTTTTTTTTGGTCGTAAAGACAAATGTAATAAGGAGATTGGGATGGTCGAAGGACCTGTACTATAGCTCAGTGGCTTAGAGCACTTCCCCGGATTGGAAAAGACGCGGGTTCGTTTCCCGCTAGTACAAAAAATCTCTTTTTCCTTATTCTCCAATAATTTATACTTTAAAAAGTTCCTCTATATTTTGACTAGGTGGGGAAGCCAGCTACATTCAGGTAGTTGATAAGAGAATGTATGGTAGTTGGAATAAAAGGATAGGCTTTATTATAAATTCTATTTACGATATACTTGTTTATAAGCAATATTTTCACATATAAGAAACTGACGTTCGAACCTACGACGGATTTTGGTTTATATACCCGTACCAATGGGTAGCCCATCCCATACCAAAAAAGGCTTTTCACAATATTTCAGAATATTTTACAACATTAGAGAGAGAGGGTTGATCCACAATGATCTTGAATGTCCCGTGATGTTCCCGAACATTCCACACTACTTCCGAACATTCCTGAATATTCTGGAATTTTATAGAATGCTATCTACTATCAAATGTTCCAGACCAAAATACACCCTTCACGTAAAAATGGAAACCCTCTACGTGGATACCATTTGTACCATATAATATAACTATATTTACTATACCAGGTTTTTACTTAAATTTATTATATTTATTGATTGATGATTATTAATTTATCGAGTCTTGTAACAGCTTTACTTAGTATTTACTAACGGACTACATATTTTTTGGACTGATTATAGCGACTAGAGGACCGAAGATCGGTGGAGCAGACAAGTCCTGGAGTGGATACCATGACTTGACAAACGTAGAGAAGAGGTTTACCTACGAGGTGGTTTAGAGACTTAAAAAGACGTGGGAATAGACTACATGTCGCACGTGAAAACTCAGATGTTATAACGTAAATTGTGAAAAGGCTATGTTTACCTGTGTACTGCGATCAACTTATGTATAAAATTTGTAAAGTTTGCCTATCAAAATCAACTAATAGTAGTAATACATTACAATTGTATAGAAATAGTGATAACTATGATATTTGTGTCAAAAGTTTCTGTAACTTTCCGATAACCTGATCACATTAATATTACAAGCAAATTCCTTGTTATATACGTAATTTAACGGGAGATTGAATACATAAAAAAAAACTTGCCGCCAAAATTCTGAATGGCTAAGCCAAAATATTCGATAAATCAATGAAATTTAAGAAAAAAATGAGCAGTGACCACGAGTCGTTTGACGTAATGGCCTCCCATTATAGGTAGACTGATAAATTAGTCAACGTCAGGTGACCGTTAGATCAAGGTGACAATGAATCGCTATATAGCTGTTTCTATTGACCAGGGCAATAAGTAGCATTCGAAGTCAGATGAAGATTTAATTTGAAACTAAAAATATATCATCGTTATCTCCCCAGCCTTGTTCTAAACTTTTGTTGGGCTGGCTTCGAATCTGTTCAGTTTTATTTGATCTACCAGTATTAACACGGGGCGACTGCCTATATAACCTCCACTACCTAACTAAGGGGACAACTGATGACCTTGGAACAAGACCAGATCAGATTTTTTATGTCGGCCTGACAACCTGTAACGACTACCAGATGTTACCGCTGAAGTAATGTAACACAGTTCCAGTGGCCCACCAATACAGGCGGAGAGACAGCACACGGTGAATTTATTTAGTGAGTGAGGGCCCACCCTGTTCGTTTCCTCGAACGATGGGGTGTGCGGTAAGGTACATTTTTCCTGCCTCAACAAAAAAAAGGATGTTATTTGACAGCCGGGTCCCATTGCTTAGCTATTATTATTTATTTAACCAATAATAATTTGAAAATAGAACGTGAATATGGTACAACTTATATTTAACGGTCGTATTAACCATCTGAGGCAAAATAAAGAAAGAAGTAGAGTCTTGCTTGTTCCATCATAAATGGGCTGGCTCGAATCAGCATAAAATAATTGTAGGCACTCCTACAGTTATGTTTTGTATGGCAAATGAGAGCGCTGTAGGTCTAAACCCCTCCATCCTTTCCTTATTATCCTTCCTCTCCACCTTGTACCCTTTCCTTGGAGTTGACGACGCGCATGTGATGCCTCTGGTATTGCTAGCATTTATGCACTACGGTAATCATCATTATGGGCTCATACACTTATTTGCCACCCTCATAGTATGAAAAAATATGTAAATATCTTGATCGTCATAACTCCTCTGTAAACAAGAAATAACACTGCGCTCTACACATCTCTCTTTCATTACACTGTAAAGAACCTCAGAAATGTTAATAAGCCCGCATTGTGAGTACAAATAAAGAGCAATCCATGTTATTTATATTACTATACAGCTGTCCCTTTTACTTGCAAATTAAAGTTATCTTTTGGTTTGAATTTATCATTATATTTATAAGGTTCCATCCATCCATCCATCAGCCTTTCAACGTCCACTGCTGGACATAGGCCTCCCCAAAAAAACGCCACAACGAGTGGTCCCGTCATGGGGGAATGCCGTAATCGCCAGGCTTGGCAGGCGGGTTGGCGATCGCAGTGGATGTTGTTAATACTCGAGGGAGTGCTGCTGCCCATTCCCCCGGTATTCCCTCAGTCGGCTCTTACGACTCCCGTGGGTAGAGAGGGGTGGGACAGTGCTAAATCTGGCCCCACACGCCCAATTTATTTTTATAAGGTTTATTTATAAGGTTAGCTTTGAAAAATAGAAAAGAAGAAGCGCGTCGATGACTCAATTTTTACTAAGTAAATTCAGTTATTTTCTGGGTTTTCTGACTTGTAATCTAAAATAACTTAAAATTCTCTACAAAATTACTTTTTACATACTTATCAGAGGCCTATTGTTTTCTTTTTTAACTAAACAACAATACCCTTAAGCCATAATTGCCCATTCTTTATGGGATAAGCAAGGCTCTACTACTAGAGCAAAATATATTTTAAATGTCTTCTATACTATTATAAAACTGTAACAGAACTGTGTCTGTACATTCAAGATATTTGAGAAAAAATTACTGTAATAGGCTATATAGGCGTGTCTAAACACAACAATTTTTTTTAGATTTTTTGTCTGTTTATGTTTGTCTGTTTGTTTGTTCGCGCATCACACAAAAACTACTCAACGGATTTTGATGCAACTTTTTTTTTTGTAAGGCCTTGATTAGACTTAAAAACTGGTATACATTTTATCCCGCTACTATATCGGGAACCTGAGATACAACCGAAAAACTAGAAAATTATTTAAATTAGAATTATTGTAGAATTTATTTAAAAGAACTACTAGATGGGTTTTGATGCAACTTTTTTTATTTGAAAGGCCTTGAGTTGACTTAAAAACTGGTAGACATTTTATCCTGCTACTATATCGGGAACCTGAGATATAACCGAAAAGCTAGCTTTTGGCTGCGGCGAAGCCGCTGGCAAAGGCTAGTATATAATAAGCCTGAAAATATCCAAATAAAAATCAAAGAATTTCTCAACATATTATTCCAACGCCCAGAATGGATATGAATATATTTAACCAATTCTATATAATTTATTGATGAGAGACATACATTATACGACATTTTTCACGTTCAGGTGCGACCATCTTCGGTGTTCGATATGTGCGGTTCAACATCATAAAAAACATCACGAAATGCTCTCAGCGAAATTGGAACTATAAACAAGAGCAGGTGAGTCAAAAAATCAATCCTCTTAATAGAAGTTCGTTTGGACCAAGGGCATGGATATAGAATGTATTGATATTAGTCACTATATCTGTTATTAAATTGTGTATTAAACCCTGGCCTTGGTCTGGTAGACTACAGTATAAATCACTCTCACTTTGAGAAGAGACTGGTGGTCAACATTGAGACAGAATTAGGTTAGGGTAAAAAAGATATTGTGTAGGTTATACGGAATTTACTTATTCCCGCTGCAGTAAGTTGCAGTTCGTTAATTTAAAACATATAAAATTAAATATAGACCTCATGAAGACAAGATAACAATTCTTAGGTCATTAATGACAGCACAGATGGCGGAGAGGTTTAAAAACTGGCCTCCCGTCCGAGTTTTCTGGGGTTGATTCCCACACAGGATACCTCTTTGTGTGAACCACAAATGGTTGTTCTGAGTCTGGGTACAGCTAGACTAACGCCCCTCGTAAAACAATGTACACATTGTTTTTTTTTTGTTTGTTGCATGTAGAGCTATGGCCCATCTGATGATGAATGGTAACCGTCGCTCATGGACTCAACTATACGGAGAGTATTGTCAAGCCGCTGCTCACCATTTCATTCCACCGATATGAAATGAAAGAATAAAATGTTCCTTAAATTTTATGTTTGTAAAGTTACCGAGATACAAGTATTATTCCATAGTGCACGGTGCTGACTTTATAAGTAATATGCGTAGATTGGATAGATGCCACATTTTTTGTGTAATATAAAGAGACACAAGTTAATTTGGTTTTCATGGCTCGTATAATACGCAAAATTTATTTCATGTAGCTGTTATACTTGAATCTGTAACGGTGCGTGGTGTTGTAATTTAAAAAAAAGTATCCATATTTTTATCTATTTAAATTGCAAGCTACGTTTTAATCTTACGTATTTCTTACCAATTCGGAATCCTTATTGCGTTAATAGGCTTAAACGCAATCTTACAAATTATCAATTTTGTAATGATAACACTTCCTCAGTACAAAATCCGTGTCATCGCACAATGAAAACAATGCCTCTGAGTCTCTACGTCTCTACTTATAATTAAATACTTCGCCAAAACTCAAGCTCCCATGGAATCCGTCAAGGTTATTTATTTAGATGAAAATGTGAGAGAATCTCTACAACCATATTATTTTAATTGTGAAAAGGAATCTGAGCGTTAATCTTATCCGAGATGGCGGCTTTACAAGATTTTTGATGCTGTATTATTATAACGAGAACTTTTTTTTTATTTCTATTCTGCTGCAAATATGGAAATGTTAGTGAAGTCCTCCTTACTCTAATGTATTTATAAATACGTTCTTCTAGGATACATAGTAATAACTAATCTATAATGGCTATCCTACTGGAGCTATCCATTAGTATCCTTTAAGCTAGCTAAAGAAGCCTGCTGTGTGCCGTCTCTTCGCCTTTATTGGCGGGCCACCGGAACCATGTTACATTCTTTCAGTGGTCCGTCAGCGGCACTGTTTGCCCCCCTAACCTATCTAACCTTATCCGATGGGACGGCATTTCGTCACGACCGAAAAGAGATCAGGTACAGGACCAACTTCACATGCTTCCTGCAGCACAGGGGTGGAAAGATTTCCAACTTCCCAACTACAAACTATTTAGACTTTTTTTTACACTTCAATTTTTTTCAAGGCCTAACCATTTTTTTTATAAGAAAGAAATTCAAGTAGTTAGGTGAAATTTAAATACTGGAGGCGGGCAGCCCTATCGCGTGTTTACGTACCACGCGTCTGTAGGTAATTATTTCAAGGACACGGCCGAGTCACAATACTGTATAGATAATATTACCGTGACCAAGGTCACCACTGTTGTAACATTGTTTCACAACCGTGTAGCAGGCGCTTTAGTGAGAGGGTGGTACTTCTCAGATCGAGCCAGCCCATTCATGCTGGGGTAAGCAAGGCTCTAAAAAAACAGTATTTGTAGATTTGGGGCATTTTAGAATTTGCACTCTTACTTTTAAAACAATAAAATGTTATTGTGCTATCTCTTAATTTCACAATCTTATTTGTATATTATGGTCCATGTGGTTATAGACCAAAAATATTCTAAGGATTACATTTACGTGAACTTTTAACAATAGAGGACTTCGATCAAACACTCATCCTCATTTTACCACAAAGGATTTATGTTATCCGCACTATAATTAATAAGACAGCTTAAACAGTAATCTCTAGTAACTATTAACAAATTTTATAGCTATGTTAACAAACGCAATAGCAATCTGCAGGATCAAAGTCAGCTAATAGAACCAGTAGATAGTCACGGCGCAAAATTGAATACGTCCCCGGACAATCTCCGCTATAGATGCCACGTAAAGGTAAAGCGACTAGCGTAAGAGGGATTGAAATTTTCTTCCTAAGTTTATTAACGAGTTTTCATTTTCTTTTTAATAAACACAGATATATTTTATTCATTACATTATTGTCCCACAGTTGAGATGGGTCACAGAATAATATTTTGGGATGGAGACTTTCAAAGCCCTCGCAAAAATATGTCACATTATTTTCTATTTTTTTTCTTTTATACAACTGGGGTTTTATATAATCGTGCTGCATGTAGTACCTAAGACATAAAGAGGCTAGTAACAGCAAGGCATCACTCGCACTTTGGCAACCACAGGAAAGGACAGTGGATGGAGAGGCAGGATGATAGAGAATAGATGATGAGGTGAACAGTGAGGAGAATAAGAAGGGCATGATAATAAGGTTTGGTGACCTCTGCCTTAGAAATACATTGCTATTAATATTAATAAAACACTAATAGAGTCTTTTATATTACCAATTTAGTCACATTTAGTTAAAGTGTGTGCTACACATTGATAGCAATAGCAACCTACGAAGATATGGATAGGGTAGGTAGAAGCGATGGAAGATCAGTTAAAACTAGCAAGAAAAGAAGAAGAAAGAAGAAGTAAGAGGTAAAATTTATGAAGTTAAAACATAGGTAATGATAAGTATCGTTTGATGAGGACTACATTAAAGTTCTCATATAAACTACGTTAAAATATATCAAAATCTGCCAAATAACTATTAATGCTAAATTTTGTATCGGTTTTAAAAAGGAGCATGAGAGCAAAATCAATGCGGTCGAAATGCGATCTCTGCGGAGAATCTGTGGAGTGAGGCTGACTGACCGCATTCGTAACAACGACGTAAGAGAGCGAGTAGGTATGAAAGAGAGTATTGGTGTAAAGTTGCGAAAGGGAATGCTCCGATGGTTCAGACATGTGGAAAGAATGCCGGACGAGCGACTGGCTAAGAAAATATACAATGCGAAAGTGGAAGGATGTAGGTACAGGGGGAGACCGAGACTTACCTACCTAGACCAAATTGGTCATGTATTGAAGGAAGGTGGAGTCAGGAGTCTCCGAAACCGGCGAGCGTGTATGAAGAGAGTTATGAATGTTGAGGAAGCGAGAGATGTATGCAAGAATAGAGCCTCTTGGCACTCTGTTCATCATGATAAGTAAGTAAGTAAGTTGTATCGGTAGTGTGAGCGACTGCTGATGACCATGAGGTCTCAGGTTCGATTCCCAGGCAGTGTTACTGAGATTTTACGTAAAAGAAAAATTCTCAGTAGCAGCCCGGAATTTGAAAATGTGCTCGGTAGACGGCAATAGGTTCGCCCCCTATTACGTGGGACCTAAACATAGCTGGCGAATCGTGGGTGTGTAATACACCTTTGCCTACCCGTTCGGAAAATACAGGCGTGATGCTATGTTATTGTGACTAACATTCGGTTACATTGATCTAAATGTGATATGCTATTTGTGATTTATATTATTTAATACATTATTTTTAGGCATATTTCGATCATTTAAAAACCAAAACAATAAAGCATTATAGCTTAAGTGTATAAAATATATATTAATTAAATATCCAATAACTAAATATGATCTATCCTGGGATAGGATAATTAATAATTCGTCTGGCAACTATCGCTGACTGGTTAGAGATAAATTAAATATTAACATTATAATTGAATATTTATAATTCATAACCAATTAAGCCAATTATCTTACTAAAATTCGGTGGAGCTCGAAAATGTGGGTATAATTTAAACTTAGAAATCTTATAACAAAAGCGTATCAGTATCAGTATCGTATCAGTTGTGAGTAGAATACCGACCTTTTCAACCAAGTGGTCCAGCTTCGATCGATTACAGTACATTTTTTTACCGATTCACAAATAGTATTCATTTATTTTTATGTCAGCTAATTACCATACTAAATGTCCTAGTGGAAATTAAATTGACATGTAGGAAATTCAATATTTTACTAGTATGCTGCCTAACATAAATTGATGACTATTTGGTATGATAAGGCAAAATGCTTTACTAAAAACGTAACAATAAAATAATAATCTAGTAATTAATTTTTAAAAATACAATAAAAAAGCATAGTTTCTGATATAATACGAGTATTATATTAAGTACCAGCCTTTGCCCGCGGCTTCGCCACAGCCAAAAGCTAGCTTTTGGGTTATGTCTCAGGTTCCCGGTGTAGTATCGGGATAAAATGTATACCAGTTGTTAAGTCTAATCAAGAGCTATCAAATAAAACAAGTTGCATCAAAATCCGTTCAGTAGTTTTTGCGTGATGCGCGAACAAACAAACATACAAAAAATCTAAAAACATCGTTTCTGTGTTTAGACACGCCTATATAGCCTATTACATTTTTTCTCAAATACTAAAACGAGGTGAATAGATACAGTTCTGAACTTTGGAATCGAAATTATTACTATTTTCGATTATTTTCTTCATACATATTTGAGTTAAGGTTGGTTTTAAATTGTATGATGTTCAAAAGCTAGTTTTATTACTTATTTTGCATGTAAAACGTATAAATATTAGCCATCTCTATTTACGCGGGAGTCGGGGTCACTAGATATGACATATGGGGTTAATAGAAAAATTCGGTAGGGTTGTTACCTACTCATTTTAAATAATCTCTATTTACCCGGGAGCCGGTACTTCCAAAGTTTTTAAGAATGTAGATGAATAGGTATTTATGTAAATATTAAATTGAAATATGCAACTTAAGAAAGTATGTACTTATCTGCATTTAATAGGAACTAAGTCAGGGGACAACCCTAGTAAAGGTTTTTCTAATAACCCCTTTCCCATTTCTATTAAACCCTTTCCCGTTTCTATTGACACCATATTGCGTGTCTATTGACCCCGTACTACGCATCTATTAACCCCTTTCCCGTCCCTATTTACCTCAAGTCTGAGTAAAATCTACATGTTATAAAATTTTAATTCGTATCAATAAAATCAAACTAAAATTGTACTCACTTATATATAAAACTTGATCCACTTTATAGTAACTTTTGTCACACAATATTTTGGTTTTCTTGTATAAAATCACTAATTTTACAGCAGCTCAAATTAACACCGTGTGGTGGTTGACATTCAAACGTATATTTTTTTACTTTAGACTAACTTCACCGCAAAACAGGTGTTGCCATCTCACAAAAAAATGTTGCAGTTTTTATAACAACGAAAAAATTGTATTATTTTTATTATAGAAGCCTGGAAGTTGTGAAACAAAAATTTTCCTGGTTTGTTCTCCATTCGCCCCGCAATTTATATTCACCCCGTTTTAGGTATCTTAAATGTACAGACATAGCTATGTTACAGTTTTATAATAGTACCTATAGAAGATAGATGTTAAATGTTATTGCAAGCCTCATAAGCGAAGCGTTGAGGTGTGTACTACTCCCGGTTTACACGGAACAACTGATTTTTCAAACTTAAAATGTCTCTATTTATCATATATTGCACTTTTAAAATAATATCTACACACACATATAAAGAACAAACACTATTTTTAACACTCATGATATTTTTGGATGCCATTTTTGTTATTTAAACAAGTAAAAAAACTGTTTGAAAAAAATCTGGCTTGGACGTCCGTGATGTGTCGGTAATGTATGTTAACACGATAACGGCCAAAATACTTTACTAATCGAGTCTTTTTTTTTCGTTTACGAATTATTATGATTAGGAATAGAGCCCTATTACTTTTCACGGTCTGATGCGATGTGGTTTAATTGTTATTAAATAAACAAAAAAAATACTGAATATTTACGCTCGACGCAACATTAAAACCAGCGCTTTTCACGAGAACTACCTTTTTACGTACGCATAGCCACCGGTGGTTTTACAATCGTCAACAGAACGCCGTTCGCCCGGCCGGTACATTGTTTTTTGTTAAAAGAAAGTTCTTACCTTTGCTTAACGAACTGATGTTATTTGTCAAGTATAATAACTATTTTATCCATAACAATAATTAAAAACACTAAACACACGTAAATAATAACACACCAACGGAATATTTTTAGTGGCGAAACTTGTTTTTTGCGTGGCCTTGGCGTGCGCGCGGCCCGGAACTGAGAGGTAGACCAATATAGAAGTACTTCTTAAAATAAGCGCTAAATGGTGTATAAGACATGAAACCCACATTAGTACTTTTTGAAATTAGCGCTATCTATGTGATTTATTGAAAACTACTTACTCAAACCAATACATTATTAGTTACTTATCAAATAATCAATTTTATTGCGAAAAATGAAGATTATGAGGCGTGCAGTTGATTTTCCAAAGTATTTAGCATTTTGCTTTATCATAAAAACTCGTTACTATATCGGGAACCTGAGTTATAACATAAAAACTAGCTTTGGGCTGCGGCGGAGGCGCGGGCAATGGGTAGTTTTAAATAGATTATTACGTAATATAATGTGAAAGTGCATGTACTTATTTGTTTGTCTCTCTCACGCCTCTTTCACGCTCTTTTACTCAACCAATCATGTAAAAATTTTGCATATTATACGAGTATATACCTACATGGTCCAAAGCCCAGAAAAAAAACTAAGAATCGATGTTAAATCATTAAAGGTATTTAATGGACGATGCCCGGGGAATAGGATTTTATTATAAATATTCTTATAGAGACAAGGGATGTGCCGTAGAGTGTCTTAATTATAATTTAATCAAATTCTCAAGTCCACGCGGACGATATCACAAGCAGAATCTACTAAATAAAATATCTTACATATAAGTATGTTAACAAGTTCTAAGAAACGTAATAACAAACTCACACAAAAATAACGGATTTTATACCTTTTTTTTTTTGTTAAGGCGAGGAAAAATGGTCCTAACCGCACACCCCTTCGTTCGGGGCAACGAACAGGGTTGTGTGGGGCTTTCACCCACTAAAGAAACCCGCCGTGTGCCGTCTCTCCGCCTTTATTGGCGGGCCACTGGAACTATGTTACATTCCTTCGAGACTCATATCTATTATATTATTATAGAAAATCACGTACTTCAAGTAGTTATATCGTATTATCGGGTACATGGTACCAAAAAATAAATTGGTTTTTACTACGTCACAAGTAATATCGTCAACGTTAAATTATTCCGAAATTATATTTTTTATGAGATTTTTTTTGTTTATATATTATATCTACGAGTATATAGGTATATAATTATGTATAAAAGAAATTTTATTGTATATATCTCTCATAACTTATGCCATATCAACATGTAAACTGTAATAGTGAGGCATCGATCGCTTCGATAATATGTATTTCTAAACGGCAAAAACGTGTTTGCTTTTAACAAACGGTTCGTCTGACAGACCGGGATAATATTGAAATAGTTACAACAATACAATTTTAAATAAAAAAAAGGTTTTAATATTATTTGTGTGGCTTATAAAGTAAACAAAAAAAAACATAGCATCACGCCTGTATTCCTCGAAGGGGTAGGCAGAGGTGTATTACACACCCACGACTCGCCAGCTATGTTTAAGTCCCACGTAAAAGGGGGCGAGCCTATAAAATAAAAGTTATAGCTTATAAAGTATGTTTGTCAATAGACTATATTTGTTAGAGTATATTTTTTATTGCTTTTAGTGGCAGATGAACCACGGCCCATCTGATGGTAAATGGTAACCGTCGCTCATGGACTCAACAATACCGAGAGTATTGTCAAGCCGCTGCTCACTATTTTATTCCACAGATATGAAATGAAAGAATAAACGGTTATCTCCTGCTACAGCCAAAACGCAACGATGTGCTTCATGACCGATCACACGGGAGATGGTGGTACCAACCCGCTCGGGCCCGATACCAAGTGAATACTCCCATTTGGTACTCAGCCCTATCACCAGTCATGCAATGGATGATAATTGCTTACTTCTCTTAGTCGCCTCATACAACACCCGTGGGAAAGAATGGGGTGGTGACACTTGTTTTTTAGTCCGTCACCACACGGACACGGTATATCTTACTTATTTTATCAATTTTAATAACTATTTTTGCGTGTTTAATTATTACTCGACCTAAAATTCGGGAAACCACCATTATTATTTACTCAAAAAGTAAGTTATAGCCTTATTTATTTGAATGGATAGCCGTTATCTTTCATTTCATATCGGTGAAATGAAATGGTGAGCAGCGGCTTGACAATACTCTCGGTATAGTTGAGTCCATGAGCGACGGTTACCATTTACCATCTGATGGGCCGTGGCTCGTCTAACACTACATGCAATAAAAAAAAATTAAAAAAATATTACATTAGTGGCCTACGATGGAATATTTTTCGTAAGTGTCGAATAAATAGCTAAAAAATATGGTAGGGTAATAATCGATGTCCTGCTAGGAAAACCAAGCAGAATAGCATATATTTTTTGCTATTTTAGCCTAAGACGCCAGCAACACCAGAGGCATCACTTGCTTCACCAACTGCTAGGAAACTGGTATGAAGTGGAGAGGAAGGCTAATAAGGAGGAAATGAAGAGGTGGTTTAGGCATTTGGGGCTCTCTTTCACCGTACAAAACAGTAGGAGTACCTACTATTGTTTCGCGCTAATCTTCTATAAGAGGGTGGTACATCCTCGGACGAGCCGGCTCATTCACGCTGTGAGAAGCAAGTCCATTAAGTTATACAAAATATAATTTAACTTAAAGCTACAAAAAGAAAACAAGAAAGGCACTGTAGTACATCCACCCTATAACTTGAAAAGGCTCAAAACATATACTTAGCAATTCATGTTGAAATAAATAGGTATCAAAACTTAGATTTATCAACATTAAATGTAGGTATATTGTTACTCTGTGTCTAATACTCAAAATTTTGTGTTTTTTTATGAAAACTGCTAAAATATAAACTTTACGTTTACATGCTTACATGCAATTCATTATACACCTAAAGTCACCGTGAGACAGTTTTAACTGAAGCATCCTCGTATTGAAGAGTACCGAGGGAATGCTGGCAGGCGTAAACATTTTTACTCATCCAGCGTTAAAAGACCCACCTCATCTCCTTGTGATGGAATAAATCTAGACGTGACACGAAAAAAGTTAACGGTTTCAATAGGTCAGTCATAATTGGTTAACGTTAATAGTATTGGTATAGAGGCGCCAGGGTTCTTTATAGCTGAGACGGTGCGTGCGGCGCCTAAGTGACGTCAGTCATGAGGTTATCGTTGTAATGCCTGTTAATTGTTTGATTGTATGTAAATTTAACGCTAACAAAATATCGATAATGAGAGTAAGAGATATAGAGCTATAAAACTAATTTCAAAGGCTTCCATTCCACAGGAACCTTTCCGGTCTTTATACTATCTTCATGCTGCAATGCCAGTTAAAAAACAATTGAATTTAATAGTGTATTTTTCTTTGACACAATGATAAAATAATAAATCCCAAAAAAAACTCCGGTAAAAAAGAGCCAAGTCCTAGGTCCCCAAAAAAATTAGAGGCTGTGCATGTAGTACATGTAAAGTGGTCTAGCCTATAACGTATTGGCATTCTTTCAATCAAATTCACTTAAATATTTGTCTGTGTATAAATGGAGAAGAAGTTTGTTTAATTACAAATATATATTCAAGTATTCTTGAGAGACAAAAGGTCAATTTGTAAAAAGCTGTTAAAATCGGGATATTGGCAAAAGTATTTTTTAAACGCAAAGTCCGGTTATTCATCAATACATCTCAAACCAAATATCTTACTTTTAATTAAACCGGAAGTATGTATGCTCAGCTACTTTAAAGAACAAATTATTTGGGCAAGTGAAAAAAGAAAGCTTTACTGTGAGCAGAATTCGAACTTGCGTCCCATCCAATACGGGGAAGTGCTCTGGACCGCTAAAAGCTGTCACATGGGTTGATATCCAATCTCCACTTCACAATTGTTTTTAGACGTTTTTACGACTTACGCCACCTATTAGATGCATTTACATACATTATTCCAATATAGAAAGTTTAATTTGCAATTAAGATTCCATAGTATAGAATGGCGCGATTTTTAAAATAATTTGTACTGTATTTTAGCACTTGACATGCTCATCTACTTTTAAAAAAACAAATTATTTGTGTAGTGGAAAAAGAGAGATTTACTGCGAGCAGGATTCGAACCTGCACTCATCCAATCCGGGTGAATGCTCTGACCTCTAAGCTATCGCAGACACCGTTATATAATGTTGATGATAAGTCAGTAGACCAGTTAGTCAGTACCCAAAATCAGAAATTTTTGTCAGTTATAGATACATACTGTTAGGAAAAATCCTGACGGTAAGCCTAAATAAATGACGAAGAATTTCAGAGAGCTTGAAAAATCATATCATTTTGGGAGTTTGAAAAACGAATTAAGATGTTTTGTGTAAGGACACGCATTATGCATAGCTTGACTTTGCTGCTACTTAGCCTGGAACATTGGTGTGCGCACTGATGGACTAATATTTAGCATTAATAAGACTATTACTACTTGGTCACTAGAGTGACCAAGTAGTAATAAGGGTTTTTGCTTGACATGTTTTATCTCAAAAATGCACTTTCTCATGGTATTGATCAAGAGAGTAAAATAAATACATAAAATGACATTTGATTTAGAAGTATTCTGGGCCTAAAGAAGTTTTTTTATTTAACATTGCATGTACTTGTAAAAAAACTGAGCTGGCGGAAAATAGTTTATAATATTAAACCATATCGATATGTCCACTTTTACCCACCCACAGCAATTCCTTTTGCTTTCACAATATACAGACAGAACTCATACCTTTTACGAGCAAGCAATGATTATAACAAAATATGTAAAGAACTTTTCTTAGACCCATTTATTTTCAAAAGCAGCACGGTTCGAAATATGCTTAATCTTAAATTCTTCAACTAAACAATCAACACATAATTATTTTATTTTTTGCATTAGGTATCTAAATTCTTTCTCTACTTTTATATATTCTTAATATCGAGTGTTCCATAGTTCTTGATATAATAATCTGCTTCTATTGGTGAAAACCTTATACTTATACTAAATTTATGTTACTTTATTCAAGCCGTTGGTTTTCCATAAATAAATAAATAAACCAAAATACGTAAAGTAAACAGACTAAATGCGAAATAAAATGGTAGAAAAAATCTTGATAGATTATCTTAAATCCAATGATATTCTATCGCATCTGGTTAGAGTACAAGGCATCCCCAGCACAAACGGGAATAATAAGGATTAGGTAGACAGAAATGAATACATTACAAACTGTAAATTAACCACAGAAGGACATTAAAAATGCTTGGTATCTAAATTTTATAACGAGAAAATTAAAACACAAACTTATTTAGTTAAAGTGTTGTTCAACATTTAATCTTGTAAAAGTTTTCAAACATGTGACTTTTCTCGTCTGCTGTGAATACAAACTTAATTAAATTTTTAAAAGATATTCTATTTTAGATACTTCACCCTTACTTCTAAAAGTTATGAATGAAATACATTTTCTAAAAGAAAATGCTTTGAATTAGAGATTTGAGAGCTTTTACATTATTAAGGAGGCCTGCAAAGTTTTTTATTTGTTTTTTACTGGTTAATATGCTCGAACTAGAAAAATATAATTTTCTATTTTATACCTTAGTAAATAACAATTATATTACCAACTTAAAGATAAAGTGATTAAAAAATACCAACAACAGTACCGTATATATTTTTTTAATTAATGTATATTAGAAGCACTCTAGATAATGCTAGAATCTGCTGCAAATTAATCATAGTTCAAAATAACCTCAAATAAAATTTCTCAAAGTTACTAAGCACTTCTCAGAGTTCGCTTTGATTTTACGCCGCTTATACCTTAAGCGTCCACAGTAAGATTTTTGGCTCTAATATGCAAACATTTTGCCAAATCTTGCATAGGAAACAAGACATATGACACGAGACATAGAACAAGTTGAGCTAACTTTGATATAACTTTATTGAGTGTCCGGCCTTTACAAAACAAGCTAAAGTATTCAGAATAAAACTATTTGAGTGTTGAAAAAGCTGCAAAAATATAACTACCTATATTACTACAATATTTAATATATAATAATAATAAACTTAAACACAAAGTGAAAAATGTGAAATTGAAAATAACAGTCAGGAGCAGGATTTGAACCTGCATCTTCTGTATACCGTCCAGATGCTTTACCAATTCAGCCATCCTGACAATTGCTCCTGACTGCTAACTTCGATAACACATCATACTTAACGTCTTTGGGTGACGCCTGCGCCATCTGTCGGGAGTATTTTCATACATTATACCGACCAGGTAAACTTAATTTTACAATTAAGATTTTACCTAATAATGACGCAAACCCTTTAAATATTTAGATATTTTTTATATATATTTTTAGCATTTGACATGCTTAGTACTATACATTAAACACAAAGGGAAAAATGTGAAATCGAAAATAACAGTCAGGAGCAGGATTTGAACCTGCATCTTCTGGATACCATCCAGATGCTTTACCAATTCAGCCATTTTCGATTTTTTCTTTGTGTTTAATGTATAGTGCTAAGCATGTCAAATGCTAAAAATATATATAAAAAATATCTAAATAATAATAAACTTTTTTTAAATAAGCTGATGATAAACTTATAAAAAGATACTAATGTTATTTAAAATAATTATTACTTAGTTTATAGCATAGTTATTGTAAATATGAAAAGTAAGTGTTTGGATTTATCCTCCAAAGAACTCCCGAACTAGACTTTGCTGGAAATTTCGATGCCAAGGATCCCAATGCTATTGTTATTATTTATTGGGTATTGTCATCCATTCCGAAGCCCGTGCGCTAGACTTCAGACACAAGTTGGGTCCCTTGCTGCTTCAGGATATTCGGAAGGACTTTCTGATGTCTGGTATATCGCGCATTATATGTACTATAATCTGCATAGCAATGCATGAGTATTTTTTTATCTAGAGCATGTCATTGATATGCAGAATGAATAGAGTACTTGTGGTACGCCAGCGATACCTCCAAAGTATCGGAGCAGCAGCCACCCACTATGACCTTGATACTCCGACTATGCAGGTAGCTGGCAATCCAGTTGCAGTGTCCCCCCAATCGTTACATGTATATGCACGCGTAGATGCAAGTTGAACCTCCATACTCTATGTGCAGCCACAAAATGCATAGATCACCATATTTGAGGCCCCTAAGGCGGTGACAACAGACAAGCCCGAACGAACATGCATATGGCGGTTTTACGGTGAAAAGAATGCTGCAGCTTCGGAGGCGTAGCCGGGGTATTTAGGTACGAAACATCGTTCCGATTGCCTATCTGCGTCTCCGCCAACAAAAACAGGTCAGGCCGTGCCGTTCCTAGATGTTGATGGATGACGTCGAGGTTTATGTGTATACCCCTGATGTTGGAAATTCCAATGTCCACTCCCCCTCCATGCCCTTACTCTCTCTCTCCTTCCCGGGGTATGATTTCCCCACGTTTGGGTCCCCTACTGACCGGTAGGTGCCCGCGAACAATTCCCACTAGTTGTAACTGAACTCCATGCCAGTTGGGCCCGATAACAAGTGAATAGTCCCACTTGGTACCAAACACTACCACCAGTAATGCAATGGGTGATAGTTGCTTACTTCCCTTAGTAGCCTTTTACGGCACAAGCGGGAAAGAATGGGATGGTGTCACTTGCATTCTTAGTCCGTTACCACACGGATGAACACATAAACGTTATTGTACAAAATATTCAAGTGAATATATGGAATCAACTATAGTAAGTTATTATATTCTTTTAATTTTCAAAAGTTTACATTTATTGGATATAAAATAATATACTCAAGAAAACATAATCTCTATAAATAACTGGCAAAAAAGTAAAATGTAAAAATATTCCGTGCCAAAAAACTAAAGCTCAGAACACTTTTATACGGTTTTGCGGTGTACATTGGGCTAATACGTCGAGGTTGTCTTGGTTGCCAGCAAGTTTCGTTATAAATCGCTGGAAGGAGTGCGGCACAAGATAGCAGGCGTTTTGGCAGCTACCGTAGCCTAGCCTCCAATAAGGGACTACGTTTAGTAGACAAAGTCAGACTTGGCTCCGAACCGTGCAACTGTTAGAATTCGTGTTCGCGGTGAATTGAAAATTTGGCTTTATTATGATTCGTCTGTTTTGTTTTGTTTCGACGAAATATATCGTTTTAAATGTTTGAAATGGGAGTATTGTGCCAAGTGAATGGAGTGTGTCACTATACTGCATTTGTACGTATAATGTTAGTCAATAAAACCATTTTATGGTTGGAGTTGTGAATGAATAAGACAAAAACACATAACATGTTATAATTTGTAGAAAACAACCAAGTTGCATACATAAATTATATAATTTGCTTAAATCGCAGTTAAATGAGTGAAGAGGAATGTAATCGACGTTTAGAGAGCATTTTAGTGAAAGTTTACTTACAGTTTCATATTTAACATTATACTCGTACATACAGACGAAGGTAATTTCACTCTGAGTGCACGCACAACATAAACAACGCGATTAAGCCAAGTAATTATAACACTTCCGCATTAGGAAATAATAGTAATTCATGGAGACTAAAAATACCCAGACTCAAAATATTTTTGTGAATCTCACACAAAGACTTATGTAACAATTGAACCCGAAACACTCGTCACACCGTCACACGTCGAAGTACCACCCTCTCACAAAGATCAGCGTGAAACAACGGTAGGTACTCTTAACGTTGTGTTTCGTATGGTGAGTGAGAACGCCACAGGCTGTTTGGGCCCCTTCTCTATCCTCTCCTTATTATCGTTCCTATCCTCTCCTCAGTATCCTGCTTATCCTTTCCTTATTATCCTTCCTATCCTGTCCTTGTTATCTTTCCTCTCCACCTTTCCTTGGAAATTGCGATGCGCGAGTGATGACTCTGGTGTTTCTAGCGTCTATATGCTACGGTAACCGCTTACAATTAGGTAGATACTTGTTTGCCACCCAAGTAGTATATAAAAAATATATTATACTATTGATTCACCTTTGCTTCGCATGATTGTAATTTACTAATTAAAAAAGTTTAATTAGAATGTATTTATATCAGACGGGCACAGGGTCAGGACGGGGACGGGGGGATGGAGGGGTCCGTGATTATTTATTATATTTATTTATATATCAAACTTTCATGGAAAAATACCTAAACAACAGCAAAAACTATATCAAAATCCGCTGCAGTTCAGAAGAAAAACGAAGAAACAGACTTAATTTTATACTATTTGTAAAAGTAATTACATAAAATTATGTAGGTACCAAGTATGATAAACGTTTAAAACCAATCCACTTCGTCTTCGTAACAGGTGGTACGAACACGATATAAGTGCTACGAACCGTTCGAACTTGTTACGCAATGTGTGCTACATTATTTACGCTTCGATATATATATTACAATCACATTAATATTAAATGCTAAGCTGCTAAGTGCTGCATTAGGATGCTTTTAATAAAGCTGTGGTAATGAATTTCTCACAGGTGGGTCTCGATATCTCAATAGAGTTGAATAATGTAAGTAGAATAATAACATGTATTTCGATTTACATGTCTAGTCCATAAATATAACAGCTGTCAGAGGGTATTTCATAGATGATAGGAAGAAATATAGCCATGGCTCTTTATTATCTTCTTTGAAAATCCAATTTACAGAATAACTATTGTAGCTATACTCATCTGTTGTAACATAAAGGAATTTATTATTATATTTTCATATGTAAAAAATCACTGAAATTTTTTATGTAAAATATTTATTTTTAATATAAATATTATTTTTAAAAATCAGTTGTGGTGACCTGTGACATAGGTTTCTTTTCAGAAGCCTACTTCAAGTATCAGCCTCTCACGACAAACGGTAAAAAATTAAACTTATTCAATGGTGAACCAGAAAAAGGAAGCGACTTATTATTATTCCATCCTCTTGTAACTAATTCTGAATAAATAATAAATATAGATAAAATAAATAAATACATTTTATAAAAACAAAAGGGGAAGTAATTTCATAACTACACATATAAATAAAAACGAGAAGGGATAGCGTAGTTAGAAGAGAAAGTCATGCCTAAATCTTCGATACGGGGGTTCAGAAATTTGTCTCTGAGTTTTCAAAATTACACAAACCTACAGTATATGGTGAAGCAAATCATCGTAAGGAAGCCTGTGTACCTGAGAAATTACTCTACAAATTGTTTAGGCTACTAAAGGGCCATGATGAACTACGGCCCTCACTCTTATTCCGAGGGGAAAATCATATCAAATAGTAAGACAGTAATAAGCTATGATGAAATACATTGATGTGATAAATATTTGATTAACACCTTCATTGGATTAATTAATGATCGTGTAAATATGACGCTGGTATTGTTTGTATACGTGTAATAAATATTGTTACTATGCATCTTTAAAAGCAAATTGAAACCAATTATAGTTTGCAAATTCATAATATTTATATTACAAAATATTATTCAAATCATTGCATGACGAGGGAATAAATTGTATGTAAAGTGATAGCTTGACGCGTGAGTGATTAAGACATAATCTTAGTACATAAAATATTTAATTTTACTGGTGTTATGCCTCCATGATTAGTCATATATATAACGAGCACAATTTTATAAGAAATTGTTACATTACGTTATTTCATATAACCAATAATATTATTAGCAGTTCGTCACTTATTGAAGACGATGTTTATTTTACAGAGTAACCAAGTGGTATGTTGTGTGATTGAAACTACTAAGGTATAGCTTTGAATTATCAATGTGACTACAAATTAATGTAATATATTTTAGTACTCATATAATTAGTATATTTAATAATAAAATGATTTATTATAATCTCTCTTAGATGCGACGTATCTAATTGATAATAACGCAAACGTTTGCTAGCCTAACATTTAGATAAATCCATTTTATTTGAGATAATTCAAGTTTCTAAAATGGCCACAATAGTATCAAACATTCAAAAGGCACAATCTTATCATTACGCTCAAGTAGACCGACCATTACGGCTTGAGACGAAGGTATGATCCAAGATATTCAAGATACGGCCATGAATAATTCTATAGCATTACTGATCCTGAATTGCAACCCATTCATTTGTGAATACAGGAATTTTAAGAAATGCAGTTACGAGGTAGTTTTATTGAAATTTAATAGTTTATTTGATCTATTAATTTTCAAACCATAATCACAGGACTTTGGCGATAAGCTTAATAGTAACTGTAATTAACACAAAAAATAAAGTAATTATCTGACGGGCCTCGTGGCGTAGTCGGTAGTGTAACTGACTTTCATGCACGAGGTCGTGGGTTCGATTCCCACTCAGGACAATTATTTGTGTGATGAACACAGATATTTGTACTGCGTCTGGGTGTTTTCTATCTAATCCATCCATCCATCAGCCTTTCAACGTCCACTGCTGGACATAGGCCTCCCCAAGAGAACGCCACAACGAACGGTCCCGCCATGGGGGTTAATGTCGTAATCACCACGCTTGGCAGGCGGGTTGGCGTTCGCAGTGGATGTTGTTAATACTCGTGGGAGTGCTGCTGCCCACTCCCCCGGTATTCCCTCAGTCGGCTCTTACGACTCCCGTGGGTAAAGAGGGGTGGACCAATTCTAAAGCCGGCCCCACACATCCTTTTTTTCTATCTAATATATGTATGTATTTACAAAAATAAAGTAATATGTGTATTATATCCGTAATCTGTGGGTCTAGCCAAGTTGCATTCTATGATCGCTAACGCTTATACAAACAACTATATAAATGTATGGGAATTTGACATCTTTAACCATAGATAAAGAACCTATATTTATCTAAGTCTTTAACAATAGCTATAACGCTAAGTCACGTGACTTAACGGTTAGAGATGTCAAATTTACATACATTTTAATAGTTTTCTATTAGCGTTAGCGATCATAGATTGCAACTTGGCTAGACCCACTGGTACCCATAGCACAAGCGTTAAGCTTAATTTGGGACCAGATAACTTTGTGTGAAATGTCTGTGAATATTTATTTATTTATTGTTTTAGTAAGTGATTTATCTAAAAATTGACATAAATGTACGGATTAAATCGTATTTTATAAGCTTTTTACGATCCCGGCACTTTATCCGTGGTCATAGGAGACCTCCGGAGATATATGCCCAATTGTCAAGACAATTATAGAAACTTTATCTAACCATAATCCAGCATGTGGAAGGAAATGATTATACGTTTTTCTGTCACGTGTTTTTGAATCACGATTTAATATAGGTAACTATTATATAATTCCCTAAAATATGTACGCAATTCACGCATGTACCCATTCGTTTTACGAAACCTTCACTACTAATATACATCCATGCTTCCATCCATCAGCCTTTCGACGTCCACTGCTGGACATAGGCCTCCCCAAGAGAACGCCTCCTCCGGTCCAGTGCGCTCATATGGGTGGATAGTGCCTTAATCGCCACTCTTGGCAGGCGGGTTGGCGATCGCAGTGGGTGTTGTTAATACTCGAAATAGTGCTGCTGCCCACTCCCTCGCTAATATACAATCATAATAAATCTTTCGTATTCAATTTGATAATCTAATTTACCTGAAATATTCCTAAGGCTAGAGTGATACGGAGTGTTGGCGAGATATAGTGTTTAGGCCGGTTTCTTGGCACGAATCCCTAAATAACTGGCGGCTAGTCCAATCCTACGTATTTTGAAACTTGAATGGATAGTTTGAGTGATTGGTTTTTAGAAATATGGTGTACGCACTCGGAATGGTTTATTCCAATACCTTAGAGAGTTTAAAGGAGCTGAATATTTAGTAAATATTTTCTAAAGTAAGTAAAAGTAATAAATAAACTCTTTATGAAATAATTCAGTTTGTTCTATGAAAAATTACGTTTCGATTACTTTGCAGAATTCGTAGACGCCATCCACATCGGGATTGTAAAAAGTAGTTTTATTTCACAACATGAAACATTCGAAATGAAGTGATAGCATGCAGATGTGATCACCCGAATAAAAAATCAGGCAGGGGCTATTGGCATTAAGTCAAAAGTCTGGCACACCGCAAAAAAGCTACAAAAAGGGGTCAAAGTTATACTTGTTTATGAGTTCCGAAGTCAGGGCGATGACTAGCGATATTGTTGCTTTGTTTTGTAACTGAACATACATATTACAGACCAAAAACATTGGTATGAAATCAAATCGCGTGGTCTGTTATAATATTTGGACATTATTTATGTCTAAATAATACCGAAACAAATTTTATTCTTACAGTCATACTATTTTTATGTATTACGCTTCAACGAACTCTTGTTAGAAATTTATAACAATTATGATTCCTAAGGACATGAAAACTTACATAGCTCAGGACTCATAAAATGCATATGTGTCGTGTTAACAGCCTATTTAAATCGGTTTTTATTCTAGATTTATAGTCATGCAGTAGTTATGGCTTGGAGTACTTAGAAATATTCCATGACTGGTTAGTTTTCTTACAAATTATTTTGCCGATAACGTACTCTTATAATACGATCGCTTCAAGGTCATAAGGGTATTGAATGTTTAATATACACACTAATAACGAAAATATATTCATTACAATATATTTTAGTAAACCTATGTTAAAGCTTACGATAAAGTGCTTTCAAGTTACCAGCCACTAAAACTCAACGAGTTTAACCAGCCGTAAATTGCAATCTCATTTCACAATGTGAAATGTATTCAGATCTTCAAGATAAACTTTTAGTACTGTTAATTTTCGTAAATCAATGCTCTAATTATACGAATAAATAAAATTGAAGTGTCAGTTTGTAACGTCTAAATAACAGCTTTTTACTAATACATATAAAAGTATATATAATAAGTTGTATTATAATAAAAGTAAATAAATGCGTGTGGGGCCGGTGTTAGAATTGTCCCACCCCTCTCTACCCACGGGAGTCGTAAGAACCGACTGAGTGTATATCGGGGGAGTGGGCAGCAGCACTCCCTCGAGTATTAACAACATCCACTGCGATCGCCAACCCGCCTGCCAAGCGTGGTGATTACGGCATTATCCCCCATGACGGGACCGCTCGTTGTGGCGTTCTCTTGGGGAGGCCTATGTCCAGCAGTGGACGTTGAAAGGCTGATGAATGGATGAATGGAAAAGTATAATTATTATAGTTATTTGTGTCATTTGCCGTATTTTATAAAATATCAATTTAAATGGTCAGAAAAGACGGATTGAATAGGCCTATAAAGATGATAAAACAAAATCTTTTTCATATTTTCAATTAATAGTTCCTAATAACCTGGTTTTAAGTATTAGTCTACACAGTAATTAATATGAAATAGATATGTATAATTTACAGTTGTTCACAATTTATAAATTATATTTTATAGCAGTCGACTGAGACATAAATAAAATATTGATTTCTCGACCGGGGAAGGACTAACATCTCACAGAAAATCATTGTGAAACAAAGTTGGGTGCTCTTACTGTTGTATTTCGTATAGTGAATGACAGTGCCGTAGGCCTAAACACCTTCATCGTCCTCTCCTTTTTAGCATTCCACTCTACCTACTATCACTTTTCTTGGAGCCGGGGACACGCGAGTGATGCCTCTGGTGTTGCTAGCATCTATAGGCTACGGTAACCGCTTACTATCAGTTAGGCTTCTGCTTGTATGCCACCCTCATAGTATTAAAATACCGACATAATTCTATTGTACAAAGCTGCTTAGGTTACTTAGAAAATTTGAAAACTTGATCTATAATTTATCCTGCTTTAATAGAGTACCATGGTAATCTAGAGCTAGTTATGAAATTTTCGTACTTGGGTGCAGTTTACAAGTACAAGGCGTTTATAACCGATACTAGTTTATATTATACAAAAAAACAAATATGTCACATCTTCTGTCAATATTCTATTTTTGAACGCTCACAAGTTCCAACATTAGGATACCTTACCGGAAAAGTATCTGACGCTCATGTACTTATTACTTAAACAGAAGAGTAGCAATGTACACAGTTTGTTTGACAGTGAATAGTTAAAGTGTAATATAAATCTAAAAAAAATGTGTGTCCCTAGTTAAACAGTTTGAGCTTATAAACATAGCATCACGCGTGTATTCCCCGAAGGGTTAGGCAGAGGTGTATTACACACCCACGATTCGCCAGCTATGTTTAGGTACAACATAATAGGGGGCGAGCCTATTGCCGTCTACCGGGCACATTTCCAAGCCGGGCTGCTACTGAGAAGTTTTCTTTTTACGAAAAAGCTCAATAATATTGGCCGACCTGGGGATTGTACCCGAGACCTCATGATCAGCAGTCACACATACTACCACTGCACGATCGAGGCAGTTATATCAGTTTATATGTACATAATAATATAATCAATATAAATCGATATAGTATTGTAGTATTCAAATAAAGATTTAATATTATTATGTCTAGATTTGTTCATTACTCTTTTACAATAGGAATCCTTAACTCGTCACGTTAGTATGTAGAAACATAATATTAACTGTAGTCTAGATTATTAGGAAAATATAGAATTAAGCCGCAGGATTTAAGGGAGGGAGAGACGCGAAGGGGTTTCTACCCCCTGGAATAGGTGATTATGTTTCATTTCACGATACTGATCACCGAGAAAAAAAATATGACCAGATACTCCTGCAAATTGCGTTTTGTTTCACGTACACTAAAATACGATTTGATAAAGAACTATGTGTCTCCGCGGGTCGGGAAATGTATTTTTAGAAAGACAACATTAATTCCTACGTAATTCATCCCCTAGCCAAGCCCGTCTCCTGCGCTTCGATTCTATAGCCAACCCAATTATTATTGTTTTATGTACGATCTAAATCAATAAGAATTAAGGTTACCTTGGTTAGGTTGGTTAGGTAGGTACCTTGCCCCCCAATGTCATAATTTTATGATGAGAGTGGAAACTAACAGATAGTTTATATATATATTATATCTGTTTTAGGCCATTACAGCTACAGCATACAGCTTTTAGTGCTTGCAGCATCGATAGTACGACGTCTAAATGGAGGGAGTTGCTGTCCCGATACCTGCCATAATATAGTAGAATATAATGCTTATAGTAAGCATGTATAAAGAATAGTTTTATAGTTACAGTACCAAATTTTTTAGATTGATAAGCGAAATAAACGACTGTATCGTGTTATCCTTCTACTAATGGACTAAGAATACAGATGCCATCACACCCTGTTTTTCTTTTTTTTTTGTTTACGCAAGAATAATGTTCCTAACCACATACCCTGTCGTTCGTGGCAACGAACGGGGTAATGTGGGGCCCTTCCTCACTAAATAGACCCACCGTGGGCCGTCTCTCCACGTATATTGGCGGACCACTGGAACTGTGTGACATTATTTCAATGGGGTATGTATTTTATTCCTTAGCATAAGATATTCCTGATATGAGATTTATTGATGTTGATATAATAACAAAAAGCGCTTGCAACTTGCGCCATCATCGCAGGGTTAATACACCGAACATTCCAGGTCGCAGGAAGTTGAGTAAGCCGATAGTTCAAGAATCCCAATATCTTGCTAAAACGTCTCACAATATTAATTAAATTCCCCTGAATGCTACTTAGATGATTTCATATGCTTATGGGTTGGTTACTAGTTCCTAAAAATCTTCTTTATCATTCCAAGTTTGTGTCAGGTCAATCCTCTCCGATTAACAGTGTTTAACGCCTATGTACTAACTTAACTAACTTATCATCACACCATTTCTCTTGCAGGGTAGGCAGAGAGAACAGAGTGCCAAGAGACTCTATTCTTGCATACATCTCTCGCTTCCTCAACATTCATAATTCTCTTCATACACGCTCGCCGGTTTCGGAGACTCCTGATTCCACCTTCCTTCAATACATGACCGATTTGCTTTAGGTAGGTAAGTCTCGGTCTCCCCCTATACCCTACATCCTAATGATTATGTGTTTAACGCCTATGTGGTTTATCTATTACTGCTACTAATAATGTCTATCAACTATGCCGTGAAATAACCCTCTGATTTTGATAACACTGACTGAACTTTAGAACTTTAAATGAGTGTACTCATTGAACTTTATATGAGTGCACTCATTGAACTTTAAATGAGTGCACTCATTGAACTTTAAAGGAGTGCAGCTCAAGAATCGATTTTATTTATCAGGTATATTCTTTTTAGATCTATTTCTTTTAGCAATTGACATGCTCCGCTATTTTTTAAAGTACAAATTATTTGTGAATAAAGAAAAAGAGATTTTTAGTAGGAGCGGGAATCGAACCCGCATCTTTTCCAATCCGGGGAAGTGCTCTAAACCACTAAGCTATCCTACTGATCTTTCGATCATCTCAATTTCTTAATCACATTTGTCTTACGACGAGGTATATTCTTTACTTTAATATTATAAATGTGAAAGTAGATGCATGTTTATAATTGTTTTTATATTTAACCCGCTAATAAAGGCGGAGAGACGGCACACGGCGGGTTTCTTTAGTGGGTGAAGGCCCCACACTACTCTGTTCGTTGCCCCGAACGACGGGGTGTGCGGTTAGGATCATTTTTTCCCGCCTCAACAATAAAAATGCATTAAATTACCATTTTATGTGGGGAAAAAAATTTGTGTGATGTAATATATTTATTTAATCAAAGTATCTACTCTCCTTGTCTATACATTTCTGCCATCTAATACGAAGATCATTTAAATCTATCTAAAACTATATGAATGCATTTTGTACTGCTTCCTGAGAATAAAATATCATTGATCGGAGTTCTGCACAATAGATATCTGCTGTCATTGCTTGACCGTATCGCAGGAAGATATAGTGCATTACGCTCTAAAGTGACCGCCAAACAGTTACCATCAGTAATCTATGGGTAGACTTTGACTTAGGCTATTGTTTTGCCATTTCAGCTGGGGTCAGCCATTGCATTGTCCGCTTACGTTATTAATAATAATAAATAAATACTCACGGATATTTTCACACAACGTCCTCTGGTCCCAAACTAAGCTTAACGCTTGTGTTATGGGTACCAGATTACGGATATAATACATATATTACTTTTTTTTTGTAAATACATACATATAATAGATAGAAAACACCCAGATGTAGTACAAATATCTATGTTCATCCCACAAATAATTGTCCTGAATGGGAATCAAACCCATGACCTCGTGCACGGAAGTCGGTTACACTACAGACTATGCCACGATTGTAAACGACCCACTTGTGGCAGAATCTCATATCTCACATGTCGATCGTAACGTGATCACTGATTGGTTGAGAAACCGATGCGTGATGTCGCAATAATCCGTTGGCCAATCACTGTGATCTCTCAACCAATGACAGTGATCACGATACGATCGATATGTGAGATATGAGATTCTGCCTAACCCCCCAGATCCTTCACTTCTGTACCAGCCTAACAAGGCAAGGTAAGTTTCAAAACGCGCTGCTCTCTGTCTATAAATCAAATCATGAGACACCCATTTATTAAGTTTTTAATCTTAACGATTTGTTGTAAATGAGTCAAAGAAATACAAGTTAATTTTTATCCTGGAAAAAGGAAGGTTCCTGTGGGATTTTTTAGATTATTACTATGTCAGATAATTATATAACAAGTAGGTGCAGAGCTCAGCTCATAAGCTAGTAAATATAGTTAAGTCATAAACGTTATTATATCCCAATTTATTATTTAATTCATGTTTTTGCAATTCTTTAGCGACTAAATTCTTCCCGCGGCTTCAGAATATAACGTACGTCACTTACACTAATTATTTGTATTTTTATATTTCATGTACAAAAATTGTCACTCTATAGTAACCATTTTATGGCATAAAAAGCAACATCTAATAATTTTTCAGGTATTAGACTATACGAAATAATCTGGATCTAATGTTGGGGGGCCAGCTAAAAATCAGTGTTGTGCACTTAGCACAACAAAAACTGAGCTGGCTACCTTTGTTACACTTTTAATATTTTATCTCTGTTTATTTTATCTTTTATTTCTTACTAATGTTGTGTAACAAAAATAAATGCTTTAAATCTTTATATGTATGCTAAATTTCATGAGAATCTGTGAAGTAGTTATCACGTAAAAGCGTAACAAAAAAACGCATTTTCACATTTATAATTTAGTAATAATAATTTTAATTGTTACGTTCTCGACAACCATAATAAAGCTTTTAAACAATAAGGTCACTCAAAATAAACAGAAACCGAAACAGCCTTTTCTCTTTGGGTCTTCTCACAATATTATTCTGACCTCTGTACTTATCCTAATCTTGACTAGAGTACACAGTACTAACATTTGTAAACATAACAGTTAAGTAACAATGTGATTTCAACTCTGTTTGTTAAAATCCTGTATTCCTATGTCGCTATGTCAAAAATATAATAATATTACCCAAGAGTTTAAAAATTGAATAAAATTATAATTTATATATATACAAATGGTTTTCTTTTTTTTATACTATATGGATGGCAAACAAGTCCGTTAGCCTTGAGCTATAGATGCTAGCAGCACAAGAGGCATCACACGCGCGTTGATATCTCCAAGGAAAGTGATAAGAGGTGGAAAGGAAGTATAATAAGGAGAGGGTAGGTAGAACATTAAGGAAACGTAAGATACTAGGAAGGGGGTTTGGGCCTGTGGCACTCTCACTCAATATACGCAACAACGATAGGAGTACCTACCATTGTTTCACGCTGATCTTTTGTGAGAGGGTGGTACTCTCCCTACCGAGACGACTAATTCATTCGAAACGTTTTTACGGGATTTATACCATGTAAATTTTTACTTACGAGTTTCCGATATTTCGGAACTGTTGCAAGCGCCATGATCACGGAGCAACTGACTAATTCATGCTGCGTTAAGCAAGGCTCTACCACTATAGATATTTTGTACATTTGTACATTTATGATAATGAACTAAGAATACCATCGTAGCTTTGCTTGTCCATTCCATTCCAAAGATATAATTTGAGTAAAACAGTAAAATTAACAATATAATTTTAGTAAAACAGTATAATTAACAAGCAGTATCGGAGCGAGAGATAAAAACAATAGACGTCTCGGGATGTCTGTCAGATGTGAAAACATCCAAAATTTTTTTGTAGAAATAAAATGATCATACCTTTTTCAATGTGTGCTCGTATAAAATGATGACATGTGTAAAATAACGAAAATGGACACAAAGGCAATGAACTTATAAATAAGTGTATCCTATTACAATAATATATAATAAACGAGAGTATTGTTTGAGTCTTATATAATTCTTGGTAAGCGTCATCTCGTTATCCATAGACAAATCAAAACTGGTATTTATTTATTTATTGACGTTAAGCTTCCTAGTTACATGCTTTAGTCAACAGATGGCGTAGAAATCAATTAAATAAATTGGCGTGGTGACGTCGCCACACTAACAGCCGGTTTTACCCTCCCTCCACATTAGATGTTTTCACATCAAAATTTGACGTAAAACATATGTGTCAACACGTCTGCTTTTGGGAAATAGGTAAAACTAATTTCCAACAGCAGTGGCGGTACCATCAGGTGGTCCGAAGTTCATCTGCTACTATTAGCAATAAAAAAGCTGTACAGTATTTAATAACAATACAGTATACCTGGTATAAATACCCTGAAACACGTCGCCACACTAACAGCCGGTTTTACCCTCCCTCCACATTAGATGTTTTCATATCAAAATTTGACGTAAAACATATGTGTCAACACGTCTGCTTTTGGGAAATAGGAAAAACTAATTTCCAACAGCAGTGGCGGTACCATCAGGTGGTCCGAAGTTCATCTGCTACTATTAGCAATAAAAAAGCTGTACAGTATTTAATAATAATACAATATACCTGGTATAAATACCCTGAAACACGTAGCTTCGCAAATTAACTTATCCGACCACAATGTTTCACAATCAACCTCCTTTTATTAAGCTCGGTACCTCACTAATCAGATTGCGTCACTTTATTACTCGTCCTAATCAAAAGGCGGGCATGATTAAAATCCAAAACATCCAAGAATTAATTAAGAGAGACAACTGAAATCCACCATAAACGAGAATTTGAGGGTTCAAAATAAAATTGTGATTTTAATAAAATGCAAATATCCTGTCTCGCTTCCAAAGTGATGGAACGACGTCTAGTAGAGACGGTTTTGTATATATTAGGTTGATGTATGCTCTTATATTTTGTTTTATTATATATTTTAAAGTGCTGGAACTTTGACGTCATTTATGTCAAGTCAAGTCTTAGACGATTTTAATGCATATTTAAGTGTATATTGAAACATAACTTAAAAAATAGATTGTTTGTTATACGTAACAGAAGACAGCTGTATCTTATCTATCTAAGCTGTAGCTGAGAAAGTGTTCTTTCTCAGCTCCAGCTTAGATAGATTAGATAACAAAAGATATCCCTGAAATAAAACCATTTGTATATCAAAATCAAGCTAATTATTTTTATGATATTTAGACCATTACAATTTTGTCTTCGTTCGCATTGGCTTCAAAATATGAATAGGTACGTCTGTACTCACTATATATCTATATATTTTTATGCTATGCGGATGGCGTACAAGTATAGGGCCCACCTGATGGTAAACGGTTACCGCAGTCCATAGACGCTAGCAACACCCGAGGCATCACTCGCACCAACTTCAAGGAAAGAGATAGGTGGATGCGCCCTCACTTACCACACGAAATAGAACCGTAGAAGTATATATAGTGGTTTCACGCTAATCTACCCTGAGAAAGTGGTACTTGCCCGATCGAGCCAACCCATTTATGCAGGGACAAGCAAGGGTTCTAGCACTAAATACGCAAAAACTGCTATCCCACTGGAAACGGCCATTCTTCCGGAATAAAATTAGCTAGTAAGATCAAAATTTCCTGAGATCTGGACTTCGTATGCCTAACTAACGGTGTAACTAACAAAAAAAATGCACTTTCCCATTGAAAACATCAGTAAAAAATAGTACTCGTTAGGATTTAGAGCTGTGGGGTACATAAACGATTACAACACATAGCATCACGCCTGTATTCCCCGAAGGAGTAGGCAGAGGTATATTACACACCTACGACTCGCCAGCTATGTTTGTCCCACGTACTAGAGGGCGAGCCTATTGACGTCTACAGGGCACATTTCCAAACTCCGGGCTACTACTGAGAATTTTTCTTTTTTTACGAAAAATCTCAATAGCACTGCCCGACCCGGGGATCGAACCCGAGAACTCATGATCAGCAGTCGCTTACACTACCGCTGCACCACAGAGGCAGTTAAATGATTACAAATGTTTCAAATACATATTAAAGAACTTTCAGGTATTTTGTTAAATTAGTTAATACTAGATTCTGCCCGCGATTCTGTTTGCGTGACTTTCAGAATATAAATACATCACTCTACGGTACACTAACATATCTCTATCTAAAAACTAAAAATAGCTATCCTACGGGTACCAGGAATCACTAGTTTTTCTGGGATGAAAAGTAGCTTATTAACTTTTCTTGGCTCTACTATAATATGTATGTATTTATTATTTATTTCATGGAGATCCGTTCAGTAGTTATAGCGTAAAAGCGTAACAAATAAACTAACTTCTAGATTTATAACATTAGTGAGGATTATATTGCCTTTAGCAAAATCTTTGACAAAGTTTATCTCAAGATGTACCGACATCATACATAAATACATATATTTTACTTGCCTGATTAGTCTTCTAATAAACCTGTAACAAAGAGCTAATTTCTACCTAATTGTTTAGTATAAAGACAGGAAAATATACAGTATTAGCAATATTATTTAAAGCGAAAACAGACTCTATTAGCCAGTGAAGTTCTTTGACGACGCGACGTAGTTTCAGAGCCAAAACAAACTATGAATCACTGCCAAAAACGATGTGATGGCGGCAAGTCGCATTAGCCTCCTACAACGTACTCTTGTTACAGAAAATGTCCGTGAATATTTATTTATTTATTTATTATACATGTTATGTAGTAGGTACTTGTTTGTATCGGAAATTGAAGAGAAAATCTCTCAAATCGTTTGTTCTCAAAAACTGTATATTTTATGCGCATATTTTTGACCATGATGTAACATAGTTTTTAGTAATACGCCATGGAAATAAGTTTTTAGTAAATAAATTGATTGGTATGCATAAAATCAATCAATTTATATTAAGTACAAATATGTTAATACAGGCATCACCAGCACTCAAAGAGAGACTGTGTATAACTGATGCAGAAGTAGCTTATTGTATCTATGCTTAATCTTAATAAACAATTCGATTAACAATTAGTCTTTTTTATTTTTAAAATAGTTTCGGATTCAAAAAGTAGTTAGTAGCAAAACTATTAAATTTCTTTTCCAATTTTTCTCTGCCTCCGTATGAAATACCGCTTGGCTATGTTCAGGACGCCAAGTTTTTTGCTTGCCAATTTGGCTTTGTCCTCCAAATGACTCCCGAACTGGACTTTGCTGGAAATGTCAACGCCGAGGATCCCAATACTATCGAATTGGGATAGTGAGTCCTTGGAACTGAGGCGCTACGACAAATGCGTCCTTCTTTGCAGTGAAAGCGCAAACCTGTGTCTTCGTAGGGTTAAATTGAATCAAGTTCTTTTCTCCGCATTCCGAGGCCCACCCCAGAGAGCGCTCGACTTCAGACTGAAATTGTATCCGTCTTTCCTCCAGCATGTTCCGAGGGACCTTCTGATACAAATTGCACATCACCCGTACTGTCATCCGCATAGCATTGCATATTTCTCTATCGATAGCATGTCATTAATATGCAGGATGAACACCGTCAGGGAGAGCACCGAGCCTTGTGGTACGCTAGCATTAACGTCCATTGTATCGAAGTAGCAGCCGACTTTGATGCTCCAACCCTATAGGAAACTGGCAATCCATTTGCAGAGTCCCTTGAGGATTCCATAGGATGGTAGTTTCGATAGAAGAGCCCTATGCCAGACCCTGTTGAACGCCTTCACAATGTCCAGACTAAATGATGAATTGATCTCTGCGCTTATAGAATAAGCAATGCCAAGGGCACAACTAAACCTCCATGTAGATTGGGACAATAAATGTGTTGATGACATATTGTATTGTTATTTTGTTACCACAATGGCAAGAGAAATAAATGTAAAATAAAATGAGGCAAACAATATTTTCAGTACAAATTGACTGAGACACTGTTCCATTTTTTATCATTTAATTTTTATTTATCGCCTGCCTTAACTTAGGCGACGGGCAGCCCATAACAATTTAGGAAAGAAAATAAAAATGTTTTATTTATTAAAAGAGATACAAATGTAAAATATTGTAGCCTAGATTATGAAGCAGTTGAGAAACATAAGTTTAGTCTTTTATTTGTACAGTTTATTTGCATCATTTTATTTATTTTTTTCTTCTTCATGTACCCTACATAATAACATACATGAGTTTTTTGCTTGGGATCTGTAAGATCTTAGCTTTGACAAGATGACTATATCACGAAGCCTCCGCTTGCAAACAGCAGGCAGCTAGCGAAGAGGAGACAGGGCCCTGCTGCATACTCGCAGGCACCAGCCGCGCTGCTGCAAGCTGCTCCTGTATAACGGCGACAGTAGCAGGCGCCGCCCCCACCACCGCCGCTAACGCCGCCGCCGCCGCCGCCACCGCAGCAGCGGTCCAGGCAACGCCCCTACCAACGTCGTTAGACCCGGTACGTTGCTCTGGCAGACTCATGTTATTTTATAACCAATGGTGCCGAATAACAAATGGCCCAACCATATTGTCAAGGGTGCAGGGTTATAGTATTTCTTTTTAAACCAGTTGTACAGAATTACATTCCACAACCACCTAAATTAACGGCTCCTGAGATTATTGTTCATAAAAAAGCCATATATGAACTTATAAAAACTGGTGCTATCACTGAATGTTCACCATGTAAAAGTCAATTTTTATCCAGTTATTTTATAATCCAGAAGAAAAATGGTAATCCGCGTTTTATCTTGAACTTGAAAGCACTAAACAAGTTTATAAAAACGGAACACTTCAAGTTAGAGGATCTCAGAATGACTTTAAAATTAATTTCTAAAAATTATCTCATGACTTCTTTGGATCTCAAAAACGCATATTTTTTTAATATCTATTAATGAGACTTACAGGAAATACCTAAGGTTTACATGGGAAGATAAAATTTTTGAATTTAATGTTTTACCTTTTGGCTTAAGCACGGCACCTTACGTTTTCACCGAGTTGCTTAAACCGGCCATGGCATTGCTAAGATCATTAGGTTTCCTGTCAACAGTTTATCTAGATGATATACGTACATATCAAGGTTCTATAGACAACGTAACTCAAACCCGTGATTTATTCGAATCTCTGGGTCTTATTATCAATGAGGAAAAAAGCTGTTTTATACCATCTAACAAATTCAAATATCTTGGGTTTATAATTGACACATCAAATTATCACATATGTGTAACAGATGCTAAGAGAGATAACATTTTAAAAGAATTCATTAGGCTTAGTAATCTACAACGTTGCTCCATACGACAATTCGCTCGTGTAGCCGGTCTCCTTACCTCCGCTTGTCCAGGCGTACAATATGGCTGGCTTTATACAAAGCAAATGGAAAGATGTAAATATCTTGCCTTACTACAATCGCATGACTACGATAGTTATATGAATATACCCCCATATATACAAGAAGATTTAAAATGGTGGAAACAATCTATAAAAAATGCTATTAATCCAATAAGGGAAGATATTTACACCTTAGAAATATTTTCTGACGCCAGTAAAAGTAGTAGTGAGGGGTAGTATGTAACGGGGATACTGCCAATGGCCAGTGGAGCCCTGAAGAAGCACCTAAACACATAAATATTTTGGAATTATTAGCTGCTTATTTCGGCTTAAGAGTATTTGCATCAAAATTAAATAATAGTCAAATATTGTTAAGAATAGACAACACGACTGCTATATCATATATTAATCGCATGGGTGGAGTAAGATTCCCACACCTTAATAAATTAACCAAGGATATATGGAGGTTCTGCGAAGCTAGAAATATATTTATAGCAGACGCGGAATCCAGACGGTCACACCCTGATACGGAATGGGAACTTAGTAGCCATGCGTTCAAACGCATTGTTGATACGTTTGGTAGCCCAGATGTTGATCTCTTCGCAACAAGGTTAAACACAAAGTGTCCTCAGTTCATATCTTGGTGACGAGATCCAGGAGCCTACGCTATTAACGCTTTTACTGTAAATTGGAATAATTTGAACTTTTACGTTTTTCTTCCGGTCGCTGTCATTGCGAAAGTAATCCGGAAAATTATTACCGATTAAAGGAATACTTGTTGCCCCCTATTGGCCTACGCAAGCATGGTTCCCCCTTTTTAATAAACTGCTTTTATCAGATCCAATAATTCTTGAACCTACTGATAATGTACTCACCTCTATCCCCAACAGCATGATGGCGCCACCACACCTCAAGCTTATGGTCGGAAAATTATCAGGGAAGCGTTCTTAAGGAGAAGCGTACCATCAAACTCCTTAGATATAGTTTGCGCATCTTTATCTAACAGTTCAGTCATGCAGTATACTGTAGCCTTTAAGCATTGGTTTAATTTTTGTGATACTAATAATATAGATTATTACGAAGCGTCAATTCCAAATATAATTTATTTTTTAACAAATATTTTTGAATCGGGATCTCAGTACCGGACACTTAATAGTTATCGCTCGGCTTTGTCCTTAATAATTGGTTCAAGAGTAAGTTCCGATGATCGAATAAATAGATTATTTAAGGGTTTTTATAGACTCCGTACGTCTTTACCCAAGTACAAGATCACATGGGATACCTCTATTGTACTTGATTTCCTGGCAAACTTATATCCCAATAATGAACTAGCTTTTAATCAATTAGCCAAGAAAACGTTGACACTTTTAGCTCCTGTAACAGCTCATAGAGTCCAGACCCTATCATTGATAAAGACTCAGAATATACAACGCGGTTCTGATATGATCTCTATAAAAATACCACACACTATAAAAACGTCTAGGTTAGGTTGTTATCAACCCTGCCTTAAGATACCATTTTACAGCATAAAACCAGAGATCTGTCCTGCAAATGCTTTAATTGCCTACTTAAAGATGACTAAACCATTAGGAGGTAATGTTGATTTTTAATTTATTAGTGTTCGGAGTCTTTATAAATCAGTGTCAAGTCAAACCCTGAGTAAATGGATAAAGTGTACCCTACATGAAGGCGGAATTGACACTTCTATATTTTCTGCCCTCTCCAACTCCACACTCCACTCTGTGCAAGCACATCCGCCGCTCGTAGGCTCGGTGTGAGTGTTGATGTAATTAGAAGCACTGCTGAATGGAGCGGAAATTCAAATGCTTTTGGCAAATTCTATAATAGACATACTGAAAATCTAAATACAGATGATTTTACCAGATCAATATTAGGTGCCTGTTGATTGTACAGACTGACTCAGTACATAAAGGGTCAATTTTTTCATTTCCATTATTGTGATTACATCTATTTTTTAACTAATTTCGCATATTTATATTTACACAAATATAAATTGTATAATAATATACTTATTTAAAATAATATTCAGATATATCTTTCAAGGTCTACAATTGTCCTCTAATCTCGAGGATGAAGCATAAAGTATAATAAATGATTAAACGAACTTACCTTAGTAACGTTCTATCATTATTATACGACGATAGACAACTGCCTTACGGATTTTCGATGAAAACGCAGATGAGTGGGATACAAAGACAGTAGGTTACTAGCTAAACTAGCTTGTTATTATTATAGAATGGATATTTTAGTAGGAGAGCCCACCACTCACCCACGGATTGTCAATACCGGTTATCTTTACCCGGTTATCTAACCGCACATCCCGTCGTTCGAGGCAACGAACAGGGTAGTGTGGGGATCTCACCCACTAAAGAAACTCGCCGTGTGCCGTCTCTCCGCCTTTATTCGCATGCCATCGGAACCATATTACATTCCTTTAGTGGGGGAGAAAATAACCTTAGATTGCCAATGCGCTCTCCCACTCGCCCACAGATAGTGGAGAATGTGATAATAGCAAAGTAGCATGTACGATAATGACAAAAAACTCACCAACGCGACACACCCATGCGATATAGGACTCTCAGAACCACAATGTTGCAATATTCCGCAAAAATCCGAACACAAATTCAACACGTGTTTCACATCTAAACGGGGTATCCCCAGTGGGTGTGTAGTACACCTCTGCCTACCCCTTCGGGGAATACAGGCGTGATGCTATGTTGTTGTACCATATCACAATAGCTGATAATATTCTTTGCCTGTAAACTAAATCGTATAATTTAACAGTCTTAAGGTGGTGCAGCATTATAAAACCTTTTGAAATCGTTTATAAGTACAAATCATAGTTCGTCGTTAATCTTTTATAAGTAGCAATCATAAAATTAAAACTACCTACACGCCAAATACAATATCGATTAGCTTATTGTATTATCGGTTGATAAATTGTAGCAGGCACCTACACATATATCACAGAATAAAGCTTTGTTTCTTAGGGGCTCTACATAATTAGATACTATCGGAACAGCAGCGCGTTTACTAAACCGTAGTGAAGTAAATCCGTCTGTATTAGTTTGCGTCACGCACTCTGTAATATTACATAACCTGAAATACCCACTTTATACTACTAAGAGTCGTAATAACATACAACATTTTATAAATATAAACAAGAAGTTAAGATGCTGATATTTCTTTCCAATAATCAACAACGATGATAAGTATCTATACTATTATAAAGTTGTAACAGAGCTGTCTGTACTTTTAAAATATTTGAAAAAATAACTTTATTAGGCTATGTAGACGTGTCTGAACACAAAACAATTTTTTTTTAGATTTTATGTTTGTTTGTGTCTTTATCTGGCTGTCTGTTTGTTTGTTCGCGCATCACGCAAAAACTACTGAACTGATTTTGTTGCAACTTTTTTATTTGATAGATCTCAATTAGACTTAATAACTGGTATATATTTTATCCTGCTACTATATCGGGAACCTGAGATACAACCTAAAAACTAGCTTTTGGTTGCGGCAGAGCCGCAAGCAAAGACTAGTATTTAATAAACTTTGTCTAAATCTATTCTTATATTAAAAATAGCTTGGTTTTTACCTAAGGAATTGTATGAATACTCCCTGTACAAAGATCCTATAAATTGTTCTTGATTAAATTATAATACTTTTTTGCCAGAAAATACTAGGATATAAGGTCGCTTTAAGCAGCGCATTGTCCAACATTGCGAAATTTATACTAAGGTTAGTATTTATGCTGCCGTATTTTAAATATTCAGTGCACTTATGCAAAATAAGCATAAAATTGACGAACTGTCCCCATTCAAGTCTTGTGCATGACTGTCTACGAATGTCCCACGTCATCAAGTTTTACCGAGTTAGTGAGTAGTTTAGGTATAAGTATGGCAAACTATAATATTGATTATTTTTTAAGGAAACAAATGCCTACTACCCTGTATGTTGCTCCGAACGCCAGGGTATGCGGTTAGATACATTGTTTGCCACCTTTACAAAAAAAAGAAACAAGTAGCTAATAATAGATCCATCCATCCATCCATCAGCATTTCAAAGTCCACTGCTGGACATAGGCCTCCCCAAGAGAACGCCACAATGAGCGGTCCCGTCATGGGGGATAATGCCGTAATCGCCACGCTTGGCAGGCGGGTTGGCGATCGCAGTGGATGTTGTTAATAATCGAGAGAATACTGCTGCCCACTCCCCTGGATTCCCTCAGTCGGCTCTTACGATTCCCATGGGTAGAGAGGGGTGGGACAATTCTAAAGCCGGCTCCACACGTCCGGCCACGGCCTATTAATAGATACAGATGTTTAATTGTTAAGGTTACAAAGTAAGACTAAACCGTTCGGCATGCCTAATCGTTGAAAACAGAACGTCAAATTCATCTTCCTAAGCCTTTCTACAATTTGGAAGCATATACTGATAGATAAAGCTTGAAAAATGCACTAGAAACGCCTCGTGTCACACAATAAATGCTTTACTAGTACTTGGCACTACCTAGCGCTTAAATAGTCATATTAATATGCTTAATAGCAGACAGAGTAAAATAGTCTAGTTCTTTCAATATACATGACATGACAAAATAATTCCTAAGCATATTATGCTCTACACACACGTTTACATACTCGTTTTAATACGACCCATAATATATAGTGTCACATCTTTATGTGACACCATGGCAGACACGTGAGAGATATCGGTACGAAATACAGAATTTATTTGTATGAGGGTACGGATTTTGGGAGATAGAAATGTGCGAATAAATTTCACATTTTATGTATGACCAGGTCGTGGCTGCGGCTTAGTTGCGTGAGTTTTACCATGTAAATTTCAGTCATAGCGTTGTCAAAAATATTTGCTTATGGTATGAAAATTTATATAGTTATAATCTCACTAGCTGCTGCCCGCGACTTTGTCTGTGTGGAACTCAGAATTGGGTCAATATAAATACGTCACTCTATGACACGTTAATTATTATATCTCTATGCAAAAATAGCCACCCCTCAGGAACCAAACAATTTCTAGAATAAAAAGTATTCTATGATAGTCCAGGTAATAAACTATCCATCCATCCATCTATCAGCCTTTCAACGTCCACTGCTGGACATAGGCCGTAATCACTACGCTTGGCAGGCGGGTTGGCGATCGCAGTGGATGTTGTTAATACTCGAGGGAGTGCTGCCCACTCCCCCGGTATACTCTCAGTCGGCTCTTACGACTCCTGTGGGTAGAGATGGGTGGGACAATTCTAAAGCCGGCCCCACGCGGCAAATATAAACTATATGTGTGCTAATTTCAGAGTAACAAACATACAGACTTTTACATTTATGATTTTAGTAGTACCTACTCTTACTGATGCTGCCATATTCATCTTGCTTTTATTTCTGTAATAAATGATTAAGTAATCGTTTATTGGAACCGATTAATATCGATCGATGTTTTGAATTGATTATACTATAGACCACAGCATAGATATAGCATTAGTTCTAACTATATTTTAGACTGCCTCTGTGGTGCAGCGGTAGTGTAAGCGACTGCTGATCATGAGGTTTCGGGTTCGATCCCCGGGTCGGGTAGTGTTATTGAGATTTTTCGTAAAATTCTCAGTAGCAGCCCGAAGTTTGGAAATGGCCCGGTAGACGTCAATATGCTCGCCTCCTATTACGTGGGACTTAAACATAGCTGGCGAATCGTGGGTGTGTGATACACCTCTGCCTACCCTTTCGGGAAATACTGGCGTGATGCTTTGTGTTTGTATATTTTTTTAAAGCCAGCATGTGATTACTAAGGATGCGACGCGTGTGACGAGAAAAAAATGAAAATTTGTTAGAACTAACAAACAGTCGCTCTCTAGTTAGTGCTATTGATTTGCATACTACATTATGTATTCGCAGTGTTGTGAATTGATACACTGCATTCTTTTTTGTATTTGTATAATACAAGAGCTACTCTCTTGCAGCCATTCTATGTTTTATTTTTTATGTTAAAGCAATATTAATGTAGAGCAATACAGAGTGACTGCTGTGATGACGCATTATTCTATGTTTTATTTTTATGTTAAAGGAATATTAATGTAGAGCAATACAGAGTGACTGCTGTGATGACGCATTATTCTATGTTTTATTTTTATGTTAAAGGAATATTAATGTAGAGCAATACAGAGTAACTGCTGTGATGACGCATTATTCTATGTTTTATTTTTATGTTAAAGGAATATTAATGTAGAGCAATACAGAGTGACTGCTGTGATGACGCATTATTCTATGTTTTATTTTTATGTTAAAGGAATATTAATGTAGAGCAATACAGAGTGACTGCTGTGATGACGCATTATTCTATGTTTTATTTTTATGTTAAAGGAATATTAATGTAGAGCAATACAGAGTGACTGCTGTGATGACGCATTATTCTAACCACTGGTGCTGGTACTCGGAGCATGGATACATGAAGAATTAACTGTGTTAAAAACATCAACAAAAGTGTTATTGTGACATTACTAAGCTCAATAGATAATAGTTGATTGAGTGCTTTTAGGCGAAGAAGTACACAAGCCTGTTGTTATTGAAAAATTATAAATACGTAGCGCACATATTCTATGAGCGCTTATCAATAAAGCAGAGCTGCTAATAATGTTGGGCATTGGTTTTTATAAAGAGAAAGAGCATAGAGGTTTTAATAAAAAAAACATAGCCAAGTGCAAGCTGGATAAATATAATATAAACCCTCTTCTATACTATTATAAAGTTGTAATAGAGACATTTAAGATATTTGCGAAAAAAATATCTGTATTAGGCTATATAGACGTGTCTGAACACAAAACAATTATTTTTAGATTTTTTGTCTGTTTGTCTGTGTATCTGTTTGTCTGTTTGTTTGTTCGCGCATCACACAAAAACTACTGAACGGATTTTAATGCACTCTTTTTTATTTGATAGATCTCGATTAGATTTAAAAACTGGTATACATTTTACCCCGCTACTATATCGGGAATCTGAGATACAACCTAAAAAGTAGCTTTTGGTTGCGGCGGAGCCGCAAACATAGGCTAGTTTTATATACAATATCATTGATATGAACGCATATGTGTGATTTTAATCAGAAAATTTATCACTGGCATCACTAAGTCTGAAAGAGCCTACTTAAGATCTTTGCAGAGAGCTAGGAGAATTAAAATTAAAAGAAAAAGGCAAGCCCTGCGTTCTTATATATACAAGTTACAAAGCCTACACTTAAATAGGTTCTTATTCAATATAATAAGTGCGGATGTGCGTTTGTTTATTTGCTACGTTTTCACGCCGTAACTATTGAAGCTACCATCATGTAATTTTGTATATATATGGTCTGGACCCCAGAAAATGAGGTAGGCTACTTTATATCCTACTAGCTGATACTCGCGATTTCATCCGCGAAGAATTTCATAAAAATAAATAAAGCAATCCCTCAAATTGAAGTCTTGTATTTAAAGGGAAAATTTTGACGTGACCGTCGGCAATACAGTGCAACATTATTACAGTACTCAGGGTTGGAACTTCATTACTGGAATGCTAGATGGCGTTGAAGTAGCTAGATTTAGAAATATTTTGACAAACAATTTTTTTATCTTTCGTAAAATATATTTTTTTTAATAAAAAGTATCCTATGTTACTTCTAATACCTCCAAGAATATGAATACAAAGTTTCATGATGATCGGTTTAGTAGTTTTCGCGTGAAAGCGTAACAAACAAACTTACATTCACATTTATAATATTAGTAGGATATTGCATAGGGATAATTAATGTGCGTCACGCGCGCGAAGACGTAGGTAGAATTTAGTCAATTATAAAAATTTGGTGATTACTTTTTAAAATCATAATAATATAATTAAGCGCAGTAATTGTCATCCCACTATGCAGTCAAAGCTCATATTTACTCGTACTCAACATATTTGTACAGCTGCGTTTACAATTTGCATATCGCTCTATCTTACAATGTTATTTTAGTTAATTAGATGCTAAAGGATGTCGTTGGGAAATATTGTCTTATCTCGTAAAGTTATTGAGTGAGATAAAGTAAAGATTCAACATCACATGATATGAGAAAAAGGCGAAAACATATTTTTACTAACAGACGTCACCTCTTAACCCCTTTCTGTCTTCACCATCTTTGACAAAATTTATACATCCATTTTGGAGCTTCCTTTACCAATGATTATAAGGAGGAAGGAAGGAGAAACCACAATGCTTACTTAATAGTCTAAATGCTACATTCATTGACATTACGGTCGATCACACTATAGACTGTGCTAGCGACCCGCTTGAACCAAATAATAGGTGAAAATTTCCACTACCAATTACCCCATTAATAAAATCATGAGGTGGAAAATAAGAATACAACCGAACGACCGACGAATTGGGTGATCATAGTCCGGCGCGTGCTCGTCGCGATCCCTGCCAGCCTGTAATCCAAAGGCTGCAATCCGGCTCGAATGCGTACCGCAGTGTGGGTTAGGGCGTGCCCCAGAGGCGACGCATTCCGACCCGCCCCCGTCGGTACGAACAACGGCAGATGCGGCGATGGGGACCGCCACCTATCACGCCTTAACCAGTTTTGTGAGTCGAGGGGAGCAGAGTGTCGAGTAGGCACGTGGAATGTAAGAGGTGGTGTGGAAGATAAGTTACACGAGCTGTCGGACAGACAGCTTGATGTGCTCTGTGTAACAGAGACCAAGCGAAAGGGTAGCGACGCCTGTGATCTTCCTGGTGGCGGGTTAGCTCTGTGGTCTGGTGTACCGCAGAGCGATCGGGCCAGCATGGGAGTGGAGGTGTTGCTGTCCGCTCGCTTGGCCTCAGGTGTGAAAGACTACGGAATGTTTGATCCCAGACTTCTATGGGTCCGAATAAAACTAGGTGTCACCAGTGTCTTCATGGTCGCAGCTTATGCTCTCGTAGGCTTTTCGGTGGCATCGGATCTAGAGAAGTTCTGGGATAATGTTAGGGAAGTTCTGGATTTGGCAGAAGCTAGTGAACGCGTGATCGTATGCGGAGACTTGAATGGATGGGTTGGGACCAAGCGTCCAGACTTCGAGGACGTGCTTGGTTCATTTGGTGATAAGAGAGTGAATGATGCAGGTAGGCTCATTGCGGATGTATGTATGGAAAGAAATCTTATTGTGTCAAACAAATTTTTTCAACATAAGGACATCCATATGTATTCATGGAGAAGGAATGAACAGAGAAGTATGATAGATTTAATTCTGGTAGACAGTCGCCTCCGAAGTAAAATTCTAGATACAAGAGCCTACAGGGGTCCCACTGTCGACACGGACCACTATCTCGTTATTGCGAGATTTAGTGATCTGTTCAGAAAGTGGAGACACTGGTGAGAGCGTGTCCACTTCGGATGGTTTGAAAGAATAAAGATTAAAAAGTTACAAGAAGAGAGTGTAAGAGCAAAGTATGTAGAGGGTGTCCGTGAACGGCTGACAATGGCAAGTCAGTCGGAATCTGACATAGAAGAATGCTGGAGAGTATTAAAAGATAGTATGGTAGGTACAGCGAAAGAAGTATGTGGATACTCAAAGAAGCATAGGAAAGTGAAAGGTGATACATGGTGGGATACGGAAGTAGCAGCTTCCGTAGACCAAAAGAATAAAGCGTGGCTGGACTATGTATCTTCTTCGAACCTGAGTGCAAGTATGAAAGAACATAAGAAAGAAATATACCGGCAGCGTAAGAATGACACCAAAGCCTTAGTGAAAGAGAAGCGTGATAGAGCAAATATGATTGCAGAAGAAATGCTGACCAAAAACTTCGAGAGCAACACCAAACTTTTCTGGAGGGAGGTGAAGAAATCTCGGAGTGGTTGGTCAGCTTTCAGAATTAATAAAATAAGGTCGAAAGGTGGAGACATTCTTACGCAAACACAAGATGTGTTAAGCCGATGGAGTGAATATTTTGGAGATATGTATGCGGATGTTCAGGGTTATGCTGGTGCCACACGTGATCTAACAGATCAGCATTCGGTACCGGCATCCTTTGATGACATTAGTATGGATGAAGTTGAATGGGCGATTAGAAGTTTGAAAAATGGTAAGGCAGCGGGTATTTATAGGGTGTCTGCTGAGATGATCAAGCTTGGAGGCTCATGTGTCTAGGAATCCTGCCTGATGTTTCTCAATTTATGTTGGAGCTCAGGAATGGTTCCCAAGGACTGGAGAAGCGCAGTCATCGTGCCTTTGTTTAAAAACAAAGATTCGCGTTATGACTGTGCAAACTACAGAGCCATAAGCTTGACCAGTTTGGCAGCCAAAGTGTATGGTAAGATTATTGAAAGGAGAATGAGGATGGTGTCTGATGAATTTTTGTGTGAGGCACAAGGAGGTTTCAGGTGTGGACGAGGTTGCATGGATCAAGTGTTTTCTCTGCGAAACATTGTGGAGAAGCATCTGGCTGTAGGCCAGAGGGTTTTCTGCAGTTTTGTGGATTTGGAGAAAGCATTTGACACTGTTATACGAAAGGAACTTTGGGACATTTTGCCGGAATATGGTATTAGCAGTAGACAAGCGGTGCAGTCCAACTACATGGACTGCAGAGCTTGTGTGCGGCTGGATGATGGAATGTCACCCTGGTTTGACGTCAATATCGGCGTTAAACAGGGCTGCGTTCTATCAGCCAGACTGTTTATCATATATCTGGATAAATGTCTACAAAGGTTGAATGAAATGAATGTGGGAGTTCAGATGGGTGACTCAGTGGTTAACTCGCTGCTATATGCAGACGATGCGGTCCTATTAGCGCAGTCTGCGACTGACCTGCAAACCCTAGTCGACGTAATGGCAGAAGATTGTAAGAAAAGGGGCCTACGTGTGAATGTGAGCAAAACCAAAGTAATGGTTTTTGAAAGAGAAGAAGCCAGAACAGATGTTAGAGTAGCAATAGGAAATGGTGTGCTAGAACAAGTGGATGAATTTGTATATCTTGGATGTGGATTCAGTCGGGATGGAAGGTACACCACTGATGTAGAAAGAAGAGTGAATGCGGGAAATAGAGTGAACGGAGCATTGGGACAACTTCTCGGCAGCCATCACCTCAGCCAGAAGGCACGTTTCGCAATACACAACGCAGTGCTTGTTCCAACGTTATTATATGGAAGCGAGAATTGGGTATGTAAAAAGGAGCATGAGAGCAAAATCAATGCGGTCGAAATGCGATCTCTGCGGAGTATCTGTGGAGTGAGGCTGATTGACCGCATTCGTAACAATGACGTAAGAGAGCGAGTAGATATGAAAGAGAGTATTGGTGTAAAGATGCGAAAGGGAATGCTCCGATGGTTCGGACATGTGGAAAGAATGCCGGACAAGCGACTGGCTAAGAAGATATACAATGCGAAAGTGGAAGCATGTAGGTACAGGGGAAGACCGAGACTTACACCTACCTAGACTAAATTGGTCATGTGTTGAAGGAAGGTGGAGTCAGGAGTCTCCGAAACCGGCGAGCGTGTATGAAGAGAATTATGAATGTTGAGGAAGCGAGAGATGTATGCAAGAATAGAGCCTCTTGGCACTCTGTTCTCTCTGTCTACTCCGCAAGGGAAATGGCGTGATGGTAAGTAAGTAAGTAAGTAAAATAAGAATAACAGATGCATGAGAGAATAATTAAGAATAATAATGATACAAATGAGAGGGAGCTTATTTCTTCGGAGCTCTCACTCACCAAACACAATAGAAGAGCAGCGATACCTTTTTTTTGTTAAGGCGGGAAAATTTCCCTAACCGCACACCCCGTCGTTCGGGGCAACGAACAGGGTAGTGTAGGGCCCTCACCCACTAAATAAACCCGCCGTGTGCCGTCTCTCTGCCTTTATTGGCGGGCCACCGGAACCATATTCCATTCCTTCAGTGGTAGAGCAGCACAGAGTAGTCATTATTAAATTGGCAATATTCTGGACTTCCCTGGCTGAGCCCATTCGTAGTATAATCAACACTATTCTACCACCACTATTGATATTTTTCTAAAAAGGTACATTAGTATTGCGACAGATATTCTATAAATACGTATATTAATTATGTCATAAGAAGATATCATAGCGATGAAACCCGTTTATATAATACAAAACGTGCTTAACATCGTGTAAACTGCACTATGTAGCAACATCTGTCAACTGTCGCTCTAGATCAGAAATCGTCTGTGTTAGAACGCCTCGTAAGGAAAGGATTTTTATCAAAATGGTTTACACAGCAATTTCAATACATATGCTCGTTAAAATGTAATAAATTTAATTTGACCCTTTTTAAACTGCTTGGGTATCGGCATACGGTCCACCTGATGGTAAGCAGTTACCGAAGTCTGTAGACGCTAACAATACCAGAGGCATCACAACGGATAATAAGGAGAGGATAGAAAGGATAATAAGCAAAGGTTACTGAGGGGCTTTGTGCCTCCTGTCTGTTCTTCTTTATTTAAACATAATAATTAAAGTTATTGTAGAATTTTCTGACATTAACGCGAATATTACACACTACTATACCTATAGGTAGGTATATAAATAAAAAACAAAGTCCGATTAGTTATATCATTTATCCATCCATCCATCCATCCTTTTAACGTCGCCTTTTAACATCCACTGCAGGACACAGGCCTCCCCAAGAGTACGCCACAACGAGCGGTCCCGTCATGGGGGATAATGCTGTAATCGCCACGCTTGGCAGGCGGGTTGGCGATCGCAGTGAATGTTGTTAATAATTGAGGGAGTGCTGCTGCACTCCCCCGGTATTTCCTCAGTCGGCTCTTACGACTCCCATGGGTAGAGAGGGGTGGGATAATTCTAAAGCCGGCCCCACACGTATCACATATCATTTTTAGCACCATTAATATAACTATTAAAAATAAATTTGCTTTTGCTAGAAAAAAGCTACTATATCTCATGTTCCCGATATATTAGCGGGATAAAACGTATACCAGTTCTTAAGTCTAATCAAGAGCTATCAAATAAAATAAGTTGCATTAAATCCATAAAGTAGTTTTTGCAGACGTACGAGCAAACAAACAGATAAACAGAAAAAAATAAACTAGATTTTTTGTGTTCAGACTCGCCTAAATTGCAAATACGATATTTTTTTTCAAATGTTAAATGTACAGACGTAGGTCCGTTACAGCTTTATAATAAGTTGGATTCCATCTTTTCATATATAAACTTTATAGCATTCATGATCACAGGTGAACCACGGCTAGACCTAGTTGGATCCCATTACCCCATCAGAAAATCAAGTAAACGCAGATTCCGTATTTCATAGCGAAAAGTTGCGAAGAAAACAATGTAATTTTTATATTGAAATTGCAATGCAGTGCGAGCGCTCTACGGAGTAGTGGAAGGGTCATGAGTGGTAAAGTGGCACATTCGCAATTATGAATAACTAGCAGAAAGTGTGCTGCTGTGGAGCGACAGACATAAGTAGAGATCTAGTAATAAGAATTTATATTATCAAATTCTTCAGGACCTTAAATTTTCTAGTACGCAATGTAGTATATATCACTATTTTCTTCAGTAATAATACATTATTATACTACGTAAAATACACGAGGAAAAACGGGAATACGTAGCTTTAGAACCTGAAAATTTCAATTATTAACGAAGATATAATTTCCAAAGCCTTTTAACTTACCGCACACACATAAAAGTACATATAAACACAAGCCATAACAAACTAAAAACGTCACTATGCGTACTACATATGGCAGCTATACGTGCGGGGCGGGCCGCGTTCAGCCGGTACTGAGACAGCCGAGACGGCGAGCGCCACTATCGAATGTATAACAGCCCTCAGTCAAGGTTAAAGTTAGAAGAATAGAAATAAAATTAATCTCAACTATAATAATTATGTTCAAAATTAAGTGAACTTAATTTAGCGTCCTGTGTCAAAATAAACATTGAAACAAAGGTGTAAGCAGAAGACTTAACAGAAACAAAAGTAGGTATAAGCGTTAATGTTAAACTGATACGTCTTTAGCGTTAATGTTAAACTGATACTAAACATTTTTTAGCCATTACTGTCCAGGTATTGGACATGGGTCAAAGTGAGAGAGAGAGACTTAAATAGAAATCTAGCAAGTGCCCGTTGGAAGACCTCAGAGTCTGTTGCCATGCACATTTTCTCATGATGTTTTCCGTCACAGATTGTAAACAAATATATACATGATTTTGAAATAGAGTTGTGTACCGTGCGGGGGGGGGGCCTTGGAAATAGGATGAAACTCGATAGGTACTATTGTCTTTGCAGTCCTTGGGCTTACCGCTAGGTTATCTGCACTGCTATTTACTAACAGCCTCGGTAGTCCAACGGTAGTGTATGTAACTGTGAATCAAAGGTCCCGGGTTCAAATAGCGGGGTAAAACAGTTTTTGAGTTTTTCTGCTACAAAATTCGCAATGTCGGTACTGAGTTAGGAAGTTGAGCGGTTTTACACCAAGCCTCGTAAAGCCGTGGGTCCTGAACTCGATCTCTCAAGTAGTGTCATAATGCCGTCTCATCAGACTAAGGAGAGGTAATAGAGTGTGTACCTGTATTTTCACAAAAATTCGTCTACTGTAATATCTTCTTCGTAGTAGGCTATTTTTTTGTATTTCTTTTTAAAAGACAACACCCTGCACTGAGAAACAATCCTTGTATCGCGGAGGATTTTTTAAATATATAATTTCATAGACATAAAGTACACTGAGACTCAGAACAACCATTTGTGGATCACGCAAAGAGTTGGCTTGTGTGAGAATTGAACCCATAACACTCGGGCCTACCACCGGTATGTAAACCACTCCGCCATCTGCGCAGTCGCTACTGTCTGATGACATTAGCTATTGGGAAATCGGTCTGGAGATCATTATTATATTGACCATTTCTTTATTAGCTACCTCCATTGCTACAGTTTTTCTTTCTTTCAGGAATTCATCCGAAGAAGGGAGGGAAATTGATCTACTAAATCACGCTTGCTAGAGGAGTAGCCCTAAAGATTTACTTCATCACTGAACTAAACAATAAAGTGGAATCGGTGGCCCATCGAGTCCGGAGTGTATATACATTAAGAATTTGAGATATATAAGATACTAGCTGTTTCTTGCGGCTTTGCTCGTACTCAAATAACTGCTTTTCACATGGAGAGATATATGTTGCATGCTCTAGAGTGAGTAAATAAACAAAAAATCGTAGAAGCAAATCGAATTGTAATCAATTTGCAGTAAATAATAATGAATTTGCAGCGGAAAAAATCAGTATTCGAATGCGTGTGGCCTCACGTGTCTGCCCGTTCGTTCTGGTAAGCACACTTAGGCATATTTCCCCACCTACATCGCACTGTACCACGTCAAACTTCCAAAGCTTCTAGCAAGCTTCTAGCTCTAAAAATTACGATACTTTCATAAAACTTTTCATCCCACCTTTCAACCATTTACAACCCTTTTTTCGCAATTAAAAGTAGCCTATCTCCTTTCTCAGGCTCTAGACTCTCTGTTTACCGAATTTCATTTAAATTGGTTCAGTAGTTTTGGCGTGAAAGCGTGACAGACAGATAGACAGAGTTACTTTCGCATTTATAATATTAAGTAAGGATTAGTGTATTATTAGTACATGACTATCATACCAGTTTGTAGAAGACATCTGCACCCAACAACAATAAAGTAGAAAAGTTCCGTGTGGTGATGGACTAAGAATACACCACCCTATTCTTTCCTACGGGTGTCGTACGAGGCGACTAAGGGAGAAGTAAGCAATTATCACCCATTGTATTACTAGAGTACTCACTTGGTATCGGGCCCGAGCGGGTTGGTACCACCATCTCTCGTGTGACTGGCCATGAAACACATCGGTGTGGTTTGTTTGTAGCAGGACATAGCCGCTAATTTATTGATATCTATGAAATGAAATGGTGAGACAATACTCTCGGTATAGTTGCGTTCATGAGCAACGGTTACCATTTACCATCAAGTGGACCGTGGCTCGTCTGCCACCATATGCAATAAAAAATATCTCATTGACTGTACTGATAACTTATTTTGTGAGCTTAGATACTAACAATCGATTTTTTTTTTAATTTTGGGTTGTCTTTGATTACAATTCGTTAGTTATTTGTTTCTTTTGTTTTCGTAACATAGACTTATTGACTAGACAAAAGAGTAGTTATTTTACTGACATTAAAAAAGGAGGAGGTTACTTTTTCGTGGTCGTAGTATGTATCGATTTTACAGATCTCTTTGTTACAAAAGCCGCAGTTTAGGGCTGCTTTTCTTTAAATTTGTTAAAATCGAATGATGTGAACATCATTTTAGGTTATAGTTTTTTCTTTTTATAATTATATACTACATAGGAAACAAAGAAATGATGCTAGTACGCTCTAAAGTTACAAAGAGCTCGACATCCAACGCTTTGTTGCCTCTCTGGGATCTCACAAAGAATTTAATCACAAGAAAAACCGTGCAATGAGAAAAACTACACAATGTTTTTATTCTAAGGCACGAGAGAAATAAATTTTAAAACTTTCTAAATTAATGAACATGGAAAAGCATGATACGATTAGCATCTTTAGTACAAGATTATTTCCATTTTTATCAATGCAAGTTTATTAATTACTGTTTATTATTAAAAGTTATTCGTTAAAGAGATAGTAATGATTCATTTTATATTTAATGAGTAATTTAGTTTACCTACAATATGTAGAAAAACAGAATCTAATTATCCATAATCTATACTATTATAAAGCTGTAATAGAGCTGTCTGTACATTTAATATTTTTGAGAAACAATTACTTTATTAGGCTATATAGACGTGTCTAAACACAAAACGATTTTTTTTAGATTTTTGTCTGTTTGTCTGTTTATCTGTTTATTTGCTCGCGCATCACGCAAAAACTACTGAACGGATTTCGATGCAACTGTTTTTATTTGGTAGTTCTTGACTAGACTTAAAAACTGGTAAACATTTTATCCCGCTACTATATCGAGAACTTAAGATATAGCCTAAAAAGTAGCTTTTGGCTGCGGCGAAGCCGCGGGCAAAAGCTAGTTTCATATAAAAACCGAATTGGTCTAATAACTCAAAGATATCAGTGTTTTATGTATAAACAAAATATACCAGAATAAATGGCCTCTTCCTTTATTGAAATTTGAAATTTAATTTCATTTAACAAAAACCTGTTAATGTATAATGATAATCTATAACTGGCTGGCAAATAAATATACTGCAACCGCTAAGAAATAAAATAAATGACATATTTTTATTATCAAATAACTATAAACTATTCACTAAAAACTATAAACGCTTAAGAGAGCCATAAAACGTTCCCGTACAATTATAATTCTGTCTCCTCGTAGACTATTACGGGTGCTAACTAAAGTGCCTAGTCACGTGAAGTCGATAAATTACAATAAAAATTACCCGCGAAACGTGGAGATAGCCCAGGAACCGAACGTAGAGTCAGCAGCAAGTTTGGATAAATGTAACAGTGTTCTGTACAATATTTTAAAGGAATACTGTTGTGTGCCTTATTTGTTAAGGTGGGATAAAATGTACCTAACCGTCGTTGGGGGAAACAAACAAGGTAGTTTGAGTGTCCACTAAATAAACCCGCCATGTGCCGTCTTTCCGCCTATACTGGCGGACCACTGGAACTGTGTGATATTACTTCAGTGGTAATGTATGTGTGTTAACTAAAAATATATAATATAAAAAATTATTGAAACAACGGTAAGCACTCCTACTTTGTGTTCATATGGTGAGTGAGAGCGCCATAGCAACAAATCAGCCTTATCCTTTTCTTATTAACCTTCTTCTCCACCTCCTACTTCTTTCCTTGGAGTTGGTGATGTGCTAGTGATACCTCTGGTGTTGCTAATGTCAATAGGCTACAGTAGCTGCCGCCTGTGGATCGCGGTCGAAACGCCGCGGTACTCGTGATCCGCCGTAGCAAGGGCGGGTGGAGGCGCACGGTGGGTTTTTAGTGGGTGAGAGCCCCACACTACCCCGTTGTCTCCCCGGGCAGCAGGGTGTGCGGTAGGACATTTTTGCCCACATAAAAAAAAATGGCTAGTTTGTTAATAAATACACAAATAACTTTAAAAAGTCAGGGGTATGTGGCGTGCGATGTCTGGATTTTGGACTGGGCTTTGATACTGCTGTCTTTGCAGTCCTTCATTTCGCCACTAAACTATCACTGTAATGCTGCGAGGGTATTATTTTACAGCCTGGGCCCACTAATTAACACGCCTTCCGAAGCAAGAAGGAGGGCACGTGTTCACAAATGGGTGTCACATTAGTCACACTCCATCAGTGTGAACAATGTAGGCAGGGCGAAAGTTGCTTATCCTCGACCTACCACCTCAAAAAAAAGGATTAATCAAAATACCTAGATCTAATTTCAATTTCTCGGGATTTTAATTCAGGACAGGTTAGATGTTTAAAATATTTTGTAAAGTAATGTTTTACCAGTTTTGAAGTTAATTCTTGAAAAGACCTAATTAGTAAGAGTCTATTGTTTATTAAAATATGTTAAAACCGGTACTGTCTCCAAAGCAGAAGGAATCCTAAAAATTAACAGGTGAACGCGACTGTAATGAGGAAACTTGGGGAATACCGAAGGATTGCCAATTTAGATATTCAAATCGTGTTCAGTTCATTTTGTGAATATTTTGTGTACACTTAGGTGAAAGTATTTTAGTAAACAATGTAAGCACAATTTCTTGGAGGAAACGAACAAATACTGTTTATTGGCAATGACCAGTATACAAATTAACGATTACTGTTTAAATACACTTGACTGTCAATAAGAGATATTCCCACACAATGATGTTCATGATCTTCAGCTGTTTTTTTTTTCTATTGTTATTCATAATAAGCCAATATTTTGGTGGTAAGATGGATAACTTGTAACCTCATATTATTGGGTCTACCCAATAATACGATATTTACAGATGAGTTGATGCTGTTTCATAGGTGTTTGACGGCAGTCAGTTTACACACTCCTTCCATGTTACTTTGTGAGAGAAACATAACAAACTACAACTAGGTGGAAAGGGGTTGATGAGTTAGGTAAAAGGAGATGGATGAGATAGGCTTACCACTAATAAATAGTCACCATAAAAATTCCAACAATCACTCTAAAATAAATTAAATTATTCTTTCATTTCAAATCTCTTAAATGAAATGGTGAGCAGTGGCTTGACGTATCAGCATAGTTGAGACAATGAGAGACGGTTACCCGGTTATTAACATCAGGTAAGCTGTGGCTCGTTTGCTACCATAAGCACAATAAATTTTATACAAAATATTAAATTCGGTTCAGTAGCTTTTGCGGGATGCGCAAACAAACATACAGACCGACAAAATATCGAAGAAAGAATAGCTTTGGGTTCAAAAACATTTAAATTGCCTAATACTAAGATTTTTCTACACTATATTTCAACTTACCTACTTAGGCCAATACAGTTCTTTTTTCCCGAACATCTTTAATATACAGATACAGCTCCATAACAGTATTATAATATCATAGATGATTATAGCGAGATACAGCTGAAATATCATAATAGTATAGAAATTAATGTTTTTTCTAACGGAATACTGATATTTTTTACATATAATGTATATTTGTGATGGCTTGTATACTACGTTAGTTCACTAAAAATGCATCCAAATAAAACCAAAAGCGTTAACAAAGACGACTTTAATTTAATCTCTACATGAATACGTTAAGAAACTCAATTTAAATAGTAGTAATGTCACGAAGCGTCAGTAGCGAACTGCGAAATTGCTGTTAACTCAAACATTTCGGCGCAACCGAGTTAGCTTGTCACAAAAACTTAAGCTCGAGTACTTGGCAGTTAGTGCAAAACTTATTACTCTAACACTACTAGACAGAGTCATGTGCTCGAAATCGTGCCTAAACTCACCAACAAATTTGTGAATTACTTTACAAACTCTTTTTCATCTAATTGAACCAGAGATCTTGAACTACGATTACTTGATAGAAAACTTTTATTTGTCTGTTTATCTATACTATTATAAAGCTGTAATAGAGCTGTGTCTGTACATTTAATATATTGAAAAAAAAAATTACTTACACGAATTAGGCTAAATAGGCGTGTAACACAAAACGATTTATTTTAGATTTTTTGTCTGTTTGTTTGTTCGCGCATCACGCAAAAATTACTGTACGGATTTTAATTCAACTTTTTTTTTATTTGGTAGCTCTTGATTAGACTTAAAAACTGGTATACATTTTATTCCGCTACTATATCGGGAACCTGAGATATAGCCTAACCACTTTTTGCCCGCGGCTTCGCCGCAGCCAAAAGCTAGTATTTTATAAAGCTGTAACTGATATTTGAGAAATAATGATTGTATTAGGCTATATAGAGTAACTGAACATACAACAATTGTTTTATGGATTTTTGTTTGTACATCACGCAAAAAGTACTGAACAGATTTTGATGAAACCTTTTTTTATTATCCTTTATTTTGTTTTTATTAATTGCAAATAGAATACACGAGCCAGCAAGTAATTATTACACATAAGTGACATATAATACTTACGTATAAACTCAAACTATCTGAAATACACTGGGTTTGTATAATTTAATTGAGCCAGTCATAACTTAGTAATAAAACCAAGAAATCACGACAAACAGATTTCTGCTCCGTACCAAAATCAAACGTTGTCAGTAACTACCAATAATAATATGTGGTCAGCAAGTTATATGTGTGCCGATCTATTATATTAAACCAGTGTTACAGTGTGTCGTAACCGATGCACTGTGACATAGTTGCTGAATGCGAGCTTTATTGTCACCTCGAAATTATGTGTCTACATTTTTAGATATTTTTATCTTATCTTCTTGTTTAATGGCTCTTGTTGTGGCAGTGTGAGCACAATTTCGCCAATATTTTTATATATATTTTTAGCATTTGACATGCTTAGCACTTTGTGTTTAATGCCTAAATTTTGTTTTTTTCTTTGTTACTTACTAGTGTTAATAAAATCTTTCTTTCCTCATCTATCAGATGCCAAAATGTTGCATAAATAGATGACTATAGAAGTAGCGTATTTAAAGAACAAAAGCAAGAAAGTAAAATGCTTGTTATAGTTAAAAAATCTTAATGTGAGTATTAAATGTATTTCATAATAATTCTACACAAAAATAACTATAGCGTGGCTCATAAAAATGTAACAACATTACAGCAGACAAGTGCAATAAGACATGATGTAGTGTTGGAAACACACTTTGGCAAGGCCTACCTCCATTTTGCATGTTGTTGGCAATCTTGGCAAAATTGTGTCATAATGTGATATACCTTGCAGTTCGCAAAATTTAACCGTTTTATTTTTCGTAGAAGCTTCCTTGTGCAAGATATTTATTATACTAACTATACTAGCTAAATCTCATGAAATAAACATAGGAAGATGCGACTAAAAATATGTAACATTAAAAACTATTTGCAGTTCTCGCGGGACAAAGTCATCCATCCATCCATCAGCCTTTCAATGTCCACTGCTGGACATAGGCCTCCCCAACAGAACGCCACAACGAGCGGTCCCGTCATGAGGGATAATGCCGTAATCGCCACACTTGGCAGGCGGGTTGGCGATCGCAGTGGATGTTGTTAATACACGAGGGAGTGCTGCTGCCCACTCCCCCGGTATTCTTACGACTCCCGTGGGTAGAGAGGTGTGGGACAATTCTAAAGCCGGCCCCACACATCCGTATTATGCCACGGGAGCTACACAAATGTACCTATTACAGGTATTAATAAAGATAAATATTTACACTTGGCGTATTAATGCACGCTTGAATCATTCGGCCTTATAGAGAGTCTTGGTTTGCACGAATGCAATCCTCTTATGGAAATGTCTTCACGATTTTTGAAGAAGTACAACGTTCTATTTTATTTGTTTAAGTACCTTATTTTAAGGTGCACCTTGCAACCAGCGCATGTCGCAAATCAACTTGATTAAACATATTTAATTACTCTACTTAAAAAAGTAATTAGGATACACATATAATTTTAGTGGTAGAGCCTTGCTTATCCCAGCTTGGACGGGTCGGCTCGATCAGGGAAGTACCACCCCCTCACAAAAGATCAGCGTAAAACAACGGTAGATACTCCTTCCTTTGTATTTCATATGGTGAGTGAGAGCGGCGGAGACCTGAACTCCCCTCCCTATCCTCTCCTTTTATTCTCTCCTTATTATCCTACCTATCTTCTCCTTAATATACTTCCTAACCACGCCCTATCTTTCTTTGTAGATGTAGACGCGCGAGTGATGCCTATGGTGTTGCTAGCGTCTAATAGGCTACGGTGACCGCTTATATCAAAAGGAATGTATGCTTGTTTGCCTACCATAAAGTACAAAAAAATACAAAATTATCAAATTACAGTGGCAAACCATTTCAAAAACCGCTGCACAGCTGAAAATAAAGCGGACAAACAGAAGCGGATAGTGACTTTACTTTATCTCAAGCTGTAAAACAAAGCTATACATTTAAGTTATTTGAAAAAAAATACTATAATAGGCTATATAGGCGTGTCTGAATACAAAACGATTTTTATAGATTTTTTGTCTGTGTTCGTTCGCGCATCACGCAAAAACTACCGGACGGATTTTGACGCAACTTTTTTATTTGATAACTCTTGAATAGTCTTAAAAACTGGTATATATTTTATCCCGCTACTATATTGGGAACTTGAGATATAAGCTAAATAGTAGCTTTTGGCTGTGGTGGAGCTGCGAGCAAAGGCTAGTAGTATATATAATTGACATAAGAGTAATTATCGTAGCCACATCTTAGAATTGGTCACTTCATGTTCTGACTGACTATTTCATGAAATAGTTAGGTTTTGTTAGGTTAGGTTTGATGAAATGGTCGGCCACAGCACTAAGTGGCCAAGTCTATAATTTGGGCGACTTATATAAAGAAACCGACTCTATGTTATGAAATTAAATATATATAATACTTCTTCATCTTTACTTTGTTAATATACGTATTTGCTAAAAAAACCATATATGCCGTGTGGGGCCGGCTTTAGAATTGTCCCACCCCTTTCCACCCATGGGAGTCGTAAGAGCCGACTGAGGGATTACCGCGGGAGTGGGTAGCAGCACTCCTTCGAGTATTAACAACATCCACTGCGATCGCCAACCCGCCTGCCAAGCGTGGCGATTACGGCACTATCCCCCATTCTTGGCGAGGCCTATGTCCAGCAGTGGACTTTAAAGGCTGATGGATGGATGGATGGATGGCTAAAAAAACCCATGAGTGCATCTTAGAAGTCCATTATTTTAATACTAGACATTATTTCTGCTGTTCAAAAGTGAACACTTTAACCGATCTTACTAAAAGCTTTCAGACATTAGCCCCCAATTATACAACACTGCTGCCTAAGTGAAACACAACTTGAAGGACTTGAAATAAAAAGGGGTTTAAATTTTTTAGGCACAAAATATTGCATTTGTGTATGAAATTGCATGAATGAATGATGAGTTGATAACACACTTAGTGAGATAGTAACTTAATATTAATCGAAATCACAACAAAAAAAAAAGACCAACTAAGCTCTTAACTAACGCCTGTCACTTAGAGGTCTGGGCCTACGGCACATATTACTAACTTTTCACTGTTATTTAATTGCTAATTATTGCTGGTTCCATGCGCCTATGTCCAGATAGACTGAAAAACAAAAAGTTTTAAATATTTGCTATTTCATTATAGGTAGAAATAAATAAATATTCAAGGAGATTTCACCCAACGTCCTCTGGTTCCAACGCTTGTGGTATAAGTACCTGATAACGGATATAATACATACCTATATTACCTTTTTTTGTAACTACATACATATAATAGATAGTAAACACTCAGAGGCAGTACAAATATCGGTGTTTATCACACAAATAATTATCCTGAGTAGGAATAGAACCCATAACCTCGTGCACGGAAGTCTGTTACACTACCGACTACGCCACGAGGCCCGCCTGAATTATACTTTCATATGCATTTAGTAAAAAGCTGTTATTTAGAACATTACAAACATTATTTGTTTAAATAATATATTCAATCTGATTGCAGAGGTGAGAATAGCTTAATAAAAACCATATTCTGCCAAATTTGGTAAGACTAGAAAGCTAACTCTAATAAAAGTGGGACCTTAATTTTTTCTTTATTATTCTGTTTAAATATCTACAAAAATAATCTTAAAAGAACTGTAATTATAAAACTTCACATACAGGAACAATGTTCACTCTCGCTTGTATATTTAAAACGTCCCTAAAGGGCTCATTAAATATTTATTACATCTTAATAACATAAGGCCTGGCTCAAGTAATGATGATAAAGGATCCTTAATGAAGTTATTTTTTGAAGCTTCATTAAAGTTTAACGATGCCGTAAGAAAGACGATACCTATTAAAACGCGTATAATATCTTCGTTACTTGGAGACCGGTGCGGAAATATTTTTTCAGTTTTGTAATCATTGTAGGTATAAATGAATGACGTTATAAATCATTTAGAGACTATTTTTCTTTTAAAATGAATGTACGGTTGAAAGAAGGCCGCAGTTTTAAGCAAAAAAATAAATAATTTTTGCATTTTGTATGCATTTGTAAATATTAAAAATTAAATCATTTTTCCAAATTATTTATAATTATAATTAATTATTTTTTATATCGATATATAAGTTGATCAACTAAAAGGCAGATCAGGAATATACAATATTTATCTATTCCACATAAAATGTAAAATCTAAACAACCATACGTAATTATTTTGATATTTTTATACATCTTTACGCATTTAAACATGCTTAGCCATATAAATTAACACAAGGTATATATCGAAAGTAAGAGTCTCGAGCAGGATTTGAACCTGCACCTCCTAAAATACCAAAGCATTTGGGACGGTATACTCTTATAAGCGTAAAATATGCTAGTGTTTTTATTTTTCAGAAGAAATTATTTTGTAAATTTCTGCGTTAAGTTTGCAAAATAAGATTATTTAATTTAAGCAGTTTCATGGGATATCTGTCTTAAATAATAATTATTATTTCCATTATTAGACCACGATTTAATCGATTCTTGTTAAATTCTGATGCAGTCGCGTGATCGTTGCCAAGACTCACAAATAATATGATATATTATATGCTCCTTTGTTCCCGTGCACTTTGAAAATATTTTAGAGTTCAATCGCGAAATTATGATATAGTGGGCATACGGGCCAGTTCACTAAATGAAAATTTACGCACGGCAGAGGTATCGTTGTTTATGGTACAGTCCAACACAATTACGAGTATCAAAACCACTTTTAACCTAACTATGATTTAAGACCGTTAAGTGGGTTTTTAGTCAACATAAAGCATACAATTTTCGGGACTAGAGAAGTTTTAACTTGTTATTGTTATATAAAATGTGGATATGAAATATTTATTAAGTACATATTTTGTCAGATTTAATAAATTACTCGTCTGTTATCTGTCGTCCTAGGGGCCACCATAAACCAGAACGCCTTGTCCAAGGCCTCCAATTTAAAAACGCCTCGATTAACGGTCAATGCGTCAGTACCAAAAGATTAGCTTTTTTACTATATTTTCAAACGATGTATAAAATACCCAAAATATAAGACTGTAACAAAATTGATTGAAAATATTACTTGCAACATTCAAAATCCTCCTCAACCCTTTTTTAAATTATTTAATTAGTTTAATCAACGCCTACTAGATGGCTGCTGTAAATTTGGTAATTCAAGAAATGTACAAGGAAAACAAACAATTTTATTAGCTTAGATGGCATGTAAGGCGTTGTAAAATAAAGGGTGCGCAAGCAACATTTTACAGCCAATAAACATTGGGAATAACTTTGTTAGTAGAATGTTTATATGTATTTACATCGAACTATCTTAAGCCTAAAAAATGAATCCGTTGAAAAATTCCAAGTAAATTATCGGATTTCACCCACGCTATTTTTTTTTTGCTACCTAGCACAGGTATTTCACACCTACATTGTTCACCTCGTGTGAGGTAAATTAAAGCATTTTATTTAACAACGACTAATTTTATAGTCATATAAACTTTTTCTCTTATAAAATCTAATATCTTGAAAAATTAACTATGACTTGGGAATTTATGAGAGAGGCACGGTAACTCAAATGGGCAAGGAGCTTGAACGAATTTCCAATTGGACCTTTCTATCACATAAATTATATCGTTACAATTTATATAGAAGTAGCTGAGTCCTCGCATTTAACCACAAAACGTTAAAAGGAAATACTATTCAGATCTTTGATCAGCGGCCAAATGTAATCCATACCTGAACGATCCCGAATTCACATCTCTTGGCACGAATTCTTAAACTGTTTCAAGCTATGTTACAATGAATACCTACTTAAAATTGCAACCACGAAACCGCAGGAGACTATCATTGAAATATTTAAAGAACAGAAAAATTAAAAGAACTTCAGAATCTAACCTTCGTCCCTTCCAATCCGGGGAAGTGCTCTGACTAAAGGGACGCAGGTTCGATTCGCGCTCGCATTTAAGTTCTCTTTTTCCACATTTCACAAATAATTTGTTCTTTAAAGTAGCTGAGCATGTCAAGTGCTAAAATTTTACAATAAATATATCCTTACTATTGTTTTAAATGGGAATAAGTTTATTTATCCCGAAAAAATTAGATTCCTGAGGGATAGCAATTTTTGTAAAAAGATAATTGTTACTCAGTAGAATGACGTTTTACGTTAATATATTATATTGACCCAATTTCATGAAGTTTGATGATGTCCAAGCAAACACAGCCGCGACCAGAATCTAGTGTAACATAGTTTTTATACAAATACCTCAAGAATATATATTTTTGCCCAAGAAATGGGGGATAGCGCCGTGTGGGGCCGGCTTTAGAATTGTCCCACCCCTCTCTACCCATGGGAGTCGTAAGAGCCGACTGAGGGAATACCAGGGGAGTGGGCAGCAGCACTCCCTCGAGTATTAACAACATCCACTGCGATCGCCAACCCGCCTGCCAAGCGTGGCGATTACGGCATTATCCCCTATGACGGGACTTCTCGTTGTGACGTTCTCTTGGGGAGGCCTATGTCCAGCAGTGGACGTTGAAAGGCTGATGGATGGATGGATATAATTTTTCCTGTATTGATCAAGATTGGTTTTAATTTGAAGAATTCCTCAAAGAAGATCGAGTAAGTAAGATCGAGGACTGGCAAGATTGAGTTCAATTTCAACGTGACATAATGACTACGCAAAACGCGCAGCTCCAACTTATGGAAATAATATGCGTAAATCCTCCTCAGTCATATGCGTAAATACGCACTATAAAATTAATATTGCCCGGTGAATAAACACATCATAAAGAAATCTGCATACCTGGGTGATTCTCTCAATACGATTCAAACCATAACCGGTGAGGAGGAGAAGGTATACCTACACCTCCGGCGCTATTACTCTCGATTGAAACTGCAACACTATAATATAAATACTCACTGTAGTATTACTTCATTATTCTGTGAGGTGGTATTGGGTGGTGGCCTGTTCATGTTGGAAGGAACAAGGCTCTACTAACAATGGTAATTTTTAAATACTTTTGCATCTTTTGCATTTTATATTCATTATAAAATGTAACGGATCTATACGCGTATAATACTTATAACAACATTTTATTATTATATAAAAAGTCTTTTATTATGACTAATAAAAAATAAATTTGAGTTGCCATTGTCGCGAGTAGACTGGTGAAGCAGATATTTATTTTACCATCGTCTCTCTTTGTATATGGCTTTTTGATTATCTAAAAATATTATTCGTTTTGCAATCAATAATCAAAGATATTAGTAGTGTTATGTCTACCCGGGAAATATTCATGTAAGTAGGGTAGAAACAGCACCGCTAAAAATACTCGCACTCCCCTATCCAAATCGCTTTATAAGCATATAATGACATACATATTATTATAATACTTACTGATTGTTACGCGAATGTTACACATTATGAAATAAAAGTACTTTTACAGAATCAATCGCATTTACTTGATTTTCTATTATCCCTACCTTTCGAATACTTCACAGCATTCATGATGGCTGATATATTGTTCAACGGTTTCTTCTACCCATAATTAAATGATTTTACAAAAGTTTTGTAAATAAAATAACTACCAAAAAGAAGACAAAATTCTAATTATTCATGTCGATTGTTGAATTATTAGATATATTAATTTAAACAGAAATTATTTTTAAGAAGTTTTTTAACTCTGAGTGAGAATAACTTATTTTAAACATGCAATTTAATTATTATCACACAAAATCTTATCACTATCTTTTTATAACAATTCACATTTATTCTTAACCCTGTTCACCCTTTCTCTCTGAAGGAACCAATGCGAGTAATAATCGCGGGTTGTCTGTGAAATAGCAGCTACAGTATGTTATAAATTATAGTTTAAAAGCTTTTTGATGTTCTACATAAATAACGTTTCCTCGTGTATATTTCAGCATAACATGTTTATTGCTTATATTTATTTTGGAAAATATTGCTAATAATGCCAATTCCGTATTGAATTTGTTTTTAATTGTAATTACACGAACTTAGATCTCAGCTATTATGCAGAGACCTGTACCCTGAACCTCAGTCCGTCCTTATCAGATTTCCTCTCCACCTTTTCTTAGAGTTAGTGCAGGAATGATGCCTCTGGTATTGCTAGCGTCTATAGGCTACAATAACCGCTTTCCATCTACTGGACTGTATGCATGTTTGCCGTGCTAGTAATATAAAACAAAATCTACATATACGATATACACCAATGTACTCGCCGTTCCCCCTTTTAGTCAGAAGGGATGCACATTTCAACATGATAGGGGAAATATCAGGCGCAGAATCAAAGGCTTTTCGAGCTAAAAACCTGCAATCCTAACGCCGGGCTGTTATTGAGAGTTTCTTGATGCTAAAACCCAATATCTTTATTGTTGGCAAGGCCCGGAAATCTCGTTATCAGCAGTCGCATACACTACTGCTGGTCCGTGATCGGGTCGTGACTTAGTTGTGCATTAGCCGCTCGAACGATCAGCAAGGGAAAGTAACTTTTACCCGGCCACCATCGGATGGGTGACCAAAAAAGTAATACCTATTTTTGTATATTTAACCTTCAAAGCTTTGAAATGCACACTAAGCAGTGCTGTGGGTCCCCTCTGTCAAATAACATTCTGGCAGTCGTAAGTTGTCTGAGGCCAGAATAAAAAATCTGCCTTTGATATTGTCCTAAGGTCGCCAGTTGTTCCCTAGTTGTATCGTGGGAGGTCAGATTGGCAGTCGCTCCGTGTAACTGGTGGATCAGCTAAAATCTAAAAGGTCGGAAGCTATCAAACCTTGTGTTAAGGATAAGAATGTATGGCTAGTGTACGAGACACTGGCTACCGAAATCAGTTTAGAGATCATCGTCAATATCATACGTCTATCGTACTGGATTGTAACAGTCTAAGGATCTATTTAAAATATTAATTATCTTTTCTTGTTGTTTTCTTAAAATTTATTCTCATTAGGCATTGGCATCACGCAGTTATATCTTGGCAAACTTTACTTAAATAAAGTCGTTAAAAATATTTATAAGATCTGACTACAGCGCTTGCATTTTTATGAGCGTTTTAAAAGATATCTTAGAACGATAAATATAGTTTGTGTTTGTAATTAAGAGTGTGTAAAATAAAAATGTAAAGCTCTGACAAGAATTAATCTAAGAAATCGAATTATCAATTTAATCTAATTATAAGAAAATAAGCGTTTTTGTAATTTGTTTTGTTTTATTTCTTATGTATATAAAAATTCAAAGGTCTGACAAGAATAAATCTACTTATTTTTTAAGCGTTTTTGTACATAAAAAATATGTTAACGTAACCGCCTGATAGGCAGATAGCAAACGATTACCAAAGCTTATAGACACTATCCTGCACTGCCTCGGTGGCGCAGCGGTAGTGTGTGCGACTGCTGATCATGAGGTCTCGGGTTTAATCCCCGGGTCGGGAAGTGTCATTGAGCTTTTTCGTAAAAAGAAAAATTCTTAGTAGCAGCAGTTTGGAAATGTGCCTGGTAGACGGCAATAGGCTCGCCCCCTGTTACGTGGGACTTAAACATAGCTGGCGAAGCGTGGGTGTGTAATACATGTCTGTCTACCCCTTCGGGGATACAGGCGTGATGCTATATTATTATGTTATTTTATAGACACTAACCATACCAGATAAATAACATAAGTTGCCTACCTCAGGAATAGGAAGTGGAAACAAAATATCCTCCTAAGAAATTTTATTGCATTTAAGACTATCCGATAAGAGACTAAACATTAATATAATCTATACAAAGACCGGTTCTCTCTCATAGGCGAAGAGCCAACAACCTGTTACCACGATAGGCTATTAATATATAAATTCTATTTACGCCTTATGTATGCACATCTGCTTTTGTCTTGTATTTCACACTCCATTTTAAGTTAGTGTTCCTAAACAAAATCATATAAGACCACGTCATTTTCTCTTACAGGCCTCTACTATAATAGCTCCTTATTATAGTCCGTCCATCCATTTAAGTTCCTTATCGCACGGTACGGGCTTGGCGGATGGGGGTTAGGCGAAAAAAAGTGTAAGAATTTTCCGTCACCACCCTTTCTATAGCGTAGACGGTTATCCATAGCGCCTATGCTTCTTTTCTTCCTATATTCGTCTTGGATGACGCAGTTCCGCGCAGTTGTCGTCACGGTGGCTGAATTGGCAAAGCATCTTCTTATTCTGTGGATAAGAGTGCTGATAGCATAATTACTATTGTTATAATAACAACTAAATTGAAAATGTAATCATATTATATTCTTGTCCCAAATAAAATAAAAATTAATAAATCTAGGACGATATTCCAGGATAAATAGGTTCAAATCCTGCTCATGACAGTTATTTTCGATTTTACATTTTCACACTTTGTGTTAATTTATATGGCTAACCATGTCAAATGCTATAAAATATATAAAAATATCAATTTATTGTAATTTTTGTCCAAATTGAGTAAATTAGTGATAATTATTTTAATTTAATAAGTTGTTTTAAATAATAACAGACAAAATGCAAAGAGCCAACACTGTTAGGTATATTTAATATGTATTGCCCTAAAAAACTATTTCAATCGCTACCAAACAACTAAATAAATACGTCTAACATCAACGTTGTATTTCACATTCGAGAGTAAACCTCCCAATACATAAACAATGCATCCGCAAACATTTCGCTAATCCTGGTTCATGAAATACAACCAGTATTTATCCGGAACAAAATCCAACAGACATCAATCTGGTCAGCGGCCATTACAATCGACCAACTAGTCTGATAACGACAATTCGACAAGCTATTAATCCCGATAACCATCTACGTCGGTAGCTGTACCTCAACTGATTATACTATGCTAAACCAACTATTTATCGTTGGAGCTACTTAATCAGACATTTACAAGCATAAATTTCGCTCTTGTTTCATTGGAAATAGGATCCTCAAAGCATTAGATAGTCCCTAAAAATAGTCTCTCTCACGGTACAGTAACCTCACTGGAACCTACCATTTTTCCGAGATAAAAGGTATGGCTTCTATCCTTTTCTGGACTTCACACTATGCAAACGTGATGAATAGCATAGTAATTACGGCGTGATTGCGTAAGAAATAAACAAACAAATCCTTATATAATATTTACAATATTAGCAAGGAGTTAGTATGTCAAGAATCCTTGTTAACTCTCAACATAAGTTTATAATATTTATTACTATTAAGTAAAACATAAAACCTACGGTCTCGCTTAACTTAGTTATCAATTTTTGATTATTATTTTTTTTAAAGAATTTAAATATACAGATTACTCAATGGATCTCAATAATTTTACATAGAATAAATTAACGTAACAATTCAAAAAAAATTATATACAATTTGAAACACTTTTCGTCATCATCTGCAAAATCTCAGTTAGAATGAACCCATTACGTTGATATTTCCAATTTCTTACGCCACATTATAACGTAATTTTTGTTGTGAAAATAAATTAATAAAGATTTTCACTGGTATGAAATCGTGCGTCATCTTGTCATAGCCGTAAAAGTCAGCAATGTAAAATCACGGTAATGCAATGGCAATAGATACAGTACAAAAAATAACAAAAGCATCTTACTTTCAGGACCTCAGCGGCGTCTCGAATAACAAACGTATCGTTTGCAAAGCAACAAAATATTCTACAAAGAAAGTGTTTGCAGTAATTTAACCCAACTCCACGAAATAACAATATCCTCTTGCATATCCAGTATATCCTCCCTGAACTTTTTTGGCACAGCCAAAATTGCTGTCACGAATATTTTCATGCTATGTAATTTATACAACTATTTTCCCTATTTGTATAGCAACTGGTCGTGCAACTATTGCTATTATGATTTTTACTAGCGGCCATTTTGAGTTTATTTTCAATATAAATGCTGAATATATTAATTTTGATTCAGTTTCTTCATCTAATATTTTGTAGCAATAGTTGCCCTAGCATTATTTGTACTTGTTAAGCATAATAACAAGAAATATACTTCTGTAAGCTTAGATTATTTATTTGTTCCTATTATATGATATATTTGTAAGTAAATAAACACAATTTTAATGCTAATTATTTTACAGTAATAATGTATTATATATTAATTAGTTGATGATTGTCCGCCGTGTGGGGCCGGCTTTAGAATTGTCCCACCCCACTCTACCCACGGGAGTCGTAAGAGCCGACTGACGGAATACCGGAGGAGTGGGCAGCAGCACTTCCTCGAGTATTAACAACATCAACTGCGATCGCCAACCTGCCTGACAAGCGTGGCGATTATAGCATTATCCCCCATGACGGGACCGCTCGTTGTGGCGTTCTCTTGGGAAGGCCACAAGTCCAGCAGTGGACGTTGAAAGGCTGATGGATGGATGGATGGATGGATTAATTAGTTGATGACTAGATATTTATCTAAGGGACTTACACCTTTCGAACGTAGGTTTAATTTTAAGCATTAGCTATGATTAATTTTATTGAATAAAATTTGGCCCTATAAATATTAGCTGGTCGGAATAATGTATAGCAATACATCCGATAGATGGCGCTGGCATCACCCAGCAAATTAAGAAAAAAAATGTTATGGAAATTGACAGTCTCGAGTGGATGTCACAATAGCTCAATCGGCAGAGCGCCTGGAATACTAAACCAGGAGGAGGACTCAGGTTCAAATCCTGCTTGTGGTTTGGTCACTAACATTTTCTATTTACTATTTCGGCACTTGTTTTCTGGTAAAAGGCCGAGCATGTCAAGTGCTTACTATAAACCTACCTATCTCTTGCCATAATATTGTTAGAAGAAAAATATATTTTTCTTTCTGTTGCATAATAAAAATATTACAGTAGTGTGCATTAGCTTATACATTAATATAATAGCATTAAAACTGCAGCTCATTAATAATGATCTCATTAATCTTAATAGAACCTTTTAAATGTTGGGGTCAGTTATCAATTGAAACACGCACTTTGTCCACGAAAGAATTCTACACTGCAATCTGCATATTATCTAATTGAGAACTTTTAAAAACTCCAAACTATCATGATGTTTAGAGCAAGCTATACTGACCATAAATCATAATCCAGTGGATTAAGATCGGGACCAGAACCAGCTGACGGCCAGTCTTCAGCTCTGATGAATTCAGCAACGAGTGGGATAATGCACACGTTGTACTCTATTAACTAATTGAGAGGCTTCTATAAAGTTTTTAGCATAAACTCGGTGACTGCTTGTTAAAATGTTGCACGATAGTAAAAATTATCTCGTCAGTAAAACAAATTTTTGTGTGACCACCCTTTGCGTACCACTTAAGAAGTTGTCTCGATTTTACCACCCTTTTTTTGTTTAGGCGGGAAAAAATCTACTTAACCGCACACCCCGTCGTTCGGGGCAACAAACAGGGTAGTGTGGGGCCTTCACTAACTAAAGAAAACCGCCGTGTGCCGTCTCTCCGCCTTTATTGGCGGGCTACCAGAACCATATTACGTTCCTTCAGTAGTCGATTTTACCACCCTATTATTTATTTTAATGATTGGTTAAATAATTAACCGTGCCTCTTTTATAGCATGAAACTAGGCTGTGTGTCATATTTTAAAATACGCGACATGGTTCTAGGTGCTATATATTCATTATCCAAGGTAAAATATTTTGCTTACGGACATTATTTCTTCGAATTATTTCCTTAACTGCTTTGATCGACTTTTTAGTACAATTACGAGTACTACGTGGACAGCCATCTTTTTTATCGCAAATAGAGGAAGTTTCATGTTACCTATCAATATCCCGATATATATACATTCGACTAATAGCAAGCGGATAGAGAGTTACAAAAATTGCATTTGGCTCCATACCTACTTTTTGTAAAGCTATAACAACAATTCGGTTCTCTTTATTACCTCACTCCATTTTAATATCACAAGAATATTTCACACAGATTGGCGCGAAAAGGAAAAAACACTATTAATATTCATCTAAGAATGTTCGATTCCACGTTTAAATATTTTTTTTATTGTAACAGTATTATACATAGGTAGTCTATGTTTATACATATATTATAGAAAATAACAACACATTTAACTACTGAACCGATTTTAACTATTTTCTTTTTAAATGTGTGTTTTGTTCCAACTTAAAGATAGGATACTTTATATGTCAATTTATAATTGCAATATTTATTCATGAAAAAATATATGGCGGTACGAAGTTCGCCGGGTCAGCTAGTTTATTTATATATTGTATTCTTGATCATGAATTTAATCTGGTCATTAAAGACTAATCATGATTTTACTTAATTCCTTTCATCATTATGTATATCAAAGTAAGCAATATATCACAGTAGGTAGTATACCTGTTTCCATGGCTTTGTTGGCTTATCACAGTGCTTGTTCAAAGTTGAGCTTGACATCAGTTTTATGACGTGCGCATTTCAGATTTTGTATTTGTAACTTTGGTGACATAGTGCCTCGAGGTTTGAAATTTGATATTTATACATAACGTTATAGAATTATTTCCTTAGAAAAATATCTTCAAAATCCTTACCAATATTATAAATGCGAAATTGAGCTTGTTTATTTGTTTTTTAAGCTTTCACGCCATAACTATTGAACCAATCACCATGAAATTTTGTCTACTCTACATGTATAGTGTGGAGCCATGAAAAGTACATTATGCTTTTACTGCCGAAAAAACGAATGGTTCCCATGGGATATCTATTTTTACACAGAGATAATTAATGTGTTGTAGAGTTATGTACATATTAGTATATTCTGAAGTCCACGAGGACAGAGTTGCGGGCAGTATCTAGTACTTTAATAAAATTATGCTAAAAATTGATGTATTTTATATATAGGTACAAGAAGATCTCTTTCCGTCTTTTTTCCCTTCATCCATCCTAAATAGTATTAAAATTATTAGCATTGCAGGCGGACGGCAAATTCTCGCTTATCAACCCTTATCGCACCCACCAGTGAAGCGAGTGTGTATTTGTAATTCCAAAGACGGGTTGATTAAGTTATGATCTGCCCAACTTTTTGAGCCGTATATCTCAAACACCTTTATAGCTGACATTGTGATGTATATGGCTTACAATGTAGTTTTATCTTTGTGGCTTATACATTAATGTTACACTTAGAACATCATCCATCTACTATGGTTGTAAACAGACAATGTAACACGTGTGCCGTTTGAATGGATTTTAACCGTTGTGTCGCCAGTGATGGATTATCTGGAGTCAAGTTTATGGAGCTGTAAAATAATGGCTGAAAAAGACCCGTTTTCTTGTGTGATAAAATGTCTTCTTACATAAAACAAGACAACGGACATAAATAAATTTACTTCTACAGATACATGCAATCCTCGAATTAGTTGTTACAGGAACGTCAAGAGTTTTTGATACTGTTCCTCACATGTCAATTGTTTCTATTTACGTTGTAGGCGATTTTGGATATCTATAGCGCGTAGTGCTTAACAAATAATTTAAAAAAAATCACACGGAGACGGTGGTATCAACCACCTCGGGCTCGATAACAGTAGTACGCCCGCTCGATACCCAACCCTACACTAGTAGTTTCTGTTAGAACGGTACATTATACTGTACTCGGCAAATGTTTTTCTACACAATTATAATTTATAGCAGTCCACAGACCTAGATTAAAAAAACACTATTAACTTATTTACTTATCATCAGGCAATCTCCCTTGCGGGGTAGGCAGAGAGAACAGAGTGCCAAATGACTCTATTCTTGCATACATCTCTCGCTTCCTCAACATTCATAAAATATTCCAGTCTTAGGATCTAAGCGAAGCACAGAAAACTATCCCACTTTTAGAGGTATAATGTTTCAATTTATTTGCAAACACGGTTACGTTACACAAAAGCAAGATGCGCAAAAATCTTGAGAAGCGACGCGTCTGCAGTGAACGATCCCATTATGTTAAGGGCTATAGTGACGGGTTAATGGACAATACTTACAAAAGGACCCAAGAGTGATTCCAATTATTTCGTCTTGTGTTCTTTTGAAATTGTTACTATTATGAGTCATAGAAAGAAAGAAAAAAACTATTTTAATTGTCACTCAATTACAGAATTATTGACTTCATAAATTGTACATATAGGTAACACATACGATTCGGAAGTGACAATAATAGAATAACCGACATAAGTCGTAGGTAAGTAGTCCCTATACTACCTTATACACTATAGATACCATAGATTGTTCAATTCGCAATGTCAATTACCTTTTATTTTGTTTCACTTAGTTACTTAAAAAACCTATTTCTTATATGTTTTGTTTCAAAATCTTAATTATTTTAACCAAAACAAAATACACCATCTTTACAAACGCGACGGAGTCTCATACTTTGCAAGTTGAGTGCTGTCTGCAACGTCTTTTGCACTTAAGACAGAATGCATGCAGTTTTGTTGGTTAATAATTGTCAGTTTATTGATAGTTTCAAAATAATTAAGTTGTAATATCTATAAATTAAAATATTAACTAACTAGCTAAGTATCAGCGTGTTTAGACTTTTACCGGAAAATTTTCTACATATAATAATAATATATTCTGAATAAACTTCTTTGAAGCATAGAAAATTCAATGTTTTTTAAACAAGTTGTCTTAAAGATTTTCCGCATTAGTTACTTGCATCCGTGCAAAGCAAGGGCGGGTCGCTAGTATACTATATAATTTAACGAGTACGGGAAAATCTTTAACGCTCCGTTGCTTACAAACTCAAAGGAAATACTTTCAGTTGCAATTTACTTTAAGTCCTTTAGGTAACTATGATTTAATAGTTCAACTTATAGTTATGCTTCTAGTTTCACCCTTAAACTAGCATTTAGTCCTTGTTTGTAATATCAGATGGTGCAGCGCTTTAAGTTGTCACTTATTTATTGCCTACATAGAAACTGTTGTAACTTCGCCGCATATTGCAGTGCATAAAAGAGTCCAAATCTGACTGTGCCTTGTGTGACAGATCATTTTTAAACCCATAATAAAATATGCCTTTTTTGAATATATCTCTGGTTAATCGATGATATCAAACAATTAAATCAATATTCGCTTAGTAGTTTTGACATGATGCGCAGACTAGAAAAAAAGCAAAATATAAAATTAAAAAAATGTATGGCTTTGGATTCGGTGACTAAGGACAATGTAATTTTTCGCCATGTACGATAATAGCATAGCATTCATGATAATTACTAGTATTTTTTATATTAGTTGCATATTTCTGTTTAACACGGACTAGCTGCATGCCATAATGAAGAAAGAAGTCAAAAGAAGTATTCGGAGGGGGTATTGTACATCCGATGCGCCTGCCATGTTTGCCTAAAGTCAATATAATCGCTCTTTTATTTATTTAAAACATTGTTAGGTTATTTTTAAATCTGAATTACAATTTGAAATTTATTTAGAAATTGTATGTAAAAATGTCACAATAAAAAACAAGATTGGTACTAATATTATTAGTTACATCATAATAAATCTAGACAAAAATTAGATGGGTTTGTTATTAAAAGCTTTTTGATCTCACAATTAGTATAGTTAATAGATTATGTTAATAGATGTCACTGCTTTTATCAGACTTACTTTTAATATCAATATTAGACAAACAACTTGCTTTTTTGATTTCTGAATTAAAATAACAAAGTATTCTAATCTTTATTGTATATATAAAATGAATAGTCTAAATATTTTTGTAACACGTAAAAAATGATTAGAGTACCATCTAGCGTTGGAAACACGCAACTCTGGGATTATCATATAACTAAATTGAAAACTATGACAAGAGGTAGTAATACGCCATTCTACTGGCATACGTAAACTGGTTCATTTATATTCCAGCTACATTATTTTAAGTGAAAACACCCTGGCTATAACCTCAAAGTCGGAGACTTTTTTTGCAATAGTACGATTCTTAAACTAGTTCACTATAAAATGATGATTGTATGGAAATTCAGTAATATGTTTTAATACAACACATAATTGTTTTGCTTTGCGATTGGTTTAAGGGCGAACTACGTATGGACGCAGAGCAATGTCCTTTAGTAGTCTAATACAGTAGGTATTTTTCAAATATCTTTTAATGTACAAACGTAACTCTGTTACAGTTATATAATAGTACCTATTCTAGTAATAAATCTACCTTGGAAGACGATGATTTGCCTGGCTTGCCTACCGTTTCCAGCTCCATATTTTTTTACTATTAGATTTTTCGTTAATGGTGATGATTGTTTGGGATAAAATATCGTGGTACAGATATAAAACTGTGTTCTAATGAATGAAATAAAATTAAAAATAAACTCCAGTAAAATACAATGAAAAAAGATCCTGGAACACGATCCCAGCGCCACTTACCGTTTATATTGTGAATCTGAAAAACCGTCCAGACACATGTTCCAACGTTTCCAATATAAGTCAGGAAAATATATGAAAATAGACGTGTGCCGATAGTATGTTGACCAAGACAGTTTCTTGGCAAGACGAAATTTAATTACACGCGGCCACTCCGGACCACAAACATCAACGACATATAAACTTGGCACCGGATTTGTAGAGAAAAAACTAAACTGTCCCGGTAATTGCGATGTGAATTTGTGAATACCACGTTTTAGTTCGCTGGGTTGATTTTTCAAGTTGGCAACCCTTCTCTGAGAGAAATTGGCCGCAATTACACAGATTGCAGAAATGTAGGATGTTGTTTTTGTATTGTGTCTGTACATAAGAAGGGTGATGAAAAGGACCTTTTGTAAAAATAGACTAAGAAAGTAACATTACCTAAGCAGACAATTATACCCATACCTACCATAATTTCGATCCCCAGTCCAAGTTTCAGACCTAGTACGACACACAAGAAGTCTGCCATCCCGCACTGGGCCTGCGTGGTTTACTATGGCCTAATGCCTCTCCGCATAAGAAGAGACCCGTGCCCAGTAGTGGGACAGAAAAAGGGTTGAAAAAGAAAAAAAATATTAGGCTAATCGAAATAAGGTGAATCGACCTTCCAATATCGTGTCAAAAAGTTAAACATGGATATGTGTAATCCTACTTACTTTTTGATAATATTATAAATGCAAAAGTACTTTAAACTTTAACAAAATAAAAGTACTTTTCTTTTAAAGTACTTTTTAGTAGTTGTTTTGTACATGAGCCACGCTACGACGTATGGATTTAGATGAGTTTGGTAGATAAATATATCAGACTATGGATCAACATACATGACACTTATTATCCCGAAAACAATAATTCCCATAAGATTGCTGTTTTTGGTATTGAAAACCAAACACTAAACATATATGAATGAGTCTGGTGGCTTGATAGACTATTTCTATCTCTACATGGAGTTCCTGTGATATATGGATGTATGTATAAACGACTATATTATAGGGTATTTTGGAATCTACGCGGATGAAGTCGTAAACAGAAACTACTAAAGAATATACAATAGACCTATTTATAAAATCATGACTAAAAAATATTATTAGTCTAGATTAAGATTAAATCGCTTTTATTAGAAGTATGAAGACAATTTGTCAAATCAATTTCAAATTTAGTAACATGAACTATTTTTAAGTACCTCGTTAGTATAACTTTACTGGGCATCGAGTAGAGAGTTAGTTAGAATTTGTAGAGAGATCTAAGTTTTTGCGGGAAAGAAAGAATTTGAGGGGTTTACAGACGACTGTTTCACAGTTTTCTAATTATAAGATTTATACTTTGTCATCATATTAATAACAATATAGGTAATAAGCCATAAAACGAATATAAATCTGCTAATACACCGTAAGTTTAAAGACAATGACGAGTATCGGATTTGGCGGCGAGCCACGACACGGGACAATGAGCCGATTTAGGAGCACTGCGTGACGAGAAACTCAAGTGGCCGCATCATGAGAGGGCGTATCCAGAATTGAGGGATGATTACATATATAGAGGGTTTAATGATAAATACATCTAGTATTGATTCTTTATAGCTGTAATACTCCAACAAGCAACGCGCTTCGTGGTGTAGTCGGTAGTGTAACCGGTTTCCGTGCACGAGGTCGTGGGTTCTATTCCCACTAAGTACAATTATTTGTGTAATGAACACAGATATTTGTACTGCGTCGGGGAGTTTTCTGTCTATTATATGTATTTATTTACAAAAATAAATGTAATATATGTATTATATCCGTAATAAACCCATAGCACAAGCGTTAAGCTTAGTTTGGAACCAGAGGACATAGTGTAAAAAGATGGCCGTGAATATTTGGTACTTACTTACTTACTTATCATCACGCCATTTCCCTTGCGGAGTAGGCAGAGAGAACAGAGTGCCAAGAGGCTCTATTCTTGCATACATCTCACGCTTCCTCAACATTCATAACTCTCTTCATACACGCTCGCCGGTTTCGGAGACTCCTGACTCCACCCTCCTTCAATACATGACCGATTTGGTCTAAGTAGGTGAGTCTCGGTCTCCCCCTGTACCTACATCCTTCCACATTCGCATTGTATATCTTCTTAACCAGTCGCTCGTCCGGCATTCTTTCCCCATGTCCGAACCATCGGAGCATTCCCTTTCGCATCTTTACACCAATACTCTCTTTCATACCTACTCGCTCCCTTACGTCGTTGTTACGAATGCGGTCAGTCAGCCTCACTCCACAGATTCTCCGCAGAGATCGCATTTCGACCGCATTGATTTTACTCTCATGCTCCTTTTTGCATACCCAAATCTCGCTTCCATATAATAACGTTGGGACAAGCACCGCGTTGTGTAATGCGACACGTGCCTTCTGGCTGAGGTGGTGGCTGCCGAGAAGTTGTCCCAATGCTCCGTTCACTCTATTTTATTTTATTACGTCAGTGGTGTACCTTCCATCCCGACTGAATCCACATCCAAGATATACAAATTCATCCACTTGTGTTCTAGCACACCATTTCCTATTGCTACTCCAACATCTGTTCTGGCTTCTTCTCTTTCAAAAACCATTACTTTTGTTTTGCTCACATTCACACGTAGGCCCCTTTTCTTACAATCTTCTGCCATTACGTCAACTAATGTTTGCAGGTCAGTCGCAGACTGCGCTAATAGGACCGCATCGTCTGCATATAGCATCGAGTTAACCACTGAGTCGCCCATCTGAACTCCCACGTTCATTTCATTCAACCTTTGTAGACATTTATCCAGATATATGATAAACAGTCTGGCTGATAGAATGCAGCCCTGTTAAACGCCGATATTGACGTCAAGCCAGGGTGACATTCCATCATCCAGCCGCACACAAGCTCTGCAGTCCATGTAGTTGGAGTGCACCGCTTGTAGCAGTCTACCGCTCATACCATATTCCGGCAAAATGTCCCAAAGTTCCTTTCGTACAACAGTGTCAAATGCTTTCTCCAAATCCACAAAACTGCAGATAATCTTCTGGCCTACAGCCAGATGCTTCTCCACAATGTTGCGCAGAGAAAACACTTGATCCATGCATCCTCGTCCACACCTGAAACCTCCTTGTGCCTCACACAAAAATTCATCAGACACCATCCTCATTCTCATTTCAATAATCTTACCTCACACTTTGGTTGCCAAACTGGTCTAGCTTATGGCTCTGTAGTTTGCACAGTCATAACGTGAACCCTTGTTTTAAAACAAGGGCACGATGACTGCACTTCTCCAGTCCTTGGGAACCATTCCTGAGCTCCAACATAAATTGAGAAGCATCAGGAAGGATTCCCAGACACATGAGCCTCCAAGCTTGATCATCTCAGCAGACACCATATCAATACCCGCTGCCATTTTTCAAACTTCTAATCGCCCATTCAACTTCATCCATACTAATGTCATCAGAGGATGCCGGTACCGAATGCTGATCTGTTAGATCACATGTGGCACCAGCATCACCCTGAACATCTGCATACATATCTCCAAAATATTCATTACATCGGCTTAACACATCTTGTGTTTGCGTAAGAATGTCTCCACCTTTAGACCTTATTTTATTGATTCTGAAAGCTGACCAACCACTCCGAGATTTCTTCATCTCCCTCCAGAAAAGTTTGGTGTTGCTCTCGAAGTTTTTGGTCAGCCTTTCTTCTGCAATCATATTTGCTCTATCACGCTTCTCTTTCACTAAGGCTTTGGTGTCATTCTTACGTTGCCGGTATATTTCTTTCTTTTGTTCTTTCATACTTGCACTCGGGTTCAAAGAAGATACATAGTTCAGCCACGCTTTCTTCTTTTGGCCTACGGAAGCTACTACTTCCGCATCCCACCATGCATCACCTTTCACTTTCCTATGCTTCTTTGAGCATCCACATACTTCTTTCGCTGTATCTACCATACTATCTTTCAATACTCTCCAGCATTCTTCTATGTCAGATCCCGGCTGACTTGCCATTGTCATTCGTTCACGGACACCCTCTACATACTTTTCTCTTACACTCTCTTCTTGCAACTTTTCTACCTTTATTCTTTCAAGCCCTCCGAAGTGGACACGCTCTCACCAGTGTCTCCACTTTCTGAACAGACCACTAAATCTCGCAATAACGAGATAGTGGTCCGTGTCGACAAAGGGACCCCTGTAGGCTCTTGTATCCAGAATTTTACTTCGCAGGCGACTGTCTACCAGAATTAAATCTATCATACTTCTCTGTTCATTCCTTCTCCATGTATACATATGGATGTCCTTATGTTGAAAAAATTTGTTTGACACAATAGGGTTTCTCTCCATACATACATCCGCAATGAGCCTATCTGCATCATTCACTCTCTTATCACCAAATGAACCAAGCACGTCCTCGAAGTCTGGACGCTTGGTCCCAACCCATCCATTCAAGTCTCCGCATACGATCACGCGTTCACTAGCTTCTGCCAAATCCAGAACTTCCCTAACTTTATCCCAGAACTTCTCTAGATCCGATGCCACCGAAGAGCCTACGGGAGCATAAGCTGCGGCCATGAAGACACTGGTGACACTTAGTTTTATTCGGACCCATAGAAGTCTGGGATCAAACATTCCGTAGTCTTTCACACCTGAGGCCAAGCGAGCGGACAGCAACACCCCCACTCCCATGCTGGCCCGATCGCTCTGCGGTACACCAGACCACAGAGCTAACCCGCCACCAGGAAGATCACAGGCGTCGCTACCCTTTCGCTTGGTCTCTGTTACACAGAGCACATCAAGCTGTCTGTCCGACATGACGGTTACCAGCTCGCGTAACTTACCACCTCTTACATTCCACGTGCCTACTCGACACTCTGCTCCCCTCGACTCGCCAAACTGGGCAAGGCTTGATGGGTGGCGGCCCCCATCGCCACATCTGCCAATGTTCGTACCGACGGGGGCGGGTCGGTACGCATCGCCTCTGGGGCACGCCCTAACCCGCACTGCGGTACACATTGGAGCCGGATTGTAGCTTGTGGATTACAGGCTGGCAGGGATCGCAACGAGCACGAATATTCTATTGTTAGTCCGGAATATATATATATATCCATATATAAATATTTGGTATTTATTATTATTAAATAATTTATGCATCTCTTGCATTAAATGTATAAAACAGAGCAGATCCAAATTAGGCACTAAAAGTGTCCACTATAAATGAGTGCAGTTTACGCTTTCCTGCACTCATTTCGTTTAATGTTGTTTCGGCGCACGAGCAACCGCAACTCACGCAACGTATCAACATGCCTAATCTAAAATCTCTTTTTCTCTCGTTCTTTTTGAATAGTGTCATTATACTCACGCACACAGTTAAATGCTGTTACTATTTTAACTGCCTCTGTGGTGCAGCGGTAGTGTGAGTGACTGCTGATCATGAGGTCTCGGGTCGGGCACTGATATTGAGCTTTTTCGTAAAAAAAATTCTTAGTAGCAGCCCGGAGTTTGGAAATGTGCCCGGTAGACGGCAATAGACTCGCCCCCTATTACTAGGGACTTAAACATAGCTTGCGAACCGTGGGTGTGTAATACACCGTTGCCTACCCCTTCGGGGAATACAGGCGTGATGCTATGTTACTATTTTATAAAATTAATGCGAAATTAATGCTATACTTTTAAGTGAGATATGCAACTTTTGTCACGGTTTCTATATACGATTGTATACCTATCCCTAATTTAAAGATCAATTTTATTGTCTCTCGTCTTCACTACCTATCCAGTTTACTTATTGTTTACATGTTAGTAGATCCAGCACGATTATACCTAGTACTGTATATTGGATACGGCACCAGTTATCCGGTCCCGACTTATGTATCCAGTATTGCAATGTAATGAGGCTTTAAAATGTTACGCAAAGGACTACAAATTCAAAGTTGCTTAGTCATGTAGTGAGATATCAGGATCCGATGCAAAGTAACTGCTATAGCCTTCGATCGGGTCCAAAAAATCCGTCTCTGTAAATAACAGCGCAATTGAGAATTGAGCTCTTCTTTTGTTTAGTTCAAAAAGTACCTACTTTATTTGTTGCTATTTAAGCTTGATTTGACAGTAAATTTTATTTGTCTTTCACTTTTAAGTGGCAGTAGTAAATTATTCCTTTGCTCGATTTTTGTGACGAATGATCGTAAATGTAAGATAATATTTTAAAGATTTGTGACTTTATTACTACCTACCTACTAAGTGCCATGATGGTAATTAGGTTGAACTTAAAACTGTTTTAATAACTTAGTCTCAGTTCGTTAGTAAACAGATGTAGCTATATAAGTATATATTCACACGGACAGTTTTTAGCTTGATTTTGTTCGTGAC